>OVBN01000216.1:0-2400000 GCA_900406565.1 Turritis glabra
ATTTTCTTTAAAAACTTGGGAGGGAAGGGGGAAGGAAGGAAGGAGGAGGAGACTGGAGCGAGCGTAGCTTCTGCGATTGTGAAATGGCGAACGACAATAATCTCTCCAGCTTGGTTCGCGAACTCCGTGAACGGGTCGCCGCATCCTCCTCCACTCCGGCTAACAACCTCCGTCACTCTTCCGGAGACGAAGATGCTCTAGAGATTCGATTTCGGGCTGTCATCGCCAATCTTTTAAATACCTACGTTGTTCCTTCTCTCGGTAATTACTGTCTCTTGTTTCTGTTCCCTTGCATAATCTTAGCTTGGATTTTGCTCTAACTGGTTTAGGTTAACCTAGGATGTTTACGGTTCCATGTGCTCCCGTATCTGTATGTTCACAGCTTGACAGGATACATTCCACTGTTCTTTTTGGACTCCAGTGTATCGATTGGGTTCCATTTTCTCTCGAATTAGGTAACTTTTGAGAAACGCAATTTCATAGTTCCTTGTCGTGCGTGTGCGTGGACAGGCAACGGGAGGGAAGTTACAGCTGTTCTGAAGCTTGTTGGTCATACAGCAAGGAACATTCCAGGAGTTTTCTATCACGGAAGCCCTGCTGCTATCCTCCCTGTGATTGGTCGTATTATCCCCTTCTTTGCAGAACCAGAATTTGTGTAAGTTGTTTGACTAGAAATTGGGTGTGCCTAGTCCCTGTCTAGGTCATATCTCCTCCTGAACTGTGCATTTGACTCTATGCACCAATCTATGATTCCCTTTTCTTCCCTTTTCAGTTTCTAATGCTTTCTTTTGTAAATCAATTGCAGTCCTGGGCATGGAGTAATACTTGAAACTGTTGGATCTCTCTTAATGTTGCTGCGTTCCAACTCAAAGAAGGCGTACCGGATGTTCTTTCATGACGCTTTGCAGGCCATTGAAGGTGATAGTAAGATTTAGGACTTTCTTCCCTGTTAATCATAATGATGTTGCCTTTTCCAACTGATAAGAACTTTCATGTACCCAAGTATTATTTTGTGATCTTCTTTACAAATCTGATTCCCAGATATTTTTGTTCGATAAGTGCAAATAATGTTAGAAGGACCAACTTTATAATTGGAGATTGTTGCTTGAAAAACTGACTCCGTGATATGTTAATAATAAGTACTATGGTTCCAAAATTCTTCACCTTATACTGGACTAACGTGCCTTTTGTATGTGTACAGATATGCAACCTACTGCATCACTTCACTCAAATAAACCGGAACTCTGTGAATCTCAAATTCCATTTAGGTGTTTCTGTATGTCCTTTTCTGGAATTTGCGGTGATTCTTGTCATCTCTGTGATCTTCCAGATACTAATATGCCCAGAGATGGAGATGGTCTTGTGTTGAACTTATTGGGAGCCAATCGATGGCAACCTTTTGCTACGTGTATCCTTAAACTCATCTGTAAATGCCTAACTGAGGGGACACTCTACGTCCAGGGTCTCATCCATACATCATTTGTTAAGGCTGCTTGTTCTCTAGTATGCTGTGGTGGCGCAGATGTGCAGATGGTGAGCTACTATTTGTTCGTAAGCTTGTGATTTGGTTTATCTGATCGGTTGGTAGTGTGCATTTAATTTTCTTTGAAGATGTGATGATTTTTGGCTGACATCTGATTTTCTATGGAAGGCATGCTTTGAATTTGCTTCTATTGTCGGATCAATCCTTACTTTCAACATCCTCCCTCATGTGGGCCTAATACAGTCAATCATCCTCCTTTTAAGTGCAAATGAAGAAGGACTTCCTGTGTACAGGTGTGTTCCCACCCGTCAAAGCACAGCTGTTTTGTTTTATTTTGACATGATTGTGAATATTAATTAAGTTTTATTAGATCTTCTCTGTTTACCTTCCTCACATTTAAGTGTGGAAAAAAATATGTGTTAAGTTGCTTTTTTCCACTGGTTCAGTGAATCTGCTCCTATGAAGGTATCAGAATATAGATCTACCTTCACTTTGAACTTAAATTCTGGGTTTGTATAACAGGAATGCTGTTTATGATTCTACCATTGGACGTTTCCTGACGGCGGTATATTCCAGCTGTTCTGATGTCGCTGTCAAACTAACTGCAGAAAGTTTAGTGTTGGTCTTCCCTCATGCTTTACAGAGAACAAAGAGTGAGGAGCTTAAGGTATATTTGGATCTGTTTCTTCCCATACACATGTTTCACTCCAATGAATTTCTGATCAATTCTTTTTATTTTCTTTCCGCTGCTGCTCTTTCAACAACTTTATGGGAAATCATATCGGGTATTATGTATGTAGGCTTCCCTGTGCAGTGCATATGTGCGGATTGTGAAATCTTGTCCTCCTTGTATATGGAAACTACATTGCCTTCTAGAGTTGCTTCATCTTTCAGAACCTTGTTTTCAATTGATAGAATGTTTTAAAGCAGTTCTTGTAGTTCTTGGACCTGGTTGTGTTCGAGGTGAGACAACCAAATGTGGTAGTCATACATCAGCAGCAAGTGATAGACCTGTCCAGGAAATTAATGCTGGACAAAAAAGGTATATTAAGGATGGAACTACTTGCAAAAGGAAGCGCCAAAAGGTTGGTGATGATATTCAACGAGGGGTTTACTTTGCTCCTGAATTTGCCGATGAGACTGATGGAAAAGATGCTGCTAGTCTGCGTGAGATGCTTATTTCAACTGTAGAATCTTTAAAGCCTCCACCCGCTGGACCTAGTCTATTACGGACTGAGATTGCAATTGTGGCACTTAGCATGCTCACCAATGCATTTTGTTTCTGTCCCTGGACTGGCATGACTCATCGCTTGTTTCACCAGATGTATGCTTGGATTCCCTGGATAGCTGAGCAGGTAACCAGAAACTCCCCAGTCCCAAATCTTTTACTAGCATCTTCATTTTCAGTTTTTTTTTTAAAGATTCGTATGTAGGTTAAAAAAGGAAATCCTATCATGTTCGATATTTCTATTTACTTGGAAGGAATTCACAATGTGCTGCTTGTGCCTGGTAACTCTCCTTGTCCATGAAGTCTTGACATTTTTTTCCATGCCAAATAATGTGTTGAATCTTTTTCTCTATACCAGTTTTGGATCCATCATCTGTTAATATATTCTCCTTTAATCAGGTTTGGATTCACAATATGAATATACAAGTAAAGGGAATGATTTGGATGCCATACAATTCTTGCTGAAGCTTCTTTGGACGCGCTTCATGCTGTTTAAGCAGCCTCGCTCTCTTGTAAAGTCTAAGTGTTTATCTGTAGGGATATGGACAAAGCTTGGTTTACAAGACGGGAGTGGTTTTGATATCTTCAATCTGGCTCTTTCTGATGATTTTGAACAAGTGCGAGCTGTCGCTGTTATGTCCATGCCACTCAAAGTTCTTTTCTCTGGTCTTGATGCCCTTCCTCATATATTCCCAAGGCTGGAGTAAGTTGATGAGAAAAAAAATGACATAATAATCTATATTCATATCGCTGATTTTGCTCACAAGTCTTTTTAAAGATATAGCGTAACTGTTATTTTATCTTACATTCATAGGCATTTGTTGAAAGAAGAGCAATTGATGGTTAAGAAGACCATTCCTCAGTCTCTTGGCTTTTTATCTTGTCTTTATGGATCACGTACTACTGCCTCAGAGAAAACTGCATGCCATTTATTCTTACATGAAGATATAAAGAAAGATGAGACTCTGAATTGTCTACTTCAAGGGTTCCAATGTTCAAAGTGTGATAAATTTTTCAAAAGCAAAGATGAGAAGCATCTGAGAATCATAAAGACTCCGGAGATAGTGAAAATGGAAATGGATCATCATCGTGATTACTTTAACCTTCAATCCTTATATTTTAATCTTCTCTATGACGAGTCTTCGGAAGAGACTCAGCTAGCCTGCGTAGAAGTAATAAGGAGAATTCTTGGCCACACAGCCCCAGATATTCTGGTCAGAACAAGGTCTCAATGGATAAGATGCCTTCAATATCTGTTACTTCATGTAAATACAGATGTAAGGGAAGCATTCTGTGCTCAGATTGGTATCTTTGTACAGCATCCTATTGTGAGCTGTTTGTTTATTGGTGAAGATGCTATGGAGAAAAGTTGTGAAAGGAATTTTTTTAATTTGATTGAGCATTCTCTAGCAACAGCTAAGGATCTTCTTGTCATCCAGACTCTATTGGAAACGACAGCTAAAGTTATGGTAGCTGTTGATGTTACCAGTGAGCTGTTCTTGTTTTGTCTTTTCCTGCTGATTGATCAGCTTGATCATCCAAACTTGACTGTCCGAATAAATGCGTCAAGGTTAATAAATCGGTCATGCTACATCCATGTGAAAGGGGGATTTGCAACGCTACTTTCCAGAGCTGTTCATATTCAAAATGAGTTGTTTGATAATCTATCTGTCAGGCTGACCAGCCGTCCAGATGTGGTAAGAGAATTTGCAGAGGCTGTTTTGGGTGTTGAAACTGAAGAACTTGTGAGGAAAATGGTCCCTGTTGTTCTTCCTAAGCTCTTGGTATATTGGCAGGAAAATGCTCAAGCTGCTGATACCTTGAATGAACTGGCCAAGTTATTAGACACAGATGTGGTACCTCTAATAGTAAATTGGCTACCCAGAGTTCTTGCATTTGCTCTGAATCAAAAAGAAGACAAGAATCTGCTCTCAGTTTTGCAATTGTATCACTCACAGATTGGTTCTGACAACCAAGAAATTTTTGCTGCTGCATTACCTGCACTCTTAGATGAGCTTGTATGCTTTGTGGACATTGCTGATACACCTGAGACAGATAGGCGGTATGTACTTGCGTAGCTTCGTACTTTTTGAGCAGAAATTGGTTGTTGGAAATAGCATGAAAGTTTTCTAAATTTTTTCTTTTGTTAGAATTCTTCGGTTCAGTTGTATTTGTTGGGGAACATGCCACCTATTTGCTTTAAGAACTAGAATTTCGTGAAGGAGTCCATGTTCTTTTGAGCTCTCTCTGCGTGTGTATTGTTCGTTCTTGTGCTCATTCACATTTACATGTCAACAGAAACGGCTAGAGGTTGTTTGTTTTGTATAAAGCCGTGAGAGGAAAATGCAATCATCATTTTAAACAAATAACTGAACGTCCTTTGTTTGTTTTTTATGACGTTTGATTTCACTATTTTGCTTATGCAGGCTACAGAGACTGCCTGAGGCAATAAAGAAGATCTCAAAAGTTTTAACAAATGCCGAAGATCTTCCTGTCTTTTTACAAAACCATTTTGTTGGACTCCTTAACAGTATTGACAGAAAAATGCTTCATGGAGATGATATTTTTCTTCAAAAACAAGCGTTGAAGCGTATTAAGCTGCTCATTGAGATGATGGGCCACTATCTCAGCACATATGTGCCGAAGCTTATGGTTCTCCTTATGCATGCCATTGATAAAGATGCACTTCAGAGCGAGGGTCTCTTGGTCTTGCATTTCTTTACAAGAAAGTTAGCTGCTGTATCGCCATCTAGTATAAAGTATGTGATTTCTCAGGTTTTTGCGGCACTCATCCCCTTCTTAGAAAGAGAGAAGGAAGGTCTTCATGTACATTTAGATGAAGTGGTGAAAATTCTTGAAGAACTTGTTTTGAAAAATAGAGATATACTAAAGCAGCACATTTGTGAGTTTCCCCTCTTACCTAGCATACCATCTTTAGCAGAATTGAACAGTGCTATTCAAGAAGCACGTGGATTAATGAGCCTGAAGGATCAGTTGCGGGATATTGTAAATGGTATGAAACATGAGAACCTGAATGTTAGATACATGGTGGCATGTGAGCTAAGCAAATTGCTGTATCACAGAAATGAAGATGTTGCTGCACTGATTGCCGGTGAACTTGTGTCGGACATGGAGATCATGAGCTCTTTAATCACATCTTTACTACAAGGGTGTGCAGAAGAATCACGAACTACAGTGGGTCAGAGGTTAAAGTTAGTCTGTGCAGATTGTCTTGGAGCAATAGGTGCTATTGACCCTGCCAAAGTGAGAGTTGCTTCATGCAGTCGTTTTAAAATCCAATGCTCAGATGATGATCTTATCTTTGAGCTCATTCACAAACATTTGGCAAGAGCTTTTAGAGCTGCACAGGATACCATCATACAAGACTCAGCTGCTCTTGCCATACAGGAATTACTAAAGATTGCTGGTTGTGAGCCATCATTAGCTGGGAATGTTGTTGTGTTTACTCCCCATGAGCATGTACAAGTCAATGTATCTGGTTCTAGAAGATCTGGAGGTAACAATGAAGTGAAGGATAGGGGACAAAAACTATGGGATCGGTTCTCAAACTATGTTAAAGAACTAATAGCTCCCTGCTTGACTTCAAGGTTTCAGCTTCCTAATGTGTCTGACCCTGGATCAGCTGGACCAATTTATCGGCCTTCTATGTCATTCAGAAGGTGGCTATCCTACTGGATAAGGAAGTTGACAGCACATGCAACTGGATCCCGTGTAAGCATATTTGCTGCTTGCCGAGGCATAGTGCGTCACGATATGCAGACAGCTATTTATCTCTTACCATATTTAGTTCTGGATGTTGTTTGCCATGGGACTGAGGCAGCACGGCTTAGCATTTCAGAAGAGATCCTTTCTGTTCTTGATGTTGCTGCATCAGAAAATAGTGGAGTGACAATAAACAGCTTTGGTGTTGGTCAGAATGAAGTTTGTGTTCAAGCTGTTTTCACGCTGCTTGATAACCTTGGGCAATGGGTTGACGATGTGAAGCAGGGAGTAGCACTATCGTCGTCTATGCAGTCATCAGGTGGTAGGCAAGTAGCACTCAAATCGAAAGACCAGGTTTTAACCTCAACAACAGAACAGGATCAACTTCTTGTACAATGCAAATATGTATTGGAGCTTTTGCTTGTTATTCCCAAGGTGACCCTTGCTAGGGCATCTTTCAGGTGTCAAGCTTATGCCAGGTCATTGATGTACCTCGAATCCCATGTACGTGGAAAATCAGGCTCCTTAAATCCCGCAGCTGAGAAGACGGGCATCTTTGAAAATGCTGATGTTTCTTCTCTGATGGGAATATACAGCTGCCTTGATGAACCTGATGGTCTTTCGGGCTTTGCAAGTTTAAGCAAATCACTAAGTTTGCAAGACCAATTGTTGATAAATAAGAAATCTGGTAACTGGGCAGAAGTTTTCACTGCATGTGAACAAGCCCTTCAGATGGAACCAACATCAGTTCAAAGACATTCTGATCTTCTTAATTGCTTGCTTAACATGTGCCACCATCAGACAATGGTCACTCATGTTGACGGACTAATTTCCAGAGTACCTGAGTACAAGAAAACGTGGTGCACACAAGGTGTACAAGCTGCATGGAGACTTGGAAAGTGGGACTTGATGGATGAGTATCTTGGTGAAGCTGATGCAGAAGGTTTACTATATAGTAGCTCAGACAGTAATGCCTCATTTGACAGAGATGTAGCAAAGATTCTCCAAGCAATGATGAAGAAGGATCAGTACTCTGTAGCTGAGAGAATAGCAATTTCCAAACAAGCTCTCATTGCTCCTCTAGCTGCTGCAGGCATGGACTCCTATACACGAGCTTATCCTTTTGTTGTCAAACTTCACTTGCTAAGGGAGCTAGAGGACTTCCAGGCGCTTCTTAATGGGGATTCATATTTGGAGAAATCATTTAGTACAAGTGATCCGGTGTTTTCAAAAGTAGTAGATAACTGGGAGAACCGGCTCAGATTTACTCAATCATCATTGTGGACAAGGGAACCTCTCTTAGCTTTCCGAAGACTTGTCTTTGGTGCCTCTGGGCTTGGTGCTCAAGTTGGGAACTGTTGGCTTCAATATGCAAAGCTTTGCCGTTTGGCTGGACACTCTGAGACAGCTCACAGGGCAATTTTGGAGGCTCAGGCTTCTGGTGCACCTAATGTTCACATGGAAAAGGCGAAACTTCTTTGGATCACTAGGCGTTCGGACAGTGCCATTATAGAGCTACAACAGTCTCTCCTGAATATGCCTGAGGGAGATGTTGACTCCACTGTAATTTCTTCTATCAAGAGCTTACTGATGGCTCCCCCAAATCCAGAGCCAACAGTTCGTAACACACAATCTTTCAGTGAAAAAAAAGATGTTGCGAAGACTCTTCTTTTGTATTCCAAGTGGATCCATCACAGTGGGCAAAAACAAAAGAAAGATGTTTTAAATCTTTACACCCAAGTCAAGGACTTGCTGCCCTGGGAGAAGGGATTTTTCCATTTGGCTAAGTATTATGATGAACTATATGTTGATGCAAGAAAGTGTCAACAAGAGAGCGCTGTATTGAGCTCTGCAGGCGGCCAAAAAGGTTCTGTCTCGTCGAACTCGAGCATTGAGAAAGCAGGATGGGATTACCTATTTAAGGGAATGTACTTCTATGCTAAGGCACTTCACAGTGGGCACAAGAATCTCTTTCAAGCACTTCCGAGGTTGTTAACACTTTGGTTTGACTTTGGTACTATCTATAAAACAAGTGGTTCAGCGGGAAATAAGGAATTGAAAAGTACTCATATGAAGGTGGTGATTATGGACTCTTTCTTCATAGCTGTTCACTGTTTAATACTTCTCATAGTTCATATATAATTGTTTTATTCTTTTGGCAGATAATGAGTTTAATGAGAGGCTGCTTAAAGGATCTGCCAACTTATCAATGGTTAACTGTGTTGCCTCAGTTGGTTTCTAGAATCTGTCACCAGAATAGGGATACAGTACTAATGGTGAAAAATATCATCACTTCTGTTCTACATCAATTTCCTCAGCAAGGGCTCTGGATTATGGCAGCTGTTTCAAAATCTACTGTCCCTGCTAGGAGGGAAGCAGCTGCAGAAATCATACAAGGTGCCCGAAAAGGTTTTAACCAAAGTGACAGAGGCCACAATTTGTTCATTCAGTTTGCTAGTTTGACTGATCATTTCATTAAATTGTGCTTCCATGGAGGACAACCAAGATCCAAGGTTATCAATATAGCGTCTGAATTCAGTGCCTTGAAAAGAATGATGCCGCTGGATATCATCATGCCAATTCAACAATCTCTTACCATTAGCCTACCAGCATTCGATATGAACAACAATGAACGACACTCTGCCAGTGTCTTTTCTGGTTCAGATCTACCAACTATTTCTGGTATAGCTGATGAAGCCGAGATACTTTCATCCCTTCAGCGCCCAAAGAAGGTATATGCTTTTCCATTTTTTACGGATTGAAAGCGTCAACCTAATTCCATACGATTCTCTGCTCTGCTCTCTGCTTCTATCTCCTTTTATATGTCTCCCAATATGCATTATACCATAGCATAAAATCATTTTATCTTAAAGAATCAGTCCTGCAATATGCCTTACCAATATATTATATTTTGTATATTCAGATCATTCTGCTGGGAAATGATGGGATTGAGTATCCATTCCTCTGCAAGCCCAAGGATGATCTCAGGAAAGATGCTCGGATGATGGAATTTACTGCGATGATAAACCGCTTGCTATCCAAATATCCCGAAAGCAGGCGAAGGAAGCTATATATCCGCACCTTCGCAGTAGCTCCTCTGACTGAGGACTGTGGTCTGGTGGAGTGGGTTCCACATACACGTGGACTTCGCCATATTCTACAAGATATATACATTTCTTGTGGGAAGTTTGATCGGCAGAAAACAAATCCTCAAATTAAAAGAATATATGATCAATGTGCTGTTAAAAAGGAGTATGAGATGCTGAAGACCAAGATCCTCCCCATGTTCCCTCCGGTTTTCCATAAATGGTTCTTGACGACGTTTTCTGAACCAGCTGCTTGGTTTAGGTCACGTGTAGCTTATGCTCACACCACAGCAGTTTGGTCCATGGTTGGGCACATTGTCGGACTTGGTGACCGTCATGGAGAAAATATACTCTTTGATTCTACTTCAGGTGATTGTGTTCATGTAGACTTCAGTTGCTTATTTGACAAAGGCTTACAACTGGAGAAGCCTGAGTTGGTGCCATTCAGATTGACCCAGGCAAGAAACGGCGAAATCGTTTGAGTGTGTTCTGTTGGTGTTTTGTTTTCCTTTGTCATAATAATGGATTGTTAATTTCCAAACCACAGAACATGATTGATGGTTTGGGCATCACTGGATACGAGGGCATCTTCATGAGGGTATGTGAAATCACTCTCACAGTGTTGAGGACACATAGGGAGACATTGATGAGCATCCTGGAGACCTTCATCCACGATCCTCTTGTGGAGTGGACAAAATCACACAAATCAAGCGGAGTAGAAGTTCAGAACCCACATGCTCAGGTTTGCATAATCATCTAATGATTCTCTTACATGTCAGTTTATATACCCTATTTTCTTTCTAAGTGCTCGAGACAACCACATGATTTGGCAATTACAGCGGGCCATAAGCAGCATTGAAGCCCGGCTGCAGGGCGTGGTTGTTGGTGTTCCGCTACAGGTAGAAGGTCAGGCTCGCCGGTTGATTGCCGATGCAGTCTCACTTGAGAATCTTGGGAAGATGTACATCTGGTGGATGCCCTGGTTTTGATGTAAATCTCTGAACATCTGCTGTTGGTTGCACACTACACCAGTTTGCATAGGGCCACTTTAAATAACCTATGAAACTCTTAATCATTTCAACAGTATATTGAAAGCGAAATTTGTGCCTCTTAATCATAGATTACAATAGACTTCAGTTAATTGTTTGTGGGCCACCTATGAAAACAGGGGTGGCTACAAATCTTTTTGAATGTAATTTGTCTTGCTCAAATTTCAATTGCAGTGACCCGAGGAAACCAGGAGTATGATCCTAAGAGCATTTGAGTAGAAGCAAGCTCTCCAATAAACTAAGAAAGGTAAGCACTAAGCGCTCTCTCTATGCCTTTTCTTACTTCACAAGAAACATCTCTGATGATGATGATACTGGTGAAATAACGCAAGTCTTATGTTTGCAGAGAATATAACAAACCATCAGATTCGAAAACTATCATCCTCCACCTGTCTTCCTTTGTCTCATCAATAGATCACTATCATCTTCTTCGTCTGTACTGGAACCGTGGAGCCACTCGAGACACCCGCATTGCCCTCCGCAGCAAACCTCTCTGAATTTACCAAAAAGACCTTGCTCCACCACTGTCCCCGGTGGCCTCCCTGCCATAGGCTGTAGGTAAGCCAAAGCTGCTTGCTTCACCAGTGGGTTCCTTATTGGTATCTCTGAGCAGCTCCAACGACCGTGCATTGCTGGTGACTTCACAGGTGAGGCTGGAGGCAGAGTTGGAGGAGGAGGCGGTGGGATTTCCCGGAGAGACGTGTACTTAAACATCCCGATTTTCCCAGGCTTTCACAGGAGCTCGCCATCGTTTTAGCCAAGTCGGAACGTTATGAAGACTCGCTGTGGCGTATTAGCTTCATCGCGTGTTTAGATCGGAGAGAAGAAGCTTGGTGGGAAAATTTTGCTGGCAATTTTCTCATAAGAAGACTTGGGTTTGTGCCATACTTCCTCTTCTTAAATCGTTTATACGTCAAAACATTATATTAAATTTCTCGAATTAAACCCAAATCATTTAAGAATAATCATGTGAATAGTCATCACGCATCACCAATTATTTATATCTCTGATTATGTTGTCCCTCCTTCACTATTGACTACTCCCTCCGATCCCATATAAATGTCGTTTTGGGAAAAATTGAGTAGATTAAGAAAGTGGATAATTTGACTCTTTTAATTTCAGGTTTAAACTAATTAACAATTTCTTTTTGGTTTTTCTTTTATTTAATAAATAAAAGAAGCTTTTTTTCTCTTACACCAATAATACAATTTTGTTGCTTTTCAGGTTTGTGACTAACCCCATATATATATTCTTAAGTGACTCTTCATATTATGTCTATTGATATCCATCGTTAATTCAGTATGTTGATGTAATATTTTCAATATTTGGTATTTTCAGTTTTAGTAATCTGTGTTAGTTTAATTAAGGGTATATTAGTAATTTTGGTTGTATTAAATCCTTAGGTCAAAACCAATGACACTTAATAAAAAAAAAAAAGAGTCCCAGAACGACACTTATATGGGATCAGAGGGAGTATTAGTGATCTTGTATTTTGCAGTCAGTCTTTACTCTTACCAGAACAAAAGAAGCTACTTTGCAAGTAATTAAACTGATCATGGAAATTTCTGTATTTCCATTTGTAGAAAGTTTTGAATGTGAATAAAAGGTACTTATGATCTAATTTAGGCAACTCTCCAGCTGTACATCAGTGTGCAGATAAAAGAAAACTCAAAAAAAAATTTAAGGGACAAAAATGAGGGCGGTTTATCATAGGGAATGATTGGTATAGTAAAGTATTTGGTTTAAGGGTTATTATATGAGAGTCTGTTAATGCCATATTTTTAATTTAAATTTTGGGAAAATTTCACAAAAAAGTCAAGATTTATTTAATATTAGAAAAATAAAAAATATATATATATAAATTAATTTATCGTTGAAATAAAAAACATGTTTTATTATAATTTTTTTTATTCCCTCTTAAACGGTATGAACGAAAACATTAACGCTATTAGTTTTTCCCTTTTCTTTTCATCCTCTTCTCCTAGCTACCGGTATATGAAGATGGTTTGATTCTGAGAGTTGAGGAACACATCTACGGCTTTGCACTAATATGAATTATGAATATAAGAAGAAAAACACCATACTTATTTAATATTTATCAGAAAAATACTTGAATTTTTTTCGTTGTAAGAAAAATACACAAAGCAATATTTTTCTTCTATTTTCTTCGATTAACAATGTTAGATGGTGAAAACTCATAGTTTCCTCTACCCTTTTGAACTTCATACAAGTTTTCACTTCTTTTTAGGACTAAGCATAACTTACCTAACATTATCGAATAAGAGAAGAGAACTGTTAAATGTTGAATCATACAAGATAGATCCCAAATCGATTTTGAATTACAAAAAGGATTAAATTGGTTTTATACCCATCCTTATTTACCATAATTCATGTTGACTTTCATAATGTCATTGTATTAAGAAAATAGTAGTAGATTAGTCGATTTCCCAGTTAAATCTAAAAAAAACCCCTAAATCTCTTCTCTAACACAAACCCATTGATTCCGCCTCGATCTAAACTATCGACAGCATTGAAAATCTAAACTTCCAATCGAATTGAGATTTAGAGAACCCTAACCCTATTTTTGTTTTTGATTTGAGGGAAAATGGATTTCGATTTTGAGTTTACAAATAGGGAAATTAATCGGTATATTTTTTTGACAACTAAAAAAGTTCAAGTATTTTTCTGGCAAATAATAAGTATGATTTTTTTGCTCCAAAGAAAAGGAAAAAACTAACAGCGTTAACGATTTCGTTCATGTCATTGACGGCCGTTACGGCAAGAGTAAGTAAATCGGAACAACAAAATAGATTGTGCTTTATATTTCAGCGATAAACTAATTTGTGTATTTTTCCGGCGACGGGAAAAATTTAGATATTTGTTTGATAAATATTAAATAAGTCGGAATTATTTCAGTATTTTTTAAGAGAAACACACTAAGGCCATGATCATGCTCCTGTCTGTAAAGAAATCAATTAGTCAATATTAATATCTTAATTGTAATCAGAAATAAATAGATAAATATCGACATCCATATATGAAGGCAAATTTAACATTACACTTTAACCAAATAATAAAGAACGATGATCAAGTTATCAGATGTTCACATAAAACAAAACAAAACAAAAAATAGTTATCAATTTGTTATAAACTAAAGAGTGATAGGGAGAATTGTTGTTTTATTATTCCATAGAAGAATGTAGAGTATATATAGGAATACAAGACTTGAAGAACAAGTAGAACTTGAGGAACAAGTAAGTCTAGAACATTCTAGAACATAGGTGTAAGATGGGCTTATAATGGGCATCCATCTAATGAGTTCATAACACTCCCTCTTAGATGTCCATTATAGTTAAAATATTCATAATGCGCATATAATGTTGCCTTATTAAAAACCTTACGAAGAAAACTCAATTGGGACAAAACCATGGTTAAGGGAAAAATAGTGCAACTCGCTTTTACTCCCCCTGATGAGTGCATAACTTGAAATCTTCATAACGACGCACCCAAATGATGAACTTGATTTTTGAAACTAGCAGTTGCGAAGTGTTTTGAGCCAAAGTCTCACTTGAACGAATCTCTAGATAAAGTGCATCGTCATTCTTCTGCAGCTCAAAGATATTTCAGATGATTCATCTTGATCATCCTATTTGTTTCTCTCAATATCATTAATGTATGATGTTCACTTGGTAGATTGATAGAATTTCATATATCATTGTAATGATAACATTCCTCAAGTGTCTATTATTTGCGTGTTCTTTGATGTCTCGTTAAAAACCTTGTCATAGAAAAACCCTATGGGATAAAAACTATGATAAGGGAAAAGAGTACATCTACACATATCATTATATTTCACTCTCTCATAAAAATCTTCTTCAGGAGATGAATTCCGATCAAATACACTATCTCATTGAAATTATTAAGCATAGCCTTAATGAACAAACTCGTATGGTTTTCATATAGACTTCCGGTTCATATCATCCTTTCTCAAGAAGATCATATCTTGGTGTATTTGGATTTCATGCCTAAATATCATTCATGTACAATCTTCTAAACATTTTTCTTGTATATGTTATTTATATCATACAAACACACATATTTCACTCATGAAATTGATTAGTAAATTGTTCTAATCGTATTTTATGTATAGTACTTCAAGACCAAACATATATGAGCATTTTTATGTAAAATTTTGCAAGGATCTTTTAAGATAACATTTTCGCTAGATGTTCAATTTGAGATACATGAAGATAATTTTATCTTTCCAGTGTATTTTCTTAAATCTTTTCTTAAGATAGTCTATTATATATGAATTTCTTCAGGAGTTCTAGTGATGATCAAATCATCAACATACACTTCAATTATAACAAACAATTTCCTAAATCTTCTTACATTAAATCCTTATGTGACTTTCATGTAAATATAATTATCCAGTGATCTTTTATCATATATTAGTCATCGTATTACTTGTGATAACTCTGCAGGAGTTTTGATGATTTTCAAATCAAAAAATTGTTTGATCAATGTCTTTTGATATCGATATACATTTACATGATTATATCCCATGTTACCTATTTTCGTTTCATTCGATCGAGTAGAGTTTCCGGGAGCATAATTATGATATCATTAATCTTTCAGAGAATATATCCTTCAAGGATTGCATATACATGTCATTATCCAGTGTTTCATATCTTATTATCAGACTTGTAAGATAGTATTGCATCCACCACAAGAGAATATATCTCTTCATATTCCTTGTCTTTGCGAAAATTTCACTACTTTTCACTATTTTTCATATAAAGACTCATTTATCTTCCACAGATTTTACACTTCAGGTGCATGGACTACTAGTCCAAATATTTATGTACAAGAGATTAAAATTATGTCTATTTATTTTTTCCATTTTGGCCAGTCATTACTTTTTTGTACATTTTTAATAGACTTTCTTTCATAATCATCTCTTTTATCCATAATATCAACTGCTCATAGTAAACATATTACGACGTCGATTTGCTTTTTGGTTCCATTTTATTCAAGACATGACATAGCTAGCTAGATCTCTTCATTGTCAAGTATTTGAATGTTTCATTTGTCATGTTTATGTTTCTTCTAAAGATCACCCAGTCTCTTCCGAAGATCATTCAAAATATTTATTTTTTCGATCTGGTCATTCTCAATTTGTGCTCCTTCTCTTTTATGAAGATATTTATATTTGGAACCACTAGGTCTATCACGCTTCATACGATCTTTAAACTTATTAGCAGTTTGATATTGTCCTTCTGGGACATCAAGTATATTTGGAGCATTAATTTACAGCTGGTATAGACTACTTCATCACTGTATTCGGGTCAGCAGATGTCTGGCACGCTAAACTCTATAATTTAATTATCTTTTAGACTTTTAATGTATATTTTTTAGTCCGAGGATCATTGATAATTCATTTCTAGTTATCTTTTTCACCAACTGTTTACTTTCTCCTCCTAATGTTGAAAAAGTTGATTCATTAAGTGATAGTCTGCAAATTGAGCCTTACATAAATCCTTCTGGGATAGCTCTAAATACTTAGTTATCATTCATATCCAACATATATTATTATCGTCCTTTGAGGGTTCATCTTAGCGTGTTGTGGTGGAACACTTTTCACATTCAAAGATTTCAGATGATAACTATTTGGTTTCTGACCCAAAACTAATAATAATGGGGAAAACTATTAGTTATTCATTGGCTTGATGCGAATCAATGTTACTAAATCATTTTGTGTATGAACATGAGTTTCAAGATGTTCAACACCATCCCAATGGATATGCAATAATAAGATTTCAAACATAAATTTTGGAATACTCTTGTAATTTAATCAAGAAAATAACCACGTAAACTCCAGGTTGCGGGTTTATAACAAGGATAAACGTGACATTATAGTCGATGCGTCAATCAAGTCAATGCATCCATTGAATCGATGCATCTATTATAACCATAAGATATCTAAATGTCACATAGTGGGTGATCAATCCATAATCATCTTCTTATATATACTTCTGAATAGATAAATTCCAAATCATTTTAGACTGGTAAAAGCCACATTATCATATTGTTTTTTGAGCAAGTAACATTTGATAAATTATTAGAAAGAATCTTCTGGTTCTTCACATAATGTCCACATAATTTTCATTAATTTTGCATCATCATTAAACCAAAATGACCAATCCAGTTAAACCAAATATATATTCTTGATAAACTTCTAGTTTACTTTTCATTCTTAGTAAGTTTGTGATTTACTTTTCATTGCTTATCATTTACTCCATACAGAATATATTATAATCAAAATTATATTCTTTAGCTCATGATAATTAAACATGAAACTTCTAGTTTACATAATCAATTAGTGCTTTAATACAAAATTCTAAACAAACATGCTTATGGCAACGATCTGCTACCATGCTATATAAATAAATATTACAAAGAATATAATTAAGTATGAGATCATAATGAAACACATCTAAACAGAGATACTTAACAATAAAGGAATTGAAATCAAAGCATATGTTGGTCCCAACAGTTAATAAACCATTAAACCAAACAATTAAACGAAATAAGTTAATGATTAATTAGACGTATATCAATAAAGTGATAAAAAATCATCTCAATAATAAAGCATAAGTTGTTTCGCTATGAGAATTAAATAATAAAGCATGACTATATTGACTTAAGAATCAAACACAGACTTAGGTGTTTTCTAGTAATGAAATAATAAAATATTTATGCAACAATAGTTAAATAAACAAACGGTAAACCATAAACCAAACAGATCAGAGTGCCATGGACCAAACAGATCTAAGTGCTACTATGGAATCGATAAGAAACAATCATAAAAATAACTATTTCTATAATTAATAAGCAATAAGCATGATTCTCTTCTTTATTGGATTAAAGAATCATTGAGTCATGCTTTTACTAATTTATATAAAATAATCATTGATTTGTTCTTGTTTCAACAATAAAAGTATGAATAATAAATAATAAGCATGGTTCTCTTCTTTATTGAATTAAATAATCATTGAGTCATGTTTTTACCGATCTATATAAAATAATCATCTATTGGTTCTTGTTTCAATAATTGAAAATATCGATAAATAATATTTAATTAAGTATCGATAAGTGTGGATCGATATTATGAACCATGAGTCGATAGTATATATATATATATATATATATATATATATATATATATGAGATTGTATACCTTTTAGCTCAGGCGGCTAGGGTTTCGTGCTGATAACATGTTATAAACTAAAGAGAGATAGGGAGAATTGTTTTTTTATTATTCCATAAAAGAATACAGAATATATATAAAAATACAAGACTTGGATAACAAGTAGAACTTGAAGAACAAGTAAGTTTAGAACATGGGTATAAGATGGACCTATAATGAGCATCCATCTAATGGGTTCATAACACAGTTATATTAATCCCATAAATAATAGAGAAAGAATTTTGATTTGTGGCCAACAAAAGGCCACACACAAATTAGTGTGTCGTTATTATGTTTGCCTCCCTTTGATCTACATTTACTGGTACTAGATTTGCCCAATAATTATACTGAAATAGTTGAAATAAAACACCTCAATATTCCAAAAAGAAAGAAAAGTTCAGTTTAGTTCATACAAAATGTTAATTCAAATAATTAAGCATTAATATTTACATAAACGTGTACAACACGTTTGATGTTATGTATATGCTTGGAATTACTTCTCTCAGGAATTATTATATATCATCCCAAATGAAGCAGCATCCATGAATGACCACCAAGGGTCTCAAAGAACGACATCTCAAGTCTCCACGGTTTTTTTTTTATTTAGAATATAATAAATTAAAGAGAAAATTACTTAGAATGACCCAATAAAATAGTGAAATAACTAATATAACTCAGTTTTGAAAGCTCGAATTAGATTAACCCATATCTTTTTGAAAAAGAACTTCTACCTACTATTTTCAATATATTAACAAAACTGCCATTTTGTTTTTTTTTTAAATAAATAAAAAATCGAAAATAAAAAAGTTTAGATAAAAAAGTATTTTTATTTTATTTTATTTTTTCTTCTTCATTGGGTTTTCCTCTTCCATTTTTTTTCTTCTTCTCCGATGACTCTCACCTCGCTGTCTCTTCTCTTTGTCGTCTCTCCTCTTTGTCATCTCTCTTTCGGTGTGGCTACTCCCTTCTTCGCCTCCTATCTTCTCCCTTCTCCTCTCTTCTCCTCTCCACCATCCCTTCCTCTCTCTTATTTGTTGCTTCTACTTCGTCTTCTTAGGCTTTGCCGCCAATAGCTACGCCGAATTCCGTCACCAGCAGCAGCTACGTTGATGATTACTTTTGATTTATGGCTTTTTTTATAAACTGAATAGTGCATGAAAGGTGTTCGATGAAATGTCTTATTTGTTAGTTATCGCAGATTTATTTATTATTCATCGCAGACTGGTTTGTTATTTTTCGCAGATTTATTTGTTGCTTATCGAAAATTTTTTAAAGTAATCACAGATTTATTAATGTCTACTGCAATATTGTATTGCTGATTTCTTTGTTACTTATCGCAGACTAGTTTGTTAGTTTACGCAGATTTTTTGTTGATCATCGCAGATTTCTTTTAAGTAATTACAAATTTATTAATGTTTATTGCAGTATCGTATTGCGGATTTCTTTGTTGGTTGCATTTTTTTTATTGTAGATTTATGTGTTATATTTTGCAGATTTATTTGTTGCTCTTCGTTGATTTGTTTGTAAGTATTTACAGATTTATTTGTTGCTCATCTCAGATTTGTTTGTTAGTTATATTATTTTGATTGCAGATTTATTGGTTCTCGGTGAGTTCTCGATGGGTTATGTCTAGTCATCGACATAGATTCCGGTGGAGTTAACCTTAGTGGTTGTGGATTTCACCGGTTGAAATCTACAGATATGACATTTCGCCTCTCGCCTAGGATGAGGTCTTGGAGCCGATGTCTCTGCTCGATGTGTGTAGTTGAGGCTTATGCGGTTCATTGTTGGGTTTTTATTCCAGCCTTTGTTTATCTTTCTGTCATACGTTATGTGAGATTTTTCTGTTATTAAAAGTGGTTTAAATCGTTGGCTTAGGAATGATAAGACGATTTTTAGGTTAATCTAGAAAGGCGACGGCGGAAATGAGATGATCATGGTTGGAAAAGAGGAAAGATGAACGGCCGACGGTTCTAAAAACCCTAATATGTTATGCAGATTTTTAGAATTTGTTATTACAGATTTTGTTTAATTTATTGATACATTGCAACCAATTTATTTTGAATGTTAATACATATTTGCTTATTTGATGATATACTACAAAACTGAATAACAATGACAATGTTAATGTGCAACTTTAGTTATAAAATGAGAATGTTAATGTGCAATTTTGATAATAAAATTTCATATATAAAATTTCATATTGATAATGTAGTAAACTAGAATATTATATAAAAAAAAATCAAATAGCAATGAAAATATAAAACCAACAAAATGCATGTGATATGTAATTAAATTAAAGCTAGTATGTCTACAAGTAACTAAAGAATTTACAATTTTAGCTAACTCAAATTTAACGTAAGTGTTAAAAATACGTTTAACTTCATGATCATAGTTAGACACTTAACTCTTATATCACACAAGTATATTTAATTTTTTATTCATCTTACTCACACACTTAACTCCTATATTACACATGTATTCTTAATATTTCAATCAATGTTTAATCAATGTTGAAACATGAATTATTGCTCTCTCTCCCTCTGTGTCCCGTTCTCCTTCTGTGGTTCTCGGTGGGGATGGAGGTTTCTACCATCGTTGATGGAGGTTCCGATCCATCTAGCCGTATCGCTCCTTCCACTATGTCTGTACCGGTAACTCCCCCTGTTGTCGTCCCTAAGACGTCGACCTCTGAAGTTTCTCCTCCTTCCAACGTTGTCAAGAATGGTGCTATCGATGTTGTCTTGCCTCCAGATCTGACTGATTCAAATCCTCTGTGGTCCAGCTACATAGTTGGTTATTTCATTAGTGAAGCTCCGCATATTGGGAAGGTTCATGCTACGGTGAACCGGATATGGTCTACGGTTGCTGATGGTGGCTCTATGATCGACGCTCAGTTTCTCAGCCCCAAGACGGTTCTGTTCCGTATTGACAACGATTTCATGCGGGCAAAGGTCCTTCGCATACACTTTTGGCATATTTCAGACATTCCCCTGGTTGTTAGAGAATGGAATCCTTCGATGTCTGACTCCAAACCTGACCTTACTATGATCCCTCTTTGGGTTGACCTGACGAATGTTCCTGACAATCTCTTCTCGACAAAGGGACTTAAGTTCTTAGGCGACAAGATTGGCTCCATGGAAAGACTCCATCCCAAGACAGAGCGGTGTGTCCGTTTGGACATTGCGCGACTCCTTGTTGTTGTAAACCTGGAGAAACCTCTTCCTAATAGGATAAATCTTCTCGGCACAGAAAGAGTCATCCAAGTATCTTACCCATGGCTCCCATCAAGGTGCTCTACCTGTCTTGAATGGAGTCATTGTGACAAAGATTGTATTTGTATGAAAAAGGGGGAGGTTGTCCTTCTCAAGAAACCAAGCTCCCCAATGGTAAAAAAACCATCCAGTTCTAACCACGTAGATCGTTTTGTTCCAATTGAGGTATCGGATACAACCCCGTCTACAACGGAGCTACAGGCTGGGTCGGATGCAGGCTGGTCTATGATGACGAAGAAAGGCAAGCTCTCCCCTGTTAAGGTAGGCCACGTTATCGAAGGCTCTCCTACTACTCGGTTCTAGGTTCTCAGTGAGGTTCACGAAGATGGCAAGATAATTCCTGATTCACAAGACGTTAGCTCGATCATCCCTTATGTTGCGCTCGAAGGGAGGCATCAGACGGATGATCCACTACCTGGAATGGCTACTGAACCAACTGAACCTCCAGAGGTTTCTAGCTCTCACGATGATGACTCTGAACCAGCGACGCCTAGGTCTCGAGCTAAGCGCCACAAATCGCGTACCTGCTCATCGCATAAAGCCAATCTAAAAGATCATATCAACAGGGCCACAAACCATAAAAACAAGAAAGCCTCCCTTGGGAGGCTCTGATGATTATGACGATAATATTTGCGTAGAACACAAGAGGTTACAATAACATGCGCAAACAAAATGTTGTCAGACAGTGGTGTTGCTCTTCGAAGCCCATCTTTGGGTGTCTTCTTGAAATCCGAGTGCAAGAAGAAAACTTTCAGAACGAGATAAGCTAATTAATGGAATAAAAGTGGCGAGGTCTAGCCCACCAATTACTCACTTATTGTTTGCGGATGACAGTTTATTCTTCTATAAGGCAACAAAAATACAGGAAAGTGTCATTCTAGGGATTCATAAGCAGTATGGAAAGGTATCAGTCAACAAATCAATTTTTTGAAATCATCAATTCAATTTGGTTGGAAAGTAGAGGACACTATAAAATCAGAAATAAAGGAGGTTATGGGAATTCAGAATATTGGTGGCATGGAGTCATATCTGGGTATACCTGAAAGCTTGGGTGGGTCAAAAACAAAGATTTTCTCTTTTGTAAAAGAAAGATTACAACATCGAATTAATGGTTGGTCGACAAAGTTGTTTTCCAAAGGCGGAAAGGAAATTATGATAAAGGTGGTGGCGGCAGCATTACCTACCTATGTTATGTCTTATTTTCGATTACCGAAAACAGTCACAACAAAGTTGACTAGTGCGATAGCGAATTATTGGTGGAGTACAAATGGACAAACAGGAGGTATACATTGGATGGATTGGAACAAAATTTGTTGTAGTAAATATGATGGTGGAATTGGTTTCACGAATGTGGAAGATTTTAATTCAGCTTTACTAGCAAAACAGCTTTGGCGGTTAATATTGGTACCTGACTCGCTTTTTGCTAAGGTCTTCAAAGGTAGATATTTTCGGAATTCATCATCTTTGGACCCTATTAAATCGTACTCCCCTTCTTATGGTTGGCGGAGTATAGTATCTGCTCGCCCTCAGGTTAACAAAGGACTTATTAAAAGAGTTGGTTCTAGAGATTCCATTTCGTATAGAATGATCCATGGATTCTAGCTCAATTCCCGAGGCCAGCTTTAAGCAACGGTTCTACCTATGATTCATCACTTCGAGTAAAATCTCTAATTAACCCCCACACAAATACTTGGAATATGGAGCAGCTTTTTGCTATTTTGCGATCGAGGACGCCCGTATGATTAGTGCGTTACCTTTGGGTGCACCAGACAGACCAGATTCTATTGGTTGGTATTTTACAAAAACTGAAAAATATACGGTAAAATCGGGCTATCACACAATGCATTTGGAGAAGCCAGGAGCATACGAGGTTAAAGTTTTAAATCCGGATTTAAGACCTCTAGAGGCTCATACCTGGAAAGTACAGTTTCCACCGAAATTAAAACACTTCATGGGGCAGGTGCTCACCGGTAGTATCTCGGTCTTAGTAAATTTACGGAAACAAGGCATAAAATGTGATACCTTTTGTCCTAGATGTGGGGATGAGGGGGAATCGATAAACCATGCCCTCTTGCCTTATAGACTTGGGCACTATCACAAATACCAATCTCGATTGATATATTTCCCTCGGATTCCGTCTATACAAATATGGATTACCTATTTTGGTGCATACCAACGGATTCAAATAGTTTAATGTATCCATGGTTATTATGGTATATCTGGAAATCACGGAATGAGAAATTATTTGAGAATGTGGATGGAGGTCCGAAAGAGATTATCAAATTGGCAGAAGCTGAGGCACAAGTTTGGAATTTGGCTCAACAGGAGGAAACTTTGGAACAAAATGATACTAACGAAATGCCGTTACGAGGTGATTTGGTACGAAGTGACACGATTAGATCACGGACTGATGTTTTTCGTTGTTTCATAGATGGTTCATGGAAAGCGGATGACAAGTTCTCAGGATTAGGATGGGTTTGTTCTAAACCACAGCCAAAACCGCAGTACATGGGGGCTGCAAATCTTCGCAGGAGTCTGACTTCACTCCATTCCGAGGTAGAAGCACTAGTCTGGGCGATGAGATGTATGATTGGTCAAGATAGGAGGGAAGTAGTTTTCTTGACAGATTGCTCAGATCTCGTGAAGATGATAACTTTCCCAGATGATTGGCCACCTTTCTCCACTTATCTCGAGGCGATCAACATCGACAAGGATGAGTTTGATATTTTTTCCTTAATTTTGGTTCGTTGTCAAGAAAATAGGAGAGCGGATAAGTTCGGGTAGAACCGCAACAAGTCATTTATGTAAACAATATTTCCCATCATTGGGTTCTATGAGTTTATTAAACCAGTTGACAAAAAAAAAGCTTAGAAAAGGTTTTATAGGAGTTAAAAAAAAACAAAAACACTCTAGTTATTTCTAGAAAATAGAAATTATTCTAGTTATTAATCTCCATATATAGGTTATTATAGTTATCCTTCCTAAATAAAATGATACAAAGAATGTTTAAAAGAATAGTCGCAATTGGGTCAGTCACCTTTTTATTGGAAAAAGACAGAGAGGTGCAAACCAAAGCGCAAAGGAGCAAAACAAAAAGAGATGCAATTTAGAGAAGAGCATGGGATGATCAGTTGGTGGTGTCTCGGTTGTAGAACTGGTCAAGGGTTTTTGCCGGTATGTGGTGAAGCAACTCACAAGGGAAAAGATCCTGAGGAGTGTCCAGGCCAGGTCCAGCGACTGGAAGATATTACGTGTATCATAGGCTCCTTGTGCCACAGCACCAGCACCACCTGCAGTTGGACCGAGGACTTGCTTCAATTATGGTCAGCAGGGTCATTTCTCCAGGGAGTGTCCCAAGAGGATGGGAGACGTACTTCAGCCACCGCCGCCCAAGCGTCAAGCCATCGCTCCACGAGTGTTCGATGTCGGAGAGTACAAGGGAGCGGGACCGATAGCTGGTATGTATCTTATCCTTATCTTTCTCCTGCTATTGTTTTGTGGTTAGTCTTTTGTGAGGTTCGCTCTTAGTTAGCAACTCGTATAGAATCGGTTGTTGTTGGGGGTAGGGCAGCGTATACGCTGTTTGATACTGGAGCTTCGCATAGCTTCGTGTATCCGGGTTGGTCAAGTGTTGGCCATTTCAGGGAGGTGCTAAGACTCGAAAGCTAAATAAGCTTAAGCCGAGGTACATGGGGCCGTACCCTATTGTTGAGCGGATTGGAACATTAGCCTATCGTTTGGGTTTATCGGCAGAGTTATCAGACTTCCATGATGTGTTTCATGTGTCAATATTGAGGAAGGTTGTTAGTGAGCCAGAGCTTATTTTGCAGCATCCGCTAAGTGATCTTTCTAAGAATTTGTATGTGCCGAGTCAACCAGTTCAGGTTTTGGAGCGTCAAGAGAATGACGTACAGGGAAAGACGGTTGTGAAGGTAAGGGTTCATTGGGAGAGAGACAAGATCCAGGAGGAGACCTGGGAGCCCGAAGCAGAGATGAGACCAGAATACCCAGAACTGTTTAAGGATGGAAATGGGCAAGCAAGTCAGGATTTGAATTCGGGGACGAATTCCTTGTTAGTGGGGAAGAATTGTAACAACCCAATCTGGGCAAAGCCCAATCTCAAAACCGAAGCCCATTAGCCCAATTCAAAACCCTAGGTATCCCCCTCATTTCTCTATAAATACAAGTCTTTCCCCACAAATTTTGCAACAAACGCTCCCGAGTAACGAACCGCTGCCGAATTCCCGAGCCGGAGAGACCACCACCGCCGAACCGCCGTCCTCTTGAAATACAGGAAACTCAACCTTGAGCGCATAAACATTTTCATCCTTAGAGGTTTCTTGCTTCATAAGAAACAGATAGGAAGGAGATAAATACCTGTAAATCTTCTCCAGAGTACTGAGCAGATCTTGTCCAGATTGTGAAGGGTTTGAGTCCGAGTTGATCAACCAAGGAAAATATGTTTTGATTCGGATACCAGAACCCTTATTGCACAGATCACATGTATCAATCGTCTGAACGTAAAACGAAAAGGTACATAAATGTGTACCTTGGATCCCAACATCATCAGGACCATGCCCATCGTCAAGAACTGTGACATCAAAGCCCTAACAAAATCTCCAAGTAAATACTAAATGAGCAAATGAAGTTTGAGATGAGAATAACAAAGTGAAAGTGACCTGGTTACAAAGATGATGAGCGGCACCAAGACCAGCCCAGCCAGGGCCCACGACAACAACCTTCTTCTTCTTCTTCTTATTCGAGGTGGCTCCTCCATCACCTTGGGCTCTGCTACATAGTCTTCTCCGACGCACGGGACCTTGTACTATTATTGGATTCAGGCTCCCACACCACAACATCTTTACTACCTCACAAAAGTTTCTTCTTCTGTGTCCGTGTTTTGAACTTGTGGGTATATGTAAGTGACGTGTGGGTAATACCATGGCCACAAACATTGACATCATAAACCAAATTTTGTATTTTTTGTCCCTAAAATATATATATATGAATAACATTTTTCTCACAAACAATAATAGAAAGAGAAGGACATGGACCACGAATAAATTACATGCCAAAAATAAAATAAATATTATTATCTGTTCGACATACTTATCAAATATCAAAAGATTCAGAAGAAAAAAACGAAGAATGAAGTTATTTAGGTAAAAAGAACCCAAAAAAAAAAATGCCGATTTCTTTTGCTTCCACGCTTCTAATTCTAATTGTGTATTGGACCCAAATTTATGTTGTTTGACACAAGAGAATCGTTAATATAGGTCTAGCTACCGTCCGCCATTTCAATCTGACGGCTGTCATACAAGCCGTACCGTTTAGACTCAATCTAACGGTGGAAATAGAAAGATCATAAATCCCTCAAATCCAACAGTTACCTCTCAAGATTATTTTTTTTTTTCTGGTGGAGACGAACAACAGAAGAAAGAAAGAAAGAAAGAAATGGCAACCGCAGCTCTCTCCGCCGCCCGATCCAACCGCCTTAGCTCGGCTTCCTCCGATACTCCTCACCATCCGCTATATCCCCCTACCAAGCTCCAATTTCCTTCCGGGAAGACTCAGCTTTGGCGCTCCGCCGCGATTCTCCTACCCACGCGGCGGCGATGCGCTGCGCCTAGAGCTAGTTCTCGCGCTGACGATTCTCCGCCGTTCGATATGTCTGTGGAGACGGCGCTTAAGGTTCTCGGTGTCTCTGAAGGTGCTTCCTTCGACGAAATACTTCGCGCCAAGAAATCGATCCTTGCTTCTCGTAAGGACGACCCCAACGCCATCTCTCAGGTGTCGAAGATTTTTCAATTTCAGCTTTTAGTGTCTGTCTGTCTGTCTAGTATCAACGAATTCGCTAGTTTCTAAATTTGCTTAGGTTTTTCCATTACAGTTACCGATGAGTTTTAGCTTCCAATTTCAGATGAATCTCTCTCCAGTTTTAGTATTGCTAGGAATCATCTCTATAAACTCCATGAATCATGGAAATAGATAGTTTCTTGTTCTTGAGCCTCACTGTAATTTTGTCCCTTTTCTCTCAGGCTGAGGCTGCATATGACATGCTGCTGATGCAGAGCCTTAACCAACGCCGAGCAGGAAAAGTTGTGAGCAACAACATACGCTATGCTGATGTTAAATCTAGTAACCCTCTGGGAACAGGTACTGTGTCTCAGTGGATGAAGAATCCACCTGTCTCTGTTGATTTGCCATCCACCAGCGATCTGGGAATACAAGCTGGAGTCTATGGAGCCATGATGGTTTTGACTTACGTGAACGGGAGTTCCTTAGAGTCTTCTGGGATGCCTTATGCCGGTGCTGACGTGCCCGGACTTATATTGGCCACCAGCTTTGGAGCTTCTCTATACTTTATGACCAAAAAGAACGTCAAGCTAGGTAATGATAACTTCCATCTTCTTCTGAGCTCACCACAAGCGAGCATCTCTGATGTTGTTATGTGTGTTGGTACAGGGAAAGCAGCTGCATTAACAGCAGGAGGATTAGTGGCAGGTGCAGTGGTAGGATCAGCCGTTGAGACCTGGCTGCACGTTGATGTGGTCCCCTTTTTGGGTCTCCACTCCCCAGCTGCAGTCGTGAGTGAATTCATAGTCTTCTCTCAGTTCTTGGTGTCTCTATGCTTACGGTAGAACTTTGTACATTGGCTTCTGCAAATTTGGCTCAACCTGTCACGCTGGTATATGTACTCCGTTTATATGCATTTTGTACAGAGCACTCAAAGTAAACAACTCCTAGACGTCAGTCTTCTTGCTCATAGTCGATTCCGTGGAACTTTGAAGTTTGTGTCGTCTAAACCAAATCAAGAGCTTCATCGACATATTTGTTAACTTAACAAAAAGATTCATCGTCATCATTCTTTTTCCAGTTGACACCTACTAAAACACAGTCGAACAAAACTAGCATTTGCAGGCTAAAAAAATTGTTATGGCAAGGTGCCAGAATGTTATGTGGTGGCAGCAGCCCCTCTCACTGACCAAAAGGCCCTCTGACTCAGCTCTTGGTTAATCTTCTTCAGATCAAAGTATCTCATCTCCCGCTTCTTTGCTGCTTCTTGTAGCGCAGTTGTCCAAACCGCTTTGCACTTCCCTGCACTCCATTTAACATCCTATTTGGGTATTACATTCTCTTGTTGTGTCCACTTGCTCTCTCACTCTAGAAATGGTAATAAGTGTTTATTTCCAGCGTCTTCTCTCTCCCTAGATATTATTAGCAGACCAGACCCATAAAGACCAACTACAGAGAAGTCGGAGCCAACAAAGCAATTGTCCGAGAATTATTATCCTGCCTCGTGGATTTTAAAGAGAGATAAATGACGAAAACTTGGGCTGTTTTCCAACAAATAAAGAAAATAACAACAGCATTTTCTTGTATATTGTATCCTGACATTGAACATCATTAAGTTGTTGAATTTTCCCACCATATATTGTATCGTGGTGGTCTTTATGGGTCGAATGACGTTGAAAACTACCTAATTATTCGGTAAGTGCATCCGCTCAGGCGATCGGAAAGCGTCCTGTTTACCACTCACTCCAGGAACGAAATTCAAAACAAGTTGAGAGGAACTTGTCGAGTAATAAGGTAACATGTGAACTAACAAGTCATCTTACAGCAATTTCAGTGTTGATATTAACAACATATGATGATAAAGAAATGAGATGATTTACCCAATGCTCCGTAAAACACAAGTTTGAGGTACAAAAAGCAACTAATAAGAGGGTCAGTTCAAACCGTACGATCCAACGATGTTGCTTACAGTTTGTGCAAAGGTTCTTGAGGTTATCTTTTTGCCAGGGACATGGAAGGGGTTCGAGACTGCATCCACGTAGGCAGCATGAAACTTCCTGAAGAACTGTGAAAAAACACAAAGAATGAAACTCTTCTTCACAGATTGGTGCTAAGAAGAACTAACAAACACAAGTAGAAGAACCAACTGTTACTTTCAGAATTTTAGCTTTGCTAAGGAACTATAGAACTAGTAAGTGATAGAGAAAAAGCATGCAATGTGATGGAAAGACCTTGGTTTAATGCCAAAATAAGTAGGATCTAAGCAGATGAAAGATACTTACACTTCTCACATCGGTGTCTCTTACATCCAAATCAGTAGTGACCAATATAAATTTAACCTTGGTATTAGTCAAGTAACCATAGCTGCAGGAGTAGAAGAACCCATTAAAGGAGAATCATACACAACACAAATTCATCAGAGTGAGTGAGAATGTGATTACACTTTGTAGTTCACGGTAGGATAGAGCAGGCCAAGAAAAGCCTCGTTCAGAGTTGTACCAGACTTTTTCGGATTGTTCACTGAAGAGACAGACAACACCACATTACACTCTTGATATATCCCAAATTGTGTATCTGTAAGATGAAGCAATGCAGAGCAAAAACCAAAAGGGGCAAAAACTCCGAAAGCCTCAGAATTTGAACAAAAACAAAAGGAGATTGGATTGGATAAAAGGACCTCTCTCTTCGATGACATCGAGGGAGCAATGAACGATGTGGTGGAGCTTGAGAGCATCGTCAGCATCCGTGAAGCTCTGTATGTAAAGCGGATTGTTCTGTGGTTTGGATCCATGGGAAAACGAAGTCAGAAAAGGTAAGATCCGATGAACAACAGATCAAATCAGAAATCGGAATGTAAAATCACCTGGTGGCCGACGACGGCGACGCAAACGATCATCTTCTCCTTTTTGCAGATCTCCTCCGAATCTCGAAACTGGACAAGTTCCGGAAACAGTCAAGAGTCGCCTTTTTACGGGCCGGGATTTATTATCCATAACTATTGGGCTTTTTAGTCATCACGTTACGTACTACTACTAACTTTGATATTTTCCAACTGATCCCGGAATTCCTTATTTATTTATAAGGATATCCACTAATTTCCCAATTTATAAGATATCCTCAGCAAGACTTAAGTATTTTTATTTTTGGTATCAACATGTCAAAAAATTTATCTCTCCTCCATAAGAAGTTGCTATTAGGGGTGGGAAAAAAAACCATAACCCGATAAATCGAATCGAACCAAACCAAAATAAATGATTTGGTTTGGTTATGGTTTAGCCTAAAAACCAATTTGATTATCATTTTATTAAATTTTCGGTTTAGATTTGGTTTGGTTAAAAATCGTAAAACCGAATGGTTTTTTAGTTTATGATGAAAATTTGAGATAATTATATATGTGCAGTTTAATTGTGTTTAAAAATGTTCTTAAGATAATTATTTTAATTAATTCTTTGGATTTTATTCTTTGAATTATTTGGATTTTAAAAACTAGATTTGGATTCTATTTTTTATTTATGTTTAACTTACTGGTTGATATATTATTTATATTTTTTACTTTTATTTATGTTGCAAACTTATATTCTTTTTTGTGAAAACATAGAATAGCTTTAAAAAAAATCAGAATCAAACCGAAACCGAACCGAAATGTATAGTTTGATTTTTTATAAAACTAATAAACAGTAAAACCGAAAAAAACCGATCGTAACCAACCAAATTACATACGATTTCTATATAGTTTTAGATTTTGTAAAACCAAACCGAAAAACCGTAAACCACCCCTAGTTGCTATCATTTGTCAGTTGACCGACCTCAAAATAGTGAGAGTATGAAGAGTTTTTAACTTTGAACTACTAGAGTGAAAATGTAAGACAAAACAAATTTGGGAATCTTAGCATTTCTATATTCCTCCTATATGTTTGTGTCTGCAAATCCCAATACAGAGACATCTAGTGAAGAATCATGGAGAATGATAATGTAAAGCCCATTTCAATATTGGCAATTCTGGATTCAAACCTTATTATAAGAGATAATCAACACTATAATCTCAAATATCTCTACCACAATTTCTCATTCTCTTCCTATCAGAAGCATTACATTCTCGAAATTTTTCAAACAAACAAAAAAAAAACGCACGGAACCAATACAGATGGTGAAAACATAGACAGACCCAAATGTGAAATATAGAGAGAGAGTCATTGGCCGGTTTTGAGGATCTTCCTCTGCCTGAGGAATCTAGCGATTGGAGGAGTCAACGCCATTGTGATCGGAACTCTGATCGGAAACAGCGCCTTATTGCACAAAACCGCCAGCGCTAGGGCTCCGCCGGCCGATTTCGCAAGCTGTTTCGTCTTGTTCCCGCTCGCAACCGAACCTTCCTCTTCCAGCTTCAAATCGAGGCTAGGGTTAGGGTTTTCCTTGTTGGAGAACCAAGGGATTTGGTACTTCTCCAAGATCGATTCGACATCGACGTTGTTCTTGATGGCGATGTAAAATCCACTGATTGAGACGCCGGAGACGGAGAAATGGACTCCAAGCGCGACTTTTCCGTACTTCTTCACAATCTCCTTGAGCCGAGTCGCCATCGAAATCGGAGATTTACAGAATCTTCCAGAAGCGAAGCCGACGCACACCAGATCACGAGAACCTTAGGGTTTATCTCGTTAATTAAAACCCCTCTTGGGCCTAAATTTGGCCCATTTAAAAGCCCGTTAGTATTATAACAATAATTACCCTCTTTATTTGATTGGTAACCTTAGACAGCACGATGATTGATTTGTTATGACGTTTATGGTCGTGTATGTTTGTTTATTTTTCTTATTAGTTTGGTCTTCATATTTTTCAAAGAAAGGTTGCCAGAATTGACTTAGTCAGAGTAAGTGGCTGCTACAGTTGGATATAAGCCCCCATCATCAATTAATTGTACAAATGCCACAGTTTTAATATTGGACGTGATTGTCATTGTCAGGTTATTAACTACCTGACCACACCATGTAGTTTCTAGCATATATATATATATCAATAGTAGTTGTAGGAGACCTCTGTCTTCTCTGGATATCCTCAGGCGGCAGTTCATAACAAAACTCCTAATTAAGCATTTCGATTTCAGGTACTTTTTATATTCATACATGATTATATTAAACAGTAGAGTGTGACTGATCGAATTTTCCGGTTAACACGCAGCTTTCCATACCAATACGGGGATGGATTTCTTCCATTCAAGAGAGAAGAGACATGGAAGAAGAACAGGTCAGTTTTACTTGTTATATGATGACAAATAGAAAACTTGTTTAGGTTTAGATGGTGGCTAAACTGAATTGGTGTCCCCAGGATTGTTCGGTCACAAAAGTGCGAGCAAGAGCAACCCCTCGAGCCCTCCTCATCTTGCCCAGGGTCGTTCTACGCCGGCAACTCATTTCGGCATGAAAAGATCGGAATCAGAGCACGCGTTTCCCATTTCCGATGAACAAACCACTCACTGGAAACAGCAGCAAGCCTCTGAACGCATCCCCAATTCCCACCAACGGCCTCCAGTCTACAGATATAGCACGGTACTCTCAACTCTTTGTGATAAGATTTAGAGTTTCTTTCACTTCCCATGGTTTTGATTCTTTGTTCCAAACTCCAGCCCGAGCGTCCTAGAGAGCCTGATGAGGATGTGACCCCAAGGAGCAATGCTTCCGGGAGCCCTTTTCGATCTGCCAGAACCCGCACGGTACTCACTCATTTCTGGTTTATTTACATTCTGCTGATTCGGAACCCGTAACAAAGTTTGGTCTGTGACTGCAGCCTGATCGCCGTAGGAGGTCTAGCGAGTTTAGCAAAGAGCTGTACGAGAGAATGTATGAGGCAGAGGCCAATGTGAGCCCATTTCACCCCTCCAGAAGCCGGTCTCCAGCTCCCTACAACACCGTACTAATCCTCAATTTTGTTTTACATTCTTCTCATTTAGTCTTTGTCCTCGACCAAAAACCAAATCTTTTGTATTTGCAGCATGACCGCGGTAGAGACTACAGTAGAGAAAGGTATGAAGCTGAGGGCAATGTAACTTCGCAGAACAGCGCTCCTTCGAGCCCATTTCATCCATCCCGAAGCCGCTCTCCACCGCCACACGCAAGGGTTGGTGGATTCATTCATTCTCTGATTCAACGCCTTTGTTAATCATTCATTCTCTGATCTTGCTCTTCTAAGTTGCAGCCTCAGAGATACAACAACGGGAAAGATCATTTCGAGGGGATGTACGAGGCAGATGCCGATATCACACCGCGTAACAGCCCTCCAATGAGTCCTGTTCATCGAACCACGAGCTACTCTCCACCACCGCCATTCTATTCATCCAGCGACGACGAAGACGACAACAACTCCATCTATCTTTTTCCAGAAATTGCAACTGGACGTCGTTCCAGGGGAGTCTCAGGGAGCAGCACGGTTCGTTTTTTCTCTTGCAGGTCTGTTTTACCAAAAGAATGAATGAAATGCTTATATCCAAATTTGCTTTCGATTGTGCAGCCGGTTCACTACAAGTATCAGATCACATCGGTCGAGACTTACGAGCAAGACAGGCAATTCGAGCCGCCGGAGCTGCCGGACGAGTCTCAGAGCTTCACGATGCACGAGATCGCCAAAATGCGCGGACTTCAAAGCTGCGAGACCGCCGGCAAAGAAGAGCTACAATTGGCGATCTCCGAGACTTACGTCTCCGTCGCCAATTACAAGGTGAGAATGGGCGTCTCCGCCACGCTTCAGACGATCATTGACAAACACGGAGACATCGCCGCCTCGTCGAAGCTTCAATCAACATCAACGAGGTCGTTTTATCTCGAATCCCTAGCCGCAGCAGTGATGGAGCTGAAATCAACAGCGTTGAGAGACCTGACGAAGACGCGCGTGGCGGAGATCGCGGCGGTCGTGAAGGACATGGATTCGGTGAAAATCGACGTATCGTGGCTCAAAACATCCGTCATTGAGCTAGCGGAGGCGGTCGAGTACTTCGGGAAGTACGATACGGCGAAGATCGTGAGAGAAGAGTGCGATAGGGAAATGACGGCGAGGAAAGTAGAGATGGAGGAGCTGAGGGAGGAGTTACGGCGGAGAGAGAAGGAAACAAAGGATTGTAGAGAGAGAGTGACGGCGATGGCGGGTCGGCTAGGGCAGCTAGAGATGAAGGATGTGAGAGTGAAGAAGAATCTAGAGCTCTTTGAGAGCAAGGTCCATAAATTCGACGGTCAAGCTGTTCTCGTTGACCTATTAAATTTTAAAGGCAATTAAACCGGTTTAGTGGAATAAACCGAGTTTCCACTAGGTTAAAGATGTGGTTTTATTGTTTATATATCTTCTATACTATTAATGGGATGTTATAAAACTATAACTTAAGTTAATATATTATTATTATAATATATATATATATATATATATGTTTGAGGGTTATAATTATGTTGGGGAGAAAGAGTGGGATTGTGTTGTCGAGAGAAAGAAGGCGTTTTTCTATTATTGATTTCACACCAATTTTTCTCACTATAATCACTATATTTACAGTGAGATTAAGTCGGTAAAGAAAGTTATTAATATAATAAAATATTAAAAATATCTGATGAATAATTATATTTTTATTTTTAATATTTTTTTTTAATTATCCTGATGATATATTATGTACTATTTCGTTAAAAACCTTATCATGGATAAATTCAGTGGGATAAAAACTATGATAAGGGAAAAAGAATATAGTGACGTAAACTCCTCCTCGAAAAAACTTCATAGGTCTCGCAGATGACGCATTCCAATACTGTGAATATGTTTTTTTGAATATGGAAGTCAGAAGCGCCTTTGTAAATAGATCTGCTGCGTTGTCACTTGACCGAATGTAATGAATATCGATTTTTTTGTTCGTCTCGAACTCTTGAATATAAGAAAAAAATCTTAGGGGAATATGCTTCGTTCTATCGCTCTTGATATAGCCTTCTTTGATTTGAGCAACACATGCAGCATTATCTTCAAATAATTTTGTTGGTTCTTTGCTGATGGCTAATCCGCTTGCTTCTTGGATATGATTAGTCATGGACTGAAGCCATACACATTCCCTACATGATTCATGAAGAGCAATGATTTCTGCATGATTTGACGAAGTAGCGACTAAATTATGCTTTTGGGAACGCCACGAGATTGTAGTTCCGCCAATTGTGAAAACATATCCAGTTTGGGACTTAGACTTATGAGGATCCGATAAATATCCTGCATCTGCAAAACCAACTATACCAAACTCAGAATTTCTCGGATAATATAATTGATATAATGCGTTTTTGGCGCATTCTAACCTTTGTTTTGTAGGTCTTTATCGAGTTTTTTATTTTATTTTGAGTTATTTTAGGTCTAAAAGGTGGCTGGAATGGAGGATTGGAGCTCACGAAGAGACTTGGCGAAAATGGAGGGAAAGTGAAGGTTTTTGAAAAGTTTTGAAGAAGGGAGAACCCGCTCCTCAACGGAGCACCTGCTTCCGTGGAAGATCTATTTTTGAAAATTTCATTAAACCTAATTTTCGCCACCTAGGGTTTTCCCTAATAAGTCCCAGCCGCCCCAGACCCAAAGGGAGAGAATTCTATTATCGACTTCTTCTAGTTTTTCGAAAGAGAGAGAACTCGAGAGAGAGAGATACCATTGTTTTGAGCTTTTGTAAGATTTGAGGATTTTCTTCCACCCTTTTGAGAAGATTTCTAAAACTCTTACCTCTTATTTTATTTTATTATGAGTTCTTTTGCATCTCTCGCTGTTATTCGATTTGCCATGTCTGAGTAGTTCTTCTAGTTAGGTTAAGGGTTTCAAAGGGATTAGGGATTCATGAACTAAGCATAAATAGGATCATATATATATCTATTGATATCTTCATCTATTATTGTTCTTAACGCCTAGACTAGCTTGATCATCTAACCTTTGATCTTAGGTTTAATTTACTCATCAAAAGTGTTGTAAATTGCTTGAAAGAACATAAATGGGTGATTTGTCTTTAGCGAACGACAGTTGATGTTAAGGCAAGTTGTGAACAAATCGACCCCATTCGCTTTAATGTTTGTCATTCTTTGTAACCTCAAACGACAGTTTAGGGTGTTAGATTGATTGATAAAGTGGTTGATACCACGACAGTGGATCCTCTTATAAGGTACTTCGGGACCAAGTATTTCTTCATTTTTCTCACAAGGTACTTCAGGACCAAGTATTTCTTTATTTTTTTCACAAGGTCTAAATGGATCATTTTCAACCATTAGAGATATATTGACCATTAGAGTACTTAAAGGATTCGCTTTATCCATATTAAAGCCTTGTAAGATCTGTTTTGTATAATTGGATTGATGCACAAATATTCCATGATAGAAATGCTCTATTTGGAGCCCAAGACAAAACTTAGTCTTTCCAAGATCTTTCATTTCGAACTATTCTTTCATATGAGTTCGTGCATCATCAATCTCCTTTGGAGTTCCAATTATATTTAGGTTATCAACATAAACAACAATGATCACGAATCCTGATGGAAATTTCTTAATAAATACGCAAGGGCATATCACATTGTTGGTATATCCTTTTTTCAACAAATAGTCACTCAAGCGATTATACCACATGCGTCCGGATTGTTTTAATCCATAAAGTGATCGTTGTAATTTGACCGCACATATTTCTTTAGATTGTGATCTTAATGCTTCAGACATTTTCAATCTTTCGGGGATTTTCATGTATATATCATTCTCGAGTGATCCATATAGATATGTTGTCACAACATCCATTAGATGCATATTTAGATTTTTAGAAGCGCTAAGCTCATTAGAAATCTGAATGTAATTGCATCTATAACCGGGGAATATGTTTCTTCATAATCAATTCCCGGTCTCTGAGAAAATCTTTGGGCAACAAGTCGGGTTTTATATCTTCTTACCTCATTTTCTCATTTCTTTTCCGAACAAATACTCATTTGTACCCAACGGGTTTTACATGTTCTGGTATTGTGACAATAGGTCCAAAGACTTTTCTTTTATTGAGAGAATTCAATTCAGTTTCCATGGCTATTTTCCACTTCTCCCAATCAGGTCTTTTCTGGTATTCCCGTATGGACTTTGGATCTTGATCATCATTTTCACAATTAATTTCCTTGGATACAGAGAATGAGAAAATTTCATCATCATCATCTACCTCATTTCTGACCCATATCATTCTATTCTAGGTATAGTTATTGGAAATTTCATGTTTTTCTGTGTCTTCAGGACTTCTTTCGTCTTCAATACTTTTTACATCTTCAGGACTTTTCTCTATATCCGGTTCTTCAGAAACTTTCTCATTTAATTCTCCCAATTTCTTTTTCTTTCGGAGATTTTTATCTTTTGATCCCATCGGTCTCCCTCTTTTTAACTGAACTTTGGGTTCAATTGCTATTTTTCCATCAATTTGTTCTTCGGGAACATTGATTCTTGATGGAACATTCGCAGCAGGTATATATGATTTTGTCACTTTTTAGTATCAGTGAACGCATCTGGTAATTGATTTGCCATATTTTGTAAATGTACAATTTTATGAACTTCCAGTTCACGTTGTTTCGTAGGAGGGTTAAGGTGCAACAAAGAAGGTGTGCACCATGTAATATCTTTTGGAACTTCTTTAATTCCTCCCCCTAACGCTGGAAATTCATCCTCATTAAAATGGCAATCAGCAAAACGTACCGTAAACATATCACCAGTTTGCGGTTCAAGATACCGAATTATACTTGGTGATGTATACCCGACATATATTCCTAATCTTTTTTGTGGTCCCATTTTTGTTCTTTGTGGCAGAGCTATATGAACATAAACCGCATACCCAAAAACACAGAGATGAGATATATCTGGCTTCTAGCCAGAGCCTAATTGTAATGAGAAGTATTTATGGTATGCACTTGGCCGTATTTGAATTAGTGCAACAGCATGCATGATTGCATGACCCCATACCGAAATTGGAAGCCTTGTTCTCAATATTAATGGTCAGCAATAAGTTGTAGCCGTTTAATCAAAGACTCTGCCTTGCCATTTTGTGTATGAACATGCGGGACCGGTTGTTCAACATCAATTCCTAATGACATACAATAGTCATTGAAAGCTTGTTAAGTAAACTCGCTAACATTATCAAGCCTTACTTTCTTTATTGTATAGTCAGGGAATTGTGCTCTCAAACTGATTATTTGGGCAATGAATTTTATGAAGGCCGTATTTCGTGTAGTCAATAAACACACATGTGACCATCTGCTAGATGCGTCAATCAATACCATAAAATATCGAAACGGTCCGCACTGTGGGTGAATAGGCCCACATATATCACTATGTATTCTTTCTAAGAATACTGGAGATTCATTCCCAAATTTGGCTGGTGATGGCCAAGTTATTAGTTTTCCTTGAGAACAGGCATTACATGAAAATTCTCTTAATTGAAAAATCTTCTGGTTTTTCAATGGATGGCCATTTGAATTTTACGCATCATGACTGAACCTGCGTGCCCTAACCGTTCATGCCAGACTTTGAACGTACTTGTAAACTTCGAATTTACAGTAACATATGATTTAGTCATATTTATTTTTGTGGAATATATTCCGGAGGATAAACCTGGTAGCTTTTCTAATATACATTTCTTCTCCGAAATAACCGATGTAATGCAAAGATATTCAATGCTATTTTTTTTTATAGTTATTATGTGATATCTATTTCTGCGGATATCTCTGAAACTTAGCAAATTTCTGTAAGATTTAGGGGAATATAATGCGTTATTTATTTCAAATTTTGTTTCCCTTGGCATTGAAAAACTGGCCCTTCCGGCGCCCAAAATGATTTTCGCATAACCAGATATAGTATTCCCGCTTCTGGCGGAATTTTGTATTTTAAGGGAAGAGAAATATTTTTTTATCCTTAAGTATTGTGTGTGTTGTAGCACTGTCTGCCAGACATATATCTCCATCCTCCTTATCAAATTTTGACATTTTCTGAATTTATAAATAAGCACAAAAATGCATTAGTATAACAAAACATGTTTATATTACACTAAAACTTATTTTACAACAAAAACAAACACATGCAATAAAAACACAAACATACATTATTCTTTAAGAAAATAAACATAACTATCATATCATATAAACTTCTTCAGGAATTTTTAGTTGCTTTGTTTTGCGTTGATATCTTCAGGATCAACTATAAAGTTTGCAACATCAATATATGTATCATCATTAATACCATCGAAAGAAGGCCCTGATTCGCCATAGGTAAAGTTGGTTTCAGATTCTTTTTCTTTCCCTTTCTGTGATTTTTGATACAGATCGGCCAAATGTTATGGAGTACGATAGGTACGGGATTAATGTCCTTTCATCCCGCATCTGTAACAAGCATCCTCATATTATTTTTTATCACACGACCAACTTCGTTTCCTTTGAACATTTTATTGTTTCTTTCATTGTTGGAATCATAAGGACGGAATCTTTTTCCTTGTCCACGTCCACGTCCACGAACATATCCTCTTCGCCCACAACTACGATCATTTCCTCGACCACGTTTACGTTTGTAGTTATTTGATGATGCAACATTCACTTCTGGGAATGAAGCTGATCCAGTCGGACGAGATTGATGGTTTAACATCACAATTTCATTATTTTGTTCTGCAACCAACAGAACTTGCATTAATTCATAATACTTAAAGTATCCTTTTGCCCGGTATTGTTGTTGCAGGAGTACATTTCCAGGATGAAATATTTGGAGAGTTTTTTCGATCATATCATAATCACTTATCTCTTCTCCACATAACATTATCCTGGAAGTAATTCCAAACAGAGCGGAATTATATTCAGCAACACTTTTGTAATCCTGGAACCGGAGATTCAACTACTCATGTTTAGCTTTCGGTAAAATCACATATTTTTGATGATCAAACCTATTTTTGAGTGATTGCCAAAGATCTGCAGGATCTTCTTTTGTGATGTATTCATCTTTTAAACCATCATGGATGTGGTGGAATAAAAATATCATGGCGTTTGCCTTATCCTCTTCCGGAGGTGTTTTTGTTTTATCGATGGTATCAAGGAGCCCTTTACCTTTTAAATGCATCTTTGCTGCGACTGCCCATCTTATATAATTATTTCCAGAAATATCAATGGCAGTGATCTCGAATTTTGCTAAATTTGACATGATAACTGCAAAACAATTTATTGAGCATTAATTTAAAATTTCTAATTTAAATTTGCAATTTTAAAGAACATGATAATATTTATTTAAAATTTAAAATTTAACCATTTATAATGTAATCAATTACAAAGATAGTTATTAGAAATTTATTTAAAAAATAGAGATCGCTGGCATAATCAGAGCAATTACAAGAAACACAATTACATAGAAAAATAAAATAATAGTGATTAAAAATTCTTCGGGAGAAAACTCTCCAAAGAATAAACCATAAATAGCAACAAATATAAAACCCATTACAAAAACTAACAATGGATGAGCCATTTTTTCTTAGAAAATATTTGAAGAGGGATATGATTTTTGATGAGTGAATGAATGAGTGAAATATGATTGTATTTATAGATTGAAAATACTGTTCATTAGCCGTTGGAAAAAAGAATTTTAAAAATTCTCTTCATGACCGTTGGAGAATTTTTTAACATAAAAATCAATCATAAATTATAATCAATTTAAATATCTAATTTAGAGAGCATAATAAAAATTTACAAACACATCACATTATTACGAAATTAAAAGAACAATAATTTTAAAAAATGAATTATTTGTCTTCTGGACGAAATTTATTATACAGTTCTGCTGAAACTTTTTCATATGTCTTATGGACATTTAATTATATGTAAAATAATGATATGAAGAGGCAGAGCCTATTATATGATCATGATCCGTTTGAGGAGGCATAGTCTTCCATTTGATCAAAAAGGAGGTATAACCTTTCATTCCTTTAAATATCATAAATAAATAATTTTAAATAAATTGAAACATAATTTAAAATATTACTTTAACGATACCTTAAATATATGATCGGATAAATACTCGCTTGATCTTGGGAATTGGAGCTTACTCGTGCTGATAACGTGTTATAAAACTATAACGTAAGTTAATATATTATTATATATATATATATGTGTTTGAGGGTTATAATTAGGTTGGAGAGAAAGAGTGGTATTGTGTTGTCGAGAGAAAGAAGACGTTTTTCTATTATTGTTTTTCACACCAATTTTTCTCAGTACAATCACTATATTTATAGTGAGGTTAAGCCGGTAAAGAAAGTTACTAATATAATAAAGTATTAAAGATATCTGATGAATAATTATTTTTATATTTTTAACATGGGATTTGTATTCTCCATTCCTCCACAGGTTTTTGGACCGACCACAACATTTAGGTCCAAAGAATAAAAGTATCGTAAATCGTATAATGTACTTCTCTGAAACAACGCATTTTCTCCGTAGAACAATTGAATCTTCCAAGACGTTTGCCACTTTGCCATGTCTTATTTTCTTAAGAAATTGATGTAGTTCCACTATAGAGTTTTTTGAGATCGAGGAATCGTTAGAAACTTAGTAACTATAAGACCGCGAAAATCCGAACATGAAAATAACCATTAAAATCTTTTATAAATCGATTAAAGGGAAAAGTAGAAAACCACGTAGTGGCAAGATTTGATCTCTTGCCTTCATCTAAATTGGAGTTCTGTATTCACAACACTTGAAAATACATAATCAATAAATTTTAATACTACGATATACTTTTGAAAACACTTACGATTTTAGAAAGAGAAAGGACAAGAGAGAGATGTTGGTTTTGTTCGTAAAACGATGAAGTAAAAGAATGAGAGACGAGTTCCTTTTATAGAATCATGAGGAAGAGATGCAATCCGCAACTGAGGGCTCGTGTGCGAATATCTCTGGACGTTGTTGATACCGGATCCCGCACCCCGGATGAATTTAGTGCATCGGAAGCCCATCGACTTACGAAGCCCAAAAATGTTCATATTGCATAAAGGAGGTGGTCAAATCTTGACATTAATGTGTGGTTCAATTCATGAATTAATTACCATGGGAGTTATTTTGTGAGTTAATTCTACAATTAATGGCCAAGTAATGACACATTGGGAGGAGGAATTAGGCTATAAAAGAGAGTTGAAGACTCCAAGTAAAGGGGACTTCATCTTCTACATTTTCACCACCATTTTAGATATTAAGAATGTTATTTTTTGACAAATCACTAAATACTTTCTCTTTTGTAATCGAACTACGTCGAGTCTTGATCCCACTTCGGGTACGTAGGTAGCTCGTCTCTCGAGTCCAGCTATAAAAAAAAATTATACTATTTTTATTTACGTTTTTTGTCTTGTACTTTTGTTCTTGAGAGTTTTAGCTCATGAATAATACAAATACTTGAGTGTGTGAATCCGACATCCACCTTGTGGCACTGTCTATGGGGATACTAAGCTCTCAAACCCTTCGGAACTTTCAAGACGCAAGTAAGCCATCATGGCAGAACAATCCATCGTCGATGCTCTCAAGCAACTGACTAAAACCACGACCAATTTGGCTAACCGAATTTGGGAGCGTGGAACAAACCGCAGCATATTCTATTTCACAACGATTTTTTCGAGTTCTAACTCTCGGAAAAATAAGTTCACTTCAATAGAATCTAAGTGTTGAGTTCACTCCACACAAAATTAGATTCCATCTCACAAAAAAATATCCGAGTCCTAACTCTCGGAAAAATAAGTTCACTTCGATGGAATCTAAGTTGTTGAGTTTGCTCCGCACAAAATTAGATTCCATTTCACGGAGATTTTTCCGAGTTCTAACTTTCGGAAAAATAAGTTCACTTTGGTAGAATCTAAGTGTTGAGTTCGCTCTTCACAAAATTAAAATTTCATCTCACTGAGATTTTTATGAGTTCTAACTCTCGGAAAAATAAGTTCACTTTGGTGGAATATAAGTGTTGAGTTCGCTTTTTACAAAATTAGATTCCATCGCATGGAGATTTTTCTGAGTTCTAACTCTCGGAAGAATAAGTTCACTTTGGTAGAATCTAAGTGTTGAGTTCGCTCTTCACAAAATTAGATTTCATCTCGCAGAGATTTTTCCAAGTTCTAACTCTTGGAAAAATTGGAAAAATGAGTTTTACTTCGATTGAATCTAAGTGTCGAGTTCGCTCTTCACCGAAATAAGATTCCACCTCACTGCAACAAACATTCACCATAAGTCCTCGAAGCTCGGACATAAAGTTTTCTTGTTTTTCAGGCACGAAGCGGTAGCGACAAAGAAACAAGACTTTTTCTTGAAAACATCCAAATCTCGTCAATGACAAATTGGGAGCCACAGATCCGAACCGCCTCCTTGCAAGGTGATTTTCCAGCGATTTTCGACGAACTTTGCGACGATCAACATATCCCCATGATGCCCTATGACTCAGCTTTCCAGAGTGCTCGACTTCTACTCAATTGGAGTTATCTGTTGAGAGTTATTGTCGAATCTTTGCAACAGACGCAACCTGTATGAAATCTTGAAATGCAGATTGGTCGTTGTTAGACCAGCCCCCTTCGAAAGGAGTTTCCTGGCGAACCAGAAAGAATCACGCGATGATTAACGTATCACCGGAGTGCCCTGAGATTTATCGTTCCAAAGTGACCAAGCTCGCGTCTATCGCCCACCTGAATGTTATTGCTGCATCTTTGCATTTCTTTCAAAAGTTTTCTTATTTTGCAGGCGTGAAGTTGTTATAACAAGCATCAGAAGAAGGAAATCCAAGCCTTGACGTCAACGTAATGGCAGTGGTACGGTCTCGTGTTAGGGGCTTGATGTTACAATAATATTATGTTGATGTAGTTATCTCGTAATAGCAACTTAACGCTAAATTAGATTTCATCTCGTAGAGATTTTTCCAAGTTCTAACTCTTGGAAAATGAGTTTTATTTCGATTGAATCTAAGTGTCGAGTTCGCTCTTCACAGAAATTAGATTCCACCTCACAGCAACAAACATTTATAACAAGCCCTCGAGCTCAAGCTCGGAAGGAGCATCTTTGGTGTTCTCTCTAGATTGCGAGTCAACTACCCCATGATTGTATTCTGTGAGATTATCCTCTTGGATTTCTTCAATCTACTCTAACTCTTCACGAAAATTGACGTTCGCAGTCACTTGATCCGAACTCAGCTCACTACGCATTTGCATAATACACTTTGCAATTACTTAACTCGAGCTCAGCTCCCATGCGTAAGCCGAGTTCACTTCGCTATCACTTGATCCAAGCTCTGCTCACGTCGTATCCGCCAAGTTCACCTCGCAACTGCTTAGTGTGAATTCATCTCCGACACTGTTACAAGAATTTTAGTTCTCCGAGCAAATTAACTTACTCGAAGAACTGGGGGGCTTATCTTGATACAAGACCCCGCACCCCCGATCATTTTAGTGCATCAGAGGCCCATCAACTTACGAAGCCCAAAAAGATCCATATTGCACAAAGGAGGTGGTCAAATCTTGACAATAATGTGTGGTTCAATTCATGAATTAATTGTTATGGTCAAAAGAGTAAACTTCTCATTCAAGTTTATGAATTGATTACCATGGGAGTTATTTCGTGAGTTAATTCTAGAATTAATGGCCAAGTAGTGATACATTGGGAGGAGGAAAGAGGCTATAAAAGAGAGGTGAAGACTCCAAGAAAAGGGGACTTCATCTTCTACATTTTCACCACTATTTTAGATATTAAGAATGTTATTTTTAACAAGTCACTAAATACTTTCTCTTTTGTACTCGAACTACGTCTAGGCTTGATCCCACTTCGGATACGTAAGCAGCTCGTCTCTCGAGTCCAGCTATAAAGAAAAATTATACTATTTTTTCTATACGTTTTCCATTTTGCACTTTTGTCCTTGAAAGTTTTAGTCCACGAATAATACAAATACTTGAGTGTGTGAATCTGACATCCACAGACGTTGAGGTGAATGGATGAGAGGCGGAGGACTCGGCAAAAGCTCTCACGTTGGCGAGATACGTGGAAGACTTAAGCTTCCGTTATGAACTGATCTGTTTTCGAATTTTGAATACTCGAATATGCTTTTTCATTATGCAAAAAATCTTGGTCCAAATTATGTAGCTAGTGTTGCCAGATTGATGCCTCGTGGCATGCAAAGGATACATTAAGTGGTCATGGATGGGTTTTAGTTGGGCAAGATAGGATCCTCCACCTCGATATCAAAAGTGCTAGAAGGTGTTTATCTCCGCTCCACGCGGAAATTGTTTCACTGCTAAGGGCAATGGAGTGCTTGATCTCGTTGGGTGAATCTAGGGTCTCCTTTGCCTCTGATTTTTCCGATCTTATTCTGATGATTGATAATTTCGCCGAGTGGCCAAACTTTGCTGCAGAGATAGCCACTTTCGATCTTTTTTATGTTCTTTTCCTTCTTTTAGTATTAGATTTCTCCCTCGTTGTAACAATGTCCAAGCATATTGCTTAGCTAAGAAGGTACGTGCTCGTGGTATTATTTTTCCATGTAAGCACATTAGTTCCTGATTGACTCTCCCTAAAAGAGAGTATCTTTCCGATAACTTATTAAAATAGTGTTTGGTGAAAAAAAAAAATTATGTAGCAAGTGTTGCATATAAATATAACAAAAATTGCATAAAAGTTTTGTCCAAAAAGAACAACCTTTGTGGGCCAAAAGGCCCACATTCACCAAGACCAAGACCAAGACCAAGACCAAACCTGACCGGTTCGGCACGGCGGCGGCGGCGTACGCGTGCGAGTGTGATTTTACATAATGGTTCTCCATCTCCTATATCATAGTGTCCCCTTCCCAAAGTTAGTAAACATTATTGTAAGTGTCTCACTATATATACTAGAGAAAAAATTTACGGTCTTCCAATGTTTAACAAATGCACATACTGTATTTGTTATTATAAGCTCTTCAAACTAACCATTTTGAACATCAATTTCTCATTCAATATGACTTCGATTTTGACAAGTAAATACTCTACCTTATAGTGCTCATTACAAGAAATCTAAATACTCTAAGATCCGGTCATTTCGGTGAACGGACCTCATCGGAAAAGTTGTTAAAAAGTTGGTCGGAGCCACTTTGTCAAAAACGTAGTTCCAACAGTAACCACCACTCTTCACGCCATAACATCCATTATTTGAAGGAAAAAAAAAAACCCAAATGTACGGATCCTCCATATCTAGTGGAAGTAAAGTTGCTTTAATTTTTGTTCCTTCATCATCTTAGGGGAATAACGCATGTAGCTCATCATGTTGTACAAAGGAAGAGTAAAGACGAGTTGATAGAAGAAGAGTGAAGACGTTGCTGAGCAGGCAATGGAAAGGCAAAAGTAAGAAGCTGAGTTGGCATTTTCTTTTAATATGATTGGTTGTTTAGTTGTTTTGTGAGGTGTAAAAGACATCTGTATATAAAGAGGCATTTGAGAGTTGTTGAGTTTGATCGTGAAAGTGAGAAATGGAGTCAATTGGTAGTTTGTGTCATTGACGGAGGGATCAAGGTCGGGAGGTTGGGCTCTACGATTGATCATTGTAACCAGCTTTCATATTCAATAAAGGTGTGAGTTCTTATGAGTAAATCAACATGTAAATTTACCAATCGGTACTATCCATAACCCACCTTTTTAACCAAAATTTTGTCGTTTTCTATCTCCATTCTCCAATTGATTTAATAAAACCACATTCAAGGAGATAACGCCATGGAAAATGCTTTTCCAGGTATAGGATGACTAATTACCTTTTCCATACTCTTAAGAAGTCTTTGTTGCAGGTGAGATGCATGCTCAATAAAAATGTTTGTAGGCGATTAAGTCGAAATGTTGTTTAGTGTAACAGTTGGATTCAAAAGCAGAAAATCATCCCAACTGTAATATATGGTTATTTGGAGGAAAAAGTAATTTTGGTCTCTACCAAGAACAAATGGGCCATGGGTGTGTAAGCGAGCACTTTATATGAAAAGCTGGTAAGTTGGGTTAATATATGAAACCCAGTAAGAAAATACAATTTTGAGAGGAAGTGAGAAGACATTTCTCCAAATATTTATAATGTTGTCATTAACGAACTTAATCGATAGTCAAGGATGTAGCAACGTTCAAAACTGGATTAGAGTTGTTGCAAAACATAAATTCTCAGTTTTTAACTCAGCGAAATCACATATGGATTCGTCCACATATTTCGTTAGTACATAACATCTTAAAGTACAATATAAGAATATAATATGTTTTTCATACACAAAACAAGAAAAAAAAGAATATAATATGTTCAATGACTACTAATTTAAGGATGAAAGCGTTTTTTTTTTTTTTTTTTGGTTAAAGAAAGAGGATTAAAACGGTCTTCCTTTCTGTTTTCTTGACATCGTCGTTAAGCTTACTTATATTTTCATTTACCAAATAGAATATTGTGTAATGGCATGAGATAACCTTGTTCACTTTGATTCTTTGCTGCTTAGACTGGACCCTCTTCGATCCATTCTACTTTGACAAGAAATAAATAAAAGAAAGAAAAAGAAATAGCCAATTGACGAAGTCTCAGCTCAAAACTATACAATGATAATATTTTATTGCGGTCAAAGTCAACGAAGTTACAGAATAATAGAACCCAATAGATATTTATACATATATATACACACATAAGCTTCATTCTCTACCTCTCTCTCTATGTACAGATGAGATAAATCATTCATTTCTTCAAGTGTGGCATCTTCTTCCTCAGAAAAGTTAACAGGTATCAGTCTCTTTCTTGACCCATTTCTATTTACTTCTTCTACCAAAAGCTTTTAAATTGTTTTGTGGGTTGTTGTTAGGCTGTTGAGATTTTGCAATTTGTTCAACACTACAATCGTTTGGGATTAGTTACTATTGTCTCATGTTTGACTCCAATTGTGTGCTTAACTAAACAAAACCCATGGAAGATGGTCAATTCTGTCTTTGTAGAAATATAATTAAGCAAGAGAAAAATATGAATCATTTAAGCGTTGACTCTCTTCTTGTTGTGATATTTACTTTGGTGCGTCAATGAATCTGACTCTTTATTTCTTTGGTTTTGTATGTCAGGTTTGAGATCTTATTATAGAGTTTGGTTTAAGTTTGTGAGATGGAATTAGTGTCTGGAAAAGTAGTTCCTGGTTGCTCCAACGCAGGCAATCCTTTCCATGAGTGTACTGCTATCTGTTTTGAGAGAGTAAACTCTGGAGATGTCCACAAGAAGGAGAAGAAACTCTTTGGTATTAAAAAAACAAACTGCTTCTGATTCTGTTATTAGTATTTGGGTCCAATTTTTCATCAAGAAGAGTCTCTGATACATGTTTTTGTGTTGTGTCAGGGTTTGGTAAGAGAACTCCAAGCAGGGATACTCCTCCAGGCAGTCCGGCTCGTGGAAGCAGATCGCCTCTGGCCAGCTATTTCGCCAAGAGGAAGGTTGAGTCATCGGAGAGTTCACCATCCTCCAATGATCACACCAATGGCAACTTCTTAAGTCGCCTTTCCCCGCTACAGGGACGCAAGAACGAGCCTTCAAGCAATGTGGATTCGCTACCGGTCTCACCTTCTCTGGCTCTATATTCAGGGGGAGACTACTTTGCAAGGAGGGTAAGGATAAATTGTTATATCAAGAATAGTAAAGTCTCTCTCTCTCTTTTGTTCCTTTGAATGTTGAAGCTCACTCATTTGTTGTTATTTCTGTTAGACTGATCAGCGTGGAAGTGAAGATGATGATGTGTCACCAAGGCCTTTTGGAACTCAGCCTAAGACACCTGAACACCCTCTTAGGACGCCTCAGCGTAGGCCCCGCACACCCCAACACCGCTCTTCCCACCAAGAGGACCCTTTTTCACTAGAAACTAGGCCCAGGACTCCTGAACGCCGATCCAATACCTCTGATACTAGGCCAAGGACACCCATACATGAGTCTGCGGCAACAGGAAGGAGGCATCAAACACCAGAAAACAGGCGGAGGACTCCTGAACACCGGTCCGCCACCTCTGATACTAGGCCGAGGACACACATACATGAGTATGCTGCAGCGGGAAGGAGGCCTCAAACACCAGAAACTAGGCCGAGGACTCCTGAACACCGATCTGCCACCTCTGACACTAGGCCGAGGACACCTAGACATGAGTCTGCTGCAACAGGAAGAAGGCCTCAAACACCAGAAACTAGGCCGAGGACTGCACTACATAGAGGGAGGTCACCTGAGTTCATGGAAAGATCCCCCGGGCCAAGGTCCAAGACCCCAGAGCCTCAACCTTCCTACTTTGAACCATTCTCAAGGACTCCAAAACTGCGGTCCAAGACGCCAGAACCCAGTCCTAGGATTCCCCAGACTCAGCCCATATCCCACAGATCCCTTGACAACGCTGCTCTTCAAATGTCTCGGACAGTTGAAACTAGGCCTAGGACGCCGGAACACCAGCCCAGGACTGTGGAAACAAAGCCAAGAATACATGAAAGTAGGCCAAAGACTGCAGTCTATGGAGGAAGATCACCTGATCACAGGGAAAAAATCTCACAAACGATGGGTCAAAGATCATCTCATGCCTACAATTATCTTGGGAGCAAAGCTGAGTCAGTGTACATTGAGAAGGACGATGAATCAGTTCTACTCTTTCCAGAACTTATTTTGTCACCTCAAGAAAGGCCACACTCTAGACCCATTACGGTACTGCTCCCTAATCTCTACCTTCACATCTTCATATATATAATTCGGCACATGCATGCTAATGACAGTTTTGGCCTCTTACCTCAGCCTAATCGCCAAGGATATGAAACACCCACCAAACAAGAAGAACATTTCGATCAACTGGATGACTCCGCGAGCACCGACGACGATAAATTTTCATTTGTAGATGATCACGACCATAACACTGTTTGGTTTTACCCTGAAATCACATCGAAATCTGGAAGCAGCACGGTATGTATACCCCTTTAATGTTAATATCAAAGTTCACCAGAGTTTTGAATTGACACAATTGTTCTTCTCGTCTATTGCAGCCCATTCGTAGCGAACAAGAGGAACAAGATAAAGCAAACAACGAGCCTCCGGAGCTACCAGATGAATCACAGAGCTTCAGTCTAGTAGAGATCTCTCGTATGAGAGGAATAATTACCAAGAATGAAACAAGGGACGAGATGCAGTCCGTTTTATCTGAGTCTTACGTTTCTGTGGGAGACTACAAGGTCAGAGCTAGCGTCTCAGCCACTTTGCAGCACATCCTCCAGAAGCACGGAGACATTGCGTCCGGTTCCAAACTACAATCGCTTTCCACCCGATCCTACTACCTGGACATGCTTGCCTCGGTGGTTTTTGAACTCCAGACGACGCCCCTGAAGCATCTCAAGGAGAGCCGCGTGCTGGAAATGGTAGCGATTGTTAAAGACGTTGAGTCCGTGAAAATCAAAGCAGGTTGGCTCAAGCCTGCCCTGGAGGAGATCGTAGAGGCGGTGAAGCACTACGATGGACACAAGATGAGCACAATAGAGAAAGAGGTGTGGGAGGGGGATGTGTTGCTTGCGAGAAAAGAAATGGAGAAACAAGTGAAAGAACTGAAAGAGAAGGAGAAGAAGGTGAAGGAATGGAGAGATAGAATGACGGAGATAGCTGGGAAGTTAGGGGATCTTGACATGAGAAGAGCTCGTCTACACAAAAGCTTCACATTTCTGAGCTCCAAGGTCGACAAGTTTCAGGGGAAACCCCTTCTTCAAGGCATCTTGTGACCATGTAATTGGTCCGAATATTCTTTTGTTCATCTTGCTACCCACAAAATAAGCGTCTGCGAACGGTTTGTTTTGTAAAACTTAAAATATATATTATCAAAATCCTATACTATTAATCGGGGAGTACTATTATAGAGCATTACAACACAATTGTCATTGGTGTTAAAGACTATTTTAATAATATAAACGTCATTTTAATTTGCAGACCCAACTAAAGACGCGCGATTTTTGGATATGTGTGTGGCTTCTCTACCAAATAAGAATTATGTTCAAATTGTGAATTAGATTGTGACTGGGAATTGCTTAAAAAGTGGGACGGTCATTATATTGATTTGTACTCTATAATGTGGTAGAATTGGTTGTGGTAGCTTTGAATTTTATAAGTTTTTTCAAATTAATATGCACAATTACAAAATTAACAACCAATATGACTCGGAGGATTCTCAGATGTGTAACAGCCTCTGACGTTTATATTCTTCATTGTGAAATTGGTCTTTCAGCCAAATGATCGATCGAGAAAGTGCCTTTTTTATTGTTTGTCTTTGCATTAAAATGGATATGAGTCTCTAAGTTTTCTTTGTCTCCCTCTTTTTTTGTTTTGTAGATCGAGTGTGAGCCATCATACATTATTCCGGTCTTTGAATCGAATCGTGACATTGATGAGAGGCCACCAATGTATCTAAATGAGTACCTTGAGAAGGTGAAGCCTTTCATAGTGGCTTACGAGGGAATCAAGGATCAAAAATAATGGGAGGTAATACTGTTTCAATTGTGAATTTTGTTATCTATGATTCCATTCAATTTTTGTTTCGTTTGATGATCACTTGAATTTCTCACTTTGTTGCAGGAAACAATTAATGAAGCAATGGCGCAAGCTCCCCTTTATGAAAGAGATTGTTGATCATTACGGTGGTCCTGATCGAGTAACTGCAAAGAAACAAAACAAGGAACTCGATAGATTTGCTATAACAATTCCTAAGAATGCACCTGATTTCATGAAACGATTTGCAAACTTCTAGCTCTTACTCTTAAGGTTTGATCTCTTTAACCAAACTCCAAAATCTTCATCTAATATCACTCTCTTTAATCAGATATCTCTAGGGAGGTATTGATGTTCTTCTGAAACTTGAGCAATGCAGAGTAATCCGGGTTGGAAGCTGCTGAAATTTACAAGGAGTAGGCCAATGCTAGAATATGCGGAGCTGAAGCCGTTAGCTTCGTTTTTCATGACAACCATTTAAACTTAATTTGATTTCAGAATTACTATATAAAATTTCACGATTTGTATAAATTAAAAATTACATTTTATTTTCAAATTTTATTAATTTATTCAATTCATTTTTTAAAAATCTAGGATCCAATGGAATTTAGTTTTAATAATTCAATACAAATTGAATAATGCAAGATTGTGTCTTAAAACATCCAAATCAGACGTGTTATCCCACTTTGATACCTCTAAAAACACTATATATTATATCATGTAATGTTTATAAGAAATTAGAAAATCTTAAAATGTTATGAAATTCAAAATACAAAAACTTTTCTCCGAGAATGCAATGTACTAGACAACAAATAATATCCTACCTAAATTTCATATTTGTTAATAATCGCCAAAACACATCAAATAATAGCCTACCTAATTTTATATTTGAAAATAATAGTCAAACACACATTTTCATATCTATTAAAATTATACAACCATAACTTTTTATTTATTACTTAACGTTATTTCTAAAGTTTTAAAATATTTCGCAATCAATGTTTTCCGTTTCCATCCCGTTATTAATCAGAAATACAAATTTGTTTATATCAAGAATGCACTCCAATATGGGAAGAAAATTTGGAAACGGATATAGGACGGAACAAAACGAAACAGGAATTATGTCCACCTTTACACCTATTAATAAGATTAGAAAATTTTAAAAATATACTCTCTTTAGTAATTTACTCTTAATACCATTTTAACTTTTACAACCATAATAATGTTGACAAAAAAACAAACCCATAATAATGCATTAATGTGTGGAATGCCGGAATCGATCTTATCAAACGTTATTTTAAAAAACTATCATCCGGGTTAGTACCTATATCAGATTAGACACATAACACACCTTACACAATTCATTAACAGTTTATGTGCTATATCAAATTACACTTTTATACAGTTATACTAAACACCAAACAATATTGTATAAATACCCTAAATGTTAGACCAACTAACTTTTTTTGGAACAAACACTTACATTATACAGTTAAAAATATAATCTTAACCCATTTTTACGAACTTAAAATTTATATGAAAAAAAATATTCAGCCAGCATGGGTTAGTATATAGTTTTGTTATTAAAAACCCAACACCTAAAATTCTAATAAATCCCAACTTTATAGGAATAAAGTTAGGTAGGATTCCAATAAATCTTCCAACTTGATTCTTAATATATATATTAACAAACATAGCAAGAACAAAGTATTTAGAAGACGATGAAGATGAATAGTGTTGAAGGGGAAGAAAAAGAGAGGAGACTAGAAGCAAATGGATTGTTTTGGATAGAGCGTTTGTCTCTCTTTCTACTTGTCATCTTCCCCACATACTTTTTAGACCTTATCATCCCTATCATTCTCTCCACTACTCTTTTTGCATTACCCTTCTTCTTCTTTTGCCCTAATCTCTCTTCAGTTGGACCATCTGTAAGTATATCTCTTCTCAGTTCTTGTATGGGGAAGACAAGTACCTAACTTGACATGTTGATCTGTTTGATTAGGGTATTGGAAGAATCTGGCTGTTTATATTGGACCGCTCTACGTTTTACTTGGCTTTTGAGTATTTTAAACTATTGGCTGGAGGCTTTGAGCTCACCTTCCTTTGGCGTCTCACCGTTTTCCTCTCCGTCGTGATCCACTCCATTTACATCGTCGAGCATCTCCTTAGATCTCATCAAGCCGTACCACCTCAATCTAAGACTCCCGGTAATTATATAAACCGGCTAGCTATTGTTTTTATTGTTTCTTTTATGCTAAGGTACGCCGTCTCTGATTAACTTTGAGATGAAGGTGATATGAGCAAGCAAGTGGAGAAGATGAATGAGTTAGTGGAAGATGGGAAGAAGATGATGACATTTATGGAGAACATGATCCACTCAGGTCTTGAAACTCATAGAAAAGAGTGGGCAGAGTTTTTGGATGAGTTGAGCAAAGATGGGAAGAAAATGATGACAAAAGTGGATGGTATGATCTGCTCACAACTTGCTACTCTGAGAGACAACATGCGCCTCAATGTTGACGAGATATGGCAAGAGTTCCGAGATGAGTTGAGATCTAAAGTCGACGAGGATATCAAAGCTTCGAGACAAGATCTTAACAAAGATGTCAAATCTGTGGCCGACCAACTCCGCGAGACCTACCTTGCCATCCAAGATACCATCAAAGAAGTCAAGGCCCAGGAGACCTACCTTATCGACCAAACAAATAGACGGGTGATAAGAGGAGAGGACGTTGAGGGATTTGACGAGCTGAGGGAACAAGTGTGGCGAATGGCGGTGGAGGCGGAGATTGCAGCAGAGGAGCTCTCACGTGCAACGGTGGAGTTGGTGGAGGCAGGCATCCAGCAATGGGAAGAGGACAACTTCGACTATCTTGCCTCTCTCCCTCTCATATATCTCAATCGTAACTAATTATTCGTTGGATTCTATTGCTTCTACCCTTTCTTGCAGTTTTTATTTTGTTGAGTTGATAACTAGATTCCTAGTTTTGTTAATTGTTGCTTCCTTTTGTTTTGTTCATTATTTATCTCTTCCTCCAATTATTTTAATTTTTGACTTATGATCACATGTTATTTGATATAGGCATGCATCTCAATTAAATCTTACCAATAACAAGTGTCTGCAATTTAGGAATGGGGGAGTTTTTGGTATGTTTCCACTTCAGTTATGCCTGCAGGGGATGCAATTCCAACGCCAATACTATTTCACATGATTAGAGGATAAACTTGTTGCAGTTCCAGCCATTTTATGAGACAGTTCCAGCAACAATGCTAATATTGAGTTATGGGGTTCTCAACGACGTCAACAAACATATATTTGGTGCTGCTTATGCGTTAAATAAATGTGACAAATCAAAAATATTTTGGTTAAATGAAACCCTTTTTCCATGACTGGTATATGTTTTGCCGGTTTCAAGACTGAGAACTACAAATCGAATAAACGTTGAGGTGCTCTACATTCAGCTAAAGGCACAAAATTGGGATATTGTCTGGTTTCAAATCGAAGTCTATGGTTTCATAAAACACCCCGCTTGGCCCAAATTTTAAGGTATGAGTACCTGTTTGACAATGTTTGTCTGTTGAGGAGTCATTCTTCGTCAGAGCTGCAGAAATCTAGGACCATCATTTTTCCGGTGGAAATCTCGGGAATTTCCTTCCTGTGCTGTTTTTTCTTTCTCTTCGGCTCACCCTTTACTTGTGTTTCTTTTGTCGATGCTTTCCTGAAGAGGATATTCCAGAACATCTCATTTGAGATAACATTTTTACATTAGCACAACTCAAAAAAGTAACAACTCAGGAAGATGGTACCTCTTCTCTATAGAATTATTCACAGCTTCAGATTTCTTGTTTATGTTCTTTGAAGCCGTTTGTCCTGTAATTCCAAGATCAGTCACATTGCACCTTATAAGCTTTAATTTGCATTGAGACAAAATGAGAAAGAAGAAGCATACTGGCCATCTCGTTCAGAAAACGTACTCCTTGTGAGTGTACGTTAGGCGTCACTTTATCCGCACCACTGCATAATCACAATTGGCTTTAGAATTTGAAAAGCGGGTTCTATTTCATTATGGTAAAAGTAAAAACTTGTTGAGAGTTTCCAACCTTAGAGCCTTTCGGAGACCTTCCACTGATAGTACTCGAACAGGCTGAGTGGTCTTTTTGTTTCCGCTTCTATCTGCTGGTGGCTCAACTGTGCAAATCCCTTGCGATTTTGGATCTCTGAAAGCTGTTCTCAAGTTCCTAAATTAGAAAAACTCCCAAGAATCATGCAAATTTCCCAGTCGAGGTATGACCAACCTATGAATTCAACTAGGTAGCATTGACATACCCTCCTTTGAGTTCAGTTCTCATTGTAGCAAATTTGTCTGATGCATTCTGTGCATAATTCAGTTAGTAAAAAACATGGTTCATTGCATTGACGCCAGAAAACAAGACCAAGGTATTATCAAAATGTACCAGTTTATGAATCTTGCAGAAAGCTCCTTGACGTCTGAAAACAAAAACAAAGTTGTAACTCAACATTCAGACACAATACAATGTGAGATGCATGGCCAAGGTAACTTACTTGTTTACAACAGATGTACAAGTTGTTCCATCTTTCCGCTTCGCTGTGCAGACTCCATAATCAGCGGAAACTCCTAATTTTACCATTTGTTTAGCAGAGTTGACACTCAATGAGAAGTCATGTCCCTGCCATAAACACACATTTTGTAAAAGGAGATTTAGTTAAGTCATCAGACTATTACTCACAGGCAAAGCTGTGCTTACCACTTTGTCCTTGCGAACTGAGCAATTAAACAGACCGAAAACAGTTCCTGCCTTTTCTGTCTCATTCTTCTTGTAAGCATCACCAAACAAGAACAAGGAGACAGTGTTTTCATTTAAGCTACCGAAATTCCATATGCCATAAGGCTGACCTATAGAGCTTGTTTTGGGTTGTCCTTTCTCTGTTAGCACTCCCATTGTCGCCCAGCAGCCAGAGAGTTTGTCACCCATTAGCAAGTTCCTAGACAAAAACTCGTTGCAACTAAATGTGTTATGCTTTCCCAAAGGTAAGTAATGTTTTAATATTTATCGAGAAAGTGAACTTACTTTATTGTTGGCAACCGAACGAAACGGATATCTGAAAACAGATCACTGATCTCTGCAGGGCTGAGTAATTGATTCCTACAAGATATCAACAATGGATTAAGATGAAAAAACAAACAATCTGCGACAATCTACATTCGGCGTAGCAGCTGCAATTCACATTGCTAGGAGGGGAGTGTGTGACACAAGGTTCTCACTTCTCAGAAACAAACAAAAGGGTTTAGTTTTACCTAATGCGCAAGCCAGAAAACTTGTCAATGTCGTTGGCGTTGGAGTTGTTGGAGCCTTTGGGTTTAGTGTTTTTGGCGGCTGGTTTAGGATCATAGTCAATGCAATCTTGAACGACACTTCTGAAGTCAGACAAGTCAGAGGGAGCCCTATGTTTGGGGGATTCATCATCCGTGAGATATCCTGCACAAACATGCCAAGAACAATTGATAAATCCAACTGAGAGAAAAAAGCATCAAACTTTAGAGATATGTGAGCGAATTGGGTGATAACAAGACGCACCCATATCACTATTTCAATCATCAGATCTATTATGCAAGTAATTGAGAGAAACAGAAAAACAAATCGGAATCTTCGCGCAAGAAAGCAAAAAAACAAAACCCTAAAAATGTGAAGAGAGAGAGAGAGAGAAGTGCTCACCGGGTGCAGCAGAAGGAGAACCTGGAGGAGTTTCGAGAACCCTATCGTCAAGAGACAGAAGCAAATCAAGATCCTCTTGGTGACTTGCCATTTTTCTCAATTTCTCGATTCAATTGCGAAGCAGACACAACAAAACAACAACAGCATCTCTCTTTTGTGGGGCGGGAGGACTGATTTCGTTTGCCCGCCGAAAAGCCAAAAACGCGACGCCGTTTTCGCAATTTAAGGTTCCTTCGTCCACGTGGATTACTCGGTGAAACTATTTCCCGGTTTGGCCGGTTCGTAAAGAAGACCAGGTTGAGTAAACCCGGTCAATTTGCGTGACGATTGTGTCGGCATGGCATTTTTGTCTCGTCTCTTAAGGAGAGGGAATAGTCCCGTCAGGTGTGTGTATACAACTCTGCGTGGTCCATCATTATCAACAACCACCCAATAAGAGTGTGCCACGTGGTATAATCATGGGCTCTTATCGACATGTGATGGCCCAATATAAGATGCTTACTGGTCATTCGCATTATTTATGCGATGTTTCAATCCATACCCTTCATTTTCATTAATCCGCCAAAAGGGCCCCAATATATTTGATTTCGTCAGAATTGATCGATCGTATTACTATTTAACTCATAATTCAATTTTTAGAACAATTAAAAAAAATCTTTTATATGTGTTTCTTTATAAGAGGATATTAATTCTCATAAAAACTAGAAATAATCACAACATTGCGGTATCCGTTGATGATGGATGTGTATGTGATTGTGACAGGATCAAACATGCTTAATGTAGATTGTTATGAAAGGGAATAGTATGATTTTTCTTTAATTATCATTACTACTATTATATAGTAGTATCACCCATAAGAAAAGTATCATGAAAAAGATTGGTTTCCCAAAGCAATGTTATTATTATTCGAAGTTGAGAATAAAAAAATAAAAAAACAGTTAATTGCTGATATTTTTATTTTGTTTTTAAATAGAAGACAAAAAAAAGAAAAAAATCCTCAGGTCCCCGTGTCTATAGCAGCGCACACACTTTGCTTGCCTCCTGCGCTTCACGATTCTCACGACATCTGTTTATCTCCTCCGATTTCCACGTCCATGGATCTCAGTCAATGCTCCTTAATCCCCACAGATTAGTCAAATTCCTCCCCCTTCCCCCCCCCCCCCCCCCCCCCCAACCCAACACCTCAGATCGGTTGCGACGGCGGAGAACTGTGTGTACGTCAAGCTCCGTCTCTTCGTCTTCCCAAACCAGACGAAAAGGGTTTTTTTAAGTTCTGATTCTAGCCCGATTGAGGGAGGTTCTTGATCTGTGTATACGTGAAAGCTTTTTAGGGGTGTTGTTTTGGTTGCTGAGATTGTAATTGTTGGATCTGAAACGGAGATCAAGATGGGTTTTTTCAGCACCATACTAGGGTTTTGTGGATTTGGAGTTGGGATTTCGTTGGGACTTGTTATTGGATACGTTCTATTCGTCTACTTGCTGCCCAACGACGTCAAGGTTCGTTTTTTTCTTTTTATGCGATTTTGAGTATTTGTGATTCGGTATCCATATGCGTCTATCTATGTCCATGCTTAAGCTACATTAGGATTAGCAATTGGAATCAACTTGTTGCTCTCTAGGATTGACATGTTTACTTGATGTAAGATCCAACACCTTACTTAGTCTTCTTGGCTGTGTTGTTGTATCGGTGTGATTTTGTATATTTCTGCCATTAATTACACTTGTATGTGTCTAACTTGGTTTTTCGCCCGATAATAGGAATGGTCCAAACACTGTTTTCTGGTCAGATAGTCATTTTACAATTTATGTTTGTGATTTGACGTATGGTCAAATATGATTTTACCCTTTTTGCACTTATAGGATCCTGAAATTCGTTCCATAGCTGACCAAGATCCCAAAGCTATGCAACGGATGCTTCCAGAGATACCTCTATGGGTGAAAAATCCGGACTTTGATCGTGTATGTGATCTTCTCCCTAATCATGACATCTCAAGTTCTTTTGTCTCAGGCAGGCTCTCATGTTTGTTTTTTCCTATCTTCTTATAAAATTAGGTTGACTGGATAAACAGATTTCTTGAGTATATGTGGCCTTATCTCGACAAGGTTACATACCTGGACTTGCTTGTGCTCATTTTCTTGTGATTCTTTAGTTTCTTACCTTCATTTTCTAAATTTTGAATTTTGGTCTCTCCAATTTATCTATTTAGGCTATCTGTAAGACTGCAAAAAATATAGCAAAGCCCATCATTGAGGAGCAGATACCAAAGTACAAGATTGACTCTGTTGAATTCGAAACACTTACTCTAGGCTCATTACCCCCTACATTTCAAGGTGGGTTAATCCTTTCTTCTCATCTTCAATCTCACCTTGAGTGTCCTGTTCTCATGTTGGAACTAAGAGCCGGAGGGGAGTTGGTGGTGACAAAAACTAAGACCACATGCTAAAGATGATTGTGAATCGATTCCAAGACTTACGAGTTTTATTTTTCTCTTCTCAGGGATGAAAGTGTATCTCACAGATGAGAAAGAGTTGATTATGGAACCATGCTTGAAATGGGCCGCAAATCCCAATATCTTGGTTGCCATCAAAGCATTTGGGTTGAAGGCAACAGTTCAGGTAATATGAACTCCTTCTAAGTGCTAACTAAACCTAAAAGAAGGAACAGTCTACTTAATATTAGCAATCATGATTGTCCCTCACTGACCAAGGATATTTTCTCAGGTGGTCGATCTACAAGTTTTTGCTCAGCCTCGTATCACTCTCAAGCCACTAGTCCCAAGTTTTCCTTGTTTTGCCAACATCTATGTATCTCTTATGGAGAAGGTCTGTGATACAACCTTTTTCTTTATAAGCTCATTTTTTGTGTACCAGTTCGCCTCTTTATCAGATCTTTGGTAGAGCTTTTGTGTTGTTCACTGTTCCTTGCTACTATGGCAGCCACACGTTGATTTTGGGCTGAAGCTTGGTGGAGCAGATCTTATGTCAATCCCTGGCCTCTACAGATTTGTTCAGGTTGATATCTTTCTCTTACATCATTCAGATTCCTGACTTGTATGACTTAGAAATTGATTTTTTAGTGAGAGGTATGATTGATCATTTTAGGGGCTACTCACTCTATAGTCTTCTAGTTATATGAAGAGGATTTGGTTCACTCTTGTAAGACAGAACGGGCTGATGAAACTGTGACATCTTTTGTGATCGGTATATATATATGTGTGTATTCAGTCTCTTATTTGACGGAACTGGTTTGGTCTTTTAGCATTTACGTTTCTGCTGGATCAAATATTCAATTGTAGTTACACTGCTGCTTTAATTGTTTCAGGAACAAATCAAGGATCAAGTTGCGAACATGTATCTCTGGCCTAAGACCCTTGTAGTTCCAATCCTTGACCCTGCGAAGTATGCCTTTCAGCCTTTTTCTTTTGAACAATCAATCCGTACCTTAAACCTTCATTTTTTCTGAGCAAATCTTAATTTATAATCTGTAGAGCGTTCAGAAGGCCTGTTGGAATCGTCCATGTGAAAGTTGTGAAGGCTGTTGGCCTGAGGAAAAAAGATCTGATGGGTGGGGCAGATCCATACGTGAAAATCAAGCTCTCTGAAGATAAGATTCCGTCTAAGAAGACAACTGTTAAGCACAAGAATTTGAATCCTGAATGGAATGAGGAGTTTAAATTCTCGGTCAGAGATCCCCAGACTCAGGTTCTAGAGTTCAATGTGTACGACTGGGAACAGGTAACAAGCTATCCAAAGGGTGACAGGTGACATGGAGTAAGTTATATGTATAATTTTTGTTTTTGTAATGCAGGTTGGGAAGCACGATAAGATGGGTATGAATGTATTAGCTCTGAAAGAAATGGTGCCTGACGAACACAAAGCCTTCACCTTGGAACTGCGTAAGACTCTGGATGGCGGTGAAGAAGGGCAGACTGACAAGTATAGGGGGAAGCTGGAGGTTGAACTCTTGTATAAGCCATTCACGGAGGAAGAAAGGCCCAAAGGCTTTGAAGAAACACAATCCGTGCAGAAAGCTCCAGAAGGCACACCTGCTGCTGGAGGAATGCTTGTGGTGATTGTGCATTCGGCTGAGGATGTTGAAGGAAAGCACCATACAAATCCTTATGTACGCATCTATTTCAAAGGGGAGGAGAGAAAAACGAAGCACGTGAAGAAGAACAGAGATCCAAGGTGGAATGAGGAGTTCTCCTTCATGCTCGAGGAGCCTCCCATCCGTGAGAAGCTGCACGTGGAAGTGCTGAGCACCTCTTCCAGGATAGGTCTATTGCATCCCAAGGTAACACACTCGTTTTACTCACAGTAACATTAACAAGTGTTGTTGTGTTGGTCTAATCTAAACGTGGTTGTTGATGGGCAGGAAACACTGGGGTACGTGGATATTCCGGTGGTGGATGTGGTGAACAACAAAAGGATGAATCAGAAGTTTCACCTTATCGATTCTAAGAACGGAAAGATCCAAATCGAGCTAGAGTGGCGAACTGCCTCTTGATTTCTGATTAAATTCGAGAACAAAGAGATAATTGGTTTGATGTTGTTAAAAACTCTGTGTTGTTTGTACAAATGGGCTTTAACTCTTAAAACCAGCATCAGATTTACAGAGCCTTCTTTTATTTAGATTTGTGTGTTTTCGACTTCTCTATCATATTCGGGTAGTGTGACTATCTGCTTCCACTGCTCATTTTCTCAGAGGGAAGATATATCTCAAAAATTATTTGCATTTTGGACCAGACTGACCAGGTCGATGCATATTCGAAACCGAATATATCTTGCTTTTATTGTTCTGTTTTTGAAGGGAAACGAAATGGAATTAGTGTTCGGCTAGTTGTTGGCAATTTCTCCTTGCAAGCCAAAACTTGTTCTTGGATTCTTGTGCGAAATATTGACTTTTAAAATGCATATATACCGAATAAATCGTGAGATCCGCTTCTTGACATTAACAATTTTATAGTTGTGGTCAACTAGTACAATGTTATGCTTAACACTTTGTATAAATCCAATAAACTTATTTGAGATTTTTTTAAAATCTACTTTCTTTAGCTTCAAGTTTCACATAACGTGATAAAATAATAGTTGGTCAACTTACATGTTAAGTTTTATACCATATCAACTTGATTAAATTAATAAATATATGATCAAGTTGTATCATTGTATGTATGCACATCTTCTCTTCAACCTTAATCATAGCAGAAGACGAACCAGAAAATAAGATCAAACCGAAGGCTTTTCTCATGGAGGAAACAAAAACAAAGACGTGAGTAACAAAAGACAAATACAAACATCTATCTTGAGTATTGGTTTTTATGAATAATTCCCTGTGTATATGTTCAAGTATATATTAGGTTCTATTGTCGATTTGTTTTTTTTACAGAGTTGAAAATGTTGAGACCGTTGATGTTTACACAGCAAAAGGTTTGCTTAGTATTGGTCATCGATATCTTGATGTAAGGTAAATATTAAAAATATCATTTCGTTTAAATACATCTTGTTGATCTTAATCTTATTGATTTCTATTAAATCAAAGTTTCGTTTAGACATCTATTTAATCTTATTGATTTTTGTCGGTAATTGTAGGACAAATGAAGAATTCGCGAAGAGTCACGTTGAGGAGGCCTTGAACATTCCTTATATGTTCAAAACAGATGAAGGTGATCTTAAATTTTGTAAGAGTTTCATTTAAAAAAAAAAAAAAAAATCACAAATAAAACTTAGAACGATTGTGAATGGTTTGTAGGTAGGGTTATAAATCTTGATTTCCTCCCTCAAGTGGCATCGGTTTGCAAGAAAGATGAACATTTGATCGTGGTTAGAATATAATATATATAATTCAGTATATTTTCTCTTAATTAGTCATAAAAAAGATTTTCATGTTTAAATTTAGTTAGACCATTTCCTTATACTAAAAATGATACGGTGAAGGCTTGTAACGCTGGAGGAAGAGGAAGTCGTGCTTGTGTTGATCTTCTCAATGCGGTGAGTCTATATATACAAACACACATTCAATAAGTGTTTCTATACAAAAAATACACCATACTTATGTATATATACGTATGTCACTAGGGGTACGAGCATGTGGCTAACATGGGGGGAGGCTACTCGGCTTGGGTTGACGCTGGATTCGCCGGCGACAAACCCCCGGAGGACCACAAGATTGCTTGCAAGTTCCGCCTCAAGGATAACTAAATTGTCCCGGTTTGTATATTTCGGTTTGACGCAAATAGAAAACACTTGAAACTTGAAAGTGATGTTGTGATGTTGTCTTGTATTAAGGAGTCTCAGACCAGCCGAGTTCGATTTGAGCTCGACGAGTTTTAACTGTATGGGCCGTTAATTATTTATACCTTTAGGTCTTTTTGGGCTCAAACATTATATTGTATGAGTCTACTTTTGTAGATACTATTAATGGGCTTGGGGCATTTTCACTAGCTATAAATTATTATTTGTCACACTTTTAAAATATATATATATATAGATAACCGATGGTTCTGCGAGAAACAAAACAAATAATACTATTTATTTCGATGCTTATAGATTAATCTTCTCTGAAAATTGTCTGGTAAAAAAGAGGACACAAGAGAAATTGAAAATGATTGTGGTTGATGACAAATAACGGGAATCTAAATTATGATGGAACATATGTTGTTGTTCTCTGTCTTTATGGTAAGTGGTAAAAGGCGTGGCTCAGGAGGCAATATTTACATTTTCTTTTCAAAAGATTGATTAAAAAGGAGCTTTTGGTTTGACTAGGTCTAATCAGTTTCAGACCAAAGAGAACAAAACTCATAAAGTATTTCGTATTTATTGCTAAGACAGTCTTTTCCTTTGTCTACACACAAGAAAACTTCTACTATTAACTAAAGTTAATACACTCAGCTTTTTTTTTTTTTGCTTTTTTCAGGTACAAATAAAAAAAATACCCAGCTTCATGAATAGATTTTGCAATAAATAAATATTGGTAAGAATATTAAATGTAATGATGAAGGTATAAATAATTATTCTTACTTACAATCCACATTATATTACTTGTGAAATTATAGCCATGTTCAAATATTTTATAGTATGAAGAAACACATGCTTCCATAAACTTTTTATCAAAAAAAAAAAAAATGCTTCCAATGTTCTAAAATATAACTATATAAAACAAAAAAAGAGAGTTATCTAAAATTAACTACATCTTTTAGATCTAATTACCAAAGTATCAAAAAAAATTACCAAAGTAAGTTGATATTAGTTACTCTTGTAAATTACTAATTACTAGATCCATTCAAGATTAATTAATTTTGTAAATAAGTTTAGTTTAACGTGGTTCTTAACTGAATAAAAGAAGATTTATCAAAAAATATCTTTTTTATTTTGCGTAATATTTGTAAAGAATTATGATGATGATGACGATGATGATAGCTAAAAGACTCATGCATGCTCTTTTCTCGTTATTTCTAACAGTGTTATTTTTGTTTTATACAATTATAATTATTGAAAAGACAAACCCATTATGAGATATGATGATAGGGTCGTAAATAATAAATATGTCTATATGTATATGAAAAGATGCAACAAGTGACTTCTAAATTCAACTATTTTGTTATATTATGATGATTGCAGAGCATTATAAATTCACCATCATGATTATTTATTAAGTATGTATAAGTTATAAATTTTTGAGATTCTTAGTTTCTCACATAATATTAGCATCAGAAAAGCACCTCAATGAGGTCATGAAGAGGTTAACACCTCTTAGTTAATAAACAGTACAAAAAAAGAGTAAAATATTTTTGTTCTTAGGCTAATTACTCAGACTCATGAGGAGAATCTAAAGAAAGAAACAACGTTCGCTTGGAAAAAGACAGTGGTAGGCTTGAAATAAAATTGTTGTTGTAAAAATATTTCTGTTTTGAGTCAATGCATTTGAAAGAGAACATGAATATTATAGGCATTAACAAACAAAAGATGTCTGTTTTTGAGACCACATGATCTAATAAAAAAAAGAATATTTGGTTTTATATTTTGTGGTTGTCTACTTGTTTGTATTGGTTTGCCTTAAGCAGTTACTTATATGCTTTCGTCAATGAAACGACAAATAAATCAATTTTAAGCATTCATCTCATAGAATAGATTATTATGTACCTTCACATATTCACAACATGTATCTCTTAGGAAAATGATCGAATTCAAAATATTTTTGGGGTTTTTAAGTTAATTTCTTCATAATCAGTAGTACATTGAATAAAACTGTGCCTATAACATCATACATGATTAGCTTCAGTTTTTTTCATTTGAACTATTAATACTTTATATGAGATTTATTTATTTTGATTGGTAAATAATGCAGAACTATATATTATGAAATTTAAAAGATTATAAAAAATAATATAACCACTAAACGAGAATGATAACCCGATTTGAAATGAATACAATTAGTTCGACCTTAAACAAAAAAAAAATTAACTTACATACAAAACTAATTATTTAAAATAACATACTGTAATATATATGATTATCAAGCACAAATCAAGATTAGGTAAAAAAATGTATGAATAATATAAAAAGACTCTAAAACGGCATAATTTCTTCACCATATCCCCAAAGTTAGCAAACAACCAATTTGAGTCTGTTATTCACTTATTTGCAGCATAGATCAAAAGAAATACTAAAATTTATCAGATCTATGTCATATAGGTTTTAGTTTATGGAAAATATAAAAAAGTGTATAAATTGAGAATAATAAGAAACAGAGCACAAATTTCAGAGAGAGAGAGAGGAATGGGCATGTGATAAAAGCGAGCTTCCCCCTTATTATAAAAGCGACCACGCTTGTTTTCTTGCAATGATTCGGTCGACTTTCTTATTATTCTCTCTTTTTATATTTTATCCTATCTTATAAACATATATTTCAATTGTCGACAAAAAAAAAAAAAAACATATATTTCAATTATCTATGCTTCTTGTTTTTTCCCCTCTTACATAAGAAAGGTTACATTTCTATTTATTTTTCATGATATTAATCATTGGCAAAAATTGTGAAATATCAAGAGTGAAGATTTTATTTAAAATGCTAAGTTATTATTAATAAATAATAATAACAAATTGAATTATGTGATTAAGTGAACAAATTTACTGATTTATTGTTTTAAAAATATTTCTTTGAATTTTTATTACATATTTTTATAGATTTGATTATAAGAATGATAAAACAATTCATCAGATGCAGTAACAAAACTAGTGGTGCCTAAAATCAATTTTAGAAATGAAAATATCAGTTTTAATATATAGGTGATATTTCAAACATATCATATAAAACTCTTGGATATGATATCCAACGCATATCATGAAGTATAAATGTGCTATTAACTGTTAGATATTTCATCATTAATTGAAATATATTTTATCGCTTTTAATATTCACTTGTTTTACTGAGCAAAATCCATTAACTATACTGATTTAGCAGGTCAATTGACATTCAATAGACTCTACTAATTTTGCAAATGTTTTCATATGCTATTTAACATATTCATAAACTATCAAATATGAGAATTTGGCATATTTTTCTACAAACGTGTCATATTTTTTTGGTCTTCATTACCTGATAATTAACATATTTTATAAAAATATAGAATCAAAGATAACATAGTGCAATTTTGTATTTCTTATCCAATAAAACGATTTAGTGATTTAGATAATCCTAAACATGTTTCAGTTCATTTTGCTTTTTTTTTTTTAGATAAGTGTTTCAAATCTATTCTAAACGCACTTCTATTATTCTATTTTTTTTTAATACCAACATAACCATTGTGATCTACAACAATTCTTAGTTCATTTTCCTTAAGTTACTTTTTATATCTTCCAAAACAAATATAAAAATACTCTATTTTGTTAATACATCATTAGAAATGATATTTCAAATTTTCAGCAAAAGAGATAATTTTATCTGGAGGCGATTAAGAGTGTTAAAGAGGAGTTATCTTACTTTTCATTAAATTTAATACCTCGAAACGCGAATGTAAAAACGAATAGTTTGGCACGGAATGTTCGTGTCAAAAAGAATCTTATCACTTATGTTAACAATATTCCTCAACATTGGTTCATTTGAATCAATCTAATGAAACCGTTGACAAAAAAAAAAAAGATAATTGAACATGACTTCCTTTAAATTTAGGCGTACAGACTCTATATATAGAAAAATTCTACTTTTTCTTCTATAATAGAGTTGAAATTTTTTATTTGCAATGTAATCTTTTAACATTTAACCTTTTTAATTTATGATTAAAATAATATTTTTAATAATTAATAACATAAAAGAATTTTTAAAATTATTAATAATATTTTTTAAGTTTTAAAATTTTATAATTAGAACCGAAATAAATAAAAATAAATAAAAAACCCATTTACTTTAAGTTTTAAAAATTTATAATTATAACTAAAGAATTGTTAATTATAATTACCTTTTAAAAGCTTCATATGATATTTATATATTGATAGAGTAATTGATTATGAAGTTAAATATTCGACCAATTATTATATTTTTGGTTGATTTTAAAGGTTTTGGTATAAATATATATTTTAAAATTTGAGACTATTACTTACGAAAGAGAAATTAAATGATGCAATGTATTTTTTTATAATAAATGTTTAATTTAAATAATATCATAATTTTTATGAAAGTTTGCAAAAGTTAAAGTAAATAGGTTAATTTGTAGTTTTTATAAATAAAATGTATTAATACTAAAATGAAAATAAAATCTATTTGAAATATTCTTTTTAGAATAAAAATAGATGAATACATTGAAGTAAAAATCACATCTATTATAAAATTTCTCTACTTTAGAAGTAAAAATAGATAAATACATTTGGAAATGGTCTTAATCACTACTTACTATACAGTATACATAATTGAAATGTAAGGCAGTAACAAAAAAGAATTAAATGTAAAGTTTCATGATACATATACTAAATACACAATAATAGAAAAAGGTAAAGTTCTTTGTTTTTGCATTGAATTCGAAAGCCCATTTTTCATAGTATTTTGTTTTTGACAGCCCAATATTTACAGCTGTAAGTCTGTAGTGCAGAGGCAGTATCCCTATTAAAATCATCAAACGGGTAGAAAAAGCAAAATCTAGATCAATAAATACAAGTACTTCTATAAGCAACATCGAGATTTACAAATGTTTGTTCGAATCATGGGAGAATATTAATGTACTATATAGCAGATTTTTCATCCAAAGTTTTGTCTTGTTATCAAATAATTTATTTTGGTTTTTTTTTTTTTTAAAGTTACTTTAGTATTATTGATACCAGAAGAGTTATGAACTTTTATATATACACTTTAATATCGTATGCTCAACTTATAGCCAAGTGCAAATGTTTTGTTTAGGAGATAGTTTAATTTTAATGAAGAGTTTTAGAATAGTAAACGAATAATTTGCTCGAGAAACGGAAGCCCACTCGTGCGAATAAAACGTGACTCGCCGCTAAAACCATGTGATTACGCTAATTTATTTGCGTTTAATAAATTTGCTGATAAAAAACAAGAAAACAGTAATACTTAGACATTGAAAAAAACAACAAACAAGTACTTAAAATATAGACTTATAGTACAAATATTACTAGCCGGCGAAAAACATAGTCATAAAATAATAAAAAGGGGTACTAAATCACAATTTCGTCTTTTACCATAGCTCAGTATAGTTGCGGCATCATTTTCATTTTACATTTTTAATAAAATAAAAATCCAACACAATACATCTTCAATTTTTTTTTTGGTTAGGTTTGATAATAAATGATTAGAATACTGGTTACAATAAATATTTTGTCAAAATACTTTAATGGATACAGTAGTATGTATGTATGAATTGATTCGATGTTGTTGTCACTCCCGAAACATAAACTCTCACAAGTAGCTATCAAAAAAACAAAGAGAGTTAAGCTTCTCATCATCCTGCCTTGAAAAACTACTTCCGTGTCTCCCTCTCTGTCTACACACTCTCTTCTCTATTTCTTTCTTTCTTTCTTTCTATTCTTTCTCTCTATATATATCCATATCTCTTCTCCACTCACTCTTACTTAATTCACTCTTAATTTATCACAAAGAGAGAGATGGAGAACGGTGAGAAAGCAGCTGAGACTGTTGTTGTTGGGAACTATGTTGAGATGGAGAGGGAAGGGAAAGCTTCAGACATCAAATCTAAGCTATCTGACATGTTTTGGCATGGTGGCTCTGCTTATGATGCTTGGTTCAGCTGTGCTTCCAATCAGGTTAGCTAGCTAGGTTTCTATATTCTCTCAGATGAAAATGAACAAGTTTTGGTTTTTACTATATAGCCTTTCTGATGAATGTGTTATATAGGTGGCGCAAGTGCTGCTGACACTACCATACTCGTTCTCACAGCTGGGGATGCTCTCAGGGATCCTGTTTCAGCTCTTCTATGGCATCTTAGGTAGTTGGACTGCTTACCTCATCAGCATTCTCTATGTTGAATACAGAACCAGAAAGGAGAGAGAGAAAGTTAACTTCAGAAACCATGTCATTCAGGTTTCCAAATAATACTCTATATTCTATTCAAAGTATTCTTCTTCTTTTGGATAAATATTGACATGTTGGGTTTAAAAACAATGTGAAGTGGTTTGAGGTTCTTGATGGATTGCTGGGGAAGCACTGGAGGAATGTTGGGTTAGCATTTAACTGCACCTTCCTTCTCTTTGGATCTGTCATTCAACTCATAGCTTGTGCCAGGTACTAACAATTCTTTCTGGAGGAAGATTAGGATCAGCATATATAGTAAACTGAGACTGATGATGTGGTTTCATGAATGTTGCAGCAACATATATTACATAAATGACAATCTGGACAAGAGGACATGGACATACATATTTGGAGCATGTTGTGCAACCACAGTCTTCATTCCTTCCTTCCACAACTACAGGATCTGGTCTTTTCTTGGACTCTTGATGACCACTTACACTGCTTGGTATCTCACCATTGCCTCCATCCTCCATGGACAGGTAACTAATTAATTCTTTATATTTTCTAATTAATTACATGGTTAAGATTAGAATAGCTGGTGATGTTGTGGCTTAAGGGGACTCAAAAACATCAACAAAGTTGTCTTCTTTCTTACATCTTTTGGCACTTCTGTTTCAAGCAACATGTGGTTGGGACCACTTTACCCAAACCTATAACATTGGTGTCAGACGTAGTTTAATGCATAAATGATACTTGTAGAGTTGTAGATACTTGAATTTTCTTATAGGAGTTAATAATATATGAATATGTAATGTTGGAATAATAATAGGTAGAAGGAGTGAAGCATTCAGGACCAAGCAAGCTGGTCTTATACTTCACAGGGGCCACAAACATTCTTTACACATTCGGTGGACATGCTGTTACTGTGTATGTTAATGTTCCTTCTCTTTTTACCATTTTAACCCCATCACGATTCTCACATATTATAAGGGTATAACCGGAATTACAGATGAATGACAATGACCACTCACTTTCATTGTTTGTGTTGTTGGCAGAGAGATAATGCATGCGATGTGGAAGCCTCAGAAGTTCAAGTCGATATACCTCTTTGCAACACTGTACGTGCTGACGCTAACGCTGCCTTCTGCGTCTGCGGTTTACTGGGCGTTTGGTGATTTGCTTCTAAACCATTCAAACGCATTTGCTCTCCTCCCAAAGAATCTTTACCGTGACTTTGCAGTCGTGCTTATGCTCATCCATCAGTTCATAACCTTTGGGTTTGCTTGCACGCCACTCTACTTCGTGTGGGAGAAGCTTATAGGCATGCATGAGTGCCGAAGCATGTGTAAACGAGCCGCCGCGAGGCTTCCCGTTGTTATACCCATTTGGTTTCTTGCCATCATATTCCCTTTCTTTGGTCCCATTAACTCGACTGTTGGATCTCTTCTCGTCAGCTTCACTGTTTACATCATCCCTGCACTAGCTCACATCTTCACCTTCCGCTCCTCGGCTGCACGCGAAAACGCCGTGGAACAGCCGCCGAGGTTTCTAGGACGGTGGACAGGGGCTTTCACCATCAATGCCTTCATAGTTGTGTGGGTTTTCATTGTTGGATTCGGGTTCGGTGGTTGGGCCAGTATGATCAATTTTGTTCACCAGATTGACACCTTTGGTCTCTTCACCAAATGCTACCAGTGCCCTCCACCAGTTATGGCCTCGCCTCCTCCGATTAGCCATCCTCACTACAATCACACTCGTGGCCTTTGAACTTATAAGCACCAATTTAGAGCCGGCCCAAGAGTGTTCCCAGCTGCCACGAAAGTTGGCGTTTTTCAACGGATCAGGAGATTTCGAGATTTGGGTTTGTTTTAGATCAACCAAGGCCCTTGTGTTTTGGGGGTGTTCGTTTCACATCTAAAGTTGGTCTGTTTTTATTGTCTTTCATCTTTGGAAATTAAAGAAAAGAAAAAAACAAAACTTTAGGAGTAACTCCAAAACTTTCATCAAGAACAATCATTGTATGTAGTCTTCGTAGGCAACAAAATGTGTAACCGATAGCAATAGTAATTAACACCCAAAAACCACAATAGTAGTCGAGTTGAGAGAGACGTCAAAATATCGAGGATTTAAAGGACTAATTCCGAACTTGTGTTCAAAAAGTAGGAAACTAAAAAGTGGTAGGAAGGCATGAAATAGAGCAAGACCTTGGTAAAGAGATACATGAGCAAAAGTTTTGATAGACATATGCAATAAAAAAAAAAACCAATCCAGCCTCTTAACCCGTCACAAGCACCAGGATCACCATAACCACAAATCCTAAATAATAAATCCGAAAAACATGAAGAGTCGATAACAAAAGATAGATAATATTTGATAGAAGTCAGCGAGAAGAGGATCGTTTTCATGTGTGAGATGACTGATGTACCCTTCTACACCGTCCTGTTTGCTTCACCGACCACCACCGCTAGTGCAATCCCTTGCAAAATGTCCCGACTCTCCACAGCTGTAGCAGCTTCCGCTACCACCACCTCCTCCGCCAGAGCCATACCTACCACCACCGCCGCCACCTCCTCCTCCGTAGCCACCTTGAGAACAGTCTCTCGCCATGTGACCTGGTTCACCACACTTAAAGCAAGTACTATCGCCACCACCTCCTCCACGGCCCCCGCCTCCTCTACCACCATAACCACGTCCCCCACCTCTTCCACCACCGCCAAAACCACCGCGTCCACCAGAAGACCCACCGTTATTTCCCTGAACAGAAGCACCGTTGGGTCCGGACACTTCAACAGCCTTGGGACGGCCCGTGTTGTCAACCTCAACCTCGAACTCAACAGATTCATCAGCGGCAAGGCTACGAAATCCTTCAGATCTGATGGAAGACTGATGAACGAATAGATCGTCACCACCGTCCTCTGGTGTGATGAAACCAAACCCCTTCTGTGTGTCAAACCACTTCACCGATCCCTTACGTCTCTCTCCACCAATTACGTTTTCGTCGCCGCCGCTCATTCTGATCAAAAATCTCCGACGAACCAACAAAAAATAAAAAATCACCGATCGGATCTCTCTCTCTCTCTCTCCTTTGGCGTGAGGGAGACGCTGTTTATATCTGCGAGAGATGTGTGCTAAGGGTATCACTGCCACGTCAATATTTCTTATTATTCCTAAATTCTTTATTTTTCATTTCTTTTCATATTCCCATTTCCATTTTAAATTCGCTTTTTCTATTTTTCTGCAGTATTTCTTGACTTTTTCCAAGAGAAAGAAATACAATTTAAATTTTAGAAGTTTTACTTAAATTATTAAAGAAATACGAATTTGTTTGAATAGTAAAATTGACAATATATTAAAAGAGGCAATATTATATTTAAAAAAAAGGGCCAAGCTAATGTTCGAGATTTGTATTATTTTTCCTTTTCGGGAAACTAAAGGAAGCGATGGGCCAGCTTTGATCTGGACGGTTGGGGATGCTCTTTGCAGGAGGCTTCTCAGCCGTTAGATTCAAATCTAAGAGTTGAATTTATTATGTATATTTAAAATCAAATATAAAACTCGTTCCAAGCTTATCTTCTTCTCCCGAAAAGATCTAACAGAGTGAAGGAAGGGTACAATGGGAAAAAGACATATTCTTTAATATTTTCTGGTTCAGTCAACATTAAAGTTGACGGACGTAAGCAGATATTTTGACTAGTCCCACAATTTTGGGAACGCAAACTGCGTGCCGTTTGTTTTATTTTGATTTTATTACGCTCGCGTCCCAATAAATAATGTATCTACAATTTACAGAGAGTAACCCCAAAGTTTGTTTTTTTTTTTTTTGTATTTTTTTCAGTCAAAACCTCAAAAGAGTGGTCAAAAGAGTAACGTCCATAGTCCGAATGACATGACGATGGGCCTTGTCAATGCGCACTTACATTTTCCCAAAACAAAATACATATATCCACATTTTGAAAGTTATAGTTTTACCCATATTAATTTCAATGAAAAGATGAGTTTAGAGCATTTGCATCGGTAAGAATTCCATTGAGTTTTTTAAATATAGTCTTTTATTATTTTTAATTATTTATTTAATTTTTAAATTATAGAAAAAATAAACCAATTAAACAAAGACAAGTGTTAAATGAATATGTTAAGATGTGAAAAACGTTTTTCAAATAAGAATCGTATCTCAATATCTTTTATACTTTTTAATTATATTTATTTTTTTAATGATGAGAACTCCATCAACGTATCTTTGATGGAGACGCTCTTAGTTATACCCAAAATTATTATCTTGTTCATCTTTAGAAGTATTTATAGCCACTAAGTTTATTTGTATCAATTACGATTCTATCTACCTATATTAATATTTAACTAGTTTTACTGTCAAATAATAAAAAGCTCTCAAGCGTGATTGTCGAGATCTTTTCCGCATCCATGTTCTCCGGAATCCACCAAATCTTATTGATCACAAGATGTCAAAAATTGGCAAGCTTTGTTGCAAAAGATAGACGTTGATAGAGATGGAGATGGAGTTTGCGATTGATTCCACAATCACACACGAACAAGAAGGCTTGATTCCACAAGCAATCTGATCCGCAAATCAACAGAAAACAAGTGATTCCACACTTAGATTCTTAAAGACAAGAACAAGAACACAAAGACAACACTTTGTAGAAAAACTGAACGTTTAATTGAATCAATGATAAAAGGTGTCTTACAATGAAATCGAAACTGAGCTTTTATAGGTTCATAGGAAACGGTCTATATAAGCTAAAACAGGAAAATAATCGCAAAATTTAAAGAATATAGCTGTTTGAGACTTTATGATAAAATCAACCAAATATGAAAAGTCTTGTTGCTTGTATCTTGAGAGCTTGGGGAAGTAGGTGCAAATTCTTGGGACATTCTGGAAGCAAGTGAGAGCTTCTACTCGTGCCCAAACATGAAGAGAATGAGTCGTTGCAATGTGAACACCTTAAATGAAAATGGCTCCAAATAAAGCAAGTCTTGGGGATGAGGTTTGGCGAAGGTAGGGACGCTCCTTGGAAGTCTCTTTCTGTTGGAGAGGGTCTCATTGTCGTGTATAAACTCAAGAAAAGGAAGGAGCTGTTGTGAAAACTCCTTTATTGCTCCTAGTGTGAACGCATCCGAAAAAAGAAAGTGTAAGTGTGATAGGATCCGCCTGATCCTATGGGTGCTGGTGCATGAGAAGACTTCTTCTAGATGTCTAAGATTCTCTCCTGGTCGCCAATGATAGTTTGGAATGAACCAAATATGAAAAGATCCATTTTCGGTAACATATGGCCCGCGAGTAAGGCCAAATGAGCAATTCTTAAACCAACTCGAGCTGGGGTGATGTGGCTCGATTAAAAGTCTCCAAATGTATGAATTGATGGTGAATCTTCTATTTGGTTTGTGCAAAGTCTTCGTTGGTTTGGTGGATTTGAGCTCGATGTGGTTCGGGTGAGTCGTCGTGGACCGTCTTCGATTTGGTATTGGTTGATAATTCCACCTGAACTATTAGTCTTCTTAGAGCATCCACATTAGTAATACTAACGTGGGTGTCTTTAAAATTATATTAAATATTAAATTTAATTATATTTCTCTCGCCAACCTAACAAATTTTTAAAACTGCAAAAAAAACCTCCCACCACCAATCACTATCTGACACATAAGGTGTCTATAAGTGTCTTGAGTATCTCCCCAGAGACACCCATCTCTTCTGTACAACCTATTTTTATTATTTTTTATTTTAAGACCCTTAGAAAAGATAACCGATGGACATGGTCTTAGGATGAATATCTAGAGAGATATCCAATCCTAGACCAGTTGTTTGATCGGAACTTGGTTTGTGCAAAAATCCTCCTTTTGGTACGATACGGTTTGGTTGATGCTTGAACCGGCTGATCTGGTCAACTCCGGGTCTGGTTCGGTTCTGATGTCCACATCAAAACCTCTCGTGACAGGTTATCGCATTGCCCCCATTTTAAGCCATCGCCTCTTGAAGCCTCTCATGGAAGAATTAGGGCAAACCTTAATATTTGGGCTGCGAAAGTTGTTTTCAGTTTGGGCCTGGCCCATTAACGCTGAGTTGTGGGCTCTTCGTGCTCCACCTTCAGATTTGAAGCCCATTTGGTCCAGCTCATTAGCCTCTTCGTCTGCTATCTCTCGCTACTCTGAATACCGAGAGCAATCATGTCGTTGGGTCTCGAAAGCTTCCTCCAAGGTGAGGCACGTCTCAGCCTCCGCCTGCCCTTGGGATAGAGAATTCTCGACTTCTCCTTCTTTCGAGAAGAGAGTATCTTCACCTTTGTCCCACTCTTCGAGATGGGTTTGTCTTCCGGTCCCAGTTCTGCGAAAACTCTTCAAAGTCCTAGCCAAGTTGTCGTCGTGCTCGGTCTTCACGGGACCTGAAGATGCAACCAATCATGTCTCATCAAAATTCTATGGTTTAGACAAGTTCTCAAAGTCACAATACAAGGTGACGAAATATCAACATTCCGGTTCAATCGTGAATGGTCTGACGCATCCTGACTTCCTCCCAGTTGTTTTTGGATATGTTGTCAGTCTATCATTCTTTTGCTTTGGTGTAATTTATGTTGTTTCCATGCTTATTAGTGCTAATTTTGGATATGTGAGGACTTGTATCTGTAATTTGGTTCTTTAAGTTTTAACGAAGGAGTTGGTGCACAAAAAAAAAAACTACCTATATTAAAAGAAGTGATTGAGCTTTTAATTGTACCTTTTTTAAAATTTAGGAAAGTATGAAAATGCATTTTGCAAATAAAATCAATCGAATTCAATCGCCAGAGTTTTTAAAAGATGCTAAGATTTAAGTTGAGGTTCATGAAATCAAGTTCATTTCATGTAAGTTTGATAATGTTTAACTTTTTACTTGCGAATGAATGAAAAGTCATATCATAGGGGAAAACAGCCAAAAATCAACCCGAACAAATTGTAGAATGCGTTTGATACCTAAATAACAACGTCGTTTTGTTTAGCCAAAATCCACATCAATGCCACAATGTCATTCTCGTCAGCACAATTAAACGTTTGACTAATATCATGTAGGTCAAAGTAGACAATGGCTAACAGGTTTATAGTTCAGGTAGTTAATTTGAAGTTTGTGTTGGTTCGAATTTAAAAATGCATGATATCACTATTTAGATATGAAAGCGCATTCTGCAATTTGTTTTGGGTTGATTTTGGGCGTTTTCTCCTATTCTATACCATTGTATATTAAAGTTGTCTAACCCTTTAACGTCATTATTTAAATGACTGACATGTAAACATTTAATTGTTGGAGTTTTAATACCTTAAACTTAGACCTGGGCATAAATACCCGTTACTTGCACCGTAGTCGTTATTTGCTTCGTATCCGCTTTGAAAAAACAAATACTTGTCGTTGGCAAGCCAAGTAACAAGTATTAAAAAATTATTATTTGTAAATACAAGTCAAATATCAAATCTTAAAAAAATTTCATTACCCGACTTGTTTGACATGTTACTTGCTTTAATATATAATGAATTTTAATAACTTATTTGAATTTATATATTTATAGTTTATAACTTACAAAAACCAAAAACGAAAAGATAAAAAAGATTGGAACTTTGAATGTTTTGAGATTTGTATTGTATAAGATTGTTTTAATATTCAAGTACTTTAGTTCAAGTAACTAGTATCTTACAATTAACAAGCTGGATCTTGTTATTTGGCAAATAACAAGACGGGTCAAGTTATTTGCAAGTAATCAGATTTTGGACGAGTATTTGCTAGAGCAAGTATTTGCTTTGGACGAAGAGGCAAATATCAAGTATAAAAATCAGTTACTTGATTGGGCTAACGCGGGTCACAAATACTTGAAAATTAGCAAGTACTTGCCTTATGCCGAGACCTACTTAAACTATCTCTAAATAATAAGGGACCTCAAACCAAAAAAAGAATTTGAGTCGACTAAAAATTTAACTAAAAAGGATAACATGTACGTGGGAAATATCGAATTTTCAACACTTTGTTGCCACACTAATGATACTAACTAACTCGGCTATTGAACTTTTTCCGAAACAACGACTTTTCAAATATATAGTATTAGGATTTAATATGTGGTATACTAAGAGATAATTTTTGTTTCACACAATCAATGTTTCTACTGGTGACCATCTAAACAACAATAAAAATTGAAAAGAAAAAAAATAAAAAGAAACAAAAAGAAAAAGAAAATGACCAAAATAACGAATGAAAAGTAATATATTGTGCATGAGGAATTGAACAAACTGGTAACCAAAAAGTTGAATAAATATATTTTTAGAAAAATAATAGAAATTTTTTTTATACAAAAATCATTTAATAAATTTATTTTAGAAATTTTATTTAAAATTTTGAATATTTTATATTAATATGATAATTTAAATTTATTATTTCTTTAAAAACAATAATATTAATTTCATTTGAAAACATATTTTTAATTTATTATTAATACTAATATAAAATAGAGTTATAACATTAATTTAAAGTGAAATTTATGATGATCTTATTTTTATTTAAATATAATAAAAATATGAATGTATTATATAAAAATGTAAATATTATCATTAAAACTATTTTAAAATTATTTAATAATTAAAAAACGAATTTTAATTTGTGTTTCCAGAGAAACATTTTTATTCTATTATTTTTTAAAGATAATATATTCATGATTCGACCCTGATAGGCCTTAATAGACCCACGGGTTACAAAATAAAGAAGCAGAGAAAGTTCCGATTAAACTTTGGCCGGAGATTAGATCGGAGCTTGGACGGAAAAGAGAAAAAACACGGGTCCTTCTCACTCATGCTCCGAGTTACAAGAGAATCGTTTTGCGGCGAGCTTCCGACCTCGAACCCTATGACCGAAGTAACCGTATCCGACTGTCTGAGCTTCCACCGGAAGCTTACCTGATCCCCGCGACTCTCTTTGTAACGCCCCGACCGCCACTTCTTAACGGGCTCCACGTCCGCTCTCGGCCCGTGAGCCCACCTTTGCACTGACGGTCAGTACGTTACGTCCGGAAAGCTTTAAAGACTTGTTTACCGATCCTACAAATCACCACGTGATCTTTCCCTGTGTTTTGTCCTCACTCGTACAGTACCGACAATCACTTCCCGATAGGTCACCCATCCTGAGATTGCTCCAGCATAAGCACACTTAACTGTGGCGTTCTTTCAGGATAGTTGACCAAAAAGATAAGTGCACTTTGGTGACATAGGTGGCCAATTCAATTCTTTTAAACCTCTCTGCATGCACCAATATATTTTCTAAAATCGGGGTGTTACACTCTTTCGGAAGAGAAAAGACCACTCGAAAATCTCGGTTCCTCATCCCTCGATCTCGTATCTAGCGAAAGAGGGAACACAAACCCTTCAACTTACCTCACCACCACCGCACACCAATCTTCAATATGGTCCTTGAGTGAAACCTTAGTCGGTAGCAGAGAAAGAGGATGACTCAATTTGAACTCTCCACTGCCAAACCCAACTTCAGCCTTCATAGAACTGAAAGGATCTGCTGTGAACGCTCGTGACCCGCAGCGAAACTCACCTATCCTGAAGTCGACTTCTGTCGCGCCTCCACAGTTTCTACCTCCAACAGCCAAGCCGCTAGCCGTCTCCACATCAGGATCTATCTAATGTCCTTGGCCAGAGCCGATCCACCGAGAAGCAGCTCTAGAACGCCGGAGAAGTAGCCACCGAGCCGCAGCTCAAGACCGCCAGAGAAGTGGCCATCGAGCCGCATCGACCATTGGATTTATCACACCACATCGCTGCCGAAGAAGAAGGGGACGCCTTCCACCGTCTCGCCGTTCAAACCCACCACCGACAATGAAGAACACGAGCAAAATAAAAACAGATCTGAGATCTAAGAGATGTCTACAGTAGGAGAGAATGAAATGTTTTCGGCAACGATTGTGTCCTCCCCTTCCTCTTTTTAATAATGAATGAAGACAAATATTGCAGGTCCAATATGTCTGAAAATTAGAAATTTTTCTATTGTAAATGGTAACATTTGTGTATGGTAACCCGGTTCCAAAAAATCGTAAACAAGTATGGGAACGTTTAACAAGAATTGGTATTAATCGAGATTTGCCTTGGTTTTTGATAGGGGATTTTAACGAAATTAAAGAGAATCATGAAAAGAGAGGCGGCAGTATGAGAGCTGCTTCTACTTTTTTCCATTTTAATTTAATGTTACATGATTGTGGTCTTCTTGAATTTCTGTATCTTGGTGATGGCTTATCTTGGCGTGGGTGGCGAAATAAAAAACCAATTCGATGTAGGTTGGATAGGGTTCTAGCCAATGAGGATTGGCACGATTTGTTCTGTAATACGTTGATTGAATATTTGCCTATGATTGCATCGGATCATAAACCGATTATAGCAAAAATAGCAAACAATATTCCACGGGGAAAGCGGAGTTTTCGGTTTGATAAAAGATGGATTGGAAAAGAGAGACTATTAAAAGCCATCGCAGACGGGTGGTGTTTAGAAAATGGAACGGAGGAGGGCAAATTTGTGGAGAAGTTGATGAGTTGTAGACGAGCGATATCAAAGTAGCAAAAAGAACAAATACCTTATGGACGGCAAACAATTGAGGATTTGAAAAGGGAGCTAGGCAGGGCTCAGGCAGATGATGGACGACAACCTGAGGAAATAACGGAACTCACTATCTGTTTGAAAGAGGCATATCGGGATAAAAATTATATTGGTATCAGAAAAGTAGAAATCTCTGGATGAGGGTAGGAGACCATAATTCTAAAATTTTCCACGCCTTAACTAAACAGCGACAGGTTAGGAATCGGATAATTGGTTTACAGAAGAAAAATGGATCGTGGGCTACGGAGGAAAAAGATATTCAACAAATTGCAGTTTTTTATTTCCATCATCTTTTTAAGACTACTAATCCAGTAGACTTGGATGATACTTTGAAGGAAGTCAGACCATCGATAACTACTGAGGTTAATGAGTTTTTAATGAAACAGACTACAGAACAGGAGGTTCGAGCAGCCTTGTTTATGATGCACCCGGAAAAGGCCTCCGGGCCTGATGGTATGACGGCTTTATTTTATCAAAAGGCGTGGGATACTATAAAATCAGATCTGATATTTTTGGTTAACTCTATTTTACAAGAGGGGTTTTTCGATAAACGGTTAAATGCGACAAGTATTTGTCTGATACCTGAAACGGAAAGGCTAACAAAAATCACGGAATTGAGACCTATTAGTCTCTGCAATGTGGGTTATAAGATCATCTCAAAGATACTTTGTCAGCGATTAAAGACGGAATTACCAGGACTGGTTTCAGAGACACAATCAGCCTTTGTTGAATGACGATTAATTTCTGACAATATTCTTATAGCACATGAGATGTTTCATGGTCTTCGTACAAACTCTTCATGTCAAGAAAAATTCATGGCAATTAAAACAGACATGAGCAAAGCTTATGATCGAGTTGAATGAAAATTTATTGAACAATTACTCAGAAAATGGGTTTTTGCGAGAAGTGGATCTCATGGATAATGTGGTGTGTCACTTCAGTACAATATAGAGTACTCCTCAATGGACAACCTCGAGGCAAGATAATACCGGAAAGGAGGCTTCGCCAGGGCGATCCACTTTCACCTTATTTATTCATCCTCTGCACAGAGGTTTTGATCGCAAATGTCAGGAAAGCAGAACAAGAGAAGTTAATCACTGGAATAAAAGTGGCGAATTCTAGCCCACCAATTACACATTTACTATTTTGCGGATGATAGTTTGTTCTTTATTAAGGCGAACAAGGATCAGGGTAAGGCTATGCTAGATATTTTAAAAAAGTATGAGAAGGTGTCGGGACAACAAATTAACTTTTTGAAATCATCAATTCAGTTTGGCCAAAAAGCAGAGGAGTCACTAAAATTGGAAATAAAGGAAGTTATGGGTATTACAACCATTGGCGGTATCGGGGTTTACCGGAAAGTTTGGGGGGCCCAAAAACCAAGATCTTTAAATTTGTTAAAGATAAATTATAGAGTCGAATCAATGGGTGGTCTTCAAAATTATTATCTAAGGGTGGAAAGGAGATTATGATTAAATCGGTTGCGGCAGCTTTACCCACCTATGTCATGTCTTGTTTTCGGTTACCGAAAACGGTTACATCAAAACTGACAAGTGCAGTAGCAAATTTTTGGTGGAGTACAGATGGTCAAGGGAGAGGTATGCACTGGATGGCGTGGAACAAGTTATGTTGCAGTAAATATGATGGTGGGATGGGTTTTCGGAGTATAGATGATTTTAATACAGCTCTGCTCGCAAAACAACTCTGGCGGCTGATTTCGGTGCCTGATTCGCTTTTCGCAAAGGTTTTCAGAGGAAGATATTTTCGGAATTCAACCCCTCTGGAGCCAGTTAAATTTTACTCTCCATCTTATGGCTGGAGAAGTATAGTATCTGCTCAACCTCTGGTTAACAAAGGACTCATTAAAAGAGTTGGCTCTGGAACATCAATTTCGGTATGGACTGATCCGTGGATCCCAGCTCAATTCCCGAGGCCAGCTATAAGCAATGATTCATCTATTGATACATCACTCAGAGTAGAAAATCTTATTGATTTCCGAACAAACAATTGGAACATGGAGAAGCTTATTGCTAATTTTGAAATTAATGATGTTAATTTGATCGGTGCGATACCATTGGGTTCGCTCAATACACCTGATACACTAGACTGGCATTTTACAAAATCTGAAAAATATACGGTTAAATCGGGTTATCACACGATGCGGTTAGAGAATCCGGACACATCCGTTACTAGGGTATTAGGTCCAGATTTAAGACCCCTGAAGGCTTAGTTAAGTGCCCACCAAAGTTAAAACATTTTATGTGGCAAATAATCACTATGTGGCGGTCTCAGCAAACTTGAAGAAACGTGGGATAAACTGTGAGGCGGTTTGTGATAGATGTGGAGGAGCAGAGGAAACGATAAATCATGCATTGTTTGAATGCCCCCCAGCTTTACAAACATGTGCTTTATCACAAATTCCAACATCGAATCTGTTATTCCCATCAAATTCACTGTTTACGAACATGGATTATTTATTTTGGCGAACACCAAAAGATTTAAATAGTTCAATATTTCCATGGCTATTATAGTATATATGGAAAAGTAGGAACGAGAAGATCTATGAGGCTGTGGATAGGGATCCACGAGAAGTTATAAGTTTGGCTGAGGTTGAGGAACAAGCATGGACCTTGGCACAACAGGAAGAAACCATAGAAAATATAATTCCAGTGGGAAGAGGAACACATATTTCCGAGCGAGGTGAATTAATCGGTTTACGATCTAGTGTTTATCGGTGTTTCATAGATGGATCCTGGAAGGAGGGCGATAGGTTTTCAGGATTGGGATGGTTTTGTCAACATCCGGCTGAGGAGGCACAAAGTATGGGGACGACAAACCTTAGAAGAAGTCTAACGCCGGTACATTCAGAGGTCGAAACACTCATCTGGTCAATGAGATGCATGATTGGCCAAGACAAGCGAGATGTAGTGTTTATAATAGATTGTTCAGATCTGGTGAAGATGTTGTCTTCTCCGGCGGAATGGCCAGCCTTTTCAGTTTATTTAGAGGCGATCAAGAGCGACAAGAACGAGTTTGATTACTTTTCTATTCTTTTGGTACCGCGTAGTATGAATGTCAAAGCGGACAATTTGGCACGTAATGTTCGTGCTGAAACACATCTTACCATGTTTGTAAACAATTTCTCACAACATTGGTTCATTTGAACCAATATAATGAAGCTGTTGACAAAAAAATAAGATAATAATAATGTGAGGAACAAAAAAAAATAAGACATTCACCCTCATTCTTTTTTCTCAAAAGCGATTACCAATCGGAGTTAAATTAATTTAATTCGATATGCCTAATATTTTAATATTGGTGGTACTAACAAAATAATAAAATGAACATTTAACCCCTATTGTAGCGCCATATTAATGATATTTTAAATTTATATTAATGTCTATCTAAAGTCGTCCCGTCATATAACCCTTCATGTGTTAAAGTTTTTACAAGTTTAAATATTAAAATTATTTTAATTTTTATTAATTTTAAATATTAGAATAACAATATTTAAAACTTTTTTATTTAAAATTTTTTAAAAGTTTAAATTTTATTATATCCGGTATAATTAAATAGTTCAACTAAAAAACCGAAATAAACCGGATATAAACTTTTAAATTTGAATGTTTGATAAGTTAATTTTCTACTCATTCGAATTTAGATTCATTTTGGTCTTATTTATAATATGACTCTGAATCATTGTCTAAACCCTTCCCGCCATATAACTCATCCCGTGGTATTTTAAACTTTTTATAATTTTAAATCTTCATAATATTTTAAACTTTTTATAATTTTAAATATTCATAATATTTTAAAATTTTTATTAAGTTTAAATATATCTATAATAATATTTAGATTTTTAAAAATTTTAAAATTTATTATATCCGTTATAATTAACTGTTCAACTAAAGAACCGAATTTAACCGGATACAACTTGTTAAATTTGGATGCTTGTCAGGTTAAGGTTCCTGCTCATTCGAATTTGAATTTATTTTGGTCTTATTTATAATATGAGTCTGAATCATTGTCTAAAAATTTTAGCTAATGTGGGACGTTGAACACATATTTTTTTCTTCATTAATTGAGTAATATATGTATGTTTTTAAAAATTCGAATCACAACATATGCAGAAAAAATTTAGTTTTTATTAACTTTGTGTATTATATGATGATTCAAAACAATTAAAAAAAAATCAAACAAGGATTATAGAAGAATCATAATTTTTAATCTTAACAAAATCTTCTAAATATCTATATTATTAATTGTGATATATCATATGAATATTTTTTATTTGATAATTATTATTAAAATCTTTTAATTTGATAATTTACTTTCTTACTATACTTGTTGGCTCAACCTTTAATAAAAATAAAAAGACTGACATAAATACAAAAATGTAATTACATTACCTCTCGAGAAGCATTGTTGAATTGTCTCCGTTGGCAAACCTGAAAGAGACTTACGTAGCAAGAAGAGAGATATGAAGGGCAAGAAGAAACGCAAAAGCTCGAGTTTCAAAAATAGAATCATAGAACAAACGTATGAGCAAGAGAGATAATAAGAAAAGATTGAGACGCAGAAACTCAAAACGCACAATAAACAAAAAAAAAAAATTCTTAACTAAGCATTGCCTCTGCCCTACTAAGTACACTCGAAGACATGGTGTCCGAATATATTGAGATTTTAAAAATTGTCCGCTATCGCATGGTCATGATGCTAATTCTTTTTGGTTTAATATTGAATATGCTTTCGATAAATGGACAATTTTATTATGTCTATCATCGGTTTTGGGGATGCCATTTTTTTCAGTAATGCTGATATAAAATCTCTTTCTAAAAGCAAATACATTCTCGCTTACGTACCCAAAAAAACATGAGAGAGAGAAACAAGTAATGCTATTTTGGTGAATAGACTTCTAGACTCCTAGTATTATGATGGTGATTACATGAGACAAGGGTTTTGACTTAACAATTTGTAGACTAAGAGAGAAAGGTTTTAAGATTTTCTAAGCATACAATGAAAATGAAAAAACCAAGTGAATATATAAATGTAACTTTGCTTTGGAACGAGCTGTTATTTAATAGGATCGAACTAACGGACTAAAAAACTAACTAAATCCTTTAGAGTTTAGTTATTGGTTCAATTTTTTGATGAATTCGGACCAATTCTAAAATTTTTTTAGGCGAAGTAGGAACCAAAAAAATCTAAAAAAACAGCTGCAAACGATTAGAATTTAAATTTTAGATCTTTTTAATGTATTCTTTATTTTTAAAACATGTACTTGGTGAATGATTTATCTTTTGTTCTGTCTGCTACTCTCTTCGTTTTAGATTAAATATCGTTTATTTTTTTTTACATATCTTATGAAAACAATTAAATTTTTATTTTTACTTCTCATTAATATTTATTTATTGGTTAATTAATGAAAATAGTACAGACAAATCAAAAGAATTATTTAAAATCTAAAACGATACTTAATATCTGAAGATAAATATGAAATGAAGGATTATAAAATTTGAGCCAAAAGTAATTAAAAAGAAAACATGGGGACGCAAGTGGTAAATTCTTGCTGGCCAAACGGCGTCGCTTTGCTGGGAGCGCAGATACTCTCGTTTTAATTTTGTATCGCCGCTGTCTTCAGTTTTACCCACTTTCCCGGCGGCTTAGGGTTTATCTGTCGGAGTAGTTTCGATGCGAAACGGGAAGAAGAGAGCTCGCTCAGAACCCGGATCCACTAAGCAACCCCGAAACAAATACTCCGATAACCCACCTGATTTTGCCAACTTGGCGTCTCTTTACCCTTCTTTCAAACCCTTTGTTTTCTTCTCCGGTGGTCGACCCCGCATCGACTGGACCGATTACAACGCAACCCGAGAGCTCACTCGTATCCTCCTTCTACACGACTACGGCGTCAACTGGTATGTTTTGAATTGTACAAAGGAACTAGATTTTTGCTCTCAATGACAGTGTATGTGTTTACGAGAGTCTTTATATATATATATATATAGGTGGATTCCTGATGGACAGCTTTGCCCAACTGTTCCTAATAGATCGAATTACATTCATTGGATCAATGATCTTTTGTCCTCTGAGATCATCCAGAGTTTGGGTGGTGATGGAAGCAAAGTTAAGGGCTTTGACATTGGTACTGGGGCCAATTGCATTTATCCTCTCCTTGGTGCATCCCTTTTTGGTTGGACTTTTGTTGGCTCAGGTTTCGTCTTCTTTTATCATTACTCCATTTGCATTATGCGTAGCTTCTTTACTAGTAGTTGGCTCTATGTTCTCAATTTGGTGTCAATGTTGTTCTGTACGCAGATTTTACTGTTGTAGCTCTAGAATGGGCGGAGAATAACGTCAAAAGTAATCCCCATATTTCAGACCTTATCGAGATCAGAGACTCTAAAGTTCTTCCACAGTGTTCCTCTGTCTCCGAGGTTGAAAATATAGAGAGTGAGATAACCATACCCAAGGAAGCCGGAAGTTCCGCCACGGTTCAGTCTGATTATCCTGTAGATGACAACACGAGCTATATTGGACCAGCTGTGCTACTTGGTGTTGTCCAGGAAAATGAAACGTTCGACTTCTGTATGTCCAATCCTCCATTTTTTGAGACCTTTGAAGAATCAGGCCTTAACCCTAAAACTTCATGTGGTGGAACTCCTGAGGAGATGGTTTGCAACGGTGGGGAGCAAGCTTTTGTGTCCCGTATTATCGAAGATAGTGCTGTACTGAGGCAAAGATTCAGGTAATTGTACCCAACTATACCTTTGGATCTTTCGCTTTCTGGTGTTTCATCCACCAGGACTTATCGTTTTGCGATCATGTTTTGTATTAGGTGGTACACTTCAATGCTTGGGAAGAAGGCTAACCTTAAGCTCTTGATATCTAAGCTTTGGGAAGTGGGTGTTACAATTGTGAAGACCACTGAATTTGTCCAAGGCCAAACATCCCGTTGGAGAAGTTGATGAGTTGTAGACGAGCGATATCAAAGTAGCAAAAAGAACAAATACCTTATGGACGGCAAACAATTGAGGATTTGAAAAGGGAGCTAGGCAGGGCTCAGGCAGATGATGGACGACAACCTGAGGAAATAACGGAACTCACTATCTGTTTGAAAGAGGCATATCGGGATAAAAATTATATTGGTATCAGAAAAGTAGAAATCTCTGGATGAGGGTAGGAGACCATAATTCTAAAATTTTCCACGCCTTAACTAAACAGCGACAGGTTAGGAATCGGATAATTGGTTTACAGAAGAAAAATGGATCGTGGGCTACGGAGGAAAAAGATATTCAACAAATTGCGGTTTTTTATTTCCATCATCTTTTTAAGACTACTAATCCAGTAGACTTGGATGATACTTTGAAGGAAGTCAGACCATCGATAACTACTGAGGTTAATGAGTTTTTAATGAAACAGACTACAGAACAGGAGGTTCGAGCAGCCTTGTTTATGATGCACCCGGAAAAGGCCTCCGGGCCTGATGGTATGACGGCTTTGTTTTATCAAAAGGCGTGGGATACTATAAAATCAGATCTGATATTTTTGGTTAACTCTATTTTACAGGAGGGGTTTTTCGATAAACGGTTAAATGCGACAAGTATTTGTCTGATACCTGAAACGGAAAGGCTAACAAAAATCACGGAATTGAGACCTATTAGTCTCTGCAATGTGGGTTATAAGATCATCTCAAAGATACTTTGTCAGCGATTAAAGACGGAATTACCAGGACTGGTTTCAGAGACACAATCAGCCTTTGTTGAATGACGATTAATTTCTGACAATATTCTTATAGCACATGAGATGTTTCATGGTCTTCGTACAAACTCTTCATGTCAAGAAAAATTCATGGCAATTAAAACAGACATGAGCAAAGCTTATGATCGAGTTGAATGAAAATTTATTGAACAATTACTCAGAAAATGGGTTTTTGCGAGAAGTGGATCTCATGGATAATGTGGTGTGTCACTTCAGTACAATATAGAGTACTCCTCAATGGACAACCTCGAGGCAAGATAATACCGGAAAGGAGGCTTCGCCAGGGCGATCCACTTTCACCTTATTTATTCATCCTCTGCACAGAGGTTTTGATCGCAAATGTCAGGAAAGCAGAACAAGAGAAGTTAATCACTGGAATAAAAGTGGCGAATTCTAGCCCACCAATTACACATTTACTATTTTGCGGATGATAGTTTGTTCTTTATTAAGGCGAACAAGGATCAGGGTAAGGCTATGCTAGATATTTTAAAAAAGTATGAGAAGGTGTCGGGACAACAAATTAACTTTTTGAAATCATCAATTCAGTTTGGCCAAAAAGCAGAGGAGTCACTAAAATTGGAAATAAAGGAAGTTATGGGTATTACAACCATTGGCGGTATCGGGGTTTACCGGAAAGTTTGGGGGGCCCAAAAACCAAGATCTTTAAATTTGTTAAAGATAAATTATAGAGTCGAATCAATGGGTGGTCTTCAAAATTATTATCTAAGGGTGGAAAGGAGATTATGATTAAATCGGTTGCGGCAGCTTTACCCACCTATGTCATGTCTTGTTTTCGGTTACCGAAAACGGTTACATCAAAACTGACAAGTGCAGTAGCAAATTTTTGGTGGAGTACAGATGGTCAAGGGAGAGGTATGCACTGGATGGCGTGGAACAAGTTATGTTGCAGTAAATATGATGGTGGGATGGGTTTTCGGAGTATAGATGATTTTAATACAGCTCTGCTCGCAAAACAACTCTGGCGGCTGATTTCGGTGCCTGATTCGCTTTTCGCAAAGGTTTTCAGAGGAAGATATTTTCGGAATTCAACCCCTCTGGAGCCAGTTAAATTTTACTCTCCATCTTATGGCTGGAGAAGTATAGTATCTGCTCAACCTCTGGTTAACAAAGGACTCATTAAAAGAGTTGGCTCTGGAACATCAATTTCGGTATGGACTGATCCGTGGATCCCAGCTCAATTCCCGAGGCCAGCTATAAGCAATGATTCATCTATTGATACATCACTCAGAGTAGAAAATCTTATTGATTTCCGAACAAACAATTGGAACATGGAGAAGCTTATTGCTAATTTTGAAATTAATGATGTTAATTTGATCGGTGCGATACCATTGGGTTCGCTCAATACACCTGATACACTAGACTGGCATTTTACAAAATCTGAAAAATATACGGTTAAATCGGGTTATCACACGATGCGGTTAGAGAATCCGGACACATCCGTTACTAGGGTATTAGGTCCAGATTTAAGACCCCTGAAGGCTTAGTTAAGTGCCCACCAAAGTTAAAACATTTTATGTGGCAAATAATCACTATGTGGCGGTCTCAGCAAACTTGAAGAAACGTGGGATAAACTGTGAGGCGGTTTGTGATAGATGTGGAGGAGCAGAGGAAACGATAAATCATGCATTGTTTGAATGCCCCCCAGCTTTACAAACATGTGCTTTATCACAAATTCCAACATCGAATCTGTTATTCCCATCAAATTCACTGTTTACGAACATGGATTATTTATTTTGGCGAACACCAAAAGATTTAAATAGTTCAATATTTCCATGGCTATTATAGTATATATGGAAAAGTAGGAACGAGAAGATCTATGAGGCTGTGGATAGGGATCCACGAGAAGTTATAAGTTTGGCTGAGGTTGAGGAACAAGCATGGACCTTGGCACAACAGGAAGAAACCATAGAAAATATAATTCCAGTGGGAAGAGGAACACATATTTCCGAGCGAGGTGAATTAATCGGTTTACGATCTAGTGTTTATCGGTGTTTCATAGATGGATCCTGGAAGGAGGGCGATAGGTTTTCAGGATTGGGATGGTTTTGTCAACATCCGGCTGAGGAGGCACAAAGTATGGGGACGACAAACCTTAGAAGAAGTCTAACGCCGGTACATTCAGAGGTCGAAACACTCATCTGGTCAATGAGATGCATGATTGGCCAAGACAAGCGAGATGTAGTGTTTATAATAGATTGTTCAGATCTGGTGAAGATGTTGTCTTCTCCGGCGGAATGGCCAGCCTTTTCAGTTTATTTAGAGGCGATCAAGAGCGACAAGAACGAGTTTGATTACTTTTCTATTCTTTTGGTACCGCGTAGTATGAATGTCAAAGCGGACAATTTGGCACGTAATGTTCGTGCTGAAACACATCTTACCATGTTTGTAAACAATTTCTCACAACATTGGTTCATTTGAACCAATATAATGAAGCTGTTGACAAAAAAAATAAGATAATAATAATGTGAGGAACAAAAAAAAATAAGACATTCACCCTCATTCTTTTTTCTCAAAAGCGATTACCAATCGGAGTTAAATTAATTTAATTCGATATGCCTAATATTTTAATATTGGTGGTACTAACAAAATAATAAAATGAACATTTAACCCCTATTGTAGCGCCATATTAATGATATTTTAAATTTATATTAATGTCTATCTAAAGTCGTCCCGTCATATAACCCTTCATGTGTTAAAGTTTTTACAAGTTTAAATATTAAAATTATTTTAATTTTTATTAATTTTAAATATTAGAATAACAATATTTAAAACTTTTTTATTTAAAATTTTTTAAAAGTTTAAATTTTATTATATCCGGTATAATTAAATAGTTCAACTAAAAAACCGAAATAAACCGGATATAAACTTTTAAATTTGAATGTTTGATAAGTTAATTTTCTACTCATTCGAATTTAGATTCATTTTGGTCTTATTTATAATATGACTCTGAATCATTGTCTAAACCCTTCCCGCCATATAACTCATCCCGTGGTATTTTAAACTTTTTATAATTTTAAATCTTCATAATATTTTAAACTTTTTATAATTTTAAATATTCATAATATTTTAAAATTTTTATTAAGTTTAAATATATCTATAATAATATTTAGATTTTTAAAAATTTTAAAATTTATTATATCCGTTATAATTAACTGTTCAACTAAAGAACCGAATTTAACCGGATACAACTTGTTAAATTTGGATGCTTGTCAGGTTAAGGTTCCTGCTCATTCGAATTTGAATTTATTTTGGTCTTATTTATAATATGAGTCTGAATCATTGTCTAAAAATTTTAGCTAATGTGGGACGTTGAACACATATTTTTTTCTTCATTAATTGAGTAATATATGTATGTTTTTAAAAATTCGAATCACAACATATGCAGAAAAAATTTAGTTTTTATTAACTTTGTGTATTATATGATGATTCAAAACAATTAAAAAAAAATCAAACAAGGATTATAGAAGAATCATAATTTTTAATCTTAACAAAATCTTCTAAATATCTATATTATTAATTGTGATATATCATATGAATATTTTTTATTTGATAATTATTATTAAAATCTTTTAATTTGATAATTTACTTTCTTACTATACTTGTTGGCTCAACCTTTAATAAAAATAAAAAGACTGACATAAATACAAAAATGTAATTACATTACCTCTCGAGAAGCATTGTTGAATTGTCTCCGTTGGCAAACCTGAAAGAGACTTACGTAGCAAGAAGAGAGATATGAAGGGCAAGAAGAAACGCAAAAGCTCGAGTTTCAAAAATAGAATCATAGAACAAACGTATGAGCAAGAGAGATAATAAGAAAAGATTGAGACGCAGAAACTCAAAACGCACAATAAACAAAAAAAAAAAATTCTTAACTAAGCATTGCCTCTGCCCTACTAAGTACACTCGAAGACATGGTGTCCGAATATATTGAGATTTTAAAAATTGTCCGCTATCGCATGGTCATGATGCTAATTCTTTTTGGTTTAATATTGAATATGCTTTCGATAAATGGACAATTTTATTATGTCTATCATCGGTTTTGGGGATGCCATTTTTTTCAGTAATGCTGATATAAAATCTCTTTCTAAAAGCAAATACATTCTCGCTTACGTACCCAAAAAAACATGAGAGAGAGAAACAAGTAATGCTATTTTGGTGAATAGACTTCTAGACTCCTAGTATTATGATGGTGATTACATGAGACAAGGGTTTTGACTTAACAATTTGTAGACTAAGAGAGAAAGGTTTTAAGATTTTCTAAGCATACAATGAAAATGAAAAAACCAAGTGAATATATAAATGTAACTTTGCTTTGGAACGAGCTGTTATTTAATAGGATCGAACTAACGGACTAAAAAACTAACTAAATCCTTTAGAGTTTAGTTATTGGTTCAATTTTTTGATGAATTCGGACCAATTCTAAAATTTTTTTAGGCGAAGTAGGAACCAAAAAAATCTAAAAAAACAGCTGCAAACGATTAGAATTTAAATTTTAGATCTTTTTAATGTATTCTTTATTTTTAAAACATGTACTTGGTGAATGATTTATCTTTTGTTCTGTCTGCTACTCTCTTCGTTTTAGATTAAATATCGTTTATTTTTTTTTACATATCTTATGAAAACAATTAAATTTTTATTTTTACTTCTCATTAATATTTATTTATTGGTTAATTAATGAAAATAGTACAGACAAATCAAAAGAATTATTTAAAATCTAAAACGATACTTAATATCTGAAGATAAATATGAAATGAAGGATTATAAAATTTGAGCCAAAAGTAATTAAAAAGAAAACATGGGGACGCAAGTGGTAAATTCTTGCTGGCCAAACGGCGTCGCTTTGCTGGGAGCGCAGATACTCTCGTTTTAATTTTGTATCGCCGCTGTCTTCAGTTTTACCCACTTTCCCGGCGGCTTAGGGTTTATCTGTCGGAGTAGTTTCGATGCGAAACGGGAAGAAGAGAGCTCGCTCAGAACCCGGATCCACTAAGCAACCCCGAAACAAATACTCCGATAACCCACCTGATTTTGCCAACTTGGCGTCTCTTTACCCTTCTTTCAAACCCTTTGTTTTCTTCTCCGGTGGTCGACCCCGCATCGACTGGACCGATTACAACGCAACCCGAGAGCTCACTCGTATCCTCCTTCTACACGACTACGGCGTCAACTGGTATGTTTTGAATTGTACAAAGGAACTAGATTTTTGCTCTCAATGACAGTGTATGTGTTTACGAGAGTCTTTATATATATATATATATAGGTGGATTCCTGATGGACAGCTTTGCCCAACTGTTCCTAATAGATCGAATTACATTCATTGGATCAATGATCTTTTGTCCTCTGAGATCATCCAGAGTTTGGGTGGTGATGGAAGCAAAGTTAAGGGCTTTGACATTGGTACTGGGGCCAATTGCATTTATCCTCTCCTTGGTGCATCCCTTTTTGGTTGGACTTTTGTTGGCTCAGGTTTCGTCTTCTTTTATCATTACTCCATTTGCATTATGCGTAGCTTCTTTACTAGTAGTTGGCTCTATGTTCTCAATTTGGTGTCAATGTTGTTCTGTACGCAGATTTTACTGTTGTAGCTCTAGAATGGGCGGAGAATAACGTCAAAAGTAATCCCCATATTTCAGACCTTATCGAGATCAGAGACTCTAAAGTTCTTCCACAGTGTTCCTCTGTCTCCGAGGTTGAAAATATAGAGAGTGAGATAACCATACCCAAGGAAGCCGGAAGTTCCGCCACGGTTCAGTCTGATTATCCTGTAGATGACAACACGAGCTATATTGGACCAGCTGTGCTACTTGGTGTTGTCCAGGAAAATGAAACGTTCGACTTCTGTATGTCCAATCCTCCATTTTTTGAGACCTTTGAAGAATCAGGCCTTAACCCTAAAACTTCATGTGGTGGAACTCCTGAGGAGATGGTTTGCAACGGTGGGGAGCAAGCTTTTGTGTCCCGTATTATCGAAGATAGTGCTGTACTGAGGCAAAGATTCAGGTAATTGTACCCAACTATACCTTTGGATCTTTCGCTTTCTGGTGTTTCATCCACCAGGACTTATCGTTTTGCGATCATGTTTTGTATTAGGTGGTACACTTCAATGCTTGGGAAGAAGGCTAACCTTAAGCTCTTGATATCTAAGCTTTGGGAAGTGGGTGTTACAATTGTGAAGACCACTGAATTTGTCCAAGGCCAAACATCCCGTTGGGGCCTCGCTTGGTCCTTCATGCCCACAGCTAGGAAAATTATAGCACCTCCTGTAGTAAAAAAGAGTGCTCTTTCTTTTATGCTCGAGGTAATCTATCTCTAAACATTCGTCATCCTTTACATGCTCTGGTAACATATATTTGCTATGTAACTATATAAAAAGTCTCTGGCTTTACATTCTTCATGAATAATGTGTGTTCATTAGGGCATTAAACGGCAGTACAGTGCCGTAGATGTGCTGCAATCAGTTGAAGATTTCTTTACGAGCTGTGGTGCCTTGTGCAAAGTAAACTCTTCTACATTTTCTGTTGACGTAAGTGCATTTCCTGTATCGTTTTGTCTTACCATCCAATCTTGTTTCTACAGTATCTCAAGCTCAACGGAGTTCCCTTCTATTGTTGTGCAGATTGTTGCGTCTAATGACCAGTGCAATACAATCTCAAAGAATGGCATTACAGATGTGGACAATGCGAGAAGCCACGGATATGAAAAGCAGTCACTGGACGGCTCTAGTTTGCAAGTCCCTGAAGATAACCTGTCTTTCCGCATCTTGGTTTGTTTGAATTTGATTTAAGATATCCCTAACAATTGGATTCACCATTTCAAATTGGCGTATGATCGAGAAACTTCTGTTACAGGTGTTCCAACAGATGCCAGGAACGTTGCTTATAAAAGGATCATTACAGCAGAAAGATAGTCCCCTCTCAGGTTAGTCATTTTGCTCGGTTTCCCCAAATTGCTGGAAAAATCTTCACTTCTTTATTCATGAATCTGCGAAAGCTTTGATTCTATTCGTCTGATCTCACCTAAATTGCAAAGTACCAAAAGTTTCGCTGTAAGTTACCAACGTGAAGACAACTGAATTGTCCATTTAATTTTGCATCTGCAGGATTGTTCTCAGTGGTCTTCGGTTCGTTGGAAGAAAGTATGAAGTCCAAATTTTGCCGGTAACCAGTCCCAGTCCCAGGGTGCTGTTCTGACTTGAAGAATGGCATCTGACAGAAACTAAATGAAAATGAATATGAATCTTTAAATCTCAGACACATGTAGCGTGTTCTTACACACAAAACACAAGCCGTGTTTTGATTCTTAGGTAAACTGAGATTTTTTTCTCAACAGAGGCAAGCAAAATTTTATCAGCAAATTTGGTTGTGGATGTTAAGTGTTGCATAGCAGACTGCACGTGTTTCCAACTGCATATATCAACTAGAACCAAGACTTGGAAAGACTTACCTTGCGGGGAAAGATTCACGGAGCCAAGTTGGATTATCCAAAAGTAGTAAAGGAGAGAGAGGGTTCTTCACTTCACGTGATAAAGCAAGCTACTTTTGCTTTTCTCTCTAGTTTCTCTTTTTTTATCAACCATCGCTTGTGATGAAAAATGTAAGACCTCTACCAAATACCTATATATATATATATGTGATTGCATGTGGGTGTAGTTATTTTGAGTTGTCACTTTTTCTCTTCCCAGTGACCTTCTATATATAACGTTGGTGATCCCTCAACACTCTGATTCATTTGGAGAGATATGAATCCTTGTGAAGATGAATACTTTCTCGATCACCCGTCCATCCACTCAAAAACACCCTTACAACCTTCAGAATCCTTGCTTTCTGATGATTTGCGCAATTTCCGTCTTCTCCTCAAGTGGTGCGCTTTGGATCACTCCTCTTCTGGTAAAGCTGTGTCCTATGTGATGTTCGTAGTCTTCACCTTACTAGTCCCTCTCATAAGTTGTCTGTCCATCAAAAGAACCCGGCCTTCATCAGTTATGGATGTCAACTCATTCAATGTGCTCGTACAATTTCCAGAGTCTGGACTTGCCGTCATTGGTTTCTTGACTCTAATATGTTTCTTCAGAATATATAGTCTCCAACAGCTTTTGTTTCTTGATGATTCTACCTTGGCGAGGCTTGGATATTCGCGCGAACTTGACAAGGCCTTACGTTACCTAGCCTCCATACTTGTACCTTCTTTTCTTGTGGAACTTGTGCATAAGAGCATATTTTTCTCCTCCGCCGAAGTATCATTTCCTTTCATAAAGTCATCTTGTGCTGCATTGAACTTTGTGATGTTCTTGCTCGTCTTATTTTCATGGCTTTACCGGACAGGAGTGTTCTTGCTTGTTTGTGTCCTGTTCCGGTTGACCTGTGAGTTGCAGATCCTGAGGTTTAGATGGCTTCACAAGATGTTCGATAGATGTGGATCAGACACCATAGAAGATGTATGCAAGGAACATGTGAGGATCAAGAAACAATTGTCGGCTACAAGTCACAGGTACAGGTTCTTCATCATTGCGGCCTTTGTTGTGATAAGTACTAGTCAGTTTGTGGCCTTACTGTTGGTTCTTGCCTCAAAGTCTGACAAGAGTTTCCTCAGCTCTGGTGATTTGGTGGTAATTCTCTAAAGCTTTGTTGTAACAATTATCTAGTTTCAGCGCTCTGCCTTTAATGCAGCATACATATTCTTCTATCTCAAGGTATGTTCTGCAGTACAGCTAAGCGGATTCTTCTTGTGCTTGTTGGGTGCTGCAAGAATCACACACAGAGCTCAAGGAGTAGTGTGTATTGCAACGAGGTGGCACATGGCTTTGACATGCGCTTCTGAAGCCGTATCACCTGAGAGTGACACTGACTCATCTGACAACATATACATCAATGTGTCACCGTCACTGGATCTATCTTCCTTCTTTCAGGCTAGGCAAGCTCTAGGTGCGTTAACATTGAGATTGCATGCTCTTCTTTTTTCAAAATAACTTTCAAACAATTGATGAGAGTTACATTGCAGTGGAATACCTGCGACATAACAACAAGGGAATTACGCTCTATGGATTTGCACTCGATAGGGGATTGCTCCATACACTCTTTGCATTTGAGTTCTCTCTGGTGATGTGGATCCTGAGCAAGGTCGTGGTTCTATCTTAGAACTCACTAAGGTATTTATGAGACAACAAAAGACGCTGTGAAAGCTTCAATAAATGCTTCTTTTGAAGCCTGAACTTTTCCAAAGATGGATGCAAGAGAGACTTCAACTGGATTGTGAATCTACACAGGAACTAAAAGCTCTGATTGATGCACAACACTTGGCCACCGGTTTTTGACCAAAATAAAAAAACTTGGTCACCGGTTTAACAGACAGAACCAGGTTATTGTCCTGTGGCATTGTTGGGTTTGAATGTTTGATGAACTTCATAAATATTGGTTGCTCCAACTGTATCGCCTTTTTCTTCATTTTGTATTTGTCCCTTTCTCTCACCTGCCATTTCCATCGTTTTCTAATTACTAGTAACTTAGCCAATACGAAACAAACCAGAAAAATCCATCTCTTATCTGAAAATTAGTTTGATTTTGCTTCTTTATTAACCAATAAATCTGGGAGACGAAAAAACAAAGAATTCGAAGACTAGTTTTTAGCTCTTTTACACTGACAAAACTTCTAAAGCTAAATCAAATTCATCACAACACGTATAAACCCTGCTTTTGCAGGCTTTAACAGTGTACAATCCTGGGAAGAAAAATTGCAGGTGTTCAATGATGCTTCTCTTGTAGGAGATCATGTTCTTGAAGCTTCTTCTTCCATAAGTGCAGCCAGATTATGCAGAATGAAGCAGATCTCTTCTTTCTGACCATGAGCATGAGACCCGTCTGAGACAGTGAAAGCTTCAACTTTGTTCTCGATTTCAATCCAACTAACAGCTTTTTCTTTATTCACCCTTCTCTTCTTCATTATCCCTCTCAGCTTCTCAACTGATTCCCACTTCCCATGATCTGCGTAAATGCCCGACAGCAATATGTATGGCGCAGACGACTCAGGGTCCAGTTTGATCAGCTCTTCCGCCGCTTTCTTTCCCAGTTCTACGTTTCCATGGATTCTGGATACTCCTAGGATTGCGTTCCAGATTTGCTTGTCAGGTTCAAAAGGCATTTCCTCGATCTTGCTCATCAGTTCTTTGAAACAACCGGCACGACCTACGAGATCTATCAAACATGCGTAATGCTCTTGGTCGGGAACAATCCCGTGCTGAACAGTCATTGACTCAAACCACCTTACTCCTTCCTCTACCAGACCTGAATGACTGCAGGCATTAAGAATCACAACCAGAGTCGTCTGGTTTGGATGGACTCTGAATTTGATCATTTCATCAAGCACCCGCAAGGCCTTGTGTCCAAGCCCGTGCTGTGCCAATGCAGATATCATCGTGTTCCACAAAACGCAGTCTTGCCTGTCATCACAAAGACTGAAAACCCGCTCGCTGGCTTCTAAACTCCCTGATTTGGAGTACATATCGATCAAAGAACTGATAACAATCGCATTGGGTCTAACATTGGTACGAATCATGTAGCCATGAATTTGCTTCCCATGTCTAAGAGATGCAATGCTCGCAGACGCACAGAGACAGCTGCTGAAAGTAAATTGCTCTGGTTTAACCCTCAAAGCAATCATTTTTCTAAACAAGTCAAGCGCTTGATCCCCTGAGCCTTGTCTAACATATCCAGAAATTAATGCGGTCCAAGAGACTGGATTTTTCTCTGGCATCTCACAGAATAACTTGTCAGCCGCTTCCATATCCCCGAGTTTGGCATATCCGGAGATCAGAGTAGTCCAAATATGAATATCCTTCACTGGCATCTCATCAAAACATCTTTTAGCACTCTCCATCTGACCACATTTCGCATAAGCATCGATGATAGAACACGAAAGCACCACATTTGACAGTAACCCAGCGATCAGAACCTGCCCGTGAGCTTGCCGATTGAGCTGGAGTTGCCTCGACTTCACACATGCCGTCAAAAGCCCCGCAAAGCTGTACTCGTTGAACTTGAGTCCAGATCTCCTCAACTCTTTATAAAACCACAACGCTTCGTGTAGATTCCCATTCTGAGCGTACCCAATGACCATCGTGTTCCAAGACACAACATCTCTCTCAGGCATACTATCGAACACGACTCGTGCACGCACCAGCATCCCTGATTTGACAAACCCAGAGACCATATTGTTCCACGAATACAAGTTCCTGAGATGCATTTTATCAAACACTTTACACGCATCGATAGGTTTACCGCATTTCATGTACATTCCGATTAAATGATTGGACAAAAGCGTGTTGGGTCTCTTGAATCCAGTAATCTTCAAGTGACGATGAATCCATTTGCCTTGTTTCAAAGACTTCGTATCTCCACACTGCTGGAGCAACGACGCTAGGAGTTCAAAGGGTAATCGAATCCCTTGTTGAGTCAAGGACTCGAGACGAGATACGGCTTGAGAGAGCTCTGCTTTGGTTGCGTGTCTGCTGAGAAACGATCGGGCGACACAGATTGGCCGTTTCCTAGGGTTACTGATGGGCATTGGAGGGAGAAACCACCATGGGAGGAGACTTTAAGGATTTGCTGCGATTGATTCCTCTTGATCCCGGCGGACACAAGTCTGAAAGGGTTTGCGCCGGCGAGATTCGCCGGTAAGAAATCATGTGCCGTCGGAATGGGTTTAGAAACCGGATCTGGTTTTGGTTTTGGTATGGATCATACAAACAAAGACAATCCTTTTTCAACTTTGGGCTTAGGTCTTCAGCCCACGGCCTTTTAAAAACTTAATAATCAACGGCCTTCTTGTTCTATCATAGTAAATCACGATTTATTTTTTTTCTTTTTTTTTTGGCAAAATATGACTAAAATATGGTTTATTAGTACTCTAAATTCTTTTGGATGAAAAATATTTATCTCGTAATCACTCACCAAAACTAAAATATGAAAAACTTGGCAAGTGTTATGGAGAAGACCACCACAACAATGGGTAAAATGCAATTCGGACGCAGCTTGGCAAAATGCAGGTCATTTATGCGGCATTGGCTGGGTCCTCCGTAATGAAACAGGGCAAGTGTTATGGATGGGTGCAAGAGCTCTACCTAAGGTTAAAACTGTTTTGGAAGCAGAAATGGAAGCATTGAGATGGGCTGTTCTCACGATGAGCCGCTTTCAATATAAGAAGATCATCTTTGAAACAGATGCTGATACACTGATAAAGCTACTAAATAACAGCGAGGACTGGCAGTCTAAAACCATCGTTGCAAGATGTTCGGTTGTTGCTACACCTTTTTGAAGAGGTTAAATTTGTTTTTCAACCTAGAGAGGGTAACAAAGTGGCAGATAGAATAGCGAGGGAGTCTCTTTCATTTTCGAATTATGACCCTAAGTTTTATTCTATGGTGCCCAGATGGATTAAGCGCGTCTTGTGGACTTAGAATGAGTATTGTAATGTTGGGATAATATGGAATTGAAGTTGAGCCAAAAAAAAAAAAAAAAAAAACTAAAATATGAAAAAAAGTAGAGAAATGTTACATGTAGGCATGGCTAAAATCCCGTATTATATATAATATACAAAGCCTTTCTAGTGCATAACGGTAACGTTATAGCCAACGATGGCATCACCGGTCTTGAGATCGAACCAATTGGTCTGAGCAATAGCGTAGCCACGAGCCATCCGGAACATTCCCGTGCCACCAACAATAGGCATTTCTCGGATTGGGTTCATGGCCGAGTTCTTCCCGATCATGCTTATGGTGCTGTTCTTGTACGGACCGTCCTCGAAACAGAAGCTCATCGCCATTATTAGACCTACCTCTTCTTTACCTGTTCCATCGAAAACCGGATTTACATTGATGTACCAAACTAATACTATATTCTCGGTCCGATTATCGTAAAGAAACAAAACAATATACGTACATGAAGAACCGTAAAGGCCTTGGGCTCGTCCCACGAGTTTGGATTTGGGATCGGCAGTCTCGGTGAGAGCGTCGTCGACCATGAACACAGCTCCGAACAGCGTCGGGGATTTGTCGGTGTCGGTGCCCTGAGCCACCTTAACGGCGGTCGGATTCTTGCCGCTCAAGGTGTCATGGAAATAGAACTGAAGGTTTGTTACCTTCTCCTTCCCTGTTTCCTCAAGCCGATTAGCCCAGCTGTATAGTCTCGATCCTTGAGCAGCCAGTGGCAATATTGTTATTATCAGAACCAACATTCTTGATACACCTTCCGCTTTTGCCATTTTCATTATGGGGTCTAAATTGTAACAAAGTGTTTGTAATACTGAAAGTAAAATGAGTTTCCATGTGCGAGATGGTATAATTCTATTTATAGGGAATATACATTTACATGATTCACTCTCAGTCCAAGTTAGTTCAACCAAACTGAAAAAGGATCTTGATCAGCTAGAAGAAAAAGTGTGAAGACATATATATGTGACAAAGTCAGCATGTGGTGGCGTAATGGTTCACCTAATAATTTAATTGTTTGGATTAACTAAGTAATTAATTAACTCTGTTATTGCAGTGGTGGACCTAATAACTCGGCTATGTAATGGTTTGCTGATGATATCTTCATCATGTAGTGAAAAGGTAAATTCATTGTTTTAGATGTGTGGTATTTTTTCCTTTTTTTTCTTTGGCAACAAATGTGTGTGGCATTTAGTATTTAATTTGTTTGGAAAGTGAAAATTATACAAGAGAATTCATATGGAACTTGCGAGTCTGGTGAAGTGTTTATAATTAATGGCCATAGGAGATGAGTTTTTGTCTTTTATTATAGCCATTGGATCGAAACTGTATAAGAAGAATTAGAAAGAAAAGATTTGAAATAATGATGTATTATTTTATTTCAAACTAAGGGATGTTCTAACAGAGATGTACAGTAGAATTAAAGTATCGGTTCTGAAGTTGGTGGTTTGATTGAAGATTGGTTTGGTTTAATTGTAAGTTGGTTTAGGAAATCTCATGGGTTCCAAAGTTTTGGTTTAATCGAAGACTGGTTTGGTTTAATTGTAAGTTGGTTTGGGTTAATGGACAGTCTTACAAATCGTAAGCCTTGGTTGGACGTGAAAAGTCAATTTAAATCAAAAAAAGTATCTGCTTTCAGTTACGAAAGAGATCTTTCGACCGTTTGATCGATCTCTAAAACCCAGAAATCACCACCGACTGAGAGAAAAATCGAAGAACTCTCTCTCTCTCTGCGACGCAACGGTCCGATTTCGTTTGTTGAAATTCAAAGAAGGCTGTTTCTGAATTTTGTGCTTCTCTCCTGGAACTACATATATATCTAGAAGATGACGGGAACTCTTCGTCGAGGAGGGGGAAGAGACGCAACGCTTCAAGGTCCCTAAATAAAAAAACCTGCAAATCATGACGGAATTGAAGCCTAATAACATATTCGTAAGTTACTTACATCTTCCTAAGTTTAACCTGTTCGTAGGGTCTTCTGTGATATTTGGGGAGATTGTTTTACTTACTCTTTAGATCGGATTATTTCTTCGTTAATATTTGTGGTCGATCACTTGTACAATCGTTTGTTTTTTTTTTTTTTTTCAAAAATCTTGTGTCAATGCAAGGTTTGATTTCGAACTGATTATATCTCATAACTGATTTAGAGGCATGGTATAATTTCTCTTAGTCTATTTAGAAGGCACTTTATAGATGATTTTTGATTTTGTTGAAGCTACTACTTATAATAAGAAATCATGTTTTGCTATGTTGATCTATCGAATTTACTTTTATTTTTAGGTACTGTGCAACAAGCATAGGTTTAGGATTCTATCCTTGGCTGCGTTTTCTTGTTGCAGGTTTGTTACATGTGCAAGATTTGATGGATGATGATTTTGTTCTCTTTGTTTTACTCTCTGAATTTGGCTCATCTTTGTTTTTGGAGTAAAGTTAACATGTGTCTTAGGGGCTACATCGGGTCTATGTGTTCTTTGTTCCATTTTGTTTGAGAATCTTGGGAAGATGTACATTTGGTGGATGTCTTGCATTTTATGCAAGTCTCTCAAATGTCCCCGTCCCTACACTGTACACCAGTTTGCATATTGCTACTTATGTTAACACAATAAATTGATTTACTGATGGAAATATCCTATGAAACCAGGATTATATGATTCTTTGAGAATTTGAGTGGATTTCGTTTGTTGAATTCAAACAAGGTTGTTTCTCATATTTGTGTTTGGGATTGCTTTTCTTCTTGTCTCTGGAACGATCGATCTAGAAGATGATGGAATTCTTTGTTGTGAATCGATACGCTTCAGGTGGAGAAGGAAAATACAGAGGATTACTGAAGGAGGAGGAACTCAAAATTCTTAAGGTGGAGCTCACAAAATGCACATGATGATTGAATTCAAGCCTAACATCGTACATTTTCTAGATCTAGCTCTTCTTCTCCACTTATTTTGCAGTTCAGGTTGCGAAAATGATTCAAGTTTTTTTTTTTGGCTAGTCATATGCGTTATATGGAACTTGTTGACAGTTGGCTCGCTTTGAACTAATTGCTTGATGGAAGTCGCGACATAAATTTGAGACTAGTTTTTTTGCGCAGTTGATGCATGACTGATTCTTTGAATCCTCCTTTACAACTTAATGGTTTCATCAAAACTGGATTTATTGCTACGTTTGTGCTTAAGATACATATGTTATTTTGGTGGCAAAATAATTGAATCCACGTAATATAGATAAGATAGAGTGGATCTTCTGATTTCGATACATATGTTATTTTGGTGGCACAATAATTGAATCCACGTAATATAGATAAGATAGAGTGGATCTTCTGATTTTGGTACGTTGTCTGAAACTTGTGTAGATAATTCCCATAAGAATTCTATTTCGATCTGATATATATATATTAACTAACTGTTATGGTTTTCGGTTTGAGTTGGACATGTTACTAGAGTCTGTGAATGCAGCCATTAAGCGTGTGGAAAATCTTCTGGAAAAGATTAACAACAACTTAATTATCAGGAAAGTAGTCATCTGATCGAATCTGGTTATGCTATATGTGTGTTTATTCTTCTTTTACTTGGGCTAATGACCTTATATTGGGCTGTTTAATAGAGCTGAACGTAAGAAGTATTGAGCGGTTGTACGTATGTGCTTGATCTCATGGATTTTCTGAAGAAGAATTCTCATATTGCCGTAGCGGTGATACTAACACGCGTGAAGCAGAAACAAGAAGAATGGGCTAGTTGTCGCTCTGATTTCAGGAAAGTATGGGCTGAAGTATATGCTAAGAATCATCAAAAATCACTAGGTCATCATAGTCTTTCTTTCAAGCAGCATGACTCCAAGAATTTGAGCAAAAAGGTATGTTTTCTTGCAGGACTATAAGTTTATTATGTTTGGATTTCCAACCTAGTTTAGGTTTGGTTAAAACGCTGATTTCTTTTAGCTTCACTTGAAGCTACATAGAAGATTGTCGGGATATTCCATATCAGCAATTTCTTCTCTAAATAGAGAGAGAGAGTAATATAAAGGCGTCATGATTGTTTGAAGAAACAAAATGATGAAACAAAGAGAATTTCTTGTAGCATTTAAGTGAAAACTTGTATCAAGTAAAGTTGGCTGTAATGTCCCAAATGCAGGTTTAGTGGCGAAAATTAAGATATTAGTGAGAGAAAGCATAAGGAAGACCCGCTTCATGCACTTAGCCCTCTTTCTCCCCAGATGTGAAGTTCAGTTATTCTGATACACAAGCTCCTGCTCCGTGTTTCATTACTTGAAATATACAATGAGGTATGCCGAAAGATTCATCCATGATATAATAGCATTTACAGACACTGTAAATAAACCCTGAAGTTAAGGCTTTTAGCCGCAAATATAGTTTCATATTCTCCTCACTTTTCAAGAATATTTCTCTCCTTGTTTTGGTAACTCATAATTGTCTTTTGTTCTATACAAGTGTGCTTATATGTCCATATGTCTGCAAGTTGTCTTACTTTTTTCCTTGTATCAGGTGATAAATGACTTACTGGATCCAACAGGGCAAAAGTTGGCGAAGTGGCCTATCATTTAGCTTTACCCAAGACCATGGGCATTCATCCTGTGTTCCATGTATCTATGCTACGAAAGTACGTACGAGACCCTCATGAAGTAGAGTCGCCTATAGTCGAGGAACCTCAACCAGACATCAGCTATCCCCAAGGACCATTAAGTATTGGAGCAAAACGTCTGAAGACCCTCAAGAATAAGTGAATTCCGTAAATTCAAGTAACATGGGGTAAACAACACCGGAAAGTAGTCACGTGGGAAGACGAAAGTGCATTTCGAAGTAAACATCCTAAACTCTTCATTAACGAAGAAAGTATTCTTCAGTAGAACCATCAGAACCAATCTCGAATTCTAATAAGGAGGGGAGAATGTAACATCAAGGTCAGAACGCTCGCTAAGTATATCGGTAACAGAAGTTCATCGGGTCGAGTTTCCAAACTTGTTAGGTGACTTAGGCATATTTTGGTTAGAAAAATCTAGAACTTAACCGTTGGATTTAGGATCAGCACGTTAAGGACCAGGAACGTATGCTCGGTTGTCGGAAAAGTTCTCGGTACGACCGTGTACCGTAACCCGAGCGGAACGAACTGTTGCGAACCGGTCAAGTAAGCTGTTTGGTAAGTAGTCGCCTTTGTGAGAGGATAAGGATGGCCACACCCATTGAAGCTTATCCGTTCGCTCGTGTGCGATCGTGATTGACCACGACCGTGAAACTTATCCGTTCGTCCGTATGTGTAGTCGTGATTGGTCCTTACTGTGATACTTATCCACTCAGCCATGTGTCGTCGTCCGGGAGCAGATTGGTGTCCGCACGGCTTCGGTGACTGACACTTGCCCCGTCATGTGTTGGACGTCGGACGACTGTTGCCACCACCTGCTTCATCCCACCGACTTACCGGACCTCCTTAATACCAAGCTTGTAACACCCCCGAACTGTATTAGAGATAAAACGGCTAAGGATGCTACGTGATGATGCTCGCAGACAAACAACCGGCGTTATCAAAACGAATTCAATCACCCTAGTCGTCCATACCGCGGTATCATCCCACTCAATCATGGGTCTAGGCTTGCCAACCCTTACCATGAAAGAATGTTAGGGCGGTCCGGACAAGACCATAATCATTTAAGAGCCAACAACGAATATAAAACATCTTTGTTATACATAGATATATCACATATCCGTCAAATACAATACCAAAAGTACATGTTTTATTCGGTTGGGAACTAATCTCCAAAAAGCTATATGTACTTATTATTGCAAACATATTTTACAAAAAAGCAGTAACACTGGCTTTCCTAGTGTCCAGCTTCCTCTCTACAATAACCCTCTACAAGTTACCTGTAAAACAAATATGGTAGAATCATGAGAAATCTAATATTATTTAGTGAGTCCAGGATCTCTAACAAAATAACCCAACCCATTGAACTCTCTCTCTCTCTGCGACGCAACGGTCCGATTTCGTTTGTTGAAATTCAAAGAAGGCTGTTTTTAAATTTGTGCATCTCTCCTGGAACTACATATATATCATCTAGAAGATGACGGGAACTCTTCGTCGAGGAGGGGGAACTCTTCTGACGGTCTTGAGCTTTCTTCATATTTTTCTGGATCATCTTAATTTTCTCCTTTGTTTCTTCAATAATTTTATTCTTGATTCCTTCTTCACGCCAAAATTCTGTCCAACGCAAAGGTGTTCGACAAGGTCTTCCATAAAGGGTTTCGAATGGGGCCATGCCAATACTAGCATGGTAACTATTGTTGTAGGAGAACTCGACCAATGGTAAGTGTGGTTTCCATCCTTTTGACCAATCTAGCACACTTATTCGGAGCATGTCTTCAATTGTGCGAATGGTCTGTTCCGTTTGGTCATCTGTTTCTAGGTGATATGCGGTGCTCATAAATACATTGGTTCCCAAAGCTCTTTGTAGCTCTTTCCATAATGAGGCTGAAAATCTTAGGTCTCGATCTGACATAATATTTGCTGGCACTCCATGAAGGGGTACAATTTTTTCCACATAAAGCTTAGCCAATTGCTCTGAACCGGTATCATGGTTTACTGGTAACAAGTTAGCAACTTTGGTCAAGCGATCTACGATTACCCAAATTGCATTATGATCCCCCTTTGCAGCTGGCATTCCTACTAACGGCTTGAAAACGTCTTCATAATCTTGAATAATAGGAATGTCTTCAATTTTTAGTTTAGCTTCCGGGTCATTTCCAATAACTGTCTGGGTGACCAAAAAGGCTTCTCCACTTTCTAATTCTTTTTTTACTCTTAAGGCTGACACAAAAGATGCTACCGGAGGTTGGTCCCTTTTTTCGAACGAAATTCTACCTCTTCCACAATCCAAATGGGCTTGGTAATTTGATAACCAATCCATTCCTAGGATAACCTCGTAGCGTTCTAAAGGTAGCACCAAAAGATTGGCTAAAAAGATTTTCTGCAGGATTTTTACGGGTACACCTAATACTAGATGTTTGGCTTTAAGGATCTGGTTTCCAAAGGTTCGAACGGAAATATTTACCTTTTTAACGGTAAAGGTCCCTATGAATTTGGAAGCAATCTCGGGAGTTAGAAACTATCGGTCGCCCCCAAGTCAAACAATACGTGAGTGGGGTTTCCACCAACACGTAATGCTGCTTGTGTGTTGATTGGTTGTTGATTGTTTACGAGTATTATTTGCTTGATTATTACTCGTTATGTTGCATATTGCATGTGTGCTAGTTAGATAATTAGCGTTAGATGGATCATGCTCTATCTCGTTTGTATGTTGCGCATACGAAGGTTCGGTGCGGATCATGACCAGCCGGACGGCTACATGACGATGTAGTGGTTAAGGAATGGGGATATCTCTATAGACTGTATGTCTTGGAGTGTATGACATTGTCTTAGGGATATCATGTATTCGTGGGAAGGTCTTCGTTAGAAAGCATGCATATTTATAGTATATCTGCTGCATGTTTAGAATCGAGTATACTTTGTTGCTTTGCTTGTTGCATGGGGATTGTGTTGGGTTATTTTGTTAGAGTTCTCGGACTCACTGAGTAATATTAGATTACTCATGATTCTACCATAATTGTAGAGGGGAAGTTGGACACTAGGAAAGTCAGTGTAGGTTTTACTGTCTTTTTGTAAAATATGTTTGCAATAATAAGTACATATAGCCTTGTGGAGATTAGCTCCCGCCGAATAAAACATGTACTTTTGGTATTTTATTTGACGGATATGTGATATATCTATGTATAATAAAGATGTTTTATATTCATTTTGATAACTCCGGTTGTCTGTCTGCGAGCATCATCACGTAGCATCCTTAGCCGTCTTATCTCTAGTACGGTTGAGGGGTGTTACAAGTTTGGTATCAGAGCATGGTTAATGATGCTCATGGGAACTAACTGTTTTCAATTGATTTATCGAGTAAATGGTCGCAAAAAGGCATTACGTCAAACTGGCGTGTCCATGCTTAAATTAGGTAGTTGGGTTTAAGATTTTCCCTTTATGATGCAGTTGTTAGGACAAAGATTAAGTGGAGGCCAATTGTGGGAAATGCCACCTGGATATGGGAATTGAGATTTTGGAGGCCCTAGTAACTGTAACTACAGACCTCCAACTGACGGTAATGAAGGTAGTTCAACTGCTCCGGATGGTGCATAACAGAAATCAGTGGACTTGTCTCTCTCGATTGGATCATTGGCAGATAGGTATGTGAATATGCCTAGGATGTATGAAGATAATCCTCGATCACCAAGACTTGGACCAGTCCTGCCAGATAGATCAGTGTCCGTCTCATATGGACATGATGATCACGTTCATACTCAACAAGAGTATAGGCCACCATCTCCGATGGTAGAAGAGCCTCGAATGAATCAGAATCTTCGAGGTACGTATCATAATTATCCAAGAGCCGATTTTCAGAGACGAGGAGAAGCCCAAGAATATCAACAACCCATGATACAAGAAGGAAGCCCGATGATGAAGCTGATGTATGACATGTTAGAACACTTGAAGCAGCAACAACAAATGGCAGTTAGTGCACAGTTAGGACCATCACCACCACCAAAGTTCCTTGATATGATGCTGATGATGAAGAATATTGGCACATACAAATTTCCAGGAAGTACAAACTCGTATGATGCAGATGCATGGCTACAAAATATCGAAAGGAATTTTAGTGCGACTCGATGCCCCGAAAGTTACAGGAAAGACCTTGTCGTTCACTATTTAGAGAAGGACGCTCTAACTTGGTGGACAAATGTGGAAAAGTGTTATGTCATGCCACCCACTTGGGAGGATTTCCAGCGAGAGTTTGAAAGAAAGTATTTTCCTCCAGAAGAAAGAGATCGTTTGGAAATTCAGTTTTTAGGATTCGTATAAGGGGGAAGAAATGTTCGAGACTATGAAGCTGAATTTGCTCGACTCCAAAGGTACACTAATTATGGAAATGGATATGAACAGGCTGTGATTCGTAAGTTTCTTCGTGGATTACGACCATCAATTCGAAGAAGAATCCAGGCAAGGCAAATAATCACCCAGCACCGACTCGCCCTGTTTGGTGATATGCGGTGCTCACATATTAGGGCAGTTTCGAGCGAAGTGTACGGGTTGGTGACATTTGTAACATAACAATAGAGAATTACCAGTTCCTTCCATTGGACCTTTCTTTGGTTGGGTCTTAGTCTGTCCTTGACTAAACTTTGGTTTCTGAACTCGATCATTTGTGACAATTATTGGTAGCAATTCATCTTTTTCAGCTAAGAGTCCTTCTTCAACATTCACAGCTCTTTCCACCAGCTCGTAGTAATTTCGGAATTCGACCACAAGAAGTCTACTTCGAATTGATAGTCGTAATCCACGAAGAAACTTACGAATCACAGCATGTTCATATCCATTTCCATAATTAGTGTACCTTCGGAGTCGAGCAAATTCAGCTTCATAGTCTCGAACATTTCTTCCCCCTTGTACGAGTCCTAAAAACTGAATTTCCAAACGATCTCTTTCTTCTGGAGGAAAATACTTTCTTTCAAACTCTCGCTAGAAATCCTTCCAAGTAGGTGGCATGACATAACACTTTTCCACATTTGTCCACCAAGTTAGAGCGTCCTTCTCTAAATAGTGAACGACAAGGTCTTTCCTGTAACTTTCGGGGCATCGAGTCGCACTAAAATTCTTTTCAATATTTTGTAGCCATGCATCTGCATCATACGAGTTTGTACTTCCTGGAAATTTGTACGTGCCAATATTCTTCATCATCATCACCATATCAAGGAACTTTGGTGGTGGTGATGGTCCTAACTGTGCACTAACTGCCATTTGTTGTTGCTGCTTCAAGTGTTCCAACATGCCATACATTAGCTTCATCATCGGGCTTTCTTCTTGTATCCTGGGTTGTTGATATTCTTGGGCTTCTCCTTGTCTCTGAAAATCGGCTCTTGGATAATTATGATACATACCTCGAGGATTCTGATTCATTTGAGGCTCTTCTACCATCGGAGATGGTAGCCTATACTCTTGTTGAGTATGAACGTGATCATCATGTCCATCTGAGACGGACACTGATCTATCTGGCAGGACTGGTCGAGGTCTTGGTGATCGAGGACTATCTTCATACATCCTAGGCATATTCACATACCTATCTGCCAATAATCCAATCGAGAGAGACAAGTCCACTGATTCCCACTACCTAGGTGATATATCTAGTATTTTACCTATTTTACTTATGTTTTAGGATTAGTTTTTAGAGTCTTTTTAGTGTTTTGGTATGTTTACAGGTTAGGTAATGCTTGGAGCTTACTTGGAGCAAAACTATAAAATTCGGTGTATTTTGGAGCTTAATTGAAGATTTGAAGACTTAAGAAGATTTGCTGTCAACACTGTCCAGAATCGGAGCAGGTGTCGATCGACACCACTTACCAGTGTCGATCGACACCACTTACACTCATCGTGAAAACAGACTGCAACTTGAAGTTCGAAGCCCAAATCGATACCGAGAAGCCCACAATCGTTATGATTAAAGCCCAGCACGTCCTTAGTCGTGTATATATCATTTTTATGTTTTAGAACAAAAAGAGCGAGCGAATTATTGTTTTAGGTTTTTGAGAAGAGAGCTTTGGGGAGATCTTTCTGTAACCGGTTCTTCTGTAGTTCTGATTTTGAACCCCTGTTACTTCTTCTCCTTACTTTTAATGATGATATCTTTCTTTACCTCTTGTGTTTTTACTTTGATTATGTCTGAGTAATTCACCTGTTAGATTTAGGGTTTCTCATAAAGGTTTGATGGTTTGATTGAATGGATTGATTAGTTAAGGATTGTCTATCTTATTGTTCTTCATCTGTGGTTGTTCTTATTGCTTATTCTAACCTGATCACCTGGAATTTAGATCATAGGATAATTGGTAGACACGAAAGTGTTATTAATTCCCTGAATTAAATCCTGATGAGCAAAATACCTATCTGCAAAGACATTTGATTTAGGGATTTTGTGAACATATCGAACTTGGATCTAATGCATGTTTTGATTGTTGAATTTGCAAAGAAATTTGGGATTCACTGTTATAGACATAGATAATCTCTGCAACGAAAGTTGATTGGTTTGAATTTCATGTTTGAGTTCTAGAACTATTCTTAATTTTTCCTGACTAACCATTCATTCATCATTCCTGATTTCCTGAGAATTCTCTGGATCTAACGTTTTCTCTGATTTGTTTACAACCCTATTGACATTCTGCAATTTGTCTTTTTAATTTCATATTTTTGGTTTAGCTTAATCTAAAATTGATAACCTATTGAGTAATTGAGTCCCTGTGGATTCGATCCCGAAATACTACAATGATCTCTTAATTTGAGAGAGTAGCTCAAGAGTAAATTTGAGCATATCAAATTTTGGGTTTACCACTTTGTTATCTTTCTCTCACACACAAATACGAATGTATCAAACAAGAGCATTCGCTTGTTTGTCTGATTTCTTTATTTTTTTCTCTGACAAGGTTGAGGATGATGAACACATTTGATGAATTCTTCACCTTTTTTTTTTTTTTTTTTTTTAAATTACCTTGGTTTGGTCTAGAGTGGATATTGTTTCTAGGGCACCTACGTTGAGGGTAATAAGGAAGAAGTTGTTTTATTTCCAGGCCATGCAGTATCTTTCATTGTAGCTGGGAAAGGTAATTAGTAGAATTACTGGCCAAGAAGGTTTTCAAATATTCCTATTTGCCTTTCCTTATTACTGTTTGCGGCAGAACATCATCATGTTGGTTCAAGTAATTTTCAACTTGTTGAGCAGCAGAAGTCGCACAATATATACACGATGGACATCTTCAACCTTTTGCCCTTACAAATTTCCTTCCTATGATGCATTTTAAGTTTCAATTTCTACTATTCTTGTTTGGAGATGATTGAAAGTGGTGCTCTTGGAGTTAATTTTTCCTCAGCTAGTAAGGGCTTCTTTCTTCTTTCATTGCATAATAGCGCTCGTCTTACAGACAGCTCTCACACAGTGTCTCTATTTTGCATAGAATTTGATTGACTTAGCAGGATCTGAGAGTTCCAAAACTGAGACAACTGGACTGAGGAGGAAAGAAGGTACATACATCAACAAGAGTCTGGAACTGTAGGTATCTCTCTTTCTGTTTGAGCTTTTTTTAAATTTGTCAGATATTTCATTTTCAATAATTATAGTATAATGCAACACTGCCTTAGAAGAACAACCTGGTTTGCTACCACATCCTGTTTTGGTGGCGCTAGAGGCTCAGAAAGGGATTTTCAGTTGCTTTGAAAATAGATTCTAGGCTATTGTTATTTTACTCTTCAGTGCACTGATCTACTAGTGCTAGTGTATCTTGCCTTTTATTTTCTGAGAAGTCTGTTCCCTTTTTTTTTGTCCTTATGTCAAGGATAACATCTCTAGTCACCTAACCATTGAGATGAATATTTAGGACGTTTTGATTATAAACTCGCTTTTATGGTTTTAGTATGTAGGTGATTGGAAATTTGACTGAGGGCAAGACAACTTATGTCCCATTTCAGGACTCTTAAGCTAACTCGTCTTCTCCAATCTTCATTGAGTGGGCATGGGCATGCATCGGTAAGACTTCTGTATCTGGTGAATACTTTCCATTTCACTGTAGTGGTTTTCCAACGGTTGATTGTCTCAGGTTGTTTATTTGTGATGTCTCCAGTACCATATTTAAGGCGATGTTGGTTTGTTTATATTAGCTATCTATTATACGCTGCATGCTGATGTTAATTTAAAATCGCAATGAGCAAAAGCTAATTCAGATTTTTATTTCCTTTTAACTTTTATAGCTCATATGTACAGTAAATCCTGTGTCAAGCAGTACCGAGGGAACTCACAATGGATTGAAGTTTGCCAGCGGGACAAAGAGAATAGAAACTAATGCATCACACAGTAAGGTGATTGCTTAGGCTTTTTCGTCATGAAAATCTTGGCTTCTATCTAGGGGATAAGCTAAACCTCGACTATAATATACTTTGTTTCATATCTTGAAACAGATCATAGATGAGAAGTCTCGCCCCTCAAAGTAGAACTTGATCAGCTAAGAAGGGGTGTGCCTGTTGGTGTCAGTCACAGAGAGTTATTGAGTCTAAAGCAACAGGTTCTGACCTCCCCGGGACCTTGTTATTTCATGAATATTTGAGTTTATTCCTATTTGGTGAGCAAATAGAACTATCAATGTATCAAACAGCTACAAGAAGGTCAAGTGAATATGCAATCAAGATTGGAGGAAGAAGAAGAAGCTAAAGCAGCTCTAATGAGTAGAATCCAAAGGCTTACAAAGCTCATACTCGTCTCTACCAAGAATTATATTCCTGGATATTTAGGTTAAACACCGGCTTACCAGCGCAGAATTTCTGCTGGTAAAGATGATGCAAGTTTGTTATTCACTGCACAAGACGTTTGATACCAGATTGACTCATTCTGTTTTCTTTTTGCTCTTCAGAAGTTGGACTCTCTGCTCTTGGATAGTGATAGTCTGGCATTTACGTCTTCGTCTCTCTCTCTTGCATCAGATTGGCGGCGGTCTTCCAGCAAGTTGAAGGATGAAAACTTTCTGGTTGGTTCTGGTGCAGAATTATCTCAAGTGAGTTCTGGGATCCTTAGAGTATATAGTTTTACATCGAATTTTTTATTATTCGAAGTTTGGTGTATTCTTCTTTTCAAAAACCAAATGGTTATAGGAAGGGGTGTTTAATGATTTAGGGTCGCATGCACACATTTAACCTTTCTTTTAACCCATGAGTATGATTTTTTCACTGTGTTTTTGTCAGAAAATGACATCTGATAGTTATGGCTATTGTAGGGCTTCATAACTCCGGATAAATGGATCTCCGGACTAAATGGTTGAACATGTTAAGATGCTCGCTGGTGAGATAGCTTTCAGAACAAGCTCACTAAAGTGTTCGGTGGTTCAATCCAAAAATGATCCTGAAAACTCGAAAATCCAAGTAAAGTTTCTTCTTGATATTTATAGATTTTTATATACCAGTAAGACTGTGCTCTTCCTAATTTCAATTTTCAACCCTGAAAATCGGAAAATGAATATCCAGTCCATTTGTTGAACTTTAATAGCATTCCACTTTAAGTCATTTATTTACCTTTAAGCATTAGTTATGGAACTTATTATATTCTGGTATGCAAATCCATAGAATTTTTTTTAGTTAACAGCTTCTATTTTTTTGGTTCTTGTTCTTTCTGGATCCTAAAATAATCTGGAAAGAGAGAGTTAAGAAAACCAAAGACAAATGAGATCGCTAGAACAGCGGATTGAAGCTTCAATTGCTATTGAATCATGGTTGAGACGCAACAGGTAATTTAATCTACACATCTTAGTATCATGATCTTTTATTCTATAAGGTCATTCAGTTGTGGACACAATGTGGATCAAGCTAAAGGTATTACAATTATCTTCTTGTTTTCAGAAGGTTATGCGATTGATGACACAGTGCAATGAGAAGAGCTTTAGGCTGAAGGTAAAATGTTTGTATTCTTCTTTAGCGAGTCAATGTATGTTAATTGTGTTCTACATATGGATCAGGTCATATCAGCAGATAATCGTATTTCTCCAAGAACAACTACAGAGAAGGTCACTTCTAAGTCACTGACACGTCCTTCTCTTTTCTTTACATTTATATCTTTTCTTCTTGTTTTTATCTCAGTCATCCTTGCTTTTTCAGACATGGTCTAACAACTGCAGTGTACCAATAACAACTCCAGATAACACATGTCATGATTCTTATACAAGGTGGTTAATTCTCTAAGGAGTATATGTACTTATTAGTTAATTAGAAAAGGTTTCTTCCTAACGGATATTTGGGAGCATAGGTTCATCATGGATGCCCTCAATAATTTACTTGAAGGCTCAAGCGATAATACAAAGTTTGAAGATGAATGCCTAGCTATACTGGAGCACAATCATATGTTCTATTTACATTCTCCGTTTTTTTCGTTCTACACTAATCATTGAAGTGGCTTGGACATGCTTCAGCTTCATGCGGTTGCAACAACTGTATGCATACGAGAACTACATAAAACCAGGAAGATCCTTTGATACAGTGTACCATGAGATTGTTCGATCTCTTCTCTATGATCAGAACATATACCGGATTGAATAAGTATGCTTCTCTTAATATGTGTAGACACATGTGTATATGATCTCACATACTATTCTGTCCTTGCAAATTTCTATGCAGTCATTTGTCCGAACCTGTCTCTCGTCAACTTATGAATAACGGGAACGATCAGCCTGAAGTTATTACAGCTGTAAAACTGATGGAACGTTGGCGCAATCACCTCGTGTGCCCTCTGCTCATCTCCTTTGGAATCGAGGTCTCACTTGTTTTTCTCATGTACTTACTCGGCCGCTATCTGGACACCTCTTGTTCAATGCCTCCTTCAGTCAAAATTCAGCCTCGATTGGGACCAGGTACTGCTCACTCTTGTCGATTCAAGTCAAAATCCTCTTTCAGGCTTCCTGATCAGATATTCATTTCAAGTCACCATCTACTACCTTTGGCGTGAACGAAATTCGCGTAGACACGGACAACTGCCCATTCCTCCTTCAACTCTACTCAAGAATATTGATAAACAAATTCGCAACAACCTTTCTTTGATCAAGACTGGTCGTCTAAGGAACTCCCTTCAGCTTTGGTTTGCCTCAACAAGTAGAACAATCCGCTATTAGTTTCTGCTATCATATTTCAATTTATGCAAATCAAATCTTCGTTGCACTTGATGTAAACAATCGTTTTTGGGTTTGAATAAATTTTACATTCAACTAGGGGCTATCCCGCGCTACGCGCGGTTTGTCTTTAAAAGCATTTTTTCCTTATTTTTTGTTAGAATAAGATGTTATTTCAAATGTAATATATGACATTCATTATTGTTTGATGTGATTTAGTGAATGTAAAATTAAAGTTGATAATATGTCATATATTATACTAAGGACATCATACTATCATAGGGCGTCTTTCTGGTGACAAAAACTAATTTATGATCACTGATTCAATACTTGGTTGTTGTTGAAATATACCTTTTACGTGATGTGTGAAAACACAAATTCAATCTCTCAAAGGTATGGCAAATACTTTCTCATAGCTGCACTTGTATCTCTTGAAATGGAAGAAGCATGTTGAACTCCATGTTTTATATCTTCATGGTCTCTAGACTTAAGGAATGTGTAATTGGTGATGATCTCGAACCAAACTATAATTTATTTTCAATCTCACATTGGTGCTATGATGATAAGAATTAGAAGATAATATTCGTGGTGAAAGTTATGTCTGTTTTATATGATTGGTAATTATAGCTTGTGATATGAAATTAACGTAAATTTGTAAATTATTATTGAGAAGATAATTCAACGTGACTATTTTATTTCGTTGGCCCTCTCCCTTCTTGTTCGTACCGAAGTTGCAACAATAATTAATAAAAATATTTTTGGGAATCGCACGGAGCGAACGCTGTTATTAACAATGTGATATCGATGATTACAGAAGTCGACAACAAATACGAAAGTACGAAGTATAAAACAGTTTCTAACTTGCATACGATTCGAGTTTTTATACGATTTTGTCGAGAGGTTTTTTCTGTGATTTCTCTGGAGAATTTTCTAATCATTTTCTCAATAGCTTCCTCCTCTATTTATAGAGAAATCTTTAAGTTGCGGATTTTTTTCTGGGTCTTCTGTAATTTCTCATTCCGAACTTAACGGGACGATTTTGTGAGGACAAAAACCTGTCAGTGCGTCGGGCCTCTGTTCGGACCCAAATAGTAACGGGCTTGACTAAGTCCATTTTTCATTTCCTTTGCTACCGTCCTTAACTCTTTGTCACCCCTCACCACTATAATAAAATCCATATACATGTGTTCTTTGATAACCATATTTACAATGACTTAGACGATAACCCTTTAAATTTTGTTTCTTGTTTTTTCAGTTGTTTGTCGCTTAGCATTCAATTGCACTTGCACAAAGTTCATTGATTTTTCCGAATTCTCTTCCTGAATTTTTTAACAAAGGTGAATCATTTTCTTTAATATGGCTATCATGATCAAAAGTGTAAGCTTATACCTTTGACAGAAAACTGATCATATGACATGTATTCAAGCTTTGGGGGCCAACAATTAAATCCAATCCAAGTCGTTAATTTTAATGATGCAAACTATCAAGGCACAAACGTTTGTGCTGAGGGCAACGAATGCAACTTTGCTTCAAGGGCCTGCAGTTTTAGAAGTGATATTACTGTGAGTATTTGTTATGTTTAACACATACACAAGATGACTATAACAGAAAGTTAAGACAACCTCTGGGAGGGATGTCGATCATCTAAAAGTACCCCTCGTTTTTCATATTAGCCCAATATCATTTAGAGATAAGCTGTACGGCGGCCAATTTATATCTGTAAAAAAAACTTTTTTTTTAATAAAATGCTTAATATTCTATGAAGGATCACGGTCAGGCAAAAGTTGCATAGTCATAGCTTAAAACAACTATTACACTGGCGAAGAGAAAGTGAAGATAGAGGTTGGCCTTATTGATGCTTAACTAAAATCATATATTTAATTTTCTTTCCCATTCCTTTAATTTTACCTTAGCACATTTTGTGAGTGCTAGGTCGAATCCCCAACCATGAACCATATATTTTTGTTTTCCATTTCAGAAAGTAAAATACAGGAAAAGAGAAGAAGTTAGACGTGTACCTTAAGTGAAGAATTTAGAGAGTTGGATCATATACCACTCCCAGCGGCATGCATATCCTGACATTGCAGGTGTCATGGTCTCCACAAATCTGAATTTATCAAAGACATAAATGTTGGAGAATTCATTTATAAGCTCAGTCATGGTAAATTCGGTGGATTCAAGTGCTTAAAGTCTTGCAATGATCACTTGAGAAAACTTCATCTCCGCAGTGGGCACAATATTTTATGTAAACATACATGGAGAAGAGTCGTAACGAAATCTGAACAATCTGTTCGAATCATCAACCAAATATACAGAGATAGGACATTCTTTTTTTTTTTTTTAAATGGAAAAATGAGATATTGAACTATCATTAAAACACAAAAGTGGCATTAAGCTATCAAATCCCACACGGCATATTGTTGTAAAAAACCTACAGAAGACATTATCTTGAATCACATTGTTACCATATGCAACAGAACAGAGGAGTGCATAGATGATACCTCTCTCTACTAAAATTGGAAAAGCTGACAACGAATGCTCCTTTTGATCTGGTTGTTCTCCGTGCCGAGTTCATAATTCACAACATTTCACAGAAGGCGAACTGTTAGGAACTCATTTATGTTCCAAAAATCTAGCTACACAATGTAATGCCTGCAACATCAAATCGATTTTAGTCTATCAAGAGAAGGCCACATATGGTCAAGTACCCTTCGGAAGCTTATTTGTTGGTAACCATCAGAATTGTGCTTATATATGAGATTTAAGCCTAGAACCGTGACAAACTAAATTCAAACGTGTAATATGCATACGTTTAAAAAGTATGTGAGCCTAACTGCCTAAGGTTGAGACCAGATACCGAATCTTGTGAAGTTTGCTGAATCTGAAAATAGTTGATTTCGAATGACATCGCCTACGCATAGAAAACCCCTCCACTTGTGCTCTCTTGGCGTTTAAGTTTTCATCACGGTTTCGTACGCCTGCTTCGTCTCATCGCTCGATTGGCTTTTCCTTTGCAATATTTTGTTGTTTGTGGACTCCATTTCTGGTAGTTTTAAAAGAGATTATAATAGAATTTCGACGAAACGAAACTGAAAACGTGAAGAATCTATAGCGACATGTAGAGGAAGCAGCGTTATGAAAACCCTTACAAACCTAATTATTCATTTTAATTAGTCACTTGAGTTTGATGACATGGCATACTTTGAGAGATTTATAATTTGCAGGATAGTAAGCTGACGTGGCACAACGAAGGGATTTTTTTAGAAGCTGATGTGGACACTCTTAGAGTGCTCAAATTGTCCCTTTTATTAGTATAGATTCAAAAAAAAAAAAAAAACTGAAGAGAAAGCCAGACTATTTCTGAAGCAGTGATAAGAGCATAACTGTTTTTCGTCTTCAGTTAGTAATCATCTTAGCTACTCTCTTCAGGAACAAGGCAAACTTAAGTGGTCCGGATGAACTTCAGGGATGTCGCGTGCAATGGAAGAACTGAAAAGTATCAATGAGGTCGAATGTAAGATATATGACTTGCAGTTCCTCCAAGGTAAATACTGTCTTGTGAAGCTATCGCATTAATAATCTTTCCTATTTTTAATGTGTACACGATTGATGAAAGTGTTTACAATTGTCATTAGGTTAAGTATGAACCAAACACAGTAGATCTTTTGTATAGAAAAAAACGAAGAAATCAAAACTGAATCCAACTGGGATTTGATTGAAAATGTTAAAAACTTATGCACGGAAGTGTTTGTAATAAGCAACTTCAGTGTCAAACATGAGTTGTGGTTGGTTTATGGTCCTGGAATGAGCACGATTATATCATTGATTGAGAGATACTACAATCCAGTTGCTGTAATGGAGGAGGGTCAGCTACTTAAAATAAATACACATGTTTCTTGCAGAAGAAGAAGAAGGCGACAAAAAAACAAGAAGAAGAACGAGAATGTTGACCCTAAACGCCTTGTTTTTTCATTTTTTCTATTATGGTAATAAACTTTGAAAACAATCAGATTCAATCTTAAATATTTTCGTTAACGTTGAATGTTCATATAATCGCTTCTGTCTCTATATGCTTTTGTTACATTTCTCTACATATCCAATAAATTTTATTGTATTGGGTGATTGTTTTGAGAACATTTGTGTTGCTCCTCAGACTTTTAATTTCGGTCAATCTTTGGCACAAAAATAAAGAAGAAAAGAAGGGAAAAAAGAAGAAAGATAGCTGTGAGATAAAGAGGCCATCATGGTGTCAGTAACGAAGTGTCATCGCCAAATAAATCACCGTCCCGACAAGTGGTAGAGCTTTAATAAGCCAAGACAGAACAGAGGAGACTTCAGGCTAAAAAGACAAGCAGATCATGCGCTCAGTTGGTTTTGATTTATCCCGTTAACCAGAATATGCTTTCGTAAATCACTCAAGTCCTTGTCATTTAACTATCATGTAGGCAGATGGAGGAAATGGAACTGAAGTTCTTGGCCTTGAGTTAAACAAAGAGTTTTAAGGACGCAACAATGGACCCAATTCAAGACTATTAAGACACACCCTTGAATTGGCTGGTGGAGTTCTTGAGGCTACAGAGGGAGATAATAGACCTACAGCACGTGTGTAAGGTTTATGTGGCCCACATAAGTTACGTCTTCATTCTAGTTAGAGGAGATTAGAAAGATTACTTGTACTTGGAGGTAGAACTCTTTAGACTTAAATAAATCAGAGAATCTATTGCCCAAAATTGCAACGATCGACACTAGCTGACCCTAATCTTCAGGTAAGATAACTTTGTAGACTTAAGTACTTTATGATTTATTCTCTCAAGGTCTTGCGTTAGGCTCGTATAATTTCAAAAATTTTGGTTTGCAGTTTTTTTGCTGACTACACTCACCGCTTCTCAAATCAAGTAATTATATAACCAGACGGCAAGCTACTAAGGTAATGCGATAAGGTTGAGAGGATCCATCCCTTGAGTGAACAATTATTATCTTGCATTGTGTATTTCCTTTGACGAGAAAAAGAAGTAGAGTAGAGACATTGACTATTGCTCTTTCTTTCAGGTTTATTGTAGGTTGCCTTCTTGAGTTCACTCATACGGAATTTACAAACACCTTAAGGAGTAGCCTGGCTTAGAATCTGACTTGTAGAAACAAGAATCGCTTTCAAGTAATATTGTCACCATCAGAAAAGAAAACATAATTTGGTGATGAAAATGATAATTATAGTTGAAGAAAAGTTCGAGATATTGAAAACAACAAGATTTTGATGCATTTAAGGGACAAGAGATATGATTCAAGAGTTAGTACTGGAAGAAAACGTAAAGATGGTGGCAGAGGAATTATCGCAGGGGCAGAGCAAATGATAAGTCAGAAAAGGTTCAAGACACTTTTTGAGTTCAATGCCCCTCATGTTATTATCTACTTGTAGCTTAATAAGATTCAATGTATGTCGTTAATATTCCTTTTTGAGGTTTTTTTATTCTCATCTCTGTTTATTTATTTAAATCCACTTTACTCAAGCAATAATGTGAGCCACATATGTTTTTAACATTTAAATTCTCTTGTTAGAAGGGAATCAGAAGTATATTGTTCTCAAGGGTAGCGCGTCTTTTCTATGTTGAGTTTGGGTTCTAAGTTTTACTAAGAGTATCTCTCAATATTTGGGTTCTTTGCAGGAGGCTCAAAACACTAAGAAAAAGACTCATGGCTACAAGTTGGACAGGTCTCATAAACAAGTTCAATCAGTTTGACCGTTGATGAATGTGATGGAGTGGAAGCCTCCTCAAACCAAGCCATATGTGTCTGAGCTATGTGTACTTATCATCACATTAGCGACAATTCTGTGCAATCAATTCTTGATTTTGGCTATTCGCTGGTTGATGTAGTGAATTCATGTGTTTGCCATCTGCGTCAAGGTTAGGATCCATTAACGCATTTGATGCATAGTAACGAATAATTTTAATTGCATAACCTCTTGTTGAATGTAAATTTGTGTATTCAATCTTTGAGGTGCGTATTCTCGTTACTTATATTTATGTTTTCAGGAGAATTTGCAAAAGTGGCTTACTAATGAAAATGTCGGGGATCTAGTAATTCTGTAACATCTCAGTTTCAGGAAATATGGTGGTGTATGAAAAGAGATTAAAAGAATTGATTTAACTATCTATGTCACCAAAGTGCACTTATCTTTTGGGTCAACCATCCCGAGAGAACTCTACAGTTAAGCGTGTTTGTGCTGAGAAAATTTTAGGATGGTTGACCTACCGGGAAGTGATTGTCGTTACCGTGCGAGAGAGAGCAAACCACTGGAAAATTTCACGTGATAATTTGTAGGATCGGTAAACAAGTCTTTCGAGCCTCCCGGACGTAACGTACCGGCCGTTGGATAAGGGTGGGCTCACAGGCCGAGAGAGAACGTGGAGTCTACTAAGAGGTGGCGGTTGGGGCGTTACATTTTTGGTATCAGAACCAGGTTATGTCAAACCGGTTCTGACCCGAGAGGTAGTCCTGAGGGAGATTGGACTTCACGGGCTTGTTGTCAGCTGGAGTGTTAGTGGACTCGGAGAACATAGCGTTAATAACCAATTGGCCAACGTCCAAGAATGCTACTAAGTTCCGTAGTTTTTTTGGACTTGCAAGTTATTATCGGAAGTTTGTAGAAATGTTTGCTAGTATGGCAAAACCAACTACTCGACTCACTGGAAAAGACGTGAGATTCGAGTGGACAGAAGAGTGTGAGAGTAGCTTCCAAAAGTTGAAAGGAAATTTGACGAAATATCGGTGTTATTACTGCCGAAGAACGTTTTCCGAGATGGTGCCACAAAGTTCAAAGATGAGATCTTGTAGCAAGCACACCAGTCAAGTTATTCTTATGAATGGAAAACACATAAGATAAGTGTTACAAAGGAAGTGGCAGAGAGCCGTGTGGGAGGACACCACACGCAATCGACATGATGGACTTTTACAGGGAATGTGTATGCGTTATAGATGAATACAACAAGTGCTGGTCATGCCAATGGAGAAGGGGCTGCGTATAATTTCCATTGACTTCAGGAAGTTATCTTTACCCGCATGTAAAAGGGTATGGTGACAATGAAAATTTCTAGTGGGCTGCCAAAGACGACAAATAGTAATGACACAACTCGGGTACGTAGTTGTAGAGCGGGCTGAATAAAGACGGAAAATATCGAGAGAAGAGCATGATTAAATTTATATTGTGGTTTTGGAGAAAGCCTTCGACAATGGACGTTAAAAAAATTTGTTGGAAGAAAGAAGACAAGGTAAGTATTCAGAAATCACTAATCTTACTATGTGGTAAAGGAATTCACTAATGGATAGTGAAAAGGAAATCACTAAAGAGATTTGGAGTTTGCCTAATGCAAGTTGGACTTTGGTGGTAAATGATAGATACATGAAGAAGTACATCTTAGAGAAAGAAACACATGGAAGCATGAAGTCAAATAGAAATCGGGACCCCAAAAAGAGTGTTAGGAAAACACTACGAGAACTTTAAAAGTTAGGAAATCTTTAGATGGAAGTCAGCTTTGCAGAGTGAGCGCAGCAGAATCGTGCATGTGGCATGAAACCACAAAACTCATGGATATGTTAATACTTCGACACATTGCTAGACAGAGATATATGCTTGCGCATCAGTCATTTTCATAAAGGCAAGATAATGGAAAAAAAATCGTTGTATTTCACTCAAGATTAAGATTAAGAATTATTCGAAGGATGAGTATTTTGTCTAAGCTCTAGAAAGTTAAAGCAATTATGACACTTGACGACCCAAGTGGTCATACGGATAAACATCAGATACAACTACAATATAAGGCAGAATTGGTCATTCAATTAGCCAAGAGCTGAAAATGAGATATGGAGATAAACTATTTCTAGTAAATGGAAACTAGAGTATTTCTACACTCAACCAAATGCATACTTTATTCGGATAAAATAACAGGTAGTTCGATTTATGTGTATGTGTAGGTTTGTTGTTGAAATGATAATATCTAAAGGATCGAACAGAGTACCGAGGATAAGGACACTCAAGGTTAGGTTGGAAACCAAGTGGAGGAGAAGCAGAATCGTGAATTCGAAGATGAATTCATTTTAAGGAGGGGAAGAATTGTAACATCCTGGTTTTCATATCTTTGTTGTGTCGGTGTGGATCCTTTAGTTTAGTCCATTAATGGCTTAAATGAACCAAACACAAAACCACAAAAGGTTTTATGGTGTGAATGTTTATATATGTATGCGTAAGTATATTGTCGTGAGTTGAATTGTGGTGTTCGTCGAACGGCTGCGTAGTTTTTTATTATTAATGGGTTCGTGGAGATGGAATTTGGATTATTGAACCAAAGCCTAAACCGATATAAACTAGAAATCCCTTGTGTAATTAAAGTCCATAACCGAAACTTGAAATCGTGAGTACATGAATTGTGGCGTTAAGTGTTGTCGTGGTGGTGATTTTAGAATTATTAAATTGGGTGGTTTAATCTAAGACCAAGGCTTCGCATTTGTTATTAAACCAAAATCATGTGATCGTGAATTGAGATGTGGTGTTGATAAATTACTAGATTTTTGGTTTGATTATTAGATTAAATCATGGATTATTAATTGGATATAATTTTTGATCGGTTAATCTAAACCGTTACAGACCAAGATTGCTGCTGAACCGGATTTCTATTTATGCTAGTCCTAAACCGTGAGTTTATAACCGATTGGCTAAGGTGAATGACGAGTTCGTATTTTCCCGATATACACATATATCTCCGTTTAACGTCTAGTTTAAGATCAAGTCGAGCATACATATATGTTATATAATACATAACATATATTTGGGTGATTGTATATTTTATTTATATGTATCTATATGCAATTATATATACTTATTTATAAGAATTAGAATAATGATGAAAAGATAAAATGAATGTGTGTTGGTTGATGATGTGGTTGCGTGAATACATGTTATTTTGTTGTAACATAATTGTTGTGTGAGGAGAAATGTCAAGGGCACAAAGATGCGGGTGAGCCAAAGAAACCTGCAAGGAGAGATCCTTGTAGTTGTGTGATGCTTATGGGCGCGGTTTGCGGATATGTCAGGATGGCTGACAAGCCGATGAGTGTGAAGTGTTAGAGGCACGAGGGATCCTGTATACACGAGTATAGCGTGTGTTGACATGTTGTATCCGACCCGTCTTTAGAGCGGTAATGGGACATAGTCTCATTTGTTTGATGTGTGCGTATGTTTGTGTGTCACAAGATTTAGGACACAGTGATTGCATGTTTGTCTTAGCTTTAGACTTCATGTTTTTCGTAGATGTATTTGTGTATTGTGAATTCGTGGACCCTGAGGCTTACCCTCACTGAGTGATCTTCGATTGCTTACCCCTCTCTCTTTTGCAGGGCTGTTAAGTCAGAAGTTCTTTTTCAATGCTAGTTAGTGGTTTTGCAATTAAAGAATGTTTTGGGCCGGGTCAGGAAGTCAACACGTTGACCAACTCTCTATAACGGCAACGATCTCTCCTCTTCAACAATTCTCGGATTTGTTCAAACACAACACCACGGCGGGACAACAACAACAATGGCGACAACAACTTGACAGCGACAATGATGATGGTGAGCTCCGACATTGAGAGAGGCTCGGGATGAGAAGCGACGGTGTTAGGTTTTAACAAAAAACTCTCTCCTTTTCCGCAAAACAAAGACGGCAATGTACTAACGCATACATATATATACACTCACACAACAAAATCCTTTGTCGTTTTGTGTTTGGTTCATTTGGGCCATTAATGGGCTGAACTAAGGGATCCACACCGACCCAATAAAGATCTTTCTGTGTATATCCCATATTTGTTACTTGAGTGTTTAGAGCAATGCGATATGCAACGTTACCATCATCTAAATTAATGATGCTCTATTCCTACGCAGTATTGGACAGACAACTATGTACAGGGTCGGTCTCCTTTAGGTAACATACCTTGTGACAATTATCTATGATACTGAAACTTTCATCCTAATAGTCAAAAATTCCATGAATGTAGTAAATAATGTTGTGGAAAGCATAGGCACTGAAGGAAATACAGGAGAAATGGAGAGGTTCCACCAAGAAACGCACCTTAAAACATTGCTGATGGGTGAAGGTTCGTTTGTACGCTAGCTACATTTGCTCTTGGTTCTATTTGGTTATTTCCCTTTGTTTTTGGGGATTCTGCATATTCTTAAGCTTGCATATTATCTTTGCAAAGCATCAGTATTCTATGTCTATCAAGGTGATTGGAAAATTTTGTGGGTGAAACCATAACTCACTGTTTAGAACGTATTTCAGCTTTTTAACTTGAATGATGTGCACTGAACACCTCTGTTGCAACAACATTGGGTTAAGCTGTAACTTTTTGTGATATGACAACAAATCTTTGGTAACCTTACTGCAATGCTTCATGAGGAGTCGGCTTTCCTGAGAACAGTTGAAAGTATACACTTGGATTCCTGTCAAGCTGTGAAAACCTCATCATGGAGTTTGCTCAGCTTGACGGGAAAGCTAATTTCCATCGCTCAAATTTCTAAGGTGCAGAATCCTTGAGCTTCTTTTTAATATTTTTGGTTTGTTATTTGTTGCAATAGTCTGACTATGTCTTTGTCATCAGGCTTCACTGAATAGGCTTCTACTTGATTGCAACGGTTTTATCATCACACCAAGTAGCTACTTTTTAATCAGTTTGTCACACATCATATGGTTCAGCTTCTATGACTGAAATTTGATCAACTTACAGACCTTGAGAATCAAATTTTTACTTTCTATAAAGACAATGAAAAAAACTATGCTAGAGAATCAAATATTTAATTTTTAAATATGTGCAAAACTGTTTTGATTGTTTAGGTTAAATCTAAACTTCTCTAATACTTTTCATTCATTTATATAAAAAATATCATTTCAACAATTGATACACAATGCTTGACGTTTTTGTAAAAATAAATTTATATGATTTTTTTAATCAATGTGTTTCTTATTATATTTTACTTTTCCAGTATAGTTTTCTTTTAAACATTTAATAGTTACTAGCTATTTTATGTTACAGCTTGCGATTTTGAGATCCTTGGAAAACTACGAAGATCATCAATATCGTCTCCAATAAACTAAAAAAAGAAGGTATGCTTTAAAAAGTTAGTTAGTCATACTTCTTCTCATCATATATACAATTTTTTTTTAAATGTCCAGTTTTGTTTTCCTAACGTTTTCATGTTTCATCTACACATTCTTAATTTTTATAAACAATTTTATTTTGTACGCTAACAAGTTCTTTTTTTCATCTTCTTTAAGCTACGAAGAAAAATGATTTTTTTTTTAAAATGAAATTATTTTTAATTTTCATTATTCTAATATTATCGTTTTTAATTTTTTTTATAGTATGTACTTTCAGAAAACTTTGGATACTATTTTTGTTTGGTAAGTATAATTTTTCTAATCTTTCAAAATAATTGTAGTAATTACGGATTTTTATATGGTTAATATTCGTTTGAAATTTTTGGCTACTAAATCACATCATATATATATATATATATATATTTTTTTTTATATAATGTATTCATGTTTAATGTTTTCTAATACTTTTTATGTATGTTTTGGTTTTAACAAATTTTGAATCTAAGGAGGACGTATTCAATCTTGTATTTTGAGTGATTTGAGTTTAATTGAGTTTTATATGATTTTGGGTGATTTTAAGGAAGTTGTTATGATTTATTGTAAAATCCTCCCAAATTCCACCTAAAACCATGAGATTTAAAATTCTGTATTTTTAACTAAAGAAATCCACTAAAATCCACTCAAATCTCTTAAAGTTATTCAAAATTCAATCCTTAAAATGTTTTCAATAACAGGGAATTTTAAAGTAGATTTTCAAATAACTAGTTCAATAACATTCGATTTCATTAGACTTTTTAAAATTCATGATTGAATAACATAGAATTTGTTATTTTAACACAAATCACTCAAAATACAAGATTGAATACACCCCCTAAGTTCTTAAATTTATTTGTTTTGCTTCTTGCTGAAAATTTGAAATGTAAGATTCCCCACTTTTGATTAATCTCATCTTTTAAGCGTAAAAAAATAATATTGGAGAAAGAGAAATGTGATGTGCCACTAAAGCAAGGCTCAATAATAATAAAATTTAATTTTTTTTTTAACATCTAACTTTATTAATAAACTGAGTGAATGTGATTACAATGTAAAGCATTGACAATGAAAATTTAATTTTTTATATTTAATCATACACTTATTATATTTAATTTATTATATTTAAAATTTTTAAAATTAATCGAAAGTATATGTTTGAAGATTATTAATATTTTTGTAATATATACAGATCAGATTTCCATAAGCCGGATTATAGGTTTATGACATTAAATAAATATCTCAGTTTCTAACATGTAAAATAGATAATAAAATAAATATATTTTTTAAAAGAAAATAAAATATTATATAATTTTTCTAACATTATAGGTTATATATAAATTTTCACATCCACAATGATTTCAATTTAGATTTAAAATCATATTAAAACATTAAACTCTATAAATATGGACTAACTCAAATTTAGACTAATACTCAACTTATACCACAAAAATAATCAAACTGTCATAATGTTATACATCAAAAATTAACCAATCAAATTTCAAATTTGAAAGTAAACATATATATATATATATATATACATTGTATTACTAAATATTATACTTCAACCATAATATTTTTATTTATTAATAAACCTTACTTCAAAAATAAAATAAAACAGTTTGTGATGTAGCATGGGATAGTACATAGTGTAATATATAAGAGCAAACAAATATTTGATATTGGATCGGAAAATACTGACTCAATAGTGTAATATATAAGAACAAGCAAATATTTGATATTGAATCAAATCCATTTTTCATTTGTTTCCATATGCAGGCAGTTTATAAAACCTATAGATAAGAAAATAATTAAATGTTTCGAATTTGAAATAAAATAATACTATAAGAATTATGAATTATCTATTTTTAGTTACACATCTCTAAATCACAAGAAATATAAATATCATGAAATTTGAAACCTACAATGAATTGTTTTTGTTGTAGTTTATATGTTTTTATCTGTTTCTTATAATGTGTACGAGAATTAGAAATTATCTATTTTTACACACCTCTTAATCAAAAAAAAAAAGATTAGTATCAAGAATTTTGAAATTTACAATGCATAAAGTATAAGAAGATCAACTAATAGATTGGTAGATATTCTAACCATTGACAACGCATGAGAAAATATACAACTGTTATAAAAAGTATTTGATTTTATGGGTATAGAAATATATATAATAAAGACAAAAATTTATACCCGTAATCGGATCGGAAACTGAATATAAAAGCAACGATAGAGAGAATATATATGTCTTGATGTTGTATTGTTATTGATGATTTACAATGAATTGATCACTCGTATATATAGGCATAAAAACTTAAGTTACTGTGCATGCATATAAAATTAAACGTAAACGAAATCGGCGTTGTTTTATTTTTTCTTCTTCTCGAAGCACACTTCTTTTTACTTTTGCTTTTATAACACTCCCCCTTGGAGACCAGTGTCACTATGTGTCTTGCGCAATATCTTCTGTTGCCTCGTTAAAAACCTTTGCTAGGAAAACCAAGTGGGAAAAACCATAGAAAGGTAAAAAGAGTACAACCACGCAAGCTCCCCCTCGAATGATCAGGATCACATCTTATAAATCCTTTTGACGACGCATTCCAATATTGTGGACATGCTTCCTGAACATAGCGGTAGGTAATGATTTCGTGAAGAGATCTGCAGAATTCTCCGATGATTGAACATATCTGACTTCAATCTCTTTATTCTTCACGAGCTCTTGAGTGTATGAAAACAACTTCGGAGGTATATGTTTAGTTCTGTCACTTTTGATATATCCTTCCTTCGTTTGAGCAACACATGCAGCGTTGTCTTCATATAGGATAGTTGGCTCCGTATTTTCATGAATTCCACTGCTTGACCGGATGTGTCGGCTTATTGACCTTAGCCATACACATTCCCTACTTGCTTCATGGAGTGCAATGAGTTCGGCATGATTTGAAGAAGTTGCCACAAGTGTCTGTTTCTGAGAACGCCAGGATATAGCAGTGCCTCCAATTGTGAACACATATCCTGTTTGTGATCGAGCTTTATGCGGATCTGATAAATATCCTGCATCTGCAAAACCAATCATTTGACCATTTAAATCGTTAGGATAAAATAATCCTAAATCAATATTCCCTTGAAGATAGCGAAAAATATGCTTAATTCCATTCCAATGCCTTCTTGTAGGGGACGAGCTAAATCTGGCCAAAAGATTAACAGAAAATGAAATGTCAGGTCGAGTGCAATTTGCAAGATACATAAGGGCTCCAATTGCACTTAGATACGGTACTTCAGGACCAAGTATCTCTTCATTCTCCTCAGGTGGTCGGAATGGATCACTTTCAACATTGAGTGATCTAACGACCATTGGAGCACTTAAAGGAGTTGCCTTATCCATATTAAAACGTTTCAACACTCTTTTAGTGTACGTGGATTGATGTACAAATATACCCTTTTGAGTATGCTCAATTTGTAGGGCAAGACAAAACTTTGTTTGTCCGATATCTTTCATCTCAAATTCCCCTTTTAAATAGTTTGCTGTTTTCTGTATTTCAGCTTGAGTCCCGATTATGTTTAAATCATCAACATATACCGCGATTATTACAAATCCGGATATTGTTTTCTTAATGAAAACCCATGGGCATATAGGATCATTTACATATCCTTCTTTAATTAAATGCTCACTGAGATGATTATACCACATTCGTCCAGATTGCTTTAACCCATATAATGATTTTTGCAACTTTATTGCACATAACTCTTTGGGTTTAGATTTTAATGCTACTGGCATATTAAACCCATCGGGAATTCTCATATAGATATCAGTATCTAATGATCCATATAAATATGCTGTAACGACATCCATGAGACGCATCTCAAGATTTTCGCCAGCTGCTAGACTCATTAGAAATCTAAATGTTATGGCATCCATAACTGGGGAATATGTTTCCTCATAATCAATCCCGGGTCTTTGAAAAAATCCTTGAGCTACAAGACGAGCCTTATATCTCGTAATTTCATTTTTCTCATTTCGTTTTCTAACGAAAACCCATTTGTATCCAACTGGTCTCATATCTTCAGGTGTGAGTGCAATAGGTCCGATTACATTTCGTTTATTTAACGAATCAAGTTCGACTTGTATAGCATCTTTCTCTTTTGACATTCATATACCGACTTTGGTTCCGGATCCTCATTTTCCTCATCTATTTCCCTTGACACAAGGTATGAGAAAACATCATCAACTTCATCGATTTCATTTCGATTCCATATCTTTCCATTATGGATATAGTTGATGGAAATTTCATGATTTCTTTCCGGATCAAGATGCTCAATATTATCATTAGACTCATGATTTACTTCTTCGAAAATACTTTCTGTTATTTTGGGAATATCATGCTTTTCAACTTCCTTTCGTTTTCTAGGATTTTTATCCTTAGAGCCAGCTGGTCTACCACGCTTCAAGCGTGTTCTAGACTCACGTGTATCATCTGCTCTTCCACTTTCTTGTGGTATTTCAATTCGAGCAGAAACATTTGCAGCTGGTATATATGACTTAGTTACCGTTTTAGTATCGGCAAATGCATCCGGAAGTTGATTTGCTATACTTTGCAAATGCATAATTCTTCGAACTTCTATTTCAGACTGTTTTGTAGGAGGGTCAAGGTGTAACAAAGTTGGTACACACCATTTGATATCATTTCCTACTTGATTATGTTCTCCCCTAGAACCGGAAATACTTTCTCATCAAAATGACAATCGGCAAAACGTGCCGTAAAAACATCACCAGTCATTGGTTCTAGGTATCTTATAATTGATGGAGAATCACAGCCAATATATATACCCAACCTTCTTTGTGGTCCCATTTTTGTACGTTGTGGTGGTACATACACTGCACAACCAAAAATTCTTAGATTGGATATATTTGGTTCTCGACCAAATGCTAACTGTAATGGGGAATATTTGTGGTATGCACTTGGTCTTATCCGAATGAGTGCTTCTGCATGCAATATAGCATGTCCCCATACAGAGGTTGGAAGTTTTGATCTCATGATCAATGGTCTTGCAATCAATTGCAGACGTTTAATTAATGATTCCGCCAAACTATTTTGAGTATGAACATGGGCTACAGGATGTTCAACTTCAATTCCCATTACCATGCAATAATCATTAAATGCTTGGGATGTGAATTCACCAGCATTGTCTAATCTAACTCTCTTAATAGGATAATCAGAGAACTGAGCTCTTAATTTGATTATCTGAGTTAGAAATCTCGCAAATGCCAAATTTCGAGATGACAATAAACAAACATGTGACCATCTGCTAGATGCATCAATCAACACCATAAAATAGTGGAATGGTCCACATGGTGGATGTATTGGTCCACAAATATCGCCTTGAATCCGTTCAAGAAACTTTGGTGATTCTTTATCGATTTTGGTTGGCGATGTCCGTATAATCAATTTTCCAAGAGAACATGCTGCACATGTCATTTTATTTCCCGCATATATCTCATGAACTTTCAGAGAATGACCATGTGAGCTCTCTATAATTTTTCGCATCATTGTGGTGCCTGGGTGACCAAGGCGATCATGCCACAATGTGAAATCTTCTAGATTTCTTTTGATCACAAGATGTGATTCAATTGCATCTATATAAGTATGATGCAAACAAGAAGAAAGTTCTGGAAATTTTTCCAGTATATGCCTTTTTCCGGCTTTATTAGAAGTCATATATATGTACTTCTTTCCTTTCTCAGTAGCAGACTGAGTTTCATACCCTTGAGAGTATATATCTTTAAAGCTCAACAAATTCCTTTTAGAATTTGGAGAATATAAGGCATTTTTTATGGAAAACTTTGTTCCATTAGGTAATATAAAATTTGCTTTGCCACTTCCTTCAATTACGTCCGTTGGACCCGATATTGTATTAATAATAATTCTTTTCGGGTTTAGCTCAGAGAAAAATCTCTTATGCCTCAGAATAGTGTGTGTTGTTCCACTGTCTGGTATACAAATTTCTTTGATATTTTTCCTTGCTATTGAATCCTCATCCATTTCTGTAATCAACATAAATGTTAATACATATAAGCAAATCTTTATTCATATAGAAAAACATGCAATAATTATACAACGGTTTATTTCAAGAAACAACATTATTTGAAAATAACTGAAATAAGTAATACTTATATGATGGCATTACTGGAGACTTAATAGTCTCACTACAAGCATTTCAGTTATCCGCATAAGCGGTCATGTCGAAATCATTCACAAAGTCTGAACCATCAAGATATGATGTTCCCTCAAAGTGTTCATTGAGGTTGACTTCTTTTCCTTTGCCCTTTTGGGACTCTTTATATAATTTACAAAGATGTTCGGGAGTACGACATACATGAGCCCAATGACCCTTTGATCCACATCTGTAACAGATGTTTTCACGCTTTTGAGCGTTATTCCCGTGGGATTCTTTTCTTGTAGGACCTTGTTCAGGTCGAACCCATTTATAAGACTTTCTGCCTTGAGGGTTAAAGAATCTCCCACGTCCACGGTTGAATCGTCGACCACGACCTCGATAGGTTTGACTTCTCCTCTCCGGATTTTTCACATCCGTTGCATTGATCTCAGGAAATGCTTTCGTTCCTGTTGGCCGAGAGTTGTGGTTTTGAATGAGAAGTTCATTATTCTTCTCTGCCAGTATTAGTGTCACGATTAAATCGGAAAACCTTTTGTATCCGCAATTGCGGTACATTTCTTGCAGAACACGATGCTCTTTGTGAAAAGTAAGATAAGTCTTTTCGAGCATTTCTGCTTCTGTAACAGGTTTTCCACAATACTTTAATTGTGACACTATCCTCAGCATAGCAGAGTTATAATCCTCTACTTTCTCGAAGTCCTGGAACCTTAGGTTTTTCCAGTCCTCTAATGCATGAGGGAGAGTTATTTCTCTCTGGTTGTCAAACCGAGCTTTTAAAGCTTGCCACATCTCGGCAGGATCTTTTATATTCGCATAATCATGCGTCAAACTCTCATCGAGATGTTTTCTTAAAAATATTATCGTCTTTGCCTTATCTTTGGCAAGCGATGAATTTTTCGTTTTTATGGTCTCAGACAATTCTTGCGACTCAAGATAGAGTTCTATATCCGTGGTCCATGCTATGTAGTTTGCTCCAGTAATTTTGAGAGCCGGGAACTTAAGCTTCTCAATATTTGCCATTATTTATCTAAACACAAAACCGAAATAAATATTATTAGTCGGATAATTTTATTTATTTTTAAAATGCAACATTTATATTAATAATGCATGCAATTGAAAATAAACATTATTAGCGATTTAATTTAAAACATGGAAGGTGCGTTTATAAGTGACGCAATTACAAGAAACACGATTACATAAAAGAGTAAAATAACAACCATTAAAAATTCTTCGGAAGAAAAATCTCCAAAGATTAAACCGTAAATAGCAACAAATATAAACCCGTAGGCAAAAGCTAAGAATGGATAAGCCATTTTTTTTTTCTTAGAAAGACAAATTATATTTTTTAGAGAAAATTTTGAGAAAGATGAAATATTTGAGTGAAATGAATGAATGAGAATGAGTGTATTTATAGATTGAAAACATTGTTCATAGCCGTTTGAAAAAGTAAAAATTTTTGAAATTTTTTTTTTTTCTTCATGACCGTTGCAGAAAAATATTGAACGGAAAATCAATCGTAAAAATTATAACAAGCAATCAGATCAATTTTACCGATTTCAGATAAACAATTTATATTTAGATGATTTAGCATGCTCATATAACAACTAAAATATTAATATATTTAAACAGCAATATTATGGTGACAGAGTCATCCACTTTAATAAATTGTTCAGCGGCTTAGCCGTCCAAGAACATTAAGTAAATAATTATGGCGGCTTAGCCGTCCATTAACATTAAATAAATAATTATGTGGCGGCTTAGCCGACCAGTATAATAATATTTTTTAGGCGGCTCAGCCGACCAATAGAATTTTCTTTTATAGACGGCTTTGCCGACCAATATAATTTTTATTTTTTTTTCATCTCCCTTTTTTTTTTTTTTTTTTCAGGAGGCATAACATTCGATATAACAGGGTATATATTATCAACATAAAAAGTTTCCGATCATAGAGTGATCGTGCTGATAACGTGTTATAAAAAGTATTTGATTTTATGGGTATAGAAATATAAATAATAAAGACAAAAATTTATACCCGTAATCGGATCGGAAACTGAATATAAAAGCAACGATAGAGAGAATATATATGTCTTGATGTTGTATTGTTATTGATGATTTACAATGAATTGATCACTCGTATATATAGGCATAAAAACTTAAGTTACTGTGCATGCATAGTGACGGTGGGCTCCACATATAAAATTAAACGTAAACGAAATCGGCGTTGTTTTATTTTTTCTTCTTCTCGAAGCACACTTCTTTTTACTTTTGCTTTTATAACAACAACTACTTAATTGTTTAAAATTATTTAGCTAGAAAGACTTTTAAGAGAAACTACAAATGTTTGAGATGAGGTATGCATTGGTATCTCTATCTCTTAAGGTGAGTATATGTGGCATGCATTCATTGTAAGATCACGATTTCTACGATGTAGCAAAACTGAATAATTACAATAGATAGTGATAAAACCATAAAATACAACAATCGATACCAATATTTGATAAACAAAGAACGGTTTGTGCGGAGGCGAAACGCTCTTTTCTTAATTCTTTAATTGCCTGTAGTGTGACGGTTTAACGCAATCAGAATCCCAGGATACAACCACACCATCTTCTGATTTGCAACATCCAAAATCAGAAGTCTAACGAACGCTAGTGATGTGTGTACTCTCAAGACTCAAAGAAAACAGAGAGAGTATACATGAAAGAAAATTTTCTATGAGAATGAGATTGTGTGTGTATGTATGAAGAAACTTTTTTCTATCTTTTATTTACAAAAGCAAAACCGCTCCACTAAAATGAGCATTCATGGAGATGTGAATTTAATGTCAGATTTATGGTTATTAATCTGTCGGTTTCAATGTTGAAAAAAAGAGATATTTGTTTGTTATGTTGACCAAATTAACCACAAATTACAAAACAAATATGAGCTAAAAAATATAAGCTATTAAACCTCAAGCCCATTTATCCAAACTCAAATCCGAGCCTAGCCCGATTTAGTATGGATATGCTTTCTCTCATTTACAATCTACTTTGGCCTCCAGGCTTTGAACCTAGACACAAACATCCTCCCTTATATACTAGAGGATTTCTCCATGTTTTTAATGTGAAATTTTTCCCATTTGTCCAAATTCTGTTTTTCAATCAACGAACTTTGAACACTCATTTCTCATTCAAATGAACTTCAATTTTGATAGTTGTCTGAAAAAGTAGTCCAACGCAACTAATCAAAATAAGTTCCAACATTCATGTCATCTTATCCCAGATTACTTCTCTGTCTTTTAAGTTTATCGTTTGTTAGAGAAAGACATTTCTTTTTATCCCAAGCTCACTGAATCACTGTAATGTCGTAGATTAAAATGATGGAAGTTTGTTCGGTGGTAGAGAAAGACTTAGACAAAATCTCAGCCTACCACCGAACAACTTCTGTTCACGTTATCTGTCTCTCTCGTCGTATGTACGATAACCAATAGCTCTCCTTTTGCAATTTATTAGCGATTTACGAAGAAATGGAACTTTTACCTCAATTCTAATCAAAGTTTTACCTTATTTGTTCATTTAATTCGAATATAATTAAGGAATATTTCATATTTGAAAAATGAAGATACATATAAATATATAACAGTAAATTTGGACAAACGTCCAGATAAGAAGAAGACATGTACTGTACTAAGAAGAGACAGAGATCAAAACTAAAGAATGTGAAGTGTAACTAGACAAACTTTTGTCTGTACAGAGACCACAAACAATACAAAAACGAACCCGACATCATTCCCCTCAGAATGTTGATTGATCAGTTATAAGATCCCTGAGGCTTGTTCTTGGCAAATTTCATTCAGTCTATTAGGAGTCTAGAGATGGCACCTTCTTCTTCCTAGTATTCAGGGCTGTACAGACTTATCAGATGTTCTTCGTTCATGCTCTTTCTTGAGTCGTACCATCTTACTTGTTCTGAGGATCCAAAGATCAGACCAGCATTATGCTTAATAATGGCAGCAGAAGAAACAGATATGATCGATATGAAGATGGAAAATGCAAGAGTTTTTTACCTGAAGAAGCTTGTTGTTCCTCTTCTCTTGTGCCATGGAGTATCATTGTGCCTGTGAGCACAGTGATGAATCCACATAATTCAGAGGCTATGCTGGCTGCGTCTTGCCCAGACCAGTCCTGTGAAAACCGTGTTTCAATATTAACAGTTTCCTTTAACTGATCTTTCGGGGATCTAAACGTTATCTAGTTGAACCTACCTTGAACATTATTGCACTAGCAACAATTGTGAGGGTTGTAAACATTACATAGTATACGGGAGAAACAATTGCTGCATTGAATGTGTCCAAAGCCTGCAAAAAAAAATTATAACAGTAACAATCTTAGGTCTTAAGTCGAGACGGGAATAGTATGCCAAATAGAAACAAGTAAAAGTATCAACAATCCCAAGTGAATTTTCTAGAGTTCTTATGTTTGCTGAAAAAAATAAAAGAGACCTTCAATGCTACAAATGCAGCGATTCAGTCCCTAAGTCAAGTTGAGGAATGATCTACTGATGGATATTCTACTTTCACTTGCATACTAACCGATTGACTCCAGAATATATATATATATATCTTATATAAAAGCCTTTCCAAACAAATATCCGGTGTAGAGAGCTTACCTTGTTTAAATAAATCAATTGTGTAACTACACAGGTTGCTGCAACCATGACAAAAAGCCATGTCTGTGGATACCCGATCTGGCTTACTCCCTCCATTGTTAATTTTATCGCAATTCCAATAGCTTTTATGCTCATAACCTATATAAAGACACCAACAACAGGAGATTATTAGAGCTATAAGTGCACTAGAAAATGGAAATAAAGATCAAGTATGCTCAGATGAACCAACTTACAGTGAGAGCACCCATTAACGAACAGATTCCGATATAAACCAGAATGTTTGTTTGGCCGCACAGGGGTTCAAAGTGCAGAATTAAAGCAAGGACAATCGACATGGTTATGGCTACGTAGATTAGGAAAGCTGTTTCATACATAAGAAAGGAAAATGGTGTTTCTCAGATAAACAGTACAATGTGTGTGAGAGAGAGAGAGAGAGAGCTACCTGGCTGAGTTGCCAGATTCCATATTTCTTCAACGGAATTAGGAGTCTGCTCCTTAGGTGCGTGGATGACAATAACAACGGAGCCAACGATGCAAGACACACATCCGAGAACCCCCATTTTCTTAAGTTTTTCCTTTAATAGGAAATGTGCCAAAACAGCACTAGGAGTGAGTGAAAAAGAAGAGGTTAGTCAGAGAATATGACAGTCAATAGACAGAACTGAGTAACTGAGCAATGTTATCACATAGATACCTGATGATTATACTTAATGCACCAAGAGGAGTAACGAGTACAGCTGGTGCATAAATATAAGCGACAAAGTTTGCAGCTTCTCCAACAATCACTAAACATAAAAGGTAACAGAAATCTGGTTTAGCGCAGTCTGACAAGGAGTAAAGACTATAACAAGAAATACTCACTTGTCACCATGCCCGCCCACCAAAGAGGCTCTAATAAGTATGTATAACCTCCATACCCTGCAGCATCATCCAGTGAGGATACCAATCCCATGTAAGATTAGTGGTTTCTTTCATTCGATAGGGAAATTGTTTCAAATCAAATGATAGTAAAGCTATAAAACTAATTTGTAACTGTAATTGAATCCATTAAAGCTAGGAGGAGTAAATGGAACAAAGGGTAGTTCGAATACAAGACTAGTAGGAGTGGCAATTGAACAATTATTATGTCAATTGGTCAAAAAGTGATAAAAAGGGGCAAGAAGAAGAAGCGGACCAGCTCGGGTGCCGTTAGCACCAGCTCGCTTGAGACCTTTCTTCTTAAGAATGAAGCTGGAACCAATGAAGACACTTGAGGCTACAGCTAGTATCAACCCCTTCCCATTGTCCGACTCCATTCCAAAAACAAAAATTAACCCTAAAATGTCTCTGTTTCTGAATCGGAAGACAATAGAAGAAGTCAATCTCGCTCACAAACAGCAACTACTATAATCCTATCTTCTCGTTCTTTCTCCGGGATGTGTAATCTCCGATCAGAATCAATCTAATCCAAGAAATTTTGAAAAGAGGATTTGTTGCTGATGAAGAAAGAGAGAACGATGGAAGACGAAAGGGAAACGCACAAAAGTGGTCCGATGCCAACGCGGCCGTCTCACACGACCTGTGCGATTTGCTTGCTGCTTAAATTTTCAAAATCAAAATCAAATGAGAGAAGAGATAGAGAGAGAGAGAGAGAGAGAGAGAGAGAGAGAGATCTGATTCGAGCTTCTCTCTGTTTTGCCTCTGGCGAGACGACACGACAGCTCAGGAAAATTCTTGCCGAGTCTTAACCGGGTCCGGTACGTGTTTTCGGTTTATATAATTTTACATTAGAAGACGAGTCTTCCTTTCATCACTTATCCGCGTCGTCGGCTCAAAAAATTAAAACAATTCGGAATTACTTTTCCATCACACACACTTTGTTCTTGTAACATTTTGATTTTGGTAACCATTTCTCACCTAATTATTTTACTTTTATTTTATAAAATTTATTAGTATATACTTTTAACCAAAAATAATACTATACAAAACAAAAAAGAGAGGTATCGTGGAGCTGGGTCCGATTGACTTTCTTATTGCGAGTATTTAGTATACAAATTAAGCACATGCTGCTGTGTATGACCCGGAACTTTTTTCATCACTCATTTTATTATCATGTTACTTAATTTTTATTTTTTTATTATTAGCAAAAAAAGTACGATTTCCGTCAAATTTGATGAACTATAAATGTGTACATAGTCTGACCAACATTTTAATTAGACCAGTCATATCTAAAAGGAAAACTTATAATAACACTAACTCTAAAGCAAATAAGGTTAAGACGTTAAGACCGTATCGTGTGGTAGCAGCTCAATTTTTTGTTGGGCCTATTACAATTACAAATGGGCCCAATCGTATTCCAGCAAAAGTATCTATAATTACTTTGTCTTATTTGCCGATACCTAAATGCTTTTTCTAATTTTAGAAAATATCCATTTGTGATTTTAGCTGAGTCAGAAAAGGCCACAATAAAAGATTTCTTATTATTAATTAGGAAAATATCAAAGCAGAGAGAGAGAGAGAGAGAGAGAGAGATCAGTCCATACTTGTAGAAACAAAGATTGAAAAGACCAGCACAACTAAAAACCCTAGACCCATCACCATGACCGGAATCTAAGAAGAGATCTGACCACAATCGGCGATCACAACAGGCTTCGTGGGCTTTCCAGAAGAAGACCCAATCTTCTCAATAGCCTTAACAACGTCCAAGCCTTCAATCACCTGACCAAACACCACATGCTTCCCATCAAGCCAATCAGTCTTCACGGTACAGATGAAAAACTGAGATCCATTAGTGTTAGCACCAGCGTTCGCCATCGACAAAATCCCAGGTCCAGTGTGCTTCCTCTCGAAATTCTCATTCTCATCCGTATATCGATTCACCACCTGTCCCGTTCCCGACGGTGAAATCTCCTCCTTGGCACATGAAATTAGGGATCACACGGTGGAATGAAGATCCTTTGAAGTGGAGTGGCTTCCCGCTACGTCCGACGCCTTTCTCTCCGGTGCAGAGAGCTCTGAAATTCTCAGCCGTCTTCGGAGTTTTGTCGGTGTACAGCTCCATCACGATCTTTCCCGCTGGTGTACCACCGATGGTCATGTCGAAGAAAACTTTAGGATGCGACGCCATGTTTTGGGGAAGGAATTGATAAAAAAGTGTGTGTGTGTGTGTGTGTGTGTGACCTAGAGATTTTTCCTGTGTAGAATCTGTTGAGGACGAGGTGTAGATATTTATAGACAGAGAGAGATGTGGAACGAGAAAAAAAAAATATCTGTGAGAAGATAAATATTATTATTGGCTGGCTGTTAGATTGAGACACGTGTTGAGCTCTCCATTTGCTTTTTCAATGTTCTTTAACCGTGGTTAGGTTGAGTTTTTTGACCACGGTAAATGCTTTTGAATTTGTCCATCCCGAAATCGACACGTGTCGTTTCTCTTTAATGTTGCAACTCCTATTTCCTGTTTCATTTATTTCATTTTTAAATGGAAATATTGGGTATTTTTCTTAATTTTGAATTATCTAATGATGACAAAAAAAACGGAAATATTGTATCGAAAACAATAAGGAAAAAAAAAAGGAAATCGTCACTAAAATGTAAAAACGGATGCATCATAGTATTACTATTTTCATTATAGAAAACGGAAATATTGTTTTTAATTTTGTAAAGGGGAAATGTAAAGTGTGTGTGACCTAGATTTTTAATTATTAGAAAACGGAAATGTAAAAGGGAAATTGTTTTAAATTATGAATATCTACTGATAAAAAAAACAGAAATATTGTATCAAAAACAACAAGGAAGAAACGATAAAAGGGGGAAAATTAATATTTTCTGAATATTATTTATATATTATATTTTTACATAGATACTATGCACTATCCAATAAGATTGGTGCTACGAGGAATGCTGTCTGATATGAGGTTGGCCCTAACTAAAGCTCGTTACTCTCGCATCCATCTAAACATGGTAATCAAAGATCATTCAAAATCTCTAGCAGTTGTATGTATTCTCTCTCTTATTGTGGTTATGTTTCTTAACGTTTTTCTTCTTCTGAACATTACTTTAATTTCTCCAATCTATCATGGATCATGGCTCAAACTGTTGCGCTACTAACTTTAATAGCCAAAGGCCCAAAACTATGATTTTCGACCAATTTTATAAACCATGAATTTGTACATAGTCGACTAATACTATAAGATATGCAAGAGAACTTAACACATGAGTCTAAAACATCTGTCACCCTTTCAGTTTTCACTACCCACTTAATTTAAATTTTCTTCTCCTTAAGTTCAAGTGAAACTAACTACGAATAAACCCATTGGAAGTTCAATTGTTAATACGTTGGGCTTTAAGGTATATTATCAAGCTAGAAAACAGGAAACACAGTTCATAGCAGCAAGGTCGTTTCGTTGGACAAGCCACCTACGCAATGGTTTAGGACCACCCATTATATTAAAATTTTTGAGGGTCTTTCAATTAGTTTCTTATACTAGCTTTATACTATATTTCTTTTATCGTTTTGAGTTCATAATATTTTTTTATACTATTTTCATTTTTTTTTTGCTTTATTTCATTTTTATCTATTTGATTCTAAACATTTATTACTTATTAAAATATTAATAAATAACACAAATATCAGATTTTTTTTTTGTCAACACATATCAGTTTAGAAGAAGAATTATATATAATTATGGAACTCTACTAATAAAAAAATTCTAAAAAATTATAGATTTCTCTTGTCATGTTTTTTAAAAAAAGACTTGCACCCCTTACTTACTTTAATGACCGAAGTGATTTTTTCAAAATTGTATGATTTATTTTTTTTAATTTTTTCTTAAACTCCAATGAATAATTTGTTAATGACGATTATATAAAGTAGTATTTTCTTCAATTTTCGTCAAATGATTTGTTGTTTTATAAAATAATTCAGATGACTGGATACTTCTTTTTAAAACTAATACTATTTGAAATTTTAGACAATGAATTTTTGTAAAGAACATACATCCATTTTTGAAGGGTTTCTAAATAAAATCCCTCATCAATTTTGGAGTTTGAGCTTATAATTTTGAAAAATTTCGGTTCAGATCACCAATATCGTTGGACCGGTCCTACATAGCAGCTTCTAGAAATAGATATTCAAAAAGACCTACATAGATAATATATCATAGTAGACAAAAGAAAATAGTAGCAACAAACGCTAAGGTCAAAACACCACTAACTAAACCACCCTAGTTTCATTAGTGTATACTATGCGCCTCTGTCCAAAACCGTTTTGTACAATAACGGTCTGTCTAGTACTATGTTTACTATCACTAACCCTAGCCCTAACCGAGTGATGTTTTGAAAAACAACGTCAGTTAATAGAAAAAGATCCATCAACACCCTTTTCCGAGCAATGGATAAAGGAGGAGGCGAAGGCGGAAGCACCATCCTTCTTTGTATGACCACGTTGACTTATTTTTTAAAAAATTGCTATATTGTTAAGAATTACGGATCTAATTTCTCCTCAAGAACACGAATTAAAAGCAATAAATAAAAAGCACACAAGATTTATAGTGGTTCATCCTCAACGTGAAAGTTACGTTCACTTTCTGCCATTGCAGATTTCACTAAGATCAAAGAAATTCGGAAGCTACAAGTTCTCTCAAGTTCTCGCTCTACCACTCTCTACCTTCGATAATCATAAAAGACGGCTACAGAAAATACATATGAAAGAAAAATCTAGGACTAACAAGGATGAGCCTAAAGTACTCAAAATACTCTTAATGAAACGTTTTCAGACAACCATACGTTCACAGACTCGAACATACGTTCACAGCGTCAACCATACGTTCACAGAATAGAACATACGTTCACAGCATCAACCATACGTTTATAGAATAGAACATACGTTCATATTCTCTTAGATACTCCATATATCTTCTATATTGAGATTTTGTCTCTACAACTCAACAATCTCCCACTTGGAGACTAATCACAATCTTCAGTCTCCATCTGCAGTGGCGTCTTCTATCCTCAGTTTAGAAAACCAACTGAGGTTGAACACAACCTCAGCTTATCATACGGCACGACCTTTGTCAACATGTTTGCCAGATTCTGACTTCCAGGGATCTTCTCAAGCACCATCACTCCATCTTCCAACATTGATATTATGAAATGATACTTTTGTTTTATGTGCTTCGTTCAAGCATGGTAAACCGGGTTCTTTGCCAAATCTATGGCACTCTTGCTATCACAATGTAGCATACTCTCCTCATGGTTCTGATCCAACTCTAACATAAATGATTGTAACCACATCATCTCTTTTGTCGCCTTTGTCATAGCAACATACTCAGCTTCACAGCTTGATAGAGCTACGATCTTCTGCAACTTTGAACTCTAACAAATTGCAGTACCATCAAAAGTGTAAACATATCCGGATGTGCTCTTCATGATATCAATGTCACCTCCATTGTCAGCATCAACATATCTCTGCAATCCCATCTCAGACTTCTTGAAACACAACGTTGAACTCAGATTCTCTCTCAGATACCTTAGAATCCACTTAACAGCATCCCAATGTTCTCTGCCCGGATTGCTCATAAACCTGCTAACAACTCCCACTACATGTGCAATGTCTGGCCTTGTGCATACCATCGCGTAAATAAGGCTGCCTATAGCATAAGCATATGGAACCTTACCCATATATGTCATCTCATCTTCTGTCACAAGTGACTAATCTTTGGATAACTGAAAATGACTCGCCAGGGGAGTACTAACTGGTTTCGCGTCATCCATGTTAAACCTCTTGAGGATTTTTTTCACATACTCTTTATGTGACAGCTTAAGACTCTCCTTGCTTCTACTTATTCTCATCCCAAAGAATATGTTTCGCTTATCCCAGTTCTTTCATCGCAAACTCTTCTGAGAGTGTTGCCTTCAGCTTGACGGGTATTTAAAATCAAGTATAATGCTGACGAGTCTGTTGAACGTTACAAAGCACGACTTATAGTTCTTGGGAATCGTCAGAAAACAGGTGAAGATTTTGATGAAACTTTCACTCATGTTGCTAAAATGTCCAATGTTCGTAACTTGTTAGGGATGGTGTCTGATAAGTAATGGGAAGTTCATCATATGCACGTGCACAATGCTTTTTTTCACGGTGATCTTGATAAAGAAGTCTATATGAAACTCGTTTCGGCTTTACTCAATCATATGCTAAATATTCTCTTTTTCTCTTACACGCGGTGAAGTTGAACTACGAGTTTTGGTGTATGTCGATGATTTGTTGGTGTGTGGTATTGATATTCCTATGCTCACAAAATTTAAAGATTATTTGGGAAGTTGGTTTCGAATGAAAGATCTTGGCAAAGCGAAATATTTTCTTAGTTTAGAGTTGGCTCGCAATAATGAAGGTATATTTTTTATCTCAACTAAAATATACAATTTATATTATTTTAGAGACGGGTCTTCTTGGATCCAAACTGGCATTTACACCGATGGAGCAATATCATCATCTTGGGATGGACACTAGTCCGCTTCTTCCAGATCCGCTACCGTATAGAAGACTTGTCAGACGTCTTATTTATCTTCTTACCACTCGTCTGGGTTTGTGCTAATATGTTCATGTCTTGTCATAATTTATGCAAGCTCCGCGTGAATCTCATTGGGAAGCTGCTCTTCGATTGTGCGTTTTCTTAAAGGTTCTCCGAGTCAAGGTATACTCAAATCGAACTCGGATTTAACACTTGCTGCTTATTGTGACTTGGATTGGGCTGCATGTCCTCAAACAAGACGATTTTTGAGTTCGTATATCACGCTTCTTGGTGGCTCTCTGATCTCTTGGAAAACTAAGAAACAACGTCGAATATAGGGTTATGGCTCGTGCGACCGATGATATTATTTCGTTGAGGCAACTTCTATCAAATCTTGGTGCTCCTCAAACAGAGTCGACTCGTTTGTTTTGTGATAGATAAGCAGCTATTCATATTGCGGCTAATCCGGTTTTTCACGAACGGACTAAGCACGGTAAAGTTGATTGTCATGTCATTCGTGATGCAATTACTGATGGGATGATTTTCATTATTCATATTCCTACAACATAACAACTTGCATATGTTTTAACAAATGCATTTGGTCATCCCAAATTTGATTATCTAGTGTCCAAATTAGGTATTTCGGATCCTTATGCTTCAACTTGAGAGGGAGTATTGAACTATGTTTTATTATTGGGCATTTGTGTATATGTTGTTGTGCGTTTTTGTTTAGCCGTCATATGTCTTTGTATAAATACAACTTGTACACAAGTTTACGATTCAATAAGAGAGAGTATTCTCTGAATTTACATAATTGATACGTTTGACCGAAAAAGAAGAAAAAAAAGAATTGATACTTCTCGTACTAATTTAGATCCTTAAAAAGAAGTTGAATAGAAAAGAGATTACAGAGTTTATTTTTAACAAGAAAAAAAAATTACAAATATTATTGGCTGGGATTAATTTAAAGATACAGAAGCATCACACATCTACATAGAATTCAGCAAAGAAACAAAGGAATATTACTTTTTGGCATCACTCACTTTTCTTAAATTAAGAAAGACAGAGAATTTTGTCTCCATCAAGGATGAGAAGGGAAAGGAGGCCATTCCCCGAACTTAGGGTGTGGAATGTATTTAGGTGGGAAAGACGGAAACTTGGGAAGTGGTGGACATGGCTTCTTTGGAATCACCACTACCGGTGGCTTGTATATCGGTTTGTAGATGGGGACCGGTGGCTTGTAGATCGGCTTGTGAAGTGGTGGGCATGGCTTCTTTGGGATTACCACCGGCGGCTTGTAGATAGGCACCGGAGGCTTGTAAATAGGCACGGGTGGCTTGTAGATGGGCTTATGTGCGATCTTTGGTGGACACGGTTTCTTGGGTATCACCACTGGTGGCTTGTAAACAGGCACTGGAGGCTTGTAGATAGGCACCGGCGGCTTGTAGATGGGCTTATGTGCAATCTTTGGTGGACACGGCTTCTTGGGGATCACCACCGGTGGCTTGTAAATTGGGGGACAAGGCTTCTTGATCTTAGGAAACGTTAACTTAGGCAAAGGGAACTTAGGCATATGCCAAAAGAACTTTGAGATGCAAACTTCCGGTGAGAATTTAAGACTTTGTTTGAGACCCAAAACGTGGTTTTCGCCGGATTTTGATAGAAACACGATCTTAGAGGCCTCGAGGCCCTCGTGGGCTGGGCAAGGTTTGCCGGAGGCACTGTGAAGATGAGCATAGCAAGCTTCTTTTAGGGTCCCGTCGTCTCCAACAATTTCATGAGGAATATTGAGATGAAACTTTCCTGTTTGGTCAACTTCTCCGCTTCCTCTCGTAACAAATTGGCCTTTTAAATCGGCCGCCTTGCATTCTATCGTTACTCGGAGTCCTATTTTCAAATAAAAGCATCAGTTTGAAAGTCGCAATGTAAAAAACATATATACTTAAGTTATAAGAAGAGTATTTTATTCAACGCATAATCAGTCGAACTATATAAGGACCAAGAAGAGACGTTTATCGACCGGAACATTTAGTATAAACATGTCGAGGTCGAGGTCATTAACATGCATGTGTAAATGATATACCTGAGAATGCTTTGGGGATCTTGATTTTGCTGCTTTCGGCGTAGCCAACGACCTCGACATCGCCAACGACCCTGATGTCACGGCTAAGGGAATGAGCCACCGAACAGAGAGCAAACACAAAGATGAGGCAGAAAGCACCTCCTCCGTTTTTCGGTAATATCCTCATCAGATTCTCTTGTTGAAGATATATGTAACTAATAGAAGAGAAAGAAGATATGATTCTACTGAGATCGCCTCTCGTGTATATTTATAGGTCGCTTACGGCTATTATTTCATAAATTCATGGATTTATTGTGTTTCTTCTAAAGTTACGATTCAAATACTTGGTTGTGCCGTAGCCACGTGAATGTACGAGTGTTATTTTCTTCTTCTTTAAACTTTAGTCTTCTGCTTATCGTTCGATACATATATATGCTCAATCATCGGTTCAACTTTTTCATTTTAGAAGAATAAGAAACCAACATGACTAATATGGATGGATTTGATACGATAGTATCAATTTGGTTTCTATTCGAGTTTCAAACATTTTTAATTTTAAAAACAAAATTAAAATTTTAGATCAGGATTTTATTTTTCCAATTTGTCTCAAATTTCAATCAGTTTTTTTTGTCTGATTAAGTAAATCAAACATATTAGATTTTATAGCCTTATAGTCAATACAAAAATTCATAAATTATAAACGTACGTAGATGAATAAATGAGATCGTATATAATATAATTGTGTCTACGTACCACCGACCCCAAATTAAATCGTCTCACATGAGAGCCTATAGAGGATAACTTTAGTTTATTTGCCCCCAAAAACAGATAAGGAGGGTTCACTTTTATCCTAATCACCTAAATATGTGGAGAAATAAAAAGACAATTTTATATCGTTTAAGATAAACCAAGTCTTAAGTTTGAGCACTAGATGTCAGAAAATATAATAATCTTAACCCGAGGATACTATCAAGTACAACTCACTAGCTACGTACGTCCATAATTTGTTGATTATCCAAAAAAGCATCTATATTAGTTTCGAGTTTTGTAGCAGTCACGTACATTCTGTGAATCTGTGATGGTTAAATCTGAAATGTGTGTATTTAAAAAATCGGTGACCAAATTCGACCACATTGATATATACGGCACAAAAATCACAAGGCTATATATAGTAATAGAAGATGAGAATATAACGTAGTTGGTAATACGTCCACGTCTCAAATGCTTGAATTAACAAGTCATGTATTTACCACTATGGCTAAAAGTACGGCATGCATGCAAGGCGCATGATCTAAGTAACAGAGGTAACAACATTTATGCCAAAAAAAAGTATACATATATTGTTGAATTGGTTAGAGGGGAAATTTGTGATAAATTAATAATATATGGTTATTGGTTAGAAGGCAGAATCGAACTACTAATTTATGACATTACTTCTTATTGTCTTTTGAAGCTGGCAAGGCCCCTCAGACACAATTCCTGCTAATAGAAAAAGCCAGCTCAAAGACACTGCCTGTTATTCTTCTCTCAACTATTTTATCCATCCATATATTCATAAATATAACTCGTGTATAAACCACATTAATTCTACACTATTTGTTATGTTGTAACCATTCGAAATCTAAATGATCATCAGTTTCTATATTGTGGATCAAATCCGAGAAGCGTATTTAATTTTTCATATCACGATTTGTTTCTAACTGGTAATATATATATATATATATATATGTAACCAAACCTTATATATTTTGTAAATGTTTCCCGACGATCCTTTAGCTTCAACAGAGCGAGCAACTGATCCGTTTAGACTTTAGAGTAACCTACAGTTAAGATAGAGAGTATTTCGACTCTTTGTATGCATTGATCGCATTTATATAACAAATTCTTAGTAATGATTAAATAATTCAAACAAAAATATGAATAAATAAAACATGTAATTAATAAATAGCATATCTTTTGTAGATGGTGTGTCTAATCATCCTATATGGTCTATAGCGTTCATTAATTTTTAGGGGACAACCCATAAACCAGTCATTAAATCTCTAATAAATATGTTATTTTTTTAGTACTCTTTCCATTTTAAAATAAATGGTATTCTAGTCTTTTACACACAAATTAAGAAACAGAATTAAAACTCTATTATACCTCTAACTTAATTCCATTATTTTTTGCTGTAACCATTTGTTAATTTTGATTGAGGTTAAAAAAGAAATACAATGTGTAAAATTGCATTGAAGTTTTAAAATGACATTTATTTTTTTAACAAAAAAAATAGATTAGAATACCATTTATTTTGAAATGGAATGAGTCTAAGTTTGTATTTATAATATTTAGTAGCGACATAAAAAGGAGATTGTGACATCATTAGTCTGGCTGTAATAATTAATACAATGAGGTGGTGAAAAGATTGTTCAATATATATAAACAAATCAATTGATTGGGTAAAATCAATTTGAAAGTGGATTGAGTTAAAACAGTAAAGCAATGTTTTTAAACCCGATCCGGACAGCGAACCGGTTTATCTATCGGATCATCGGATCACTGGTCCAACCGCGGGTCAACCGCGGGTCAATAGATTATTAAAACATTTATATATATATTATATATTATATATTATATATATTATAAATATATACAACATATAAAGTCTTGAAGCTTTTTCTTTTGATTTCAAAATAAACAGTATGAACTCTAAAATTTAAAAAAAAATAATACTAAATCTCAAGAGTATGGATGTCTAGCAATAACCATAAGCGAACATTCAAAGTTCAAACTAAAACCTAAACCCTCTAATTCAAGCTAAGGCTTTTTTCAAAACCCAAACCGCCGGTTCAACCAACCGGTTCGCGGATTAAGAGCGGGTTTTTCCGGATTTTGACTGGTTTTTTATTAATGGATTTTACCATATAACCCGAACCGTAATAGTGATCGGGTCGCGGTTCAACCGGTTGAACCGGCCGGTCCGGGCCGGGCGTGAAAACATTGCAGTAAAGTGTAAAACCAAGGGATTAGGCGTCATAATAGATTTAAACCACCAATTATGAACCTAATTATCTAAACCAAACCAATGCTCGTTTCACCGGGTTAATGGATTTGCATCATGGAAGGCGACATTATCTTTCATAGGAGTTATTAGAAGTCATCGGAGAAGCCAATCCCCTCTTCACTATGGGCTTGAATATTTAGTGTGGACCGTGTCTAGTGTTTGTAATTTCAAGAGAAATGTTTTGCTTTGCAATATATTGTAACACTCCGGTTTCAGAAAATATGGTGGTGCATGCGGAGAAGTTTAAAAGAATTGATTTGGCCACCTATGTCACCAAAGTGCACTTATCTTTTCGGTTAACTGTCCTGAGATAATTCCACAGTTAAGGCGACATTATCTTTCATAGGAGTTATTAGAAGTCATCGGAGAAGCCAATCCCCTCTTCACTATGGGCTTGAATATTTAGTGTGGACCGTGTCTAGTGTTTTGTAATTTCAAGAGAAATGTTTTGCTTTGCAATATATTGTAACACTCCGGTTTCAGGAAATATGGTGGTGCATGCGGAGAGGTTTAAAAGAATTGATTTGGCCACCTATGTCACCAAAGTGCACTGATCTTTTCAGTTAACTATCCTGAGAGAATTCCACAGTTAAGCGTGCTTGTGCTGGAGCAATTTCAGGATGGGTGACCTTCTGGGAAGTAATTGTCGGAACCGTGTGAGTGAGGACAAAACATGGGGAAATATCACGTGGTGATTTATAGGGTCGGTAAACAAGTCTTTAAAGCCTCCCGAACGTAGCGAACCGACCGTCAGACCAAGGGTGAGCCCACGGGACGAGACAGACGTGGGGCCCACTAAGAGGTGGCGGTCGGAGCGTTACAAGTGGTATCAGAGCCGAACCCAGACGAGTGTGGAGTCAAGAGGGCTCACACCATCGGGGGTGACGGTCTTGGTGCGCAACGAGGACGTTGTGATCTGTTAGTGGGGGTGAATTGTAACACCCCGGTTTCAGGAAATATAGTGGTGCATGCGGAGAGGTTTAAAAGAATTGATTTAGCCACCTATGTCACCAAAGTGCACTTATCTTTTCGGTCAACTGTCCTGAGAGAACTCCACAGTTAAGCGTGCTTGTGCTGGAGCAATTTCAGGATGGGTGACCTTGCGGGAAGTGATTGTCGGAACCGTGTGAGTGAGGACAAAACATGGGGAAAGATCACGTGGTGATTTGTAGGGTCGGTAAACAAGTCTTTAAAACCTCTCGGACGTAGCGAACCGACCGTCAGACCAAAGGTGGGCCCACGGGCCGAGACAGATGTGGGACCCACTAAAAGGTGGCGGTCGGGGCGTTACATATATATATTGTTCAAAACTGAAGACGATGAACTCTAGATAATGTTCATTGGGAGTAGACTCAGGATCACTTCTCAAAAATTCCGGGCGCGGGCTACTTTATTTGTTTGCCATGCGTTGGCACATAAAAGAATTTCCAACCCGAAATAGATAGGCAGATTGAAATGGAACTTTTGGATGGAAAATCGAGGGTGGGAACCACGTTAAGCTCTTCCTTATCTTAGGACGAATGAGAATCCGATAGCTCGGACATCAACTTCTCGAGCCTGGTCCAAGAGGGGCCCGGTTTCTTGGATGTCTCAAAAGAAGGCGCCAGTTCGCCTTTCAAATGAGAGGAGTGGACATTTCATTTAATGCAAGACATCTACGCGTAACTTACATTTTTCGACTAGGAAGCCATCACATCATAGACAAATGCGATGCACAAGACACTAAAGGCACCTCACCACTGATGAAAGCGCGCGCGACACGCAGCCATAAAGATCCAACCCAACAACATTAACCAAGTTTTGGACCCGAAATAGGTAACGCTTTATAAATATTTCCTTCACTCGAAAGAGAATGGGAGAAGGCGGCCTTTATGACTATCACCACTTAATCACTTTGAGATTATTTTTTTGTTTGAGATAAGCCCAATGTTGAGCCCGATAACAGTATTTCAAGGCCCATAAGAAAACATTAGAAGCCCAAAACGAACATGCATAAAAGAGCTCTCTCTATCGCTCTCAACAACAATGGAGGTCGGAAGAATCTTGTGAATTCGATTCCGATTTTGAGCGAAAGGAAGCGGGAGAAGAAAGATGTCGGGTATGGGTGATGGCTACGTTGGTACGGCTCAAGATGCGGTGAGGATACGGCGGCTTCAGAAGCAAAGAGAGGCTGAACGCAAAAAGATTCAAGAGCTGAAGAGCAAGACTGCCTCCGGCAAAGACCAATCTGGTCTTCTCCAATTCGGCACCAGTTCTTGCGAGGTTCGTTCGACCAATGAAGATCTTCTCTGATCACCAACTATATAGACTTCTTTCCGATTTCTAGGTTTCTAGAGGATAAACGGTGGATTTAGGTTCTGGCTCTGAATTAGAAGTTTTCGCAATATTTAGGGTTTAGCATGATTACAACGATCAGTTGTCAGTGATGATTCCGAACATCTTTAAAGTATTCATTGACGATTCACATAACAAAATTAGAAAACCAACTTCAAAAATTGCAGCTTAAAGCTTTGGTGTTGAAATTTCTTAATGTGATATTTGTTTTAACATATTTGCTGTTTTTAGATTCTTGACACTGCTTTCAAGAAGGAAACAGTCGGTTTGGTTACAAGAGAGGAATATGTGGAGAAGGTAATTGGAGTCATCACTTGTATCACTCTCCACTTTATCCATCAATTTTTAACAATCATCTATATTTTGGTGTTTAATTGTGTCCGTGATTTGTGTAGAGGGTTAATATCCGTAATAAGTTCGAGGAAGAAGAGAAAGAGAAACTGCAGAAGCTACAGCAAGAGTGAGTTTTGTTTCTTAAGTCCATTCTTCTTAGTTATTGATGTTGTGTTTTTGGCTTAAGCTTGATTGACTTTGTTTCTAAACTACAGGGAAGAGGAGCTGCAGCTAGAGAAGCGTAACAAGAAGAGAAAGATTAAGGGATCCTCCCGCCTATCTTTTGCTGAAGATCTTGAGAATGGCAGTGACGAAGATGATGGAGAAAACAGTAAGTGCATTGATTCATCAATCTCGTAGATCGAAATTCGTTTACCTGGACCATACATTAGTTATTAGACTTTCTTACGTATTACCTTGACTCCTGAATATGCCGTTGTTACATCAGTGGTGAATGTGGTATAATTAGGATTTGGTGTGATACATGCTGTCATTCAATTAAACCACTATAGCTTTCTTCCTTTTATATGTATAGAAGTTGGGAAAAGTATAATCTGTATCTTTTGCAGAAATAATGAATCACTTTCTTTTTTTCTTTTTTTTTGGGGGGAAGTTGAGAAAGTATAATCTCTATATTTTGCAGAAAGAATGAATCTCATCACTTGTTAGAGACATTGATTCTACAATTGTAGATTTGAGTCTTGCTTGGTTGTTGGAGCTTTTGAGATGCAAATAGCTTACCCGCATAGGAATTTCAAATATCATCTAATGTTATCCTTTTTGTAACTTCTATCATGTATCCTATTTGTGCAGAGAGTTCTGGGACTATGAGCTTACGCTGCGGGAAACTTGGCAAGGACCCCTCAGTGGAAACTAACTTCCTCCCTGACAGGTGATCTCGTGCTCTCTTGTTTACCTTTTATCATCCCTGTCTGCTTTTGCAGTAAGTCTCAACTTTAGCTGTCTTGTTTTGAGGTTGCTGTTTCAGTGAGCGGGAGGCAGAGGAACAAGCTGAACGTGAAAGGCTGAAGAAGCAGTGGCTTCGTGAACAAGAGCAGATTAAAAGTTGTCCACTTTCCAGTTGCTTCTAATTTCAGTACTAACACGTGATTCAAGGAAGATTGTCTAACTAATTTTGTGCTTTTCAGACGAGCCTCTTATGATTACTTACAGTTACTGGGATGGGACGGGCCATAGACGAGTTATCCAGGCAAGCACAAGCTACATCTTTGTAGTGCTGTTTGAGCTTAAGTTCATATCTTACCTTTATGCTAAGCCCTTTTACAGGTCCGCAAGGGTGACGCAATTGGGAATTTTCTGCGGGCTGTTCAGCAGCAGCTTGCCCCTGACTTCCGGGAGATTCGGACGGCATCAGTTGAGAATTTGCTATATGTAAAGGAAGATCTTATTATCCCACATGTGAGAACCCTTTACACTTATCAAGTTATTCTCCCTTCACTATCTAGAACATAACGATAACATGGGAATGTTGTTTGCAAATGCAGCAACACAGTTTTTACGAGCTGATCATTAACAAGGCTAGGGGGAAGAGTGGCCCGGTATGCCTTGTCGAAAATTTCTGAATTCAGTTTATATAAAAATGGTAACTGAGACTCACCCACTCCTGCAATGTTCTTGTTAACAGCTGTTTCACTTTGATGTGCATGAAGACGTGAGAACAATAGCAGATGCAACAATAGAGAAAGACGAGGTATGTTTCCCTGACCCAGTTGCATCAGAGAAGAGACTGTGTCTAAAGCTTTGTAAAATGTGGTGTTATTGAAGTCGCATGCGGGTAAAGTTGTGGAGAGGCATTGGTACGAGAAGAACAAGCATATATTCCCTGCTTCAAGATGGGAGGTAATACTCTTTAATCAACTTTTCTATGCACTAATAGTTCTCTCAGTTAATCTAGACTTGTAAGCATCAAATTATTGACATTATATCCCTGGGCAGATTTACGACCCGACAAAGAAATGGGAGCGGTACACAGTCCATGGGGATTGATTGATATATATATTTGACCAGAAGATGCTTTTGAGGTTTGATGCATGGAATCTGGTTGACATGATTTTATCAGATGTGGTTGTAGTAGTAGTGGAATGTTCATGGAATTTTTTAATGCTTATTTGAGCCATCTTATTATTTCAATCCCCCTCAAATCAATGTACCATTACACTCTCTCTTTTTTTTAATTTCTTAAAATCATGGAAATAATTACTGAAAATTTGTTTAGTTATGTATTCCTGTCATTTTTCATATGAAAATTGTTAGCTAGTGTGAGATATTCTGAGAATAAAGAGAGAGCACACAACACAATTTAACTAATTTGTGAATCCTTTTGATGTATATAATATGAAATCACATAAAAAAAAATCAAATGAGAGAACAGACAAAAACGCTGTCGTTTTCGATGTTTCTATGGTTGTGTATTCTGCAACTCGTGTTTGTTATTATTATTTTTTAATCCGGAACTGTGAAAGAGCAAAAGCATAAATACCATCGAGAGACACTGTTGTCATTCGCAATTTCGTTGACCATAAGCAGCGATGATGAATCTTAGGGTTTTGTTTCTCGCTCTCCTTCTCCTTGCATCTCCTCTGCTTCAAGGTCTCCTCTTGTTTTTTTTTTTTTGACTTTGTTTGTTTGCCTGGACTTTTGTAGATCTAGATCCATTTGGTTTCATCGCGTGCGTTTTCCATATTTGATCTCTGTATCCGATCTGGTTTTTGATAGGATCTAGTCCTGTTTGCGAACAACGTTACGTTCTTATTCATCGATCCGAGTGAAATTGAGCAAATCGTAGAGCAATGTGGTACAAATCGATTGCCAAGTGATAGATTCTTCAATAGTTTATGCGTGTGCATGTCTTTTATCTTCTTACTTACTTGATGCCCTTGTTCTTTGATTAGAGGATAATTTGCAAATTGTAACCTGTTTCGAAGAAGACGTTATGCTTGAACAGAAACTTGTGACCTGATGCGTTATTTTTATCAGTTGCTAGATGTCAATCGGATGCCGAGGATCATTCCAGTCTTGTTGACGATGTTGTGGGAGAACACAGTGATGATGGGGTTGAGGAGGATGACCAGGATTTGGATATTAACTTGATCTCTGCTCCAGGTGTTGAGACAGTTTGTGTTTTCCCCAAAAACAGTGCGAAATGTATGTGTTTGCTCCTTCTTCTTCACGTATTTATCTATCCATTGTTGTGAGATCATGGCATTTCTTTCAAAGTTTTTTTTTGTTTTTAATGCTCTTTCTTTCCTGCAGTGGTTCCAGCTGGAGAAGAGACTGAGCTCCTTGTTGGTCTCAAAAATGATGGTAGCTAAACACCTCTTTTAGCTTTCTCTTTGGGTTGCGTTTTCCGTTGTTTGTTTAATCTAAATTTCTCCAAATTGGCTGTCACATCAAACAGGGAAAACTAGCGTAGGTGTGATGGGAATTAGGGCCAGCGTTCATCTTCCTTATGATCATAAGTTGTTGGTTCAGAATCTAACCATGCTGGTATGCCGTTTTGCACTAATACTCTTTGTGCATATTCGAGGATGTGTTTTTGTAAAACCATAAGTCTAAATATTTGTTATAATTTTATCCGTGAACTGTTTTATCTGATGTTTTCGTGCTGACCTTCTATCTCAGAGATTCAACAATGCATCCATCCCAACGTCTCTTCAGGCAACATTCCCGTACATCTTTGCAGTCAGTCAGTACCTGCAGGTACACATATCCCACAACATACCATTCTCATTCATTCTAAGAAAAACAACTGTAATCAATAAAAGGTGTGATCTTAATTGGTGTTGTTGTCTTGCACAGCCTGGAGCATTTGATCTGGTGGGTTATATCATCTACGACGTGGAAGGGAAGCCATTCCAGAGTGTCTTCTACAATGGAACCATAGAGGTAGTTGAATCTGGAGGTCTTCTCAGCGGTGAATCTGTCTTCCTTATAACACTCGGAATCGGTCTTCTCCTCCTCCTCGGTCTATGGGCATATAGCCAAGTACAGCGTCTCACTAAGGTAAACCATTGGATCTGTTTTTCCGGTAAATCATTTGTACAGTTAAACATTCATTTGATAAGCTCCTCTTTTACCAGAAAACCAAAAAGGTGTCCAAAGTGGAAGTAGGAACCAGGTCTACCGACGCATCACTTGACGAATGGCTCGAGGTTCGCTTCTCTCTCTCTCTCTCTCTCCTCTTCATCGTGATTGAATCTGATTGAAACATGTGTTATTATATCTTCAGGGAACTACTTTGGCCAAGTCATTGTCTGGGAAATCGAAGAACAAGAAGAACTAAAAGAGCTGTTTAGCTCCTCCCAGTTGTTATAGACTCGGCTTCGGCGTTTTGAAAGAGTTTCCAAGTTTAAGTTCAGTCTTGAGGAAATTTAGGGTTTTAAACGTTACTTTTTTTTGTTCCAGCATTGTACTCTTTTAGACAATCTTTACTTCTTGTCATAAATATTCTCCTCATGAAACAACTCAACTTATAATGGTTTAGATCTTCCGCTTTTTGTTGTTAATCCTCTATATAAGCATGTCCATGGATTACACATAAGTACCTTTTTAAGCAGTACATTAACAACTTTATATTACTAATGTTATTTTAGGTCCGCAAAACAATTACGAAAGAAAATATTGAACTGTCCAAATAGTTGAGTTGAAGATTTGATCAGAATTCAGAAGCGCATGTTCAGAGAGCCAAGTTCAAGAGAACCACTTCTTGGGCTTGGGCTTGGGCTTATGTTTTTGAGGGGAGGAGCGATCCGGTTGGAGGAGAGACGCAGTTGCGACTTACATTTGAGTTGCTATTCACTATAAGTTGCGACTTATTTGAGCGATGAATGCATTATGGCTCAAAGTTTCGAGTGTGGTATATTTGAGACAATGGATTTTTCACGGTTAGATCTTGTTTCAATATTTTGTTCCATCACATACACCATATGTTTAAATTTTTTTACCCGTTAATATGTAGAAAAGCTCGATCTCCGTTCCTATTCGTTCCGTTCTCTGTAAAGACTATATCGAGCGCTTTGATTGTGGCTTGAGATTATTATTTAGACTATTATATAGAAGAGACTCTTGAGTTAAGCTTTACTCAAAGTGAACAGATACTCTTGAGTTAAGCTTTACTCAAAGTGAACAGAGACTCACAGCTTTAGTTACAAAGATTTTAATGGAAGACCCTTTTTCTCTCTCTCTCTCTGTCAAACCAGAGCTCACGAATCAATTTTTTGTTTTCCATTATTAGTTCAAGAAGAAGAAGAAGAAGTAAGAACACAACAACAACAAGGTCGCTAAACTCCCTGATCTCATCTGTTCCATGGAGACTAGCGATTTCCGTTACTGATAGTTCTCAATCAAGCAGCAACTTTCTTTGACGTGACTGAGTTCACAATGGTTGCAAACTCAGGGCCCTAGAGTCACAGCAAAGGTGGGTGTGAGCTTTACTCTATTTATCAACAACATATCCACAAACGTTTAAAGTTTACTTACCTTCAAGGAGGCACCACCAACAAGAAATCCATCAATGTCTTCTTCTTTGGCAAGCTCTGCACTGTTGCCCCCATTGACAGAACCTGGCAATTGAGTAGGGATATAATCAACATAAAGTCTGATTATGCGGTGGACAACTAATCTAACGCACCTCCATATATGATTCTCGTTTTGGAAGCGACTTCCTCAGAGACATTCTTTTTGAGCCAACCACGGACAGCTGCATGGACTTCCTGTGCTTGCTGAGGAGATGCAACTTTACCAGTTCCAATTGCCCATACAGGTTCGTATGCAACAACTATATTGTCCCAGCTAGGTACAGCATCTGGAAATACAAATAACTTACTGCAGTTAATTGAGCGCAGACATGATTTGGAACATGAGATTGTACTAAAAGAGTGTTACCAGCAAACGCCTTCAGTTGCTTGAAGCAAACATCAAATGTCTTGCCTGCTTCCCTCTCTTCTAGCTTTTCCCCAATACAAGCTATTACTCCAAGACCCTCACTCAATGCGTAAGCAGCTTTCTTCCCGATAAACTATGGTTGTGTTGAGAACAGAGTAAACATGTCTTCACAAACCTTTCTTAACAACTCACTAGTTCTTATTAAGTATTTTCTTAACTGACCTCATCCTTTTCTCCGATGACATGTCTACGTTCGGAATGCCCAAGAATGACCCATTTGCAGCCGAGGTCTTTGAGCTGTTCCACGCTGCATGGTGAAACGGGTGGCTTTAAGTTCAGGCAAGGGCTTATATATAAAATCCAGAACGTCGTGCGGGGGATTAATTGCGAAGCTCAGATATTTTAGAGAATTTTCAACTATATAAACAGCAAGATATAGAATAAGGGAATAAGAGACGTCATAACCTGATTTCACCAGTGAAGGCTCCACCTTTTCCAACCCAAGAGTTCTGACCCGATATATCAATACGGTCTGTCAATGAAGATTTGACCTGGTCGATGTAGACAAATGGAGGTGACACAACAACATCTACACAGATCACAGAAAAAGGAACATTAAGAACAAATGGTCAGCATGGGGTCCTTGGCATCCAAAACAAGTTTCGACTTTTGGTAGAAAATCTAAAATGGATGAAATTGAGATGACAAGACTTGCTTAGGTCCATTCTGAAATACGGAACGGCAGTAATGCCCCAAATATAGAGCTTGAATTATTGGAAGAGTAGCAGAAACTCACCTACATCAGCTTCCAAGGTTGCACTGTTGAGATCAGAAACAAGCTTGGCGATGGAGTCCTTAGTCCCATTCTAAAACAAATGCCACAGGAGACATTAGTTTGAGGAGGAGAGACAAGATACAGAAGAAAAGAAAAGACTATGGGCATTGTACTTACACACTTCCAGTTTCCTCCAACGAAAAACTGCAGCATAACAGAGAGAAAAAGCAAGTGTTTAGACGACGACTCAAAATATTGAAAAGAGTCGAAAATCTAGCGTTCAACACATTTTGTGAGGAGTAGCAAACCAAGACCAAAGTTAAAGCATTGAATCAAATGAAGAGGATTGAGATTCTTGATCTCTTCTACAAGGAATAACTTTGTTCCTCGATCCTAAACCCTGAATCTATCATTCAACACATTTTGTGTGGAGTAGCAAACCAAGACCAAAGTTAAAGCATTGAATCAATTGAAGAGATTTGAGATTCTTTCTATTCCCAAAAAAAACACAATTTAGAGTAACACGGATTCTACAGATAGCAATGATGCAACTAAAAGGAATAACTTTTATCACTCAATAATCCTAAACAGTGAGAATCTAGCATTTCAATAGAGTTAAGGGTTAAAGTCGGAACCTTTCCGGATCCAGCCATAGCGACAACGCCTCTGGGAGAGCGGTGAGAAGAAGAAGAGGAGGAAACGAGACGGATAGAGGAATTGACGCGGTGGACGAAGGATTGGTGGGAGGAGACGGCGGCGTCGAGCTTGGGAGAAATGCGGCGGAGACCGGAGAAAGAAGGTGCAGTGAGAGAGGTAGAGGTTGCAGCCATGTCGTCGGGTAGTGAGTGGAAAAGGCAAAAAGGAGAGATAGAGACGAGACTGTGACTCTCTCTCAGCTTAAGCTTATTAAGGTAGCAGCAGAGGAGATAGAGGCGATGAGAGAGGGTTGGTGGTTCTGCTCTCTTTCTCACTCTCAAGGCTACTTTTGTCTTTCTCTCACGCACAGATTGTATCAAGCCTGGTTCTCACGCGCCTTAGTCACGTCTCGTTCTCACGCGCTTCTATCCAAACCTAAGATCACGTGCCCAAAATGGTCGACGGTGAATCATTTTACCTCTGTTTATGAGTGTTTTCTTCTAAACGTTTAGCCTATTCCTAAGATGAACATATATTTTGGTAAAAACATTTCTGCAGATTTACTAATATATCTGTTTAATAACATAGAACTGTTAAACACACAAAAATTAACCGTAATCATAGTAGTAAAAAATAGCGATATACCATAACACTTTACTTCACAAAACTAGGGCTAGATGAGGTCATAGTCGACGAGACTCCAGATTTTTTTTATATATATATTTTATATTAAAAATAATAAAATAGATTTTAGTAAAAAGAAGGGGACCTTAAAAAAAATTCTAAGCATAAAAAAATTTAAATTTAATTTTTAATCATCTAAAAATTAAAAATATAAAAACTGTTTTACTAAAAAGCCCAAAAAAAGATTTGTCTTCGGACCCCTAATAATATTGAGCCAGCCTTGTACATAATCACCGATCCAACCTTCTCCGCAACATCCTTGAACTCCTAACAACATTCAAAAACATAAATTAAAAACAATATATCTTTTATCGTTTCCATAAGAAGTTACCAATCAAATCCGAACATTCGAACTTAAGCTCACAGTAAAAATGTTGGGAAATCTACGTTCTTGACCCAAATAGTGCAATCACGGTTTGGTGGATCATTTGTTTACTAAAGTTTATAATTAATTAATCATGATTCATGAAATAGTGGTGACAACTATATGAATATCATACATTGATTAAGGATGTACATTAGATATTATATGTATCTTTTTCTTCAGACTTCAAAGAGTCATTTCTCAAATTTTAAATTTTATCGTAAATTGGTATGAATTCTTGAAAATTGCACTTTATTAAAAATATATACAGCATACTCCATGCTCCAAGTATAAATGATTCAATTAATATTATTTTGAATCTATCCTTTTTCATATTGGGCGACGTGTACACAAGAGAGAAGAAGATATTATCGGATAACACAGAGTCACACGCGATCCTCAAACTCGGAGTAATGACGAAATTTTACATCATCGTGACACTAGACGACAACAAAACATGTGAAGAGCCTATCAATATCATTAACCAAACCACATCTCCAAGAAACTTGACTGATACTGAAGCAAAACAAGTAACAGAACTATCAACGCCGCCACTCCCCACGGCGAGCTTCCACTGTCATCTCCGGCTCCGGGACTCACGTAAGTCGTCCGTCGACGGTTCGAAAACATCCCGAGGAACGCGTCAGGGTTCTCCATGGAAGATAGCCACCGGACCAATACTATGAGAAACAGAGGGATCAACAAAAGAGCAAAATTCATCTGCTCTTCCGCTGCTTCGGCTGCATCTTCTAAGCTGAAGTACCATGACGTCAACAAGAACACCGAAGCGACGGCTAGGATTAAAAGAACTGGGTACGGTAGAGGTGAGAGCGAGAATGAATCCAAGATCGATGATCTTCTCTCTCCATAAGCCATAAGTTGCTATAATAATGATGATGAGAGAAGCTCTTCTTGCTTTTATGTGCTGAGGCAAACTTATAGAAACCGCCTTTAGGTTATAATATTATATGTTTGACCGACAGATGAATATACTATGTTTTACGTTAAAATTCATTAACATCTAGTATTTCAGAACTAATTGAAAACTAGTATATTTTAGTACTATTAAAATGTATTTTAATTTATAGAAAATGAAATTTTTATAACAAGTTATTTCGAATAGTGACTTTTTATATAGACTAATATCAAGCCAAATTCTACTATCAAAAATACATATATCGAGCAATATATATATAACTGATTGATTAACTATTAATACGGTACCAAAATTATATATTTTTAACTTTTGAATTCTTTGCTTTAGCAAAAGAGTATTGAGCTCGGTTTTTCATGTATAAAGACTATAGTTTTCGTGTTCTATTCTTTTATTTGATCGAGTTTTCCATGTATCGAGTTATGTTTTTCTCGGATTTGAAATGTACGTAAAAGATGAGTGTATATACATTGGGTTAACGTGGATACAGATAACTGGCCATTTCTAATTAAAAATTAATATTATGTTGCTTTCGCTTTCGTAATGGTATCCTACACCTATACAATTGTAGGTGGAGCGTCATTATCAATTTTCCTTTGCTTTAACTAGTATCATTAATCACCTCTTCAATAAGCAACACAAAATTCAAAGATGACAATACAATCATTTGACCTTTTACCCTAACCACCTTAACTCTAATCTGCCTAATCACAAAATGACATAATTACTCTGTTAATTCACAGTTTTCTTTACTAATTACATAACTATATAAATTAAAAAAATCGCATCAACCTTTTCATCATTTCATTGTTCTATTATTTGATCGAAAAAGAAAATATATGCATTCCAGAATTTCATAATCTACTTACAAACTTAACTACTCGAGATATTCCGTAGATTTTGATTTTTGGAAGAGAAGAAAATACAATAAAAAGTTTCGCCGTATGATTGAAGATATAGCAAGATCGATCATACAACAAATATAAATTAAGGTTAAGGTTAAAATTGAATATTGTAATTAATCTACCACGTTCGTCAAATCCACCAAAATCGGTGCTTCGCGTCACATATATATGCTTCACGTAAACATCAACCATACCTACAATACCAACCGCGATCAAAAGCTAGTAGTAGCAAACGCATCTCCAGCGACCACATGGACAGTAGTAAGTAGATCTCTTTGAAGTTTCAAGGCAAGAGAGACATCTCACGGCGAAGAGCAGAGCCAATGGAACCGCAGCGAGAAGGAGCCAGCTCAGCACATCTTCGCCTGAGGAGACAGCAACTTCGAATTTCACGACGGAGGAAAGGGCTAAGAGGACGAGGGCCACCGTGATCATGACTATTACCGGCAACGGCGACGTCGATACTCTGCACCGTCCGCAGCAGCAGCCGTGGTAATGCATCGCACCCCACTTGTCTTCTTTGGTTTGTAAAATGGTTTATAATTGATCCGTGAAATGCTTTTTATTACACGGAAGCTAATAAAACAAAGGGAGATAAAGAGAGAGATAATGGTTTGTTAGGTATACTATAAATGATATTATCATGGTCGATGATGATACCACTCACTATTTTGAAAAAAACCATTAGTACTAGTGGGGTAATGAAGGAATTTATGTGGTCATTTACATATGTAATTGTGGATTAGTACTCGGACCATAGTTTGTCTAACTTCAAGAGAATTATTCGTATTCATAATCAGCTAATTAAGCATTATTTTGTGTTTATATCTCACATATCTTCCTCACTTGTACTCTTTTCTTAGGTCTTAACCTTTGCTTAGCTTTCGCTATCGGGATATATATACCGTACATGGAGTTACCAATTCCACTGAAACTAATAACATTTGTAAAAATGGTTGTTTAACAAATGGTTAAGTGTTGTTAATTGGAAAAAAATAAGATTAGCTTGAACTCAATCCAAAAAGAGGCAGATCTTTAAATTCTAATCGGATTTGTGTGAGATATGAGTGATTGGTGGTTAGGACATCAGAACAAGGAAGCTTATCTTAGTGGCCTACCATGAAAAAGACACTCACTTCACCTTGTTCCACTCATCCCATATATATAATTAGATGTTCTGCCTAATGTATGTCGTTTCCAAGGATTCATATCATTGACCTTTTTCTATATAGATAAGAACATTGATCCATTTTATTTTGTTCAGTTTAATTCAGACACAAAATAAAATGCGACTTCGATTAAAGACAATACATTGTGCTATTTAAAAAGATTTAGATACGATGTTTTTGACCCAAAAAAAAGAAAAAGAAAAAAAAGTTAACAAATGCAGCACATTTTGGTATTTTTATGATAAGCATATATAAAAAGTAATCATAATAAAAAACTGGTATATCTAGAAATATTTATTCCACAACAAAAAAGAATAAAGCAGGTACTACTTTGTTATAGGGCCTAAAACGGGATATTGTGACCCGGCCCATTGAGTTTGATTATAATGTGTCACGTGTAAAAGGGTGTTTTAGTCATTTGACATTTGATGGGGTTATCGTATAAATTACAGATTTACCTGTAAAACTCTGTTCTGTTGTCGTCACTTTACCAAGAAAGCAAGACAGGAAGAGGAAGAAGAAGAAGAAGAAGGAATCGAGGATGAAGTTAACGAAAGCTCCGATCCACGCGGTGTCGACATGGGTGAGGAGGCAGCCGAAAAAGGTGAAAATTTTCCTTGCCGTCGTAACGGGCATGGCGGCTCTTGTTCTGCTCAGATTCATCGTTCACGATCACGACAATCTCTTCGTTGCCGCCGAAGCTGTTCATTCAATTGGAATCTCTGTTCTTATCTATAAACTCATGAAGGAAAAGACTTGCGCTGGTACAACCTCAATTCCTGCTTTGACTTCATTTTAGGGTTCAATTCCTTCGTGGGTGCTTAGCTTAGGACACAGTTGTTTTGCTTTAACTAGATAATTTCGATCTGTGCTAATATATAAAAATGTAGACTTTATCCAACTTTTGAGTATCCAAATCTCCGAAATGAGTTTTTAATCGGTTATTTAGTTGGATCAGCATCCTCATTACAGATTAAGCCTAATTACCTACCTTTTTTTTTTTTTTGGGGGGGGTGGGGGGGGGCTGCTTTTGCAGGATTGTCGTTGAAATCTCAGGAGCTCACGGCAATATTTTTAGCTGTGAGGCTTTACTGCAGTTTTGTTATGGAATATGACATACATACCATTCTGGACTTGGCTACTTTGGGAACAACTCTCTGGGTTATATTTATGATCCGTTTTAAGCTAAAAGCTAGTTACATGGAGGACAAAGACAACTTTGCTCTCTATTATGTAGTAAGTGATTCATTCTCGGTATTGATCTTTTACTTAGATTCTGTGCGTGCTAGTCATGTTGGTTATATCACAGCTAAAATTCTTTTATTTTTTAGTTAAGCTAACCTTAAGGTCAGATGAAAATGTTGCTTATAACTGTTGTTTATAAGTGGAGCTACAACGGTCATTGGAAGCCTCCCATAACTACATTCTTTCAAGTTATAAGTTATAGTCAGCGTTTCTTCGTAATTGCATAAGTATCAAATTTGGTTAATCTGCACATTACATGCTTTTCAGAACATGGTATGGTATTGATTATTCATATATATCTGATTTTTCGTCCTTTTGATTTTTTCAGCTCGTGCCCTGTGTTGTGTTAGCTGTATTGATCCATCCATCAACTTCACACAATATATTGAATAGAATTTCCTGGGCACTCTGTGTTTACCTCGAAGCTGTGTCGGTACTGCCACAGTTAAGAGTGATGCAGAACACAAAGGTATGCACTTTCATAAGGTTGCTTTTAGAAAATTGAGAACTAAAAAACGAGTCCAATTCCTGATGTGTTTGGTTCATTCAGATTGTCGAACCCTTCACGGCTCATTATGTTTTTGCGCTTGGAGTGGCAAGATTCCTTAGCTGTGCGCACTGGGTCTTACAGGTATAGATCCTGTCTTTCTGATCTTCAAGAGTGAGTTAAGATTGCTTGGTTAATTAGTTCTTTCCTTCTTTCACATAAATTAATGGCTTATTGATTTTCTGAACATCCTAAGCTTATGTCGCTCAAGCAAGTGATCAACCTCTACAGTCATTAGATCTTCTCAAGAATATGTGTGATTTTTCTAAACTGAACGCATAAATTTGATTTTGGTTTTCTGTGTCTAAACAGATTATGGACACCCGCGGACGCCTGCTTGTAGCACTGGGTTACGGACTATGGCCATCGATGGTTATAATCTCAGAAATCGTCCAAACATTCATCTTGGCAGATTTCTGTTACTACTACGTTAAAAGGTACTTTCCTTCTCTTCATCCACAAGCTTCTTCAGTCTTTTCGCTTCACCTCTTTGATCCATCTTTCTTGTGCAGTGTTTTCGGAGGCCAGCTTGTTTTACGGCTTCCATCTGGTGTTGTGTAAGCTACAAAGTAAAAGGAAAGAAAAGATAGATACTTTATGACATTTGTTCCACGAAGGTAGATCTCAGCTTTGTGTATTTGAGTAGTCTCAGGTTGCTCTCAAGTTACTCCCTCAGGCCAAATCCTAATTCTTTTAACTGTGTTGTATATTTTTGTGGGTCATCATAGACAGTCCCTTGGATATTATTGACATGATTTTTTTCACTGCACTTGTGCTTTAATCTCCTTTATTCTCACGGTAAAGTTACTGCAAATTTTACCAAGCAGAGTAAAATATAAAACCTCCCACATAAGTTCATATAGAATGTTTCAAAAAAAAAAATATTATTCGGTTTATTCCAAAAAATTTTGGACAACACATTGAATATCTTTTGTTAATTTGGCAATCGTTGCAAGCCGCAAAATTTGCAAGGATCTGTAAACCTAGAAAGACCGCAAAGAGTTTGGTCGCGCTTGCCTTAAGATTCTAGCCGAATGTTTCATTGAGGTTTGTTGTTGATCTAGGTCTCGTGTCATCTTCTTGCTATTGTATTCACCCTTCATCTATTTGTAGGAGATAACCTTTGTTAATCCTAGTACGGGTAGGACTAAAAATCAGCTGTTAGGTTGAGTTTTCTTGTTTTCGGGGTTTTAGCAGAACTTCTGCCCAAAAAAAAAAAAAAAAGCAGAACTAATAAGAGGATGGGCTAATATTTATGTCTGTCTATGTAAATGGGCCGGTTAATTACGAATAGGCCCATTGATTATATTCTGAACCGTTGCTCCTCTCTCTCTCTCTCTCTCTCTTTCTATCTCTGTCGGTCGGAGGGGGACGCTATACACCGGAAGAGATGGAACTGCCGGCCACCGCATCCAACCGCTCCTCCAGACGGCTTCTCTTTGACCGTCGTTACGGCTGGGTGTAAAGTCTCAATCTTTATCAGTGAAATTCATTTTCCAATTGAAAGGAGATAAATTGATTCTGTGTTGGCTTGTATAGGGTCGACGAATGGAAGGACCCATCGGAGGAAGCTCTAGCCGGCGGCCGAGGGATGTAAGTCAAACCCTTCTTTTTTTTTATTGGAAAGGTTTGTTCTTGGCAGAGCTATAGAACTAAGTAGAAACTGAAGTATCCGGTGGAACAGGTTTTGTGTAGTTCCCTTGACGAAAACTCTGTTTCAGACCGCTTCACAATCAGTAAGCTTTCTTCTTCCCTATTCCATCAACAATCCGACAAAAAAATTGAGTTTTTTTTTAATCAGCTTTTGCTCTTCTTACAGATTAACTCGGCCGTCAAATTTCTGGATATGAAGTTTCAGAAATTGGCAAATCCTATGCACAATCCAAAATCTAGTTTTGTAGACAGTAGTGGAGATTCAGGGTCAGTGGTTAAAAGTTAAAACGTAAAAGAACCCAAAACTGTGTTGGTTTGATAAGTACATGTGTTTAGTGTTGGATCATTCGGCTAGATTTGATCTATGCACTTTGTTGAAAGTTTCTGCTTTGTTCAAGACATTGTGTGATTATATGAAATTTCCATCTACAGTTTTGTGTGTACTGAGTATTGGCAGATATGATCTAAGTTCTTATCAGTATGCGATTGAGAGATTTGTTATATAAAATGATGTGAGGCAAATACCAATATGGTGTTTCCTTTAGATTTCTATCCTTTGGAACAACTCTTTCAACAAGAAAGAGGAAAAAGGTATGTATTTACACATTGGTTTCTAAATCTCTAGTAAAAGAATAGGAATTTTATTCAAAAATGTATTCTCTATTTGGTTCTACTACTATCTCAGCTGAGAAGCTATCTTACCTTAGGAGTGTGGAGCTAACTCGCGGTTGCTGATTTGTCACAATCAGCATTACAATAGCGACACACAGTCGACAGTCCACATAACCAAGAATGAGACAGCATGAATGTCAGTGTGACACAAGGAAAAACGACACGTTGTCTACCAATGAAATGCTAAAGAACGGGACGTAGTGCTCCTTTAAACGTTAAAAACAGGGTGAATGTCATGCCAGAAGAAACGGCAAGCTTTCTGATGCTGTAAAAATTAACGGCATGAGTACCGTAAGTGAAAACGGCACGCCCTTCAGCTCTGAATAAAAGAGATGTTCACAAGTCAAGATCTCGGTGTGTGTTTTGCAGAGTGTGTGTGTGATGACTTATGAATGCAAAACTCCTTATTGAATATCTATCTGAAATCTGTTTACGGAGGAGATAATTAATCTATTTATGTGGTAACTTAGAAAATGTTATGTAACTTGTGGAGACAAATTCCAGATTGCTCTCGCATTGGGGAGTGTTATACAAAGATCGTAACCTTTACGTCTATTAGAATAATACTATCAGAATCTCATATTTCTCTGGAGAGCTTCCACGGATGTGTATGGTTGATTTCTGATTCAGCATGGTGGATGAACCAAAATCTTTCTTTGTTCAGATGACAAACATTGTAGTCACAATATGTGGAGATGTGCTAAATGATGACTTAAGTCTCAATAGAAGGAATCATGGTTTTGATTGATGTTAACTACAACTCACTGAAATGTGAGGAAGAACACAAATGTTACATCTGTCAAAAAGACATCTAGCTCTGTTTCATTTTCAAGAGAGAGAGATCATCTCTTCTTTTGTCTTGAAGAAAACGGCTGGAACTTAAAGGGTTAGATGTACTGGGTAGGTGTTAGTCACAATGAGTGTTGAGGTGAGAGGCAAGATCGATGAAGATCTGTTCAGTGCAGGGAATAGTGAGGCCACCCATTGGATGATCAAACCCAAACTCTTCTTCTGCTTTTCTTAGAAGCTTTTGAAAACAAGGGTGACTCAAGTACGTCACTGGAACCACGAATCTCCTCTTCTGCAGCTTCTCTCCTACGTAAACCGCAAGGTGTCCTTTTGGAACATCGACATTGTTTGATGAGTGTGACAACGATTTTAAAAGTTGCTTTGATGATTGCAGCACACGAACAATTCTGATAGCCATGGATTTTGATCTTCTTAATTAGAAAGATTATTGCTTTTTTACTAAAAGAAGTTAGAACTTGTAGAGCTCAAGGAAAAGAGTGATGGGTATTTATAGAAAGAACACTACTTGAAGATAACACCCCATTGGTTGGTTTACAGAATATCTTAATTAAGCTCATAAGCATCAAGCACATGGCTCTCCATGATGTTGATATGATGAGACACGAACCACATATGACTCATATTAGATAGGCTACGTTTAACCGAATTCAATTCTTGCCACAGAAAATATTAAACGTATCGGTTTGGTAACTAAGTCATGTGGTCCTGTCTTTTGAAATCACTGAGAAGACCACCTTAGTCCTGTCTTTTCATATCACTGAGAAGGCCTACTTTACTTATGAGCAGGGACGTTGTGATGGACTGTAAGGACATGTTCATGGACAAATAACATGTGATATCTCTTAAGAAATCAATCTCCTAATGTAGACATAAACTACATTTTCAACAACCCATCATTTTATGAATTAATTTCACTTGGTTAAACATCTTCAGTCCAAAACTATTATATATGTAAAGCGTTTGATATCTAAGCACCAAGATGTTACATTGCTAGTATGTTATGTGATGTACATCTTCATAAGACTAGCTTTTCCTTTCAAGTGAGAACATATAAAAAGGAGATTGCTTGCTAAAGTCACATAACAATAGGTCAAAAATGATTTGGTACTTCAACAGAAAAAGAGAGAGATTTGATAATATATTTTGAAAGCAGAGATTAAGATACTACATTATATGTTTAGCTGGAGTCTGGAAGCCACAACTATTTGTGTGTTTGATGTCACTAATGGATGCTTTGTCCTGGTAGAATGTTGAAATTCATTTCTTGATAGTATGCTCCACAAGCTGGACAATTTGTTCATATTGTAAGAACTTCTTTCTTTAAGATTTTTTATTAATTTCTCAGACGAGTAATGCTTTCTTGATGAAAAACCAAAAAAATGACAAATAGCTTGCTTGTCATCCAAGAAACAAGCCCAAGATCAGGCTGAGAACCAAGACGAGTAAACCCGAGGAAAAGGTGTGTCTCAGCTTCATTTTATTCATCATTTGCTGCATTTTACTCAAGTTTTTTACACATAAGCAAGAAGAAGAAGATAAGAATGCTCTGTTCAGCTGTTCTATGACTCGGGTAGCTGTTATAACAGCTTTTTCTTGGGCCTGAGTGAGTTAGCCTATCTGCACGTCGAAAAGGAGTCGGCTCAGCTTCAGTGAACAGGAAAGACTATGCTAAATTGAGATTAAACCGAACCAACACTCACAGTTCTGTAGTTGATTCACGATTAACCATTGCGCCTGTCCATTCGCTATATCGTATTCATTCCTAAAAAAAAAATCCAATTCTTATTTCTTGTGAGAAGTTAGTTGACAATCCATGTGAGAACGGATTGAGATAGTGCACTTGCTAACATTAGTGAGCAGTCATTAGGCACATATGGTTTAATAAGTAGGTATTTTGGAACATATGAGTATCGTATACCATACATTTTGGTATTTTAAATCGTATGAATCCGTGTGTAATAAGATCAATGAAAAACCGACAAACGCGTTAAACGCGTTAATCCGGTTTAATTCAGAAACCATTAAACCTCTAAATTTGGAGAAAAAATTGACCACCGATGGTTGAAAAAAGCTTCTTCTAGCTTTCTTAGTGCCGTCTCATTCTCGAGGTACCACTCTGTTTTTTCCTTTTTCGTTTGTTTTGGTGATGTTGTCATTTTCAGTTCACTATTCAACTATTGATCGTCGTACGATTCCACGTTCATATTTAGTTGATTATTACGTGCAGTATTATCTTACTATTTGCAGTTTCTTGGGTCCACGTTCTTTGCTAATTTCCTGCAAACCCATGTGATGAAAAGACCTTACATTTAAATTTTGCAATTCGCTAGACTGTAACGAGTTTTGGGGATTAGAAGATTCGGTAGCTATACAAACTCATAATTCGCATCTAAATGTGTTTTTTTTTTCGAAAACAGAGTTATTATACGAAGAAGACAGTTGAGGACATGTCGATTTATCTTTCACGTGGTTGAAGAACATCAAACTAGAACTACTCCTATTATAAATAGAAATGTGTTTTGGGAGATGAGATGGGATAAAATTGTAACAACCCATTTTTGGTCCAAACCCAATCAAATTCGAAGTCCAACCCACACCAAACAGAAACCCATCAAGCCCAAGAAAACCCTAGAATTTCCGAGCCAGAGAGAGAGCCACCGCGAACCACCGTCGAACCGTCTCCGAGCTTAGATCGACCGAACAACCGTCTAGATTAACCGAAAGTAACTCCGAAAAACTGAGTTTTGAAGGTTTTAGTTTCGGGCCGTTTAGTATTTTTAAGATCTCTCCCTAACCGCTTCGAATCTCGCAAATCTAAGGTCACCATCGGATTCGTGACGACGAGACGAAGCCGGAGAGACCAACCGTCGCCGGAATTTTCGCCGCCGACCGGTTTAGGTTAACCGGTCGGTTTAATTCAATTTATTCCCGGTTTAGGTTAACCAGTTCGATTTTGAAATTGATTTTCGGTTTAGCTTAACCGGATCGGTTTAGCCGGTTTGATCGTTGATCGGTTCGGGTTGACTTTGGCCGGTTGACTCGTCCGTTGACCGGTTGACCCGTCCGCTGACCGGTTGACCCGAAAACCGCTTTTCGTCGATCGAAGACCGTGTGACTCGATTTTTCGTTCCGATTTCAGATCCGAAGTCGGTTTATTCATTCGAGGTTCAGAAACCGCAAATATCGACTTTGCTAAGGTAAGGGCTATTTCACAAATTTCTGTACTTCGTTCGAGGATTCTAGTTGCGGATAGTTTAGTAACTAAATGTGATATGTTTAAATGATCGAGTTTACCTAGTTTTCTTGTTTAAATTGGACATAGAGATATAGATGATTCAAGTCAATTGTTTGTTCATATTGTTTATATTAAGTGTTTGTTACATATGCATATATATATATATATGGTTATACGGTTATATGGTAGCGAGGGTACAGAGACGGACTTCTGTATCGCGTCGCATTGTGTGAGGGATGGATGAGGGCAATCCGAGTCGATCTGTTGTCCTGCACCTTAAGATCGATAAGCGTCCCCTGGGCGGTGAGATTGGGCACTATTCCATAGTTGACCTCGTTGGAGGGTGAGATTGGGCACTATCCCATAGTTACCTCAAGGGTGAGGGTGTGCTTGGGCACTATCCCATACTAGGACATTGTCTGTTGGTTGAGCACTGTAGGTGTTGTGTTTGTTCATGTTTTGTTCTATTCTGTTTTGTGATTAGTTTTTTAGACTAAGTCAGTGACATGCGGATTTAGCATCCCATACCTCAATGAATGACTCTCATGTTGCTCATCCCTCTTTCTTCCCCTTTCAGGTGAGCCTGGCGAGTAGTTTCGTACTTGACGAGTTGGGGTGTGTCGTTTTGGGTTTGATTCTTGTTTTCTGTAATTTATGCGTGTTTTGAATTAAACAATTGTGTTATGGATTTATTTGGATTTCTTGTGGTTTATTGTGGATTATCGGATTTAAGTTTAATAAAAGTGGATGTTTAATTATTTTAGTTACTTGTGGTAAAAATTTATTTATGGTAACATGCCGTTCCCGAGAAAGGGTGAGACGGATGTTACACGTGGCACGCCGTTTCCGAAAGAGGGTGAGACGGGTGTTACAAAAATGTTCACTGAATAGAACTGTTCTGTTTTTTTCTGATCTTTGGGAATGGAATAAAAAACAGAGTCGTACGAAGAGACAGGACAAGTCGAGAGTTTTATAGATAGATTCTCTTTCACGTGGTTGAATAAAAATAGGGATTTTCCATAAAAGAAGGAGACATGAGTTTTGGGAGATGAGATGCCTGGGGCAATACAAAAGTCTGAAAACGACTCTGTTTATAACAGTTGTGTAAGAAAACGGAAAGTTTGAAGACACAAGACAGCTCAAGGAAAGAGGCAGGACAAGAGTAACGTGGAGTTCATGTGGTTACATATGAGACATGTCTTAGTCTTTAGCTCAAGGCAAATTTATCCTAAAAGTCTTATTTTTCTCATTTTCAAAATCATATGTCATGACTAATCTCCTTCACAGAACATGCAATCTTTTTCCTCTTGACAACGACAAATTCTAAAGCAAAGACTCTCTCTGTATCTCTCTGTCTCTCTCTATTGTCTGTTGACGTAATCGTCAGATCTAAATGATCGAAAGTTTAAAAGGATTCAAGACAAGATTTGAAGTGAAGAAGGATGAAGAATAATGAAGAGAGTTTGCTTTTCTTGAGCAATAAGAAAGCAGCAGTTTGGGTTTCTAAGGTTTTGTATAAAGTCTAATTTCTTTTTGTAATATAGGGTTTACAAGACATTCATTACCATGATCCAAAATGGTTAGACACATTACAAAGATATATCGTCAGATACTCGGACATGATATTAAGGAGAATCTTTGTGTTTTGGGTTTTTCATTTGTTACAATGTGTTTGTTTATTAGAGGTTGTTTGAGTGGATATTGGACTACCAAAGGCTATATCATAAGCTAAAGGTAATTATAATATAATTGCATGCTTTGGCGTCAACTATTTAACTATGCACGTAACGAAATATAGTGCAATATAAGAATTAATAAGTACATATACTTTGTACTTTTTAGTACGTATATCTAGATTCTAATTACTTCATTATGAAATCTAGTTAGCAAATGATATATCATTTTTCTTATTTCTAATACTAAATATAAATTAGGAGAGAGAAGAGAGATGAGGGAGGACCAAAAGTAGTTGATGATATATATGGATATTTAAAAATTAGAATGATATCATTTACTTTCAAATAATTGATGGGTTTGTTGAAATTTCAGTGAGGGTAGATCATTCTTTACTAGGGTTTTAAAAGAGTCGTATTAAACGGCAATATTGATTATTAAAATTGTTTTAAAAGTATTTTACTTTTAGTTGTTTGACCATGTTTAACATAGTTTTCGTAGGATATCTCTGATTATATGACAAAAAGTGTTTAGTAAATCAACCACAGTAAATCAATAAAACACATGGTCTAAAACATAGTAGCATCCATGAAAAAATAAATTCTATAGTTGAGTTAAGGACATTACCCTATAGTTCTTTTTTTCTATCACTAGTAGACGAATCCATCCAAATTGACTATATATCTGATATTGTTGAATAATCAAGAAATTGAAATATTGGTGTAACTTGTAAGCATCACATCCCCATTCCTCATTCTCCGCCATAAATAACCCTTTCACCATCTCTCACTTCTCTCCGCCATCTACACCTTAACATCTTCTTCTTCTTCTTCTTCTCTCAAGAAACAATAACTAACAATGGCGGTTAAGAGATCTTCAAAGCGAACACAAACCGCAATGCTGAAGCAAATCCTCAAGAGATGCTCGAGCTTGGCTAAGAATCAATGCTATGACGAGGATGGCCTGTCTGTTGACGTACCAAAGGGTCATTTTGCAGTCTATGTAGGCGAAAAGAGGAGCCGGTACATCGTACCCATCTCCTTCTTGACTCATCCTAAGTTCAAGAGCTTGCTTCAACAGGCAGAGGAAGAGTTCGGGTTCAATCATGACATGGGACTCACGATTCCTTGTGAAGAAGTTGTTTTCCGCTCTCTAACATCCATGATCAGATGAGCGAGGGGGAGAAAAAGAGAAAGCGCTTATATATTTCTACATATATAATATCATTTTTTTTACCTTTGGATGAATATTGTATCCAAAGTTTTTTCCGAACTCTAAACCTATAATGATCCGGACCCTTTATGTGGATTATGTCAAACCTGGGTTTTAGTTTGTTAATTTCTAAGTGTAGCACCCTATGTTTGTTTCGTATTCAAGGGTTGAATAAACCTAATTTATTTTTCGCAAGTTATAATAAATATGAGTGCTGGCTTGCGCTAATAAGAACGAGTACATATTGTTAACAGTTATATTCTTGTTCAATGGAAGTTATTGATCAAATCTCTTTCAACCTCCAATAGGAGCCAAGAAAATGTTGATCGAATGGTTAAATTTGTATTATTCCCCTTTTTTAATGTTTTCAGGGTTATCTCCGTTGCATTGTTGATTTAGTTAAGCATATAGTAGTAATTTATTACATTATCATTTCCGGAATATCTACGTTAGAAAATCTCTATTTTGCAGAAGTATACATAAGCATTTACTACAAACTTGAAATGCTTCCCATTATCTATAGACTCTAGACTGCAGACTAATAGGTGATAACATATGGGACCATTGAATTAATGAACAAAGAGTTTTTAATTTTATTGTCTCTAGTGATCGAGAAAGCAAAATATTAAGAAGAGGTAGGTGAAGCAAAGCATTGTCTCTAGTAATTACTCGGTGTATATATCACTACATTTTAAAGACCTATATCGACATATTTAGTATATATTAAAAATATGATTCAATGCTCTTAGCTTCCCTCTTTGCCTTTCTTTGCTAGCCACAAATGTTGTTGCATACGATAGCAACTAGTCTTCTTAATTAACGAACATACCTTTTTCTTTTCTTTTCTTTGAGGAACGTACAATTTTTTTTTGGCTTGGAATAAACTGCATCCACATGTACCAATAATATCTATTATTCCTCATCACACACACGCACACATATATATATCCTCGTAACCTCTACAAAGTAAATGAGAAATTATGAAATATAAACTTACTTAACTTTACAACTAAAAATTATTATGTTTACGTGCTCCAAAAAATGAACTAATAAATTTACATTATCTTCCCATCACCGTTAGTTTACTCAAACACGGGTTTTTGAAAAATTATTATGTTTACGTGCTTCAATCGTTTCCTGTAAACTATTTGGTTTATCCTAAAACGGTAAAAAAGAAAAAGAAATTTAAGGCGTACGTAAACATAAAACTGTTTGACATAATTTAACATGCAGAGATGGAAAGCATAACTTGGAAGGAAGCTCAAGAATCCGGATGGTGAAGTCATATGTTATCCAACATGAACCCGTGAGATATGAGCAAGGTCCTTTTTGTAAAATTGATGGTTCTTGGAAATGTGACAATAAATTCTCAGGACTAGGATGTTGTTGTTTGAGGAATTTATAGATTGTTTTGATGAATGCCAAGAAATAAGGAGTCTTACCGCTTTTCACTTGGAACGCAAATCCCTTTTATGAGCAATGTTGCGTGTTCTGGAACAAGAAAAATAAAGGTTACTTTTGAACTTAGAATGTTCAATCATATTAATTTAACCGGTAGATAAAAAAAGTTTTTGTTGTTTGAGCCTTATATATACCGCAATATCAAAACATATAATGAACTTGGAATATGAATGGACCAGAAGGAAAGCCGTAAAAGACATAGATGGGTGTGAGTCAATTGGATGAGAGTATATATATTGGAGATTATATTTATGGTTTAGATTGGTATAACATAATTTTGTTGGTTAGATTAACCGGTTAAGTTAGATACTTGTATATAAGGGAACAATTGTAATCTTTACTCTTTGAAGAAGAAAATAATCATTTTGGAAAACTTTCCCAAAATCTCTTTCGAGTATTTCTTAGGCTTAGAGATTGCTCGAACATCTGCTGGTATTTTTCTTTGTCAAAGGTAATATGTTTTAGAACTACTCTCCTCTACTAGTATGTTGGCTTGTAAACCCTCTTGTACTCCCATGGTTCCAAATTTAAAGCTTCCAAAGACTGATGGAGATTTATTAGAGGACAGAGAAATGTATAGAAGTCTGGTTGGACTATTTATATGCCTGACAATCACACGTCCATTTATCACTTTTACAGTGAATAAATTGTGTTAGTATTCATTGGCTCCAAAAACTACTCATCTCAATGCGGTTTACAAGGTTCTCCAATATATAAAGGGAACTGTTGGACAAGAACTATTTTATCATGCAGATTTTGATCTTACTCTTAAGGGGTTTGCGGATGCAGATTGGACATCTTGTCGAGACAATAGGAGATACACTTCAGGTTTCTCCATGTTCTTAGGCTCCTCTCTCATCTCTTGGCGTTCTAAAAAACAACATACAGTCTCACAATCTTCTACAGAAGCAGAGTATAGGGCCTTAGCTTTGGCCTCTTGTGAAATGGTTTAGTTAACAGCTTTGCTATTTGATTTGCGGATATCTACAGGGTCAATATCAGTTTTATTCTCGGATAGGATCGCTGCAATCTACATTGCTACTAACCCTGTCTTTCATGAAAAAACCAAACACATAGAAATAGACTGTCATACAATTCGAGAAAAGCTGGATAAATGCCTCTTGAAGATGCTTCATGTTAAAACAGAGGATCAAGTGGCTGACATCCTTACTAAACTTTGTTCCCTCATCAATTTGCACATCTACAATCCAAAATGAGTCTTCATAACATATTCGTCTCATCTTGAAGGACTAGAGGTTATATTTATGGTTTAGATTGGTATAGCTTATTTTGTTGGTAGATTAACTGGTTAAATTAGATACTTGTATATAAAGGAACAATTGTACAGATTTACTCTTTGAAAAAGGAATAAGAATCATTTTGAAAAACTTTTCCAAAATCTCTTCTTCTCTCTACGATCGTAATAGAGTAGCTATCAAAAAATTGCAGAATCTATCGTTTTCGTCCCCTTCTGTACACGTTTTTTTGTTTCTTTTTGTGTGTTTGTTCTATATTGATTTTCTTTTTGAAAATGCACCTTCCAATATAAATTGTTACTGACCGGATAATAAGTATTTGTATCTAAATGGATAGTGTATTTAAATATTTATATCAAATCTTATGGAACTTTAGATTGAGATAATTTCGTGATTTTACCAAAAAAATGAGTTATGTTACGTGGTTTGGCAAAGTAAGAAACAATTGGCGTTGTTTGGCAAACATATATAAGTTGATCAGACGTACTCATATGAGATCACAAGATATTCATAAAGTTTTTCTTTTTTTGGATTAGGATATTGGATCCTTAGACCCAGTGAAGGTATCAACGTTGGGGATACGTGGTTTGGTAAGATTTGATGAAGGTACCAAGGTGGCTGAGGCATGCAACTCCAACGGATGGCGATTACCACCTACCATAGCTGAAAGTGCTCTCGCTGCTCATACTCACATAACCACCATCCCTATTCCTAGCATAAACTCTTCCGAGGATTGCTACTATTGGAATGTTGGTAATGATGAGTGTCAAGGCTTCTCTTCCTCGAAAACATGGGATGTGCTGAGACCAAGAGAGGATGGGAAGGAATGGACGAAATGAGTTTGGTTCAAAGGGGCTGTGCCTAAAAACGCTTTCAACATGTGAGTATGTCATCTCAATCGAATACCAACAAGAAAAAGACTAGCATCATGGGGTGTAATTCAATCTGCAGAATGCTGCCTATGCTCCTCCCATATTGAATCTAGGGACCATTTGATGATCACTTGTGATTTCTCTGCTGAAATTTGAAACTTGGTCTTGTCTCGACTAAGTCCTGCTCCACAAACGATATGCCCATGGCCAGAACTGCTCTCATGGACACTATATAACCATATATGGAAGCAGAGGAATAACGCCTACCACAACTCGCAACAGTTAGCTCCCTTGATAATCTTCAGGATCATTGACCGTGAAATCCGTAACACGATAACGTCAAGAAGACACATGAAGCGTTGGAGAAAACTTATGCTACTTTGGATTCAGTGAAACATCATCACCTAAAATCTAAATCTATTGTAACCTTGATTTTACCTTTTTTTTGCCAAGTTTACTTTGAAGATGCAGATCTGAACAGCCAGCTGATGTTGAAGACAGCCAGCTGATGTCATCAGGAGTTTGTATCTGCATCAGGAGTCTGTATGCTGACGTGGACACGTAAGCTGACGTGGCGAAGCTAGAGACGATGGTGTGACAAGCCAAGGAAGTTTTAGCTGACTTGGAAAAGAGATAAAGACGTGAGTTGTGTAGAGATTTACTAAATATTCTCTAGCACAATTTAAGGAAAGGATAAACTTGAGGAGCAAGTTTATTCCTTTTTGTGGAAATTCGTGGAGATCCTATGCAGTAGGGTTTCATGGGTGTATATATAGTTTAGGGTAAGGCCATGAGCCGCCTCAGAACTCTAGAATTATATTGGTGAGATTTGTAACTTCGAAGCTAAAGAAATAAAGCTTAGAAGGTGAGTGTTCAGGTCTCTGTGTGTATCACGGGCGGGTGATTAGAACGCAGAGATCTGCTAATTCTCTTTGTGTTTCATGGGTGGGTGAATAGAACTAAGAGAGTTAGGCTTGAGGCTTGTTTTAGTCGGGTTCAATCCTATTGAGTGGGATAGGTTGAGTAAGAATCGAATAAGTGAACTCTTTAAATGTTGTAAAGATAAACTTATAATAAAACAAGTAGATAAGCGTTGGCTTGGCGCGTTCCAAGCGAAATCAGTGTGCTGTGTTACCCTCTATACCTCTACAATTGGTATCAGAGCGGACACCTGATAAAAGAGTTAGTTTATCTTTTCAACAGGTGAGATCCTGCGACGAGGTATGGAGAATCCACAACAGTACGCTGCTGTGAACAAATCGCTGATGTTTGACACTGAGCACTATGATGAGTGGAAAATACAGATCAGACAAATGATTCAGAGTATTGATATGAAAGCTTGGTTCGCTGTGGAATATGGGTGGTCACAACCAACAATTACGAACAAGAAAGGGAAAACTGTGAGAAAGCTCATTAAGTTATGGACTGCTGATGAGAAGACAGAGGCGAAACATAACTCCCAAGCATTCTCTGTTATTCTCAGCTCTTTATCATTGGATCAATTCACAAAGGTGCAAGATTGCAAGTCTGCAAAAGAAGCTTGGAATATTTTGGAGGCCTCTGTTGAAGAAACCAACAGTGTGAAGCAGACCAGATCTGATATATTATCGTCTGAGGTTGACAACTTGACCATGGGAGATGGTGAGCCTATTGATGTATTCAGCAATCAGCTGAGTTCTTTTCGTCAGGAAGCTGAAATGCCTGTGAAGATGTACAAGGATAAAAAACTGGTCAAGAAGTGTCTCAGGAGTCTGTCATCCAAATTTCAGTCTCAGAAATCTACTGTTGAAGTTGTTTTGATTTCTGATCAGGTCGTGAGAATAATGCAGGCGGATGAGTTGCAGCTGAAGAAAAGAAATACTTCAGGAAAGGAAACTATTGTGGTAGCTAATGCTTCAAAAGGTCATAATGTAATGAATCAAAAATCTGATACAGAATCAGAGGATTGTTAGTCTGGATTGTCTACAGAAGAACAAGTTATCACCTTGATTGAAGATCTGATTCAGAAGAAGAAGGAGATTCATGAAATAGAAATTCGCTCGGTAACATTTCTGCTTTAGAAAAGTCAGTTTATGAGGAGAAAATCAAATCACTGGGCTTAGAGAAACAATTGAAAGATCAGATGAAGAACATCAAGATGCTGAGCAAAGGAACCAAGGATCTGGATAAACTTCTTGCTGTTGGAAGAACCTCAAATGTCAGTTGGGGTCTGGGCTATCAAGGAGGAAACTCAAGCGGTGTAACTCGGTTTGTCAAAGGGACAACTTTAGCAGTGAGACCACCTGAAGGAAATAAATCTTCTGGACAGAATCAGAAAACTGTACCTACAGGAGTTCGAGATAGTATGATCAAAGGTATGCATGCTCACAACTGTAGGAGATCAGAACATCAGGTTATTCACAATCATCTGAGAAGTAGAAGAACAGAATGTTGGTACTGTGGAAGCCTTAATCATTACAAAGCTGAATGTTACAGCTTTCTGAGACGTGTAAATCAGCTCATGCGACTGAAACAATTTCACAAAGATGGTCGATGGCACAGTCTAGTCTACATCAAGAAGAAAGATCTATATTGTCATGGTCTATCTTCAAGTACTACAACTAAGTTTGTGAAGGTAGATGTTCCTGCAAAATCTAGCTCAGAAGGAAAGGTTAATCAGCAGGGTGTCAGAAAGCTGAACAGAAGAACAAGAAGACAGTTAGAAAAAAAGCAGGGTACTTCATGTACAGGGGGTAATAATGGTCTGATCAGAGATGTGACTGTTCACAACAGGAGAATGTCGGAACAGAGAATTGCTCTCAATCACCTGCGAAGCAGAAGAACAAGATGCTGGTATTGCGGAAATCAGAATCATTATAAGGCTGATTGTTACAGTTTCTGAATCGGGTTACGCAAGTATACATCAGGAAGAGTGACTTGTACTGCCATGTTGCGTACACTGCAGAAGAACCAGAGCACATCTCAGAAAACGAACAATGGTATTTTGACAGTGGGTGCTCAAGACACATGACAGGGAGTCAAAAGAATTTAGCCCGCTTTGAGAGGATCTCAACAGGGCGAGCTACCTTTGGAGATGGTGCAAGAGGAAAAATCAGGGGCAAAGGTATGACTAGTGGTGCAATTCAACCAAGCCTGAAGGATGTGTATCTTGTTGATGGTTTGAAGGCTAATCTTATCAGTGTTAGTCAGCTATGTGATGATGGGTTGGATGTCACATTTACCAAGCTTAATTGCAAGGCTGTGGACGAACAAGGCTGTGTAAGACTTGAAGGACAGCGATTTGGGAACAACTGCTACATGTGGACAACAAACAAGACATGTCTGAGTACATCGCTGGCAACTGATGCAACAGAGCAAATGGACAAGTATCTGAGGACACCGCAGATGTGCATGTAGGAGATGCAAATGTTCCAATCACTCAGGTGCATCGGAATCACTCTAAACAAGATGTTATAGGAGAGATTCAGGGGGGCAGAGTTACCAGAGGAAAACAGATTGATTTCAAACAGATGCTTGGCAAGCATCAGAAGGATGATAAAGCAGAGGATAGCCGGACGCAGACAACTGAGGTGGTTCAGTTTGCGTGTTTTGTGTCAAGTCTAGAACCAAAAAATCACAAAGAAGCATTGGTTGATGAATACTGGATAGCTGCTATGCAAGATGAACTGGAGCAGTTTTAACGCAGTGATGTGTGGGATCTGGTGATTAGACCACATGATGCTAATGTGGTTGGCACGAAATGGATTTTCAAGAATAAGACTGATGGAAGCGGAGCTGTAACTAGGAACAAGGCTCGGTTAGTTGCTCAGGGGTATTCTCAGGTTGAAGGAGTGGATTTTGATGAAACATTTGCACCTGTTGCAAGGCTTGAGTCTATCAGGTTCCTGTTTGGAATGGCTTGTGCGCTGAACTTCAGACTACATCAGATGGATGTAAAAAGTGCGTTCTTGAATGGTATTCTACAAGAAGAAGTGTATGTAGAACAACCAAAAGGGTTTGAAGTTTCAGGTAAATTGGATCATGTTTACAAGCTGAAGAAAGCCTTGTATGGACTGAAGCAAGCACCAAGAGCCTGGTATGAGCGACTGACTACATTTCTGATCAAACAGGGCTATGTACGTGGGAGTGTAGACAAAACCCTGTTCGTATTGGCTAACGACAGTGGTTTACTCATAGTACAGATCTTTGTTGATGACATTGTGTTTGGTTCTACATGTCAAACACTAGTTGATCAGTTTGTGGAGATAATGACTCAGGAGTTTGAGATGAGTATGTGTGGTGAGCTTACATACTTTTTGGGGTTGCAAGTCAAACAGACGGATGAGGGAATATTCGTCACACAGAGTACATACTCCAAAGGGCTGATCACACGGTTTGGTTTGGACAAGTGTAAAGAAGCAAGGACTCCAATGGGAGTAAATGAAAAAACTCTTGAGGGACGAGTTGGGAGAAGATGTGGATGAGAAACTCTACAGAGGAATGATTGGGAGTTTGCTGTACCTAACAGCAAGTAGACCAGACATCTGTTTGGCTGTTGGAGTTTGTGCAAGATATCAGGCAAAACCTAAGATGTCACATCTCTTGGCAGTGAAGCGGATCATCAAGTATGTCAAGGGAATGATCAACCTGGGTATCTACTACACCAAGGATACAAATAAGAGCTTGATGGGTTATTGCGATGCTGATTGGGTTGGGTCCTTGGATGATTGTCGAAACACAAGTGGTGGCTGTTTCTTCATGGGCAATATTCTGATCTCGTGGCACAGTAAGAAGCAGAACAGTGTATCACTGTCAATAGCAGAGGCTGAATACATTGCACTAGGAAGTGGCTGCACTCAACTCATGTGGATGAAACAGATGGCTGCTGACTATGGTATGGTTTCTGATCCCTTGCTGATTTATTGTGATAATGAGAGTGCAATTAACATAGCAAAGAATCCTGTTCAATATTCACGAACTAAGCATATTGATATTCGACATCATTTCATTCGTGAGTTAGTTAAGGAGAAACTGATTGTGGTAGACCATGTAAGCACTGATTATCAACTTGCTGATTTATTCACCAAGCCTTTGGATTTCAACAGATTTGTTAATCTGAGAAAGGCAACTGGTGTGTGTGAGGTCCAATGTTTCTTTGTGAGTAATGTTAGTCAAAGACAGGGGCAAGTGCTGGAACAGACCATTGAAAGCCTAAGGATGTATAAAGAGTCAGCAGTTTGTTCAAACAAAGGTGTGTGGAAAAGAGCTGCCTGTCATGTCGGTCGAGGATCATGTACTTAAAATGTTGTCGTGAAGAAGGAGGTCAAAGAGCTGAGAAGAGGCATTAATGTGCATTCCAATCAAAAGAGCACCAGATGGTTTAACAAGCAAAAAAAAAAAAAAAAACAAAAAAGGGGGTTAAACATCTGGTACGTCTCCAACAGAGCTCTGAAGAAAATCAATAAAAAGGGGGAATGCACAAACATCAGCAATTGAGAAGTCAAGTGATATTGCTGATGCAAATCAGGGGATTCAACAGAAGATCTTTCACGTCATACATTGTGAAGATTACTCATATCTGTTGGATCTACGCTCAAGGATGTGACTTGATACACTCCTGATTTTGCACTCTTCAAAGGAAATTCTAGCTGCCTGCTTCACGTTGATGATGACTCCAAGACTAAAGGCATGACAGTGTGAAAGACTAGCCACTAAACCCAGATCTGACTCTTGAAGATTCAAAAAGGTTGTGGTAGTCTCTGGTATGAGTCGTGAACAAGTGATTGATTTACAAAGCACTGAACAAGACCAAATGGAGTGTGAGGAGTTGATGATCAGGTGAACTTGCATGGGTACTATAATTATGGGTCACTTACTGGTTCATAAATGAATATTATGATTGATGCATGAAAATGTTATAGGTGAATGATTAATATTTGTGCTCATCAGATACGTGATGTCTGAGCAAGGGTTCGATGGCATATGTGCACTAATCGTTTTACTTGAGTGTGTCAGGATTGATAATTTACAGGTCTAGTCAAAAGCCCATCTGTTTCTCAGGCCCGAAAGACTGAAAGGTCGTGGCGAGTTTTATGGGAGAAAAAGGAAAAATGTTGACTTGGTACACTCATGTTCTTGATCTTTCCAAAAGAAATTCCAGCTGCCAGCTTCATGTTGATGGTGAACCATTTGGATCAAAGGCATGACAGTGTGAAAGACTAACCACTGATCACAGAGCTGATTTCTTGAAGATTCAAATAGGTTGTGGTAGTTTCTGATGAAGTCCTCGACAAGAGGTAGGCACACATCGCAAACAGATCTCAAGGTATGAAATTTCTGGCTTAAATATAAAAAGAGTGCTCTTGATGGTCTCGTGCTTGTTTGGTTCCCTCACTTTCTATGTTTAACTTTGTTTGGAAGTCTGAGATTATTTGTGAATGGCTGAAATCAAATGGTTGATTGTTGAAACACGAGTCTGATTTTGAAAAAAAACATTGTTGATGGGAAAAATCGTACATGTTTTCTACAAGTGTGCATTAATCTGTTTGTTAAGTATTTCAGGATTAAGTTCATTTGTTTTAGCTCACTATGGTAGCCTTGAATCTCTAAGCTGTGAATCGTAAAAAGAAAAGTGAATCAAAGAGTTGATATACTGAACATGGGATTGATCAAGGCAGCATAATCGGAAGCTATCAAACGACTGATGCTGGTGTGGAGTCAGAAATAGCCATGATATTGTTTCATGATGTGATGAAGTTGGGATACTTGTACAGAAAGCTGAGGACACGTTGCCAGAAGTGTCTGAAATGACAGCGACGGAAGAAGAATCTCAGGATTCTGAACCGGCTTTTGATCCAAACTCTGTAATGGTTCTGTTCACTGATCCAAAGTCTTCTGATAGATCTGGTTCGTTCAGAATGCGCAATCAGGAAGAACAAGAGGCAGCGATGTCAAAGCCTCCAGTGATCATCGAGCTGATGGATGATGATGATTATAAGGATTCGTTGGCTCATGGATCTGAAGCACTGTGCAAATCTGAGACGCAGAATTAAAGAGATGAGGAACTGGAGCCAATCCATGCTCTGAAACCTCGAGTGATAGACATTGCAGATGTGTCTAAATCAACGCCTGTAATTTCATCAACTGGTCCGTCAGTGTCCTCCCGGCTACGTAAATGAAAAAAAACCGATAGCTGAGAGGTCTGAGAAAACCAAGCGTCCAAAAGCTTATAAGGGGAAGCAGGCGGCTAAGCCGGATGAAGCAGCACAGGAGTTTGATCGCATCAGGTTTGTCTCAGCAACTGCAAAACAGAGGTTTGATGATTTTTCTCAAGGGAAGAGTAGGTTCATTCTCGAAAAGGTAGTCATGATTAGGGATGAGAGTCCAGTTAAGGATGTGATAGTGGTAACTGGGATGATGCGTACTGTCACTGATATTGAGGATTTTATTCCTGAGAAATCAATCGGCTGTTTAAACTTCTTGAGATTGATGAGAAAATTCATTGGGTGAATATGGCAAGTGTGTTAAATGAGGAACTGGCTGTATTCATTTTCAGCTGCAGCAGCAAGTGTCTGGTCAGACGTTCCTTATTCTCTATTCTCTACAAGACTCTGTTTAAGATCTGTTGCAACAACTAGCTGCCTACTTCTAACGATGGTTATACCCAGAAGTCCCGGGCCAAAGTCATCTACATGATTTTAGCAAAAGACTATGGTTCACCAGTTGTTGACGTGTGTTCTCGTTCGTAACACGGGTGTCTGTTCATTGAGTCTGAGAAGTGAGAGCAGAAGAGTGTTGATGATTTAGTGTCTGTGAGCCAACAGAAAGGTGAAAGGAGACCAGGTCGCCCTTAACGATCTGCAAGCACAACAAACTATTAAGTGCTCTAATCGAAGTGGAGGGATTCAAGCTGCTAGACTTCTGAGAGCTGTGTTTGAGATTAAACCTTGCGTACCCGACGTTGTATGTGATTTTTGGGCTAATCTGCAAATTGTGAGAGTTCTCACTTACACGGATCAACTCTCTGTTTCTGTTGGGGTGAAGCAGAAGAGAAAGGCGATGAGATTCACCCTCTGAGTGCTTTAGGATGCACTGTTAGCAGGTAAGTGATTCCCATAACTCAGCTTACTGTTGTGATACAGCTATTTGTTTTTAACCTAGTTGTTCACTCAAGCAGGGGGATATGATTCTGGTTTTTGATATGTTTTTGATAATGCCTATAGCTAGGGAAGTCTTTGCTTTAGGGGGAGAATCATTGTTTGTGGGGGAGACTTAACGTTTTCAATTGGTTGATTGTAGGTTGATAGTGATTTGGAATATGCCAATTGGTTAAGTTTAGTTAGAGAACTATTAAGAACTTGGTTTCCGCTGCAGCCCATTGTGGTTTTGATTTTTAGGTTCTTAAACATAGTTTTGTTTGAACAAGTTGTTACCTGAGTATGCTAGATAATGGTGTTTCTTTGTCTAGATATTGCTTGTTCTGTTTTAGGTTGGTTTTTAATTGAGTGTCTTTTCAGGTTTAACCAGAAGGATGCTTGAGTATCAAACTAGGCTAAAAAGGGGGAGATTGAAGATGCAGATCTGAACAGCCAGCTGATGTTGAAGACAGCCAGCTGATGTCATCAGGAGTCTGTATCTGCATCAGGAGTCTGTATGCTGACGTGGACACGTAAGCTGACGTGGCGAAGCTAGAGACGATGGTGTGACAAGCCAAGGAAGTTTTAGCTGACTTGGCAAAGAGATAAAGACGTGAGTTGTGTAGAGATTTACTAAATATTCTCTAGCACAATTTAAGGAAAGGATAAACTTGAGGAGCAAGTTTATTCCTTTTTGTGGAAATTCGTGGAGATCCTATGCAGTAGGGTTTCATGGGTGTATATATAGTTTAGGGTAAGGCCATGAGCCGCCTAAGAACTCTAGAACTATATTGGTGAGATTTGTAACTTCGAAGCTAAAGAAATAAAACTTAGAAGGTGAGTGTTCAGGTCTCTGTGTGTATCACGGACGGGTGATTAGAACGCAGAGATCTGCTAATTCTCTTTGTGTTTCACGGATGGGTGAATAGAACTAAGAGAGTTAGGCTTGAGACTTGTTTTAGTCGGGTTCAATCCTATTGAGCGGGATAGGTTGAGTAAGAACCGAATAAGTGAACTCTTTAAATGTTGTAAAGATAAACTTATAATAAAATAAGTAGATAAGCGTTGGCTTGGCGCGTTCCAAGCAAAATCAGTGTACTGTGTTACCCTCTATACCTCTACATACTTTTGATATAGGCTATTGCTCTCTTGTAATACCTCAACTTCATTCATTAATGATATTTACATTTTTGGGGAAAAAAAAAAAAGTGCTACGTGATTCCACGTTGTTGATCGAGAGATGGTGTTCCAGGAATACGCCAATACGTGAGATTTTGAGCTGGAGGTTTCATCCGGCTCTGATATCATCATGTCACAAGCTGAGTCACTAACACATGTTAAATGAAACTCATTCCTAACATTTATTGTTAGTCAAAAATCAATTTAACAATTAAAACATTATAAATGAATTCTTACAACAAAATAATAGTATTTATAATTTGTTGTCCGTAGTTAGTACTTATAAGTAACTATAACTGGTTACGCATATGTATATTAATTGAAATGGAGATCCATACCAAATTTGGAAATTCTAAGTAATTTTAAATTGAAAAAGAGTATTTTAAAATGGATTTGAAATTCAAACAAGCGAATTTGACAAGCAATGAAAATAAGGAATACATGGTTTTTCTTTTAGTTATTTTTATTACTTATCATGAGAACTTCTTATAACTTATTGAATCAATTAACATAGTTGTTGCGATTGTTGCTATTCAATGATTGGCAATCTGGCATGTTCTTTCTGTTGAGCTTATTCACCAATCATCATTGTTATAAACTTCATTTTCTTCTGTGTTTCAAAAAGTTTCCTGCCTGACACTCTTTTTGAAACTAGTTTTGTGTAAGCTATCACCTCCCGTAGTATCCTTATTACACGCACATTCTCTTTTAACTAAAGGATTAACAAAAGAAGCAGTTTCAGTTTAGTTTCATAGCATTTGATTCTGTTAACAGATCAAATATAAGATTAGATTCAGAAATATTTAGAAACCTTAAGAATTGTTTCATAGAAGATCAAAATCCAAAATCCAAAGAGAAATAAAATCCTAGCTGTGTAATATGACCGAAACTGACATAAGATCACTTTGTTCAGAAGCAGAGCCTCCATTACCACCACTATATATGTGTATGTTTTAGGAAATACGATCGAATTTCCCCGGACATAATCTTTATATATGTTTCTTTAAAAATTCCAAAACAGACTCTGCACAAAAGATTATTATCATATATGTAACTTGAAACTGCGGATCGCAGTACTTACCCTATTCGTTTGACGTGTGCTTTGCTTTCATGCTGCTATTCTGATTCGAATGTTGCATCTGCTGGTGTTGTAACTGGCTGATGCTAAGCTGCTGAAACATCTCCGGGTTTAAAGACGTTTTTGATATGTTAGATTCACTGCTGCTGCTGCCACTTTGCCTGCGGTTCGGCTCCCCAATCACCAGTTTCAAGCGCTGGACTTCTTCAGTCAGTTTCTCAGACAGAGCTGCAAAACAAGGAAAATAAAATGTTACTGAGATATGGACAAGGATCACGAAATGTAGTAGCTACATTCTCAGGAGAAAGATCAAAGCTTCATTCAGTGGATTAAACAAGGCACATATTTCACACCTTAAGGATGTATAAATATTTGGGTGCAAACTTGCGGCCAAGAGCTATTTTTCCAAGGAGAAATTTAAGGTTTTACATACATAGAAAAAAACATTGTTCCTAGGTAAGACTGCGGAAACCGGAAAATGAAAAATTTCACGGTAGAAGAAAATCATCGGTGGAAAGTAAAAAGAAGAATGTGGCGAAGGACACAACACTGACTTGGTTCCATCGAGTTCGAATACAAAACAACCCTAAAGCGATTCAGCCACCCTAATATATAGAATGAAGAATTTTGATGATATAATGTGCATACCATCGCGGAGTTGTGCCTGCTGCTCCATAGCTTGAAGACGAAACTTCAGCTCACTGTTCTGGTTCGTCAACCCCATTGAATCTCTCTGAACACCCAAAAGGAAACATATAAGACTACTGACTTGTTCAAACAGGACAGTTTGTGTTGCCTTTACTTACCTGCAAATGCGTGAGCTGAGCCGATAAGGTAGTAGCTTCGGTCTGAAGAGTCTGCACCTTGTGTTCTAACTCTGCCATATATCGCGTCTTCCGCTCCTTTGAGCGTGCAGCAGATACACGATTCGCCAAGATTCTAATGAAATGGTTAAATCAAACACTCATGTCACAAGAACACACTCCAAAACGTCTAACTAAGCACCACTATTTCTTACCTTTTTACACGCTTAGGGTCAGCCATAACAATCTCAGCGAGTTTCTCATCGGCTGCAATCTTCTTCATTTCAGCAGCAGTAAACTCACTGTTACCAAATTCGACACTATAAGCACTTGAATTCCCTTCACCTGAATTGGTTGGGGAAACTTTAGCTGATGAAGGCGGAAGCTTTAGCGATGATTCATCGCCCAAATTCAACTTCCCCATGAAACAACTATCCATCGAAACACTCCTGTAGTGTCTACCAGTGGGAGCAATATCTCCGCCGGCTCTTCTCTTCACCCCTGAAGAAGAAGAAGTCACCGCAGCCTTCACATTCCCACTCGCACTGCTTTCTCCTTCAGAATCACTACTACTTCCGCCATTCGTCTTCTTCGTCCCGCTACCTCTACTACTCTCCATCTCCTCCACATTCTCATTACCATTCTTGCCATCTTCACCTCCAAAAGAATTCAAAACATCAATGTTATCAAGATTCATATAAGCCGTGAAAACGTCGTCCATAGCTGCTTCCCCCTCTGATTTTCTTCCCTTGAAGAAGCCTTCTCTTGGCTCTTCCTTCACCAAATTAGACCAATCTGAAACCTCTCCACCAGAGATCGATCTCTCCAAAGACCTCGAAGGGATCAAAGGAGGAGACTTTTGATTCTGAACCATCATAGAGCTAAACCCAAAAGTAACATCACTATTCGAACGCCTATGAGACTTCCTCGGCGGTAGAGTCTCTCCATCTCCGGCGTTCCTAGAGCTAGAAGAATGACACATCGTGAACGGTGACGGAGGCAGCGAAGGGCTGAATCCGGCGCCGTTTTTCTCCTCCACCGACACCGAAACCAGCGGAGCAGAAGGATTAAACGGCGGCAATGAATCAAAGGAGAAGAAAGACGACGGTTGCGACATAGACCGGGAATGTCTAGGTTGTAAAGTCGCCGGGATCTGAGAGTAAGGAGAAATGGGTGGAATCGGCGGCGGAGCTCCGGGGAAAGGCTGTCGGAAGTGCTGCTGAGAGCGGATAAGAGCAGGATTCAAGTGAAGATTAGGGCTTATCTGTTTAGGGATCGAAGAAGACGAAGTACCAGATGAAGAATTAACTCTCTGCATCATACTGGTATCTGTATCACCACCCATTTCGATTTCTGAGACACAGATTCGAAAAATTGTAAAAAACAAAAAACAAAAAAAGTCACAAAACCCTAATTAAACCTTTTTGAGCTCAGAGACTTATAAAAATGGAGAGAGAGGGGGGAAGAACAAAAGATCAAGGCACAATGATTGATTATACCAAAATCGAAGGAGAAGAAGATAATAGAGAAAGAAATTGACCTGCAAGAAAGGAAATGGGGGAAGCGTATCTCTGTGTGTTTTCTGGGTTTGTTTCCTCACCAATCAATGGCGCAAATAGCGAAAAGAAGGAACTTATAAAAGACGACTCTTTGAAACGTTGACCAAAGCAATCATTGATCGACTGGTCGGAAAAAGGAACATCCGAGAAGACCACTTTCGTCTTGTTTTTCTATGAAATTTAAGATAAAATAAAATAAAGACACACAGCTTTATTGGATAAAACAAAACAGGATTTGTCTGAATCTGAACCCTCACACGGTTACAATCATATTTATCTTAATACTCTCTATATTGAGTTTTATCTTTCTGAGTAAAACTATTTAGATAGATTTGTTACTCTCAACATGACCCTGATGAACATAAATTGAATAAACTGAAATAACTTAAAAACTATAACTTAAATCTTTGATCCGATAGGATTTGCCAAAGCCATCTCAACTTCTTTAGAATTGTCCATAAAAAACAAGGTTTGGCTGCGGCTCATTGAACTCATTGAACTCATTGAACTCATTGATGTTGAGTTGCTGGAACATGTCTGTGTCCAGTGGCTGCATGTTTGATCCGTCAAATTGGCCATCGTTTTGCTGCATCACCTCTCCTGCTGCCACCTTTAGCCGCTGGACTTCTGCAGTCAATCGTTCGTTCAAGGCTATTGCCTCCTTCAGCTGTTGGGCGTCTACACTCTCTTGTTCTCTAGAGGCTGTTCCCGCCTTCAGCCTTTCGATTTCTGCACACAATTGTTCAGTCAAGGCTGCAACAACATAGGAAATGAAAACATATACTCTACAGTTGGAATTTTTTTTAAAGGTGGCGCGGTTAAAAAACCTTATCCACAAATGTTATTCTGTTTATACATGGCAATAGATTTACATCCTAAACAATAGATTTATACTATCCTGCTCGATGCAAAATAACCGGGATATCGAGATAGATTAAAGCTGTTCCGAAAATTAGGTATTACTAAATGAGTGAGGTCATAAACAAAAGATCATGCAATTACTAGTTAAACCGTAAAATTCATAACATTTCTTATAGATTGCATAACAAAGAACTTGCTAAAGTATCGATAAAAAAAATTAACTTGATGTACCATCACGAAGTTGTCCCTGTTGCTCGAGCGATTCAATTCGAATACTCATTTCCTTGTTCTCGCTCTTCATCATCATTTTATCTTTCTGCATGCAACAACAATACAAACTTAACAAATTCCTTATAGGAACAGCTTAGACATGACAAGTAGATGGTTGTTAATGTGATATGTCTCACCTCCAAAACCGCGATTTTATTAGACATTGAATTATTATCGTTCTCAAGAACATTTACTCTGCATTCCAAATCAACAATGTACTGCGACTTCCTCTGCTTTGAACGTGCAGCTGACTCTCGGTTTGACAAGATTCTAAAAGAGCATCCATATGGAAAAATGTCACAAAACCATACATCGGATGATAACCAAAAAAAAAAAAAAAATGGTAATTTTAGTCACGCAATCTCGCTAATTACCTTCTGAGTTTCTTAGGATCAGTTGCAAACCCTGCAAGTCTGGTGCTGCCGGAGATCGTCTTCAATTCAGAAGCAGTATACTCGCCTTTTCCAAGCTTGAAGCTGAAAGCATTCTCGGTTCCATCAACCGGAAGATTCCCAGGAGATGACTTGAGCATGTCATTGAAACTGCTATCCATTGAAACACTCTCGTAGTGTCTGCTTAAAGGATCAATGTCTTTGCCTGCTTTTCTCTTCACACGGGAACTAGTCGGTCCAGTCTTAAACCCGTTCTCATTCGCATTGCTTTGAACATCCGAATCGCTAATAGTTACCATCAATTCATCCACATTCTCATTACCGTTAGAAGCATTATTGTCATCCACAATCATAAACTCATCGAAGAACTCCTTCCTGGCTTGCTCATTATAGTTCCACTCTACAGCGTCTTCCATGTGGCAGCTTGAGTCCCCAACCAACAGATTTGATAGCATAGGGTAGCTTGATTCGAGAGGATTCTGAGGGATCGTTGAATTGATCCCAATGATGTCACTGTCGGTCCGTTTATGAGACTTTCTCGGTGGCAGAGTATCGTTTCTGCCGGAGACACTCATGGACTTAGACCTCCTGACCGGAACCCGAGGAGGCAATGCAGAAGGGTTTTTGTTAAACCCAATGGAAGAGCCTCTATTCTCCACACGTGCTGACGGAGAAGGGTACGTCGGCGGCAGTAAATTACGACGGGCCGTCGACGGAGAAGGGGTCTCCGGCGGATAGGAGGAGTAGACAGGCGACGGGGGGCGGGGTGAGAACACAGGCGACGGCTGAGTCACCGACCTTGGTCCGGGGCTGACCGGCGAAAACGAGGTGTAGACAGGCGACGGCGGGAGGGATGAGAACACCGGCGACGGCTGAGTCATCGACCGTGGTCCGGGGCTGAAACCCGGAAACGAATCACGAAGGACCGAAGACGGAGAAGAGCTCACCGACGGCGATGAACCACGACAGGACGACGAGGCAGAAGGGTACGCCGGTGGCAATGAACGATGGAACGACGACGATGAAGGGCTCATCAGTGGCAAGTAGGAGAAGGTAGCCGACGGCTGAGTCGTCGTACACCGTGGTCCGGGGCTGAAATGAGGCGACCCGGCTGGATAACGGGTTAGTGGGACCCGAGGATACGGCGAAGTGGGTGACGGTGACACGCCGGTGCTCTTGCCACTGTCAATGCTAAAAGGGTTCTGGTATTGGTTGCTTGAAGGAGTCATGTTGCCGTGTCCGTTCATCGTTAACAATGGAGTCTCTGCATCATATCGATCGGAGTTATTTTTCTTAACGACGAAATAAATAAAAAGTCGATTGCATAAATGGAAAAAAAAAAGAAGAAGAAGCAGATAATAGTTAAAATCTAAGATTAATATTTTCAAAGAAATATTCACTGCTTTTCAATTGCGATATTCAAATTCTGTGAAAACTGTTATCAGTTTATGGAGAAGGAGACAGCAAAAAAGAATTGAAACTTTGAGTGAGACATAGAGAGAGTAAAAGTGGAGTAAAGAGTAGACCTCAAGCTGCAACAATGGATTAGGACAGTTGACAAAACAAAAAACCTCTGAGAAAATGATTGGTGGTGTTGTCTGCTTCGATAGATTGCGCAAAGCCCCCTTTTTATATTGGTTTAGAAACCATAAAAAAAAAAAAAAAAAGCCAAAAATCAACACGAGGCTCATGTTTTACCCTCCCCACGTTTTAGGATATAATGATTTTTTTCCTTCTTAAGTCTCTTTACATTTATATCCATATATTTTTATATTATTTTATAAATTAAATAACTTTAAAATGTTGAAGTAAAAAAACTAGGATGAACTCTGTGTTTCTAGGTAATACAATGAAAATTTGTAAATCTAAGGTTATTATGTTTTGCTATTGACTCTTGATTAAATTTAAATTTGGCGCGTTATTTATTTTTGCTAGTGCATTATTTTGGCGCGTGCTTTTGTTTATTTTTATTATTGAATTATTTTTGAAACGTTGTTTATTTGTTGTGACTAAACTATTTTACCGCGTTATTTGAATTTATTATTTTACGTGGCAGAAAAAAGAACTAAGTATTCCGTACAACACACGAAACACAATATTATTATTTGAACTTCTTTAAAACAATCCACGTGTTTTAAGACGATCATCGATGAACTACCGATATTGGATTTCGATACACATTTGGTTCCCCGGATGACCTACCAATGTTGGATTTTACTAATCATTATTTGTTAGATTTTTAACATAAAGTTTTTTATTTTTTGGAGTCCTTCATTAATTGTTGTTGTGTTTTTTTTTGTCATATTAATAATTATTATATTAATATATCTCCTTTTCTGGTCTAACAGAAATTATAATATTAATTATTTAAATTATGTATTAATTTATTTAACAATCTTTATCTAATTAATTTATATTTCATGTGGAGTACATTTGTCGAGGACTTACATTAATTAAATGTAGATATTCAATGAATATACATTAACTTTTGTAAACACAATTTAATGTATTTAGTGTAAAAATCTTCAAAACAGTTAATTAATAATGTACATAACTGTAAATAGCTCACACTACCCGTGACTTTAAAAAAACGTCACACTTTTAACAACCACAATTAATTTTCTTTATAAATCAAAATTTACCACATTTGGGCTAAAATTATTAATTTTTGGGTAAATTCCTTAAGAGGTAATTTATCTTAGACCAATTGCATATCAACAAATGTAGATAATTTTTTTTTTCTTTTTTTATAGTAAATGTAGATTAATGTAAGTAAATCACTTTAAGTTATTTTACTATTTTTATTTCTTGGTTTATTGGGCCAATTTGATATAGGCATGAAACGGCCCAAATGATTTTGCTCTTACTTTATTATTGATTCCAAAGGGTAGAGAACTAGAAGCTTCGAGTCCGGACCGGACTACGAGTTAGTCACTAGAAAGTAGAAACTGAAATGTGAGAGAAATGAAATAAAAAAACAAAAAAACCAAGATCATTATCGTTGGATCATTGAAAAAGATAAAATGCTGAAGAAACATATCACAAAGAGATTATTAGATTCTTGAATCGATCTGATTACTAATTACATCTAGTTTTCGTTGTGCTAACGAGTACGACATGATCTTATTACGCCATGCGACGGGAACGAAACAGCGCGTTTTATCCTCGGCATCTTCATGTCATCTAAACCAACAGCAACGGCTAAACTTCGGCAACTGTTTTTCTCCGTTTCTTCAGTTCCTTGAGTAGTCTCGGTACAATGATTCTGTACAATGCACGGCTCTTTGCTTGAGGCTGAATCTACAATCTGATTTGAACCGCAGCTAGAAGAAGAGGTGGCCATGAAGATATGAAAACCGATCAAGATGAGAAGAGGAAGACACATCAAGAACAATGCATAGTAGATGATCCACCCGAATCCGGTGTGATTCTTTCCGTGACAGATCCATTCAAGGACTAAGGCAAATCCTGAGGTGAACGTAGTCAAGCTGCTTAGGACGAAAACTTTGACAATCGCCGGATTCGGAATTTGCAAGAAGGCTCTCGCGGCGGCAAGCCACCCCATTTTTGATGGCTTTTGCTGCGACTGGGTCTCCATCTGCGCCACTGTGACTTTCTCCGGCACTTTGTTCATACTTGGATTGTTTTTGTTTCCTTTTTCTCGGTAAAAAAGAAGACTAAATAGCGAATGACCAAAATTACTAGGTTAAAGAGGTGAAAGATTCTGAAAATCATTAGCTGTTGAGATATTCTTTCTAACTGTTAAAAGGAGTAAAAGATTTTGTAATCCTAACTTTTAATATTTGAATTTTGAAGTCAAACCATATTTATTTATCCCAAACCGTTGTTTGACCATTCAAAAGATAGTTCACAAAAGGAAAAAACCAATTACACGAAGTTACACGACGTATAGTAGAATACATTACACACACCCCAAGTTTAGAAATTTATAACCATTTACATGAAGTAAATATATTGCATGCCCACATATACCAACTATATGATGACATGTGCTCAGCATCATAACCATTTGTCGAAGTGTTCACCAACAAAAATATTCAAATTTTATTTATTTATTTATTTTTAGTATTATAAACAAAAATAATAATATTATTTTATTGAATCATTTATGGTGTTTTATAATTAAAAAAATATATTCTATATTCAATATAAAGATATTTTGTATATATGTTTAATCCATTCAATCTTATAATAGTTAGTTTTTTTCAATTTCAAAACTTAACTAAAGGTGATATAAAAATCATTAATCCATTTTTAAGATATTAAAACTTAAATTAAAACCAGAAAAACCTTGTTATAATAAATTAAATAAGGGAATTACTTTTTTCTACATTGTTAATTAAAAAACATTAACTTCTTATTTGATTTATTTAAATACAAAAAATATGTTATTTAATATTTTCAACCACAAAAATTATTTCTTACAATGATAATCATTATAATCCAACCCAGTACAATTGAAAATCATTAGAATCAAAAGTTTGTAAAATAAAAGTCATATGCATTTTACAACTTTTATTTTACAAATGATTTTTATTTTACCACATACGTATGACTTTTATTTTCAATGATTCTAATGATTTTCATATGTATAACTTTTGATTCTAATGATTTTCATATGTATTGGGTTTGATTCTAATGATTTTCATACGTATAACTTTTGATTCTAATGATTTTCATATGTATTGGGTTTGATTCTAATAATTTTCATTGTAGAAAATAATTTTTGTGGTTGAAAATATTAAATAATATTTTTTTTTGTATTTAAATAAATCAAATAAGAAGTTAATGTTTTTAACTGACAATGTAAAAATAAGTAATTCCCTTTCTTCATTTATTATAACAAGATTTTTCAGGTTTTATTTAAATTTTTATATCTTAATAATTTATTAATAATTTTTATTTCACTTTAGTTTAGTTTTGAAATTGAAAAAAACTAACTATAATACGAATGAATGCATTAAACTTATATACAAAATATCTTTATATTGAATATAGAAGATGTTTTTAATTATAAAACACCAAAATGATTCAATAAAACAATTTTATTATTTTTGTTTCTAATACTAAAAATAAATAAAAATATATTTTTTAATATTTTTGTTGGTCAAAACTGGTCTACATCGGATTCCGACGAACGGTGTACCGGAATAAGATGGTCGTGATGTTGAGCACATGTTATCATATAGTTGGTACATGTGGGCATGCAATACATTTACTTCATGTAGTTGACTATTCATTTCTAAACTTGAAATGTGTAGTCATGTATTTCTGTTATACGTCGTATAACTGGTTATCTTTTACCCTTAACATAATATTGGTTTTACCATACACAACAATGAACTATGGACAATAAAGACAAAGACAACACCTAACCTTAAAGAAGAAAAAGAGAGAAACATACTTGGACTATGTAGACCATAGAGGCTACTTGATAGTGATGTAGTGGTTTGTCCCGTGTCTAGCCCAATAGTTTCTAAGGTCAACGGGACACGAGAGCTCATATCCTTCTGCTGCTAACAGGCTGAGTAATCTCGAGAAGACGTTTCCGCTCATTTTCCTACCGCCCATCCGAGAATGACTCTTGTTTGGCATCTGCGGTAATGGATACTGCGATAAGGTGGTTGTGCAGCAAGAAGATTGCCACCCACCATTTCCCCATTTGTAACACTGACGTGCAGAGCCTGTGCATGTGCACATAGGTATTGGCATTGTCGTCTCATCGAAGGTGACTAAATTTAAACGGACATCTTGACTGTCCCAATCTGTTCTAGATTTCTTTCCAAGAGCAGCAACTTGACGGTTCGGATCTTCACCCACTTTTTTCACCTTTACTTGTCTCTGCTTGTTCTCCTTCCCTTTGTGTTGGTCACCTCGGGCGGAGTAGTTGACAAAAGGAAGACTTGAAGTTTGTGGGTTTCAATGCCGAAACAATCATCTCCATCACCGCGTTTCCCACCCGACAAAGCAAAGTTGAGACTATTTTCATGGTGTTGAAGCGCAACATATGCATTATCTTACTTTCAAGGGTTTATCTTTCTCAGAAAAGCTTTGTCACGTTGCTAATTGGCATCATCTTGAGCTGTTACTGCTTCCTTTTAAGCAGAGACAACTTGGTTTCTTTCATGTACAGCTACGTCCCTCTCGGCAAGGATCGACATGATATTCCTATTCATCACCAACGCATTATGTTGTTCCTTAATCTGATGGTGAGGCATCATATTCCACTCACAGAGAGAGAGAGAGAGAGAGAGAGAGAGAGAGAGAGAGAGAGAGAGAGAGGCCATTCTCGTCTTTCTGAGTTCTTTTTTTACTTTCAGTGGGTTTTAAATGACTCTTCATTGTGGATTTAGCATTTAAAAAAATATAGATGAGAATCCATTCTCATATTTCTGAGTTCCTCTTTCACTTTCAATACGTTTAAAATGACTCTTCATTGTGGATTTAGCATTAAAAAACAATAAAGATAGAAAATCCATTCTCGTTTTTTGAGTTCCTCTTTCACTTTCAATGTGTTTAAAATGACTCTTCATTGTGGATTTAGCATTAAAAAAAATAGAGATGAGAATCTATATTATTTTTGCATCAAATGTGTGATATTGTACTTTTAAGAAATCATTATCTGTTTGGCATGAGTTTATATGATAGATAGGCTCACAATATTTGAGAATGTTGTAGTAAAGCTATGGCTTCTTCTCTTGTTTATCTTCTTAAGCTTCATTTATTCATATAGATATATAAATAGAGACGAGAGAGAGAGACGAGAGAGACACGAGTGTGTGATCAAGCGTAAAGATCAATGCCCCAAAACTTGGCTGGTTGGTTCGTGCGGTATTTCCTGTCAATGCTCTTGATCAGTTCCATGTCCTCTCTTGACAGTTCGAAGTCGAAAACCTGAAAGTTCTCTTCCAATCTCGCAGGCTTCGATGTCTTTGGTATCACCACTGTGTTTCTCTGGATTCCCCACCTCAGGACAACCTGTGCCACTGTCTTTTTGTACTTCTCGGCCACACCCTAAAAATTCAGATAAAACCAGTCCTTTTTTTATCTGTCAAAGGTTCAATCTTTAACTGTTTCAATCCAAACTTTTAAGTTTTAGAGGATGGAACTTACTTTGAGAACAGGATCATCCAGACATGACACGGTGCCAAACCACTCGGCATTGGCTGTGGCACCTCCTAGAGGAGTATGAGCGGTGACACAGATACCGTGCTTCTGGCAGAATTTGACAAGAGAATCACGTTGGAAGTAAGGATGTGTCTCGATCTGATTCACTGCAGGCTTGATCTTGGAGTAAGCCAAGCAATCTCTCGTTAGAAAGACATCATAGTTACTGCAAACAACCAAACGGTCAAAACATCAGAAATCAGCGACTAAACAAAAGGACTTGTTAAGATATTGAGAGAATTTGAACCTGATTCCAATGCTGCGGACCAAACCCATAGAAACAAGCTTTTCCATGTCATGCCATGTAGTTTCCAGAGAGATTGTTGTATCTATGTCCAATACCCCATCATCACCCAAAGCACTATCGGTTGTTCCAACTCCTGCAAGAACACATATAAAGAGGGAAAGGCTTACATGTTACAGCTTATAATTCTATGTGTACCAATTACTAGAGACTTGAGATAACTAGATTTCAGCCAATAAAAAAGGAGGGATTGTAATAAAATGAAATGTAATGGTGTCTACTCGAAACTGATATTCATGAATAAGGAGAAGCCTAACCCGTGTGTTTCGTTGCTACGGGAAAATGAACGAGGAAAAGGTCGAGGTAATCAAGTTGAAGTTTCTTGAGACTGTCTTTGCACGCCTCAATAACATGGCCATGGTCTGAATTCCATAGCTGCAAAACCAAGACAGATCAGAAATCAGAGCTTTCTCACTTTTCATTATTCGATCTGTAATAAATTGAGATCACAGCTATGTAGTTAAGCTAAATGGCGTTCGGACCTTGGTGGTAATGAAGAGATCCTCCCTCTTGACCAGACCTGCCGTGAATGCTTCTGCAAGAGCCTCACCAACTTCAGCCTCGTTCCTATAATCAGCTGCAACAAGGAACACGAACACGCCAAAATATGTTTACATAAAAAGATACAAACGACTCTCCCAAAATCAAGACATAGAAAAAAGCAAATCACATAAAAGAAAACTGAACTCTGTCTATAACGAATAACATAAACAACTAAAAAGCTATGATAGAAGAATCAGTCATCTACACAGCAAAAACTTAAGATAGATCATTCTATAATTCCAAATACTTACAACTGCAGAATCAGATGCAAATAAAGATCTACAGAGAGCTTTCACTTAAGATAACAAGTTTACATACTACAGAAAACTCAAATCTTAGACATATTCTCCAATAAAAAATCCAGCTTTGAACAAGATAAAACAAACCCAATATGATATTCACAACTCCAGATAAACTGGAGGCAACAAAGATCAGAAACAAAAGGTTTGAGAAAGTAAGTTACCAGCACAGTCGAGATGGCGATAGCCGATCTTGATGGCATTGATGATAAGGTCTCGAATCCCTTCTTTCTCCATCCTCCATACTCCTAAGCCGACGATAGGCATCTTGAAGCCACTGTTCAGTGTTATCTCCATTTCTTCTTCTTCTGCTTCTTTCCTGAATCCTTCTGATTCGGTAAATATCTGCTCAGATTGCGAGTTTCTCAGTGTGTGTTTTTGGTAACGCACACTTAAGCTATTCATCAAACCTCTTGATTCCTCAAAATTTTAGGCCCAATGGGCTAACCAATAACTCAGAACTAATGGGCTATTTAATTTATTTGGCCCAATATTGTTTATGTCGACAATATAGACACAATACGCACCGTATTGTATATATATACAAGTAACCAACAACAACGTTATCACAGGTCACCAAGTTTACATCTTTACTTGTTTGTTTGTGTCCGGAATCAATTTTTCACAGGTAACTTTAATGGTCGGGTAGCTCAATCGGTGGGTTTTGAGGTCTTCTATATCTCTGATAATCTCAAGGCGTGCTTTCAATTTTTTTAAAAGTTTTTAGCTTTGGTTTTGTTTTGTTTGTATCGATCTCACTCTTAATTCGATAATAGCTAAATTTGTGATCCGATTCTTCTGTCCTGGGGATTACCGGTGAGTTGTATAGGAATAGGATCTTACTGGGTTTGTTTCCAAAAGGTTGGATTTTGCGAGTTGTAGAGATGGTTCTTCGAATTTTAGGTTTCTTTCTGCTGCTGCTGAGATTCGAAATTGAGGTCTTAGGTTTTTGATAAAAGTTTAGTTATCTGTTCAAAAGTCACCGCCTTTGATGTTCCTCTTGGTCGGAATTGTTGCCCACGATTGATACCCTAAACCTTAAGAGTGCCCTTTTCTCTTTTTCTGATTTGGATCTCTTCTAATTGACCTTGTGTGACGTTTCTTTTTCCGTAGGTTGACAGTTGATTGCCTTCGTTAGCTTATTCTATTTGTCTACTACCACCAAAAAACTATGGTAAGTGTCTTCAAAGGTTACATTTTTTAACCGTTAGTTCCAGTTTAGTAATCACTTACCTGTTGGTTTGTCTAAATCTTTGGAACTTAACACGATGATGCAGTTTTTCGATGGATACCATTATCATGGAACGACCTTTGAGCAGAGTTACCGGTGTTATCCGGCATCTTTTATCGACAAGGTTTGCTTTTATCTGTCTACTTTTAGTTTAATACTCCGATTAATGAATCTGTGAGTGCTATTTTGTAATGTTAGAATCTTTGTCGTCTTCATGTTCTACTAGCTGAATACTGTAACAAAACTCAGATTCAAAATCGCAATTCTGCATTCTTGACTTGTAATTTGTTGTTTCTAATTTCTATTTCCTTTTCTCTTCCTGCAGCCACAAATTGAAAGTGGTGACAAAAGTAAGTCTTTCTATCTAGACACCAATGTTTCCATCTATATTGTTCATACCTGAAGTTTGATTATGTTAATTCTATTTCAGTTATAATGCCACCATCAGCCCTTGATCGTCTAGGTACGCTTCCACTTTTCTCTTTTGGATTTGGCATAATATTTGTAAAACTTAGAAAAATATCAAAGCCCTAATGTTGCGGAACTTTACAGCCTCTCTTCATATTGACTATCCGATGCTGTTTGAGCTTCGTAATGCTGGAATTGAACGTGTTTCGCATTGTGGAGTCCTTGAGTTCATTGCCGAAGAAGGCATGATTTACATGCCATATTGGGTTAGAATCAACTTCCTCTTTGGTTGTCGATTGAAATGCTCGAGATCATGCGGCTTTACCTGACTAATTGTTTGTTACTTTTATCAATCCAGATGATGCAGAATCTGCTGCTGCAAGAAGGAGACATTGTGAGAGTTAGAAATGTCACTCTTCCAAAGGGAACTTATGTTAAACTACAGCCCCACACAAAAGACTTCCTGGATATATCTAACCCGAAAGCCATGTGAGTTAGACTTATTTCTACCCTCTCATATTTAAGTCCTCATGTAGTTCTCTTTTTCCCATATCATGTTGATATTGCTTAGAGAATGTATTAAATTGAAATTCTTCCAGTTTTCTGGCTTGTAGTTATCTGATGTCATTCGTTTCTATTTGTTCTCTATATTCTCATGTGACTTGCTGATGAATGAGTGAACCTTGCAGCTTGGAGACTGCTTTGAGGAATTACTCATGCCTAACCACTGGGGATAGCATTATGGTTCCATACAATAACAAGAAATACTTTATAGATATAGTTGAAACAAAGCCTGCTAACGGAATCAGCATCATAGAAACAGACTGTGAGGTTGATTTCGCACCTCCCCTTGACTACAAGGAGCCTGAACGTCCCACAGCACCGGCTGCAGCTAAGGGTCCGGCAAAAGGTATGTTTCCATGGACATGGAATCATTAGATGGATTTACTCTTAGTCTATTAGCTTCAAGTTATTAGATTTTCATGTGCTTTTCTTTTTTTCCAAATTTTTCGCAGCTGAGGAGGTTGTTGCTGAACCTGAACCAAAGTTCAACCCTTTCACAGGATCTGGAAGACGGTTAGATGGGAGACCTCTTGCTCATGAGCCACCGCCTGCCTCTAGCTCAAAAGACAAACAGCCTGTTGTTGCTCATGGTAATGGACAGTCATCTGTAGCAAGTAGCTCAGAGAAAGCTGCGCGACAGGCTCAAGGAAAACTTGTGTTTGGGTCCAACGCAAACCGTGCTCCAAAAGAGGCTGCTCCTAAGGTACTTTATAAAACTTTTTGATAAATGACAAAACAGATATTGCAGTGGAACTGAAAGACAAATGTCATGATTGCTCCTCTCTTAATTAACTTCTTTCAGGTTGGAGCTGGAAAAGAGACAAAGCAAGAAGAACAGGAGAAGAAAGAAGAGCCTAAGTTCCAAGCTTTCACTGGGAAAAAGTATTCATTGAGGGGTTGATCAACTCACACAATCAGTCTGCTCAGTCAATTTATGATCTTCTCATGTTGTGTATTATAAAGACTAGTGCCTTGACTTAAAAGGAAAACAAATAAGTTAATAAATCTGTTTGGCTTGTCTTGACGAGGCTTGTTTTCTTAATCAGATTCAATGCCATTTTTTACAGTTCTCTGCTCTTTTATATTCTTACTGCAGGATATAAGACCGAGCACCTCATTCACATAATTTGTTCATGAATATAGAAGCCATGCTCTTTGGAACTTTACAGAGAAGTCATTGGCTGAAGAAGAGGAGGGCCCGTGATTTGGCAAATGAAATTAACTTATGAACCAAGAACGATACATGAGAAAGATGCTATGTCTGAGTTATAATATCCTCAACACATCTGAGATCTCTGATTGCTGAGATATCACCTAAAACACTTGGACCATACACACCTCTCTCGAGAATTACTCAAAAAAAAAAAAAAATAGAGACGAAAAGAATAGAATCTCTTGTTTTTCTGTGACCAAATCCAATGCTACAACGATGATCTATGTGTCACCTTATTGCATAATGGCTCTGAGTGCATCCTTCACGTATTTGTACTTGAATTCAAAGCCAAGCTCTTTGGCTCTTACAGGTAAAACCTTCTGTCCCTCCAGAACCACAGTGGCACCTTCTCCGAGCAAAGCTTTGAGAGCAAAGTCAGGAACTGGTAGCCACGATGGTCGGCTAAGAACGCTGCCTAGCTGCTGGCACATTTCCCCAAGCCTAACCGGATTCGGTGCAGTCCCATTAATAACTCCTGCCAACAACCAGCACCAATAGCATTATGCTTTAGCCCTTGACCTATTATTCTTAAGAGGTAACATAGAGATAGAGGACATGTATGTATGTATGTATGTTGTTACCTTGATAGGATGGATTAGTGAGGGCCTCGTAAATTAAGTTCACCAAATCATCCACGTGAATCCAAGAGAACCTAGACAATGAATTATGCAAGAATGATCTTCAAATTCGCAGAGAGCCATCAAGAGATAACCAGAAAAGTATCCAACTATTACCATTGTTGTCCTGAACCCAGAGGTCCTCCAGCAAACATTTGGAAAAAGGGTATCATCATGGCTACAATGCACAAAAAAGACTTTGCATTATCAGCAGAGTATCTAAAGTCCTTCACAAACATATTTCATTAGCGTGTGAGAGCGAGAGAGAATACGCACCCAAAGCTCCACCATCTTTGCCAAGAACAACACCAATGCGGATAAGTGCCACTCTAACATCCTTATTCGCTTTCAATGCAGTTCCTTCCCATTCTCTGCAAACCTAAGTACACAAGTACATGTTTCATTTAAGAAGCAAATTCGTTGAACATGGAGTTAGATCGACATCTATCACCGCTAAGTACAGACAGTTTTTTCAGGATCCTAAACTACAAAAAGATTCAGAATTTGCAAGGAAATCTATTATAGGACATTTACCTCTGCAAGATAATCCTTCCCTGATGGACTATTTTCATCAAATACTCCTGTCTCACTAGTACCTGACAGTTTATAGAGCGTTAGAATTGTTGTTGGCATGATCAGATTCACGAATGCAAACTTTGATGGCTCCGCAAATAGGATTGTAACAAACCATAGTAACCAACAGCCGTGGCGCTAACTAGAACGGTAGGCCTGGCTTCTGCTGGTGAATTATTGATTAAGTCAACAACCTTCATGTGGTTAAAAAAATGAAACTATTTGATTAGGCAATCTCCTCAATATGTGAAGCGTGGAGCCACAATCCAATGACGAAAGACAGTAATCACAAACCTTAGAGGTGACACGGATCCGGCTGTCCTTAATCTCTTTCTTGATCTGCAAAGCAAGCAAATATAAACTTGGAGAAAAGAACAAGCAGAAGAAAATAAAAGAAGAAACTGACCTCGGGAGACCACCTTGTACTAATAGGCAGTCCTGCCAAGTTAACAACAGCAGTGGAGCCTTGTACGCAGTTTTTCCACTCAGGTTCTTCTGCAATCACAATACCTGGGAAGTCCTTGGCTGAAGAAGACCATCAAGAACAAGATGAGTCAGATCAAAGACTGGATAAGGTAATTAATCACATATGATCCTAGTAAGATAGAAGCAGAATATTCATTACCTTCTTACCAGGAAATATTTGCTCAGCTTTGGATTTAGAACGTGTTAAGACACAGATAGAGTGATTATCTGCGGAATGAACATTTGAAAAATTGGTGTCAAGACTTGAATACCAGTAGAACTCATAACTAAGTCGAACGAGTGTCAAAAACGTCATCACTATAAAAGGTCTTATCATTTTACCAGCACGAAGTCTCTGGACCAATCGTCTCCCTATGAATCCAGTTGCTCCAGTTACTGACACTGTCATCTGACTTTCCTGAGAACACACAAAAAAAAACCCACATTTGGATACAATCTTCATTGTTTCCTGGTTCAAATGTATAATCAATACCTTCTGGGAATTCTCGGAACTACATAGAATCATGAATCTCCTTGTCCCTGGAACCTAAAAATCCAAAATTTGAGCATAAATATTCCCAGAACAAATTAGAAGCAAAAGAACGAACTTTCACAAAATTAGAAGTCAAAAACCCAAAATTGCGTACGGAGAAATATGGAGGAGGGACGAAAAGAGCAGAAGAGAGAGCGAAGGAGGAGGAAAGAGACGCTGGTGAGCAGAGAAGCTCCATCGTTTCGCTGAAACTGATCGTTAACAGTGAGTGGTGGGAGACACATATACGTATTGCACCAAGACAACTTAAAAAGGCCCTTAATGGGCTTTAAGGATATAATACAAGCCCATTTAATCCAATTGCTGGCCCACAAGTGAACCCAATGTGTTTAGTCTTTGAAGTCTGAGAACGGAAAGGACGAGAGACTAGAGAGAGACGAGAGAGATGGCGGCGATGCAGTGGTGCGGCGCGATGACACGACGGATTCTGATGACGCAGCGCACATCTGCAGCATTGACATGTTCGGCGAGGTATTCTTCGTTATCCCCGGCGTCTGCAGCTCCGGCGATATCGGAAATGGATTTGTGCGGGAGAGGAGACAAGAAGACGAAGAAAGGGAAAAGATTCAAAGGATCGTACGGTAATTCGAGAGGGAAGAAACAGAAGATGATTGAGAGAATCAAAGACAAGCTCGAGGTTCCCAGGTCTACTCCTTGGCCTCTCCCTTTCAAGCTCATCTGAAACTTTTCTCTTGTTAGGGTTTTGTTTTTTTTTTTCTCGTTTGAAAACAAAAATGTCGCCTTTAATGGTGTTTTTATAAAACTGTCTGTATACTTCTTCTCATCATGAATCATTGAGTAATAAACTCGTCTCTGTTCATGATCTATCTGTTTTTGGTTTCAACTATTTGGCGATTTAGAGGCTTAAATGTTTCCCCCTTTTTTCTTTTTGCACTCTTTGTAGCTTCATTTGGGATCAGAATCCATAGGTTTTTGGTGCAGAATCCAAATTAACAAGTTTCGATTTTGCAAACGCCAATTTATGCACAAGATTGTTGACTGGCTTTTTGTTCGAACTTAAAGAGTGTGTGAAGTAATGCTGTGATTGATTGGCTTTTCCTTCTCTTTGTGATAAGAAAGATTCACTAATCAGTTGGTTATAGGGAAGATTATGCAACTGAACCACATTTGATGCTTTGGTATGAATGTGTGAGTTGAATCGTGTTCACTTGGATGACCGGGTGGTTGAATGTAAGGATAGCAAGATATGGCTTGAGAGGCTAGTGACTATCATGTTTGGAGTGTTATGGCAAGTTTGAAAACCCCCTTGCATTTCACACTGGAAAATGGCGACAACATGTTTGATTTCATTGAATTAGATAAATAGGATTAGAGGTCAGAATGCTTACTGATTTTGTTTGCTATTTTCTTGGTACAAGATCTATAGTTCCAAGATATCGTAGTGAGTAAAATTGGTGACTATGATCATAGATAGGTCTCTGCAAGTTTTAACGGATTTCTTCGACAGATATTTTCCATTTCTTTTGTAGTTGCTAGTGATGATCATAGATTACTCAAATATCTCTGTTCTCTTGACTTTGATCTTTTGAGTCTTCTTTTATTTTTGAGTGATTTCGAGTATGGGACTTTGGATATAATCTTCTGTAGATTCCCTATGAATCCGCTTTTGGATAGAATTAGGGGTTTTCAATATCAAATTGTGTTGTTAAACTAATGCACAAGGCAACTCCATGTTGTTTTACATTTTAGATAGCAATAGCATGTAATTTATACCATAGTCATAAATTGTAATTTAAACGACAAACGGATAATTCTTTCTTTGGGGCTCATTGGGCTTCAGAAAAGTAAGCAAATTTTGTTCTGTTCCGTTCAACAAATTTGGTTCTATTTACAAAGTCACACGTGAAGAAATTTTTCGTTGCGCTATAATAGCAGAGTCGATATCATATCACCCAGAAGGGTTACCAGTGAAGAAAAAACTATCAGAATCAGATAAAGTCTGCTTCCAAATCAAAGACCTCATTAAAGCAAAAGACAGAGAGATCCCCGTAAGCTGCGGAAACATCTAACATTCTTTTCCATCAAACACACCTAGAAGATTTACACATACAACCTCAAAAGCCATTATATGAACGTGTTTGCCTATTAAAATTAGAAAAGCGTGGCCATGCTTTTTCTCCAGTTAAGTGATCTCCGAGTTGTCGGAAGAGGAGGCGTGAAGCTCAGACCAAACATCTCCTTCATAGCTCTTCCTTGCTCCACAAACCTAACCAGCTTCGCTACAACAGCTGCACTTTCGACCACATGGGTTATGTCATTGGGTTTACTCCAGAGCTGGTTTGCTAGCTGCAACCGCCGGCGTTTCGAGTTCACAGCGATCCCAAACTTCTGGTAAAGTCTCTTCCTTTCCTCTCCAGTAAACCTCTTCCCGACAAGCTTGCTTAGCATCCGTCTCTCCCCATGAAGCACCTTCAGGCTACAGCAAAACCGAACATTAGCTTTTTGCTGCGGATACAAACACATACGCTAAAAGTACTAACCTTGAAGCTACTGTTAGTGTTTGTCCTCTTTCAAAGGCATGGTTCCCCTGAGAGAAGCTTTCTTTCATAAATGAAAGTCTTCTTAGCTCTACTCCGATGTATATTGAATCCGCTTGATCTCCCGTGAAGAGCAAGAAGAAGTATGTTCTATGCACCAGCGAGACATGACATGTTTGCCACAGCCCCAGAATCTGTTCTCTCTGTCTCTCAAATTCCTCCGACCAGTTTGTCATTGTCCCAGACATCTCTTCCTCCATAGCGTCCACACCAATGTCCTTCCCCATTTTCCTTGAATTCTCAGGGTCCGAAACCTGAAAACAAAGCTCCACATAAGAAGTTGCATCTTTTGTAGCTATATATATAAAAGAATTTTTAACGGTTTTTACCATCTCCTTCAGCCCTTCAACAAATGACCGGATGCTGGTGATACCTCCATCTTCTCCCACCAACGGTGTTCCAACGCTGTGAGCCTCAGTGGAATCACTTCCGCGAGAGGACATTGAATCGTTCCTCAACAATTTCCCACCAGAACCGAACTCTAAATCAGGAAACGCGATACCATGAACCTCTGGTCTTCCAGGGTAGTCTATCTCCAGGGCATCAGGAGGAGTGCTTGTGCCCGGCATGGTATCTCCACGGCTCCAACTCTTCCTCCTCCTGACACTTCTAACACTTGACGGGTTCCTGTTTTGAGCAAGACCTGTTCCACCGTTTGCCTCTGCGTTGTGGCCCAGAAGTGTTTCTGCGTCTGTCCTTACTTCACTGTTGTTATTAATGCCTCTGGTTGATTCATCATCCATCTCAATGCATTGTACCTCTTTGCAGTATTCTTCTGATTGATCTCCTGAACGCCCTGGCGACAATTCCTCCTCCAGATCATCATCAGAGTGAGACCTAACATGAGCTCTTGCAGTCGACAGAGGCGTTGACGTCCCATCTGATATGAAACTGGTCCTGTCTGGATCAACCACGCCTGATGTCTCTGACACTGAACCATCCTCCCACTTGTTGGTACGGTTATGGAAATGCGGAGTCCCAGCCTTTGAAAGATGAAAAAAACAAAAAAACGGTTGAGCTAAAAATGCTATCGAACTGTAAAGATTATTGGATAAACTGTCAATTGAACCGAGATACCTTTGAAGACTCATCGTGTTCCACCATCTTCATAAAATCTTCAAGCCGAGATTTGGCAATATCCCGCTGTTTTGTCATTTCTGCAAGCTGCTTCTCCATCTGCACGATATCAAACCTTAATCATAATAAACCCAACTTTCCAAAAATCAACCAACCCATGCCAAAAGATCTGTTGAAAGTACTTCTGGGTTTTCACAAAAGCACAAACCTTTTGTATCTGAAGATCTTTCTTTCTCAGCGCAACCCCACAATCGCAGCTTGCGGTGGCAGGGGCTGGGTTTCTCAGCTCGCTCTCGAGCCTGGCTAGCTCACGCTGAAGTTGCTTCACCAAAGCCTTGTCTGACATGACAACATTGATCTGTGCCTTCGTGGTGACTTCCTTGGCACAGCAGGCAAACAAGAGTGTGTTTCTAGTCTGCTCTACATGACTCCTCGCTGGACTCAGCGTGCAGACTATGGCTGTTCTGGCGTTGCCTCCCAAGCACGGCTGAAGAATACGTGTGAGTTTGGAGTCTCTATAGTTGATGTGACCTTGCCTTCCGTTGCTGTATCATGTTGGCAGTCTTTATATTAATGCATATTAAGTTTCAGAAAGACAAACAGAGATGGTTGTAAATTCTAACTTCTGTTTTGTCAAGATTTCTCTATGGCAAATGCTAAAAATAGTACGGTTATAGTTTCAGCCGAAGTATCACTTCCACACCTGAGTTTGCGTATCACGGTTCCTAGAGTCAGCAAACTTCGATTGATATGACAACCCTCCTTAAGTCTTGCACCAGCTGATAAGGCCTGCGATGCACGCTCGCTCCCCGCCAAATCAATAAAATTCTGTACATAAGCAATGAGCACAAACAAGATGATTGGCAAACGTACAACCTTAAGACCCAAAAGTAGATAAAGCAGATGAGTACATACCACACTCGCCATGAGAGTGGTTGAGTTTTCTTTGCCTAAGAACTCACGAGCAGAGCTTTCAACTGTCTACAAAATTTTAACAATTTAGATAAGGCACTGAGCAAAAAAAACAAAAGGGGGAATCTTTGTGCTTTAGATCCAGTGATAGGAAAGAGCTTTACTAGTTTAATAATTTGATGAGATCTTGAACTTCTCTCATTTAGTGAGGTTTCACCAATCTTCCGTTGTGCTGCAATAAGAACATCAAGAAATACAGAAACATGACGAGAGATATTTTTCAGAAAACTTTTTATACAGAATAACCTGAGTGGCAAATCATTAGCAAAGTACATAGCTATTAGCTCTTTCGTAGTAATGGAAAACAGGTTGACATTCTGAGATTATTACCTTCACAAACGGATATAAGATCCTTCAAATGGTTCCAGTCTCTCAGGATTTCCTCTGTGGCTTTTTCAACGACGGCCCCTTTCTAGATGGAAAAAAAAAGACACGAGAAGAGAGTCACACAACATTATTAACAAAAAGAACTCGCAGTAAGGAGAAAACAACAATCATTCACCTCAGGGTCATCTCGTAGCCTCAGTGGTGTACTATCCGCGCTGAGAAGATCTCGGATGGCCTCATTGTAGATCTCTATAGCCGAAAATTTCACAACAAACGCCCTATCTTCATGCTGCAGCATCCAGTCCAGTTAGTGAAAACGATGAATACGTATCAAAGTAGTAGCATGCGAGAAAATCAAACTTAATTTTTGGCAGTACCTTAAATATATAATCAAATATGTCAGCCACAGCAAACTCAGTTATACCAGACATGGTGTATGTCTTTCCACTGCTCGTCTGACCATACGCAAAAATACTAGCTGGGAACAATAATTATTGAAACACTTAGCTTTTGGTGCCATCAATGTCTACACATCACGAGAATCAAGGAAGCTTACAGTTAATTCCTTTGACAACCGAGAGAGCAACTTCCTTGGGGCCATCCTCGTAAACTTGCCTGGTTGGGCATTCACCTCGGTACACTCTATCTGTCACCCATATGTCAAAAGAGAAATGAGCATCCACAAATCAACTCATGGATGTGACATACAAGCTTCCAATTAAAGGAGACAAGGCTAGGTAAAATTAAGTTTCTGGAAGAGATTGGAGCAGTGCGCAGTCAAAAAAAGATGGTATTAGATGTAAGGTAAGATTTTTTTGATATCAGGAGCACTAGATACTTGTTTAATAATGTTTCAGAGAACCATGAAACTGAAGTTGATTTAAGTACATAGAAGATATTAAAACTAAAACACCACTGCATTCTTACCAAATGAGTATGCAGAAGGAAAAGTTGAGCCCTCACGCAACGTGTTTCTGTACAAAACGGTGGTGTCGTTGATGCATTCCCAATCCGCAGCTTCATTAGCCAAGATCTCTTTCTCATTCAGAGGTCTCAGTCTCACCAAAACCAATATCTTCTCTTCCCGGGCAACATGCACCTGTGTCTTCTCCATTTTCTTCAGCTCTTCTCCAGCAATCGCTCCCATTGCTCACTGGTCAAGTCAACAATAATTAACAATGAGCCCTTCAAGCAGAAGAAACTTGTAACTCATTTAAAGATTGATATATCTGCATATTTCATTCATATTTTAACGACTGCTGAAAGCTTTCAAGAACAAAATAGATCTGAGAAGAGACCAAAAAAGAGTCCTTATTTTCCAACTAACACAACCATAAAGAAATGAAAAAGCTCAGACATCTCATCATACCAAACCAAAAACAAGAAACATGCCAAGAAAATCGCTTAGTGTTCCCTAAAAAAGAGAAACACTTGAACAGTTCAACAAAGCAAACTCATACTATCAGAATATGTTTATTACACTGCAATTTAACACCAGAGTTCAAGAAATATTCAGCACACTGCTTAAACAGAAAGAAATAGAAACCGAAAGAGAGATGACTTATTACTTATTAATAGGGATGGATGTTGTAATTAGAATAACAAAAGAGAGTTTACTTAGAAGGTGATCAACCTTTAACTGAAGAACAAAAAAAAATAAAAGACTACCGACTTTTATCTTTATTAGTAGTGGTCACCCACAGACCCACTATGCTTGAAAACGAAGTCAGGTATCATCAATCTAAAGTTTATTTAATGGAAAAATAAGTAATAAAAGGTCCCACAAAACCACACCTTCTCTGTTTAAACGTATCTCTATATTTTAATGGCAAAGAAATAACTCAAAAAGGAAAAAAGTTATCATATTCCAAGTAGTTTGATTGTAATCTTACACACGCAAAAGCAGACAGAACAAAGAAAAAGATAGAATTTAATATATAAATTGATGTATTCAATATTCATAAGTCTTTCTCACCAGTGCACTTGAGTTTTCATAATAATGTAAGTAACTAAAGGAAAAACAAAAAGTCTGAGTAAACATTAAACAACGTTGATAATTTAATATAATATCGATATTGACTTGAACGCAAAATACCCCACATCTTGAAACTAAACCCTAAATTTTCTCTTGTTCATCATATACAATGTGTATAATTAAACAAATGTATAGTATAACTATAATTTGTGTGCTAGATGTTGAACATATGTGAGAGAGAGGGCTTTTACCTTCTGAGTTTGTTGTCTTCTTCCTCAAAGTGATGCCGTTTCTACAGAAGCTCTAACCTGAAACATCCACCACAGATTTCAGCATTAAAACATACTGATTTGTATGAGTGGAATCGGGAATTGAATAAACCCTAGATACAATTTCTGAATCTATCAAGCAAATCCAGTATTCTCCATAAACATTACCAAAAATAGCAATCTCGACCTAAAAATTAGGGGAAAAGTAATTAAAAGGGAGATCCATTCTTCCTAGCTTCAAGCTGGCCAACAAATCATAAACGATTTGAAGATAACGGAGCACTTCGCCCCAAAAAAAAAAAATCAGAAATCGGAGGAGAAATCTAGGTATAGGTATGGATGAAACAGTGGTATCGCAAACTCAAAAGCGAACTCTATCAAAACTGCGAAAAATCCGGAGAGAAAGAGAGAGAGAATCACAGTACAGTAACCTTCTTCTTCGTCTGCTTTACTCCATCCTCATGCTGCTTCGTCGTCGTCTCTTCTCTAAAAAATCCCCATTGGCTAGGCTGTGTGTGTGAAGAAGGAGGGACCAATGGGCATTCGCATTGATTCGGTCCCGCAAATCTCGTAGCGAAGCGCCTCTCTCTTTGTCTCTCTTTTTCTATTTGTTGAACCAGGAAGGCAGGAAGATGCTTCTGAAATACCTATTTTACCCCTGGAACGTTGTCGGGAATCTCAGAAAGCCCTGTGCGTGCCACGTTGGCTTTTCGTTTTTTTTTTAATTTCTTCCTTAAAATTTTATTGCGCGATATTCTTCTCAGTTACCCTACGACACGTGGCACGAGGACCGCTGCATTATAGCCGTTGAGACTTGAGAGGTACGGAGCCCAAGGGTTTTTGAGACTCTCTCTCTCTCTTTCTCTCACCCTTTAAGAGACTTCTTATTATCGAATATTTTATTTTACATTTTTTTTTTTTACGGCTTTATTTTTCTCTTTTATATACTGACATCCCATTTTTACCGAACAAACGTGAAATTAGTTAAATAGCGAAAATCACGGATCGCTTTTCTATTTTTTGTCGGTCCATTTATCATATTAGTTTGCAGATAATAAAATAAACACGAAAAAAAATTATAAAGTCCAAAAGCCATTAAAGGCGTTAACCATCAGTCCATGGAGTATATTTTATTTTTTTCCACAAGTCATAAACTAGTTAACTGTAATTAATGCTCCATGTGATACATTACAAACATAACTACATTACATTTTAATTTTATCCTCAAACCCAATTTACAAATTTATAACATAGTTTAGAATTAATACTCTGGTATGAGTAAAGTTATATGGTAACATATCTACATAAATTTTTATTCCTTAAATTCAATGTGTCAGTCGATGACCTAATTACATAAAACGTATATCTAAATCCAATGTATAATTGGTAACATAATTATGTAAACTTTGACCTCAAATCCTTTGTGCTAGAACAACTAGTGTCAAAGAAAGAAAAGAAAACGTTACACTTAAATCTTTGGTGGGCTTACATATGAAGCCCATAATTATTTGTAGGTATTCAGCTCAAGACCAAAAGGTCCAAACCATAGACATAAGAAAATGGGTTGTTGCACGTTGAGAGCAGAGGGGAAAAACAGACAGGAACAAAAGACTTGGCAATTTGGCATGTCTAAATGCTTCAAGCCTTGAATTTTTGTACATGATTTTGGATCACCCCAACTTTTATTGAATTGTTTAAATCCTAAATTTATAAAAAAAGTAATTTAAAATGTATTTTGGCTGACTCAATTGCTAGCATTTAGAAGCATTATTGATGAAAAACATAATTGCAAAATTTAGAGGAATATGTGATCAACTTTTGTATGGATATAGATATGTGATTAAAATATTTAGTTTTATATATAAAAATAATTTTGATAATAGAAACAAAACTAATAAATGCAAATGGTCAATCAAGGTCTAAAAATCTATTGAACTCTATAAATATCTAAGATTCTTGATTGGAAATATGCATAAATATTTTCGGTAGGTTGGAATTTAGATTCTACTTCGAAACGATAATTGCTTCATGACCACCAGTTTCAGTGGCTCTTGATAATTTCGACCCCACCCTTTCTGTTTTCAATCCTCGTGTGGCCCTTGTTTTTCCTCCTGCTTATATTTTTCACTATTACTAATACTAGCCTATTGTACAACACTCTGTTTTTGTTCAACAAATGATAAATAACGTGGAATTGATTACAATTTTACCCAAAAAATAGACATTTCCATGGACGAGATTACACGAACTCGAACATTCTACAAACTTGACAAAACGAAGGAAACAGCACATACAAGTCATTTGTCTAATGTAATCTCTCTTTTATCATTGGGTCCCTAGACTCTGACCATAAGTTCGATTCTAAATCTATTATTTTCTTTTTTAACGTAAAGATTGGAGAAATTCCAAATGTGAGAAAACCTCCTAAATGCCGCAGGCACGATTACATAGACAAAAAGAATTATCGTTCTCGAGTTTTAAATTTATTAATATTGTATATTTACAAAATTTAATTATAATTAGAACTAAATAAACGATTTATATGTTATATTCTTCTGTTTTCATTGTTTAACTTAGTTGTTTGGATTTTTTATATAATATTATTTTGAGTATATCTTTTTTTTTTATGATATGTGTTTACCTCAGTTGTTTGTGTTGTCTATATTTTATCTCTTAAGATATATCATTTATTTTTTTAGCATACATTTAATTTTGTTACTTAGATTATCTATATTATATTTTTTAAAGTATTATGTTCTTTTATTCGGTGTGCTGCCACCACCACCCCCCCCACCATCATCATAATTCTTCAAATAATTAATAAAGTTCAGATATTAAAAACGTTTTTTCCATGTCTTTTCATTTTTTCTATATTATTTTAACATTTCATTTTAATTATACATTATTTTCAAGTTCAAAGTTTATTTATACTGCTTTTACATATATGTTTTGGGTTTGGATATAGATTTTTAAATTTAGAATTTAATATTTTATAGTTAAAGTTGATTTATATATGATTTATGGAAAATAGTATAGTATATCATTATATTCTTATAAATCATGTGTAGTACAACATATTTTTAATTACAAGTACTATTCATCATTTAAAATTTTTCTCATCCAATTTTAAAAATTTAAAGTATGATGAATGCAGAAAAAATGTATGACTTTTAGAATAAATCTAAGATGGCTATTAAGGTTATAGCCATACCTTAGGAGAATCCACATTGATCATTACATACAATCTTTTAGTTAGTATTTTAAATTTTGATTATAATGCTATATGGTTCATTTATTTATTAAAAATGATTATTGAGCAAATTAACCTTTTTCTTTTGTCCATCGATTGACTTTTCACCAATGAAACAAATTTATATATGCATTCGAATGAGGCTTTTGATTTTCTTTTCAATCACCAACTACATTTGATAACCTTACCTATATAATGTACGTGTTTTGATTGGTGACACAAGGTGACACAAAACGATAAAAGTTATTATAATTATTATAAAAAAAGAGAATAGTAAACCGTAATGAAAAAGATAAAAAAGTTAAAAAATAATAAGAAAAATAGTTTTAAAAATATGAAAATATCGTTTTAGTACTGCTAATTATTTTTACTTTTATATTTTTACATTACTAAGCATGTGGTTAGCTTATGTAAATACGATAATCTTTTACAATATGTAAGAACGTAATGTTAAATTATAAACAACACGTATTTCGATTGATAACATAAAACAAAGAGAAAGAGTTTTTTTAAAAATAAGTACAATATATGATTATAGAGTAATAAAAAAAAAAATAACGATAACAAATAAATGATGATACTGTTTTTTATACCACTAGCTTCAAAAATTGTATTGCTTTACCTCTACAATAAACAACAGCTACCATTCAAACCCTATTAAATGTAAGTCCATATAGTACATAATCCAAAAATGTGAAAATGTAAAAAGATATTATTAACTTTTATCAAAGAAAGTTATTTTTATTAAGATTTCGTTTGTTTCGTAAAGAGAAAAATCCCATTTATGTTGATAGGACCAAAAAAAGTAAAAAATAAATAAATATCCCTATCTATGTTTAGTTATGGGCTTTTGGGCCATCAGAAGGGAAATCAAATTAACGGGAGAGAGAGCGAGTATACATATATATAAGCTACTCTCAGCGTCTGTAAATTTCTGAGTCCATGATATTTCTCTGCTGCTGGTGCCGGTGGTGCTCTCCATCTTCTCTCAGAGATAAGTTAAGTTTGATTCAAAAACTCTTCTTTACTTCGATATCTCGTATCAACCCCTAAACCCTTATTCTCTCCCTCTTCCGCTTCAACAATCAGAATTTGGGTTTGGCGAAAGATGCAAACTTTGAAAGTGAGATTAATCGTTTGAGAAGAAATCATGCGAATTTTGTGTGATGCGTGTGAGAGCGCCGCCGCAATCGTCTTTTGCGCCGCCGACGAAGCTGCTCTATGTTGCTCCTGCGACGAAAAAGTAACCAATTTTATCTGAAAATAACCTCGTTATCGTTGATTAATAACACTTTTTTTTTTTTTATCTCAACCATTGCAAAGAAAGAGTTGCAGTGTTGAATTTATAGGATTTTGAGGTTAATTGTAACTCGAAGATGTCCAAAAGTAGTACCAATTTCGTTCAAAAGCAGGCGTTCTCTAATTGTGTTTTGATTGTTTGTGATCATGTTTTTTCACAACACTAGATTGCTGTGATTTTAGCTTGTCAGAATTTGAACTTTGCTTATAGCATTATCTCTGGTGATACAATTTAGTCTTTACAGTCACTCTATTGCAGTTGTAAGAGCTCTGAGATTTTTTTTTTGGGGAGAATGGTGATAAGTATAGGAAGTGTTGACATATAAGAAATAAACTTTTTTGTTTGTGTGTTTAGGTTCATAAGTGCAACAAGCTGGCTAGTCGGCATGTTCGTGTAGGCTTAGCTGATCCGAGCAATGCGCCAAGCTGTGACATATGCGAAAATGCACCTGGTATGATATGATCCCTCTGTCTTTCTTTATTGTATAGAAAAAAGGAAATTTCGGTTTTTTTGACATGTTTTGTGAGCAGCATTCTTTTACTGTGAGATAGATGGTAGTTCCCTTTGTCTACAATGTGACATGGTAGTACATGTCGGCGGCAAGAGAACACATAGGCGGTTTCTATTGCTGAGACAGAGAATTGAGGTTTGAATCTTGAAATTAGTTCTTAGGATCTTGAAGCATTCTTGATTTGTGATGTTGATTCTTCTTTACAATGGTGTCTCTTGTAGTTTCCAGGCGATAAGCCTAATCATGCCGACCAATTGGGATTACGGTGTCAAAAGGTTTCCTCTGGTCGCGGTCAAGAATCAAATGGAAATGGTGATCATGATCATAATATGATTGATCTTAACTCCAACCCTCAGAGAGTACACGAGCCTGGATCAAATCACCAGGTACGTGTATCTTATCTAGATGAACATAATATTGCCTCAATTTTTCTACGGTGTCTCTAAAACTGTTTTGTTGGTTTCAAGGAGGAGGGTATTGATGTAAATAACGCAAACAATCACGAGCCTGAAGAGTGATTACAGATACACAAGATCAAGTAAGAAACTATGCAAGAACACTATCTTTAAGGGAAAGTTCTTACTTTGTTTTGAAGAAATTAGTTAAATGGCTCAGAGGAAACAAATAAGTTGTTTTTCTTCTCTTTTTCTTTCTTTTGTGAAATGATCAATTAGATAAACAAAGCTTGGAAGAGATTGTGGATAACGATTCTTCAGTGTTATATCTCAAATAAAATATGAAAATCTCTCCTCTCACATTCAGACAAAGCTTTATTAGAAAGTAGTAAAATCTTGATAATTGCTGCAGCAAGTGTTGCCATTAAAGAAGATGCTTTCTTAGCTCAATTTAAGTGATCACTCTGTTTTTCTCTCTGCCTAGTTTTGTTAACTCTGAGCTCACTCTGTTTTATTTTTATTTTTGTGCTATAAAGATGAGTGGTTTGAGAGTCGTATGACCTTGAACTGCAATCTCCTATTACTCAAGTCTCAATATTCGATATTTCTCGCTCCATTTTTCTTGGATACAAACCTAGGATTTTTGCATCATGAACATGTAATGTTCATATTCTTGGATTAGATGATGTGATTTTTGAGCTCAGAGAGCATAACGTTATTATCATTATACTAGTTTCATAACTAGTAAAGCCAGAGTTTTCAATGTGTTTTATAACAATGATTAAAAAGACGCAACTAAATTACTAGTAGTAACGAGTGGGTACAAAGATAGTAGAATACGATAATATTAACCATGAAGAAACAAAAATAGTCTCACATGATATAACACACGAGTTGATCTTTATACCCCTTATAATGAAGAAGAGTATAATAACTCAAAACACCAGAATCAAGCTCAAGTTTTTGAGTTTTGATCTATGGAATATTATTACAAATCGCTTAATAGGTGTAGCCTTTTACAAACATACCCTCCTTGGCTTCCTCTGACTCGCCTTCTCCTGTGTATTTCCCGAGCTGAGCCAGCGAATTGGCCTTGGCTCGGGCTAAGAGAGTGTCCTGAGCTGCCTTCACGTTCTCTTCTCTGCCTCCCCATGTCTTCAAGCAAGTGTTCTGCAAGGCACGCGCGTAGGAGAAGGACACGTGCCATGGGTTCGGTGCCTGGTTCATGGCATTTAAGTTCAAGGTCGCCTCCAATTCAGACTGTCCACCAGACAGGAACTGCATACAATAGATAACATCAAATCTCTGCTTCAATTCTAAAGCATAGTTTCTTCAGCTGCAAAAATTTGATAGTAAAAGAGAAAACTTGCCATAATTCCAGGGACAGCGGGAGGGATTCTGTTGCGAAGAAGCTTGAGTGTGTATGAAGCAACCTGGTCGGGAGTAGCTCTGTCTTTAGCCTCAGCTCCTGGAGTAACCATGCTCGGCTTCAGGAGAATACCTTCGAACATGACGTTGTTCTGAGCGAGGTAGAAGAAAACCTCAGCCCAGACCTTCTCTGCGACCTCGTATGTCCTGTCAATGCCGTGTTCTCCGTCCAACAGAATCTCTGGCTCCACAATTGGCACCAGACCGCTGTCCTGTAGAACACAAACTCAAAGGCATAAGTATATCCAATACAGTATTAATGTAAATGAGAAACAGCGGTGCGGTTAGAAATAGATAGTACCTGAGAAATAGCTGCGTAGCGGGCAAGTCCCCAAGCTGCTTCTTTAACAGCCAAAGCAGAGGGTCCATTTGGAATACTCACAACAGTACGCCTAATCATACATGGAGCTCAATCAAAACACCATTTGACATATATATATGATATTTAATTATGCAAGCAGAGTATAAGTATTAACGTACCATTTGGCGAAACGAGCACCTTGTTGGTAGTAAGCAGCGGTACGAGAGGCTAAACCGTCGAGTCCTTGGCACCATGACTCGTCGTTAGACCCAACAAGTGGCACCAAACCCTGTTTATATACAAACTCATTACCCACTTTCATAAATACACTCATAGATTCCATTGAAACTGAAACAAACCCGAACTTAGTCGAAAAAACATGCATGCCTCAGAGTCTACATGTACCTAAAGTTAGAACATTTAAAACTACGCTGGAATTTGTTTGTAAACCGATGAAATCGAATATTCTCCGTAATGAATAGACCAAACCGAAACAAACTAAATTCCAACTCGGTTAGGATATGTCAGGCCTAAACCGAAATGCATGAACCTAGCTAGGTTGACTGCATACCTTGTCGACTTTGATGCCAGGGACGATGTTCTGCTCGACGAGAACATCAACCATTTTCTTGCCGTCGGTGGTGGATTGGTACAGAGTCTCCTCGAACAGGATTGCTCCGGAGATGTACTGTCCCAGTCCTGGAGCCGACACAAGCAACGTCCTGTAAGCTTGACGGTTAGCCTCCGTGTTCTCTAGCCCAATCGACGCCAAACGCTTCCCACAAGTCGCGTTTGACTCGTCCATCGCCAAAATTCCGCGTCCAGGAGACGCGATTGTTTTCTGCACACCATTTCTCAATCATCAACTGATTGAAATAAATAAATTTTCTTAAAAACACTTTTGAATTTAATTACAGCTGTTTTGACGAGCTCATCGGCGTAAGCAGAGGCGGCACGGACGGTGAGAGCGGAAGGTGACACGTTGCTACGAATAGCAGCGACGGAGGAAGGTTGACGGAGGAGGAGACTCTGTCCCTTAACCCAATCAGATTTCACCGGTGAGGCTTTGAGCATAGTCGCAGTGCTTGACGCCATTGTTAGCTTGCTAGTGGCTTCTTCGAGAAGAGACCTTTTAAAATTATAAACAAACGCTTATGACGCTCTCAAGTCTGCAATCGTGCGTTTCAGTGGTTTAATATATAGAGACTGAGAGCCCTCATAACAAAGATTGGATAATTGAGGTTCTCGTGAGCCGGCTGACGAGGATTTGCCGCGTGGACGATAATATTTTTTATTTTGAAAATGCCAATAAACCATATGATAAACAAAACCTATCAGATTTATTAAATTAAACCAAATTTTTTTGATCTTTTAGTCCGAGCTTAAGCTCATACTAAATTCCGATATTTTCAATTAATTCGTTTCTAATCTATGAAAGAATCGAATATTATTGCCATTTAACACCTTCATCCGTGACTAAATATGACTGAAATTGTATTAAGAATATTTTTAACACTTATTCCTTGACATAAATATTTATATGTTTCGTAACTTAACTGAGACTGCGGTCCACATGTTCACTAGAAATCGACAAATTCTAACAAAATTCACATAAAGAACCATAAATAACAAAAATTACAATGAGAGATGAGTTTGTGAGGTGGTGATGAGTTCTCATAAGTTTTTAAGGCTGAGGTTATGTTTGGAGATTATCATCAGATATTGTGAAGTCTACATCAATGGTCCATAAGCTGCTATGCTAGCTCCTACGTTACTTATCGTGCCATGTGGGGAAGACTGGTAGCGCGGCTTGCTAGTGGACTCTTTCTTAACCATTGGGCCTGGACTGGACCAGTGGATTTCAAAATACTAATTAATTAAATAAGCTTAAGGTTAAGAATAACATTGCTGCTCGGGTCGTGCCGGACTGCAAACTATAAGCCCTAACAAAGTTTGGACCATATCGAACCAAATTTAAATATACGCATGGTTAAGTTTCTGGTCAGTGTTGGTCCAGGGACCGGGGTAGGGCGATTGACATCCTTGAAGTGAGGGTATCATTACTCGTTGCTAAAGGAGTGTGATTTGTGACACATACCAATGTACCATACTATTAGTAAGCCCCTTAAGGTTTAGATGGGCTCAGTATAAAAGCCCATTGGTTAACAAAGCTCATAGCTTATTTATCGTCATTTTGCTATGATATGCGAAAGTGAAATACAACCGTTGCTTGCAAATTGCGTACAGTTTTAGGCTTAATAGTCAGAAACATACAAAGTAGGGTCATGAGTGACTCGATGCATGTTAAGATCTTCTTGTCCTCTGTCTCCAACATGAAAACAACACTTGGACGACTTGTTTTACAGTCACACATTGCCTTATCATTTTCCCCGTCCCCTGTTTCTCTTCATAGTTTGACGGTCCTCCTGTTTGCTTGTGGGCCGTCAAATTTTGGTTCTCGGCCTAATTAATAAACCACTAGATTGGTTTGATCTCACTTTTGCTAACCGGCTAGTTGTACCAATCATTTGACCGAACCGCCTACAAAAATGATGAGACGCACAGAGACTAAACTCTTGAGTTTGTGCTTTGTTTTTTTTCTATCAGTGGGAAGCTTTCAGGGGGTTGGTTGGTGCGTTGAATTTGTCAAAAAAGGATGCAAATTCAATGCAAAACCCTAACTTTTACAGTTTCTTCGATTTCTGCTAACCCAAAGCTACCATTCCGATCTTCAATCACTTTACGGTCATGGAAGCCGCCATTCCCGAGTTTCAGGAGCTCCTCTGTTTCCGGAGCTAAGTCCTTGGAGTTGAACAGGTTTTTAAGAAACTGCGCAACTCCGAATCAGGAGCTTGTTGTTGATGGAGAAAGCGGAAATGGGTCGATTTCTCCGGCGAATGAGGAAGTGATTGAGCTCCAAGGAGATGCAAATGGTTCGATTTCTCCGGTTCAAGTGGAAGTAGAAGAAGTGAAGAAGATAGATGACTTGGCGAATCAGAGTATTTGGGGACAGATGAAAGAGATCGTCATGTTTACTGGACCTGCGGCTGGGCTGTGGCTATGTGGGCCGTTGATGAGTCTCATTGATACGGCGGTGATTGGTCAAGGAAGCTCACTCGAACTCGCTGCTTTAGGTATGTCTATACGAACACACCATAAAATCTGAGTTTGCTTGACCAGATTTCATAAATTGTTGGTTTTAAGCTTTTGATTCTTCAACTTAAACTGAAAAAAAAGTGATGAATTTTGAAATGGATCTCTTTGCTCTTTGATCTAATTTATGGGATTAAGCCAATAATGATTTATAGACATTTTTTTACAAACTGAATCACACAATAAGAAAAAACTTTGCCTTTTTCTGTTCAGATTTTGTTTGTCTCTGTCTAACAAAGTGAGGAGCTTTTCTCTCTTTTTATCATCTGTGTGTAACCTTTAAATCTAAAGTGGGCCTGTATGTGTTTATCTTTTGTGATGTCCTGGAATAGCACTAACCTTCCTTTTAATGACGTATTTAATGGTGCTTGATTTTTGTGTTGTGGAACTTGCCAAAAAAATGCTGCTTTTAGCTTTCTCTTGATTTTTGTCTGTTTAGAGTGAAAAACTGCAAGAAAAATAGGATCTTTATGTTCCATAAAGCAGGGTAGCTTTCTTGTTTGATTGTCAAATTAAAAACAAAGATGAATGTAAGTTTCGGATTTCAGTCATGGCTTTGATTACTCAAGACTTCTGAACATTTGATTTTGATTTCATATTAAACCTTGAATGTATTACTCGAACTGGGAACATCCGATTGTTCTTCCCTTTACTATGTTCCACGCTGGGGTTACTGGTTCAAGTAACAGTAATCCAAATTTCACTATGGATGAAACAGGTCCTGCAACCGTAATCTGTGATTATTTGTGTTATACGTTCATGTTCCTCTCAGTTGCTACTTCAAATCTTGTTGCCACGTCTCTTGCTCGGCGGGTCAGTTTATCGTTCTTGAACTATGAATCTGGCCTATAATACTTTTTAGTCACTAATCATAAGCAATATCAAGGATTTCCAAGTGCACATTATTAGCAACTCCTAATAGAATAGTGCTTATGCAGGATAAAGATGAAGTACAACATCAGATATCGATCTTGCTTTTCATCGGGTTGGCTTGTGGAGTCACGATGATGGTGTTCACAAGACTGTTTGGTTCCTGGGCACTAACTGGTAACAAGGGATCTTTGTTCTGGCCAGTAACAAGTTTGTGACTAGTAGTAAATCAACAGACTGCTGACTGTTTAGTCTTCTTTCAGCTTTTACAGGGGTGAAGAATGCTGATATTGTCCCCGCAGCCAATACATATGTTCAGGTTAATACTCTATTTCGGTGAACCCTTTTGTGTTGTAAATTTTCAGATTATAATGTTTTGTGGGCTTTGGAGAATGTGTTGGCTCTATGTGTACAGACTAAGTTCTCATTGGATGGTTGTTCCATGTGAACCTGTCTAAAGATGCACAAGTTCGATCCATGCTAATCGCCTTAAGCATTGTTAATTCGTGGCGAAAACTTTGGTTTGCGTCACTTTCCTCCTTCTTCCTTTGTTTTCACAATTTTTTTCCCCATTATCAGATTCGTGGTTTAGCATGGCCAGCTGTTCTCATTGGATGGGTTGCTCAAAGTGCAAGGTCTTTATATACCCTATTTCCCTCTGCACGTTGCAATTTTGCACTTCCAAAGTTTCAGCATTGTCGCACAATTCTGACCGTGGGATCTTAATAGTATCGCTAGGATTGTATTTCACTGTTATTCTGGTGTAACATTCTTTTTCTGCTTTTTGTTTTTGTTTTTGTCTTAGTCTTGGTATGAAAGACTCATGGGGACCTCTAAAGGCATTGGCAGTCGCTAGTGCAATAAACGGTGTTGGTGATGTGGTCTTATGCATCTTTCTAGGATACGGTATAGCAGGTGCAGCTTGGGCAACTATGGTGTCACAAGTAAGCTGAAATCCATATGATTCCAATCAAAGTTCTAATTTTGGAATTGAAATCTTCTTGTCTGGTTCAATATCATATCAGCTAATTAACTGTATGGTCTTAATGTGAAATGTTTTAGGTTGTTGCAGCTTATATGATGATGGACGCATTGAACAAAAAAGGATACAGTGCTTTCTCATTCTGTGTTCCTTCTCCAAGTGAACTTTTGACGATCTTTGGACTCGCTGCCCCAGTCTTTATAACTATGATGTCAAAGGTTACTACTTCACTTGTATCTATAGAGACACTCAGTTGCCACAGGATCATCTCCTTCTTCTCTTTCTTCCCTGAGATTTGTGTTCTGTTCCCCTTAGGTTTTGTTCTATACGCTCCTTGTGTACTTTGCTACATCAATGGGTACAAGCGTCATAGCTGCTCATCAGGTGATATGACCTTTTATATCTCACCACCAACAACCATGTTTCCTGATTTGAGTTTTCTCTATAACTTCTTTGGCTCTTTTGGTATATAGGTTATGCTTCAGACATATACCATGAGTACGGTTTGGGGGGAGCCTCTCTCTCAAACTTCACAGTCCTTTATGCCTGAATTATTATTCGGAATCAATCGAAATTTGCCTAAAGTAGGTGAAAAATTGTCAGTTGAAACCATTGTCATTTTCTACTGTTGCCTGAAGCAACTCTGCTTTTAATGTTGTCTCTAGGCTAGAATGCTTCTGAAGTCACTTGTTATCATCGGCGCTACGCTAGGAATAGTAGTCGGAACCATTGGCACAGCAGTTCCATGGCTATTCCCTGGCATCTTCACACACGACAAGGTTGTCACATTCGAGGTAGTTTTTTATCTTCTCTCTTTAGAATTTGTCTATGTGGCAACACATTTTCAAGAATGATGAGTTTCTAAACAGTTTTTGGTTCCATATTGTGACAGATGCACAAGGTCATAATACCATATTTCCTTGCTTTATCTATCACTCCAAGTACTCACAGTCTTGAAGGCACCTTACTGGTAAATTATACTTTTGTATCTCTCAGTACACTTCTGGATCTAGTTTAGAATTTCCAAAAGAAGACCCGATCACCTGCAAGCCTGATCCAAAAGAACTAAAATTGTTGTCTGTAAAATGAAGGCTGGAAGAGATCTTAGATATATCAGCTTGTCAATGACTGGATGCTTAGCGGTTGCTGGGCTTCTACTTATGGTACTCACTCCTCTTATCCTCAATCTCCATCACTCTCCTGAATTCCAAAATAGATTTCTGTAACTCTTTCCTCGTCCCATTGTTTACAATTGACCCATAGCTTCTGAGCAATGGAGGATTTGGCTTGAGAGGATGCTGGTACACGCTTGTGGGATTCCAATGGGTAAAAATTGCTATGCCTTTACTAAGCCACATAACCCAAACTTCACATATCTTTTGCTCTTCTCATATCTAACATGAATTATTTCAGGCTCGGTTTTCTCTATCTCTTTTCCGCCTTCTATCGCGGGACGGTGTACTTTACTCGGAAGATACAAGCCGATACGCTGAGAAAGTGAAAGCTGCATAGCTCAGTAAGTCACCGTATACATCACAAGAAAAAGTGTAAGGAATAGAGAAGAGCTTCATTCAGTTGCAGATCAATGAAACTCTGTTTTCAAATTGTATTCTTGGAAGAACAGGAAAATGTATTTGATTGAAATGGAAAAGTCTTGGCATAAAAAGGCCCTTCTTCGAGTCCTGAGATTCTTCTGTATATAAAAGATGATGCAATCAATCTGTTGCTACTCTTCATTCTTTCTTTTTCTTCTCCTCATCTTTCAATTTGGTGGGACTAGGACGATACAGTATGACAGTCCGCGCAATTCGCCCGACTATTACTGAACCAGTGGCTTCCTCCAAATGCAGAATTATGTCCTCTAGCTCTCCAGGGCATGTCCTGTGTATTTTCACCTATTCATGATATCAATCAAGCTTAAGTCAAGTCACCACAGTGAGTCTCAAGCTCAGATTTGATTGATTAAACAGTAACTCTTCCAATGGAAACTACAGTTTAATTAACCAATCCGAATCTTGGAGAGATTGTTTAATACATAGTAACAATAAAGTTTATACCTTTAAGAGCTCGTTCTTGTCCAGCGTCTCTAAGAAGGAGAGGACGACTGAATCCGTAACGCCGGACTTGCCTACGAGTTGAGACTTAAGTTTGTCGCCCAAACTGTGCGCGTAAGAAGCAAGCTTTTTCTTCTCCTTCACCGACAACTTCAAAGGCGAGCTCTCAGTCATCATCTCTTGAGATATATCAGAGTTTCTTCCACTTTCTTTCATGGAAACCATTGCACTGCCCGACCCTTGTTCTTCTTCATCATCGCTAAAAGAAGCTACAGACACGTTGTCTTCATCTTGTTCTGATTCGCCCACAGAAGAGAAAGATTTAGGTACGAGGAGAGAAGAGAAGGAGTTATAGGGACGTGGAAGAAGTAAAGAAGAGGAGATCGAGGGCAAGCGACGCTCGTCATGGTGATTGGATTTACAGGTTAATACAAACATAGAAAAGGGTCTAAGGATCAGACGAACAGGATATATTGGTTTGGGATGTCGGAGAAGATGGTGGATCAAGTAAGTCAAAGTCGATGATTTTACAGTCGCCATTGCAGCCATCTCCGGTCTCCTCTCCTGGCTCCTTTGAGATTTATGAGGTTTATAATACCATTTTGATTAATAATTGCTTTTGCTAGGAAGAACAAAATGGGTGTTTGGTCTAGTGGTATGATTCTCGCTTCGGGTGCGAGAGGTCCCGAGTTCGATTCTCGGAACACCCCCTTTAATTTTGTTAATTATGCTGCTTTTTATACGACACACATTCTGTCACACAACAGCAAAATTCCAGGAAATGTTGTTCCATAAGAAAACAGCTTCAGTATTTTCAACAATTACAATAATTTGTTCTAAGAAAATGTGGTCTATGCACAAGCATTTGTTCACATGCTCTGGTCTTGAAAATGTCGTCTGTTTCACAAAACACTGTTCCGTTTTGCTCCCTTCAACGCAAGAAGAGAAGCTCCATAGGACGCTTCCGTGTGGATGGCTTTTTTCACAGGCAAGCCCAAAATTCGCTGCCTAATCTTTATCCACTTGTCATTCTTGGCTCCACCTCCTGCTGTGAACACTTCCTCGGCCTCTGTTGCTCCCATCTCTTTCAACAACTTGTAGCCTTTCCCCTGACAGTGTTACCATCCAACACCAAGATGAGTCACTGTTAGTTTCTTCTCATGTGTAAACCGAACTTGCTTGATCGCTATGGGTAACTGAAAACTATAAAAAGCCTGAAACTCGGGGTTCTGGAAGAGTATGAACTTAGAAAATATGAAGTGGATGCAAAGTAAGAGACTTGGTCAGATTCGTTATAGATATGGAGTACAAGGTAAAAACAATGTTGCAGTAGTGTCATAACCATTCTGTTCTGACTGTTTCCATGAGTCATGTGAAACTCAGTAGCAACGACTTAGGACTGGTTGTTCGTACCTCAATACGTGCGATTGATTCTAAAATACCATGCAAGTACTCAACGTCGCTTTCTGGGCGTGGAAGTAATCTGCAATATGTAAACATGTTTTTAAGTGAGCCTACACAGATGCTTTGAGGGAAGTTTGATATAAAGCTTCCTTTTAAGTTGTTACATATACGGAGACGCCTTGTGAGAACATGAGAAAGGATGACAAACCTGGGAGCCAAGTTAGGATCAGCTATGGGAAATCTTTCACCGCTGCTTTGCAGAGGATAGTAATCTAGAAAAGATGCGACCGTAGGATTGATTTCTTGGCTCAGTCTCACTAACTGTTCGTCAGTAAAGAGCTGTCTTAGAATGGCTCCACCAGTGTTGGACGCTCCTCCGACCAACCATTTGTCATCCAGGCGGTGGCTGTAGACTCCATACCTCGCATCATCAACTCTTTTAGTGCTAAGAAGTTTGATGGCTAAGGTTGAACCCAATGAAGTTACCTATGGAAAATAATTATAAAAAGAATCGTTTCATGGTACAAACATCAATATGTGGCACACAGTTCTCACAAATGAGTAGCTGAGAGATAAATGACATTCAGAAAGTATTGCAGAATTCTCACAGCTTTCCCAGGTTCAGTCGCTCGTGCTGCAAGAAATGCAGCTATGCTATCAGTAGTACCAGTGCAGACAATGCAATCATCCGGAAATCCTGATCAAGCAAAAAGGGAAATTGAAACTCTATGTTGCTTTTCATTGATTTTTGTTAGATGTAAGAAAAGTTTACCAAATTGCCTTCTAATGCTTTCTTTCAGATTTCCTATTGATGTTCCAGGAGCTTGCACCACAGGTAATAAATGAGAATAAGGCTGACTTAGCAACCATGATGGATATGATTCACTCTCAGGATCATAGCCCACCTGCATTCAAATCCAAAATAAGAAAGCACTTTTTATTAGTTACATTTTCTTCTTTATCAGCCGATTAATCTACACTTTCTGCTTAAATGCAAAAAAAAACTTAACGGTGTTACCTTCAAGGCATTATTGTAATCTGACACTCCGAGTTTGCCGTGAAGTAACCACAACAACCAATCTGCCTGATGCAGCAATACCGCTGATTCTCTGTTTGGCACCTCAGTGTTCCACCATGAGACAAGTTTGCACAAGGTAGAAGAACCAGAGCAGACTGTGTGGTTTGCTGGCGCTATAGACTTAACCTCTGGCAGAGCATCAGGGCAGCTCTGGTTGTAGAGAAAAGGCTGACACAGAACTTCTCCACTCTCACTGCTACACATAATTGAATAAGCAAAGGGGATTTAAACAACATATTTAAGAAAAAGTTCATGAGGCTAATTAAACCTATAGTGATTTCAGATAGCTATGATGACTGATGATGCTTAAGATTACCAGAGAAATTAGTAACTATGAGACTGAAAATCAAATCCTCTAGTGTGGATGGAATACAGAAACAGAAAGAGAAAGGATCCGGTGAATCACATGCCTGTTTAAGATGAGAGTTGTTGCAGAAGTTCCATCAAGTGAAATGGATGAGACAAGGGAGCGAACGTTAATTGGAATGTCCTCTAGCAAAGAAAACAGAGTTGCTTTCCATGAGCTTACCCAATCCATGCTTTCTTCTTTCTATCTAGATAACAAAACAAAGGTCTCACACCATAAATTGGAGGACCATCAGCTTTTTTCTTGAAATTGTTCATAAAGTAGCTCAGAATTTGTAGATGATATATTATGTATAAGGATTCTTAAGTTCTCGTTCCATATAAACAAGACAGCAAATCAAGACTACTGAGGGTTCTAAGTACTCATATTGAGCAAAAGATCGATTAATAGGAGCCTTAAAACTCTGGTAATTCTGCAACTTGGTTATATGTACATAAAGATCTTGGATGAGTAAAGAAGCACATTGACCCACCAAGAAATCCCAAAACCCACGAATCATTAATCCACAAATAATAGGCAACCCAGACCAGTGATGACACGAGCAATCAGAAACTAGCTGGCTTTGACAAAGACTTAATCAACAGAAACCACCAACCACTCGCAGATAGCTATAATTTGAGTATTATTACCATGAAACGAGGATATTCTCTTTTTCCTTCTGCTTGAATCCCTCCTTGCTCATCAATAACTGTAAATCGAGCTCCAGAAGTACCAAAATCCATACCCAGATAAAGTTTCTCAAAGTTCGTTCCTTTATTGCCACTCATGTCAGCCATAACTCTGAAAGCAGAGCTCCTGCCTAAACTACAGTAAAACCGAGTTCTGGGTAGAGGGACACTCCTTGAACTAGAACACCCTGAGATTAACATTATGATGATTGATGATTCAGCTCCTAGATATCCATTTGAAACGCCATTAAATCGAAGAATCATCATGTTTACCTGATTGCTTTGGAGATGGGAAGAGCTCAAACGAAGAAATCTGAAACTGACGAAGAATCAGCATCTCTCTCTCTCTGTGGCTCTCTTCTCCTCCTTTGTTTCTGAGGCTGCTTTGCTTTCTTCCAAACTCCATAGATAATGGAGATTGCAAGTTCGTGACCGTTGGATTGCTCGATTTGAAAACGATGATTTTTTTTTTTTTTTTTTATCTAAGATGACACGTGAGGGAGGAAAAGCATGCACGTGTGAGACAGATGTGCGGTGGAGCTCAGGAAGTGGGAGATATGACAACTACCTTTGGTACTTTGCTTCGAGAAGCAAACACTCTCTATACGTAAATTACTTCATATATTAAGGACCCACGTATTCAATACTATATGTGTTACATAGAAAGCATATACAATAAGCTTTTTTTATATAATATAGAAACACAAGATATACGTGCTCGTAATAACTCCATTTTCTTGGATTATTTTTATTTATTTATTTTAAGTACGTAAAACATTTTGTCTTTTGCAATTTGCAGGAATTAATAGTACATCAACTATTTAAGGAAAATGTTTCCTTTCATTTAGCCATTATTAAATTCGGTAGAATCCAACATAATGTTCCATTGTAGCTGTCAAAAGAAAAAGAAAAAAAAATGTTCCATTGTACTATTGTAATTGAAGAAAAGACTATTCGACAACTTGGATTACAAATTCGTAATTTTCATTTTTTGAAAAAATTCGGTTAAAACTGGATCGATGTTTCGCTAGGATTTCAATCTGTTTGGTTAGGTCGAACCGGAACAAAACATTGAGCGAATTAAAGGGCAAAAAGGACAAATCACTATTTTTACTGACCCATCGTTCCTCCCGCTCGTTCGGTTTCTTTAAAATTTCGAAAGCCTTTTTGCTCCGGTTCGCGGTTATTTTAATCCTTAACCACCACGTTCAAACCTCAAAGCAATCCACGCCATCACACAGTAAAAAAACAATTTATTAATCAAAAATTCAAAATCTGAAAGACAAAAAAAAAAAAAGACGCTTTCACCAAAAAAAAAAAAATATCTCCAACCTCTCTCTCTCTCTCTCTCTCTCTCTTCACCACCGTCGCGTGAAGAAGACGAAACAATCGCTCTCTCCTTGTGGTCTCACTATCTTTTTCTCACCATCGCGTCGCTTAACCATGGAAAAGTAGAGAAAGAGAAGAAAAGAGAGAGAAGAAGAAGATGAAGAGCATATTGCTTTTTCTGTCCCCAGCCATGTGAGCTTCCACTGACACATTCTCTGCATCTTCACATTTGAAGTTTTTTTTTGCTTGATTTTTTCTTTCTTTGTCTTCAGATTTTCACCGATTCGGTTACCGAGTCACCGAGTTTAAACGAGTTAATTTCCTTCTCGGAGTAGTGGATGGCTTCGTCGTCATCTAGAACTAGGAGTCGTTCTCCTTTCTCGCACCGTAGACCTCCGAGTCCTTACTCTTCGGCTTCGTCTACTTCTTCGTCTCATATTAACAATCGTCTATTACCTCGCTCTTCTTCTACACCTACTTCTACCGTTTACAATTCCGGCGGTGTAAGCGGGTCCCGATCTATGTCGATTACTCGTACCATTTCCGATTCCGGTCCCATCGGCGGCTCCGGTACTTTTGGAACCCAATCGCCTGTCCCTTACCCATCGGAAATTGGCGAGCCTGTGCAGACTATCACCTCTGAGCGAGATAGCATCTCCGTCACCGTTCGATTTCGTCCGATGAGGTACGGTAGATCTGGGGGTGGAACAGCAGATCTATTTGATACAATTTCACGATTGTTCTGGTTTACAAGTTTGGACTTGATGCAATGTTAATTGATACTCGGTCAATTTTCCCTGGGATTCTCAATTTCTCCGCTATTATTTGTTTGATTGCAGTGAGAGGGAGTACCAAAGGGGAGATGAGATTGTTTGGTATCCTGACGCGGATAAAATGGTCAGGAATGAATACAATCCCCTCACAGCTTACGCATTCGGTACTGAGATGAATTTATTGTGTAGATGATATCATTTACTGTTCATTGATTTTAGTTTTGGTTGCCTCGATTAGTTCAATGAATGTTATTCTGGATATGTTGATGTCAGATAAAGTTTTTGGACCACAAGCAACAACTACAGAGGTATATGATGTAGCTGCTAAACCTGTAGTCAAGGCAGCTATGGAAGGTGTTAATGGTAAGGAGTATAGCTGCGTTATCAATTAACTAGAGTTTGTCATTGCTTGCAGGGAAGTATTCTGATTTCTGACAGTGTGTTGGCAATTTGACAGGAACCGTTTTTGCTTATGGTGTTACAAGCAGTGGAAAGACACATACAATGCACGTAAGTGTTTTCGGAATACACCATTTGGTTATACTGGCTTCATACAACGTTTACTGTGTTGTGAAAGATATAAGATATTATACCAAGACCGAGTGATTATAGTTGCTGATAAATGTTTGATTTACATGCTTGTGTTATTAAGAAGTAGAGAAGATCTTGATTAAGATTAACCAAAATGATCTCTTGTTAAATCATCACGTGATCATGTGCATCTTGGATTTCCATCAAACAATCAAAGGTTCAGTAATACATGCAATTAATAGTTGACCATTGCTTCATTTGCACTATGCATAGGGTGATCAAGATTTTCCTGGAATCATACCATTAGCGATAAAAGACGTGTTCAGTATCATCCAGGAAGTAAGGGATCTTGTTCTACCTATAACCTATATGGTCCTTTACTGATTTACAGTTCTTCATGCACCTATTACTGTATTACAATGTCATATCTTCTAATTTCTTCATCATTCTAAATATCAGACCACCGGAAGAGAGTTCCTGCTCCGTGTTTCATATCTTGAAATATACAATGAGGTATGCGAAAACTTTCATCCATGATATAATGGCATTTACTGACACTTTAAATAAAATCCATGGAGTTAAGGCTTTTAGCCTCAGATATAGTTTCCTATTCTCCTCACTTTGAAGAATCTCTCTGCTTGTTTTGGGTAACATCATACATGTGTGATAACTCATAATGTCTTTTGTTTTAGACGAATGTGCTTACTTTTGTCCTTGTATCAGGTGATTAATGACTTACTGGATCCAACAGGGCAAAATTTACGTGTTAGAGAAGATTCCCAGGTTTCCTTCTTGTTCTCTTTCTCTCACACACGAATATGAATTTATCAAACAAGAGCATTCACTCGTTTTCTGATTTCATTAGTTTTTCTCTGACAATGATGAGGATGATGAACACATTTGATGAATTCTTCATGTTGCATCCATCCTCCTTTTTTTAAATAAATTACCTTGGTTTGATCTAGAGTGGATATTGTTTCTAGGGCACCTATGTTGAGGGTATTAAGGAAGAAGTTGTTTTATCTCCAGGCCATGCACTATCTTTCATTGCAGCTGGGGAAGGTAAGAGATACTGCTGAAACATGTTTTCAAATATTCCTATTTGCCTTTCCTTATTACTGTTTTGATCTTCAATGGCAGAACATCGTCATGTTGGTTCAAATAATTTCAACCTGATGAGCAGTAGAAGTCACACAATATTTACATTGGTACATCTTCGATCTTGTGAACATCCCATTATTTATTCCTGACCCTCTCTTACAAATTTCCTTGCTATGCATTTTAAGTTTCAATTTCAACTATTGTTTGTTTGCAGATGATTGAAAGTAGTGCTCATGGAGACCAATATGATGGAGTTATTTTTTCTCAGCTAGTAAGGGCTTCTTTCTTCTTTCATTGCATAAGATCGCTCGTCTTATAGACAGCTCTCTTACAGTGTCTCTTTCTTGCTTAGAATTTGATTGACTTAGCTGGATCTGAGAGTTCCAAAACTGAGACAACTGGACTGAGGAGGAAAGAGGGTGCATACATCAACAAGAGTCTTCTGACTCTTGGAACTGTAGGTGTCTCTCTTTCTGTTTGAGCTCTCTTTTAATTTGTCAGATATTTCCATTTCAATAATTATATAATGTAAATCAGAATTTCTGTGATAGTATAATGCAAAACTGCCTTAGAAGAACAACCTGGTTTGCTACCATATCCGATTTGGTGGCACTAGAGGCTCAGAAAGGGATTTTCAGTTGCTTTGAAAATAGATTTTGGGCTATTGTTAAATTTATTCTTCAGTGCACTGATCAGTGTAGTGCTAGTGTATCTTTATGGTCAATGCCTTTATTTTCTGAGAAGTCTGTTCCCTTTTTCTGTCCTTATGTCAAGGATAACATCTCTAGTTACCTAACCTTTTAAATGGATTTTTAGGATGTTTTGATTATAAACTATTTCTTATGGTTTCAATATGTAGGTGATTGGAAAATTGACTGAGGGCAAGACAACTCATGTCCCATTTCGGGACTCTAAGCTAACTCGTCTTCTGCAATCTTCACTGAGTGGGCATGGGCATGTATCGGTACGACTCTTCTGTATATGGTGAATATTTCCCATTTCACTGTAGTGGTTTCCCACGGTTGACTGTCTCAGATTGTTTAATTGTGATGTCTCCAGTAGCATATTTAAGGCAATGTTGGTTTGTTTATATTGGCTATCTATTATATGCTGCATGCTGATGTTAATATAAGATCACAATGCTCAGAAGCTAATTAAGGGTTTTCCTTACTTTTATAGCTCATATGTACAGTTACTCCTGCGTCAAGCAGTACCGAGGAAACTCATAATACATTGAAGTTTGCCAGCAGGGCAAAGAGAATAGAAATTAATGCCTCACGCAATAAGGTGATTTCTTAGGCTTCTGGTCATGAAGTACTTGGCTTCTATCTAAGGAATAACCTAAACCTCAGCTAAAATATACATTGTTTGATATCTTGAAACAGATCATAGATGAGAAGTCATTGATTAAGAAATATCAGAAAGAAATCTCGACCCTCAAAGTCGAACTTGATCAGCTAAGAAGGGGTGTGCTTGTTGGTGTCAGTCACGAAGAGTTATTGAGCCTAAAGCAACAGGTTCTAACCTCCCCGAGACCTTGTTATTTCACGAATGTTGGAGTTTATTTCTTTTTGGTGACTAAATAGAACTATCAATTTATTAACAGCTACAAGAAGGTCAAGTGAAGATGCAATCAAGATTGGAGGAAGAAGAAGAAGCTAAAGCAGCTCTAATGAGTAGAATCCAAAAGCTTACAAAACTCATACTCGTCTCAACCAAAAACTCTATTCCTGGATATTTAGGTGATACACCAGCTCACCACCGCAGCATTTCTGCTGGTAAAGATGATGTAAGTTTGCTATTCAGATCTGATTATCACTGTGTTCCTATATTCCTTTTTTAACTGTTGCATGTTGGTATCTCACTGCAGAAGACATTTGATACCAGATTGACTCATCCTGTTTTCTTTTTGCTCTTCAGAAGTTGGACTCTCTGCTCTTGGATAGTGATAATCTGGCATCTCCATCTTCGACTCTCTCTCTTGCATCAGATGCGCGGCGGTCTTCCAGCAAGTTTAAGGATGAAAACTCTCCAGTTGGTTCTGGTGCAGAATTAAGTCAAGTGAGTTCTGGGATTCTTATCATATACAGTTTTACATTGAATTTCGTTTATCTGAAGTTTGATGTATTCTTCTTTTCCGTCCAAATGGTTACAGGTAAGGGTGTTTAATGATTCAGTGTTGCATGCACCCATTTAACCTTTCTTAACCCATGAGTACGATTTTTTTACTGTGTTCTTGTCAGAAAATGACATTTGATAGTTGTGGCTATTGTAGGGCATTATGACTCCGGATGAAATGGATCTCCTCGTTGAACAAGTTAAGATGCTTGCTGGTGAGATAGCTTTCAGCACAAGCACACTAAAGCGTTTGGTGGATCAGTCCATAAATGATCCTGAAAACTCGAAAACCCAAGTAAAGATTCTTACTTATCTTTGTAGAGTTTTATATACCAGTATGACTGTGCTCTACCTAATTTCAAGTTTTAACCCTGAAAATCGGAAAATGCATCTCCAGACCATTTGCTGAACTTTATTAGCATTCCACTTTAAGCCATTCATTTACCTTTAAGCATAACTATGGAACTTATTGTATTCTGGCATGCAGATCCAGAATCTAGAAAGAGAGATTCAAGACAAGCAAAGACAAATGAGATCCTTGGAACAGCGAATAACTGAGAGTGGTGAAGCTTCAATTGCTAATGCATCATCGGTTGAGATGCAACAGGTAATTTAATCTATACATCTTATTATCATGATCCTTTACCCTGTGAAGGTCATTCAGTTGTGGACACAATATGAATCAGCTAAAGTTATTACAATTATTTTGTTGTTTTCAGAAAGTTATGAGATTGATGACACAGTGCAACGAGAAGAGCTTTGAGCTGGAGGTAAAATGATTCTTTAGAATGAAATTTCATCTTCTATAGCGAAAATAGAAGATTTCTCTGAGTCAATATATATTTAATTGTGTTCTACCTATGGATCAGATCATATCAGCAGATAATCGTATTCTCCAAGAGCAACTACAGAAAAAGGTCACTTCAAAGTCACGGACACACCCTTTTTTTCTTTTGCATTCTTCATATATAGCATTTTCTTTTGGCTATTATATCAGTCATCCTTACTTCTATGCACGTGCTCTAACAACTGCAGTATACCGAAAACAATGAATTGCACGAAAAGGTGCATCTTCTAGAGCAACGATTATCGAGTCAGAAGTCCACACTGTCTTGTTCTGATGCTGTGACTGAAGAGTATGTAGACGAGCTGAAAAAGAAAATACAGTCTCAGGTAATTTATCAAAATCTCAACCCCTTTTGTCAATATTGCGATCACGCATTCTCACAAGTATGCCTGATAAATATCTACACCGATAATGAGGAGATTGTGAAAAACACACAAAATGATATATATGTTAACTGGACCACTGATTATATTTACATGAGCGTTGATGTTTTTGTACTTCAGGAGATTGAGAACGAAAAGTTGAAGCTAGACCATGTGCAGAGTGTGGAGGAGAAGAGTGGATTACGAGTGCAAAATCAAAAATTAGCTGAGGAAGCTTCATACGCAAAGGAACTGGCCTCTGCAGCTGCTATTGAGCTGAAGAATCTAGCTGATGAAGTTACAAAGCTCTCGCTTCAAAACGCAAAGCTAGAAAAAGATTTAGTAGCTGCAAGAGACTTGGTAGCGGCAGCTCAGAAGCGTAACAATAACTCCATGAACAGCGTGGCCAACCGCAATGGAACAAGGCCAGGGAGAAAGGCAAGGATCTCCGACTCATGGAACCTCAACCAAGAAAATCTCACAATGGAATTGCAGGCAAGGAAACAGCGAGAAGCAGTACTCGAGGCTACGTTAGCTGAGAAACAATACATAGAAGAAGAGTATAGGAAAAAAGCGGAAGAGGCAAAGAGAAGAGAAGAGGCCCTTGAAAACGATTTAGCCAACATGTGGGTACTTGTTGCCAAGTTGAAGAAAGCCAGTAGTGGGGCCTTGTCAATACCGAAGAGGGACGAAATTGAGCCTGCAAAGGAAGATGAAGCGACAGAATTAGATAATAATAGTCAACAAAATGCGATCTTGAAAGAAATACAAGTCGTGAATGGACATGAAGAAGTAATAGTTGCTAAAGCTGAAGAGACACTAAAGGAGGAACCCCTTGTTGCTCGTCTTAAGGTAAAGCTTTTTCAAATTTACCTTTTATTTTCTTTCAGCATTCTTAGCTGTCTATAACCTACTAAACAGTCTAGCGGTAGTCATATCTATATAGTCATTACCTGTTTGTTCCTTATCCGTTATGCCATGACCTTCGGATTGGGTAACAGATATTAAGACCTTCAAAACACACAAAAATATATGGTTCAAAATATGTAAATAGCTGTAAATAGCTTTACCTGATCCAATATATTCACAAATATCATGTCCTAAATATCTATAATACAAGTGATTTTACGGATAAAGATAAGGTACTTGTGGGTATTGAATATATCTCTGGATTTTTGGGGATATGGAACTTTTGTACCCGTGTGTGATCTTCTAAACTTTGCACCGGTAATGAAAACCATGATTCATCTCACACATTCAAACAGTATAAGCTTTAATAAAAAATCAAATTGGTTTTTTGGTCTGCATTTGATGATTTATATACATAATAGGCAAGAATGCAAGAGATGAAGGAGAAAGAGATGAAATCGCAGGCGGCTGCAGCGGCCAATGCTGATGCAAACTCACATATATGTAAAGTCTGTTTTGAATCGCCGACGGCCACAATTCTCCTCCCTTGCCGTCATTTCTGCCGTAAGTCTCACTCTCACTTCCCTGAGGGATCCTTTCATTAAGTACTAAGTAACCCTAAACGATCACAATATCTCTTTTTATGCAGTTTGTAAATCTTGTTCACTTGCCTGCTCTGAGTGCCCAATCTGCCGAACCAAGATCTCTGATCGCCTGTTCGCGTTCCCGTCTTGACCCGCGACAAGTATAGTCACTCTCCTGCACACAATATAAGGTCATTCCGTTATTTTCCCAGCATCACAAAATCTTTAAAATCCAAAATGCTTTAGTTCAAAAACATTAGGCAATCTATTATTGAAAGACAGATTGTATGTGATTTTGCAGGTATCAAGAACTATATGGAAGTCTGTTTGTTTGCTAATATTTTCCAGAACGGCAGGCTCTGAATTCTTTTATTACATGTTGGTTTTCTTGTCTTGTATGTAATGGTCTTTGTTATATCTTTCTATTCAAAAAGGTGGGAAAGAAAGAGGAAACATAACACGCTAACAGAGAAGAAAATAAAAAAAAAGGAAACATATCATATGCGTCTGCGCGTAACGAAGGGTAAAGTGTAATAAATATAAAAAGAATGTGTTAATCTCTTCATTCTTCTCCATTGTGATCTTTATATAACCAACAGAAATGCTTTTATAGCTTATGAAATTAGTTCCGTAGTTCAGATATTGCTTGTATTTGGTGATAGCCGTTTCATACTAAGTGCAAAATTTAAAGTAATAGAAAATTATTTTGGTAAATCATGAAATTTGTACACATTTTTTAGAGAACGCAGATTTAAAATGGAGATGAAGGAGAAAGAGATGAATTACAACAATCATGAAACTTGTACACAGTGTACGAATGCAACAGGTATACACAAGAACACCTATAAACTACAACAATTATCCCCAATGAATAACAACAAACCACACAAACCTTTGATCTCTTATACTAACTATAAAAACTAACGTATTCGGCGTAAAACCAACCACACAAGCTTTTAGTATTGGGAATTTTGTTAGAATGAAAGAGCGGCACAAGATCAGAGATCTCTATAGCTCTATTGTCCTTGAGTTTGACACGATCGACGAGGACTCCGTTGACCTCGACCAATCTACGTCGACGAAGGGAGAGGGACGAATTTGTCCGGACGAGAGAACAAAAGATGATTGTGAGATTTAAGAAATTAGAAAAGATAAAAATGAATGTTTCGTTGGAAAGTGAGATAAACAAATTTTTTTGGATAAAAAGGAGAGAAAGAGAGAGAAAATTCAGAGAGGGCAAAATCGTCTTTTTGTATTTGGAAAAGTGGTATGTGAGAAAGTATTTTTTTTAAAAAAAAAAAAAAACTATTTTGATAAGAAAAATTTGAGATGTGGCATTCATCATAAAAATTACAAAAAAAACTAAAAGAAACTACTCAACAAAACGACTCAAGAATTAGAGCTAATCATATCGTTTGTCTTTTATTTTTATTTCTTACCTTTTTTTTATCTATATGTTTTATTTCTTTGAGTGATTTTTCTTTCATATTTTTTTTTTACTTTTTTTTATCTATATGTTATATTTTTTCTAGTGAAATGGTAGAAACTACCATCAAAAAAGAAGAAAAACAAAAAGAGGAAAATAGGGTTAAAGATGGGCGAGCAACAAGATAGCAACTGTATCAGACTACTGGCCAACATTTTTTGCAATATGCTCAACCATAGCAAACTTAGATTATTTCAAAATAAGCCAAACTTATTTATTTATTTCTAAGAATCGTTGTGTTTATTTATGTTTTTAATCCAACATCTTCTTAGTTTCTTATTAGATATACCTAGAATTAGGAATGTCAATTGGGCCTCAAACCCGCGGGCCTGGTCCGTTATGTCATTTCGCGGAGCGGGTATGAGTCTTTAAACTGATGCCCAAAAAAATGCGGGTCTTGCGGACTCAACCCGGACGGTTGCGGGTCAGACGGATTTTGGCCCATTGCGGTCGCGGGTTAACGGGTCTCCTTCCAATCTGTTTCAATTTTTCTCCAATTCTCCATGAATTGAGAGAAGTTTGTAGTGAATATGAACTCTGAAATTATCGTGAGTGAAGACCGGTGAGAATTGATTGAGGGATGGCAGCTCGATTAATGCGAATTGATATCGTGTGTGAAGACCGGTGAAGCCGAAGACCAGTTCAGATCCTTTAGTCGGAGGAAGAGAGGAAGATAGTGAAGATGTCTTCGCTGAAGAAGAAAGCGATAAATGCATCGAACTGATTCAAGAACCCATTCAAGAAAAAAGGACGGAGAAACAGCAGCAGAGTCGTGTCCGTTCCGATTGAGGACGACATTGACGCATAAGATCTTCAAGCTCTTGATGCTTTTCGTCAAGCTCTTGTCCTTGACGAGCTCTTGCCATCAAAACTCGATGATCTCCACATGATGCTTCGATATAAAATTTTGTTTTCTTATCATTCCTATTCAATCTCTTTATTATCTTACCTTGTTTACAAGAGTTATTGGGAGACCAAAAAACAAATCATAAATGGTATTATTGCATTCTAGACCGGAGTATTACTTTTCCTCATTTCTTTGTAGGATTGTTATGTTAATCTGGATTATTCTTTGATTCTAACTCCTCTAGATCATTAAGCGAGTCTGATGAGTGATGCCTCTTGTATAGTTGTATGTATGACATACCGCTGTAAAGCCTCAACATGTCGACCAAATAAAAAAATTGTTCAAGGCGATCTTGGGATGATGCTTGAGAGATCTTGGATTATCTCTTTGGTGGTGGTAACGCTCCTGCTCTTACTGAAGCTAACAACATCACTGCATCACATATGGCACACATATCAGTTGCGACTTCAACCAAACTCATGTCAGCGGGCCGGACCGCTAAACCGCTAGAATTGGCGGGGCGGGTATGGGCTTGTGTTTGTAACCCGCGGACGTTCGCGGACCAGCCCGTCGCGGATCAGATTTAGAAAATGTCCATCGCGGACGGCCCGTCTGGTCGCGGGTAAATCCGTCTGCCATCTCTACCTAGAATCATTCCCAACTTCAATTATTTTGTATCAAATTGGATTTATGCAAATGAAAGTCTAAATTATTTGGTTGATAAATTTGTACCATTAATTTGGTAGTATAAATTTAAAATTTTTGTTTTAATGTAACATATATTTTTTTGTCCGTGTATAACACATACTTAATACTAGTTTATTATACATTGACTCACTGACTTTTTCCTTGACTTTTTGGGAGGACGTTGAACATTACCTAATTGATGTGCTCAATAAAGATGAGAAGCTCCAGAAGCTACATCAACTCCTGGAGTCTAACAACAGTATGATTGCAATTATATATTGCAATACCAAAGAAAGAGTAAGTATATGTCTCCGTTTTGTTAACAACACAACATTAACACTTTGAGTTTCGTGTTTCTCTTAGCAACACTGTTAATCTAGTTATATAAATTATATTCTTGAGTTTTTATGCAAGAAAGAAAGACTAATCAAACTTGAGTTTATGTCTTATCTCTGTTTTTAAATAGTTTTCATACAATGGTTTTTTTCCTCTTCAATAGGTGAAATATGTGTCTTGGAGCATTGAAGAACAAGAGTGACAACAACGACTTGCGTTCTATGGATGGAGAGCTCTTGCCTAGGAAAAAGACATCCTTGTCAACCAATTCCATCGTGGTGAATCCAAGAATCTAGTAACAACCATTGTTTAATTTTCAAAATTTCGTGAAGTTGGTTTGAAAATATATTTTTTAGTTTAGTGTTTTTTTTGTGTGTAATTATTTAACCTAATCTTTTACTTTAATTATAAGCTTCACTGGTGGTTTTATATGATATCTTTGAATTCCTTGCTATCTACGTGGAACAGTCTGATCGTGTATGTTGTGATTTTGCCTCCATTCCGGGGAAACGAGGAAAACACAAAAAAGAATCATGCGATGCTAAGACCATAGGTCCCAAAAACGGACTATAGAAAGATATTTTTTTTAATAACTACAAAAACTTAAATAACTACACTAGTGGAAAACTATGGAACCAAAATGAGAAACTTTTTGAGACTTAAGGAACTAAAACGAAGCCGCTGAAAAGATGTCCGAACTGAACCAAAAGACTTTGTGCTGGCGGAAGATCCAAATTCTTTTATTATACCACCATGAACTGACTGAACCAAATATGAGAAAGGACATGACCGCTCACAACCATATGTTGAACATGCAGAAAAGAAGACATGACATAATATTTAATCATGAACAGAAACAACCCCGACTCCACCCGCTCGAGGCCAACCATGGCAATAAAGAGAACTAGTTACAATGCCAAGAAGCCTAGAATTCCATCGGGAAAAACCGTCTCCAACTCTTGTAAGAACCGCAAAAACCGAATTGAGAAAATAATGAATTTAATAAACAAGAAACGGAGTCGAGAATGATCTCTGTCCTTAATTCATAAAATAGCCCGTAGTACGACGGATTAATGCGATAATGAATCCCAGAATAAAACCGTGACTATCAACGATTCGCAAAATTCGAAATCAAAGTCTAACGAACAAAAAAAATCTACGTATACTCTCGAGACACTTACTTGGGAGGGAGATTTGTTTTTCTTGGAAGCGCGCGAAGAACAGTGAAGATCGTAATTTTTTTCTAAAAAAAAAAATAAAGATGGAAACTTAGTTTTTATAAAACCGAAGAGGCACATATCGAACCGGTTCACCGATTCGGAAATCGCAATGGTTCGGAAATGTCACAATGGTTCGGTTTCAAACCGAATTGGTTAATGGGCCAAACTTAACAAAAAGAACAATCTTTGACCATTCCCAAGAGTCCAAGAGCCCAAGGTCCGAGTCCCGAACCGAGCCGAGCGGTGGCGGCAGCGCGCGAGGGCGGTCCATCTTCTCTCCCATGTATCATCATGCACCCAAGCCTATTGAACTTGGTTATGTGTCTTTCACTATATATACTAGTGGAAAAATTTCTCAATTTTCTAATGTGGGACAAAGTTACATGTGTTTCATTAAACATGTGGACTTAATTTGTTTACAAACAACAATAGCTAAAAAGCCCAAAAAACGACAATATATTTTAACATCACATTTCTCAATTCACTTATTCTACAATTTGAGTTATTAACAATAACCCAAATCTAAGAGTTGAGAGTCATCTACATAATAAAAACTCGGCCACCCTCCTTAATAAGATAAAAAAAAAGAACTAAATTATTGCTTCGCCCTGAACCCACATATATAAAACCAAAAGCTTTAGAGATAAGTTTGTAGGGGTTATTACTAATTTGAGGCTTTATTGGGCTAAATCTTTTAATTTAGGAACTATTTCCCAGCCTTATAATTTTAGGTATTTTTGGACTAGGGAGAAAGACTATTTTGCCCCAGCCTTCTGTATCTTCTCCTTCATTTTTTTTCCGACGACAACTCTGTTTCCTCTGCCGACCAAAACTTTCGCCTCCTCTCCCGACCACAACCCTCGCTTTCCCAGCCAAAATTATCGCTTCTCACCATCTTGCTCCATCAACACTATCTCCGTCACTCAAACACCAACTCCTTCGCCTTCGAAACACAAAATCTCTCTTGTCGTCAACACCATCTCCGATCCGATGATTTCAATGGATTCAACTACTTGCGTTTTGAATAAAGGAAGCTAAACCCTAAGGGGATAATATCTAGTGAATCCAAGGGCTCCAATCGCATATATTAATCGAATCAAAATTTCCAATTTAAACCAAATTTGAAATCGGATCTCATCATCGTCATCACCATCTTATTCACCAGATCTCATCATTGTAATTGGATCTCATCATCGTAAATATGGGTGATTTTGTCTTTTTCATCGGCTCAGAAATGCCTAAAAACCTAAGTTCGGACAATCAGTCCTAAATCCATAAAAAGCTGGTGAAATAATGCATTTTCTCGTAATTGATTCATACAGTGTCGTCTTCTTCGTCTCGCCTCCTCATCGTCACCGGATCTCATCGTCACCATCATCTCGTTTGCAGTGTCGTCTTCTTGGTCTCGTCTCCTCATCGTCACTGAATCTCATCATCGTCACCACCATCTCTCACAGACACAAAAAGAAGATTGAGGGGCAAAAACGTCTTTGCCATTGAAAATAAATGCTTAATTCTGTAAGCACGGACAAAGAGTCCTAATCCTACAATACTCATCGAAAATAATCTCATTCCCATAATTATTCCTAAGTTTGTATGTGGCTGCAGCAAAATATGAATTACATTTACGAAGCGTAATGTGAGTGAGACAATAATATTTCTATTTTTTTAAAATCATGATACTTTTTTAAAAAATTACGATTTTTAAAAAATGATATTTTAATTAATATTTTTATGTCTCTTTTTTTCTTTTTTTGATATAAAAAAAAATGTTTTTTTTCCAGTCATACTCTTTCTTTTTATTTTTTTCAGGCAAGCACCTTTTAATAATGATTTTTCCGACAACAAAGGCTTTTAGATTTATCAGCTAACAAAAGGACTTTTTAAAAGAAAAAAAAAAAAAAGCCTAACGCTTAAAGCCCAAGCCTAAAAGAAACCTTCATGGAAGGATTAGTATTTGTATGTTAATTGAGAAAATAAAATCAGTATCCACTAATGGACCGAAGAGTAATTGTTACGGCCCAATAATGGATCTAGTGAGCCCAATACGACCATAGATTTTGTTATGTTTTGGCCAGCGAGGAGGATTTGGTTACCGAGAGTTTCGAACGGTCGTCAGAAATTCGGAGCTTGTAGCTTTCTGTGTGCCTTCACTTTAATGGCGGCAATATCCTCTGTGCAATGCTTATTCTCTTGCAATTCTCATCATCATCAACGCGAGCAGGTGACCCTCTCTAAATCTCTCTGTTCTTATTTCTTCAGGATTAGCGAGAACTATCTTGTTGTTATGACTTTATTGCTCCGTGTACTTTTTCAAGCAGATTGGGTCGCTTTGGAGATTGGGTTCTAGGGTTTTAGTATCTTCGAGTCTATGGAAGCTTTCTCTTTTCTCTAAAGTCGATTTGAAGCGAAGGTGATTCAGTCCTGGTCTACGATTTCTTAATCTTGCGATTCGTGTAACTTGGAAAAACCAAATTCTCACTAAAGATTTAACCCTTGAAGCTATGGTTCTGTGTAATACAGTTAGAGATATGAGATAATGATTGCATCTTTTGGGTCTAATAAAACAGGAGAACTTTGATCTGTGCAGTCAAGGGAGATCCAGAAGAAGCATTTAAGAAGACTGTCGAAATCGATAGGATGATTGATGCTCTTAGAGATTCAAACCCTAGAGAAGTAATTCTAAATTCTTTTGCTTGAGCCCTTGCACTCAATGTTGTGTCTTGTCTTGAGTAATTGAGTTTGTTTTTGTCTGTTGTTGCTACCATTTCTATCGAACAGGTTGAGAAGCTTGTTGTTGAAAATATCCTTGCTTTTGATGAGGTTTTTTGGATCAGACTCGCTGCTAGGTCGGATACTTGCAAATCAGAAGATGACAAGGCACTGGTTTCTATTGTTTATGTCAATGATAGAGCATACTTTTGAGCTCTTTGTTTTCGCTAATGCTTTGGGACGGTCTGTTTCTTACAGAAGGACTATGAGGAGTTAGCTACAACTGTGATGACTATAGTTGACTGCGTTGTGAATAAGACTCGGGTTTCTATTTCTTCTTCTTCTTCTTCTGTGTTTCCTTTACAAGATAACTGAGACTTCATTATAACCCTATAGGAAAAGATAGAAACATCTACTGATATTCTGAAAGGGATTTTAAGACCTGCTATAGATGGAGTGGAAGAGATTTCATGGCCTCCAAGAGATCCTGAAGCCATCAATCTCATGGAAAAGGTAGGTATATACTACTTCCTCTTCACTTTCCTTTGAACAAGGCATCTATACTTTTGCTTTGTTTCTGCCTTGGATATCCAGAAGGGTTATCTAGTTTTAGATTTCTTGATGTGATATAGTCATGGTTACTGATATCAGTGTGTTAACAGGAAATAATACAAAGGGAAAAAGAAGGGCAATTAGATGAAGGATTTCTTTCAGAAGTTAGTGCTCAGCTCCGGCAGGTAAGTGCAATAATTTGTTTTGTTTCACTTGCAAGTTCGTTGCAAATATAGGTCATAGAAAATTGACTTCTATGTAACATGGAGTTCCAGGTTCAAATCCGGTAAATGTTCTCTGAAGGAAAAAAGGGTCTTTCCTTTACAGTGATTAGATGTATTTTTTTTTTTGAATGTTTGAGGCTCAAGGTTGTTTTCAGGCAAAAGAAGATAAAGACAAACCAGGGCTATTAGCTATGCTGCAAAAAGTTCTTCAACTCTACTCTGCTACGATCCTCTCCAAGCGTAGCTACGCAAAGAAAGGTGATTTGCTCAATTTTGCAAACTTTGCAAAGTTACTCTAAGCTTCCATTTTCTACAAATAGAACACTCATAATAGTCTTATCTCTGAACTCAGACAAACTTATCAATTAGAGCTTCTGGTTGTTGTCACAGGGGACGAAGTTGTAAAAGCCGAGCATTTTCTCGAAACTCTGATCAAAGGTCTCTTCTGCAACCTCTTTTCCATGCACCAGACCGCAGACTTCACATTGGTTTATTATGTGTGTTACAGCTCCTGAGGAACAATGGAACAAGCTTTTCGTAGACGGGTTAACAATCGGAAAAGGAGATATCACGCCTGATGAGCTATCTGCTGTTATCAAGAAACGAATCGAGCGCACACTGATTCGAACTGTAAGTAATGGAAACTCTAAACAAAGCAACATAACAAATAAACACCTTGAAACATTATTTTCTTCCCCTCCTCTTGTTGTCTGCATTTTCTTTTAAAAGTGGATGGGAGGCTAACCGGGTTTGATTTGGGTTTAAACCAGACGGTTACCAATACGGTTTTCCAAAATTCATCATTCTAACCACAATTATTTTGATTATAGGAAGGAGGTTCATACCAGCAACGAATCTTGACTGAGTATCTCAAAGGAATCGAGTCCAGGGCAACCGAAATTATGAAATTACTTCAGGGTTAATTCCGTAAATCTATTTCTATTTACATTTTCAATTTTATGTAATATCAATTCATAACTCCAATTAAAATTTGTTATATATATTTTTTCTCTCATAAAAATAATTTTGATTGTAGATTTGAAGTGTTATCTGTTTTTTTTTTTTTTTGATCAACAAAGTGTTATCTGATTTAAAAATAAGAAGCTCGAGACAAAATTTTACAGATTTTAATTATCTTGGAATTAAAAAAAGAAAAAAAAGTAAAGTTAATGTTTCCATATCAAAATTAAATATAAATAAAAAAATGATGATTAATTCATGCCAATTAAATTAGATTTAGCGAGACGCGAATTGGAGACAGAGATAACTGAGCGGAGGGATTCAGATCTATACCACGAAACTGAATCTCACCGTCTTCTTCTTCTTCTCGACGATCCTTCGCTTTCTCAATCTTGTAGCCTTCTTGCTCTCGCATCCACGCTTCTCTGGTAATGCTACCGATCGTCACCGTGAAGCTGTGCTTGATCGCTTCCCCTTGTGAACTGATCTGATCTGAGGTGAATCTCTATTTCTTCTCCTTCTTCATTGTACGAATCTCGATTTCTCGGATCCCACTTCGTGCTTCCGTTAGATCTGTTTTGCAATTTCACGTAGATTGCGTTTTTTAGATTTCTATGAACTGATCTTTCCCATGATTTCATTCTCTGTGATCTGGTTTTGTGTAGCGTTGTTTCTGTTTCGTAATCTGTGAATATGCTGACCAAGTTCGAGACCAAGAGTAACCGAGTTAAGGGTCTGAGTTTCCACCCTAAACGTCCATGGATTCTCGCCAGTTTGCACAGTGGTGTGATCCAGCTCTGGGATTATCGTATGGGTACTTTGATCGATAGATTTGATGAGCACGAAGGACCTGTTCGTGGTGTTCATTTCCACAGTTCTCAGCCTTTATTCGTCTCCGGAGGTATGCTTTGTTTTGAACGTTATTTTTTTAGGTACAAGCCCTGTTTATTACATTTTCATTACCTATAAATCCTGATCTGATTAAGTATATTAACTCTTAGCATCCTCGCTTTCTAGATCTAGCTTGGTGTCTTTGCAGAGGATAGTTTGGTTGATTTGTCCCAACTTCCGTTTAATGGATGACTTATAAGCTCTTATAGTCTAACCTGGAGTTAAAATTTGTGTTTAAGATACTTATATAACATATTGGATAATTGGAGCTAGTCCATTGAAAGCAGATCTTATGTTGCATGTTGCATAGTATTGTCTTTGGACTTACGCAGGTACTCAAAAACTATAAATGCAAATGGCTTGAATTCTTCTTATTACAGTTATCCTAATGCTCTTCCAGAACTTTACTCATATGTAGTTGATGGCATTGATAACATTGGGTGTTGCAGGGGATGATTACAAGATTAAAGTTTGGAACTACAAAACTCACAGGTGTCTTTTCACTCTTCTCGGGCATCTTGATTACATCCGCACTGTCCAATTTCACCACGAAAACCCATGGATTGTGAGTGCTAGTGATGATCAGACTATCCGCATATGGAACTGGCAGTCACGGACTTGTATTTCCGTGTTGACTGGTCACAATCATTATGTCATGTGTGCTTCTTTCCATCCAAAGGAAGACCTTGTTGTATCAGCATCACTGGATCAGACTGTTCGTGTTTGGGACATTGGTGCTCTTAAGAAGAAGACAGCATCTCCTGCTGACGACCTCATGCGATTTAGTCAGATGAATTCTGATCTTTTTGGTGGGGTTGACGCTATAGTTAAGTATGTCCTTGAAGGTCATGATAGAGGAGTAAACTGGGCTTCTTTTCATCCCACCCTTCCTCTCATCGTCTCTGGTGCCGATGACCGCCAAGTAAAGCTGTGGCGTATGAATGGTATTACTTATGGAAATCCATATCTTTTTCACATAAAGTTAATTTTCTGAATCATTGAGGTACTGATGCGTTTCAATTTTATTGCAGAAACTAAAGCTTGGGAGGTGGACACATTGCGAGGTCATATGAATAACGTTTCATCCGTTATGTTCCATGCAAAACAGGACATAATTGTTTCAAACTCTGAGGATAAAAGCATCCGTGTCTGGGATGCTACCAAGCGAACTGGAATCCAAACTTTTCGCCGTGAACATGATCGATTCTGGATTCTTGCAGTTCACCCTGAGATTAATTTACTGGCAGCGGGACATGACAATGGTATGATTGTCTTCAAACTTGAGAGAGAACGTCCTGCATTTGCTTTGAGTGGTGATTCGTTATTCTATGCCAAGGATAGATTTTTGCGGTACTATGAATATTCAACTCAAAAAGATTCCCAAGTTATTCCTATACGGCGTCCTGGTACCCCAAGCTTGAATCAAAGTCCGAGGACTTTATCGTACAGTCCGACAGAAAATGCAGTCCTGATCTGCTCAGATCTGGATGGTGGTTCTTACGAGTTGTACATCATACCGAAAGATAGCGTTGGCAGGAGTGACGTTGTGCAAGATGCAAAGAGGGGGACAGGGGGTTCTGCGGTGTTCATTGCTCGAAATCGGTTTGCTGTTCTCGAGAAAAGCACCAGCCAGGTGCTAGTGAAGAATCTAAAGAATGAGGTGGTTAAAAAGAGTTCTCTGCCTATTCCCACAGATGCTATCTTTTATGCTGGGACTGGAAATTTGCTTTGTAGATCTGAGGATAAAGTGGTTATATTTGACCTTCAACAAAGGCTTGTTCTTGGTGAGCTTCAGACACCGTTTGTTAGGTACGTTGTTTGGTCTAACGATATGGAGAGTGTTGCTTTGCTCAGCAAACATACTATCATTATTGCGAGCAAAAAGCTCGTCCTCCAGTGCACGCTTCATGAGACAATACGTGTGAAAAGTGGAGCCTGGGACGACAATGGTGTCTTCATTTACACAACTCTGAACCACATCAAGTACTGTCTTCCTAATGGAGATAGTGGAATCATCCGAACCCTGGATGTCCCAATTTATATCACCAAGGTTTCTGGAAGTACAATATTTTGCTTGGACCGGGATGGGAAAAACAGGGCTATCACCATTAATGCAACTGAATACATTTTCAAGCTTTCACTGCTGAGAAAGAGATACGATCATGTCATGAGCATGATAAAGAACTCCCAGCTATGTGGACAGGCTATGATTGCTTATCTTCAGCAGAAAGGATTTCCTGAAGTTGCCCTCCACTTTGTTGAAGACGAGAGGATCCGATTCAACCTGGCTCTTGAAAGTGGCAACATCAGTGTAGCTGTTGCATCCGCTACAGAGATTAATGAGAAAGACCACTGGTATAGACTCGGAGTGGAGGCTCTTCGTCAAGGAAATTCTAGAATTGTTGAGTTTGCATACCAGCAAACAAAGAACTTTGAGAGGTTATCTTTTCTTTATCTCATTACTGGCAATTTAGACAAGCTGTCAAAGTTGATGAAGATTGCAGAGGTAAAGAACAATGTAATGGGTCAGTTCCACAATGCTCTTTACCTAGGAGACGTTAAAGAGCGTGTTAAGATACTAGAGAATGCTGGTCATTTGCCTCTAGCTTATATCACAGCTTCGGTTCATGGTTTAGATGACATTGCTGAGCGACTGGCAATTGAGTTAGGAGACAACGTGCCCTCATTGCCTGAAGGGAAAACTCCATCGCTTCTAATGCCACCGCCTCCCATCATGTGTGGTGGTGATTGGCCTCTTCTGAGAGTGATGAAAGGAATATTTGAAGGAGGGCTTGAGAGTGCAAACAGAGGAGGGGCTGTTGAAGAAGAAGAAGAAGATGTTGAAGGCGATTGGGGTGAGGGACTTGACATGGTCAATGTTGATGGAATGGAGAACAGAGACATCGAAGCCATATTGGATGGTGCAGAAGCAGCTGAAGAAGAAGACGACGAGGAAGGTGGTTGGGGGGGACTTGAAGACCTGGAGCTCCCACCAGAGCTTGACACTCCTAAAGCCTCTGTTAACGCACGTGCATCGGTTTTTGTGACACCTACTCAAGGTATGCCCGTAAGTCAGATTTGGAGCCAGAAATCTTCCCTTGCTGCTGAGCAGGCTGCAGCAGGAAGCTTCGACACTGCAATGCGTTTGCTCCACAGACAGCTTGGCATTAAGAACTTTGCGCCTCTAAAATCGATGTTTCTTGATCTGTTCAGTGGGAGCCATAGCTATCTGCGTGCCTTTTCTTCATCTCCTGTGGTTCCTCTTGCCATTGAGCGTGGATGGAGCGAGTCTTCCAGTCCGAATGTCCGTGGTCCACCAGCTCTTGTTTTTGATTTCTCTCAGCTAGAAGAGAAGCTCAAATCCGGTTACAAAGCCACAACAGCTGGGAAATTATCTGAGGCTCTCCGTGTCTTCCTCTCTATTCTCCAAACCATCCCATTGGTGGTAGTCGAGTCAAGAAGAGAAGTCGATGAGGTTAAGGAACTGGTTATCATTGTTAAAGAATATGTCCTCGGTCTTCAAATGGAGCTCAAGAGGAGAGAGATGAAAGATGATCCGGTGAGGCAGCAAGAGCTCGCTGCTTACTTCACTCACTGTAAGCTCCAAACACCTCACCTACGGCTCGCGTTCTTTAGTGCAATGACCGTCTGCTACAAGTCAAAGAACATGGCTACTGCTGCTCACTTCGCCAGAGGATTGTTGGATACAAACCCGACTATTGAGAGCCAGGCCAGGACAGCTAGACAAGTTGTGCAAGCCGCTGAACGCAACATGACAGATGCAACAACGCTTAACTACGACTTTAGAAACCCGTTTGTGATATGTGGATCCACTTATGTGCCAATCTACAAAGGACAGAAAGACGTTTCATGTCCTTACTGCACTGCCCGGTTTGTACCAAGCCAGGAAGGTAACATCTGCACGGTCTGTGATCTTGCAGTCATTGGCGCAGACGCATCTGGTTTGCTATGCTCGGCATCTCAAGTCCGGTGAACAAGTCAGATTGATTATGTGCTTCAATCGTGAGGTAAGTACGAGATGCTGGTGTTGAGCTTTTGGTGTTTGTGATGTCTACTTAAAAATCAGGTTTGTGAATTTTTCGCTGCGCCTTCTATTACTCTTTTAAGTCTTTAAGTTGTTTCTTATCTTAGTAACAACAACAACACATGAGAACTTTATCTTCTTGCTTTATATTTCTTTTGTTTGATTTTATATTTTACATTCTCAGGACATTTCATTTAGGCTTATCGGATTCTAAACTCGATCACTACGATGAGAAATATAGACGTAATCTTTTATAATTTCTTTTGTTTATTTGTTTCCATTTTCTTTTGTTAAATTTTCAGTTGATGCCTAATTTACTTTCAAAATACTTTTAAAGTTATGGAAAAATTCAGAAATACCTATCGAATATAAAGACGCCCGAGGCTCCAATCCAAGGTTCCTCCTTTCTGTCCGAGGCCGGTTCTGTTTGTTGATAGCTGCTGGCATTACATTATACGCGTTAGCCGTAATATACTGGTTTTGTTCGATTATGTTGGATTTTGGTTTATAAGTACGTCAAATTTGATAAAGAAAATAAATAAACAAATGTGCTCAGTTAGATGAATTGTTCAGATTGTGTGGTACAAGATCACAAATGTGATCCTTTTCTGTTTCTCAATTTGTCCGGTTGCATGATATCTCTTCGATTTGAGTGTAAGAGATTTTTCGGAAGGACTCCCCACATGTGTCTTCAAAAACTATCCCGATCATGTAGTTGCTTCAACGATACTCAAAGCAGATATTTTAACGAGAAATAAGGAGGTCTTCCGTCTCCTCCACCTCCCGGAAAGCTACTATGAACGCTTCCTAGCTAAACATGACCTCGATAGTCATGCCAGTCATGTCATGGAACCGTCCTCCGGCACACGAATGATGGAGTTTTCTCCACTCCCCCAGTGGTCAAACTGCTTTCCACAAGCTTGCCAAATTCCGGATAAATTGATGAGTTCTATGATGTGCAAGTTGAAATATCATGTTTAGAGGTGGACATTTCGGTTAGGTTCATTTTGGAAGATGATTCTATGAGACAGCAAGAGCTTACGGCTTACTTCACTCACTGCAACCTCCAAACCCCTCACGTACGCCTACCGTTGATTACTGCAATGAGTGTTTGCTACAAGTCAAAGAACATGGCTACTGCTTTTAACTTCGCCAGAAGATATTTCGAAACAAACCCAACTGTGGAGAGCCATATTACGATGGCTACAAAAGTTGTGCAAGCCGCCCAAGGCAACATGACAGATCACAGATGCAACCACGCTTAACTACGACTTTAGAAACCCGTTTGTGATATGCGGGTCCACTTATGTCCCAATATACAAAGGACATAAAGACGTTTTTTGTCCGTACTGCACCGCCCGTTTTGTACCAAACCAGGAAGGAAACATCTGCACGGTCTGCCATCTTGCAGTTATTGGTGCAGATGCATCTGGTTTGTTATGCTCTCCGTCTCAAGTACGGTGACAAATTCAGATTAATACAAAATAATTTGTTTGCCAAAGTTATATAACTAGTTTTTTCCTTGTTTCTGATGTAATAAGTACTTCTAGGAATTTTTGGCGTTTGGGTTTATATTAGCTGCTTTACAGATTTTGTTAATTACATTTAGAATTGGACAATGCTTCGCTCTGTTTTATTGTCCTTTCGGTGTTTCATTCTAATATTACTAGATGTCTACATTTACCTAAAGTTTTGTTTGCATATTCTTGGCTTATTCTCTGTGAATCCGTTTGTGATATTTTGGTTAATGCTCTGTTCTAGGTTGGTTTACCTTGTGCCACTAGTAAATGGGGTTAAAAATTCATTTAACCAGATCCCTTTTCAAAATTCGTACTTAGATGCTATCAGACAGGTTTTCTTCCATTCTTATGATCGATTAACCCATATGCAATTGCCAATTACTTGGAACATTTCCTTCTTTGGCCTTCAAAGTTCTCATTTGAATACTTGTTATAACCACCAAGATTTGCACCGACGGCTACGCTACCCGGATTCGCGCCCTAGGTTTTGCAGTGACCGCCACACCCTCTTACTCATCGAAATCTGGTTCTTGCCGCGACAGTTGGGTATAGGTCACGCTCCAACACCATCTATTTTCAAGGCTAGGTGATTTATTTTCGGATCCAAATTGGCTTTCATAGTTCATACGAAGTCAATAATAGTATTCCAAAATTTTCGCGAAGTTTATCAAGAGAATTTTTCACGAAAGAGTTGGAAAACAACCACTCAAAAAGGTTCCGCAAAAACTCCCAAATCTTGTTTTTTCTGCTAAAGAAAAACTGTAACAAAAAAATGTCAATATTATGTGTTTGATTTGTTTAAATAAAACAACCAAAAAAACAAAACTAAATTGATAGACATAGCAATTTCTCTTCTCCAAATCTGTGATACTGCTTTCCATCCCATTTGTATAATGGGAATGGAATGAAGTCAGCAAGGCGTTTTGGATCTGCAGCATGAAAGAAGGCTGAAGAGTAAAACAAAATAACCTTAAGTTGCAAGGTTATAATATTTCTTCTACTAATCAATGAATTACGATTTAACTCTTCCCGAATGTGGTAAGTGTTGGAGTCACCTTCCCATACATATTGTTTCTCGCAAAGCGGGCTCTTAGTTGAGATTGTTACCTACAATATACAAACATATGATATAAATATATAATAAATCATAAATAAACAAAATCAACTAGTTCCAAAAATAGATAACGCTCAAGCGCACGATCTATAGGTAACTGTAACGACACATGGGTTAGTGAATCCTAACAGTCGGGAAAACCCCTTTAATAGCTCTTACGTGCGAATTTCGAAAGAGGATTCGGTTATATTGTTTGTTTTTGCTTTTTTTCTGTTTTCTTTTATCAAAGAAAATGAGTTTGCTGATATAGAGTTTGATGCTATTCTATATGGATGGATTAAGAACATGATTCTGCACATAAAATATTTTGTAATCGAATTGCAAATATGTGAAACAACAATCGTCATTATACTTTGCTATTTACAAGGAATATGAATAAAATTACGGCCGACAATAGTACAAAGCATCGATCATATATAATTCATAAATAAAGTATAAGAAAACATACCATAAGTTTCCCACTCATCATTATAATTAAGATATGTGGCATAGATACATGACTGTAATATATTTAACCATATAGAATTATGCCATTGTTGTATAGGTAGAGAAAACCCCACAAGCTTTTACAACTAAACAAATCACTACATGAGTAATATTAATGTAACGTTATGGATATTTTAGTTTTCTTAGTTGAATTTTTCTATTTGTGGTAAACTGGCAATTTAGGTAAATTTCGTCTTAAAGGTATTGCCAATCACATTCCGGCAATGTTGAACCCATTATAAAAATTTGATTTCCAAAAAGTATATATATAGTTTATATTTATACTACCTTTTAGTTATTGTTATTATTCAAACGATAAAATATAACAAATCAAAATTGTAGTTGAACCATCATTTATTATTGCTATTTTTTCATCTTTAATATACCAATCGAACCCAATAAATATACTACAAAAATCAATAACTTCCCAACTAAAAGAAATAAAAAAAAACTAAAAATAATTCTTCTCATTCTCGTTTTGTACATAAAGAGGAAGCAAACAAAGAGAGCAAGGCCTCTTCTAATACATATCTGTACATATATTCACACACACACACACACACACACACATATATATGATGAGAAGGAAGAGGTAATGATGATGATGATAATGGGGAGAAGGTGTGAAGATTGTGGGAATCAAGCGAAGAAAGAGTGTGTGTACATGAGATGCAGAACTTGCTGCAAATCCAAAGCCTTTCATTGCCAAACTCACATCAAGAGCACTTGGGTTCCTGCCTATAGAAGATCTCACCACCAACACCAAACACAACCGCAACCACAAACACAACCGCAACCGCTCTCTACTACTACTAGTAACATTAAACGTCTGAGAGAACTACAACGACTTTCGAATTCTTCTCCTTCATCATCATCAGGTTCTTACCTTCTTATCTCTTAATGCTCGTGTATAAGTGTGTGTTTATATAAATCTCACCAGATCACATCTGGACTTTTGGCCTTTTCGAATTTCTTTGACTTTTTGAGTTAAATTGTATTTGACCTAAAGACTGAAATTTTGGATAATTGGATCTCATGAACCTAACACCAAGTACAGTACTACATATCGATTCGACATGTACATGTGATGACGTTTATTGATATATGTCTATATGCAGATCCATGATGAATCAGGTTTTTTCTTCTTCACAACTCTCGATGTTACTATTTGATGTAAAATTATCACAAGCCGTTTGCTTATGATTCTTGATTTTTTTTCTTTCATTTTTCTGTGTGTAGTCTTGATTTTTTAAGTAGATTAATTAGTAAATATAAAACACTTTTTTTTTTTGGTCAAACAATACAAATCACCCTAATTAATCGTCTGTTTTGATCTTTGACAATATCTAGAAATATACACAATCTTGTGTTTGTCACTAGTTCTTTTAATGGCTTACTTAAGAAAAAATAATTGCTACAAATACATTTATTAAACAATACTCGATCACAAAACATGTGGTATTGAAACATTCTTTTTCGATATTAGGTGTACAAATCCGCACTACTCCGGGACATTTTCCGGCAGAGTTGAATTTCCCGGCAGATTTCCGCTGCGTAAAAGTGAGTTCAATCCACGACGGAAAAGAGCAATACGCTTATCAGACTACGGTGAACATCAGAGGACACGTTTTCAGAGGGATTCTTTACGATCAAGGACTCGACAAAGTGATGGTAGATCATCATCATGTTAATATAGATAGTAATAATCATCAAGAGTTACTTCCTCCTTCAACTTCTTCATGTCCCTTGATGATCACTAGTCCTTTTACCGATTTCATGTCCGGTACCCATAAGAAGGTAGATTATATTTAATGGATATACCTTTATTTCTTGTAAACTAATGGAATGATATGCTACTTCAAGTTAGGGCTCATAATATATTGCTACTTTTCTTGCTCCGATATATTACGTTAATTCATTTGCAATCATATAATATAAGTTGTCTCTTATTCATATACCATTTTGTGTTTTTAATAAAACATAGATTTACAGACAACAATCTAACATTCTACAAAATGCCAAAAGAGAGTTGAACCTATACAGCATGAAATTTGTATCTCCTAGCTAGAACCTGTAAATCTAGCTAATCATGAAAATAATGAAATCTAGGATCTAACTACAAATACAGAAGAAAATGATAAAATAAATTTAGTATTAGTATATATGGAGTACGTATGGTAATGATAAATTTAGAGCATCTTCCAAAGTCTGAACTAAATGATTTATGTTCATAAAATTATAGACAAATGAGTATGTTAACAGGTGGCCGTTGAGAGGAAATAACTTTTGTCTTTACCTACTAGCCTACTTTATTTACTCAATCACATCTTTGTCCTAATTAATTGTGCATAGATACTTAAGTATTTAAGTTTTTTAATGGTTACATCAATAATCAAACTGATCTACCTGTTCATTAATTAACTATCAGCAATAACTAAGCTATACAATTACACAATAACAAAACAATTCATAATCGTATCATACATTACCACGTACTATGAAGAATCATAAGTTTTCAACTCAAAATTAATTATGAGTAAAAAGGATTTACAAATATCCTTTATATATTATCTTATGTCAGTATCATAAGTGGGATTTCTAACACACATTACTCGATAATTATTTTTATCGGCCTATCTTGAATTAACTCTCATTTGTTAGACCGACAATACATATCCGATTCTAATACCGTATGAAAATTGTATCGCATATTTAACCGATTTTTTTTTGTTATGATTAAGTACATCTATTTTATTATACTTTGCTAAAAATAACAAAGAAGATTCTCATCCTACTACTAATATTTTGGAAGTACATACATAGAATTAACTTTATCCTCTATCAAACTTTACATCAACATGTAATTACAAATAAAGATTTCAAAAAACAAATTAATAATATTCATTAAAGATAAAAATATCAAATACTAATATATGCAATTTAATTATTTTATAAAAACGAAAATACATTAATAATTTCAAAATATTTAATAACCAATCAAATTGAACAAATAAGATTCTATATCTAACTTACCATATTAATTTGTTATTAATCATTATACTTTACCTCTTATCTTTGTTTGATTCTATTTTTTGGAACAAATAAATCATCACATCATCCATATAATTAAAAAGTAAATTTTTTCCGCATATGCCATGATTTGAAAATTTTAAAATGATTATTAATGTTTAGCCTATGAAAAAAAATAACGGGTCAAAAATTCCATATAGAATATGAAGATAAGTGGTAATCTAAAAATATATTACAAAAAAATAAATTAACAAAATAAACGAAAAAAATTGAAGAGTATGAACATGTACTTAATATGCGTCGAAATTTGAGTATTTATATTCGGTTTCATCCATTTTCTTAGTTGAAGTGGAAAATTATATAAAATAAGATAAATATATAAAATATTTTAACTTGAAAAATTAAAAAAATAGTTTAACTTGATATATTTTAAAGAATATGATAAAGATTTACCAGATCAAAAAATTAAAAATTAGAAATACTCTAATTTCATTTTATAAAAATAAGTATATTTAAAATATTTTACTTAATGAAAAAATATTTCATTTTTCATAATTTTTTTAATATTTTAATTTGGTTAAAGAGAAAAATAAAATTTAAAAGATCGCAAGTCATATGATAAAATGAGTTATGATAGGCGGCAAATTAAATGTAAATTGTTAAGATCATATGTTGAGATAATTTAAATAAGGGTAGATACTTCTAAATTTTTGCAAATTCGATTATAAAACTTTATTATTTGTCCAACATATTTGCTATTGCATTACTGACATAAATTAAATTGTAACCATTATTGGCAATTGTATAATCAACTTAATCCATGCATTTACAATTTCATATACTAAATAATCTAATATAAGATATTTTGGTATTTAAAACATGTTACATAATTATAACTATATTAAATTTCTAATAATAATATTATCCCGCACATAATTATAATTAATTTTTAAATAAAACTTAACCAAACTTAAAAGCAAAACAAAAACTTATACGGCATTGTATTATGAAAGATTTAATAAAACCGATTACTATACAACAACATAAAAAATAGTCTAACTAAAATAAATATTTAACAAAAATAAAATATGAATATATTTTTTCTTTATAATAACATCACTCACTTTTTAAATTTAAATTTACAATCTTAAAAGAAACATTAATCTGTGTTGTACCATGATTCATAATCTAGTTAATCAGAGGATAATGTTTAAACAAAAATAACTATGTTCATATTTTAATCAGAGGATAATGTTTAAGTATGTGATATTTATCATCAAAAGTTTCCATAGGCAAAATATGCTTCACAGTTTTGCATAAAAAGGCTACGTAGTTGCAAGCAAAGTTAGGTTTTACTTAGATGTTCTGTCTTAGGATTTTAATTATTCGATTATGTGTTATACTTATATTAGTGAATCACTCTTTAGCAAATCTTTTTTTTATATCTTAATTAAGTTTCCCTAAACAGGTGTCGAGATAGTACATTTTATGGTGCGATTTCCTTTTAGCATTAGCTTTTTGGAATTATTCCCTCCCCTAAAAAGTGTTATATTATTGTTGTAACAACAAATTTAAGGTTTTAAATTTAGTTAAAGGCGTTAATGGGAATCACACCCTATATGGTGTAGCCTATGCATGTAAAGCTAAGCTACTACTCACAAGTTGAATATATTAATATCTTTTGGTTTTATCATTGTGGATGTTAAGATCCACTCTAGATCCACCCCCGATGTGTTTGCTTCAGACAATAACATGGTTTGGATAATCTCCGAGAAGATATAAGAAAATTTGTGCCTGATTTAGTGTTTCGTGAGGTTAGAATATATGAGATTTTGTGTATAGATGTATGTATAAGTGAGAAGGAGGAAGACGAAGTGAAAGTGATCAGAATAACACAGTTGTAATTATTTTTTATGTATAATTGAAATCGTTATTGTAAAAAGGACATTTTAAAAATTCTCCCCCAATTATTTCTACTTTGGGGTTCCTTTCATTAATATTAAACTAATATATACTATTAGTTTTTTTATTTGCTTGCATACTTATAAAAACTTAAGTATAATTCTATTATAAAAAATATAATCTTAAAAAAAAAAATTTGTGAATTATTCTGAAAAGAAAATTTATTAACATATATTTTCTTATAACTCAGTTTTTTTTTTCTAAATGGTTAATATATTTAATCGTAATTACGGTAATTCAAAAATTGAATATATGGTTGTTTACTGTGGCTAATCGCAATGTTTATTGGCTAGAAGTCCATTCGAAATAGCCCGAATTCAATATGGGCCGTCACAAATAAAAACCAATCAGGAAACGAGGACAACTCGTGATAATAAATCATGAATCATATGGTCAAAACTGTGTTAAGAAGGTCTCGGGGCCAATTGGTAGGGACTTTTACAGTAGATTTTTTACTTTAAAAATATATCGTAGAGAATTTGATTTTTAAATAATAGGTTGTAACTTAAAAAAAAACTTGATTTTGTTGGCATTTTAAAAATAAACTATTGTAAGAACGAAAAAGATAAATTAGACGGTAAGTAATTTTTAAGAAAATTTTTAGGATTTTAAAATAACTAAAGCTTGATTGGCTTAATGTTAACTTTAAATTTTTTAAAAATAAAGTTAAATAAATCTACGTCGGAAATTTCTTTTTCTATGAACATTGAATATTGTTTCAAGAATCCATCTGTAATTGGTTGAAACTATCGATTGACCCAGATTCAAGTTGGATAAACCATAATAATGCAAGTTTAAAGAGATTTTCAGCAAAGAGTTTGCAAAGGCCTGCATCCTCTTCGTGTTCCTCCAGTTGGACTCGTCCTACAACGACATGGAATTTGGCAAGGTAATTTTTTGGCACATTTTCCGTCATAAGTTGGCAGCTTTTATTCTTCCGGAGTCGCAGATCATATGAGGGTTGCTATCCATGAAGTGAAAGGAGTTCGCCTGGTCTCCTCGATTTTTTTGTCACCTTTTTCATCGTAAGTTAGAAATATTTTATTGTGATAATATAATACGAATTTTTGTATTTTTTTGTTTAGAATGGACACAGTGCCGGCTGAGATAGGAGAGCGGGCGATTCGAAGGCCCGGGGCCCAATCCCGTGTTTCAATAATTAAGGGGCTTATTTTAAAAAATACTTTTTAAAATATTAATAATAAATTAGGTAACCAAACAAAAATAAAATTTAGAAGGGCCCACAAAATTTTTATATGTATTGTTTTTGTTTTTTATAACTAAATTTTTATCAGAAAAATCATACAAAACCAAAAAACCAAAAAAAAATTAACAAGGGCCCAAAATGTTTTTGTCCTAGGGCCCATGATAATATTGAGCCGGCACAGAATGGGCAGTGCGTAAAGAAATGCACATGTTTCTTATGCCCTCCGTATAGAGAGATGACATACTTAATGCAGAAATTCCATGGCGATGAGGCTGATGCCATCCCCTTTTCCACCCGTCATGAATGGATCTGCGAGGTGTTTAACCGAGTAAGTTCCACCACACTCGAATCTCCTCCCAAGTTCTTATGATACCTAACTAACCCTAATCATTCTGATAAACATAGTTTTTGGTTGATTGATTCTAACAGACTGTGCTACAATAGGGGTTAAGAGTGTCCAGAATGAGAAACAACTACGAGCCATGGCGTATGGCTTTACTAGCGATATGCGTGATTTACTGGTGGAAGTAACTGATGATATACGCAGAAGTAAGATTATGACCGTAAAAGACTGAGTTTAGCTTCTATGTTCATATGCGACACAAACCTATCCAGTGTTTCTAGAAATTAGGGTGAAACTGGTGACTCGTAAAAAGTTTACAATATGTTGTGCGCTATAAGTTGTTGATTGGCTAGAACTTATATGTAGTGAACGTAGTGCTCTATATTGTTTTGTTTAGTGCATCATTTAATATTGTGAAAATGATATAGAATAAAGGGTGATTGATTGACACTTTCAAAACTTTTACTTATTTAAAAAAAAATTTAAGTCTAATTTTTACCAATCTTATGTTTTAAGTTTAAATACAAAGTGATAGTAGATCACTAATCCGTCAACTCATTGGCGGATTTAGAAACATTTTTTTGACTAGGCTCATTATTTATATATATATATATATATATTATATTTTAATAATAGATAATTTATATGTTTTAAAAATTATAATCTCTAAACTAATTATTATTTCATTTTTGAAAAAAATTATTACTACGTTTTACTATGGTTTTGTTTATATTGTTTATGTTTTGCTTTGTTTTTAATATTGTCTTCTAAATATAGTTTTTCCAAAATTTTCACTTTTCCAATATATATATAATTAGTATAAAAATTTTAAGGTTTTAAATATTTATACTAATTTACATATAAAAGTTTTCAAACAATCATTTATATATTATATATAAAAATTTAAAATAAAAAATACTATATGTATAAATATGCGGATATTCATCCGTATATGTAAAGTGAAAGGAGTTTTTGCAGAAATATGCGATACAAAATAGTATATAAACAAAATCTGCGCATATGTACATGTATTCATCTAGTAGTGATAAAAACTAAAAACAAATATTAATAAGAGACGAGTTTCATTTGCTTTAAGTTCTCGTTTTTGGGGTCAAATAAAATGAGTTAGTAGGGGTCAAAGAAGAAGATTACATCAAATAATCTAAATTTCTTTTTACTGGGGTCATGTGAACTCTACCTTGAACATAGTTCCGCCCCTGTTCAACTTCTTTTAATAATAGAAATAGTAATAATCGTCAAGAGTTACTTCCTCCTTCAACTTTTTCATGTCCCCTTGATGATCACTGGTCCTTTTACCGATTTCATGTCCGGTACCCAATTTTCTTCCAAGAAGATAGATAATTCTTAACGGATATACCTTAATTTCTTGTAATCTATTGGAGTGGTGCTTCTCTAAGTTAGGACTCATCACATATTGCTACTTTTCTTACTCCCATATTTTACGTTAATTCATTTACAATCATATAATAATACCTTTTTCTTGTTAAAGCATGTAATATAATAGCATATAATTCCTTCATTGTTTTATGCATAAACCATTGTTTTTTTAATGAACATATATCTACACACAAAAATCTAACACTCTAGGAAAAGAAAAAAAGTTGAACCAATATAAAGCATGAAATTTGTATCTCCTAGCTCGAACATGTAAATCTTATCTAGCTAATCATGAAAAGATAAACAAAATCTAGGATCTAACTAAATGATAAATGATAAAATAAAGAAGAATTTTCCAAAACACATACTACCAGAAGCCGATACATGTCATCTAAACATTTGACACATGTTCAGATATTTCTTAACATTTTAATTATTAAATTCCAAAAAAAAAAATTGAATGCATACCATTTAAGAAAAATATTGAATGCATATAATTAATTTTCAAAAAAAAAAAACGAATGCACAATACATAGGAAAAAGCGAATATTTAATACATATCATTTAAAAGAATATTGAATGCATATAATTAAATTCCAAAATAAAAAACGGAATGGAGAATACGATTCCATTAACTACTATATTAAAGTAAATCCCAAATATTTCGCCCGTTACAATTCCATCATTCCATTCAATTTGCTAATTTAAATAATTTCCTAATCATCATCTTCTCTCATTTTAAAAATCCTTAAAATCCTCTTCCAATTAAATTAAATTATCTACTATCATTTCTTATTATAAAACTAATATAGTTATCTCCAATGGCGGACACTCAGATGGAAATGTAACAGAAATCGAATCACGAGATGTTTTGTTTTTGGAAAATGACTTTCTTCGAAGAAAATAAATTGATAAAGAATTACAGGTTCAAGAGATAGAAGACCCAACTAATGTTACTCATACTAACCAATCTATGGAAGTTGGTGAAAGTTCACGCGAACTATCTCAACTTAGTGGAAGAGAGACATTGGTTAATGATGTTTATAGGAAAAATCACAAGAGTCTGAGGTGCGTAGAAGTGATCGTGGAAAAATTCCTCGGCGTCATTTTGAGATTGAAGGGGAAGCTTTCATGGTTGCTCTGCATGATGACTTAGAGCCTCAAACAGTTTATGAGACTCTCTCTTGCCCAAACTCGGATTAATGAAATGTTGCAATAGAAAAAGAACAAGAATCTATGAAGGTAAACCAGGTATGAGCATTGGTTGATCTTCTGCCATAACGTCGAGCGATCGAAAACAAGTGGGTTTTCAAGATTAAACGAAAGACAGATAAATCCATAGATAGATATAAGGTTCGCTTGGGAGCGAAAGGATATACCCAACAAGAGGGTATAGACTATATGAGGAAACATTTTCACCAGTGGTGATGTTTGTTTTAATTCGACTCATTCTAGCCATAGTTACAGGATTAAATTTAGAATTACATCAAATGGACGTTAAGACTGCATTTTCTAACGGGGAACTAGAAGAAGAAATCTACATGGAACAATCAGTTGGTTTTGTTGTAAAAAGTTAAGAGGGCAAATTTTGCAAGCTCAAACGTTTAATATATGGTCTAAAGCAGTCTTCTAGGTAGTGGAATTTTCGTTTTGCTATTACGTGTTATGATTTTACGATGATTGACGAAAAACAATGTGTTATGTCAAGAGCACAAGACAATCCTTTGTAATTCTATCTCTATATGTCGATGACATCTTGTTGGCTGGAAATGATATGGAGTTTCTCATCTCATTTTTAGATGAAGAATATGAGAGAATCTGATTATGAACTTAGTGTTAAGAAACACCGAGAACAATCGAGGAAATTGCTTGCTCTTTCACAAGAGTCATATATTCGTACAGTTTTTGAAAAGTTTAAGATGATTGATTGTAATCACATTGAAACTCCAATTGCAAAAGGTTAATGTCTTAGCCTTAAGATGTGCCCAATTTAGTATTTTATTTGGTGAAGTATCAGACCTCTGCGTAAAACTATTACATTTCGAGAAAAACAAAAATTAACAAAGTTTTTTTGATAAAAGATGAATGTAAATAAATGTGTAAATGATTTTCTTTTATTAGTGAATGTTTTCTATCTAATGAGAGTACTTATCTTCCTAAGCCCCTTCATTAGAAGAAAAGCAACAATCCTTGTAATATCAAAATTTCATTGATATGCTTTTATTTGACAATTATAATAATGTTAACATTTCTCGATTCTCAAGGTAAACTTTTTGTAGAAAACCATGACATACAACCAATTATTCTCACTGTGGGGTTCCTTATATTAAAATATTAAACTGATATATACTGTTAGTATTTTATTTTCTTGCAGATTTATAAAAAAGTTTAAATAATCTTTAAAATAATATTTTTATCGTAAATTATTTTGAAAATAACATTATCAACACATATTTTCTTTTAAATATTTTTAATTTTCATAAAAGTTTTTCTTCCCCTATAACTAATTTGTGTTTATCAAAACAATAATATTTAATCGTAATTACGAAAAAGGAACAATTGAATAAAATTGTTGTTTACTGTGCTAATCACAATGTGTTCGAAAAAGCCCGAATTCAATATGGGCCGTAACAAAGAGAACCCATACTTAAGATCTGGAAACAAGGACAAAAAGGTAATTCCAGACAACTCGTAATGATATATCATGAAGATAGAATCATAAAATATAATAATAAGACAACAAATACGAAATACGTGGCAGTAACAACTACACGAGACGACAACAAAATCACGTCTCTCGCTCGCTCAAAATTGTCCATAGCTCTCAGCGATCCACTGAGAGAGAGCAAAAGGATTACGAATCCGAGATCTTCCTCCCCCGCGAGATTCGGAATTGGATCCAAGATATGGCGGAGACTCACGGTGGTGGTGGTTGCTGTCCGCCGATGGATCTGATGCGTTCTGAGCCGATGCAACTCGTTCAAGTCATTGTTCCCATGGAGTCTGCTCATCTTACCGTCTCTTATCTTGGTGATCTCGGCCTCGTCCAGTTCAAAGACGTACGTATACAGTATACTCTCTCTCTATGATCATCTCTACCTTGACGATTTAGTAGGCGTGTTCGATTGTCCGTTGCAATCGGTGATCTGTTGAAGCATTGTCTTTCGATTGCATTAGAGATCTTTTGTAAATGTGCTTGGTGTTTTTGAAGTAGTAAGATGTTTATTTATGTGACTTTTTTGGTTCTTATATGGCTATTTTGATGTTGATTCCAGCTTAATTCTGAGAAGAGCCCATTTCAAAGGACTTATGCTGCTCAGGTAAGTTCATCTTTGTGTGAATGCAAAATGGTTATTATGCTATTTAACTTCTTTTGTGTGTAGAAATGAAAGCAAGTAATATCTTATAATGCTGAATTTGTTTTCTCTCGTTGTTTGATCGATGAAGATAAAAAGATGTGGAGAGATGGCACGAAAGATACGTTTCTTTAAAGAGCAAATGTCAAAGGCAGGAGTTACTCCCAAAGAGATCCTAGATAAAGAAAATGATATTGATTTGGATGATGTAGAGGTGAACGGAGATGCTTGCTTTTGATTTTGGGACATTATGCTACCCGTTTCTTTATGCTTAAACTTTTTCTTATTCCTCCTTTTTAGGTAAAGCTTGGAGAGCTAGAGGCTGAACTTGTTGAAATCAATGCTAATAATGACAAGCTGCAGCGGTCTTATAATGAGCTTGTGGAGTACAAGCTCGTTCTTGAGAAGGTAATGTCTTTTCATTTTCCTTAAATCACAGTGATAGTAGATGCTGCATAGCCTTACATGTAGAGTCCTATCTTTTCCTGATTTGGATTGTAACTCGTTTGACAGTTTTCTGGTTCTGTAAATATATTTACCTGAGGAGAAAAGTAGATACTAAGGCTACCACACTGTATATAATCTTTGTTCCACAGAATTTGAGTGTGCGTCAAGGGTCTTCTATATTGCAAAATGCAAATTTACACTGTTATGATTAAAGCGTTGGATGTGCATTGCGTCTCATGCTATTTTCATATGGATGTTTTGGTTTTTAGGCTGGTGAGTTTTTTGCTTCAGCTCATAGAAGTGCTACCGCTCAACAGAGTGAGATAGAAACACAACAAGTGGGTGAAGACCTCCTGGAGGCTCCTTTGTTGCAGGAAGTACGAAATCTGCGACTGTTTTCCTTCTTCAAGTTGTGTTTTCTGAAAATATCCTTACAAAATTTCCCATTTAACAGGAGAAGTCTGTTGATCCAACAAAGCAAGTAAAGCTTGGATTCCTCACTGGGCTAGTGCCTCGTGAAAAGTCTATGGTGTTCGAGAGGATCCTATTTCGTGCAACTAGGGGCAACATCTTCATACGACAGTCTGTGATTGAGGAGTCCATTATTGATCCCAACTCTGGGGAGAAGGTTAGCTACTTATGTGCTGCTCGTAGATTCTCCTAGATATAGAAAGTGCAGCCTTTTTCTATTGCAGGACTTCAGTGACTTTCTTACTGTATATAATAGGCGCATGCAAATTTAAGTTTAAAACTCTTTATGTAATTTCTACGTTCTCATATGCACATGCTATTATATGACATTGGAACTGCCTCTATGGTTTTACATGACATCCTGGTTTTGTCAGAAAAAAATATACTCATTCTGTTTGCCTCTGCTAGGAATGGACTTTTGATCTAAAATAATGTTACAGGCTGAGAAAAATGTATTTGTTGTCTTCTATTCTGGGGAAAGAGCAAAAAGCAAAATTCTAAAGATATGTGAAGCTTTTGGGGCCAATCGCTATCCTTTCAGCGAAGACCTGGGCAGACAAGCTCAAATGATGACTGAGGTATGTATTATCTTCTGATATATGAGTGATTCCGCGATTTCTCTTATGTTCATAGTCATATGTTTCTATGCATTTCTTTTATCTGTATAACTTTTAGCTTTTTTCTTGGGTATGAGTTACAAGATGATAATCATATGGATCTGTAGTCGATTGTTCTGAACAATAACCAACAGTTAACGATTGATTTATAAATATTCTCTCTGCATAGTGCTTATTGGGGGTTGCATCTACTACTTTTAGTTTATAGTCATTGTGGATTTTATCCTCGCAGTGATTAGCCTGTGATGGGAGGTAAGCATTTCTATGTCGAACAGTTGCTATATATCTTGGGAGTAGCGGTTGATAGGTATCAGAGAGTTTTTTTGTTAAGGAGGAGAAAAGCATGTTAGGGACCTCCTTGTACCTTTTTGTTGTCCGTGTTAATTTTGGAGCTTTCTTTGGGTGGAATATGTTTGTGCACACACGGTTAACATCCATGGGAGAGCACATTTTAGGCCAGTGATTTATCTGCTGTCACGTTTCGCTATATTGATGATAGTTGATATTATATTCGCAGAAACTATTAACCTTGTTTAGTCTTCTCATAATGTTTCAGGTTTCAGGTCGGTTATCAGAGCTTAAAACTACCATAGCTGCTGGGTTGGATCACCGCAACATTCTTTTGGAGACCATTGGAGATAAATTTGAGCAATGGAACATCAAGGTATTATCCTATTTGGAGCTTTGTTTTCGCTAGCAGACTCCTCATTGATACTCATTGTCAGTGTTAGGCAAAATCAATTTTCATCATAAATCTTTACCTATGCAGGTTCGCAAAGAAAAAGCCATCTATCACACTTTGAACATGCTTAGTCTTGATGTGACTAAGAAGTGCCTTGTGGGTGAAGGCTGGAGTCCTGTTTTTGCAGTAACAGAAGTGAGTTACTTAATTACCTTAGTTGCATATAGTTAAAATTGTTGCATATTTACTAGTGCCATAGTGAGTTTAAAGGTTTGCATCTGCAGATTCAAGATGCGTTGCAGCGTGCTGCAGTTGACTCCAATTCTCAAGTTGGATCAATTTTCCAAGTCCTGAGGACCAAAGAGATGCCTCCGACTTTTTTCCGCACAAACAAATTTACTACTGCTTTCCAGGAAATTGTTGATGCGTACGGGTAAGCATCTTTTCTGGAGCTTCATCTGCTGTTTAGAAAAGAGGAAATCGGAAATAGGACTGATAATAAGTAACATTTTTTTAGTATTAGCGGATACTTGATGATATGTTTTTGCCTCTTATACACTCGTTAAAATATAAATTTATGTTTTGGTTTCAACTGTTTCTAACTTTGTATTAGGTTACGTTTTCTTACTCAATATGGAATACCTCTGAATATATTTATTTTTTTGATAAAAAAACCCCTGAATATTTTCTATAAGCTGTGTTTTCGATTATCAATTCAGTTTGTAGAAACAACCTTTCTTGCTTACTTTATTTTTTCTCATGCGATGTCCATTTGTGCTAGTGTTCATCTCTTGAATTTCATGGATCTTCTTTGATCACTACATTGCAGTGTGGCCAAATATCAGGAGGCCAATCCTAGTGTATTCACAATTGTTACCTTCCCCTTCCTGTTTGCTGTTATGTTTGGTGACTGGGGTCATGGAATCTGCCTGCTGCTTGCAACTATGTATTTAATATTGAGAGAAAAGAAACTTTCCAGCCAGGTAATGTCCCTAATTGACAGCATCTATTTTCCGATTGAGAACAGTATAAGATTGGTTTCTTGCAAGTTCGAGTTGCTAAACAATCAATCCTTGCTTCCTGACAACAGAAACTCGGGGATATCATGGAAATGGCTTTTGGTGGCCGTTACGTTATTTTTATGATGTCACTCTTCTCAATATACACTGGTTTAATCTACAACGAGTTCTTCTCTATTCCATATCCATTGTTTGCTAGCTCAGCATACGAATGCCGTGATGTCTCTTGCAGGTATGTCAACTTGTTCTCAAACCCCTTTAAAAGAAATGCATTAGAGGGATTTCTTTACAATCCTGAGTTTCTGTCTTCTGCTCTATTTCTCAGTGAGGCAACTACAATTGGTCTGATCAAAACCCGAGACACTTATCCATTTGGCGTGGATCCTGTGTGGCATGGTACCCGCAGTGAGCTACCATTCCTAAATTCGCTTAAGATGAAAATGTCAATTCTTCTTGGAGTTGCACAAATGAACCTCGGAATCATAATGAGCTTCTTTAATGCAAAATTCTTCAAAAGTGCTGTAAACGTATGGTGAGTATTCATTTCTTCCCTGACATTACGTACTCCTTTCAGTTCTTTGATCCTCTCCTTAGCAAATAAAGTCGGGTTTAATTATAGTTAAGTGTCTGATCTCACATGGTTCCAGGTTCCAGTTCGTTCCCCAGATGATATTCTTGAACTGCTTGTTTGGCTATCTTTCGGTCCTCATCATCGTAAAGTGGTGCACTGGTTCTCAAGCAGATTTATATCACGTAATGATCTACATGTTCCTGAGCCCTATGGATGATTTAGGAGAGAATCAACTTTTCCCTAACCAGAAAATAGTACAGGTTTGCGTTGATACCTAACTATGCACTTTCTCTGTTTAAAAAATCATGTGCTTTAGTCTCATCTAATTCCTTTCCTATTCCAGCTCACATTCCTCTTTCTGGCTCTGGTTTCTGTTCCGTGGATGTTGTTGCCAAAGCCGTTCATCCTGAAGAAACAGCATGAAGCTGTGAGTCCCTTTCCTCGTCAATTTACTTTAAAGCATCCATATTGAAATTTGTGCTGACCATGACCAAACGGTGAACTTTGTTTTCTCCAGAGACATCAAGGTCAGTCATACGCACAGCTTGACGAGACAGATGAGAGTCTTCAAGTAGAAACAAATGGGGGAGGACATGGACACGAAGAGTTTGAATTCAGCGAAATCTTTGTGCACCAACTCATTCACACCATTGAGTTTGTGCTTGGAGCTGTTTCCAACACTGCTTCTTATCTTCGTCTCTGGGCCCTCAGGTACAAACTACAACTTGCAAAGACACCAAATAGTCCTGATTGTCATCTAACAGAAGTCCTATCAAAACTAGCACTTGTCACTATCATCTTGCAGTACTAATCTGTAGAGCTCATTGGTTCGTCGATGGTTTAATGTTGAAGTATTAGTTTCTGACTACTTACGCATGTCATGGCTAATCTCTATGCTTTGCTGGCATTCTTATTCAGTCTTGCCCACTCGGAGTTGTCGTCTGTCTTCTACGAGAAGGTCCTCCTTTTGGCTTGGGGGTAAATAAATGCATTAACAATCTTTTAATCTCTCTCTCTCTCTGCAAATGTCAACTATTACGCTGTAGAAGGTGTTAATAACAATCTCTCTCATTTCAACAGTTTCAACAATATCTTGATCCTGATCGTTGGAATCCTCGTCTTCATCTTTGCAACTGTGGGAGTGCTTCTTGTGATGGAGACATTGAGTGCGTTCCTTCACGCGCTACGTCTTCACTGGGTGGAGTACCAGAACAAGTTCTATGAAGGCGATGGCTACAAGTTTGCTCCTTTCACTTTCACTCTCGTCGGAAACGAAGACGAGTGATTGATGTTTTGAATTACCGAAAGTGCCTTCTTCTGCGTGTGCATATATAAGGTATGGGAAGGATTCTGAGTTCCTTCTCTAATCAAATTTTTTTCCTTAATTTAAGTAAGAAATTTGGATGTTTCCTCTTCCCCTTTTTCCTTGTTAGAAGGTTATATTGAATTTATTTACCTTTGTGGGGGTGAGGGAATTGGTGAAAATAATAAAAAAAAAAAAAAAAAAAAATGGGGGAAGAATGAGATGATTATTTAAAGGTAAAATGCCCATTTGTTGTTGTGTTTGTTTGTGGAAAAAATAAGCTGGTGTTGTGGTCGCCCTTTATATCAATTTTTTTTTATATATATAGAGAATTATAAATAGGTACATTTCACTTATTTTCTTGCAGAAAAGAGCATTCTCTTTTTGGGGAAATTGATCCTAAAAAGATTAACAATTTTAATTGTTAAGGATTGTCTTACTCGTGTTTTTTGTCCATCAAAACTTACTTTACCGAATACATAATAATGGGAATTTAAAATTTATAGAGAATCAATCGACACCATACCAAAAACGGTTGCAAATTTAGAGGCTGATTGGGTTTTTTGGTGTAGAGATTTTGACTGTAAAATTACTAAAATATGTGACCGTTAAAACATGTAACCGCTAATTTAAATTGTGATAAAAAGTATGATTGGGTATGAAAGTTTGATATGCGGGTTAAAAAGAACGAAATAAATTAAAGAGCTAAGTTAATGAAAGACATAATGGTTACACAGTTTTATTGGAGCATGTCATAGGTCATAAACGACTATAACTTAATCTTCTCCATTCTCATCGACCCACTCGTGAACAAATTCGAGGCATTGGAGAGGAAAACCAAGATTCAGGCGAATAGTTGTGTCTCTGTCAACCCATTCAGAAGTGTAATGAGAAGGAACAGAGTGGCGACAACGCACAAAATGATATGCGAGTTACAAGGAATGTAACGTGACAGGTTCAGGCAAAAATATATCTTTTTATCGTCCATGTGTATGTTAAACCATGCCGCTAATGACATGACCAAAACTGATTTCAAAAGCTACACTTAAGAGAACAACCCCAAAAGTCTATCAAAACTTGTTCAATCAATTGAAAAGACATGAGTGTTTTTTGACAAAAAAACTTTCTCAATCAATTTAATTATCGAATATCCAATATATGTGAAGCTTTATGTATATCATATCATATAGATGTCGAATATGTATGTATTAAAAAGTTAGAAATGATATATTTAAGATGCTTATATAAAATGTTTAGCATTATAGGTCAAAGAACTAAAAATTGTGTAATTAATATTCCCTTCTTTTCAAAATAAGTGTTGTTTAAGTATATTTTTTTCTTTCTAAATAAGTATTGTTTTAGATTTTCAATGTAAATTTGGAATAAAATATGTGTAATTTAACTTTAAGATAATAAGAGAATATCAAAAGTCAATTTGAATTCAAAGAGTATAAAAGAAATTTTAATATATTTTATTAATTTGCGTGAAAAGTATCATTGTTGAAACTTATTGTGAAATAGAGGGAGTAATACAAATTTGAACAAATATTGATAGAAATATGTTTTGAAGTGTTTCTTTTTATTTTGTTGAATACTTGGATAGTTTTGGTTAATTATCATATTAACAAAATAATAAGTGGTACTACTCCAAAATTATCTTCTATTTGGGGCTGAGTGTGCAAACCATGTGACTGTACTTTATTTCTTGACAGTTTTTTTCACCCAATTAGATTTTCTGGAATTTTTCAAAAAGAAAAAAAAATATAACTTCTTAATTGATCTTTTCTTCTTGTTATATACTTAAAAGAAGACTTTGGAAGTGATTGGTAAAGACTTTAAATTTAGGCTTTTACTATAAAAAAGTTGTTGTTGAGAATTTTCAGGGCCCGACTGGTAAGTGTTGCAGCTTTACGTTTTTTTTTAATAATGAAATTGTTGTTGTAGTTTTTTTTTGGCTGTGGATACAAGTTTTTGACTATAACTTTTTTGAAATGAAAGTTTGATTTGTAAATATTAGTTGTATGTTATACATCTATGTATATATTGTATAAAATTAAAATATAATTTTGAAAGATCAAATATTATTTATATAGTAAGATTGTGTGTATATATATATATATCATATAATTATATTTTTTACTTTTAAAGTTATTATATATCAAAATTATATGAACGGGTTGTATTTAAAAAAAAACTTAAAGTTTTGTTTTGTTGTCTTTTTTAAAAATAAACTATGATATGAACATAAAAGAGAAGTTAAATAGTTCGACTTTTAAGACTAAAAATAATAAATGTCTCAAAAATCAAATTTGGTAAAAAATACAGTCAAAGTATACATTTATGAACATAAAGAGAAGTTAAATAGTTCGACTTTGAAGACTAAAAATAATAAATGTCTCAAAACCAAATTTGGTAAAAAATACCGTCAAATTATACATTTGTGAACAACCTCACACTTTACACGCCAATCAATCCCACAGTTTAACGTTTCCTTTTAAAAAACATGGTTGCAATTAATGAGAGGTTATTTCACAACTTTGCAAGCACGCTTGAATCCTACTTTCTTTCTCTATATATCGAATAAAATTTTCCCGATAAAATTTGGGGACTAAACAGTCATGGAAATGCATGAACTAAATTTGATTTCCAAAAAACGACGGATGGATTCTGCGATAACCGAAGATATCCCAAACCTTAAAGGCGAAGGTGGTTCTAAGGTTGTAGATAGTGTAGTCTACATGTTGTATTTCAAGGGTTTGGTGAGTGATGAAACGACGGTAGACAAAGAAATGATTGTAAAAGCTGGATTTGGGGTTGCAATTTGCGACGAGGCGGATAACTTGTTGTATGGAATGAAGGAATCATTGAACGGCATCATGATTAACCGCGAAGAAGTAGAGATTATAGCATTGATTACTGGGTTAAATGACTCAATTCAATTGGGGCTTAGAAATGTCGTGATTTGTTGTGATGACCATCAAATTTACCAAATGGTAAGTGTTTCTTTTCTTTGTTATCTTTTTTTGGTTAGCTTAAGAATTAATGAGATTAAAATAGTGTGAATGGTTGCTATTGTTTGCTTTTTTTTCTTGCTTTAGATATATATTGTTTAATATACCATATTCTTTTTTACCATTTCTTTTTATACCGCTAAGTTTCGTACCACCTTGAAATATGTTGCCACTACTAATGAATCAGAGTCGTTGTTTTTATATTTAGTAACTGCATTTGGAGATTGGTAGTGTTACTTGTAGTCCCAAACAATTGAATTGATTTGGAGGGGGAGGGTCAATTGACCTCAATAACTTTTATAAAAAACTTTTACCCTATTATAAGTTTATTACTATACCATATTTTCTTTTACCATTTCTTTTTGTTCCGCTAACTTTCGTACCACCTTGAAACATGTTGCCACCACTAATGAATCAGAGTCGTTGTTTTTATATTTAGTAACTGCATTTGGAGATTGGTAGTGTTACTTGTAGTCCCAAACAATTGAATTGATTGTAAATGAGAACTAGAATAGCCCTATCGCTTTAATTAGATGGGTGATATTAACTAATTTGTTGGCTTGTATCTGATTTTCATTGCAGATAATTGGTAGAGAGAAGCCTACGCAAAAGATTGTCCATCTTGTGGAAGAAATCCTACGGCTTAGAGGGAAACTGGCTTCTACTGAAGTTGTTTTGGTTGCGCCAAATGATGTTAAGTTTGCTTTTAGACTTGCAAGAGATGCAATAGTTTCTGAAAGCAGCAGCAGTAGCAGCGTTGATGTGAAGGAAGCACATGGAGAAACTTGTGGCATTTGTTTTGAAGAAACCGATGCTGAGCGCATGTTCTTTACTGACAAATGCTTTCACAGTCATTGCTTATCTTGCGTGAAAAAGTATGTGGAAGTGAAGCTGCTTAGCGGAGTTTTGCCCAAATGCCTCGAGTATGGATGCATGTTTGAGCTCACTCTTGAAAGCTGTAGCAAGGTTTTGACACCAAAGCTGATTGAGATGTGGGAACAGAAGACCAAAGAGGACTTAATTCCCGCTGCAGCGAAAATCTATTGCCCATATCCAAGCTGCTCAATGCTGATGTCCAGAACCGAGCTCTCCAGTGAAGCCGACCAATCCAATGTCCGGGCATGTGTCAAATGCCGTGGACTCTTCTGCATTGATTGCAAAGTACCATGGCATTCTGATTTGTCGTGTGCTGATTACAAGAAACTTCACCCTGAGCCTCTAGTTGATGACATGAAGCTCAAGTCTCTGGCAAACGACAATATGTGGCGTCAATGTGTCCAGTGTAGGCACTTGATTGAACGTTCTGATGGTTGCAACCACATGACTTGCAGGTATTTATATCGAATCCGATTAAGCTACTTCAATATGAATAGTTTTATTTCACAATGTCTTTGTTTTGTAGATGTGGATATGAGTTTTGCTACATATGTGGGATCGAATGGGAGAAGTACCAACGAGCATGCCCTTCTGGTTGCCTACGTAATGATGATGACGACGACGACGATGATTATAATTTTGATGAAGACGATGACGACGACGGCTCAAAATATAGTCGTGAAGCGGAATTAGATGGGATTAACTTTGAAGATTTTGCGGTTTACCAACCCAATGACCCTAATACGTCAAATGAGCAGAAGGATAAGAGCAACTGAATTGCTCGGATAATTTCTAGAGGCATTATTATTGAGGAAGTCATGTAATGTGTTTTTTTCTTTCGAAATTTTAGATAATAAGATAAGTCATGTAATGTTATTGACCTATTAAGGAATTAATTGTAAGCTGTTCAAGCTCCATCGAAATGCTTTTTTTTGTTAATTTATTTACAGATTTTAAATAACATTTGCAGTAGAGAGCTCAGAATAATGAAAAGCTCAAGTGGCAGCAGTGACGGTGGAGACCAAACTGTCAAGGCCGCAAATGTTACGACCTTCACATATCTTATAGAAACCATTCTCACCCCAAGATTCACCCCACGAGTTCTTGATGATCCAATACGGTTTTTCCTTGAACCTAGCCTGAGCAAACCCAGCCGAGCCGTAACCCACCAACAACACACCGTGATTGAGCCGCCTCGAGCATATGTAAGGGCAAGAGACTCCTCCAATGTAGGTTTGCATGTAAGCTGCGTTGATCGCCACAGCTAGAGGACCGTTTTTGACTAGGTTTGCAGCTATTTGATCTTCGTTCATAGAGACAACACTGAAGTTGGAGACAGAGGCAACGATCTTAGACCTGTCTAGCTTGCAGCTCCCCCCATCAGTGCCGGTGTAGGGATAGTCTTCCTCTCGCATAAGCCCTCCGGTTTTGAGTGTGTACTCTAAGGCACAGTTCATAAGCCCACCGTTGCAACCAGAGTCGCATGAACCTGCCTCGTCTGGATCACACTGCAAATAAGAAACAATTAAGTTCATAAGACACATGAGATTATGAATTCTACTCTTGTAAAGATAATGACACATTGTTGCATAACTTAGAACTTAAAACCTATAGTGTGATAGCCTACTAGGTTTCATCAGGTAAATCCTATTCCTATGTACATAGTCAAACAAAAACTGTGAGTTTCTTGGAAAATCAAAACAGAGCTTTCCATATGATCATTCGGTTTCGTATCCCCCAAAATTCACATGCAGGCATCAAAACCAAGAGCCAAGAGGAGACGCATCCATACTCATACCTCGTGATCACAGTCGACGAGCTGTTGTTCACTGAGACTAACGAGTTTGCCAGTAGCGAGGGAATGAGCACCTTCAAGGGCACCTGTAGTGCTGAAACTCCAGCAAGATCCACAAGATCCCTAACAAACGATTGAATCCTTCAGATTCATTTAGAAAACCATCATGATTCATGCGAAGAATACTACCTGATTTTTCACGGGAGTAACGGCTCGGCGATCTCTCCAATCAAACTCCTCTGGAAGATTCCGAGTTGGGAGAATCGGAGCTTGATTAGCGTCTTTAGGAAGCTTAAAGACCGTAGATTAGCTTTGAAAACAGAGAATCTGTAGTGATGCTCCTCATGAGAACCGTAAACTTTCCCGAATCTCTTCTTGAACAGAGTAAAATGATCCTCCGATGACAAAACCCTAAGATGATGAACCATTGGTTGATCGACACGTATGACCTGTAGCTACAATATTAGTTGGCACACACCTACGAAACCTTCGGAGTTTGGTGGTAATGAACCGTTTTTTTAAAGGCTATATTTTAACATGCTAAACTCTGTTGAACAAACCGGTCCGGTTCAACAAAATAAATCCTGATTTCTTAAGGTTCTGATCCGGTCTAGTTGTTGTAAGGATACGCATACAAAACAAGGACGTGTTTCCTTACAAAAATATCAAAACTGACATTTGATTCAAGTCTCAAGATTGGAACCATCTCCTGACTTGTTTTCGTGGGCCGGTTTTGGCTGAGTTCTGCGAGAACTTTGATCTGTATTTCTCAATCAACATATCAAGTTTGTCCACAACCTCTGCACCATCTTGACCTTGACCTTGCTTCTTCTTCCTCTTCCTCTGCCCATTTCTACTCTCTTCACCTCTGACTTCCCCGAGCTTCCTCTTTCTTGGTACATCATCGCTCAAATCTTTGGATATCTTCGGATTTGAAGACGGTTTTTCCTGTGTCCGTATAGGTCTCTTCTTCTCTGCTGCATCATCTTTTACTGCTATATTGGATTTTGCTTCTTCTTTACTCTCTTCACGTGGGCGCACAGTTCCCTTCTTAAACCTGGCTGCATTCTCTTTCCTTTGACCATTGTTATCCCCTTCCCTCGTTTTTCGTTTGTATTTATTGTCAGCTGTATGTGCTTCTTCGCCATTCGACTGCTGCTTCTCAGACTCGTTATGTTTATCCTCAGATTCATTGTGTTTATCGCGTTGCTGAAACTGGTGCTGCTTAGCTTCTCGTATCTTCAGCTTCTGGACATTATCAATAGCAAATTCTATAACAGGGCGGTGTTGAGGACCAAATGTCTCTGCAGTGATAACCAAAACAATTACCATAACATGAAAATTATGATTCTTGGACTTCACTGCATCCTAAATCGTATGCTAAAATGATATTGTCTCATCTTACTCCGATTGGTGAGATAACCATATAAACTCATCAAATTGCAAATCGTTCAGAAAAAAGTACTTGAATTTCGTTGGAAAGTTAGCTTTCAGCAAGATCAATTACCAGGATTGTTGTTAAGTACTCTCAGGGCTACAAGAGCATGTTCATGCTCCGTGAACTCGACAAAGGCAACTCCACGGGAGTAGTTCTTAGTATCAACTTTACCCTTCTTCTCATTTTGTAAGAACTTGATCTGCGTAGAAAACAAAGAAACTAGGTTCAGATAATAGAACTATGTTTGAATTGTAGCACAGAGGCGAATAGCTGACCTGTCGAATACACGGCTTCTGCTTTGTAGCTCGTGAGGTAATAGCATCAACTAAGAGCTTGTGTAGTTGCTTTTGATTCATGGACTTGGGCAAATTATAGATCACAAGCCTTGTTCGAGATACATGGAAGTTAGGAGACTGAAGCTTTTTCATCTTGTTTTCATGCAATCTGCAAGGACAATCACATGCTCACTCTTCTCTCATCCCGAATCACTAGACAGTAACATGCATATATGACAAAGTAAGAAAAGTTTTACCTTCGTCGCCTGTCCATATCTTCCGCAGACACACCCTCAGCAGCAGGTGTACCATCAAGGATCTGACCTTCCTGTGGAATTAAAAATGGGATGAAATATTAGTGCGTGTTTGAAAAGCTAATACGATTTCCAGAGATTTGTGAGGACTGGGAGAAGTGTGTACCTTAGCAAGATAAAGATTCCGATGGTCAACATTCTTCTCCTCTGTCTTTTTGAGTTCTATGTCCTGTGCAGCTTTCTTACCCACAGCTCTCATAACGTTCAGTTGCCTACCTTTAAGAAGAACACCGACACCTGAGGCAGTATTAGCAGTTGAAATAGCTGCAACTGATGCATCTGCTGTTTTGAACTTGAGAAAAGCAGTCCCTTCTGGCCGTCTGAGAAAGAAAACACAGAGAGAAAAAATGTAAAACTTTGGGTTTATGGATATATCAGAGCTTGAAGTTTTTTTTAATGATTGAACGAATTTCAAAGCATATAAGAATACATACTTTGTGACCTTGTGGAGAACCAGGAATAAAGTTTCAACTTCCCCAAATACAGCAAACCTCTGTTTGACTTCTTCCTTAGTAACATCAAATGGGAGGTTTCTTATAAATAAAGTTCTCTCAAAATCATCATTTTCCTGCGTTTCTCTAGGAGCCACCTCTTTAGTTTTACCAGATTTCAAAGGTTCAGAGACACCAGAAGAGTCAGCGACTGGCTTAGTTGATGAATTTTTAAGTTTGCTTTTATCTGACTCCTCTGTCTCTCCATCAGCAGAAGCAATAGAACCTTGTGAAGACGCAAGCAAGTTCTTAAGAACCTTTCTCGCAACATTTGCTTCCTCTTCAAAATTCACATCGGTCCCAACCATTTTCTCCAGTGCATCTGGTTCACTCAATTTGTTACTGCCGTCCTCCTCCCCATCATCAGTATCATCTCCTGGAAGTGGGTGGCTTTCTACAGCATCATCAACCTCCTCCAAATCAACACTACTGTTATCACTGTCCCCGTCACTTTCTTTTTGGTCACCTGCCAAGGTTTGCGTCAAAAAGCATGACTATATGTTAGGAGGAGATAAAACAAAACTTCGGCCACCGACTCTAGCTGTTTCCCTCATATACAAGTTGAGTAAAAAAGTTTTTAATAATTAACAAGTTATTAAAAAACCCAGCGATAAAAAGAAAAACAATACGGTAACATACCATCTGCTGAAGCAGTAGTGGCATCAGCAGCACCATTGTAAAGATTCTTAGGTACAGCCCAGTCTACAGCTATAGGCCTTTTACTAAACATGTGCCCATTGAACTTTTGAATTGCCTGAAGATGTAGAAATAATTAAGACAAGTGATCCGAATGGAGGCTAACCAAATCAAGATACCCATGTTTCTAGATCTTACATTTTCTGCATCCTTCTTACACGTGAATTTGACAAATGCAAAACCCTTAGGTAGCCTGCCAAAATATTACACTAGATAAGAATACTATACATTGATTTATTCATAATCAAGAAAATCCCTCAGACGAGTTAGGACATACCCAGTTTCAAAATTTTTAGGAATAAAAACATCCCAGACAAACCCTACTGCTGAAAAGACTTCTTTAATGTCACTATGTATAGCCTGCGAAATTCAAAAAATCCATGAGAAAAGCAATGAATTTATGTAATTAAAAAATCCGGGTTCTAAGTACCTTGAAAGGAAGATTTCGGATAATTAGTTTCCACTTCTGAGCCTTTGAACCCTGCCTCCAAAAAAATACCAATAAATTATGAACTGATTCACATGCTAATCAGTTAACTTCTCGATAGAGATACAGTGGTGAAAAGCAAATGATGTTCACCTCCCCACCAAGCTGACGAGCCCAAATGAGATTTCCCTTTATCTCTGTTTGATGTAATTTTGCAACTGCAGCACAAGCAGATTTGACACTCGTAAAGAGAACAGCTGATGCTTCTGCCCTGCATCCATCTTGGGTAAGACCTGAAAAAGTAATAGTTCTTACGCTTAATAAATGCATCCTGAGCACAAAGTCTGGCATGCTCTTATAAGAAAACCAAATAAGTTTATAGCTACATGCCCACAGCAGTAATTAACAAGTGAATAGAATGTCTTGCAAACTTTCTTCAAATACAAGAAAGGGTATGTGCACACAGGCTTTAAGAAAATATGACGTGATATATATAACACAAATAGACATAGTTGAGTGAAGATATAAATTAACAAACTAGAATTAAGCCACAAGATAAAGAAACCGGAGGCAACCAGGATCAAAAGAAACTTATTAATGGAAAACATGAGCAGGAGATGCATTCCAACAGCAATATTTCAAAAGAAAACCCCATAAACCTGGACTAGCGAAAAAAGGTGTTTATATTTATACGTACTCTTTTCCCAGGAATCTTACGAAACTTGTTATAGCTAATATAATCTAATAATCAATGGAAATTTATGTCCCAATAGGCCAATAGTGTGCATTGAGTCTAGTCATTTTGTGCAGTGACTGGAATAACAATGTCGTTCTCTGCTATACAGATCCATAGAGCATGAAGCTCTGAAGGATAACTTGACACTTAACTCAGATATTAGCATCATTTACGAAATAAAAACCTTGCAACTAATAGTTATAACTGAAAGCTTGGTTGGGGTATGCAGGCAGGCATTTGCCTCCATTTTCTTTACAATATTCTTACCATTTTGTTGAAGCTCTTCTTTTGGGAGGGGATATCTGACAGAGCACACAGTGCCAATCTCTTTGACACGACTATGGACTACCTCTGCCATCTCAGCATTAATAAGGCCACCAAAGATTACAGTTCTTGCAACTCTTTACCCAATGAAAAAAAAAGAGAACATATATATAAGCAAGAAAAACAAGAGACACAGATTTGACGATGCATAAAGAATATTAGGTTTACAAATATTTTAATTGCATGCTTAATCTCAATGAGATAGTCTTCCTTACACAGGCTATTATAAATTCATTCGGTATATATATCTATACAAAAAATCAGCACACTACTATAAAATCATACCTTTGCTTGTCTGAACATGTTTCTTTATCAGGTAAATCAACATGAAGCTTTGTTGGTCTTTTGCGCTCAATCGGCTTCTCTACTTTTTTGCGCTCAATTGGCTTCTCTACTTTTTCTTCGGGTGGAGGAACTGATGCAAATACAAATTTAATGATAAACGAGAACCTAACCAACTTAGAATGCAAAACCAAATCTAGGCAAGCTTATACCTTTCTTGTCTGTCTCGGGGATCAAAGTGCCCTTGTCACTCTGTGCGTGGGAATTATCAGGTAAAGAGATACCTAATTCGAAAAAGAAGAATACAAGAAATTTTGCATAAGAAAATTGATGTCAATGAATAGGTGAATGCTGAGATAACAATAAAATCAAACTCTTAAATTCCAAACACCAACCTTCAGCTGCTTTTGTACGACGCTCTTGAAGAGAAGGTCGATGTGTGGCCTGTTTAACTGTAATCCTACGGCCCCCAACAGTAGAACCATGCTTCAACTCAATGGCACGGTTAACATCTTCTGGTAAAGCACTGCAAAGGAAGAAACTTGGGATTGTAAGAAGCAATATCACTTTGCCCAGTAAGAAATTAGTTTCAACAAGTGGGCTAAGCTTACAATATAACAAACGCAAAGCCGCGGTGTTCATTTGATCCTGTAAATAAAAAAAAGAAGATGATTAGCTGCTCCTGATAACTTCAATTTCAATTGTGACCCCAAATTCTCACCTTTATTTGTCACCAGAAAGCAACGCCTGACGGGACCAACTTCACTAAAAGCTTCTTCGAGCTGAAACAATTTGAAGAAATCAATACATAGATTAACACATGTTTCTGAGGATTGATTCAGGAGCTTCAAAAACATTCAAAACATCGAATTACAGCTATCCAAGCCAAACTCGAATCAACAAACTGTTCCAGGCAATGAATATAGAGAGAGATCAAAGATCAAATAAGGTACCTCAGCGTTGGTGATGGAATAAGGTAAGCCAGAGACGCATACAGTGGCGGCAGAGTGTGGAGATTTTTCTTCTCCATCTTTCCTCTCTCTCTTGTTTTTCCCCATTGATACCTTAAGAAGACTCTTTGGAGAAAACTAGCGAACGAGCGATTAAGATTAGGGTTTTTCACAATTCTTTGAGTTGCAGAGCTCAAAGAGAAAGATCGAGGAGGAAGAGGGCTGAGGATGTTATCTGAAGAAGAAGAAATCTAGGGTTTATTTTACTAAACCATTAAACCCAAGTTAACCAACTAACCCAGATAAATTACGCCGAACCGAATGGTATGATTTCATTTGGGTCGGTTCAGTTTTTCGGTTATGGTGCCTCTGAAATTTATAAGTTGTCTTGTCGGTTTTATCTATATTTCTTTTACATTTCTTTATGGCATTAGTGGTCAGTTTTATTTTACGGTATATTTTATAAACTCAACAAAAGTAAGTAATTGAAACACGAATGAGAAAAAAAACAAAAAAAATAGGACTTTAAGACTCAGGTCTACTACTAGAAAGTCTTTCAAATTAAAAGACATGAAAAAATAACCACTTTAGAAACATGAGACGAGATTCAATTTCAATTCGGTTTATCTCTTAATCCAAAATGTTTAGAAAATATGCAAATATAATGTTACTATCTGATTGACCAAACGATCAATATCCGGTTCGAACCGGTTATGAAATCAGTTTACCTTGTGTATAAACAAACACTTGATATCCTCCTTCAACTTGGTCGTCTCAAGAAACGCATCACCGGAGTGATCAACATCAATGGCTCTAAACCCAAGATCATCTCTTCCTGATCCAACATTCCACTCGAACCACATCTTCGACATCATCTCTTTGCGCGTACACGTTTCGTAGTTCTCTTCCTCTGGTGAATCCGCTGCTACGAGCCTGTACGCATACACTTTCCTCTTCTGTCCTGGCCTATAAGCTCGAGCCACGGCTTGCTGAGTCACTGATGGGTTCAGATGAACATCAAGTATCAGAACCCGTGATGCACCCACCAGTGATATTCCTTCCCCACAAGCTTTGATCGATCCAAAAAACACTTTAGCCTCTGGAGAATTGTTGAATCGCTCCATTGACCATTCTCTCTGTTCATTGCTTGAATCTCCAGTGATTGTGAACATCTCTTTCCCTAAACGCCAACCTTTCATTGAGCTCATGAGTCTCTCAAGAGTCTTTATTGGAACAATGTATTGGCTGAACACCAAGAGCCTCTCTCCTGTTGATTCACACAGAGATAAGAGGTTGACGAAGAACTTCATCTTCACACCGTCTCTGACATTGATCTCCTTCAGCATCTTGTCTAGCTTCATCACTGTATTTTTGTTATCAGCAAAACTCTTTTCACCGTTCGACGGGTTTTCCTCCAAGAAAGATTTGAGCTTTGGGTGTATATACAAAGCAGCACCAAAAGAGATCTGCTTGAACAGTTCCATTTTCCTCAGTCCCTTGACTTCATCTCTCTGAATTGAGCTCAGGTTGAGCATGACAGTGAACTCACTAAGCCCAGGGAGCAAGCCGCTGAAATCTGCTTTGTGATAATGCAAGATATTACGGGTCATTTCGCGTAGATCCTTTATCAAGCTGGCCTTGGCGGAAGAGTCTATACTTTTCTGTAATGTTAACTCTACTGCAGCGAAGAAAGTTCCCTCCATACTACTCTGGTTCATCTGTTTGCCACTCGATATCTCTGCCTTGCTCATGATACGGGAAACAATCTCCCGAGTTCCAGGACGCTTCAAGAACTTGGGACGAACAAGATTCAAAATGTTAAACACTTCCTCAACATTGTTCTGGAACAAAGTGCCTGTGAGTACCACCTTTCGAGGAGTCCTGACACGAGCAAGCGAAATAAGCATGTTTGTCTCCTTATTCCTTGATGTATGACCTTCATCAAGTATAAGCAAAGTTGGCTTCTCAAGCAATATCAGCTTACAATCTTCTGAAGCTGCTTCAAAATTCTTATCATCGCAGATGATCCTTGCGAACTGTTGGTACCCAAGAAACAGAATGCTTCTGTGTTCGACCCATTTCCCCAAAACCTTCAATTGCTGTTTCCGTGATTCTGCTTTCACGCTGTAGAAATCAAGCAGGGGAATGTTCTCAACTGCCCACGAAGTAAACTCTCTCTTCCATGAATCTATGATCCCCTTTGGTAGCACAATCAATGGTCTAGCCTGTGGATCCATAGCCATGAAGCTCTGAAGAAAGCTGATGAGCAGAAATGTCTTGCCTGATCCCGGTGCATGAGCTAATATGCATCCACCTGGCTCATCCGCTGCAAGGTTGTTGCATAAAAATCTGAATCCTTCAGTCTGGTGAGGCCTCATGTCCTGATCATGTCTTGGGTGAATGAACATCTTTTCTCCCAAAATGTTTGTCTGAGAAGTCTGGCTTACTGAGAATGCCCTGCTCGTTTCCTCATTTTCTTTTTCACGCATATAAGTTCGTCTCGATCTCTTTGGCTACATCAGGAAAGAAAGTAAAATGAAGTTCTGAATATATCTAACAAAGTCAATATATACCACACACAATTATCAGTGATCACTAACCTTGTTGAACACAACCTCGATCATGCTCTCAATTGGTGTCTTGATGAGTCCACAAACACGACACACTTCTCCAATATCGTCCTTGCAGATGAAGGAATGGTCACAGTCTTCGACATGTTTGAGATCATTACTTTGTGAATTCTCCACCGTTACCTAACCAAGAAAGGCAAAAATCATCTGAAAACACTAAGAATGCACAGAGAAGCAGATATCTGGATCAGAACTCGAATCTATATGCAGATTAGAGAAAGTATGCTCTATGATTCACTGAAAAATGTACAGGAAGAAACCTTAATTGATTCTTGAGCAAATGCCATCTGCCTCCAAAGTTCATCTTCTTCCTCTGCATCTACATATAGAGGAGTTTGATTGTCAATATCAGTAGAATTCCTCGATGAATCCTCCTCGTCATAACCTTGAAGACTTGTGTCAGATCCTGAGCTATTTCCACTCTTCACATCATCACTAGAACTGTTTCGAAGAGCATTACTAGTAGAAGCCGAGCCATGAGTCAACTTATCTGTAGCAGAGAACCAGCGTTCAACAATTAATTCCTTGAGCTTCTTCGACCTTTTATCTAGAGGCTGAAAAATGCAAAACGAGATCATAAAAATTTAAACTTGGCAACATATGATCAAATCAGATTATAAAAAATGTCAATGAACATTAATTTCTGCGATTAAAGCTTACAGTAACTGATTCTTGAGGCAACTCATCATTTGAATCGATGATAAGATTATGAGCAGACTTTGCTGGTTTTTTCTCTTCTCTAGCTTCGATATCTTCCGATGAGATAGAACCATTCAAATAGTCCTGTTTCAGCTTACAAAGACTCTTTACATCATCAGCAAGCCATCCGTATTTACTATCTTCAAGCCCATCAAGGAGATATGGTAGAAAGAATGGGTCAGGACGCTTGGCAAGTTCTTCTTGAGTAATGCTCTTGCTACGTGACCTCAAAGTCCAGGCTGTTCATCATCAATCACCAGTAAAATTAGATGTATCAACAAAAGGAATCAAACATCTGCACCAAAAGGGGTTTTATTTCTTCAAACAAACTCAAAAAAAGGAACGATTTTTAGGTCAAAATTTCATCCAGCAAGAAAGCTACAGACATAAATGAACTCATGGAAACAAAAAAGGCTACAGACATAAATGAACTCATGGAAACAAGGTTTTAGAATCAAAAACACAATCAACAGATTCGGGTCAGCTCTAGAAATCAAGCAAATGGCTTTTAGATTTTCATATTCAAATTCTGAATCTTTGAACTTCCATAAACAGAGACTAATCTTCTTCCTCTTTCAGCAAAAAGGAGCAACAAGAGAGGTTACAGAAGAAAAAGAAACGAAAGTGTAAGTATAATAAACGTACGCGTCTCCCTCGGCTTCGAAAATGGAAAGTGACCAGTACCCACCATGTTTGATCGCTAAACTACGACTACAAACATGTAAAGATCTCAAAGATGCAAACTTTATGCATGAATCAGAGATATGTCAAGCAACGAAGACAAATAGATCTACTTTTTTTCTGGAAAAATTGAAGCTCTTTTTGGTTTCCCATAATAGAAGTTAGTCATGGTGGCAAAGTGGCAAAGGAGAGAGACAAGAAGACGGACGGTTTCGGAAGGTCAATAAGACAAAACAATAAATACACATCTATTATATCTATACACTTAAACTTGCTTCCCACTCTCGAGTATTGTGTGTAGTATATACCATGGCATTTCCAAAATGTTAAAACACCTCAAATGGCTTATAAAATATGTTTAGTGTACTCATATTTTGGTGGACTCATGGTTATGTCTATCTCTTACATATATATATTTCTATGTAGGACTATAAATGAGCTATACACCCCGTTGCTAATCTAAAAAAAAAATGTTATTAGATGATTCAGTGTCGTCCTTTTGGGGATATCCCATAGAAAAAGAGATGATTCAGTGTCAATACTTCAATTCGTATATTAGGTGTTCCGGGCTCCCTAAGTCAAAGAGTTTTAAGTTTTGGCGGTAAAGACAAAACTAACTAACCCTTTCGGTCTCTAGTTTAAATTAATTTTAAATTAAAAATATATTACTTTTTGTAATAATAAAAAGCTAATAAAATATAATTTTGAAGGCTTTTAAATAGGATAGTTTTTGCGGAAATATTTAAAATACCGTTATATTTGTATATCACCTAACATATTAATTATTTGTGTTAGATTTATAATAATAAAAATTCATAATATATTCAATAATCTATATTAACATGAACATGTATTGCATCATGTTTATGGTCAACTTCGGAATATCTTCACATAAATTGACGAATAGCTTCATATCTATACTATTAATCGAGAATGAAGGGCAACATTTTGACAGAGCCATTTAAACCATATTTTAATATTTACGACTTATATCATTTGTTTTGTTTGTAAAGAAAAATAAAAATAAAAAACGATTTAGGGGTAAAACTGAAATAAAAATGTCGTACAAACCGATTCGATATCTGATCCATTTAGAAAACACGCGGATCTTTTTTTGCGAGTTCTTTAATTTTTTTCTCTCTCACTGCTTTTTCTGTCTCGTCTCTCTTTTTTTTTTCAACTAAAAACGATTAGTTATTCTTCTTTTCTGCAAAAGCAATCGAGAAGTTCGCGCTGATGAACGAGATTTAGTAGAAGATAGCTCGGATGAGGGTCTTGGAGATTTATACTTCTTTCTTCTTCTCTTCCTCCATAATTTTTGGTTAAGCTTTTGCTTTTACAGAGAACCCTTGCCTCATCGATCAATCTAAAAAAGTTCATTAGCTTATTAGGGACATTTGGTATTGAAGCACATCGACCTATGGTTGTTGTGTTCATTAGGAACATTTTGAAAGCATGTTTTGTTGCCTTGTGCTTTCCCATAGATTTAGTCAACGTAAAATTCTCAATAATTATCCATTTTCCAGCAACAATCATTATGTGATTGCTGTTTGTCAACAATACCATGAATTAGAGTACCCTATATAAAATGTAAAAGCAATTTTTAGAAATCATATTTTATAGTAAACCAAGTTTGAGTAGTATAGATTAGATCTTTTAACGAATAAACACTTACAGAAACGTCAGCGAGAATCATCTCTATAGTCTCCCCAGTGTATGTCGTGTACTGCCTCCAAGGATGAACGATTTTGACTTGAATTCTCCAGGCTTAATGTTAGCAAGGCTTGTAAAACCATCGTTGACATCCATTTTGCTTTCGGAATTTAAAGATTTAAAGTATGGTTGCAAGTCTTGCTATGAGTTTTAATATGCAATCGATTCTGTGAAGCGATTATGGTTTTGGGCATGTGGGCTTAATGTTGTGAGATGGGCCAAGTTGTTGTGTTTAGGCCCAGACGAAACCAACGTTGAATGAAGAAGCCCAAAAGCATAACACATGTGCTCTCTGCGTTTTTGCCGAGCACCAAGTAACGACAAAGTTTGTCTTGCTGCTCAAGGGTTTACAGGGCAAAATCGAGAATTTACAGAGAGGGACAAAGAGGTTTAAATTGCAGTGATCATAGTAGAGACAAAGAGTAGAGTTGCTTTTAGCATAGAGAGAGTGAGAGAAAAGTTCTGGGTTTGTGGTGAGAGTTCTTCATCATCTTCATTTTTCTCTTAGGGGTTTCTCTTTGTGTGGGTGAGTGATTCTCTTCTCTGTAATATGTTATTTGATTCATAGTGAAACCTCTAGTGAGCGGTCAAGCTCACCGAGACGTACCTTGGCTGGTCTAAGCCTTGGGAACTCGTAAATCTCTTGTGTCTTGTTTTCTTTACTTTGTTAGAACCTGCAAAACATACAAAACAACAAGTTTAGATAACATACAGACCAAATGTGAGCTAAATGAAACTGCAGCAAGTGGTATCAGAGCAAAGGTTGTAGCTCAAGGGTGTCGGAGGTATTAAATCTAAGAAAGTTGTGAACTTTTTTGAGTTTTGTGGGTTTTCTGAGTTCCAGGTGTCAGAATGTTTATATATTTGTGATTTCTGAAACTAGTAGTGGTTGTATTCGTTTCTTATTCATCAAGATATCTGGAAATAGAACTAGGTGAATATGGAACCTACCCAAGGCAGGTTTGAAGTAGAAAAGTTTGATGGGGAAGGAGATTTTGCTCTGTGGAAACATAAGATCTTGGCTCAGTTGGAGATTTTGGGTCTTGACTCTGCCCTAAAGCCAGTGTCTGCTCTGGTTCAAACCTTAGACTCCAAGGGCAAAGGCGTTGAAGGAGAAGACGCAGAAAAGGTGGCAGAACAAATCAAGTATGATCCTAAAGCTGCAATTCTCATGAACAGCTTGCCTAAACAATTTGAGAACCTGGTTCACACTCTAAATTACAGTAGTGGAAGAAGCACAATAACAGTAAAAGATATTATCAGGGCTGCCTACTCAACTGAGTTGGAGCTGAAGGATAAAGGGGTGTATAAGCTGCAGTCTCAGAGTGAAGGGTTAGTTGTTCAAGCAAGAGGAAGTACAGATAAAAGAAATCAGTCTAAAGGTAAGCAAAACAACAAGAGTAGGTCTAAATCTAGACCTAAAGGCAGAGAGTGTTAGCATGTGGAGAGGAAGGACATTTTAAAAGGGAATACCCAAAGAAGAAACAATCATCAAGCAGTAGCAAAACCGAAAATGCTGAAGCTAGCATTGGAAAAGCAGAATGGACAGAGCTTGTGATGCTGGCAGTTTCAGAAAACTTTGCTAGGCAAGAATGGGTCCTGGATTCGGGTTGTTCATACCACTTGACATTCAGAAAAGATCTCATGTTTGATATTGAAGAAATATAAGGAGGCAGAATTTTGATGGGAAATGATTCCTACTGTGATATATCAGCTATTGGAAATATAAAGATAGTTAATTACAATAATTCAACAGTTGTATTAACACAAGTCAGGTATTCATCTACAGCTAGAAAGAATCACTTGGTTGCTGGTTTCAGTCGAAAAATTTCAGGATGCAAGTGTTCTACAGGGATAGAGAAGTGTTGGCTGGTGATTATAAGGATACTCTTTATTTTTTGGATGGTAGGCCTGAGGTGGAGCACGCTAATGCGGCTTTCAGGACTGTAGATACAACAGACTTGTGGCACAGTAGGTTGGGTCATATGAACTCAAAAGGAATACAGTTGTTAGTCAAGAAAGAGCTGATAAAATCAAGTGAAGTTAAGGATTTTAAACAGTGTGAATTCTGTATTCTTGGTAAGGCTCATAGGATGTCATTCAAAACAGGAATTCATACTTCTAAAGACCCTTTGGAGTATGTTCATTCTGACCTATGGGGTTCCCCTAATGTTACTCTAAGTTTGTCAAAATGCCAATACTATATGTCTTTTGTTGATGATTTCTCGAGGAAAGTGTGGGTATATTTTATCAGAACTAAAGATGAAGCTTATGAGAAGTTTGTGGAGTGGAAAACAATTACTGAAATTCAGTGTGGAAAGAAGTTAAAAGCCTTAAGAACAGACAATGGTCTTGAATACTGCAACAAGACTTTTGATGATCATTGTAAGCTTCATGGTATTTTAAGGCATAAGACTTGTCCCTATACTCTACAACAAAACAGAGTTGCTGAGAGGGAATAGAACTATACTTGAGAAAGTAAGGTCTCTCTTATGCGAGACTGGATTGGGTGAGTCCTTCTGGGCTGAAGCTACATCTACAGTGGTGTACATGATAAATAGAACGCCATCTACACCACTAAACTTTGAAATACCAGAAGAGGTTTGGTCTGGTAGAAAACCAGAATATTCACATATGAGGAAGTTTGGATGTTTAGTCTACAACCATGTTGATCAAGGTAAGCTTAAACCTAGAGCTAAGAAAGGTGTCTTCATGGGCTATCCTCAGGGTGTGAAAGGTTACAGGATATGGAGTCTTGAGGATAAGAAGTGCATTGTAAGTCGTGATACAATCTTCTGTGAAGATATTGTTTATAAAGACTTTGGGAAGCTATCAAAGGAACATGAACAAATTTCTGACCCTAAAGGGAAGAAGAAAGTTACATTTGAACTTCTTGATGATCACGAAAATGCTGGTGAATTAAAGTCTCCAGGAGAAACTTCTGGTGGAGGTGGAGCTATGCTAGATTCTGATCAAGGAGAAGAGGAAGATTCGGAGGATGAATCTGACTTTGAAGTTTCAAATTCACCGCTGGACAACTACTTATTGGCAAGGGATAGAGTCAGAAGAAATATCAAAAGGCCAAGTAGATTTGTTGAGGCTGACATAGCAGCTTATGCTCTTAATGCGGCACATCTAATTGATGATGATGAGCCTAAAACTTATTAGGAAGCTATTAGTGGAAGCAACAAAGAACAGTGGAAAACAGCTATGAAAGAGGAGATGGAATCTCATCATAATAATCATACTTGGAACTTAATTCCAAGGTTTGAGAAACAGAGAACAGTAGGCTGCAAATGGGTGTTCAAATTCAAGCCAGAAATTCCAGGGGTTGAAAAACCTTGATTTAAAGCAAGGTTGGTTGCTAAAAGATTCTCGCAGATAGAAGGGATAAATTACCATGAAGTTTTTTCACCAGTTGTAAAACATATCACTATACAGCTGGTGTTATCTATGGTAGTTAGTCTTGACATGGAGCTGGAACAGTTGGATGTAAAAACTGTGTTTTTACATTGAAAATTAGATGAAAGGATACTAATGGAACAGCCTGAAGGTTACAGGGAAAGTGATGATGAGGTATGCTTGTTACAGAGGTCATTGTATAGGTTAAAACAGTCTCCAAGGCAGTGGAACTTGAGGTTTGATCAGTTTATGAAGTCACAAGGTTATTCAAAGAGTGAGTATGATACATGTGTGTACTTCAGGTGTTACAAGGAGGACTGTTTTGTGTATCTACTACTTTATGTAGATGATATGCTAGTCGCTGCCAAGGATATACATGAAATTATCAAACTAAAGGCTATCTTAAGCAGTGAAGTCGAGATGAAAGACCTAGGAGCAGCAAGCAGAATACTAGGTATAGACATCTCAAGAGACATAAGCAAAAGTGTTTTGAAGTTGTCACATCAAGCTTATCTGGAAAAGGTTCTAAGAAACTTTAATATGGACCAATCTAAGCCAGCTCAAACACCTATGGGCTGTCATTTTAAGCTATCTAGTACCAGAGAAGAAGATAAAGCTGAAATAGAGACAAAAATGAAGCAAGTACCTTACTCTAGTGATGTTGGGAGTTTGATGTACGCAATGGTGAGATCTCGCCCTGATCTAGCCTATGCAATTGGTCTCGTTAATCGCTTTATGGGATCTCCAAATCAAGAACATTGGAAAACAGTTAAATGGATACTCAGATACATCATAAACTCTAAGGACTTGAGTTTAACATTCAAGAAATATGAGAAATTTGAAGTGAGAGGGTATTGTGATAGTGATTATGCAGCTGACCTTGATAGGAGACGATCTATCACAGGTTTCGTGTTCCAAGCAGGAGGGAATACAATCAGCTGGCGCTCAGGGCTGCAGAGTATAGTAGCTTTATCAACAACGGAAGCTGAATATATGGCCCTAGTAGAAAACAGGTAAAGAAGCGTTGTGGTTAAGAGGAATTACCAGTGAATTGAGATTTCCTCAAAGGAGTGTTGAAATCTTCTGTGATTCGCAAAGTGTGATTTGTTTGGTGAAGAATAATGTCTTCCATGCGAGGACGAAGCATATGGCTGTGCGTCTCAACTTCATTCGAGACATAGTGGCAGATAGTTCATTGACTGTGACTAAAATCGGGACTTTGGTGAATCCAGCTGATATTCTCACAAAATCGGTACCGGTAAAGAAATTTGAAGAAGCTTTGAGTCATATAAGAGTGCTCAGAGACTGAATTGGCTCCGAAATTGGGAGTTGGGTTTCCGACAGGTGAATGTTGGAGGGGTTTCTGACAGGTGAATGTCAGAGGGAGAAAAAGAAGCGGTGAGTTTCTCGGGTTTGTGCCCAAACCAAAATCGAGGTAGAGAATGTGAAGCGATTATGGTTTTGGGCATGTGGGCTTAATGTTGTGAGATGGCCAAGTTGATGTGTTTAGGCCCAGACGAAACCAACGTTGAATAAAGAAGCCCAAAAGCATAACACATGTGCTCTCTGTGTTTTTGCCGAGCACCAAGTAACGACAAAGTTTGTCTTGCTGCTCAAGGGTTTACAGGACAAAATCAGGAATTTACAGAGAGGGACAAAGAGGTTTAAATTGCAGTGATCATAGTAGAGACAAAGAGTAGAGTTGCTTTTAGCATAGAGAGAGTGAGAGAAAAGTTCTGGGTTTGTGGTGAGAGTTCTTCATCATCTTCATTTTTCTCTTAGGGGTTTCTCTTTGTGTGGGTGAGTGATTCTCTTCTCTGTAATATGTTATTTGATTCATAGTGAAACCTCTAGTGAGCGGTCAAGCTCACCGAGACGTACCTTGGCTGGTCTAAGCCTTGGGAACTCGTAATTCTCTCGTGTCTTGTTTCTTTTACTTTGTTAGAACCTGCAAAACATACAAAACAGCAAGCTTAGATAACATATACCAAATGTGAGCTAAACGAAACTGCAGCAGATTCCTATATTTATAGGATATGCAAGTCGGTTTCAGAATATGCTTCGAAATTCCAAAATATGCTTAATTGTTATAAATGCAAATGATAGCATATATTTTTCGAATAAAATCTTCCTAAAAAGATTGTGTATGTTCCTAAATTTTCGATGATTTGAATATTATGTTATAAATTTTTTAATATTTGAAATAAGAAATATATGCGCTTAACGTAATAGTAATAAATACATTTTGTAAAAATAGAAATGGAATTGAGTAAATTGATGTATAATTGCATAATTATTAAATGGAGGTTGCAATTTAGGTAAATATTCTTTCATATTCGAAATTTTAACTTAATGATTGACATTTAAACGAATTTAATTATGGTTAGTTGCTTCAAAACCGCATTATATGGCATGAAAGATTTTGGGGATTAAATATATTTTTAGTTGTTATGGTAGGTACTAAATATTGGGAATGCTAGATTTATTTTGATTTCTTTAGATTGTTCATTTACATAATTCTTTTTTTTGAATTTAAGAGATTCCTGCGGGCAAGCAAATTGTTTGGATACGCAAGTATTACCTATAGATCCGAACTGACAAAACACCATCCGAACGCAAGTAAACCGGATCACTTCAAGATCCGCATGTTTTGGCTCGTAAAAATTACTAAAATGTCCTTATCGAGTTTTATTTTTAAGTTTTTTTAGTGTCTATCCAACTAAAATCCTATATACTTAAAAATGCTTATCTTTTAATAGTATAGATATAGGAAATAATATTAAGAGAGTGTTTGATACTATAACAAAAACTACTACTTTCAGTCTTCAACTTGTTTGTGATCATTACTTTGTGAATTCTCCACCGACGTTACCTAACCAAGAACATAAGCAAAAAAATCAGCTAAAAAAGCTAAGAATGCACAAGCAGATACCTACTCCAGAACTCTATTCTATATGCAAATTAGAGGTGGACTTTAATCTGTGATTCACTAAAAATGCATGTACATGAAGTAACCTTAAATGACATATGCCTCCAATATAATGTTCTTTTTCTTCTTTGGCATCTACATATATAGAGGAGTTTGATTGTCATTATCAGTAGAATTCCTCGATGAATCCTCCTCAACATAACCTTCAAGAATACTTCTTGAGCTATTTCCACTCTTCATATTATCAGTAAAACTGTTTCGAAGAGCATTACTAGTAGAAGCCGAGCCATGAGTCAACTTATCTGTAGCATAGAACCAACGTTTATCATCATCCACAACAATCACTTCCTTGAGCTTCTTCGACCTTTTATCTAGAGGCTAAAAAATGCAAAACAAGATCATAAAGATTTAAATTTGGCAACAAAAGATGAAAAGAGATTATAAAATATGTCAATAAACATTAACTTCTACGATTAACAACTTACAGTAACTATTTCTTGAGGCAACTCATCATTTGGATCAATGATAATAATATGAGCAGACTTTGCTGGTTTTTTCTCTTCTCTAGTTTCGATATCTTCCAACGAGATAGAACCCTTCAAATAGTCTTGTTTCAGCTTACAAAGACTCTTTACATCATCAGCAAGCCATCCGCATTTACTACCTTTAAACCCATCACGAATATTAGGTAGAAAGAATGGGTCAGGATGCTTGGCAAGTTCTTCTTGGGTAATGCTTTTGCTACGCGACTTTAAAGTTCAAGCTGTACACATAATCAATCACCAGTAAAATTAGAAGCAGAAACATAAGGAAACAAACATTTGCATCAAAAGGGTTTAATATCTTCAAACAAACCTGATATCATGTGTTTTTTAGTATTTTTATAGCTTTATTTCATTTAGTTTTCATGAATTTTATCTCATTTAGGACTTGTTTAGTATGCATTTGCATTTTATTTGTTTGTATAGGTTCATGGAGTGAATCTTGGTTTTTTGGAGACATTTGGAGCTTAAGCAAGATGTTATCAAGCTAAAAGAGCAATAAGAGATCAAGGAGTGAGAAGGAGAGTGCAAATGGAAATGAAGTGAAGCAAAATAGGAAGAGATGGGCATGCGATCAAGCCAACTGAAGAAATGATGATCCAGAACCCATCTAAACTGCCTGAAAGATCACGTCATATGAAGACTTTGGCTTGTGATTTAGCTTTGGATCCCTTCATGAAAGTTATAGATAATTGAAGTATCTTTCCAATGGTCATAAAATCAGGGCAATATGAACTACGAGTCAAAATTTATAATCTGATCGGTCTGCAACCGATCCGAGCAACCGCTCGGCAAATCAGGTTTTAAAGATCGACTCATATGTAGGTCTTCCCATGGGAATTAGGTTTCTAGCTCTTCATCAAAGTTGTAGAAAATTGAATTATGTTTCCAATGGCGGTGAAATCAGGCCAATCTGAGTTACGAGTCAAAAGTTATGATCCGATCAGTCTGCAACCGATCCGAGCAACCGCTCGGCAAATACGAGATTTCACGAACAAAACTTCACGATCGGTTTGCAACCGATCATGACAGTCGATCTGAGCCTCCAGACACCTGTTTTTCTCAGTTTTCCTCTGTTTTTCTCAGTTCGAACCCTACCACTATAAATACCCTTTTTAGTGCATATTATAAGAGATTAGGATATTTTTAACCTCTAAAACTCTCTCTCTTGTTCTTGAGAGTTCTTCTTTGTTTTTATGATTATAATTTCATCATCTAAACTCACGTTATTTACTTTTTGTTAAATCTTTTTATAGAATCTTCATTATGTCTTCAATATCTATCTTTTGTACGGTTTACTTTTGTGATTTGAGCATGTGTGAGTAGTTGACTTTTGGATTGTTGGTTTGGTAGATCTAGGGTGTTGAGGCTTGTAAATGATGTTTGATGGTTGAGTAATCTTGCTTACGATTATGCATAGAATGATCTTAATGCTAGAAATGAGCTTCAAAAGAGAGTTTTCTAGATCTTAGATTATTTCACACCCGAAAGGTGTGATGAAATAATCCGAACCGTCTATGCATACGTTCTAATTCTTAACCAACGAAAGTTGAGTTCTAAGAAGGAATTGATGACTAAAATGATTTTGTGTTCTTTGCTTATAAATCGTTAGGTTGCAATTGAAATATTAGCTTAATCGAACGGTTTGTAAAGGGGCTAGTATCACGACAGTGGACTAGTCTATCTAAGTAACTCATGTCATGGAATTAAGTTTAAATTGTTCGTTCGAATTATCGTTTATCAAGTCATCATTCATTCTTGTCGTATTGTCTTACCAATGATCCATTCTCGATTTGTTTAGGTTTTATTGTTGTTAGTCTTTTATATTGTTGTTAGTCTTTTGCATTATCGTTTCTTTTGCTTTGTTTTGCAATTTTTTAGTTTGATTTACATTGTTAGTCTTATTTTAGGAAACCCGAAACCTTCGTATTTTGCTTAGATTAAGCGAACTTGTGCATTCATAGTGTGTTGGTTCATTGCTCTCTGTGGATTCGATACCTTAAGTGCTACTAACGACATACCATTAGTATTGTGGTATTGTTTGTACACAATGTTTAATTGATGTGCGTTGTGTAAGTTGTTGGAAATTCACGCGTATCAAAACCCAAAAATATAAACGATTTTTAGATCAAAATCTCATCCAGCAAGAGATCTCTTCTTACATATATTTTTATGTAGGAATAGAAATGAGCTATATACCGCATGCTAATCTAACAAAAATTGGTAGTAAATGATTCAGTGTCGTCCTTTCGGGTACATCCTATAATAGAGTCAATACTCAATACCTTAATTGCCTAATTGGTATATTAGGGTTCCCTTAATTAAAGAGTTTTAGTTTTTGGCGGAGAAAAAAAACTAACTGTTTTAAGTATCTAATATAAATAAACTCTAAACTAAAAACCTTATAAACAAAAAATTTAGAAGGCCTTTATAGGGTATTTGCAAAAATGCTCCTTTATATAAGTTTTCGCGGAAATATTTAAAATACCTTATGTTTGAATATCATCTAACTTATTTACTATTTGTGTTAGAATTTTAATAATAAAAATGTATCATAAGTTCAATAATTTGTATTGCATCATGTTTATTATCTTCTGAAATTGACGAATAGCGTCACATATATGTTAAGCTAGTATGAAGTTGTACATGCAATTTAAATAATGAAGAGTTCATCATCGTTCTTCTTCTTCCTCAAATCAATCATGGATGGGCTATTATGCATCTACATGTACCTTTTTTTTTTTTTATGTTATCTCTTATATTTTCCCATATAAAAGTTTAAGATCCATAGTGTATGGATGATTTACGGATAGTTCTAACTAAATCTCACACTGGTTGATAACAAAAAAAAAAAAAAAAAAAAAAAAAAAAAAAAAAGAGGATTAGATAAATAAGAACATCTCTTTCTAACACTATTTGAAAATCAATAATAAGAAAAATGACATTCTTTAAAAAAAATATATGTATATATATATATATATATATTGTGATCAAACAAAATAATGTAGACAGAAAATATATCTGTAAAAGAAAACAAAATCAGATTTAAATTTTGCAGCAAACAATATATTGAAACAATATATATTGTGTGTTTGTGATGAATTCATATAATATTGTATAGGCACATAAACAAGAATCCATACCTTTCTTCTGTGATTTTTTTTATTTGCATCCATTGAAACAAACAGAAGATTTCAGAATTTTTCTTAGTTTTTTTGGAATTTGTTTGCTATCAAGAATCAGAGAAAACAAAACCTTTCTGATATATAAAATGAAATTTATGTTCTTTACTCACTTATTTATATCATAAAGTAGGAATGAAAAAAGTATATTTTGTTAACCAAAAACGAGAAGATATAATTTCAATAAATAAGATATTTATTTTTTTACCCTCTTGTTTATTTAAAATTATCATTTTAAAAATGTAAAAAATAAAAGTAGCATAGAAGTAATAATGTAGTAATATATGTGATCTACATAAATAATATTTTTAAACTACTTTTTGTTTCTAATTTGTTACCATCAAGATTAATCTCTACCAAAAAATCAGAATCAATAAAATACTAATTTTTATCAATATATTTTTAATAACATAACTTAAAGAAATTGGCGCAAACATTTGAAATGATATAACAGTTTTGTGCGCAATATTCAAAAAATACCGTTAATATTGTGATATCCTCTAAGCAACTAACTTATTTGTTATTTAGATGAATTTGCTACTATATATATATATATATATATATATATATGTGTGTGTGTGTGTAACATGCTATATAATTTTCCAAAAGAATAAATGAAATGTTGTTGATAAAGTGTGTAACGCATGTTGACAAAAAAAATGTGTAACGCATTATATAGTTTTTGCGTGAATATTTAAAATACCGTTATGTGTTGACACAAAAAAAAAACTAAAATATTTTTATGTTTCTATATCATCTAACTTATTTATTCTTTGTGTTATATTTGTTTTTATATATTTATGAGTTATTATATATTTTTCGCAAATATTTGCATTTTTGTTGATAAGAAATAGACAATGTATATTAGTTATATAATTATTTTCTGTTTAATAATACTTTTTTAAATCTCAATGTAAATTTTTTATTTATAAATTTCAAATTTAACCTTAGCCAAATTTTAGTCAAACCTATTTTCTTTCTTTCAAAATTGGTCAATTATTCAAAACGCCAACAATCATTTTCCAGTTTTCACACTTGTTTACCTAATATGGACTTTTCAATATGGTAATACTATTTTATTTAACATCTTAAAATAAAAATACACCAAAAATACCTATACAAAAATTGCAGGTTGAATACAAATATATTCAAATTATATTAAACATTGGTAAGAATATTAAGCTAGCATAAACTACTACTTTCTAAAATTAACAAAAATAGTACTTCCTATTATAATTTGTTGACTACAATTAATGTTAAATCAGTGTAAATGTATTGACCGGTAACAAAGCTTTATATGTTTGCTTTCAAGTAAAGAAAAAAGTATTTGTTTGACTACCAAAAAAAATTCAGTGTTAATTAAGCATTGTTTCTAATTAGCACTTAGCAATTATTTTTATTTTTCGTAATCTACTTCAAACTGATGCGACTTAATCATTAACTGACATCCACATGATGAAATTCTACCATTTTTGTCGCAAACAAACTGCATTATTGACATTATTGTTTCTAGTTAACCCTAACTTTCTCAGTAACCGATACCGCAATAAACATAACTTATACTAGGATTCATCTAACTTATAATACGTCTTTTGGTATGGTGCAACCTTGATGGATCGCCCATTGACAAATATTCTTGGTATCTTTTGTCATTGTTGACACACTTGGCCATTATAATTTGACATGAATTTGTTTTTCATCTTTGTCATGCTCCCAAACAATCATTCGATCCTTTGTCGGATTTTGATTCATAATACATAACCAAGTGGTGAAGTTGAGATTATGAATACCTTGTCTGTGCCAAACTACTGAAAAACAGGGAACCGATGGTGAACAATGCCCCAAAATGAGCTACATTGTTTATTTGAAGGGTAGAAGTCATAGGGATCAGAGGTTCCATTGACATCCAGCAAATAGAGTCCTATGAACTATAATCTTTTGTGATTGACCCTTTGCATCCATCAGAAGAAAATATGAGTTATGATGAAAAATCAAACAAAGAAAATCAGAAATCAAATACATAAGCAAATTTTTCAATAATCCAACTTAACATTAAACAATGAATTAACACGATTTTAATGCAATATAAACAAAAATATGAATAATCGAATGATGTTTGATTGCTTGCGAATTAACTAAACAGGAAAATTTATAAATTTTGTTTATTAATATTATTTTATTAAAAGATGGTATCAGGATGAATATATAAGAATTCTATCATCGAAACAATGAATTATAAAAATTAGACGGTAGGCATTTACCAACCGTAGAAATAACTTCTAAGCAATAGAGTTAGGCGTTGGAGTTAGACAGTTCTAAGCGCTCCTAGACCGTTTTAGGCAATCCTATAAAATTGTTACACAATTATCATTTTTAGTTTTTGTTGTTTCGTTATAGTTTGTAAGGTTTATATGTTGTTTAAATTAGTGTTTGTGTCTGCTTTTTATTTATGATTTTAACATTATTAATTTTTCACGTCGATTTTTCTGTATAATCTTCTCATTTATGATATTTTTTTTGATGTTTTAGTTTTGATATTTATAATAATTTGAACTATTTTGGAAAGTAGACACTTTTGAGAAATATTATTTGCCAACAAAGTACTTTTCATATAAATTTGTAAAATATGTACTTTTTTCTTTCTTCCTCTAATACATAATTTGTAAGATGACCAATTTAATCATTTTTTCTTCTCATGTGCATATACAAGGACTCCACAAAAATCATTTGTACAATCCTAATTTTATCTTTTTCCCTTTAATTTTTTTTTTAATTTGATTTTGTAATAAATCTCTAAAAAATAATTACCACAATAACAAATTAAACCTTTTTTTGCGAATCTAAGCGTCTAATTTTGTTATATTTTGCGATATGTAATGTTTTATTTTGTTTTATCTCAATTCGATGGTGTACGAAATAATAAAAGATGGTGTACAATGACAGTGTATGACAGTAATATTAAATATAGTATACGACGATGATGATGTAAAAGGTGGTGTACATGATATTGATGGTGTACATGAAAAGATAAGATAGTGGATCGCACCATACAAGATAGTGTACATGATAATTATTTTGTCTAACTTCAACCCGATGGTGTACGTAATAATGTAAAATATGGTGTACAAATGATAACATCGTATTTTGACCCCTTTTTACTATAGTTTTCTTATGCTTTTAAAAAGTTTTTGTATTAATGATTTTAAAGGTGTTTTCAATTATTTCTAGTTTCAAAAAGTCTTTACAACCAAAAGAATAGCAAAACCCGTTTCAGGATAGTTTCCGAGCATCAGAAGTATGACATCCGTTGAAAGACTTCCTCTTCACCAAAGTTGATAATCTTGGAGTTGTTGGAAAGATAAAAGAGTCACCTTTCATCTCCAAGTGGAATGAGACTAAAAAATTGATCCAGTCAAAGAGTTATTGCCGATATACTGAAGACATATCCTGCAAGCTCAAAAAAGAAGCAAGTAGAGAATGAATATTTAAGCAAAGGGGCAACCCACACCGGTCACTAAGCTCGTGGCCGGTGTCAAGAAACTCCTGGTACCGGTCACAAGCCACATGACTGGTGCCAAACCATTCTTCCACTTCCTTTTACCAAAACGGCAACATTTCACTTATTTCGATTCGGGAGAACCCTAAACTGATCTAGAAGAGTTGAAGACCTATAAATACACCCTTAGACGCCCTAGAAGAAAAAAATACGGCCTCTTGGCCACAAGGCTCTCCACAGAACTCGGCCTCTTGGTCGCAAGTTCTCCCTCGCACCATCTCCATAGATCTAAACACTTTCTTTCATAGTTTTTTTGTTGTTCTTCGTTTCATCGCTTTAAGGGAGACGAGTCCTTCTCTTTGTATCTCATAGATGAGTATCCTGAACCCTATGACTTCTCTATTTATCTATATGATTTCGTTTTGCTTTTGCTTTAATCTCTTCTTGTTCGATTAGTTGCTTTGTTAGAGATTAAGGGTTTTTCGTTGGGGATTGTTTATTGATTTGTTTAGTTGCTGGATCTAGGGTTACTTTCTATTAGAAATTCTTCTGGGACATCTTTTACTTAATGCACCATAGTTAGATTCGCGACCTAGCTGCTGATCTAATAGAATATGAGCGCTATCCGTGTAAACCTACTTCTCGAAACTAGTGTTACCGGAGTCTCGCGTCATAAGAAGCACACACCACTTACTTATGGAGTTTTGTGAACTTATCAAACTCGTTTTACTTGCTGGTCGAGATACATCGTTGCCTGTGAATTGCTGAGTAACGGAGTATTGAGACTTTAATCATTCAATTTTATGACTTATATGTTGTTTGTTCATTCGTGTTTCATAGTTGAGAATTCGATAATAATCGATTAAGTGTCCTTAATATGCTTGAATGAAACGATCCAAAAGCCCCATTCGAATCCTTTGATTGCTAACGTTTGTTTTCTTATTTATTTTCGTTTCCAAATCATTTACAAAACCAACCAAATATATTTTTGTTTTAGCCATATTTCTACTCCTAATAGACTTGTCGTGCAACCTCAGTCTCTGTGGGATTCGATCCTTAAGTACTACACACAATTAGCTATGCACTTGCAGCTTAACGTTGTGTCTATTTGAGGTAAAATATTGACTCACGTCAAGTTTTTTGGCATCGTTGCCGTGGACTAATGCGTTGCCTTCATATCTACGAGTAGAATAACTTCTAAGATCTTTTGTTTTCTAATTTTTAGTTTTAAGTTTATTATGTTTCAGAGATTTCAAAGATGGAGAATACTCGACATCAATGAAGTTTCTACAAAAAAAAATAGAAAAGAAGAAAAAAAAAAAAAAAACCAAAAAAAAAGAAGAGAGAATCAGTCAGACCTTTCTTGGTGTTAGGCAAGAACGGAGGAACAAATGTCCATTAATTTACTTGAAACTTGGTGACAAGATGCACGACCCACGTACCAAGCCACAGCCGAAAGCTAGGTATCTCACATAAACAGAAGGTAATGAGTAACAACATTTCCCAAAACACTCACATCATCAAAAAAAGTTCTCAAAATATTCAAGTCTACAACGATTCTTAATGAGATAATAGAGAAGCAAACTAAATACATCTACAAGTCTAAAACTGAATTCTTCATCTGGGTAAACACATAAGGACCAACTATATCTTCAACTCTCTTTACCACACCAAACTTGATACTTGGTTAATGTCGATGTTCAGCTTTGGTTCTTGTCCATTTTCATATAACTTTTCTAGCAATGGAATGATGAGATTAAAAGAATCTCTCATGTTTTACCCTGTAAAAATGTATGACACAAGCTGTTAAAAATAGAAATTCTCTGTTTTTTTTCACGATTTAGGGAGGCCTTCCAAAATTGTATGGAGTTCTTCTTGAATTATCAAATTGCTAACTAGTATCAAAAACAAACCGCATATGTTCATATAATTTTCTCCAAAAATTATAATTCATGTTCAATGTATATTTGTCTTGTATTGTGCTTAGCTTTTAAATACAAAGTTCATCAAAGGTTTTACAGAACAATGCAGTACCTTAACCTTGCGACTATTATAAATCTCTACACTTGTCTCTGGATGTATGATGGCTTCACTTGCTGTTTACATAGCACGAAGATAATATTTAGCACGAGGCACAAAAATTTAAGAAATAGAATTTTGAATCAATCCAGATCAATATTAGCTTTAAAGTGTCTGGTCTCGTTTACCGATCAAGAACTGCAACTTTTTCCAAAGCATATGAAAAGACACACAAAGACCAGTTCAAGTTCATAATCTAAAACCATAAAAGAAGGAATACGTCATCCAAAATAAAACCCAATAACATTCACTTTAAAACCCAGCACATATTTTCTAAGAAGACTCTTCAATTATTCATCTTCCAAAATTGGAGAGATTAAATCCTCAATTTCGCAAAAGACACACCACGAGAATTTTACCACAAATTGAAAACAGTTTGAGAAAGATGAAAACCCAAAAGAAAAAACTTAATCAATCGCATAGATCTGCACGAAATGTTCGTACCCTACCGCACATTGTTATTTATGTAAACAATTTTTCTCAACATTAGCTTTTATAAGTCAATCTTATAAAGTTTTGACACAAAAAAAATCAATCGCATAGATTTCTCCTTATAATTGAAAATGGAAACCAAAATCTAAAAAGAAGCTTCACATCCAGATCCGGAATCGAGTTGTTTTAGAATCGAAACCAAAAGTTAAAGAAGAGTTTCACATCAATCAAGTTGTTTTAGAATGGAGCTTACTTTGAATTTTAAATTTGAGATTGAAGAAGGGATTAAGCAGAACGAGAGGTGAAAGATATTTTTTAGTTTTGTATAGAAAAAATGAAGATTATAGTTTTAATATTGTTTTGTTTGGATTAAATATTTTATTTATTTTTAATAATTTAGATTTTTTCAAAATTAATAATATTTTTTAATATTAAATTTGTGTTATTTTTTAGAATTTTGTAAATGAGGTGGTAAATCTAAAAATAAAATTTAGTTTTATATTATTCGGAAGAATTGTCCAAAAAATTCGAAAGAGTAAATTAACACCAAAAAAAAGACCACGCTACTTTTTTTTCCAAGTGCCGTCTCTTTCCTCTCTTCTTCCAAATTTCCCCAAATCCCTCTCCCACATAAACCCTAGAATCTCCAAATCTCTCTGTTTACTAATTCCTTTCGATTTAAGACATTAGCCCCAAAAAGCTTCCATTTTTATAATCCCATAGATCTCCATCTTCTGCTCTGAACCGTCGCTTTAACGTATTGTTCCGTCTTGCCACTTCTCCGCCATGGCTACGCAGCAACCACAATCCGCCATTAAAGTAAGCTCTGAAGGTACCCTTAAGCTTCTTTTTGTTTGGGGTGTCTTCAAATTGAAGTCTTTTGAATTTTCCCGTGTTGGGTTTTAGGGCGCGAAAGTGCTTATGGTTGGAGCTGGTGGGATTGGTTGCGAGTTACTGAAGACTCTTGCTCTTTCTGGTTTTGAAGACATTCATATTGTAAGTTTTGTCGATTTGTTATCCTTTTGTGACTTTTAGTATTCTTCTTCTTCTTCTTCTTCTCTTTTGAGATTCTGGGTCACAGACGAAAGTTCAAGCATTTCAAATCTCCTATTTTGTGCTACAAGATTTGATTTGGGATTTAGGGGTTTTCATGTTATTGATGATTTGAGTAGTTTCTACATCTTTCAGCTTTTTGATTTGCATGGTTCATGAGATCACATCTGGATTCTACTGAATACAGTATGGGTTAAGTTTGACTTGTTGAAGATGGACTTATATGTCTCTAGGAGAACTTTGTGTTTAGCTGTCTTCGCCAATAGGTTTTGCGTAAATCCAAATACTCTGGTTAGGCAATGTATAGTTTGGTTTGCATGAACTACTTCTGTTTAAATTTTGGGATTTTATAGATTCGTGATTAACTTTTTGTATCAGAAACCATCAGATTTTACTTGCGGTCCTTCTGGATTTCTGGATTCGGAAAATTAATAGAGCATTTATAAGATTAGTTTGTATCTGTGATTAAGTTACTGACTCTGTTGTGTTACAGATTGACATGGACACTATTGAAGTCAGTAACCTGAATAGGCAATTTCTATTCCGTCGTTCTCATGTTGGGCAGTCCAAGGCTAAGGTAATTTTGCTTGAGCTAAGTCCAAGGGAATCCATTTCATAAGAGTTAATATGTTTTTACCATATCACCAGGTTGCCAGAGATGCAGTATTGAGATTTAGGCCTCACACTAATATAAGATCATATCATGCAAATGTGAAGAATCCCGAGTTTGATGTTGATTTTTTCAAGCAATTTGATGTTGTTCTGAATGGACTGGACAACTTGGATGCAAGGCGTCATGTGAATCGTCTCTGTCTTGCAGCTGATGTTCCTCTTGTAGAAAGTGGGACAACGGGCTTCCTAGGACAGGTTATTCTGCGTGCCTTTTGGTCTTGCAGTTTTTTATTTCTCGAAGCAAAGTCATGAGTTAGATGCACTACAATGTTACGCTTGAACGGCGTAACTGTTATCATTTCTCTCCTATCTGACTTTGCTATACTTGCTTGCGTGTACAATCAGGTAACTGTGCATATAAAGGGAAAAACAGAATGTTATGAGTGCCAAACCAAACCTGCTCCAAAGACCTATCCTGTGTGTACAATAACCAGCACTCCAACTAAGGTATTAACAGTGTCTCGTTTGTTCCAAATTTTTGTGAATCTTGGGGAACTTATATTTTATTTTGGCTGGTATAGTCTTATACTAAGCATAGTGCTTGTTTTTGATGTGCCAATATTTTGTGAATTGATTCTACAGTTTGTGCACTGTATCGTGTGGGCAAAAGACCTGCTCTTTGCAAAGTTGTTTGGTGACAAGAATCAAGATAATGATCTTAATGTGCGATCCAACAACTCTGCAAGCTCATCCAAAGAAACAGAAGATGTATTTGAACGTTCAGAAGATGAAGATATTGAGCAGTATGGTAGGAAGATATATGATCATGTGTTTGGTTCTAACATTGAAGCGGCTTTGTCCAATGAAGAGACATGGAAAAATCGCAAACGACCAAGGCCTATATACAGTAAGGATGTCTTGCCTGAAAGTCTGACTCACCAAAATGGAAGCGCTCAGAATTGTTCTGTTACTGATGGTGATTCAGTGGTCTCTGTCATGCCGACGCTTGGCCTGAAGAATCCACAGGAATTGTGGGGTCTAACACAGAATTCTCTAGTGTTCATAGAAGCATTGAAGTTGTTCTTCGCCAAGAGAAAGAAGGTATGTGTAGTCCTTTCTGTAAACTCTTCTCGTCTATATATTAGTGTTGGTGTTCTGTTTAATTCATGGTTTTTCTGTATGCTGCTACAGGAAATAGGTCACCTTACTTTTGACAAAGATGATCAGTTAGCTGTAGAATTTGTCACTGCTGCTGCAAATATCCGTGCTGAGTCTTTCGAAATTCCTTTGCACAGCCTTTTTGAAGCGAAAGGTATCGCTGGAAACATTGTTCATGCCGTTGCTACGACCAACGCCATTATTGCTGGTTTGATTGTTATTGAAGCAATCAAAGTGCTGAAAAAGGATGAGGATAAGTACAGGTTTGTTACTTTGAAATTGTATTTCACTGTATTTCATAAGATTTTACCGTTTTTAATATCTATTTAAAAATCATTTTTGTTCTCAATGTCTCTCTCTAGAATGACATATTGCTTAGAACACCCAAGCAAAAAGATGCTGCTTATGCCAATCGAGCCATATGAACCTAATCCTGCTTGCTATGTCTGTTCCAAGGTATAAACATTATTGTTGTTTATCCTTCTTTCATAATCCTTCTTGTATTACCAGTCATTGGATGTTCTTTTTTATTCAACAGACCCCTTTAGTACTTGAGATCAATACTCGGAAATCGAAACTACGGGATCTAGTTGATAGAATTGTCAAAGCCAAGCTTGGAATGAACCTACCATTGATTATGCACGGGACATCGCTTCTTTACGAAGTTGGTGATGATCTTGATGATATCATGGTTGCAAACTACAATGCTAATCTCGAGAAGGTTTGTCTTTGATTGTTCTACCATCTGCATTTTATACACAGGTTTAGATACTGCAATTTCTCACATGCTCGTGTCTTTTTTCAGTTTTTATCAGAACTTCCTTCTCCCATTGTCAACGGAAGCATTCTCACAGTCGAAGATCTTCAACAAGAGCTATCTTGCAAGATAAATGTCAAGCACAGGTTTTGTTTCTTACATTTTGGATCCTGTTTCAAATACAGTTTGGTTTCTGATAATCTTACCATCGACTTCCCCTAAACTTTTCCATTTCATCTAATTACAAAAGCTTTCCTCTTTCAAGATGAGTTATCATGAGACATCATACTAGGATTCTCGCATGACCTGGAAGCTTTAGATAGTACTTCCATGTCTGAAAGTGGCAGATGATTTACGCATCCTCTGCTTATTCTGTTTCTTTTGACAGGGAAGAATTTGACGAGGAAAAAGAACCTGAAGGAATGGTACTCTCTGGATGGACACAACCTCCAGCTACCAATGGCGAGAGCGCATCAACATCAAACAACGAGAACCCCGTTGATGTCACAGAGAGTTCTTCAGGATCCGAGACTGCTTCTAAGAAGAGAAGACTCTCCGAGATTGAGCCCTGTAATCATAAGAAAGAAATGGAGAATGTCGAGAGTGAAGATGATGATGTCATGGAGGTTGAAAATCCCATGATGGTGAGCAAGAAGAAGATAAGAGTTGAATAGGCCTTTTTCTTAAGATCTGATCCCTAAATCCTTGCTTTTTAATTTCTTTTTATTTCGATCTAACTTTCTACTTTCTGAATTTATGTCACGAGAGTATTACAAGTATGATTTTAGGGATTTTTTGATGAAGAAGAAACTACTCAGATTGTTAAATATTTACTAGGACATGATCCTTTGGAGGAGGAGCTCAGGAACTCAAACGAAAGCAGTCTTTGCTTTCAGAGATTCTGTAATGTTTTCACTAACTGTAAGAGCTCCCTTGTAATTCTGGTTGCCAAATGTTCTGTTTTTTGTTTTGAAGAAATCACAAACCACTTTTCAATTCATGTATATTTTTGTTGTCATACATCTTTCTCTAACAATAGGCTTAAAGACACTAACGAATCGGTTAATTATAAGAAGATTTGCAAACGGTTTTATAAAAGTTTGCATGTTGTAACCTAAGTATCAACAACCTATGTATAACATTGGGAGGATGAGTAGATACATCCACCACCTTAAAATACATTTCAATTACAAAACAAAATAAAAAGTACCACACAAATTATACAACAAATCCAATTATACCTTAAGAAGATCAATTTCTTCTTCTTTTTTTGTCTAATTTTTCACACCGTATAGTTTGGTGCAAATTCTTCAATCAGTTTATCTTCCGTTGAGGCTAGCAAACTGAGTAAACATGGCGGTTCCAGAGTGTTGGTCCACTGTCGAGTCATCCTTCTCTTCAGTCTGAGAAACCGGACGTTCACTTGCTGCAGCGGTGGTGGTGGCAGCAGATGAAGGCTGCGCAGCAGCAGCCACGGGCTTAGTAGTGGTCTCAGCCTCCTCAGCCTCAACTTTTCCCTGAGAAAAAGCCTCTTGAAGCTGAAGAGCATATTCTAAGTTCCACAATACATCTCCCATTGTTGGTCTATCAACACCATAATCTGCTAAACACTTCTCAGCAGCTTCTGCAAACTTTTTCATAGATTCAGGATTCACAGCTCCAACGAGATGAGGGTCGATGATCTTTTCGAGCAACCCTTTTTGTTTCCATTGCATAGCCCATTCAGCTAAGTTGACCTGTTCCCTTGGAAGCTGAGGATTAATGGCTGGCCTTGCACATAGAGCTTCTAGAAGAACAACACCAAAGGAATAAACATCGGACTTGTCTGTAAGTTGTTGTCTCCTGAAGTATTCCGGGTCTAAATACCCGAAACTACCTTTCACAGCCGTACTGACATGGTTTTGCCCAAAGGCAACATCTTTGGAGAGACCAAAGTCAGCTACCTTAGCAACTAAAGCTTCATCAAGAAGAATGTTTGTGGATTTGACGTCACGATGGATAATGCCTTGAGCCGTTCCTGTGTGCAAATAGTGAAGCCCTCGAGCAGCTCCTATGCAGATCTCTAGTCGTTGTTTCCATGTCAAAGGAGAAAGATTTTTGCCATAGAGATGGTCTCTGAAAGGACCATTGGACATGTATTCGTAGACGAGGATCATCTCTGAGTTCTCGTCGCAGTATCCAATCAAAGAGACTAAGTGTCTGTGTCTAAGCTTAGACAGCATTTGAATCTCTGTGTGGAACTCTGTGATCCCTTGCTCTGACTGTGGATTGCCTCGTTTGATGGCAACTTGGGTTCCGTCGTCAATGGTGCCAATGTAAACGTTTCCAAATCCACCAACACCGATGATCTCTGATGCATCGAAGTTCTTTGTGACTTCTTGAAGCTCTGAGAGGGAGAAATAGCGTCCGAGGCCAAGCGCGGAATTGTACAAGTTGGATTTGTGAGAACCGGTTTTGCTAGTCATGAAGGTACTGTCACCGGCGTGTATTGGTAGTAACCAAGAAGAGAAACTATTTCTCTTCTGCCAATCTTGTGGCCTCTTCTTCCATTTGTAAACCATTGCTCCAAGACCTACGAAAGCTCCAAACATCATCGCGAACCCCGCTGTTGCAACCATCCCCTGCTTCCCCATACCGGCTTTTCTACCATCAACTCCAAACTCTCCATCAAGACTGTTCACGGAGTTGCTCATCTTCAGAACCTCGACTCCATTCAAGATGGCGTTCTTTTTACCGGTATCTTCTCCCATGGGACCAATCTGGACCTGAAGCTCGGATTTCATAAGAGTCGAGTTCACCACAATGTCTTTGTAGTAAGGAGCAGAAAGATCTCCAGCTACAGTGGACAAATCCAGCCCGGAAATGGCAGTCTTGCCATTGATGTAAACGTTGAAGTAGAGGTCATTAAGAGACTTACTGATGATGTCACAGAAATGTAGACGAATGAAGTAGTGAAATGATGGGTTTGATGGGAAGTTCCATGTCACATTGAAATTAGGATCTATGGTGTGAGAATCAGCCATCTCTGTGGCTGTTGCGTAAACCGTCTGTGGCGCAATCAGCGGTGTAACTTCAGGAGGGTACTTGATCGCTGTAGGGGTTGTTTTGACATCCTTAGCCAGATTCGGATCTTTCAAGTATTCTTTGTCAGGTGTCCATGTTCTTCCTAGTGTGTCATTCTGAGGTGTAATCAAAGGACCACCAACATTAACCCTGTAAACCGACTGGTACGCGTAATCAGACAGACCCGAAAACCCGTTGACAGGGAAAAGAGAAGTGCCTGCATCAGAGATAAGTTCATCTGGAGCTGACACAAGCTCGATACCGTTGATGAAAGCGGCGGAACCTTTCATAGGTTTGAACCTAAGGGCGAACTGAGCATCCGTCATGTTGACGAGGTACTCCTTATGAACAGTAGCTTGTGTACCATTGTTGTTGTTGTTACTTAGTTTAAAATTATGAAGCAAGACGTATTTTTCCGTTAAAACGGAGAAAGTTGCTTGTTGGAGATCAAACTTGTCATTGGGAAAGGCAAAGAAATGGAGACGAACCCAATGCCAACCAGGTCTGGTCAAATGGAACTTGTACGTGGCTTCTTCGCGGAAGATCCTCGCGGTTAGGTATATAGGAGAAGTGAGTTTATCTGAAGGCGGGGCAGAGACCTGAATATCGTCTTTGGCTTCTATATACTGAACCGTCTCTGAGTCACTCTTAAAGACTCTACCTTCAGGGGTTTTGGTTGATGACTTGCTCCCACAATCAATGAGAATGTCATCAGCCGGTTTGAAACCAGCGGTTGGGCCACGACCCATGGCAACCGCTGAAGCTAGGCTGGTTAAGAAGAGGAGGACGGTGAAAAGGAGAGTCATGAAGGGCCTGGAAGAAGAATCTAAGATGAGATACTTAGGTATATTTGGTTTCTTTCTTATCTCCATCCCTCCTTCGTGAGAGGGGAGAGAGAAGGAGAAGAGAGAAGAACGAGGGAGAAAATGATAAGACGAAACGAAACGAGATTGTTGGGCTGCTTGTGGTTGAAGAAAGAGCGAGAAAAAAAAAAAAAAAAAGGGCATGAAAGAGAGAAAGGATGAGTTGTTTATATGTGTGGCTAGTTTTCTTATTGTGTTTGGTTATAATTAGTGAATGTTTTATTTTTAGCAAACTGTTAAACTGGCTACAGTTTATGACAAAAAGCCAAAAGAAAACGACAATGATTCTCTATTTCAAGAAGAATGAAGAACTAGGACTGGAAACCTAACTAGATCCCATTATCTAGCTTAACGAGGTTTCGCAATTAGTAACATCATCTCTAGAGCATGAAACAGGAACCAAGTAGGAATACAGTGATTCCTAATGATACGAATTTTGTAGCTAGGAATTTAAATCGACATGATCCGATAACTAGAGGAATACAAGTGACAGCTTATTTAACATACCAGCGAGGACTTCTTCGTCAGTGAACCAATGGATCACCTGCTGCCACTGCATTAAAGGATCGGAGACAATACAACAAACAGTTTAACAATTTAGGAGGTGTGTGAACTTTTGTATCTAAATGTTCCAACCAGAATTCTAAGGAATATTGAACATGCTTGTAGCAGAGGAGAGGAATGGGATGAAGATTCCGGGAAAAAAGTTTATGTACGTATGAACATATTTTAGATGTTTGCTAATTTCTTTTTATTTTTCGTACAATGGTGTTTTAACGTAAAGAACTATAAAAGGAGATGATTTAATACTTCATTCGACGGTTGTCAATTGAGAAAAAAATGCTAGCAAAATACAATTCTTATTTTTTTTTTTAAATAAAACAAGAACATGATCATACGGCGGTCACATTCACAGACTACAAACATATTTAAACTAAAGTTCAGTAAACTTCATCAAACGACATATATATATATATATATGATATATTGACCATAAGCCCTTTATTCATGAAATGAAAAGGTCACATGATTGGCGTTCATGGGTGGTTGTGGTTGTGGTGGCCAGGAAGTTTCTCCTTGATCTTCTCAAGGATACCCTTCTTCTCGTGGGGTTGGTCAGTGGTTGTTGCTGCGGTGGTGGTGGGTCCGGTTGTTGTAGCGGTGGCAGGTGTTTGTTCGTCCTTGTGCTTACCGCTACTGAATTTCTCTTTAATTTTCTCCTTTATGCTCTTCTTCCTCCTCCCTCCTTGCCCATCGTCCTCCTATTTCAACATCATATACTCGTCAACTACTAAAAGACCGATCCAAGTGAACGTTTTTTTTATATGGCTCTTCCTAGTAGGACAGATATTGAATTCAGTTTTTAAAGTTTGATATATACCCTTTAGATATTTGTTTTTAGTATTTCTAAAGTTTCAAAAGAATGACATTATTGGAAAGCAAAACTATAAACCCTGATATTTTTGAGAGTATATATTAAAAATAATCTTCTGTTACTTATTGTTTTTATATAGTTGTAAATATGAGTGTGGGAAAGTAGAAACTACTAAAACTTATCATTTTATTTGAAAATAAAAAACTAATCAGGATCTATATATATATGCATAAGAATCTCACCGAGCTAGAGCTAGATGAACTTCCAGACCGACGAAGATGCTCTTCAAGCGAGCCATGGTGTTGTTGCCCTGTAGCGGTTGCTCCGGTACCTGCGGCGACTCCTGTCGCGGTGGCAGCAGCAGCTGTAGGAGCAACTGCCGGATGTATACCTGCAGCGACCGGATGTAGCCCTTCCATGGTGCTAGTAGGGTGCTCTGCAATGTCGCCTGTAGTACTCTCCTTATATTGAGGGGCCGTGGTTGCGACACCGGTTAGGTGCATGGGGTTACCAAACTCATCAGTGAGCTGGACCGGGTTTCCATGTTTATCGGTTAGATGGATTGGGTTTCCTCGTTCGTCCTTCAAATCCGCCATTGTAAACAATCTTTTATATATTTCCTTGAAATGATTGTGTAGTGTAAAGATTCTCAAGTGCTGCTTAGAAAATACTACGTTTGCGGTTGAACAAGTGTGTGTATATATATCATAACATGTTAATCTGCATGGTTATGAGACGTGGCGTATTTAATGTGAAATGTTTTGCCACGCACGGATAGAAGAGGAGTACTACGTGTCCTGTGTGTGCATTGATATGATACGTCACGAATCCGACATAATAACGTTTTCCCTTTTTGATAAATTCGATAGAACAACGTTATCTTGTACGTACGGTGTTTTCTATGTTATATGCCATATATAGACAGATGTATTGAGTCACGGGCTTGAACCGCTACTAAAGAAGGGCGGTATTCTGAGTTTAAATTATAGACTGTATTCGTGACGAGCTGATTGGTCCGACTTAACATTATATATGGTTGGAAAGCATTAAACTAACTAACGTTGAATCATAATGCAATCATACGCATTTAATTTTGTGTTAGCTTTAGTACAAATTTAATTCCACTTTTTCTAATCGTTTTTACAACTTTTTATGACATTTATTTATTTTTACTAACAACTGTTAGGAAAGTAAAACATTTGCATTAAAAAAAAAAACTAAAAGTCGCCTACATTATAAAATAATGATTGTAACTAAAATATTTTCACAAATTCAAGGAAATAGTTTGTAGACTGTGGTAGTACAGTGTTCGGTACTTAAAATAGCATTTCTTTTAAAAACGAATAATACATATATAGATCCCTTGATCCAATGAACCAATTGTCAGATACTTTTTACCTTATCCTATAATTATTATATTTACAAGTGTAAAAATTTGGAAATGCACAAAAGATGAAAAAGGGAGAAGAAAGATTTTGTTGAGACTTGCGAGAAAAATTCTAGGGATACATAACAAGCACACAAACAAGTGTGTACCGTTTGATAAGTATCCGTAACGTTGACGGCCTAGCTTACCAAGAGAAACACCACCCAGAATCTGCAACAAGAATCAATAATCATGAAGGTTTCCCTTGTGTGACTCGTTGGTTTGAGCCCTGAGCTTCAGATTCATAAGTGATGCTTGTAGAGACTATAGAGAGATGCTTACAGTTTCAAAGTTTACTGGATTTGGTCCAGAAGAAGCCTTTCTTTCTGAGAGAATTCTCTTTTGGGGATTTAACACTGTTACTTCTGGACCCAAAAGAGAAGTGTCTTGCAAGGAAAGGCTTTGGGGAATAGTTTCTTAAGCTTGAACTCGATACTAGCTTTGGGGATTTACCTTTGTATCCTGCTGCTGCTGCTGCCACCACCGCCTTGGGGTTGTGATCAAACATGACAAAGTCATCACTGTCTACAACGCGGTTTCTTAGTCTCTTGTTCTGTCTAGCTTTCAAATCCAAATCCGCCTTTAATGCTTTTTCCGACAGCTTGAATGTTTTCTTCTCCCCCAATATGCAGATGGGACATGGAGGGTCGAATTTATCAATTTCAGGTGTCATCTGCTCTAAACACTCTGAATGATAGACGTGCCCACAAGCTAGAATCGCAGCTACAGAGAGTTCGTTAGTGGCAAAGATCTTTTGGCTACTCAACAAAGATTTCTCAGACAAGGATCTCGAGCAAGCACCACAGTTTTGCTGATCATTGGACTTTCTATTTCCATGATTGTCTATCTTGTCACGACGAAGCCCAAAGCACTCGTTATCGTAAGAGCAAGACTCTCTTCGAGAATATGACATCATTTCGGAAAAGGCTTGCATGGACCAACCATCAGACTGAGATTCATTCTTCAGCCTCTCTTCAGTTGCTGAGCTTCTGCTCGGTGAGGTAAATCCAAAGATTTCACCATCTGAGACTTGTTTTGATAGTCGAGGGCGCGGTGTCAGCTTTAATGTCGATGAACTTGCAGGTGGCATTGGCAAGTGGCTCTGCGATGACAGCGGTGACGCTGAGAAGGATGATGGTTGAGAAGCCAATGAAAGAGACAGTTTTGCAGGAGATGGATAATAACCGGGGTCAGTTGAATCATTTGTTCTCTGGGTGATCTACAACAGTAAAATAGGGGTCATACTAACAGTGATACGTGGCATATATAAAGCTAGCAAGTGAAACAAAGCTTTTTAGTTTTTACCTGTTCAGAAACGGAGTCAATGGATGCAATTCTTGAAAAGGATTGATCTGCCACAACAATAACGTGATGTCACAACATGGAAAAGTCATAGTTTTACGATAAAAATGGATGGAGACCAATCAAAGCAAGTCAAGAAGCAAACAAGAGAACAGTTTATGTCAACAAACATATCAATGTCATTTTCGCTCATTAACAGTTTCTGTAGAAAAGTAATCCCAAATTCCAAGCGGGTCAAAAGAAGGTGCCTACATTTTCCTCTCAAGTCTACAGTTTTTGACAAATCAAACACGTTTTGCCAGTAAGCAAAGAAGCAATAGAATTTTACTGAAACAAGCATGGCTAGAAGGTCGAATTTTTTACCTGAAGCAGGAGATTTCTGCCATGACTGCGCCTGAAAATTGTTCAAAGGGGAGCCTTCTGAGGATACAAAAGCAGATTCGGATTTGACATCAGACACATCGTTACGACTAACCCCATCAGATAACCAACTGACAGAAGTCTCTTCACCTGCCACTCGTCCTCTATTATCCCATCGGAAGCTCCAATTAGGAGAATACCTCACATTGTTTCTTTGCAAAATCTCGACAGCTGATGTATTAGGCACTACCATTTTGTCTCGAGCAGCAACACAACAAGCATTCCCCATAACTGAAAGCGTATGATTGAAAAGAAAACTACTAAAGCACCGCACAAAGACACTCCGGGTTAGATGTTTTGGCGCATAAAACCACTTCAAAACCTTCCAAAAAAAAAAAAAAATTCAGGAACTCAATCAGAATCAATTATGTCTATAAATCCTTCAAAACCTAAAACGTCTAACATCAACAGCTAGTAAAACCAAAAAAATCAATTAAAGAGTCAGTCCAAGCTGAACAATATCACAAAAACACCGTCGATAAGAGCTTACCATTCATCCACAAAATAACTTAAAACAGGCCATGGCCAAGATAAATGAAGTTCGAAGTAGAAGCATCAAATCAATACAAGGTTTGGGATCAAATAATCGAAGCAATCTGTTGTTCACTAACTTGTAGGTACATGACTATCTTCACTAAGAAAATCCAAAAGGAATCGGGCAAAATCTTCAAGCAAGTCATAGAACTAACAATAAAACAGATCCGAGAAAAGGGCCAAGGAACTTGCAAGCCAAGTTGAGATTACCCAAAATAGAAACCAACGAAAAACCCTAAAATACAAAATCGAAAACAATTCAGTATGTGAGACGAAAGTGACGAACACCGAACCTGCTCTCGGAAGTCGGAAAACGTCGCCGGAAAGATAAAAACGAAGACAGTTTTCACATAGCTAGAGAGAGAGAGAGATTGGTGAACTTTTATTTTAGAGTGAGAAAACTGAGTACTGCGAGGTTTTGCTTTCTTCTCTCTCTCTTGAAAAGGAAAGAGACGAATCCAAGTCTTTTCTGACGTCTTTATTTAACGCCGTTAGATCGCGATTGGCGTGTTCTGGTTAAGGACCCATATAAACCGTACCAAATGAAAAAAAATCGAGTGTACTTTATATTTTTGTTTTTGACGGGTCAATTGTATACTTTTTAACTTTATGTTAATTTTTTTATTTCTCGTGAAGTTCGACATTTTCCCATATCATACTTTAATTTGTATATTTTGTATTAATTTTGATTAGCAAATGGACCAGTTAAAATTGGTCTCCGGTTTGATAATACCAAACATTATGGTTTGGCTAATTAGCGATATTAAGCGACGTAAGATGAACGATGCCACGTCATCTTAAAAAGACAAAAAGAAATGGAAGAGACGTCAACTTTAACGGAGTGACGTCGGTAAATTGGACGGTTTATCAACATATAAAACAAGTTGGGGTACCAAATGAAACAGTATATTTTATGAAGGACTAAAATAGAAATCCAAAAGTTCTATGTATATATGATAAGTTTTCTTACAGAATACGTTTGGAGCTTTGTGAGGCCAACGCGTAAGGGAATAAAAACGCCACATAAACACGTACATATACTGTACAATCTCTTTTGTTGTCGGTCAAGCCAAACACTCATTATATAGTATAGTAATAAAATAATAGTCACCCAAACAATTAATTGATAAAGAGAAAATGTAGTTTTGTTTCTTGAACAAGTTGTTGGTGTTTGATGGATGAGATTACCTAACAAACACCTATGGTCGTTTCATAGCTAGGTTCAAATCAAAATTTGAAATATGAACAATATGGACATAATAAGGAGACAAGAACGAGAATGCCACTTAATTTAATTATGAATAAAAATGTATCATCTACACAAACAAAAAGTTCAATCTCTACAAAACTGGGGAAAGTAAAAAACAAAGGAGAGACGCAACTTCAGCCAAACAAAAGATCAAAGAAACAGCATATTCAATTCGGTGTTTCAAGACGTCGCCTTTGAAGAACCTCCGGTGTCCAGTTTCACGGCGGGTTCGCGACGCAAGCTGCTTCCTCTCGTGTACGGCTTCTTAGCACCCTTAAAAGAGAAACAGAGAAATTCAGAGTCTAAAGATACATTTTTTTTTTCAAATATATTTGTAGGCTGTCAAAATTCAAAGCAACATAGAATCTTAAATATAAACCCAATGAGCCTTTCTTTTATGTTGAGTTACGAACCCTTTTGTTCTTGCTCACCTGGAAGATCGTTCCAAGTTTCTTCAGTCCTGTGGCACGAGCTCGAAGAACATCCTTGGAAACACTTGGATCTTTAAGCACCTGTGAGAGAGAGAGAGAGAGAGAGACAAAATCAACAACAAGATTAATTAATTGATTATAAGCACAAAAAGGTTATATAATGTGAGATGTATCTTACAGATTGGCAAACATGAGATAGAGTGGATTCGATGTCGAGAACATTGATTTGCCAAAGAGATTGAAGCAAAGCATCCATTTTAGCTTCAATGGCTTTCTGAATATGCTCCTCTTTGTTCTCTCCTTGGTGTTCATTCAACTTGTTCACTTCATCCTGCAACTGAAGTAACGAAACCGCACCTACGGATCGAAACAAAATCATCTAGAGCAAGTAACGACTTTGTTCAGTTAGAAAACCAAAACATTTCTGTTTGTATATATTGCGTTTTTTAAATACCAGAAGCAGCCATCACTTGAGATTTCATATGGTGGCCTTTGTCACGCACCCATTCCGCTAAGAACGGCACTTTCATATATCGCTTGTCTTTCCCGATTTCTTTAGCAGCTTTTCTTGTGTAAATGTAACCAATTGTATGCATCATTGCCTCTCCGAAACCTTAAACAGTCAAAGCAAGATTATGAAATCATTTTCAGTTTATACAAAGTTGACACCTTTTTTTTTTTTTTTGAGGAGCCAAAAGACTATCCTACATGCTAAAATGCAAAAGGCTTTGTTTTTTTTTTACCCGCAGAAGAAAGCCGCTTTGCCTCTTCGTTTGCCCATTCGATAAATTCATCGGTTCGTCCTTCCACAAACGGTTCAAGTTTGTTTTTCAATGTAGCGGCGAGCTTGTCTTCCCTCTCCTTCTGTAGAGCCTGCACGCAATTCCCACATATATACGTGGAGATAAGTAACTAAACATCAAGCAGTTAATAAGAAAGAGTTAATAGCGGGAAAGCAATGTACTTTGATCTTGTCTTGAAGCATTTGCTTTCTGATTTCAGGCTCATATGGTTCCAAGTCAGCTTCTATTGATGCCAAATAAGCAAGTGCAAGCTGCCCAACGTATTCTTCAAAGACTTCGCTTCCGAAAAGCATACCAAACACAGCTGCAGGATCAACCATTGCATCCCTGAAAAGAAAAATTAATCAGATTCAATCACAAACCGAAAAACCGTAGATGCAAAAGTTGTAAACAGAGAGGCAAAAACTTACTGTTGAACCCCTTCTTTGCCATATTTGTCATAAGCTGCTCGCTTCTCCGGATTGCTCAGAACCTGATAAGCCTCACCTAAAACCTTTTCATTCATAAAAGCAACAAAAGACATGAAATATGAGAGACATCAACAGCAATTTGGGAAGATATCCAGAGTAAACAACACCCAAAGTGATACCCTGGAAACGGTACCAATCTGACAAAACACCTTATAATGTGTCTTGATTCACCTGAAAGTTTTTAGCAGCTTGAGGGTCTCCAGGGTTCTTGTCTGGATGAACTTTCCTTGCCTGAAGAGCAAAAAAAAAAAAAAACACCATGATATTCACAATCGAAATTCTATACATTATCATACAAAAAAAAAAAAGACTTACTTTTAAGTAGTAAGCCTTTTTAATCTCAGCATCTGAAGCATCAGTTTTGACGCCTAAGATCTCGTAGTACTCATTCTCTTTCACCATACCCTTTTTCTAAACAATGTGAAACAAAGCACAAATCAAGACCAAGTTTGTAAATTTGATCCCAATATCAATGTATGCGGAAATGTTTACGATTTATTTTCCCATTTTTTGTGGTGACGGAAAAGACAACGATCACTAATTTTGATATCCAGATCTTATAAATAATACCCAGAATTATTTAGGGATCCCAGAATTAGTGGCGAGATCATGAATCTTAGACATAACAAAACAGAGAGAAAAGGCAGAACTTACTGATCGTGCAGAAATATAAATGGGGGCAAGGCACAATATCTCGATTCTAGTTGGCGAATTGAGAAAGGTTTGGTCTTTTATATGACGACGACGAGTAGCAGTAAGCAAAATACAACGATGCAGTTTGTGCTGTTTCCTTGTAATAAAGGACAGAGTTTTACGGTTTTGGTTTTTTGATATTCGAAACGTGTGACCGTGTCCGTGACGTACACATCTCTCGATAAGTAATGCACACGTGTCCCAGAATGTTCCGATTGAACCACGTTCGAGGAAAAAAGTATTTAAAGTAACGAGTCCATTTGAGAATCGAACTCTGCTCTAGAGATTCAAAAGAACAAGGACGAAAACCACTACGCTGTGAGTCAAATTATAGAAAGATTATATGATTAAACACGCTCTTTGAGAAACCAATTGGTACTGAATCTGATTTCGAATACCTTCTTGCCCAACAAAAAGCAAAATTATTCTTGATTTGATGATTGTTTAGCCAGTAATAACTTAGTAACAAACTGTTTTTGTTTGATATCTCTTAAAATATAACGCATTTATCAAGAATCTGCTTAGTGTAGCTCTGACTCTTAATGAGATGTTAAGATATAGATTCAAAGAGCGTGTTGAATCATATAATGTTCATGGATATAGATTTCGACAAGCAATTGCTGCAACTAGTGGTGGGCTTTTTGTTTACAGTGAACTTTTATTTTGATTACTTAGCTTAAGATCATCAAGTTTTGAACTTTTTTACTAAAATGTGGCTGATGCAAAGTTTAAGCCAAAGGCTAGACCACGGTTGAGGAAGCACGTCTCAGTTTCGACATCCCCAACACTCACTGACATTGCCAACGAAAAGCTTTTAACACAACCCTCGGTTCCACACACTGCCTCAGAAAATTTCAGCAGTTTGTTTTCATCACTCAACCAACTTGTCTTAGTATCAATATGTTGCTCTGAGAGTAAAAGATGGATGCTTAAGGATGTGGATTTTATTTTTCAGATTCTTCGCTTTCTGAGGTCCATGTACCTGATAATGACATGTGGAACTTTGTCGAAAGAGGTAAAAAAATGAAGCTTTATATTTACGCCTTGCTTTAAGCGTATTCTTCCTCCTTGTGGTAAAAATGTTTCCTTTCAGAATGTAGATGTGTTATCTGGTGCTGTTCATTGTTCTATCGAAGTGGAACCAGCTGATCCTCTTGCTTGTAATGTGGTGGAAGTGAAACACAAAGATATGCCTATGTTTCTTGATAATCCCAGAACACAAGATTTAGAAACGTTAGTTGATTTTGTTTCCCCAAAAGTTGATGAAGACATATGCGCAAATTAAAGGAATACAACCAGAGGTGTGAATATTTAAACATGTCATACACCGATGTGTCTTCTTTACTGCTGTTTAAAGCTAATTTTGCAATAACTTTGGGCTTGTCCCAGGAAGAAGAGGGTCCTTTGGACTTGGAAAGTCTTAAAATTGTACAAGAGAGCACCAGTGCATATGGTATGTGGCTATGTGCTATATAGCTTAAAAGTTTAAAACTCGATACATTGTGGTTTCCTGTGTTGTAAATTATGTTCTCGTTTCTATGTATTGATTTTTGCAATATGATGTGCCTCTAGGGCAGCATACTGAAAAGTTCCAACCAAAGCGGGCAATGTGATTAAAGGACAGAACAACCATGGTATGAACGAAGAAGCATCTGAGCCTCGTTAGTCCGCTAATGATATTGGTCATATTTCAACAGACTCTAGTGGTCCTTCGATAGTGAATGAGCAGCCAAGAAATGAAGCTTTCAATACGAATGAATACTAACTTTTATGCAATTCTTCAAGAAGAAAACTTTCCCCAAGTTCCTCAAAGAACGGTGAGATTTTTTAGCAAAAGTTCTCACTCACTGGTAATGTATTCGTTTTCCAACTTTACTTGTTAGTATTTGGAAGTAAAGTGAGAGTCCAAGATGTTTTAGATTGTTCTTCATTTGCTAAAGTGTTTCACGCAGTACTAGCAAAGCATCTGATAACCAGTATTCTCAAGAGGACACAGAGAATTTCGATTCAGATGAGAACAGAGAAAACCAAGAAAGTAGCAGCGTTAAACCAGACTCGCCGGTTAACTATCAAACCTACTCGCACAAGACTGCCAGATCATGTTGGTCAAAACAGGACACTGAACTGTTTTATGAGGTAAATTGTTGAACCTTAAGCCCTGATGCTTCTTTGAATGGAGTCTGTGAATCGAAGAGAAATATGAAGGTATCTCATCATCCTTAGGGAATTCGCGAGTTTGGGAGGAAACTCTCGATGGTGCAACAACTGTCTCCTAACAGGTCGCGTCAACAGTTGAAGCTAAAATGCAAGTTGGAAGAAAGAAAGCATCCATTGAAGCTTAATGATATTCTAACAAGTCGCTCAAAACGTAGTAGATGATATTCTTATAGCTAAGAGTGAAATGTAGGATTTAGCAAGACAAAATTATGTTTTTCTTTTGTCCAACTGAAGATGCATGATGTGGTTACTTTATTTGATTGAATAAAATACACTCTTGTTTTGTTGATAAATGATACTAAAGAGTAATGATTGATTAAAAAGTTTCAACAAGAACGTACTAACCAATCATATAACTCAGCTGAATCATTGGATCGACGAAGTCTAATCCGAAAGTCAATATTTCGTGCTGTTAGATCGATCATTCAATTAATGAACCTTCTCTCATTTTTGTTCAATTCATTCTCTGTTGATGATGATTTCTAGAATATTAAATTGTATATATTTGTCAAAGTAAACAAAAATAATAATAAATTTATTCCAACTAGAATTGGGAAGGCCTAACGACCGTTGACCCTTCCTTTAATTGCTCCGTATTTATTTGAAATTTTGTATTTTTTCTTCTAATCTGCAATCAATCCTCCCTATCTGCCACGTGTTGTATAGGTCCCACGGTACGGGTAATGAGCAAAATTACAATTTTCCTCTTATATTTAATGAAGAATTCACATTTTGCTCCACAACATCTTCTAGCTGTCGAAGCTAACCCATGCTCATATAAAATATTAAAATCAAACCGATTTTTCTATCAAAACCAAATAAAAATTACAAACGACAACTCATAATTTAATGACAGATAACTTTAATAATATTATTTCATTCGAATTTATCTTATCATTTTATTTTAGTTTTACACACTAGTTATGTATCATTTCCGAATTAATATTATATTAATTTTTTACTCAAACTCACTAAACACATTGTTTGTTTGATCCATCTTCACCTATGGATTTTAATTACTTAAAGCGGACAAATGTTGAAGAAAAACTAGATTAAAAATTGGGAATAGTTATAATTGATCCAAAATTAAGTGGGGGGTCATAGTGTAAGGAATATTTTTTCCCCCCTTTTTTTCCAACAAAAAAAACAAAACAAAAGCAATTAAAATAGTATTGTCGTTTTGTTGGCGGAATTCTCAGTTGTTTTTTTTATTAAATTATTTTTAATTTTGTTTTTTAAAAAAAATTCATACAGGTTTACAGGTCTATTATTGTCCATAGATCCGTTAAAAGTTTTCACCTACGGCCATTAATGACCGTCTGATCTTCCTCGGTTGATGATGACTAGAGCAACTATCTCTGCACTTTCTCGGTTTCTCCCTATTTAATTACTTTTAATATTAATCCAAATACACCCCAACATTATGCTTCTTTTGCATATTTAAACGAAAACTAATTTTGGTTACAGATTTAACCTCAATTTGACACAATTTCTATATAAAACAAATATTTTATTTCTTATAAATTACACATTATTCATTGAATTTGTGAGACTTTCATTTTTTTTTTGTTATACTAATGAAAAGCTAATCAATATAAGAATGATTGACCTACATAAGATTTTTCATATGTAATGTTGAAATGCATATATACTACAATATTATAACATTTTAGTTCAGTTTGATAAAAATAATTTGGAAAAAACATGTCTTAGATGTAAATTAATTTCCAAAAATCATTAAAATCCTGACACAAAAATACTGTACCACCGTCAATTTGGGGGTAGATTGAAAGACGAAAAAAAGTGTGGGGCTCACAAATAAAAACGAATGTAACAGTTGGGTGTGTCATTAAATAAACAACTTCTATAGAGAGAGGGCATTTTTAGGTGAGGAAGAAGAAAGTGAGAAAGTCCCATAGTTGGCTCCGAATTCTCTTTCTCTCTCTCTCTCTCTCTCTCTCTCTCTCTCCCCTTCAGCGATTTTTCTGGGTTTCTTCTTGTAAATGTGAGATAAGTAGATAGATTCTCAGAAAAATAAAAGGGTTTTTTTTTTTCTTTTCTTGCTGGTGCATTGATTCGTGGATCAGCCATCTTCTTGAAAGATTTGGGAAAGATCAAAGGAATCACAAGATTTTTTTATTTTTAGTCGAAGGAATTTAACATGTCAGGTCCACTTGATCGGTTTGCAAGACCATGTAAGAGATCTGATCTCCTTTATTGTTTGATTTCTTAGAGTTCTTCTTTCTCTGTAATTTTGTGTTTCTGGGTTTAGCTTTTTTTTTTTTTAATTTCTAGGGTTTACTGTAGCGTTAACTTCGAAATGAATGAACTTTGAGGTCTAATTTAATAATGGGAATCCAAAAATTGTGTCTTTTGCTTTCTCGTCTGTTCAATTTAGGTTCTTTTGTTAAATAGTGTGAATTCACCTGTTTGCTTTAGAGTCTTGAATATGGTTTGGTTGAGCTAAATGCAATAGTTTATTATAGACAATTTATGGGTCTCATCAAATCCAAACAGCTTTCACTACAGGTTTTGAGGGATTCTTGAGCAGTGATGAGAAAAAGGACAGGAAATCAGATTTTGAGAATTCTGAGGATGAGAGGAGAACTAGGATTGGTTCTTTGAAAAAGAAAGCGATTAATGCATCTACTAAGTTCAAGCATTCTCTTAAGAAAAAGAGCGGAAGAAGAAAAAGTGATGGCCGAGTGAGTTCTGTCTCCATTGAGGATGTGCGGGATGTCGAGGAGCTACAGGCTGTTGATGCGTTTCGACAAGCGTTGTTAATGGACGAGCTGCTTCCGGATAGACACGATGACTATCACATGATGTTGAGGTTCTTGAAAGCGAGGAAATTTGATATTGAGAAAGCAAAGCAAATGTGGGCTGATATGATTCAATGGAGGAAGGAGTTTGGTACTGACACTATTATTCAGGTTTGTTAAGCTTTTAACACAAGATAGTGTTACTGTTAACCCTTGTTTTTTATTATGTATTTTAACCTTTTATTTGTCTCAACAGGATTTTGATTTCGAAGAGATTAATGAAGTTTTGAGACATTATCCACACGGCTATCACGGTGTTGACAAAGAAGGCAGACCTATTTACATTGAAAGGCTGGGGAAAGTTGATCCTAACAGACTCATGCAAGTTACGAGCATGGATCGTTATGTAAGATACCATGTAAAGGAGTTCGAGAGGTGCTTTATGATCAAGTTTCCTTCCTGCACAATTGCTGCGAAGAGGCATATTGATTCCAGTACAACTATTCTAGATGTTCAGGGAGTGGTAAGTATTTTCTATAATTCCTGATATTGTTATTCTCTATTCCAGGGTGTTGTGAAATGAGTTTTTTTTTCTTTTATATTTATATAATTTTGTATTCAGGGATTGAAAAACTTTACCAAGTCTGCTCGAGAGCTTATCACACGATTACAAAAAATTGATGGAGACAATTATCCTGAGGTATTAGTTAATTGGAGCTTCTAATCCTTGATCTCCTCTGTGTCTGGGACGTCAGGTATCATGTGCTAATCTTGGCTTTGTGCTATTTCATGCAGACTCTCCACCAAATGTTTATTATCAATGCAGGGCCTGGATTTAGGCTGCTCTGGAACACTGTGAAGAGCTTTCTAGACCCTAAAACATCTGCTAAAATTCATGTATGAGGAATCTAAATTATCTGGTTATATCTCTATTATAAGACTTGTCCTCAATTATATGGAATTCAATCTGGATTATTCAATTGTAATGTAGGTCCTCGGATACAAGTATCTGAGCAAATTGCTTGAAGTCATTGATGTCAAGTATGTGAACCTTGACCTTCTGATTCTTTTTTCCTACTCTGGAATTTTGTTTGATTGTTCTATCGAAAACTACATGGTTTGTTCGCTTATGTACAAATTGGTCTGCACATTTTTACAGCGAGTTGCCTGAGTTCTTGGGAGGTGCATGTACTTGCGCAGATCTAGGTGGTTGTATGCTTTCTGATAAAGGACCTTGGAAGAACCCGGAAATCGTGAAGGTCATCTAATTGACTCATCTCTTTTTCCTAGGATTTCATATATATCATCATAGCAGGTTGGAATCTGAGACATTTGGTTTTCTTCACCTTATTTCAGATGGTGCTTCATGGAGGAGCACATCGAGCGAGGCAGGTGGTGAAAGTTTTGAACAGCGATGGGAAAGTCATTGCTTACGCAAAACCGTCATATACATGGGTATGTAGCTATTAAATCCTAGAATTAGTCAATCTTTAACTAGTAGCTTACCATATTGTGCCTAAACTCTGCTCTGTCATAAACACAGATAAAAGGAAGTGACACTTCCACTGCAGAGTCAGGATCTGACGCCGAAGATATCGGATCTCCAAAAGCTATAAAGAGTTTCTCTCATCTCCGTTTGACACCTGTTCGGGAGGAGGTAAACTTTTTTTTGTCCTATCTTCTAGTTACATTTCAGATTCTGGACTGTGCAGATGTATATTAGATACAAATTGTATTCGTGATTTTGCATGCAAAAAGATGTGTATGTTTATCGGTTTTACTATTGAGACTTTGCAGGCAAAGATAGCTGGTGAAACAAGCTTGGCTGGTAGTTTTCCTGGTTATGATGAGTATGTACCAATGGTTGACAAAGCCGTGGATGCAACTTGGAAGGTGAAACCTGCCATCCATAGAGTGGCCTCAAAAGGTTAGTTAGCTGTTATATGCTTTATGGACAAGTAGAAGTAGGCTCCGGTTTAGTACCAAATACTGAAGGAAAAAGATTGAAACATTGTGAAAAACACATCTTATTAGGAATTGATATAATATAGGATAATCGATTCCTTGTTCACATAGGATTTCTTTTCTTATTAGGATTATAAAAAACAGAGGTTTTTCCGATTTCTTTGTGTGGTGATCTTAATTCTATCAATCTGTCTGCTTTAGGGGTTTTAATGTCTCCAACCGTTCCAAAGGATCCTGAAGGCATCCGAGCTCGAGTGCTAGTAATGTTCATGGCATTCGTGATGGCGGTTTTCACATTCTTCCGCACAGTATCTTACCGTGTGACCATGAAACTTCCAGCGACTAGTACTTCCCCACCAGAAAACCAAGGAAACGCAATAGAACTTGGTTCTAATGGTGAAGGAGTTCAAGAGGAGTTTCGCCCTCCTTCTCCCGTACCAGACCTCACGGAAACCGAGCTCCTAAATTCTGTGACGAAGAAACTGACAGAGCTTGAGGGTAAAATCGGAACTCTCCAATCAAAGCCGAATGAAATGCCATACGAGAAAGAAGAACTGTTAAACGCAGCAGTTTGCAGAGTAGACGCACTAGAAGCAGAGCTCATAGCTACTAAGAAAGCGCTTTACGAAGCTTTGATGAGACAAGAAGAGTTGCTTGCTTACATTGATCGTCAAGAAGAAGCTCAATTCCAGAAGATGAAGAAGAAGAAGAAACATCTCTTTTGCTTTTAAAGCAAAGCGAGGAAAAACCAGAACCAGGCATCAAAGTCGCTCTCTCCTTCACACCACGTTCTTAATTTGCTGTTCTTTAAGGTTAAAAAGCAAAACATGACCAAAAAAAAAAAAAACTCTTTTATCTGATTTGATGTTAAAAGCTAATACAGTGAGCTCTGTTCCCTTATGTGATTATGAGCCACGCATTATAATATGAAAATTTATTTTATAGTCATATAGTAAAATCTGTAACTGTAAACTTGTTAAACAAAAAAGTATCGAAATTATTAATCAGGATTCTGTTTTGTGGTTTTTTAATAAACATATTTATCAGGGATTTTGTTATCCAGATTACAGTATATTGTGGCCACACATCCATATAGTGATTATCTCGTAACGCTTCTCAAAAGTTTTTTCCTTGCTTCATCTTTTGTTGTCTTGTTTAGTTTTCTAAAATCAATCAAATTCAATTTTTTTTATGAAGAAAAAATGGAGATAACAATATCCCAATTGTGCTCTCGGGTTAAGTTCTCATCATCATCATCAGTGTTCTGTTTAAATGGAAACAGTAAGAGGAATCTAAGTGGAGATGTTTCAGTCAGTTGCTTGAAAGAGAATGAGCAGATCAGTAATATTAGCTTCACTGCAAAGAAACTTAGGAGTCACGCGCCGGTGGTGAGAGCAACACGCGCCTCCTTGGATGAGAATCAATCCCCGACTGCCGGTGCCGGAGGAGAACGGTGGCTTCTCCAACCCGTTGGTCAGAACTCAGAAGCTATTTGTGTGTTTCTTTATTGTTATTAGTATCACTGAGCTTATTTTAATCTTTTTGAGTCTTAAAAGTCTTTTGTTCTGACAACTTATAGGCGATGGAGACACAAGACACATTGGTTACAAAGTGGCAATGCCTGCTCCTTTTGAGATCTCCTCGGTAAGAAAACACACAGACCCAATAGATATATTTATTTGATGAATTTTGCCAGAGCTTATTAATATGGGTTTTGAGCAGGGTCAAGTTACCGTCGGACGGCTACCGGAAAAGGCTGACGTTGTGATTCCTGTGGCCACCGGTATTTCTCTGTTCTTAGAGACCCATTCGTAATCAAAGTGAAATACGGATTTAATATGAATCAGCTTGGTATAGTTTTGGTTTCAGTTTAAGACTTAAGTTTGGTTTTGAGATTGTTTATTGCTTGGTTTGGATCGGATCCGTCCAGTTAAATCCGGATTAAACACTTAAAGTTTGACAAAATGGTACATACCTAATTCGATTCTATACGGAATAAAGACTAAAGTTTGGTTTCTTATGTTTTACCCAAAAAAAAAAAGTTTGGTTTCTTATGTTGATATTTTTATTTGCTTGGGTTTTGGATGTATCCATTCTGTTAAATCGCAGTGTCGGGAGTCCATGCGACAATCAATACAAATGAAGACAACCTTCTTGTGACAGATATGAACAGCACCAACGGTACATTCATCGAAGACAAACGTCTTATCCCTGGTGTTGCTGCTCCTGCCTTTCCCGGAACCCGAATCACCTTTGGTACGCCAATCTTTTCGTACAATATTCATCTCTATGTGATGAATCGATCAATGAGATTCACTCTTTGTGACTTACAGGAGATACAAATCTAGCGATTTTCCGTGTCTTCAAGCTCCAAGATAGTGAACAATCCACAGAGAAACCAACGACGGAGTAACATTAAAACCGAAAACTGCTTCTGTTTGCTTGCAATTTACCTGTTTTTGCAGTTCTACAACATTGTTGATTTATGGGTATATATAATTATATATATAAACAATACCTTTTTTATTTTATATTATAACATATATGTTTTTGTTTTTAGTATGTTACAAATTAGGTGTGAAAGAATGATAAGTGGTAAACATAAGCTTTCAGGTTTTTCCATGGACAAAAACAACAAAACATTTACAGAAAGCAAATCTCCACATTTTTTTTATCTTTAAATACTCTTCACGAATATAGTTATCTTTATATGTATAATAAATATGGTTTTATATATTTCCAGGTTTCTTCAAAGTCTTGAGGCATCATCAATTCAAGTCTTTCAGAATCCGAAGAACTGAAAACAAAACCAAAAATATATATGAATACGTAAAATCGAGTGTGCATAAAATTTTAAGAAGAAGTGTTTTAAAATGTGTAGTTTGTTACCTTCTTCTTCTTTTTCTTCTTGTCGATATAAGCCATTATCTCTTGCTGCGTAGCCATGGCTTCGTCCAGCGTCTAATATTTTTAACAATAATAAATTGATTTATAGTAGAATTATGAAAATAGTCTAAATTTTATTACAAAATTAATAAAATATTTTAAAACTTTTATACGTTAAAAATAGTCTAAATAAGTAAATTATAGTTTCTTAAGTCTAAAATATTAAACCCTAGCTGTCAAAAAAAAAAAAGAAAAAAAAAACCTAAATCCCAAAATACAAACCTCAGTATTGAAAACCTATACAATAAAATCTAAATCATAAAACATAAACAAAATGGTTTATTTTCTTAATTTGAAAAGAAGTAGCCTATTTTTTTAATTATCTTTTCTAATGAAATCTCATTTATTTGTTAAAAATATTTTAAAGTTTGATAAAAATTATTTTTTTTTTATAAAAAGAAGAAACTAACCCTCATACTCAACCAGAAGCTTTGCCTCTCTCCAACAAAACCAGAGTTGGGTCAGGCAAAGCTTCTGGTTGAGTAAGAGAGTCCATACTGTTGATAGAAACTAGTTATGGTGGCAGTTTAACTGTACCTTTTTTGTCTGGGCCAACTGAAGCTCAAGCTCGTCGACGCGGCTAAGAGCGGCGGTGAGAATCTGTTCTTTCTCCGGCGAGAACGATGCCGGCTGATTGTCCAAAGACCTACATTTCTCCTCCAACTCCGCCATTCTTTTCACCATCGACAGATACTCTTGGCTTGACACCAATGTAGTCTCTGCTTTCTCCGCTTCGCCGCCGTAAATCGCCGCCTCAGTGAGCTTCCTAGGCATGTTCTTCGTTAGCCTCACCACGGTCATTAACCCCATCATCAACGACATCACGCCGCCGAATAAATATCCTTCTCCTCCCCTCCTCTGCGATGGCTTCACAGCAGAGTATAGATCTGTGCCGGCAAAAACACATATAGGTAATGAGTGGCATGTTAGCTGAAGAGTGTAGCATACTAGTAAAACAGCGGAATCACTTTTAAAAAACGTGAAAATATGATGAATGTTTGGAATGGTGAAAAATAACGAAATCATGTTTTCAAAACGTGAAAACACGGATAAATGGTATAACAATACACGTTTTAGTTAAGAAACAATGTTTCTGTGTAGTGTACCTTCAGGTTCGGGAAAGTTTGACTTGTGGAGATTTGCAGGCCAAGTAGAAGCATTCACAGTTTTGTCAATCATCGGTATGAATTTCGCGTTCTCTGCATCGAAATTGTTCTTCTGCAAATTGGATTTTAAATCAGTCAAACAGAAAATCTAGAGAAAAAGAGAGAGCTAAAGAAGTAAACTTTTATAGACAAAAAACGAAACTCACCGCAAAGGAATCACATTTCTTGAGTTGTTTCAAGCAAAAAACATAAGAGAAAGTTTTTAGATTTTTAACTATAATATAGAATTGTAATTAAAGATCAAATATATTTGTTGAGTTCTGTTCTTACCTTCGTTGTGTTCTCGTCCACTGAGATTGTCTTCTCTTCAATGTTTGACAATGTCTTCCTTGGGCACTTTCCTTCTCCGTTCTGAACCATCTGTATATAGTTTAAGATTCAGTTTCTCAGTTCATCGTTTCGTAAAACTGTTTTCGAAGATTCTCTATTATCTTATAAGTACCTTGAAGATGTCAGGGTCGTTCCATGGACCTTTGTCTGAACGCATGCATCCACCTTTGTCTGCACAAGTGCAGTTACCACCCAAGAACTCAGGAAGTTCACTGAACACATAACAAAAATAAACAGAACGTTTAAGATTAAGAGTTGTGGCTAAAATGCAGAGTTATGAAGCTCTATCTTTTTCTTACTTGGAGTCAATAATCTCAAGCAGTTTGCTCTGGTATTTGTTTCCAAGAACCTGTACATGGGGGACATGAGTTTTCTTGGTTAATCGTAAACCTTAAAGTTTGGATCTTTGGAGTGACACAAAACGGAAAGAAACAACAGCTTACGTGAATCTTTGCGGTGGTCTTTGGGTCAAGGAAAGATTTCACAGTGCTCCACAGAAGCCTGAACCCAGAACCAGCGTTGATAATGAACATACGGTTCAATGTCTATACGATCCATAAACACGAAAAAAATCTCAGTACTGTATTGAGTTGATAATAGTGATAACAAACTACTTGAAAACCATTAAGAAACATCATAGTAACCTCAGGGTAGTTATCGCTATCGATCTTCTGGATACGCTGAAGAAGATCCCTTGCAGCCTTACTGAAGTTCTTCAAACCCTAGAAATCCAAAACAATATATACCAGCAAAATCACTCACTCATTCTCTCTTTTTCTTTGATCTGAATACCGAAAAGAGACTAAATTAAAAGCATACCACGCCTTGCACATCCAAGATCGTGGTGCTCTGATCAATATGCTTCTTGGCAGCAATGGAACAAGCTGGTAATTTGATATTGAACGTCTTCTCAAACTCCCTCACGTGGTACTTCACATACCTGTCGATCGTAGTGACTTGCATCAGCTTTGTGGCATCCACTTGGCCTAGCCTCTCAATGTAAACAGGCCTTCCTTCTTTGTCAACACCATGGTAACCTTGAGGATAGTACTTGAGGACTTCGTCGATTTCCTTGAAATCAAAGTCCTTTGAAAGAAGAAGAAGAAAGAATCAGACTTTAAATTAAAGGAGAAGACAAAGAAAGAAGATGATCTCAAAACGTTTGAACTTCTCTAACCTCTATGATTGTGTCAACACCAAACTCTTTCCTCCAGTGGATCATATCAGTCCACATTTGCTTTGCTTTCTCGAGATCAAACTTCCTTGCCCTCAAAAACCTAAGCATCATGTGATGATCATCATGTTTCGAAGGAAGAAGCTCGTCTAAGATAAGAGCCTGACGGAAAGCGTCGACAGCTTGAAGCTCTTCAAGATCAATGTCGTCAACGATAGAGACAGACATGACACGGCTGTTCCTTCGAGTTCTCTTGGTGAAAGAGTGTTTGAATTTGTTGGAGGCATTGATTGCTTTCTTCTTAAGGGAACAAAGCTTTGTCTTCTTTTCATCCTCTGAGCCTTCATAATCTGCGAAAACAAAAACCTCAGATTTCAGAACCTTTGCTTAAAAATGTCTCCTCCGTTGCAGAGAGCTTCACGAATCATGAATAATAATAATAATTTTGTCTTAGAACAACGTTTCCTCCTTACCTCCTAGCTTATTATGTCGATCCATATGAGCAGACATCGTATCCGTCATGATTATAGTCTGGATTTTAAGCTTTCTGTTGTCACATAAAATACGGGTTAAAAATTATCTCTGATACACTAACAAAACCACAGAATCCGATCTAAAGAGATTATATAAAAAAGGATCAGTTTCATCAAGAGCTTATTTGTTCCTTGGCTAACAATCAATCAAAAAGAAGAAGAATCAGGGAAACTCATGCAGAAATCTGATCAAACAAAGTTTTTATACAATCGTGAAAAGAGATTCTAAAAACGAAAAAACAGAGATTCAAAATCATCTGAAACAATCAAAGACATCATTAGTAAAGGTAAAAAAGAATCAAACCCACGTTTTTTTTTTTTTTGGTAATAAGAAACAGATAATGGAAAATAGGGTAAAATTTAAAAATCAGGGAGGTTGGAAACAATCGGAAAATTCAAACATTTAGCGATGGATTGAGGTTGGTGGAAACAAACGAGAAGGAAATATAAAAGATGGCTCTGTTTTTACCTATTAAGAATCAAAAGCTAAGGAAAGGAGAAAGAAGAAAGAAAGAGAGGTGTATATAATCTCTCTCTCTCTCTCTCTATTTCTCTCTTAGCCCCTAAATAAAGGTTACGGCTCCAGATTTAGAACGCGAAATCTCAGAGAAACAAATCTAAGAAGAGAGAGAAAGCTTATTTACTATAAGGGTATTGACAAAGGTTTTACCTTGTTTTGAAATCCAAAGAAAGAGAGAGAGAGTTAGCTTAATCCATTAAAAGGGTTTTGGAAAAGGTTTGACCTTTTTTATTGTGAGTATCAATGGAGCGTACATTGTAATTTGTAAAGAGACAAATAAGAGAGAGACAGAGACAGAGAGAGAGAGAGAGAAGAAGAAGCCATTTTTATAGGGGAGAAGAAAGGCGCGTGCTTTGCCGGTTTTCTGGTGATATATTTTTGTAAATGGAAGAGCTTTGCGATTTTAATATTTTTCCCCTAATAATTTTAGACACAATATATTTCCACATTTAACATTTCTCAATCTTTTTTTTTTGTCAACTTGGAACTAAATAGTGCTTCAATAACTTTAGTTAATGTAGGTTCATACCGTGTTAAAAAAATTGCTAGGTTCTAATCGGACAGCAAGAGATTATACGGGGTTTAATCGGATACAAGTTTGAGGGTTATTTAATGTTTTAAAAACATATTAATCCATTATAATTAAAATATTTATATAATATTATTTTCAAAATTGTATTAAACACATAAAAACAAGGTTTTAAGCTCATACTTTATAATTTTTATTTAATTACGAACATACGTTGGACGTTTTGAATTTTAGATAAAAAAAAAATTTGGGATAGGCGCCGCCTAGACGGTTTAGACGACCTAAGCGATCGAAAAATCGGCTCAACGATTAATCTTACCGATTTGGACAAAATCGTTGTGGTCTTCTAATCAACGATTAAGTGGTCGCCTATTCAGCTAGGCAACGATTTTTAGAATAAATAGTTCATATAGAGAACATAGACAAAGAAGAAAAAAAATAGTTTTTATTAAACAAAAAAAAACTAAAAATATAATTTTTTTTTACTAGACAAAAAAAAAGATTTTTCATGTTTTATAATACACTTATAACAGTAATTTAATAATAATATTTTTATACATCTGTGTATGGAATAGAAAAGTATATACGAATTAGAATCATGCTGTATTTTCTTTCTAACTATGTAAGGAAGAGCTGGTTTTCTTACTTTGAAATTGTTAATTAGAATTTTGTATTTCCGACAATATAACTATGAACGGCATGGCTGATGGCTTTTGGCTTTCCCCAAATAAATAAAAAGAGAATTTACAGTAGCAAAAATGAAACAATTATCATTAATTCTTTTTAATATGTCAACTAGTTATCATTTATTTCTTCCAGCGAAATATACAATTAACTGTATTTAAATTTTGATATATGGACCGACCGACCATCATGAATGAGAGAGCCCAAGCTTCCAGCTCCCCCATATTAATTGACTTTATAATATTCACATTAATGATATGACTATTAAAAGAAAAAAAATTTGTGTGTATTATTTGTTTGGTTACATAAAAGGGTTTTATGAAAAAAAAAACCTTCGAAAATCGTCATTTTTTTCAACTTAATCATTCATTTCTAGAAAATGCAAATCAATCATACGAATTCAAAAATAATACGCAATATAAGTCTTATATATATCTTCTAAATGTATTCACGGTCACATACATTAGTTTTTAGAAATTCTAAAGGTAGATTTGAACTCTTAGTCATAAGGATTTTAATTTGATATATCATTTGTTAATATTTTACAAATTTGACGGTAAAAATACTGGTTATATTGCGTATTATTTTTGACTTCATATGATTTATTTGTATTTTTTAGAAATTGAGGGTTAAATTGTAAAAAATGGCGAATTGAAAGATTTTTTTTTGGAAACCCTAAATAAAAGCAATTTTGTTGTAAAATAATAGTAAAAAAAATCTCAGTTTCGGAAAAAAGTTATCTCTGAATTAAGAAATATTAGTGGATCACTAATCAAAGTTAAATAATTACCTTACCTTAATAAATGCATACAGTCCACCTAATCATTACGGGTTAACTAAAGTTTGGGCCTAAAAACTGATCAACCTTCACGGGCTCATACTCTTTTAACAAACATTAATGGGCCAAACTAAGGCCCATGTAAGTATTAATTACTTTGGTTTAATTTTCACAACAGTTCAATTAATTTTAGATTTCGCCGCCTTGTTCATTTTCCATGGCTAGTCGCCAACTCCTACTCCTACGGCGATTCCGACAGCTATGGCGGCGGAGATTTTTTTTTTCCGACCTTAGTCTACTTGTAAGAAAGAGACAAGCTAGTTCCTCACTCATTTAATGAATATGTGATGTTTTGGATTTTACCTGAGAAAAAAGTCATGTAATGGTCCTACTTGAGTTTGGAGGTGAAGCATCTACTACGACTGTGTATGGGTCCTGGATTCACTGATAGGTGAGAAACAATCAACCAATGAATTTTGATAAGAAAAAAAATCAGATATAAATGCATGTAATTAACTTGAGCTTATTTCACTTGTGACTCCATGAAATTGCATTTTATCAATTATGAATCCATGGTATTATATTTCAAGAGTAGACAAAATTTACTTATTACATTTAAATCTAGTGGGAATTCTCATAAATGGTCCAAATTTGAACACCAATGTGTTTAGCTTGTACCTCTTTTGAACCATTCTACACAGTTCATTCTTTAATCTACTATATTTTAGATGCAACTGACTTGTAAAGATTGATTATTTATTTATTTTGAAATTATTTGTAAACTCGAGGAAGGTCCATGTTACTTTTCAGAGAATGTTGCTTCTCATTCAAGTTGTTGTTTTAAATATAAACACAAGCTTCCACATTGTTTAGCCTAAATTACATACATTATTTTTCTCTCATCTGCGTTGACATTTTTTGTTTCTTCCCCTGATTCCAGATTTTGATCCATCCAAGGTAATTTCTTGCACATTTCTCATCTCTCTTAGATTTTGCAGTTGAAAAAACATCTTATTACAGGATCTTGATAGATTCCAAGACATGTATCATTCCATTGCAGTTGTTGTGTCATTTTATCAGCTTTAAACTTCATTGAATTCTTGGTTCATTTTCAGCATATGGCTACTGGTGAAGCACCGTGTAACAATGGCCAGTGCACAGTTTCAGTTACTAGGAGTTACCAAGTTGTAATAGCAGCGACTAGAGACATGGGTCTTGGTATGGACATGAAGCTTCCTTGGGATCTACCTACAGATTTTCAGTTTTTCCAAGATGTAACAACTAGGACATCCGATCCCAAGAAAAGGAATGCGACTATAATGGGAAGAAAATCATGGGAATCTACTCCTCTCGAGATTCGTCCCCTTCCTGGTCGGCTTAATATTGTCCTAACAAAGTCTAGCTGTCTCAACATTGCCACTGATGAGAATGTATTGGTGTGTAGTACCATGGAATCGGCTCTTGAACTTTTAGCCACCGCGCCATATTCCTTGTCCATTGAGAAGGTCTTTGTCATAGGAGGCGGCGAGTTGTTAAGGTTTGCATCCTCTTTCCACATGGTTATTGTTCTTTTTCTAAAAAAACCTGTTGTTAAAATTTGAGACTTTTAGAACTTGAGGTTTGATGTCTAGATGTGATTGATGGTACTATGGTTAAAGCTCTTTTGAGGCCTTAAGTTAGATGGTTGAAGTTTAGTACTGTGAATGAGATGATGATTGGACATTTGGTACAAAGTACAGAACAAAAATACTGGTTTAGTCAAGATTTCAACTCTTTCTGCTGATAAGTTTTGTGGTGATCTCTATAGGAACTATATGAATGCACCCAGTTGTGATGCTATCCACCTAACCGAAATTGATATAAGCGTGCCATGCGATGCATTTGCACCGAGGGTGGGTAAGTCACTATACCGTCCATGGTACTCATCATTTCCAATTGTGGAAAATGGAATTCGATATAGCTTCAACACTTATGTCCGAAGAAAAGATCCCATTGTTGGTTCCGGTGAAAAGAAAAGTGTTGCTGGGTCAGATTTCAAGAAGTACTCGTTCTTGCCTACAATGGTTTTCGAGAGGCATGAGGAGTTTGGTTACTTGAATCTTGTTCAAAACATTATATCTAGCGGGGACATGAATGACAATAGTACTCTTTCTAAATTTGGCTGTCAGGTGAGCTGTGCTTCATCTTTTTTAGGATCTTTCTCCTTTAATCGAGCTTACATGTTTTGGTTCATTTGCAGATGCGGTTCAATCTGCGCAAGACTTTCCCGCTTCTCACAACCAAGGCATGTCTTATTTCTATCATGTATCCTTACTACTATTTCAGCTTCACAATTAAAAACATTCATTATTTTCTCCTCATCTTCTTTTAGTCACAACTTGTATCAAAGAATCCACCTGTATTTGATCATAGAGATTAATATTGTCCGGTTTTTTTATCCGTTGTCATGCAGAAAGTATTCTGGCTAGGCGTTGTTGAGGAAATACTACAACTCATCAGTGGTTCAACCAATCCCAAGGTACAACCAAAAGAGACCTCTGTGCTACTACTACACAATGAAATACAATGATCATGCCCAAAATCCTTGTGTTCAAGATTATGTTTTATTTGTTGATATATTGATAAAGAACCGAGAGTGAACACATATTATATGTCATTATGTTCTTTCAGGAAAAGGGCACTAATTATATATGGGACAGCGATGAGGCTAAAGAATATCTTGACAGGCAAGCACAGAATTTAGGGTTTAGAAAGTAGTTTTACTGAAACCTAACTCACACACCGATATTTACGTTCCAGTTTCGGAGTGATTGCCACAGGAGAAGATAGAGACCACCCAGTCTTGAATGGACTCCACTGGAGACATTCCGATGCTAGGTTTGTAGTTATCTCGTCTTTGGATGATTGTTTATATGTTTTACTTCTTTGACTGATTGGTTTCACATTTGCCAGCCAAGAATTCAGTCAGCTCTCTGATGTTATAAACAAGATAAAGAACAATCCCCATTATCAAAGGATCATGCTTTCGGCTTGTAATCCTTCAGATTTCAAGTTGTCTGCATCTTCTTGTCAGACGTTCGCACAGGTTAGCACCCTTTTCATCTTAAAAGTTAAAACTTGTTACATTTCAACATGTTAAGATATATAAATTGAAAATGGTTTGGTTTTTGGTTGTTTTCACCAGTTCTATGTGGCGAATGGGGAGCTTTCCTGTCAAATCTACCAGAACTCAACAGAAGCGAGTCTCGGGATTCCTTTCAGTATCGCTGCATACTCTCTTTTGACATGCATCATCGCTCATGTTTGCGGTATGTATACATTTTATTAGATCTTGAGTTTGGAGTAAAAGACCTGAACCATTTGCACGGTTTCGTGTGTTCGCAGATCTTGTAGCTGGTGATTTCATCCATGTGATTGGACAAGCCCGTATTAATAAAGCTCATGTCAAGGCCATACAAACACAGCTTCAACTCTCCCCAAAACCCTTCCCGGTCAGTACTATAATAACTTGTTCATATCTTCATTTCAGGAAACAATTTAACTCAATTGTCTTAACGGTAAAAACAGATTTTGAAAATCAACCCTGAGAAAAAGAAGATCGACAACTTTGAGGCTTCTGATTTGGAACTCCTGGGAATATAAGCTGCTTCACAAAGAGATATGAACAATGGCTCTTCTTATACTCTCATTGTTGATTGCTTCTTCTTCATAACGTTTACATATTTTTGTCGTCAACTTTTGTTAGATGATTAGTTATAGTCAGACGTTGGTTCGAGAAAATTAATTATTCTAACAAAAACATTACAGAAAACTTATGCTTCATTAATTTATAAGATGAACAAAATTATACAAAGAAACAAAAAAAGAAGAGCTTAACAACATTTTATGCTCGGGCTTGGAAATATTTTTGCCCGTATATATACAAACACACACAGATATATGTGAATGTTATTTGCATAAACTAAAGTTTTTCTTTCTTTTTCTTTGCTTTTTCTTTGATATTTTAGATAATACAAAACTCTTCATCCTTTTGGTTCCTCCTCTGTCTCGCAATGAAAGACTCGATCTTGTATCGGAGTTCATCATCGGATTCAAATACATCAGCAGATCGCTCTGTCTCCGATCTTTTCAATTTCCCACAAGTACTCTTCTTCGAGCCCTCGAGGTTCTCCGACCGACTCCTTTCGTAACTCGTCCTCGGGCTTTCCTGATTTTGAGCTGTGATTTGTCTGTGTCTCTTCACAGTTATGTCCTTCTTCTCCGTCTCCTCCCCACTGTTCTGTTTTGAACTGTTCTCAGTCCTTTCATGTTTCTCTCTCTTATCGTCAGTGCTATGTTTTGCCCTGTTCTCCAACATCCTCTGACTCTTATCTTCGCTGCTCTGTTTTGCTCTGTTTTCTTCAATACTCTGTTTTGGTTTGCTCTCTGCTTCACTCTGTTTTTCTCTGCATATCAGTTGGGTCTCTAAATTCCGTACTCCTCTCGAGCTCTCCCGAACAAACTCGTCGTAAAAATCATTGCTATTTCTCCGTGCATCAGGTTCTTGATTCAAGAAGAAACCACACTTGGCGACTAGAGCGATGACTATCGCATTCCCCAAGACGAAAGCAAGGTGACGGTTGATGAGAAGAACAGCGAAACCAGAGCTCTCTAACGTGATGACTAATTGGTAACAAAGCTTGACTACTGTGACGATAACTATAGTTATCTCGATCACCCGGTAGAACAAATCTAAGAGTATTTGAGCCCGAGACTTCTTCACGACAACCTTCATCTTTCTTGGTTTAGCCTTCTGAGTACTAAGCGAGTCCATTGGCGTTAAAGTGTAAAGGATCTGCTTAAAACAGTAGAATCAGAAGGAGTGAAGCTTTGAAACTTGAAGCTTAAATCGTCTTAGAAGATCGAGCAAATATGTTGTAGAGAAAAAGAGAATTTGATTTTGTGTATGGAGCAAAAAAAAAAACAGAGGAGAGAGTGAAGATTGTTTTTTCTCTTTGTTCTTGTGTTTTTTTTAGCTTGAGAGAATGTAACTTTGCAATGTGAGTATTTATAAAGGGTCACTTGAGTGCATTTGCTTTCTTTTTTCGGGCACCTGTTTTTTCTTTCAATTGAATTAAAGTTATTTTGTTCTTATATGCCAATTTTTTTTTCTTTTTTTTGAAAAAATTATATGCCAAAAAAGTTAATTGATCTTTCACCCTTGAATGAATCTCTTCGAACTGAAAACCAATAAAAATGATAGTCTTGTGTCCTAATATTTTCATTTGACTCCACTGCCTTTTTGTCTTTTTAGATTGCATTTATATGTTAAACTATGATACTTATCTTCCAATAAAAATCATACTAATAGTTTTGTAATTTTTTGTGAAAAAGAATTTATAAAAATTTGTGAATGACTCAAAATGGAGGTAAATGGTATCGTTTGCGTTTTCCGTTTGCATGTAATAAAAATCAAATGTTGTTTAAATTTTTTTTTTTTTTTAAAAAAAACACTTCTATCATAAAACTTGTAAACAACAATCACTCCAATTACGGAAAAAAAGAAAAAACAACAATCTGTCCATAATGCTGTAATGTTTAATGATATAGTATTCATAAATTTGACATTTTTAAACTTTAAAATAATCTTTTTGGACAAAGATTTAGTTGAAACAAGACCAAGCTCTTTCACTAATTAAAAGTAACTTGTTTAAAAAAAATAAAATTAGATGATGAGAAGCTAATGATTTTGAACCGAAAAATTATGAAAATAAATGTACAATTAATTATTTATAATTTTAATAGGTGATTCAAAATTATGGTTCACTGTCTTATAGTATGCCAATCAAACAAGTAACATACTTACTTTCTTATATACTATTTGATCATAGAAAATGTGCAGTTCCTAAAGGGGTTGTTAGCTAAAAAGCCATGCATGTCTCTCTTGTCAAACAATGTAATACAATCTATTTTTATACTTCTAATATTCTATTTTATGTGATATGTAAGTTACACTTTTGGCAGTGAAAAAGAAAAAATTCATGTAAATTAAGCAAAGGAATATATATTAAATTATAGGCAACAAAATGATATAATTATAAAACGAGAAATTTATACATCTTGTCAAAAAGTGGTAGCGAATATTCACAAACTGATGAAATCATTATAATTTACTATTACACAAAATTTTCAATATAGATAGATGCAAATTCGATAGACACTTGCGTATACCTGTGGGATATTTTTCATTAAGGTATGATTAGATTAGTAATCACACTGTTTGCTTCATTAGTAAAATAGTTCATGCACTATCTTCATCCATTTGTAATTATTTTTATTCGACTCATAAAGCAGCCCACCATTAGCTTTATATGTTCATTTAATATTTTATTGATTTCAATCACAATAAACTAATCACTTAAAATAATGCGTACACCTTATGTAAATGAATTTTGTTGCAAAAGTTCTTAGGACTTGAATGATTGGTACAAAGTATGTCTATCGTGCAAAGTTAAAATACTGTAGATATAAAATATACTCTTATAATCGCATATTGATGAAATTTATAAAATCTGTATCATCCTTTTGATTTCCACCCAAAACATGCTACTTCTCCAATTCACCCATATTTTATATTCATTGTTTAATATATAGAAGAAACCATTACTTCTTCACTAAGAGATTGAGAAATGGCTTATAATTTCACAACTTCTCTTTGTTAATGTGTTCCTTTATGTCTAGTCTCTTTCTAACCAAAAGTATGTATATGTGGTTTCATTTCAATTTCAATTTTTGTTATTGGATACACTTTGAACAAAAATTAATGCCCCACTTCTTTTTTCTTAAAAGACATCTTCATAATTTTGCTCATGAGTGTAACGTGTCATTCGATGCTTCAATCAACATTATGCAAATTATGAAGTATATATGTCTACGACTCTACGTGTTCTTAGACATTTACTCATACTTATCCATAGATAGTCTACGACTTATTTCATATTAGCAACCGGGAGATCCTAATTAATTTGAGTAATAGTCAACAAAATATTTTGAAACTGAATTTTACAGTTAATCACATACACATTCGTGAAGACCGATATGGTTACAATGGTTCTATTCGTGTAATATCTTTTAGGTTTTTATCTATGTTTTGGTATAACACTATACTATGTAAATTGGTATAATACAGTTTCAATTTCAGTATACGTTAATTTGTCTAAAATATGTTGTATTTTTTTTTTTGACGTCATATTGTAATTTTTTAAATTAGGTTTTAGTTTGTTTTTCTTTCAGTGTGCTTCAGATAGTTTTAGACTTTTAGTTAAGTGGATATATATTACTAATAAACTATATCAACCAAACTAAAACTCGATTCATTTTTTCTGTAAGAACTCTAATTTATTCGGATTAAACACTTCAAAAAACATAAGTATTAAATTAAAAGTTTTTCTGGAGCTCAGCCACAAATATAATATAAAATAAATACCGTTTTTGACAAAAAAAATATCATACCAATATATATATATATATAATTATAAATAGTAATTTGATTCATAATGTGATATAATTATTCCTTTTATATAGAGAAATGATTGGACCTCATGACTCATGAGACACAAGAGAATACTTCTTTTACATCAAATGTATGTGTGGGCCTTTAAAATCTATGGAATGCTTTCTTTTATCTATAATTTGAACTTAGATGTTTAGATTATGGAGCTTTACTGCACACATATATATTGATATATACACTCATACACATGAATTTAGTTGATTAAATTCATCGTATATGTTATTATAAGAAAAGAAAAATGTATCCTTAGCCAAAAACAAAATTTTATATTATTCACTAAGATACTAATTAATGTGAGCCCTTTTCTGGTGGCAAATCTATAAAGAACCAGAATCTGAGTTTCATAATTTATATATGGCTTTTGTATATCCCAAAAATATAATTAATTCTCAAGTTGATCGTAGAGATTAATTTAAAATCTGTATTACATATCTTTTACATGCATTTTATAACATTTATTTCCTCCATCGCATGTGAGTGCATGCTGATTCAGTGTCACTAATTAAGCTGATCCAGTCCCTTGAACTTGTTTTGCATGCTGTAGTACACTGTGTAATTGCCTATATTAAACCAAAAATATTATATCAAAGACGACTTACAGTTTTAAATCCTTTAACAAAAAAAGACGACATACAGTTCTCTCCCCAGAAAACAAAATTTAAATAAATTATTTGTTTAAACGTGACAAATGTCTGACTTTTTTCAAAAAAATCCGACCTGCCGGAATCGAACCAGCGACCTAAAGATTACAGCAACTACTACAGTCTTCCGCTCTACCAACTGAGCTAAGGTCGGCTTGTGCAATGAACGATCCAATATTTATATAAACTTTACTAACAATTGGGCCTGTCCTAAAGCCCCTTCATAGGTGTCAAGTAGGGCTAGTGAAGTTTCATCCCTATAGAGTTCTACTTCTATCATTCGTCTTTTAGGAAATTTCTCTAATACAAGGAAGGATAAGTTCGACATACAAAATGTTGATGGCAAAAAAAAAAAAAAAAAATGTTCGACATACAAAATGCATTCATAATTAAGTCATTTTATTAATTAGGTCAATAGTGTCAATAAGAAAGCGAATGTAGTTGTTAAATAGTGTATAAAATTATGAAATCTCGATTTCTTTTTGAACAAGTTGAGAGTAATCTTTTTTTTTTTTTTTCATTTATATCGTTATAGGAGAATAATTAAATTTGTTGACCACAAAAGCACGATAGCCAAAGTTCAGTATAGTATAAATACCCTTGACTTAAATTACACAATTAAAATCACAACTACCAACTACTCTTTAATCTCTCTATAAGATCTCTTTGAGTTCTCTCTTAGCTCATAAAAGAACAAAGAAATTTGAAAACAAAATTGAAGAATCATGGCCACGTCTTCTGCTGCATTTGTTGTTATCATTTGCCTCTCCATGCTTATCCTCTCAATCTCTGGTCAGTTAATTGTCTCATGTATAACAATACCATATATAATTATATATGATGTCCACCAGAATGTTTCCGGGGAGGTGTAGTGATGAGACGTTCGACTGCGATCACGAATGCAGTATATGGGGATATGGGAGCCATGGAGATTGCAAAGAATACCTAAACGGTAGCATTTGCACTTGTTCCTTGAACTGCTGATCATCTACGTACGTTGCATGCATTATGATAATGCATTGCATGTCAAATCAATATGTATGTTGTTTAATTATGGAACAAAACATCAAAGGAATCGTAACTTTTGGTTTTGATGTACAAGATTGTATTAAGATAATGATAAATATATTGTTCTTTAATTTGTGTTGATAAAAACAAATTAAAGTTAAAATAATACATATGATCGATAGAGTTTTTTCTAGAAATACTTCAAAAACTTATGGCTTTAATTTAGTGGGAATTTTATAGCTAAATATTTAGATATTATGATGTACAAGATTGTATTAAGATAATGATATATATTGTTCTTTGTGTTGATAAAAACAAATTAAAGTTAAAGTAATACATATGATCGTTAGAGTTTTTTCTAGAAATACTTAAAAAACTTATGGCTTAAGTGGGAATTTTATAGTTAAATATTTAGATAGTATATATGGTAGAAAAAATCTTTATATATGTAAGATAAATATCTAGATATTGTAGTATGATAGAGCTTAAGATAAGAACATCAAGATTGGGAGCTACAAATATCTCTTCATCTACTCATTTGCAGTTAAATAGAAAAGTATAGAAAATATAGAAAAAGTTAATCAAAGCAGATTGAGAGCTAAAAGAGTTCTATATTCGTAACTTCTCTCAAGTTTTGGAATAGTATTGAACGCTAACGAAGTTTGTTTACAAAATTCAAGCATATAAAAGTTTATTATTCACTCTGTAGTTTATTAGAAATAGAATACCATTAATAAAAAATTGGGCTAATCAGTGAATACGTAGTATGTTCGGTGATGTAGCAGCTGGACTGTTGGAGTGTCTATAGTTTAAGAAGTCTCCAGAAAAGAAAATGTGATGTTGAAAAAGACAACGGACTATACAAATTAACTAATTCAAGAAACATTTTATTTATTTTTATAATTTATAATTTCTTTCACTTTGTTTCAAATCTTATCGATAAATTAAATTAAATTGAATTTATTACTTTTGAGTTTGCCTATGTTGTTTTTTTTGTTAAAGTTTGCCTATGTTGTTTCCAACTCCATTTGTTAGTAACGACGCAATTTAGGTGAATGTGAGAATTTGACCCCAAAAAAAAGTGTGAGAGGAGAAAAGATAATACACAGGAGAAAGTTAAAGGCCATACACTCTATGTCACTCTATGTAACGAAGAAAAAAGACCACTCATGTTTTTACCTAATTACATCAAGTTTATGTCAAAGAGATACAAATACATATGTGAAAATGTGTTACGATATTCATAAGTAATATCTAGGGATGTTAAGTTCGTCTAATGAAAAATCCACAAATATTTGTTTCCGTTGCCATATGACAATTGTAGGAACAGAGGAGGAAGACGAGAGATGAATCGAGAAAGTGTGTATTTCTACAAAGAGATTGTACATCCTTATATTACAGAAATGTATCTATCAATATAAATGCTAGAGATAACAACAGATGTTAAGGCTACTAATTTGCTAAGTTCCTAAAGTCATGGGATATGATTTTGTGTGATACTTAATATCCCAATACCCCTCCTCAAATTGGAGCATGGAGGTTCCGAATACCCAGTTTGCTACGAAACCCATCAAACGTCTGTTGTCCTAGAGGCTTTGTAAAGATGTCAGCTAACTGCAAAGAGCTTTGAACGTGAACTGTGGCAATTATACCTGACTAAATCTCATCACATATGAAGTGACAATCGATCTCAATATGTTTGGTGCGTTCATGAAACACCGGGTTTGTAGCAATGTATATGGCTGATTTGCTGTCGCAATACAACAACATTGGCTGTTCGTGTTGAACGCCAAGGTCCCTGAGAACACGTTTCAGCTATAACAATTCTTTTGTAAGAAATGTCATTGCCCGATACTCGGCTTCAGCAGAGGACAAACTCACAGTGTCTTGTTTGCGTGTTTTCCAAGATATTGGAGAATCTCCAACTTGAACAAAATAACCAGTGACTGATCTTCGGGTTATTGGACAACTCGCATAATCCGAATCGCACCATCCTGAAATCTAAAAATTGGTCTTTGATTGCAACAAGATTCCTTGTCCTGGACTCCCTTTCAAGTATCTGACCGCTCTCAAAGCTACTTGCCAATGGTCTTTTCTTGGTGTCTGCATAAATTGTGCTAGGACATGAACACAATAAACCAAATCGGGTCTCGTGGCTACCAAATAAATAAGTCGGCCTATCATTCGTCGATAAGGTTCTGGATCTTAAAGCAAAGGCGAGGTTGACAAAGCTAATTTATGATTCTGTTCCAATGGAAATGTGGCTGGTTTAGAACCCAACAAACCCGCATCTGCAACTATCTCTAAGGCATATTTTCGTTGACTCAGATAGAACCCCTTTGAGATTCGAGACACCTCAATACCCAAAAAGTATTTTAAAGCACCAAGATCTTTCATCTTAAAACATGATGCTAAATAACCTTTGAAACTGTTGAGGGCTTCATTGGAATTGCTCGAAACGATCATGTCATCGACATAAACCAGAATGTTGATTTGTATCCCGCCTTTGTTAAACGTGAACAAGGAATAATCTGAGAGTGATTGGACAAATCCATACTTACTCAACGCAGTTGTTAACTTTGCAAACCAGCAGCGAGGCGCTTGCTTCAGACCGTACAAGGATTTACGCAATCTGCAGACTTTGTTCGCATCCTGTGTGAAATACCCAGGCGGAGGTTTCATATAGACTTCTTTAGTAAGATCACCATGGAGGAAGGCATTATGCACGTCCATTTGATGCACAGGCCAATTATTTCCTGCAGCAACTTCCAGAAACAAACGTACCATTTGCATTCTTGCTACCAGAGAAAATGTTTCGCCATAATCAATTCCTTCGATCTACCTATTTTTGAGAGCTACCAGACGTGCCTTGTAGTGTTCAATTGAACCATCAGAATTATATTTGATCTTGTAAACCCATTTCGATCCAATTGCCTTTTTTCCTGGGGGTAAATCTTCAATCGTCCATGTGTTGTTGTCCTCAAGAGCTTCAACTTCTGTTCCTATTACATTTTTCCACACCTTAGTCCCAATCGCTTGACTAAATGTCTGTGGCTCGACAGCATCTGTAATGGCTGCCAAGTAAGCACGATGTGTGACCGAAAATCGACCACAACCCACATACTTCTCAATTGGATATAAAGATTTTCCTTTGGCAACTCCCATCAATTGAGTTTGGGCTGTGTTAGTCACATACCCTTTAAGAGTAATCGATTGTGTTCTTGGTCGTGTACTTCGTCGAAGCGGAATCACTGGAGCCAGTGGGAGAATTGGTTCAGATGTCTCATCTGGTGGTGCAGATGGTGGTGAAGTTGGCTGCAAGATTGAAGTAGAAGTCGGTGAAGACGCGATTGGTTCTATGTTAGAAGACGAGGAAGGGTTCAGCAGCGGCAAGTCCAACACAGGTGGAAGAGGATCAACTGGTGGGCTAGGCGCATTAAGATTAACTGGTGGGCCTTGTGAAAGACGTGGACTGATGGAAGTAGTTAAACAGGGCCGAATTTCTTCATCAATATATGGGCTTGGTGAAATTGGAGCCCATAACACATCTTCTTCTTCGTTGAATTCCTTTGCAGAAATATTCACTTCTGTTGTAAATGAAAATTATTCTTCAACGAAAACCACATCTAGTGACGCAAAAAAAATTCTTCTTTCTCAAGATTATACAACCTCCAAGCCTTCTTTCCATATGGATACCCTACAAATATACATCTTCTACCTCTTGAAGCAAATTTATCTCCTTTGTGTCCTTGATTATGCGCATAACAAAGGCATCCAAAAACCTTTAAATGGGCATAGTCAGGAGCTTTGCCGTATAGCTTCTCATATGGTGTTAAACCATTTAACACAGAACTCGGAGTTCGATTAATCAAATACCCAACTGTAAGAATACACTCTCCCCAAAAATCAATTGGCAAATTCGATTGAAATCGCAACGCCCTAGCAACATTCAGAATATGTCGATGTTTTCTTTCAACTCATCCATTTTGTTGTGGTGTTCCCACACATGAAGTTTCATGAATAATACCTTGAGTTCGAAAATAAGTACTCATACTCAAGAATTCTGTTCCATTGTCGCTTCTAACACGTTTCACTTGCGTTTGAAACTGTCTTCCTGCTAAAGAAATCAAATTTTTCAAATTTGTCGATGTTTCTGTCTTGTCGTGTTGAAGATAAATCCATACGCTTCTTGAAAAATCATCAACAATAGTGAGAAAATATCGAGCACCAGAAGAAGATGGAGTTCTATATGGACCCCAAATATCAACATGAATTAACTCAAAAACAGATGTTTTATTATCACCAGTCGAAAAACAAGCTCTTGTTTGTTTAGCGCGAAGACAAATATCACACGCCTTATTAGAAAATTCAGAATCAACAGAAACAGAAACATTTGGAAGTGAACTAACAACTCGTGTAGACGGGTGACCCATCCTATTATGCCACAACTCATAAGCTTTCGCATTCTCAGTTGTCACCAATGCCACCAGCTCCGTTCTGCAAAAGCGGAAGGTTCCACAATCTTGCTTACCTGCACCAATCATCATCTTCGAAACGCGGTCCTGAATAACAAGAAATTGATCAGCTAGCTGCACTACACACTGATTCTCATCCATTAACTGACCTACTGATATAAGGTCAGATTGTAACTCTTCAACATAAAACACAGATTTCAAGAGCAGATTAGACCCCAACACAACAGAACCTTCTGTAACTGATATGCGTCCTCTTCCATCTGCCAAAATTATCAATACTGGTTCCATATTTCTCACGTTTGTGAGTATATCAAGATTTCCCGTGAGATGATGCGAAGCACCTGTATCCAATATCCAGGATTGAGAGAAAGACTTACCCGAGAGTTTTTCGTTGTTTGCACTTGCTCCACCATTTATATTGTTCAAGAGCTTAACAAGATTTTGCCATTGAAGATCGTTCAAACCGCTCACTCCGTCACGGTCTTTGTTTGTGAGAACATAGTTGACACGTTCTTCACTTGGAGTGTGAGGAACATGAACTGCATTGACATAGCTCATGTTTCTTCCACGTCCAACAGTTGCAGTACCGCCACGTCCTCTTCCTTGTGTTGTTCTGCTTCTTGGACGCTCACCCCACCATTCCGGATACCCAATTACAGCAAAATAACTGTTGGAAGAGTGACTGCTGCGGTTATAATGTTTGCACACGGGTATCGCATCATCAGTTCGTACAGGTGCATTCATGCGAGCTCTTTGTTGCACAGCATATGCAGTTACTTCAGCAACATCTTCACCCTTCTTCACATTATTCTTCAAATCTTCCTCTTGACGAACTATGTCATACACTTCTTCCATGGGTTGAAGTGGTATGCGTGACACCAGACTTGAACGCACAGTTCTGAAAGAGTCATCAAGTCCAGACAAGAATTCATGAACTTTGTCTTCTTCACGATCTTGTTCCTGTAGTGCAGTAAAATCGCACTCGCACTTTCCACATTTGCAGACACGCAATGGTCTATGATTGGCCATGTTATCCCAAATACGATTCAACTTTCCGTAATAAGCGTCAATTGCAATGCCTCTCTGCTTGTAGCAAGCTAATTCCGCTTTGAGCTGTTGAATCCTTGGTCCGTTGGTCACAGAGAAACGCTTCTCTAGGTGATCTCACAGATCTTTTGCCACGTCGCGATGAGAGATGAATCGAGAAAGTGTATATTTCCACAAAGAGATTGTACATCCTTATATTACAGAAACGTATCTATCAATATAAATGGTAGAGATAACAACAGATGTTAAGACTACTAATTTGCTAAGTTCCTAAAGTCATTGGATATGATTTTGTGTGATACTTAATATCCCAATAACAATTGTATAGTCTTGATCTTATGTTAAAAATAAAAGTTCAAATTACAACTTACTTTACATTTTTTTATTTTGTAAGGAATTTTTTCATAATACGAATAACAATGTACGTTTTTGACAAATGAGTTTTTAGATCTTTGGGTTTATTATCTTAACAGTAATGGGCTTTTAAGAGAAGTCCAGCCTATTAACGCTCAGAACTCTTAGAAACCCTAATATATAAACAACAAAACCAAATCTTTCTCTCACTGTCGTCTCTTTGAGCCTCGTCTTCGCTCTTTCGTCTCTCTACTCTACTCGCCGCCGATCGTTACTCCGTCTCCGTCGACACCACCATGGTTACTCTCTCTCTATCTCTCTCTATTCGATCTGTATCGCTTTATCTAATTTGAAATGTTCTTTGAAATGTTTTGTTTTGTTTTATAGGCTCCTAAGAAGGATAAGGTTCCACCACCGTCGTCAAAGCCGGCGAAATCCGGAGGTGGAAAGCAAAAGAAGAAGGTTCGTTTCTTCCATTATCCATTAATTCCATCTTTATACGATAATCTACCTGTGTAGCTACTGTTAATGTAGATTTTAAAAGCAACAAAATGCTCCAATTCTATGTTTATCTCTAGAGTTTTGAGAAATTGATTTAGGTTACGTCTCCTGGGAGATTAATATATCTTCTTTGGGTAAGTGAAGGTTAATTATGTATTGGTTGAAGATCTACGTAGATTTAGGTATCTGGTTGCACCGATTTCATAAGTAACTGTGATTCATTTCTCGGAAGAGTATGATGTAATTTAGCTTTGGTTATGTAAACATGGTCTTGGTTTGTGTTTTATGTTGCATTCTTCATGATCTTTGTGCTTAATTGTTTTTTTTTCTTTCATTGAATTGTTTGTTAAACAAAACAGAAGTGGAGCAAGGGAAAGCAAAAGGAGAAGGTTAACAACATGGTGTTGTTTGATCAAGGCACTTATGACAAGCTTCTCACTGAAGCACCCAAGTTCAAGCTCATTACTCCATCAATTCTCTCCGACCGTATGAGGGTATATACAATATTTATATCTCACTGCTTCCTCTACATGATTGAGATTCTCTTAGGAACATACGTTTGGTGTTTGTTACTTTTGTTTCCTTATGCTTCAAATCTTCTTTAAGATTGCAGTCACGAGTAGTTGTAATGATTCCTTTTTTTTTTCTCCCTGTGAATATTAGTTTGACTCTGATATTGTTATGGTTTGAAATGTTGACAATCAGATTAGTGGGTCTCTTGCAAGGAGGGCGATAAGGGAGCTAATGGCGAAAGGTTTGATCAGGATGGTCTCTGCTCACTCGAGCCAGCAGATCTACACTCGTGCTACCAACACCTAGAAAGCTTGGTTTCTCAATGGTTTGGTTAGCGACTCTCCTCTCGGTTTTTGCCTTTTGATGTATCATCAGAGCTCTTATAGTTCTTTCTTTTTGGTTTACTCTTTTGTACTCCTGAACATCTTTAGAATGTTGTTTTGAGATATTATGTCTTACTTAATTCGAAGTTGCTTTCCATTTTTTGCCCCCTCAACTGTCACCTAAGTTTCATAATTTGATTTATCCAATTCAGTTTTTGGTTTGGGCTTTTATCCGATTTTCTCTTCTGGAAATAAGAAGAGTCAAAATACCTATAGTGGAAGTTTGTGTTTTGCCTGTTCTTTAACTATTCCGCCATTGTCCAGTTGCAGTGAAGTTTTGTTTTTGCTCTTGGTCTACAGTAGAATAATCTTATTATTTCTAAGTGGGGGTTTTTGTGTTCTAGCTCAGCCCCTCTTTTTCATTATCGACATCCCCACTCGTTTGTTATGTTAATAGATCCCATAGTAATCTAACATAACACACGATTGTTTTTATTATCTACAAATTTTGTGAATTAAGTTTTTTACTACTTTGAATGGTGGCAACGAAGTTTTCTTTCCATCAAACCCCTTTGTTCGCTATGGAATTGTCTGTCATAAAAGGGAAGAGATTAAAGTCCGTTTGATGAATTCGTAACACCATCATTGTGTCATCAACACATCATTATACAATCATCTTCATCTAGGTAGATTATCTCAAAACTAATATTCAGTCCTTCTAAACTAGTAAGCAATCAAAATCAAAGTACTCAAATAAATCTATTTGGATGAACGAGTTGGATTAATTTGGTTCATCAACTGTCAATCTGGTGTAAGATTTCGAGTTAAAAGTTGGCATGGATGCCAACAAAAACGGTAGCCAATGCGCAGACAAATCCGAATGTATACTATCATTGCTCAAGTCCAATGCCCTACTTTTAAGTACTCGGTATGTTCACTCAATCAGAAGAAGCTTTTGGAAGTTTATTGGCCTCTCTAACTAGTGAAACCACCTTTAAAGTGCCTTCAAGGGACTTTTGAGTCATACAAATGGTTTATATGACAATTGTGCGGACGTAAATTTTCTTAATTCCAATAGTAAAACATTACCCTATAATATTAAGCATCAATCAAACTTTTGGAAAAAAATAAAATATTAAGCATCAATCAAACTTCACTACTTTTGAGTCATACAAATGGTTACAAAAAAACGTCTCTTTCTTATACATGACATAACACATGAAAGCTGTTTTAGATATCGTAGCCTTCGATAAAACCCTACCCGTCGCAAATCATCAAATTTGTATGCAAATCATCAAATTTGTATACAAATTTTCAAAAATTAAAATAAAAAACACTTATTGACGAAGAAGTACATTCTAGTAGTTTGTAAATTGTAATACGAGATTAAATTAGATTATATGCGTGTGTAAATCTAGTAGTTTTGTCTATTGTTTTTTACCACGTGTTTCAGATGAATATGGGCCGAGGGTTCAACGTGTCCATGGTGCAGTAGAGCGAGAGTATGGGAGAAACCAGAGCCGTCCGTTTAGTGTAACAGTCACATGACTCACATCACATCATATGATCTTCTGAATATTTTTTTCCTTTTTGCTTAAATTTAGTTTTTTTGTATTCAGTTCCAATATTATGATACATTTTTTTTTCTTTTTTTCTTGCACGTTTATTTTTTTTTTGTCTATCTTATTAGTTAATTGCATAGAAATTAATGTTTTGAAATACGCTATCCGTTATGTATTATGCAGCAGATATTTATGCGGAAAAATTATATAACAATCTCTTCGTAAAAAAAAATATATAAAATACAAAATTTTATTATTATATACATTTTTTTTACCAAATTAGTCAGAAATTTACCAATGTGAATAAATTATTGTTTTTGATTATAAATATAGAGAGAAAATAAGTTTACTTTCTCGTGGGCGATCACAGGACCAAAAAACAGAAAAAAAAGGTAACAGCTTCCTCCGTCAACCACGCAGTTCACTGATTCAGACTTCTTCTTCTTCGATTTCAAACGAACAACAAAACATATTTATCAAAATCAGAAACAGAGTTTAATACTTTGCTGGTGAGTTTAATACTTTGCTAATAATGCTGTTTATGTTTTATGTTCGTAGTTCATTAATCTGGATCGTTGTTGTTAGCTTCTGAACATGAAAAAAGTTTCGGTCTTTCGAGGTTTCGCATTCCCATTATCGATTTTGCTTTCTCTGGGTTTAGTTTTTAACACAGTGTACACTAGGAAACAAAAAAAAAAACTAACTTTTAGGATGTTTTCTTTTGGTGTAATGATGAAAAATTGAAACTTTATACTACTTCATAGTATATTACTACGATCTTGCTTATTTTAATTTAATGATCTTTAAAGTCTAATGGAGATTGGTACTAAAAAAAAAACTATCATTGATTAAATTAATTCGGTCCTATGTAAGTTTCAAACTCGTTCAAGTATACATATCAATTTTTCTTTGGATCAAGCTCTTTATGATCCAAAATTTGTTCCCGTTTTTTTAGAATGTTTCTTTCCAACCCAACAATGATTTTGAAAAACGATGTGTTGTATCTTGAAACTTCAAGAGTTTTGTGTGTTTGAGACGATGAGATTTTGAGAATTTCGGAGATCTGTGTTTGTGAACCATCATCTGGGAAGTCCAATTTGTGTGTGTGTGTGTGTGTGTGTGTGTGTGTGTGTGAGTGCTTATTTTAGAAAAGTATCATCTGGATTTGTTGAAAATTCGTAGCTTTCGAGGATTTAACTAATGGGTTACTCTCAAGAACTGTTTTTCAGACTTTTAATCTTGTTCAGAATTTTCTCTGGTCGGTTTCACTTTAACACTTTGCTTAAATTTGAACAATTGGTTTGGATTATTTTATTACTATCTTGATTATATTAATAAGTAATAGAAACTGAAACGCTTTGTGTGTTATTCACTTTACTTGTAGCTTTTATTATTCTTCTGAGCAAATCGTATCTCCTATTAACTTTCCGAGGTTTCTGTTGTTCATTTTTGAGTTTTTGCAGCTAAAAAGATGGACTTTTCTTACTCCTTTGCCTTGGGGACAAGCAGTTCTATTTTTCCAAAACTCTGTTTCAAGAATGTAGAGAACAGATTTTGGGGTGAGAAGATCAACAACAATGGTTTCTTTAAACGTTTTAGATCAGATTTGGGCTCCAAGAAGTTTGGGCAAAATCGAAAGTTCAAGCACGGTGTTGTTTACGCTGTTGCCACTTCAAATAATCCAAAAGAAGCTATGGTATGTTGATCAGTTTACTCTTTTCTCTCTTGCTTAAATGGCATTAGGCTTGCTTTGTGTCGTTCAGATTCAGGGGTACCTTCGACAACTTTCTTAAGACTTGCCTCAAGAAGACTGCTTTAATTGATTCTATTTGCTTTGTTTTTTCAGACAGTAAAGCCTTCGATGTTTGAAAGAAGAAAGGCAGACCCGCAAAATGTGGCTGCAATCATTCTAGGAGGAGGCAATGGAGCTAAACTCTTCCCTCTTACAAAGAGAGCCGCAACACCGGCTGTAAGTATTCATCTTTCTTCGTTTTCTCTTTCCAAAAAAACAAAACTGTAAATAACATTCATGGAGATAAGGACCTCAAGGGTCTTATTTATAAAACAATTGCGTTTGTGTAATGGGGATTCTTGTGTCTTCAAATTATGCAGGTTCCTGTTGGTGGATGCTACAGGCTGATTGATATCCCGATGAGTAACTGCATTAACAGCTGCATCAACAAGATCTTTGTGCTTACACAGTTCAACTCGGCTTCCCTCAATCGACATTTAGCACGTACTTATTTTGGGAATGGCATAAACTTTGGTGGTGGTTTCGTAGAGGTATAAACACTAAAACAATAGACAATTTCAGGTTTTTTTATTTTTCGACGAATAAAAAAAAGTAAAATCTTATCGAATAGGTTCTTGCTGCTACACAAACACCAGGGGAAGCAGGGAAGAAGTGGTTTCAAGGAACAGCAGATGCTGTCAGAAAATTCCTCTGGGTGTTTGAGGTAATGAACTTATGATCACTTTTACTGCTTTACCTTAAATAAAGTCTGTTCCTTTGTGTTATTTGATAGAGTATGTTCCTTTGATGCCTTAAAAAATAGGATGCCAAGAACAGGAACATTGAGAACATACTTATCTTGTCTGGAGATCATCTCTATAGAATGAACTACATGGACTTTGTTCAGGTATTAATCAAAATCTAAACAGATCTGTTCATCATCATCTTGAAACCTCTTTATAGGTGCACTAACTCGAAGTGTCGTAACAGTCTCATGTAGATAGTAACGCGGATATTACTCTTTCGTGCGCACCAGTCAGTGAAAGGTTAGTTTCTTGAATCTCGTTTATGCCTTTTGTATGAGAAATTTCTATTCTTAAAGCCGGTCTTTGTGGATTCTATAGCCGTGCATCGAATTTTGGTCTAGTGAAGATTGATCGAGGTGGGCGTGTAATCCATTTTTCTGAGAAACCAACGGGAAACGATCTGAAATCAATGGTATAGTTTTTTATGATTCTTAAAACAGATTAACTGAATCAAGTCAAAAACTGAAAATTTTTCTGTTGTTTTTGACAGCAAACAGACACAACAATGCTTGGACTGTCTCATCAAGAAGCAACAGATTCTCCATACATTGCATCAATGGGAGTTTATTGTTTCAAAACGGAAGCTTTGCTGAATCTTCTAACACATAAGTATCCAAGTTCCAACGACTTTGGATCCGAAATTATTCCTGCAGCCATAAGAGATCACGATGTTCAAGTAAGATTTAAGAAAACTCACTTCTTCTTTTTTATCCGTTGAACACAACGAATGATCTAACAAATTTGTATTGTATTTTGTCAGGGATATATCTTCCGAGATTACTGGGAGGATATTGGAACTATAAAGACATTCTATGAAGCTAATTTAGCTCTTGTTGAGGAGGTAGAAACATACTCACAATCTTTCACATTATTATGATCTATCGGAGACATTTCTTAACCTTTTGTTCTTTATCTTGTTCTGCAGCGACCAAAGTTTGAATTCTATGATCCAGACACTCCGTTCTACACTTCTCCCCGGTTCCTCCCACCAACAAAAACTGAGAAATGCCGTGTATGTATCCGCTTTTCTGACGAGAAATGTCTTTTCTTTGTGGCTGTGTCTTTGATCATGGTTCTTAATCTGGTATGGTTCTCTTTAATGATTTTGTAGATGGTAGATTCGATAATTTCACACGGATGTTTCCTGCGAGAATGCAGCGTCCAACGTTCCATCATTGGTGAAAGGTCACGTCTAGACTATGGAGTAGAGCTTCAGGTGAATCTTCAATCTCTTCCTTTTGATTTAAAACAATCGAAAGGATTTTACGCTATGTTGTGATCAATACTGAGTTTGGTTTCCTATCTTTTCAAAGGATACATTGATGTTAGGTGCAGATTATTACCAAACTGAATCTGAGATTGCATCTCTATTAGCAGAAGGAAAGGTTCCAATTGGTATTGGTAAAGACACAAAGATCAGGTGAGTTTTGAGAAAACACATAACATACAAGCAAAGCCCTCTTCAAATGGATTTTTTTCTGAAACAAAAAGCTTTTTTTTCTTTCTGGTGAGTCTATAGGAAATGCATCATTGACAAGAATGCTAAGATTGGTAAAAACGTGATCATCATGAACAAAGGCGTAAGCTTTTCCTGAATTTCTTATCCCTCGGGATTTCGACTAGATTTCTGTTAGCTAAAGATCGATACGTTAAGACATTTTGTTTTGTTGTTTTCAGGATGTTCAAGAAGCGGATAGGCCAGAGGAAGGATTCTACATTCGATCTGGAATCACTGTGATAGTCGAAAAGGCCACAATTCAAGACGGTACTGTTATATGAATGGAGCTTGGATATTCGTGGGATCCTTTAAGAACAACCTTAGCCGGAGATTCTAAGGCATTTTGGCCGGAGAATGAAAGAGAACAGCTTTGATCTTTTTTCCCCGGCACTGTATGCACAATTAGAGGAGGTCAAGCTTAGTTAATCTTTTATTGTACAAAGATATTTAGAGAACAATAAGAACACAATGAGGTCTGACCGACCAGAGCTCCGGCGACGGACGACTAACCGGCCGATCTCTCTCTCTTTTCACTTCTTCTTGTATTTAGAATCTTTGATGATTCTCTTTATATTATTATTCAAAAAAATAAGCATATTAGTAATTTTTGAAGGATTTAGTTTCCTTGTGTCACCAAATTTTAGAAATCATTAAATTCGAATAATACAAGATTAAAAGTTGCTAATCCAACATAACATCCAACGAATGTGATACAAACAAATAAACCTCCAATTAATAATCCAAAAGTTCATCTAACGAATGTGAAATTCCGGGTTTAGAAGTGACAAACTAATATCAAGGGGTTAATATGAAAAAAGTAAAATAAAATGTGGGGTTACATCGAACCAAACATTTAATTGGTGGCTTTGCGTAATTACAAAAACCCACGAGGAAATTAATTAATTAAAAAAAAAAAAAAAAGGGAAAAACGGACTCTTAGCGTCGTCTCGACCTTTAGCCAGATCTGCTTCTTTTTGGCTGCGTCGTCGAGGTCTCGTTTGGGTCAGCAAGAAGAAGAAGAAGCTATTCCTGTATTCACCATACGTAAGTCTTTGAATCTCCATCTTACAGAAGCTTCTCTAATGCTTGATCTTCGATTTCTTCTTGTTCCGATTGATTCTTAGATTCTCTCCTCGTTCCCACTTCTTCTCGTTGATTTAATTCTGCTTTCGACGAATTTGCGATTGGTTGGGAACGATTCAGTTCCGATTCCAGATCTAACTTTCGCGATTTGTTGAAATCCGAAAGAGAGAGAGAGAGAGAGAGAGGGAGAGAAGATTTTCATAATTTGTTTGTGTCTCTAGGGTTTTTGGATTCACTAGCTAAGAGAATGGTTTTTTTTTTTGGCGAATTCTTTGTGCAAAACACTTGGAGAGATCGAGGCTAGGTTATTTTTCTTAATTTCTTGGAGTTGTGGGTCTTACAAGTAAGATTTCTGACTAGATCTTCAATTTCGTGAGGAATGTTATGGTTTCATGTTCTCTGGTACAGCTTATAATGCATGTGTACATGTTGAAGCTAGTTATGTGATAAATTAGTGTAAACTTCAACTTTCTTACTCATTTCTAGGTTTCAAGAATCACAATGGACGGAAGCGGTGGTGACAGTGGTTCCATGGCTACACCTGTGCAAAAGAAGGCACATGAAGCATGGAGGGTTTACCAATATTATCTGGACAAGACTACACCTCATTCAACTTATAGGTGGATCGGAACACTTGTTGTCTTTCTTATCTACTGTTTGAGGGTTTACTCCATTCAGGGATTCTACATCATCTCTTATGGTCTTGGAATCTACCTCCTGAATCTGCTTATCGGGTTCTTGTCCCCTCTTGTTGACCCTGAGCTCGAGGTCTCTGATGGAGCTACTCTGCCTACTCGAGGTTCTGATGAGTTCAAGCCATTTATCCGCCGACTGCCTGAGTTTAAATTCTGGTAACTACTCTATTGCCTGTTTCCTAACTGATTATGCTATCAATACCGATGTGGGATTATATTCATTGCATATCATGTTGTTCTTGATAAGTAAGATATAAAATTCTATTAGCATTCAGGTGCTTCATCATATGGCATTTTTCTAACCAAGTATGCTCTGCCAATTCAGTATGTCATAATCATGTTGTGACTCTATTGCAGTTAGATGTAAATGCTCAGTTTTTGTCGCCCTAATACCTTCCTGAATGATACATCTAAGAAGAAAACATCGTCATTTTCAATAACTGCGCATATAAAAGTACACAGTAGCTTTTTTTTTTGTGACGATGCGATTTTGAATCTGTGTCAGGTACTCCATGACTAAGGCATTCTGCATAGCCTTTCTCATGACGTTCTTCTCGGTCTTTGATGTTCCCGTCTTCTGGCCCATATTGCTTTGCTACTGGGTTGTTCTCTTTGTCCTCACCATGAGACGCCAAATCGCCCACATGATCAAGCACAAGTACATTCCTTTCAGCATCGGAAAACAGGTAACCGCTTTTCACAACTTTGAGTTTTCTGTGATATATTAAGTAACAAATTAGTCATCGGAATTCTCTTGCTGTTTCGAGTCTATTGAGTCCCGCTCACGTCTCTGCAAAGTCATTCACATCCATAATTACAGAGTTTGAGGTTAGTTGCTAATCTATCTCATCTTTTGATCTGTGGTGCAGAAATATAGCGGGCGGAGATCTTCTGCGAGCAGCGGCGGCGGCTCTCGCGCCGATTGATTTCGACTGTCAGCCACATTTTCTGCAGAAGAGAGAAAAAAAAAGATGGGGTTTAAACCATTTTTGAATGTTTTGTAGTGGTGATTTTAATCAAATTGCCAGTATTGTTATGCTTCTACAAGGAAGAAGAAGAAGAAGAAGAAGGAAACAAAAGCAAAAAAAAGGGTGATTAGTTTTATGTTTCAGGGAAATTGTTCTTCTGTTAGTACCCTTTAATCCCAAGCACCTCATCTGTAAATATGATTCATTCTTTCTTTCTCCCTTTTTAAAACCTTTCATTTGTCTCTCTATCAATTTGATAATTTCTTGAATTTATTTATTTACAATGAGCTAAAAGATTCAACGAGTTCTACGAATCTTATGAATTTTGGTATATAGTTCATACAAAAAATATCACGTGACGGTCTCTCGATAAGTCGACAAAAATTCTATGTTGTTAAAACAAACAAAACTTAATTATGTAGAACAATAATTACTCTACGGATTTAAAGTCCTTTTTCATGAGGCGGAAAGAATCATTTAATGGTCTTGGAAAATATTTTACAAAGAGTTTTTTATATCCACATGTTTTAAATAAATTATACATACAACAATAAACATATTACACACAATCAATTAGGGGAGACGGGGTGTAGTCACCCAGAAACTTTCAAAACCGGCTCTTTCCACCTCAAAGTTTGATCTCTTACACTAGCTATATAAAACTTTGTTCACGGGTTTAAACCACACAAAATCTTTCAATCTGGTGTAAACTACTTTACTGTTTAATTTTAACGGATTCCGTCTAATTCGTCCATAAACCCGATTCAATTCGAACTTAAACCCAACAACCAATTGAAATCTGGTCTAGAACCACTGATTTCGAAGATAAACCAAAATCAAACTCTTAAACCAAAAAATCGAAAACAAAATCAATTTGGACGAAAAACCAAAAACATATGCAACGGTTTGGACGAAAAACCAAAAACAAAATCAATTTAACTCAAATCGTTATTAACCCAAAATCGAATTTAACCTCTCTCTCTAAAGAACCCTAAATCGGAAAATCCCCAAATCGATTTTACTCTCACCTCCGTAAAAAATCCCCAAATCGATCCCAACCTTTCTTCGATTCTGGATTGTGGGAAGCGAAATCGAAGAAGCAGCTACAACGACAATGAGATAATTTCCTTGCTTTTGAATTGAAAAAGGTTTTGGGGTTTTATCAATATAGGTAATTTTGAGATGTTGAGGTAATTTGGAGGTTTTGGATTTGGTTTTGAGGTAAAATCGAGTTTTTGGATTTGGTTTTGAGTTAATTTCGAGGTCTTGCATCTATCGGTCACTGCCTTTTTTTTTCTTCTGAAAATGGTGTTCTGTGGTTGGGTTGAAGAGAAGAATGTTCTTGTTCTTGTGTTTTTGTTTAATATTGAACACTATAATGGCGTAACATTTAGAAACTGATTCTTTGTCTTTCTATTGCAGTGAAGATGAATCTGTTAATGATCATAATGTTGAAAATATATCAACAGAGATGTCAGGGCAAGCGATGGAAGAAGAAGCTATAGATAGATATCAGTTGGAGATTGAGGAAGCAGTTGCACAATACGAAAATGAGCCTCGGATTCGTCACAATATCTATCCAGACAGTGACAGTGACAGTGACCATGAGGCTGTCCCAATGGTTAACGTGAAGAGACTGCATCATATTCAAAGGAGGCGTAGTGGTGCTCTGTTTGTAGGGAAAGCTTACCCTAGTGGTGTTGCTTTTAAGGAAAATGTTCTAGATTTTGCTTTGAGTACTGTATACAACATCAAGCAATATCGATGGGATCAAATGAAACTTGGTTACAAATGTGGGTCAGGCAAATGGCCATGGAGGGTTTATTGTTCAGTGAACAAGCAGAAGAACAGATGGGAGATAAAGAGGATAATAGAGCCACACATTTGCAATCCAAATGGAGCTTGCGAGATGTTAACAGATCCTATTATTGCACGCTTGTTTGTTGACAAGATCAGAGAAGATCCAGGGTACTTTATGCCTAAGAGGATTCAAGAAATGATTAGAGAAATGTATAAAAGGATTTCAGTTACAAGAAATCAGTGTCAAGAGGGAAGAAAGAAGGCTTTGCGGTGGATCAAGGAAGAGTATGAGGACCAGTTTGCACACATTAGAGGCTATTGTGAACAAATCCTTAAGACGAATCCCGGATCCACAATAGAAGTTGTCACTAAACAAGGAGCAGATGGTGAAGACATCTTTGAGAGGTTTTATGTGTGCTTTGCCGTGCTGAGAGACTCATGGAAAAGAAATTGCAGACGTCTTATTGGTGTTGACGGTACATTCCTTAAAGGAACAACTAAAGGAATGCTTCTTGTAGCTCAGGGACGAGATGCTGACAACTGCATATATTCCATAGCGTGGGCTGTAGTTGAAGTGGAAGATGAGATAAGTTGGGTTTGGTTTATTAAGAAGCTGCAAGCTGATTTAGATTTAAAGGATGAAGCTGGTTTCATCATAATGTTAGATAGGCAAAAGGTATGGTTACTGAACTTTTTGTAATGCTAAATGTCTTGTGTAATGCCAAATGAATGGTTCTTGAATTTTTTGTGTTATCTTCTCATAGGGTCTGATCAATGCTGTGCACAAGGAACTTCCAAAAGCTGAGCACAGAAAATGTGTTAAGACACATTTATACTAACATTAAGGTGAAACATGGGAACAAGTTGGAGTTGAAGCCATTAATTTGGCAGTTGGCTTGGAGTTACAACAAGACAGAGTATAAAATAAACCTGAAAAGGATCGAAGACTATGATGAAGAGGTCTACAACGAGGTTATGAAGAGGGATCCAAAGTCATGGTGTTTAGCTTACTACAAGATAAAAGGTAATTGTTGTGAGGATGTGGAGAACAACTATGTCGAGTCCTTTAATAACACCATTGTTACTCCAAGAGAGAGACCAATTATGCCGATGTTGGAGATGATCCGGAGACTTGCAATGGTTCGTATTCACACTCGATTTGCCATTGCTACGAAGCACCACGCCATGTGCACACCATATGTGAAGCAAATGCTTGATGAAACTCTTGATGATGCTCAGCAAAGCAAAGTGTATCCAGGAAGCACAGGGATTTTTGAGGTTCAGATTGGGAGCCAGTACGAGTCTGTTGACATGCGTAACAGGGAATGTACTTGCTGCAAATGGCAGATTACTGGAATCCCGTGTGCACATGCTTATGGAGTTATTCTATACACTAAAGATGATCCAGATAAGTATGTTGCTGACTGGTTTCATACATCTCGTTGGAGAGACACCTATGAACATGCGCCGAAACCAGTAAGAGGACCAGATTCTTGGATTCGTGGTGATATTGCCTTGGCAAGTTAAGATCCGGAGAGGAAGAAGAAGAATACGAAAGAGAAAAGGAAAAGGTCTGTGAATGAATCTCCTACTAAGAAGAAGAAGAAGAATAAGAGTTCTCCACAAGATAATGTTGTTGAGTCTCAGGATCCAGATAAGCCCAAACGACATATGCATTGCAAGAAGTGTGGAGGAGAAGGCCATAATAAGAGGACATGTTCAAAGAGCAAAAACGTAAGTTAGCTGATCCTTGTTTTTGTGTTTTACAGTGTTTTTCATGATATAATAGGATGTTATTTGTTGTTTCGTTTCAAATTCATGGTGGAGAATGCTCCACAGAACCAATCTCTCAGCCCTTCTCTCAAGTTGATGATGCATGAAGATGGATCAAGTTGATGATGCATGAAGATGGAACAAGTTGAAAGGAGAAGAAATCTGGGTTTCATTTTATTAAATGTTTGATTTTTTGGGTTTAAGTCACTATTTTGGGTTAAATGTTTGATTATTTGGTTTAAAAGTTTGATTTTTTGGTTTAAGAGTTAGATTTTGGTTTATCTTCGAAATCAGTGGTTCTAGACCAGATTTCAATTGGTCGTTGGGTTTAAGTTCGAATTGAATCGGGTTTATGGACGGATTAGACGGAATCCGTTAAAATTAAACGGTAAGGTAGTTTACACCAGATTGAAAGATTTTGTGTGGTTTAAACCTGTGAACAAAGTTTTATGTACCTGGTGTAAGAGGTCAAACTTTGGTGTGGAAAGAGCCGGTTTTGAAAGTTTTCGGGTGGCTACACCCCGTCTCCCCCAATTAATTACAAGCGATATGTATAAAGGATTTGTATAAGATAAAAAAGAAAGGTAATATGTTAATATATTGATGGAATTATTAATGAATTTATTTATTTTGTGTTTGATTTGGGAGCATTTTTGAAGTGCGAAGGCGCCGGTCGGAGCCAGTCTTTGCCGCCGATAAAGTCCTTGCTCAAGAAGACGGTAACTTCGTCGTCGGATAGTTGTTTCGACCATTTTACCCTTTGTCCCCTGTCTGCTCCGGGACCATAACATTTGTATTCACCATAATATACAGTACTGAACAATTATCAAAGACAAAATTAATATACATTAGTCAAAAATATTCATAAGAATTTAATAACCCAAAAAGGTAAAAAGTTACTTTTCTTTGGTTGAATCTCCCCATTGGTTCCATCCTTGAGGTGCGACGACATTGGAGAAGAAGGAATAAGCAAAGACAACCCTAGAATAAGCTCCCCATGGTCTTCCCAAAAACGTGGAACCTGGTCCGGTTAACTTGCATCCCAAGAATGTAAACCCTGATTTCTCCGTCGCCGACGTTCTCATTTGTGCCGTTATAGACCCATTATTCGGTGATAACGAGTGTAAATGACACTTCTACAAATGAAACCACCAAAAATCAAGGGTTAATTAAACATGTAATGAATTGATACAGATTACTCCGTGTTAAAAGATTAACTCTATCTATAAATCGAGCATGTTTTTTTCTTTAAGAGATGGTGGTCATACAGATTTTCCTACAAGATGGAGTTAGAGTGTTATTCGTAAAGGTTGTAAGAATTTAGTAGATCTCTAACGCATTTTTTTACGAGTTACGCCTTAAAAGTTATTTTCATAGTAGACCAATCACAAGTTCATCAAACTTGATAGACCAATCTTTTCTTAGTTTTCCAACCGTACGTATTCGGTATTCTTTAGTATAGCTAGTTGCATAGTTGTAATGTAGATTGGTTGGAAATTTTTACTTGAGGATGGTTCGGAGAGACTAGTGTTATAGGTTGTTATTTTGTTTGTTCATATCTAAAGTTTTTTCCCAAAGCAATTATTTTAAATCTTTATATCCTGAAACAATTTCTAGAAAGTTTAAAAGTACAACCTAAAAATCTAAAGATTACTTTCTACTAAATGAGTTTATATTTACAACTCTACGTCTCTACCCAATCGGATCCTTAATATTTAGAAGAGTAGAAAAAGTGATTAAAATGTCTAAGTGTATATTAATTAATTATGTAAAATGAGTTAGTACTTACTTCATAGAGAGACGAAGCGCTTCCACAAATGAAATCGGTGGCTCCCTCAATATAGCAGTTCTTGAAGTAATGGTTTCCATTGTCGTCAAGGAGAGTGTCTTGGTATGACGTTATCACGCATCCGTAGAATGCTGTTTTATCCGCGGCCACGCGCAGCGCAACCGCCCGTCCCGCCGTTCCAAACTTATTCTACTTACAACAAAACAAAACACGTCACTATATATTAGTCGCTTGAAGTTTTTCTTATAGATAAATACATAATATATATATATATATATATATATATATATATGGTCTATATTGTTTGTTTGCGCTTACAATACATTTACATGTAGTATACTTTTAAGGTTTATCTAATTGAATCCACAAATCTTAATCATATTAAGCAAGAATTATTAACTGTAAACGAAAATGGAACAAGAAAACCTTATCAACAAAACATATAACATTGGAATTGGAATTTACGATGTATATATGTGATAAAGATTAACCTGAATAGTGAGTGATCGGCATACAAAATCGGACGCGAAGATTGTGAGAGTGGGTGATTCTAAAATGTCTTCACCATCGCTCCATATGAGAAAGGTGTTGGAAGCTCGTGTTCCACTCAATGTTATGTAGGGTTTATCAGCAGGAATCACCACTTTTTCTCTGTTTTCAATTAAATCTCCAATTAATTAGCATTAAAGCTATACTACACCAAATACAATCAAGCATAGAAATAACTATTTATCAATAACATATATTTTTCAAAAATGAATTCACAAATACAATAGTACATTATAACTTCTATAAATTAATAACTCGATAAATTAATAGATTTTCTCGGTTCCAAATTGATTATTTGGCCAATATTTTAATAAATTAATAACTCAATGAATTAATAAAATATTATAATCTCAACGTTTATTAATTTATAGAAGTTTTACTGGAGTTCGAAGCCTAGTACCGAATAGCCCGCCGATAAAAAGACGATTCTATCAACAAACATCTAACTTCGGAAGAATTATGAATATATAGCTTATTTTTTTGCATAAAAATTAAGAGAATAGTCCAAGTTCTTTTATTTTAAAAAATAATCTAACCTTAAACTCCAATTCTAAATCCTTAACCTTAAGATCTAAAAAATCTAAATCCCAACCATAAATCTTAAACCCTAACTTAAGACTTAAATTATATAAAATCTAACAAAATAGTTTATTTTTTAATCATACCGGTAAATTCCAGGCTTAACCCAAATGTAATAGAGTTGGGAGTTGTTTAGATTGGGAGGGATAGATTCAATTGCTTCTTGAATCTTATTGAAGTCTCCTTTTCCCGATTGATCAACCCTTATTAGAATTGCAGTCGAAAAATCAATGGAAGAAGAAGAAGAAGCCATGGAGGAAGATGTGATTGAAGAGAGAATAAAAAGATTGATGATTATGATATGATAATATTTAGCAATTGAGCGTTTAGACTTTGTTTTATAAAGACCCATCTTGGCATAACCCATGTGAGGTTCGTGGCGATTGTGCAGAGGACAAAAAACAAAATACAAAATAGAAATCAAGAATGAAAACTATTGAATTCAATTGGTGAAGCAAGAGTGTGAGAATTATAATTTAGAAAAGTTTGGTTTACACATAAAGGAGAATTTTTTTTATATATATACCAATGGGTTGACTAAAAAGTCTAGATGGCGTGGTTGGGATTGGCCAGCGGCCGAATTCTTATGATCGAAGTTGAAAGATTGCATTTCGTTGCCAAGAGATTTTTATATATCAGGTTCAAACTTTAAACTCTAAGACAAATTATATATACACCCTAGCTAGAAGAATTTTGTATAAATTATGGTATATTCTAACTCGAAACCTCGACTACTCTCTAAAACTTGTATGAACCGGATTTCTTGTCATTTTTAACGTCTACAATGACCAAAAGAGCAGATCTGCAAAAGAGAACCACCAAAGTTTTCGATAATGGTGGACTGAAATTAAATTCAAACATTAAACTATAAGTTACGTTGTTAATATGTAATTGCTTACCAAATCTTGTAAAACTTACTTTAGATGCTGTCACAAAAAAAAAGAAAGAAAGATAATACTTTAGATATACTCTACGTGTTAGGTTGGCGGCTTGCATGCTTCATGCATTAGTATTAGCAATAAAAAAGAGTTCTATAATGCGTGTTTAAATGTAAGGCCAAATACACCGAAACTAGTAGTGGGCCAAAACCAAAACTAAAAGCCCATATATAAACAAAAGTACTTCTATAGAAAATTATAGATGCACTCAACACTTTTGTTTATTTACACATACTCCCAATAGTTTTATTTATCACAAATGCTCCTTCTATACTCTTCTTTACTCATATAAAGCTATAGACATGTTGATTTGCAACTACAACATTACAAAAGAAACAAGCCATGGATACTTGTGAGCTTGCTGCTGTCACATGAAAAAACCAAAGTCGTATCTTTTCTTTTATACATCCAATCAAAGTAGAACGCGACACGATGGGTAAACGAAACATGGTCAAAAGTCAACGGATTTTTGTTTACTATTTGGATATGCTTTGTTTGTATAGGTATTTGAGTTAGCTTTATACTAAGCATATGTAACAAATCTTGTATTAGGGAAGAGATTATAATCATAACGAAGGGTTTTGATCTAATCTTAAACAACAAATAAGCGAAATTATTTATGACTTCAATTATTATTTCTTCTGGAAACCGCCGACAGAAGATTGTGGGCTCACATGACGCGTCAAAAAGCAACGAAACGACCCAAAAAATCAAATCAAACATCGAATTCTCTATAATTTTTTATACGCAACTCTCTTTGAATTCCAAAACCAAAAAACTCGATCCATTGAACCCGCGAAGACCCAGAAACCGAAATCGAAATCCCAACGAAACCCATAAATCGAAATCCGTAGAAAGTTCGTGTCTTCTTTGTTTTGTTTTGTTTGGTCGGAGATGGAGGCTTTGCCGGAGGATGAAGAGTACAGTTTCAGGGAAGTGGTGTTGCCGTCGTTGATTCCAGTTGTGCCCGAGCCGGAATTAGAGAGAGAGAGCGGAGAGAGGAGAAGAGGAAGAGATGTAATCGTAGCCGTTGATCATGGTCCCAATAGCAAACACGCCTTTGATTGGGCTCTTGTTCATTTCTGTCGTCTCGCCGATACTCTTCACCTTATCCACGCCGTCTCAAGTTCGTTCTTTCTTATTCCATCTTAAATTGGGTCAATGTGAATCGTAGATAGTTCGATTTCGTATACATATGCAATTCCAGATCTGAAATTCGGAGATTTTGATCTAAAGCTGCTTTTGATTTTCTTCGTAGGTGTTAAGAACGATGTTGTGTATGAGACGAGCCAAGCGCTGCTGGAGAAACTCGCTGTTGAAGCGTTTCAAGTTGCCATGGTTAGGGTTTATACTACCTTACGTCATCTCTTTTTTTGGTTTGCCTAATTGATGTTTGGAGATTGAACTGTTTCTTGATTGCTAAGTTAGGGTCTGAGAATCCAATACAATGAATAAGGTGGCTATAGAAATAATATTCTAAAGTTGGAGCTTAGGATCGAAATGGTAGGAATCCTATGTCGATGTGTAGTTAATTTTGTCTATTCATTGGCCGCATTTGCTATCCACAGCGTGAATGCAAAATCTCTGGTGCGGTTTGCATGACGACATTGTGATAATTTCATATAAGAATTATCGGTGGTACACACATTTTTCGTGAATTCAATGACTTAGCTCGGTACTGGTTTGTTATATTTAGGTGAAGAGTGAGGCTCGTGTTGTTGAAGGCGAAGTTGGTAAAGTAATCTGCAAGGAAGCAGAGAGACTGAAACCTGCGGCTGTAATTATGGGTACACGAGGCCGGAGCTTAGTAAGAAGGTTGGATATATAAGAACAAATACTAGTTATGATTTATGTCTTGCTTTTCTACTTTCTTGATTCCATGATTCTTCCGCAGCGTGCTACAAGGGAGCGTAAGCGAGTATTGTTTCCACAATTGCAAATCCGCTCCAGTCATTATCGTTCCTGGGACAGGTACATTAATATATTTCAATCCATCAACGTAAAATCCGAGTGATGTTCACAAATCGTTTGTATATTAACTAGTACCTTGTGTTGTATAAAGCAGAAGCTGGAGACGAGTCGATTGTAGACTGGAAACGATCAGGGGATCTAAAACCATAGAACCAAATTAAGTCTTGTGCAAGTATTTCCACGAAGACTGTTTGTTTTTCATCTATTTCGCTATTGTTGCAGTCTTTGTTTCAGTGTATGTTTCTTTAAAAAAAACTTTAAAAGTGTTGTATTTGGTTCTTCTTCTACTCTGTGTGTGTATGTGTTTTGATTTGGGTTTTCTAGTTTCAAATTGGTGTATAAAAACCTTTTTCTCAGGAATGAAAGTATTGTATGTTATGGTGTGATGTGTTTGTACAAGAAATTATCAAGATTATATTTATTTCCGATCTTGAATTCGTGTGCTCTGTCGTGGAATTTTTCTTTTACGCATTTGATCAAATACTTGGTGTGCGTCTTTGTGAACACTAGATAGATAACAGATTTGTTTGTTACTAGAGGTTATTAGTCAACCATGGCGGAGTTTGGAGAGCTCGAAGCTCAAGATGGAGTTAGGATGCCATGGAACATCATCCCCGTTGGAACAAAGAAGGAACAATCAATCGACTCTGAAGTTCCAGTTTCCGCCATTTACACACCTCTGAAACCTCTTCGATCTCAATCTCTTCTTCTCCCTTACTCTCCTCTCCGTTGCCGGACTTGTCGCTCCGTTCTAAACCCTTACTCCGTCGTCGATTTCTCCGCCTGTATTTGGGGTTGTCCTTTCTGCTTCAATCGGAATCCATTCCCGCGGAATTACTCCTCAGTCGCCGATAACAATCTCCCGCCGGAGCTTTTCCCTCATTCCACCACCGTTGAGTATCTCTGCGATTCCTTCTCTTCTCCTTCTCCTCCTGTGTTCCTCTTCCTCGTTGATACTTGCTTGATCTCTGAAGAACTGGAATTTCTCAAGTCATCTCTCTTCCAAGCTCTGGATCTTCTTCCTGATACCTCCGTCGTCGGTCTCATTACCTTCGATTCGTTAGTCCGCGTTTACGAGCTTGGATTCCCACACTGCACTAAATCTTACTTCTTCCATGGAAACAAAGACTGTACCAAAGATCAGCTCTTGGATCAGCTGAGTTTCTTCGTCAAGAACCCTAAACCTTCTTCTGGTGTCATTGCTGGTGCTAGAGATGGCCTTTCCTCAGACGATATTGCACGGTTTCTGTTACCCGCCTCTGATTGCCAGTTTACTCTTCACGCTGTTCGTAAATTCATTGCCTTTGACTTATCTTCTCTTATAACTTCAACATTGTGCTCACCAGTTAACTCCAATTTTGTTTCCTGGTTTAGGTTATTGAGGAGCTGGGAAGCAATCCTTGGCCCGTTGCAGCTGATCACCGCCCTGCCAGGTGCACCGGTGTTGCCCTCCGAATCGCTGCTGGTCTCTTAGGAGCTTGCTTTCCTGGCTCTGCTGCTAGGATCATGGCTTTTATAGGAGGACCTTCCACTGAAGGCCCTGGGGCTGTGAGTTTTTTCTCCTATCATCATAACTGTAGTTGTTTGTTGAAATCATGGTGCTAGCTGATGCTCGTCCTATGGTTTTCTCTAGATTGTTTCCCGGGAGCTTTCTGATCCAATTCGTTCTCATAAGGACATTGATAAAGATTCTGCTCCGAATTACCACAAAGCCGTCGAGTTCTATGAGACGCTTGCAAAACAACTTGTCCATCAAGGCCATGTTCTTGATGTTTTTGCGTGTTCCGTTGATCAGGTGATTGGATGGAGAAACTTGTTAGTAATGTCTTTTTTTTTTTCGCAGCTACCTTTTTATTTAATATGTGCATATCTAGGTAGGCATTGCTGAGCTCAAAGTTGCAGTTGAGCAGACTGGTGGATTTGTTGTGCTTGCTGAAAGTTTTGGCCACTCAGTATTTAGGGATTCTCTCAAACGCGTGTTTCAGTCAGGTGAAAATGATCTAGGCTTGTCCTCATGGTAATGGCTTACCTAACTTTCATGTATGTTTTCGTTATCGAAAATAAACTATCTTTTGTCTGCTATGTTCACCTTCAGCGAATTGTTTCTTATGATTTGTTTCTCTCTTACAGTGGTATATTTGAAATTAACTGCTCAAAGGATATCAAAGTTCAGGGAATTATTGGCCCTTGCGCATCTCTCGAAAAGGTATCATATAAAAGTGTTAAGGTTTCTATTCTTCCTTCAGCTTGTTGTGATCAATACGTTTACATTCTGATGGTTGTTGGCAGAAAGGACCGTTGTGCTCTGACACTGTCGTCGGTCAGGGACACACAAGTGCATGGAAGATGTGTGGCCTCGACAAAAACACTTCCATATGTTTGGTTTTTGAAATTGCTAAAAGGGATACTGCTGATGTTGTTTTGCAGTCGCAGAGCAATCAGTTTTTCTTTCAGTTTTTAACATAGTAAGGGGTTTCAGGTTTTTATATCTGAAATTATTATTGCAAGTTATGGATGTAATAACTTGACACGCTTTCTGCTTACAATACTCATGTTTCTGCAGCTATCAGCACTCAAATGGTCAAACAAGACTCCGGGTTACAACTCTTTCAAGAAGATGGGTAATGGGAACTCAAAGCTTACAGGCAAGTTTCGAGTAGTATGTTGAGAATCTACAGTCTTAAATAGGGAGTCAACTGGATGAAGTGCGAGAAGATATTCTTATTACGTTTAGAGGACAACATATGATTAGTGGGTGTACTAATATATATGAGAAACGAGTTGCCACTCCTTTTATAATGTGAAACTTTATGGCTTATTTCATCATATATTCTTAGTAATCCATTCTAGGTGGTGATTCCAAGTCAGGTTTGAGAATTCTTCAGCGGTTTTGTACATGGCTAGACTGATCCTCTTTCTCTCTTCATATAACTATGGTCTCTAACTATTCCTTGGAAATTGCTTTGTGAAGTATAGGAGTTGAGCAATGGTTTTGACCAAGAAGCAGCAGCTGTAGTCATGGCACGACTTATTTCTTTCAAAATGGAGACTCAGGTACTCATGATGAGAGATAGTTAGATTTTGTAAGCTGAATATCTGCTAGATGATATCATGTTTTAGTGTTTCTTAGGTCTCTTATTTCTTCTTTTACAGCCTGAGTTTAATCCCCAAAGGTGGGTCGATAAAGCTTTGATAAATCTATGCACCTGGTTTGGAGATTACCAGAAAGGCAATCCTTCTTCCTTTAGATTGTCTTCTCAGTTATCAATTTTCCCGCAGTTTGTGTTTCACTTGCGACGATCGCAGTTTGTTCAGGTACTCGTTCTCACTGCCCATAAATGCATGAGAGACTGAAATTATTTTTAACGCACAATTTTATTTTCTTGAGTTAATTTGGCTTTCCCTTTTGTAGGTCTTTAACAACAGCCCAGACGAGACAGCATATTTTCGAATGATATTGTACCGAGAGAACGTTTCTAATTCAATCGTGATGATTCAACCTTCACTGATTTCTTTCTCATTCCATTCATCGTCAGAACCAATTCTTCTAGATGTAGCATCCATTGCAGCTGACAGAATCCTACTGTTGGATTCATACTTCACCCTTGTAATATTTCACGGTTCTACTATCGCTCAATGGCGAAAAGCTGGATACCATAATCAACCTGAACACCAGGTATCATCTATCATCTTAAAAGAAAAAGATAGTAAAAGCTGTCTTATAGAGTGTTATCTTCAAAAAACTTGTCTTCTTTGTGCCAGGCATTCGATCATTTGTTGCAATCACCTCGTGACCACGCAGACACAATCATCAGTGAACGGTTTCCCACTCCGCGTCTTGTCATATGCGATCAGTATGGTTCACAGGTACCACTCCTTTGCTCATGCCTCCATTTTCCGACCAGAATTATTTGGCGAATATCCTGACCAATTAAGTATATGTAGTAACTGATCCATTCTTTGACATTGATTGCTTATTGTTGTTGCTTTTTAGTTCTTTCTCTTGCTGTGTATATTTGCAGGCTCGTTTTCTTCTAGCAAAACTGAATCCTTCTGATGGTAATGCTCCTTTTTCGGGCGAGAGTAATGTTTTCACGGATGATGTAAGCTTGTCTGTGTTTCTTGATCACCTTAGACGACTCATTGTTCACTGATATGAACCTTGCCATTTAGCTAACGACTTTACGATTCGCACTCGTAACAGATATATTGTTGTTTACGTGAGAAAGTGAGTTTTTACATTGATCATAAGAGAGACCTAAACCGAAAAGTAAAAGTATCTTAAACCTAAATCAGAAAGGAAAAACACCAAAACCATAATCTTAACGTAAAAAAAAATGGAAAATCATTAAAAGAACCTAATGTAAAAAAAGGAAGAGCAACAAAACCCATACTCCGTATGATTCAGCTAAAAATATTTGTATAAACAGAAATCGAAGTTTCATGAAAGTTAAAGGGTCATAACTTGAATTTAGAAGAATGTATATTCAATAATACAAGGGGTACCTTGTACACTATTGAAAACTAAGGGGTCAAATCTGAAGAAACGGCTAAAATAAGATCCAACAATTGTTTCTCAAAACGCTGCGTTTAGTAACTTGCTCTCCAAGGGGATCTACCGTGTTCTACACGCACCTGATTAGTACCGAGAAACGCTATATATACACGTCGGCTCTGTGCTTTGCAGAGAAAGCAAAAAAACAGAAGAAGAAGATAGAGAACAAAGATTCCGGTAATTTCTAGTTTCGAATCTCTTCATTAATTTCATTTCATGCTTATGAATTACTTGTGATCGATAATGATGCTGGCGAGTTCTGTATACGAATTTACTGAATCATCGCTCAGCAAATTTTGACAAGTCGTTGGTTTTTGTTTGATTCTCTGTTAGGAATTTGGTCGAACACTTGGTGGGTATCTTGTTTACAGTAATCGTTGTGGAATTGTTTATCTTAGATTTTGTTTTTGCTTCGAATTGAGTGTTACTTGCTGGGATTGATCTGAAGATTTCGGTTGTTGAGAATCCGAATGGTTTTGGTTTAGATGTTGTTGGGGGTGAATTTGTACCAAGTTATGTTTGTGAGACTTTAGGGTTCTCGAGACTTGGGGTTTGATCATGGGATTAACATAACTTGGTCTAGATAGATATGAGGTTTTGCTTTGTGTTAAGAGCTCAGTTGGATCATTCGTATTCATGAGATTTCTTTCTGTGTTTGGAACAGGAACTAATGGCTTCCCAGTCAAATCAAACCGTGGATACCCAGGCAAATCATCAAACCGAGAACCCTCCAAAGCCGGAAGTGCCTTCATCATCATGCAGGAAGAGGGTCAAGGATGATAATGCCACTTTCTTAGAAAACCTCAAGGATCACATGGATGAATTCATCCATGCCTCAATGGATGAACACAAGACTTGTTTCAAAAACACCATGAACAAGGTTTCTTTCTCTATTCATTTATATCTCCTGATGACAGTCACATTCATATATAGTCATATTCAATCACACTAATCTAGGAATAAACTCATCTTGAACTATGCAACTCTCTAGATATATTGTTGATTTGGCATATCTTGTAGCCTTTGCAAGCAGTAGAAACCGACCCTTATGTGTTTGATACATCTTCAAGGATGCTTATTCATTATTAGAATGCATGATTATCTCTGTCTACTACTAATTGTTATTGAGTGTTAATCTGTCTCTTAACTTATGTGGTTGGAGCTCTTAGATATTTGGGAAGACGGATGCAGTTGCAAAGACGCAAGCTGAGGCTAAGGAAGTCGTCGAGATTCACTCTCCTCTTCAGGCAGCAGTGACTAAGTAGAGAGATTCACAACTAGTGAGCTCAGAAAGATTATGAAGTGTCATCTTTTTCTTGTTTTAAAGTTTTTATTTTATTTTAACTTTCTATGGTCTGCAATAAATACTCTTCAAGTATTTGGGTGTTAATATACTCTTAGAACCCGCTTCTATATTTAATCCAATATAACTTGTTTCTAGACCATTGCATTAATAATCGTCTATACTAATTTCATTTAATATGCAAGTCTTTATTATGATTACATCCATAGGAGCAAACCAATATCTTGCAAAAATCGTTCCCTGCAGTTTAGGTATCATACTTAAAAAAAAAAAAATAGAAACCATTGTTTGCCATATAACAAATTAACAATTTTATGAACACATGACCATTGACCGCCAAACTTGAAGAGCACTTGCAAATTTATGGTGGGTTTGGTTTGTTATAATTAATTATAAGAAATTATCCAACACTTTCTTTAAAAATAATAAGAGTAATAAATATTTTGTTAGATATCTTATCCAAATCCGGTTAGAATGGTACTTTTTCAATGTTATTGGATAAAAACTTTTTTATAAAAAATTATAGATGATTGATTACTTGTCCCTCAACAGATTTTTACTTTTTCTTCAAGAATAATTATTTTTTCTGAGAAAAGATTAAAAAAAAAATTGATAAAAAATTATAGACTTTTACTGACACCTTAATATATACTACTTTTAAGGAAAACAAAAATTACTGTATTTTACTACAAAAAAAAAAAGAGCATACGGTGAGGATACTGTATACGTGGGCCAAAAAAACGTATCCGTACAGTTTATGTGTGCATAACTAAATAGAACGTGACGTACTTTTTGAAGCATCATCAGCTTTCCCGCCCATTTAGTTTTTCTATGAAATTCCCAATTTTTTGAAACTCTCTTTCGATTTCACTGTAATTTGAAAGGTTGCGATCAGAAATTGCAGATTTTTCGAGGTGAGTTCTTCTCTCGTCCCGTGACATTATTAGATTCCTCCATAATGAACAGTGATCACCAATTATCAAAGTTGAATAGTCTGATAATTTTCCCTATATAGAGATTGGTTGATTGATTCGTTAATTTCGATACTTCTTCTTGTCCGATTCGCATATCCTTTGCATTATTGGATTTATCCCATTATACTTAATCTAATATTTAATTGATTATAGCTTTGGATTATTTTTTTTTCCATTACGAAGAACCATAGATTCAGATTGGTTTGATTGATTCGTTGATTTCGAGGAGCTGGGTTCTTCTGATCCGTGACCGAACGATTCGCTTTATGCATAATAATATATGATCAACATTTTTAATTGATTAAGACATTTGGATTTTTCATTACGAAGAACCCTAAATACAGACAGATTGCTTAACTAATTCGAGTGCTTAGCAATAAAAACATTGATTTCGTCAGACATTAAAAAACAAACACATCTCTCTCTCTCTCTCTCTCTCTCTGCGTTAATTCTCTTTTATTTTCTTGACGATGGATCATACGTAGTTAGGTTTTGTTGCTTCTTGTTTCACTGCAGCTTCATGCTTCTCATCCTGCAAAAAAAAAAGAAAAAAAAAAAATCTTGTTGGTTTTGTTAATTTTGCAAGTCAAATAAAAGAAAATCATAGAAAGCTCTGATTTTGTTTCTGGAAGTTTCTTGGAGGAAGAATTGGGAATCAGTTGATATTAGATACTTTATAGAGAAGGAATGTTTCTATTTCTAGGCATATTTTTTTTTTTTTGTGGGAGCTTTTAGTTTGGTTGTGTATATGAAGTCTGAAGAACACTGAGAAGAGAACACTTGGATGCTTTAGAGCCTCTCATAACTTAATATGAGGGAGAAGTCAATAGAATCTTTGTAAAGTAACAAGCTTTATGCTGAAACAGACATGCCCCTTCTTTTTTTTGTGTTATATTGTCATGGCACAGGAATAGAACTTGTCTATAGAAGTATCTTATAGTGGCCTAATGATGGGATAAACTAAGTTGATTAGTCATAATTAGTATAATTTAGATTGCAACAAAAAAAATATACCTCTTTTCCTCATCACGCAGCCTGCCTCTGTTGCTGCTTCCAGTAGTCTTGTAGTCAGGGAATGGCACGTGACCGTTCTCGATGCTTTCGATGTCACGCACGAGAAGGTCATATTGTCTCTTAGCTTCTTCTGGTGTTTTACCACCAACGGCTCTAGCAACATTGTGCCAACGGTCAGGAGTGTCTTGGTCATAGACTGCTAGAGCACGCTCAAAGGCTTTGTTCTGCTTAACAGTCCACGAACCTGAGCCATAAGAAGACATTGAGCCTGATGACATTGTGAGTATTAAAGTTGTGTAATAATAACCCTATAGGAAAGAGATTCTGAGGAAATGATATGTTGCACAGATGTCGTCGAGTCCTTGCTCTTTATAAAGAGATTGAGGTGGGGTAGGGCCAGTTGTTAAATATATATCTTTGCCAAAACAAAGAGAATTTCAAGTCTTTGTCGCTATAGCTTAGAAAAGAATATGAGCAAAAAATTTGTGGAGATCAGTATCAAAGATCCAAACTAATCACCCAAAGATTGCGTTTTTTCATTCCACATTTTGGCATATGATGCTCCTTTAGAGACACTTTTCTATAAATGTTATAACTAATACGTTTACTTTTCTTTCCCAATTAGTGGTTATGATGTCATCCTCTAGATTAAGCTTGTTGTCAAAAGAAACAGTTTAGGTAATAAAAAAGTTAGGAAAAATCTCTACCTATGGTATTAAGTCATGGAACACTTATGGTCTCTAATCACAGCACTAAGCTCACGTGCTCGCAGGACAAGAAAAATTATAAGTCTTAGGAGTAAAGTTAGGGACAAGTCTATTTTAACATATTGACTATTCAGATTTCTTCCTTATCAAAAATCTCAGTGATTTTGAAACATTGTGAGGATTCATTTGTATCCACAAACAAAAAGTTGGAGCTTTTCGTATGTTCACCATAAACCATATATTCTCTTGTAGAAGGAAAGTGGGGGCAGAGCTTTACCTTGGGATTCTCTGCAATGAACACCATATCAAGTTATCTAGCTGTATAGATCTTTCCGTACAATTATCAACATTTTTGTTGTTGAAAAAAGGTCAACATTGTTTACCTACCTTTTTTTCCTTTCTTGGCATGTTGTTGGGTCCATCTCCTTGAAGTTAGGCAACTGTGTTTTTCTTGGTCATATATTGTCTATGGATTCTTGGTGGTTAATTTGTTAAATAGTCACTTTTCTTGGTGGATATTCAAATTGTTTTTTCTCTGTTCTTTGGTTGTCTGAATTATTGAATATGGGCAAGAACCAAAGATTTTACAGCTGTCTTAGTCTTGCTGTGATTTTATAATATATTCATTAAACTGTAATTTTTTTTTATTGTCGTTTTTGGTGGTAGTGAGATTATACCCACTCTTTAAGAGAGCCCATAATTCAATACTCACATGTTATAATGGTTTGTTGTCGTATTATCAGCACTTAAGTTTCAAATGATCAATTAATTACCTTGTTTGGTAAGCATCCAGGGTTGGGATGGGCAAATAGATTTATTGTCTTGTAACTAAATTAGGTTGCTAAAAAGATCACACCAAACAATGCACAATAGGACTATATACATACTTGGCAAAAAGACAACATCCATAAATGGTCCACTTGTTGTTTGATTCTAACTCAGAAAGTAAGCATTTTTGTTTCATAGTTATATCATTCTTTAAAGATTTGAAGGTTTTTTTTCCTGCAACAAAGGTTTGTTCATTAATGATCCACTTGTTCTTTGATTTTACTCATAATAAAGTTGACCCACTGATTTAAAGTTTCAAGATTTTCCTCTCTCGGAAACACAGGTGAATCAAGGTGCTACAAGAGATGGAAAACCATACTCATAGTCTTATCACTATTAATCCAGGTTAGTTATCAGATGACCCCAAGTATATAATGAAGTTATTGTCTACACATTTTGTTAAGTAAAGCTATTTAATAACCCTACTTCTTGGATCTTTCTTGATTGTAGTGTCTACCCATTCATTAAATGGTATTAGGTTTGCAAAGTAAGATGATATTCCCTTACATGTAGAGGTCTTATGATACTTTAATCTGCTTTCTTCCTGGATATATGCCAATATAAGCACTTATATATATATATATATATATATATATATAAGATATTTTCTTTTTGTGATCCAAATTATCTCAAGGTCGTCTAGATATTTTGACTCTACTTATGATATGGATGGTTCTGTTTCTAAGATGTTATGGTTTGGTTTCAAGGTAGGGGCGAAACTTCTTCTCGAGAAGGAAAACTTTAAACAGAGAAAGAATCTTAATAATTATAAGAATTTTGGCACAATATATCGCGGAGATAATAGATTGCAAGTTGCCAAGAAATTCTGCAAGTAGGCATTGCACTACTGATATTCTCATCGTCACGATTCTTTACAGCGACCCTCTTTGGCCTAGGTATTGAAATGGTAAAAAAAGAAACACTTTCCCCAGATTTAGGTCTCAAGTTTAGGTAATTTCTTTAGCTTTGAAAACGATAATCTTGAGTTCATAAGGGCAATTGGTTGTTTTTGAGCAAGATACTTTGTTTTTACTTTCTCACTATGAATAGTTACATCAGTAAAGGCTTGAGGGTTTTTTCCAATATCTACAGGTCTTGATTCTAGCCCAGTGATCATTGCTGAGAATTTACCCGGAGTAGCTTACAAGGAATCTGTATGAAAAGGATGGTAAAGAGTAAGCAATTTATTTTGTTACAAAAATTTCTGTCGATTTATAGAATCCTTATCCCCAATCTAGCAAAAAAACAAGAACTAAGTATTCTTATTCCTCTCCTAGTGGTTGCTCCTTTTGCAACTTGGAGAAGAACCCGAACCTGAAGTAACCACAATAATGGAAGTTTCTGTAGCTCAATATGTTTTGAAAGATTTTTGAGGCTAGTGGTGAGATATTATTACCACCAAAAGAATGATCCCTTTACAAATTGGATTCGGACAAACTTTACACAAAAGAAGGAAATGGCATTTTATCACCAGGAATCCATAAGAGCCATTCCTATTTGAGGAAAAAGTATCCACAGACACAAGCCTGGTCCTAGATCAGCCATAGTAGCCTATAACAGTAGAGATACTTTTTTTGGTTGTTTCTTCGAATATTTGAATAAAGAACTTAGGAAATGGGGAATCTCCATGGTCAGGGGTTTTGATTGGTTGATGAGAGAATATACAAGGACACTTATATTTGCTTTCAATTATTGATGTTAATCTTTTGAGACATGGTAAATGGAAGCAAGCATTAATCATAGAACTGTGTTCTTGTGATGATTTTTTTGTGTAAGATTTGTAGCAATCCAATACGTAAAACTGTTGCTCTAACTTTCTAGGATAACTTGTTTCTGTTGCTCGACTATTAATTTAATACTCTGAAAAAGCTTGTTTCTTTGTCTCTCTTTACAATATTCTTGAATTGTGTCTAACACTACAAGAAAACAAGCTATTTTCAGATAATCGTTTTTGTCAGAATTTTATTGGAAATGACAATTTCCGATGAATAACTATTTTCGGATACACAGCATTGAAAATTAAAATTCGTCGGAAATATGTTTGTTGATACCGATGGATTCACGACGGCACTATCCCGACAAATTTCTCATGCATTATATCGTCAGGATGTATCCATCGGGAATTCGTCGAAAAATTTCGACGACTTTCCAACAAACTTGCCTGACGACCGTTGTCGTGGGTAATTTATCGACAGTATTATCATCGGTTTCCCGAAAAAGTAATATTTCTCACGGATATGTTCTTACCAAAATTCGTTGGTTTCCAACGAATTTCCGACAGCCATATTAAATAATCAAATTAAAATATTAAATTAATTTAAATTATTTATTAAATTAAATAATCAAATAACTTAATTAAAATATTAAAAGTAAAATTCTTTAATAATTATTTCGAATTTAATAGTTTTCAAAACAAACAAAAAAACATAAATTAAAATTGTTTAAAAACTTTTAAAGCATAAATAATTAACAAATATCTCCAAATTTTTGTCGGATTGCTTCAATGAATTTTGTGTTTACCGTAAGCTGCCGAGCATTCGCCTCGCTTTGTGCCTTAATCACTGTGAGTGTGGTGAAACTTCTGGAGAAGTTCTCTTCCGGGTTGTTGGACAAACTTTTGGATGGTCATGTTGCCCGGAATCGGTATAGGGTGAGGCACAGATGAGGCGCATTCACACCGGATTAGGTGGAATGATTCTTTCACGGAATCGGGAGTACTCGGACCTTGAAACAAAAAACAAAAATATGGTTAGTGTTTTTAAAAATTCTAAGAATAATTCATATGAATATTGAATATTTAAATATTACCATAAATCTACAAAAAAAATAGGTATACAATTTCTAAAATATGATATTAAATATTATTTAAAATTTCTAATAAATCCAAAAAAATCAATTTAATTCAAAAACAACTTAGAACAATTTCCTAAAAGTAATGCAAATTCAAATCAATCATTATAACTGAATATTTATTTTATAAAAACATTATATTTCTAGTTCATAATAATGATATCTTAAAAATTAAAAAACAAATCATATAGAAAATCCTACAATAACCATATCAAATTTCATATTACTAAGTCACAATAATTTCTAAGAAATTATAAAAATTCAAATAAACAACAAAACTCAATATATTATCAAAAACAACCTAATCTAACAACATTCAATCCAAAATCTAAAAAACCTAACAAACTAATCTATCAAAATTCATTCCAAAACCTAAGATATAACAACCTAATCTATTAAAATTCATTCCAAGACCTAAAATCCAACAACCTAATCTATCAATATTCATACCAAAACCTAATCTAACAATCTTATCTATCAAACTAATGAATTATACATAAAAGATGAAGAAAACATACATTTTTGGAAAGAAGATCTAGATATAAGTCGGAGAGAAGTCAGAGAGGTTTTGTTGTTGGGTTTTAGAGAGAGAAATTAGTTTTGTGAATGAAGACTAAGAGAATTCGTGTGTGGGATATAAAAAGATATTTCCGATGGACGATTCGTCAGAAATCCGTTGGAAACAAAATAATTGGAATTGATTTTGGCAGTTTCCCAACAAAAATGGGAAATTTGCACGGGATGAAAATTTTATCCGTCGAAAAATCGTCATAAATTTTGGACGAATTTCCGACGGATTAAAATTTTATGCATATGATTCTATAGGTCAGTCAATGGAACCAAATTAATTAATCGTTGGAAATCCGTCGGAAATTTCAACGAATTGCCGACGGATCAATAAATTTGGTTGGGAATTTTCGATGAATTTTCAACTGTTTTAGGGTATAGGGTTTCAAACTCAAAAAAAACTAACTAACGTAATCCACAAAAGCTATATGGATAGTTTAATGCTAATAACACACTCATATGGTTTGTTAAATACTCAATATTGATGTTTAAAAAAACTGGAATATGAATACTCAAACATGTATGCATAAGTATATTACATGTTATAGGATTTCGAAATTCATTTGATCTTTTTGTATTTTGATTCTGAAAATTTGTATACTGAGTGTTTTCAATAGAATATATGAGGTTGTAACTCATCTTATAGTATTTGTAAATGTTATGCTAATTATATGAATCCATTTTATCGGTTTTTAATACCTTATACCCTAAACCCGTCGGAAATTCGTTGAAAATTTCCAACAGATTTCCAACAACCTTAATTAAAATATTAGTTTTATTCATAGTCATCGGATATCTGTTGGAAATTTCTGACGAATTTCTAACGAATGTGAATAAAATAATTTTTTATAAAGGTCGTCGGAAATTCGTTGAAAATTTTCAACAAATTTTTAAAAAATTTTGGACAGAAAACATGTAACAGAGGACAATTTCCATACTTCTGCAATCTTAATAGTTCTAATATTCCGACAAGTAGAACATGGACATTTCAACTTACGAGTTTTCTTTTGTTTATGTTTTGCATTGTTATGAATAAGGGTAGATGTATATTTATAGATGAATGTGTCTCTATTTTTTAACGTATTTCCAACGAATTTTAAATTTATAACAACTATATTTTCCAACGGATTTCGGAGGAATAAGCTATTTCTGTCGGAAATTTTGAATCGCATAACGGTTATTTCGATTCGTCTGTAATTGTCGGGTTTCAAAAAATTCCTGACGGACCTTTATCCGTTGGAATTTTCCAACGATTACAGATGAATCTATTTTTGTCAGAAATCCAATGACAATTCGTCGAAAATTATCGAAGATTTACAATTCGTTGGAAAAGTTGTTAGAAACGACTGTGTTTTCTTGTAGTGTAATATACTAAACAAGATCCTAAACTCATTACTACAAGATATAAGATGTAGTCGAAGATGAAGAAAAATTAAGAAAACAAAGAAATGAAGTAACTATGTTTATATATAGTTAACTATTTGGGAATATAACAACCATGTGGGTCAGTGGGTGTATAGTTAAGTACTAGTAAATATTAACTATGTATTGGATTGCTACAAATCTTACACAGGAAGCATGTTTGGATATATCACATGCTTTTGTAGATATATAGTTAACTCCTTGTTAATGTAATCAACTGTATCGATATATAATAAATAATTACTTATTCGTTAATGTAATTTAAGATAATCAACTATATGTTAGACAACTAATTACGAAGAAAAGCATGTTTGATTATGGGCATGTGCCAAGAGTGCAAATGCATTAGACCATCACTATTTTTGCAAGTTTTGTCATATTATAGGGCCCTTTTTCAAAAAGAAAAAAAATAGGGCTTTATATAAAAGAAATATGTCTATATAACCCAAAGTAGACATTAATTGTATTGAAAGACAACTATAGTGTATATGTTTATATTGAAACATGTAGTCATGTTATATTAGTGACTTCATCACTTTTCTCGTACCGTGCGGTAAGGATCTCAAGGGAGGAAAAGTCATGCCGTCGTTTGTCTTCTAAGTGAAGACCGTGCAGAAACCACAAAAACATATTCTTACTTAGAAGCCAATTCAAATTCTGAACTAAGCACATAGGATTTGGTCTCGTATCTTCGATCTCCCAAGAGTCCAGTTACAGAGATCTAATGCTGGAGATACTTTTTATGCATCCATGGTGTCGAAGATTGTTCGTCACTACAAATGACAAAATGGATACTTTGTGAACCCTACAAATTAACAAATCTTTCAAAGTTGTTCAGCTTGCTGGTTTACAGAAAAATGAAAGATAAATGGATGGAATCATTGATTTTTTAATTTGGTTGAATTGGTTCGACGCAAAAAAATTGCTTCATAACAGAATGTGATCTTCGTCTTTGATCTTAATTTATCTTAACAATTGTTATGTTACGGTTGAAATGAATCTTCTTTTCTTTTTGTTTAAAGAACTATGTCCTCGATAATAGAGGCCCTCTAGCTAGTAATCTCAGGCTTCTCTTTTGTCAATCACTACTGGTTATATTTCTCTAATTGTGGCACTAAAGAGGCTATGATTGTAAACTCAGAAATTTCCCCTTTATTTGATTCAACCACGAGTGGTGGACCAACCAAGGCGAGTAAGCTCCAAACAATGGACAAAGATATAATGTTTTTTACCATTACCAACGTACGTGCACGGTGCACCACAGGCAATAATCAAACAAACCTTAAAATTCGTAAAAAAAAAAAAAAATGCGATAATTTATGCCGCCTCGTATTAGGCCTGCGATTAGCCCAAATATATTGCATTTTGATAAACCATTTTTTTTCAAAAACTGTAAAATGCAAAACATATATTTTGTTGTGGGGTTTTTCTTCTCAATTCAGTGTTGTTTTTGACAAAGAAAATATCATAATGGATGAAGATTGAATGTCTATCATAACTAACCTATCTTGCAAACCAGCACATCGTCTCAAAGAACTTCATTTTGTCTATAAAGTTCTTGAGTTTCTAGTTTTGCATCTCTTTTGTAAATTTATTTAAAAAAAACACTTTCTTGTAAAAAGATGCACCACAACAAATACTTTAAAGTTCTTTATTTTTTTAGTTATTGTAAACGGTATCACGAAAATAGTTTTTATAACATGTTGTCGACACAATAATTGTATTGAAATAATCCTATAGTATCTGGAGTTTGGTCAAACTTGACACCATCAGTAATTTCAGAACAATATTGTTTATCAACTATATATTGATCAAATATTAAGATGATTATGGATGCATGATCCGAATTTGTGTGAATCAGGTTGTACACAAAGATTTGGGACTAAGTTTTCTTTGGTAACGCGTAATCAAAATGTAAATTAAGATCAGATGATACGCTTAGAAATTAGAAGATGGTCGTCTTTGTTTCTCCTCTTCTCTTTTATAGCTCACCTCGCCTCTAGTGTCTCGATCTTTGTCATTAAGTTTGCAAATAATCCCTAGTTCATCCATTTTACTAAAGACGAGAGTGGGCCAAATCACCTTGAGTTCCCAAGGTGATTGGCAGGCTTCTAAGGGGTCATCCATTAGGGTCCACTTCGAATTGGGCCTTCGTCTAATTCCTTGTGGGTTTTTATGGTATGAGTAAGTCTCTTTGACAAGATCTAAATACCAAAAATGACAAAGAAGCGAATATAAAGTAAAAAACTTAATAGAAAAAGAGAAGAAACCTCTTTGGTTTATTTAGGGGATGTATTGGATTCATGATTTTGGAGGGCTTTGTGGAATTTAGAAATTTTAAGATTTTAAAAGATTTTTTGGTGGAATTCTTATAATAGTTTGGTGATTTTAGTGAGATTTGAAGAAGAAAAACTTGGGAGTGATTCTGGAAGATTTTTAGAACAAAAAAAAAAAAAAAGGAAAAGTGGGTTTAACATTTCTCATACGAAACAACTCAAAAAAGAAACAGAAAAAATCTCATCAAAGAAGAAAGAGGATACAAAGAAAGTGTTTCATTGTCACACCTACGTAATCTCACTTCGTCCAATTAACGACAATGTTCCCAAACGAAAATCACAGCCTAAATTACGCTTTATGAATCAAGTATCCACATCAAGATCCAACTTTTCGTCTCTCCCAATCTATCTAACAATAAGAGACCCATAACAAGATAAAAGGCAATGGATCACATCAACATCAAAGCAACTTGACGCCTGCTTCTCTTACAAAATCGATAACAACATTGACATTAATGTGATACCTCCTTCAGCGGAGTTAGAACAAGCAGCACACTTCATACCCGTAACTCCGACCTGAATCTTCCTTGTACACACAATGAAGGATTTGAAGAAAATATATGGATTATAAACAATCGCTTGGAGAATTCAGTATGTTGGAGTTGATTGTTCCCCATAAACAGTTCATCTACAAGTGTAACTGACGACATAAAGTCTACAGTGGCAGAGCTCGAACACAAGTGGCTATGATTAATAGGTAGATCATCTATAGGAGTTCTTATAATTGTAAGATTGTGAAGGCGATATACTCCGGCACGTTAACTTGTAATTACTAATCAGATGATGGAATAAGTACCACACTCGCGAAGAAAATTGTTATTTAGAGAACCAAGAGTGACATTACATTACGTTTCCAGATACCAAAATACCTAAATCACGAACTGTTACATCAAATCTAGAGAAGCAGAACCAGGAACCACAGAGACAACACAACCAGCAGAAAGCATAACGAGAGAGAGAGAGAGAGAACATTTCATAATAATCCCCAAAATCTAATTAAAGGAATTACCATCCTCCTCCACCGCTTCCTCCTCCGTAACTTCCTCCTTCACCACCACCGTATCCTCCACCCTCACGTCTTCCACCACCGTAGCTTCCGCCACCACCTCCTCTTGAGGAGTAACCTCCACCACCACCACTGCTATATCCTCCTCCTCCCTCGCGTCTGCCTCCTCCGTAACCACCGCCGCCACCTCCGTATCCACCACCGCCTCCGCTGCGGTATCCACCACCACCACCTCCACGGCCGCCGCCTCCGCCACCGCTTCCTCGTGACTGAGCCTCGTTAACAGTGATGCTGCGACCATCGAGCTCTTGTCCGTTCATTCCCTCAATCGCATCCTTCATTGATTTCTCATCCTTGAAGGTAACGAATCCGAATCCCCTTGATCTTCCAGTCTCACGATCGTTGATGATCTGTTAAAACAACAAGAGAGCTCAACAGATCAGCAAACACAATCCAACAAATTTCATCAAAAGCATGAGATCTACAAGGATAAACAAAAAAAAAACCGATCGATCTCCGGGCTCACAGAAGCAGGAAGATGAACGTACCGATTTGAGAAAAACAAGTAACAGCAGTAGTAGTAACAAAGAACGAATAGTAACAGAGTAATCGAATCAAGTAACAGAGAAACACAAGATCGGAACAGATCCGTCGAGGATGAGATCATCGAAATCACTCGGAGTCCGATCTCGGCATGTAACAGACCTTGGAATCAACAACGTCGCCGTATTGAGAGAAGGCGGTCTCAAGAGCTCTGTCATCAGTGGCCCAAGCTAGACCTCCAACGAAGCACCGGTACTCAACATCTGCGGACGCCATTGAAATTGAGAGATTTAAGAAGACCTAGGGTTTACAGTAAAGAGAGAACAGAGTGATTTGTGAAGAATGAAGAAGACCAAGTATCTAATTTATAATGGGGCTGAGATATTAACCAAGGTTAAGATATTTTCTAGGGTTTAGTGAAGATTGGTTTAACCATGGTTAAATGTGTGGTTTAAAAATGCGTAGTGGTTGGGGACATATCACGTGACACTTTTTGGTTTAATGCGCAAATGGAGAGACGACGATGCGAGAAAAGATATTTTTCTTTGTCCCGAGAAAAAATATCTCATGTCCAAAATGACATCTTTATCCCCTTTTAGATCTCAATTTGAAATATCACATTCGCGACAACTACTACCGGGCCGGAATAGTTGGGCTTGTATAATTGGGCTGGAATAACTGAGACTGCATTATTGGGCCAGAAAAATAAGCGGAAAAAAATTTATTTGACAAAACCTTATTGTTGACAGTGGGATTTGAACCCACGCCCTTTCGGACCAGAACCTTAATCTGGCGCCTTAGACCAACTCGGCCATATCAACTTTGGTGCTAGTAAGTCATGTGCATAGTATTAGAATATAAATGAGTACCTTTATTCTAACAGATTTCAAAAGGTACATGTAGTTCATTCGTTTTACATTTTCTATTAAGTTGTTCTGAGTAATCAAGTCTATTTTTCCTACCAGAATTTAAACTAAACAAAATTTTGTTCTTTGTTAGTTCACTGTGATTATGTTGTATATGATTACCAGATTATATGTCTAGAAAAGTGTCACATGATTGTGTAAATTGTTTGTGATAAAATAGTGACTCAATAAAATATTCTTTATGTTGACAAAAAAAAAAATATTCTTTATAAGTACATCTTCAATAAGGTGTGTTTGGGCTTGCAATTGCATTTGCAATATTGTAATCTGCAAAATCTTGTAGTTGTTTTTCATTTATGTTTCCACAAAGAATAAATACATTCAAAGATCGTTGATGTATGCATAATTATGGTGAGATACTATTTATAATAAAATCGTTGTTGTATGCGTCTTATGTAAAGATCTTTAAAAAAAACAAAAAAAAGTTTGATTACATTCTTGTATACCAATATCGTTTAAGTTTCTCCATATAAAGATTTGTGCGAAAGATCAAATTTATAACATTTATGATAATAAAGACATTTAAAGATTTATTAAAAATAAAATTGTAACAAACGTGATCTTGCGAGTGAAAGATCTTTGTCTAGTCCAAGCTTTTGGATATGGTGCTCGTCGATGGAAAGACGAAGACGCTGTGATGGTTTCAAATGTTTCTCAATGTTAGAGAATTTGCTGGAATTATTTTTGATAGGATATGGAATATCCTTGATGAATTCCTCTAATTGATTGTGTGAATATTATGTCCATAACTACTATATATTATATTTTTTGTATAGCCTCTCTAGAAAGTTCTCTTTACTATGTATATATAGAGTTTCTCTTTTATCAATAAAAAGCACGATTCATTCCATTCAATATGGTATCAGAGCACAATAGGTTTTAACCTATTTTTTTTTTCTTTCGTCGCCACCTCTGCTTCTTCTTCTTTCTTCTTTCTTCTTCTTCTTCGTAACCATTAAAACTTTGTGTCTTCTCTCTCTGTTTCAATGATGTCTGAATCAACGGCTGCTCCTACTTCTGTCTTTAATCCACAAAATCCACAAAGCACTCTTCTTTCTGTTAACATGTCCGGTGTTACGAAACTGACACAAACCAATTACTTGATGTGGCGTCGTCAAGTACGTGCGTTGCTTGAAGGACACGAACTTCATCAATTTATTGATGGTTCACTCGATATTCCAGCCACCACTGTTGTCGTTGCCGGTGTCTCAAGTCCAAATCCGGAGTTTGCTCCATGGAGACGTCAAGATCGACTTCTCTACAGCTTTATCATTGGGGCAATAACACTTCCGATTCAATCGGTTGTCTCTACTGCTTCTACAACAAAGGAGGTGTGGGATACACTTGCCGACACGTTTGGGAATCCTTCACGCGGTCACATTCGACAATTGAAGTTTCAAATCAAGACATGCTCTAAAGGGACCAAGATAATAAGTGAATACTTACGCCTCATCAAGTCCAAAGCAGATGATCTTGCCCTTCTCGGCAAACATCTGGATCATGAAGATCTCATTGAACAAATCCTCGTGGGCTTAACGGATGACTACAAACCCGAGATCGATGCAATCAATGGCCGAGACACTCCGATTTCCTACTCCGAACTTCATGAGAAATTATTAAATCGTGAGGCCATGCTTATGTGTTCCGATGCTCCTTTTTCTGTGGCTCCAATCGTTGCAAATGCAACTGGCACACGTTCACGCCAACAGCCTCGTAGCTTTGGGAACCACCACCATCGACCCACCAACCACAACAACACACGCTTTGTGTCCAACAATACTGGCGGTCAAACTAGGTTCTCAAAGCCTTACTTAGGCCGATATCAAGCGTGTGGTACTCAAGTGCATAATGCCAAATATTGTCCTGAGTTTTGCATCGTCCGTGGGGGTGCTTCATCTCAGCCGTGGTCAGCTCCTCCGCTGAATTCTCAGCCGTAGAATCAATCTTCAGCTCCCCAATCTTGGCAGCCACGTGCAAACGCAGCTATGCTCTCAGATTCATCCACTTGGCTTCTCGACTCGGGTGCCTCACATCACATGACGTCGGACTTAGCCAACCTGTCTCTTTACAATCCATATAATGGTGGTGATGATGTGCTTCTCGGCGATGGCTCCGCCTTGTCAATTACGCATACGGGTTCCTTCTCTTCTTCTTCTTACACTCGTCCTTTCTTTATTAATGATGTTTTATTTGTTCCTTCTCTTGACAAGAACCTTATATCGGTATTTCAACTATGTACGACTAATGGTGTTGCGGTGACCTTTACACCAACCTATTTTCAAGTGAGAGACCTTCACACGGGGGCTCTTTGTCTGGAAGGCAAACCTAAGGGTGGTGCTTATGAGTGGCCACGTCACAATTTGTCTCACCCACCATCGCTTGCATTTGCTTCTGTTCTTAAAACTTCTTTGTCTGATTGGCACTCACGCCTTGGACACCCTTCTTTATCTATTCTTCAAAATATTGTTTCTCAAGTTCAATTACATGTTTCTTCTCGTGTTTTAATGGCTCAGCCATGCACTTCATGTTCTATTAATAAAATGCATAAGTTACCTTTCACAAATTCTTCTTTAAAATCCTCACATCCCCTTGATATTGTTTTCTCGGATGTGTGGACATCTCCAATTATTTATGTTGATGGTTTTAAATATTATATGATTTTTGTAGATCATTTTACTAGATATACTTGGATTTATCCGTTAAGACGAAAGTCACAAGTTTTTGAAGTTTTTCAAAAGTTCAAAGCTTTGGTTGAAAATAAATCTCAATTCAAACTACGAACTCTTTATACCGATAATGGGGTTGAATACATTGGTCTAGCGACCTATCTTTCAACTCACGGTATCTCACACATGACTAGTCCGCCACACACGCCCGAGCATAATGGCATTGTTGAACGTCGTCATCGACATATTATCGAGTCGGGGTTAACACTAATGTCTCATGCTTCTATGCCCAAATCATATTGGACATATACGTTTTCAACGGTGGTCTATCTTATTAATCGAATGCCAACACCCACGTTAAATTTAAAAACTCCTTTTCAAAGCTTATTTGGTCAGGCTCCGAATTTTCAGAAATTACGTGTTTTTGGTTGTTTGTGTTTTCCATGGATAAGACCATATGCCTCTCATAAACTCGATGCACGGTCCACACCATGTGTTTTTCTAGGTTATTCTATTACCCAAAGTGCATATTTTTGTTTAGATCCGAAGACAACTCGCATTTACACATCTCGTCTTGTTATTTTTCATGAATCGGCTTTTCCTTTTTCACTTAACGCAACACTTGAGACATCTTCTCAATCTCATGATGAACCTATTTCTACTCTTGTCTTTGTAGTCTCTTGTTTGCCTCACAGGTCACCGGCACCAGCTCCTCCATCGACTACTCCGCCTGTAGCTCCCCCCACTTCTTCAACGGATCCTGAAACTGTCTCACCTAGCCCAGATGCGGCTTTGTCTGGCTCGGAGAATGCTCCAATGTCACCATCTCTGGATAACACCAGTTCGTCTGCATCCGATTCAGCTCCAGCTCCGCCGCCAGCTCCAGCTCCGCCGCCAGCTCCAGCTCCGCCGCCAGCTCCAGCTCCGCCGCCAGCTCCAGCTCCGGCACCTCATCCGCCTTCACCACCAGCTCTTTCGCCTACGCCATCTGTTCCAACACAGAAAAGCAACAAACAACGAAAACCAATTCAAAAGCTCAACCTTCATGCAACTGTTTCCGTTTCTCCGGACTTCATTCCAACAACCGCCGCTGACACACTTAAATATAACCATTGGCGTAAAGCCATGAGTGAAGAAATTAATTCACATGTTAGAAATCATACTTGGGATCTAGTAACTCCTTAATGTGTCTAATGTTGTTGGTTGCAGGTGGATATTTACGATCAAACGACGTCCTAATGGCTCCATCGAAAGATACAAGGCGCGCTTAGTAGCCAAAGGGTACACTCAACGACCTGGGATAGATTATCAAGAAACGTTTAGTCCGGTCGTCAAACCAGCTACGATTCGTGTAATTCTTAGTACCACGGTTTCTAAAGATTGGCAAATGCGACAGTTAGATGTCAACAATGCCTTTCTTCAAGGCAACCTTCAGAAAAAAGTGTTTATGGCACAACCAGCTGGTTTTCTCGACAAAGATAATCCACATACAGTTTGTAAACTCCGGAAAGCGGTCTATGACCTCAAACAAGCTCCACGCGCTTGGTATAATGAGCTTCGAATGTTTCTTCTCCAATATGGATTTAAATAAATTCTCTATCCGACGCTTTCCTCTTCATCTACAACACCGATGATGTCATTCTCTACATATTGGTATACGTTGACGATATCATCATCACAGGCAACAGCTCACCACACATAACCCAGTTTATCTCTTTCTTATCTCAACGTTTTTCTCTTAAAGACTTGGGTGACTTATCATATTTTTTAGGCATTGAAGTTACACGCACCTCTAAAGGTTTACACGTAATGCAACATCGTTATATTGTAGATTTGCTGAACAAGACACACATGTTGAGTGCCAATCCCATTGCCACACCCATGTGCCCCAACACAACGCTCACGCTTGTCTCTGGATACCCCCTAGACGATCCAACGGAATATCGAATGGTGGTGGACAGTCTTCAATACCTCTCTCTCACCCGCCCAGACATCTTTTATGCAGTCAACAAACTCTCACAGTTTATGCACCAGCCAACGCATGATCATTGGCTAGCGGTTAAACGCCTCCTCCGTTACTTATGCGGCACCAAAACAAAAGGAATTTATCTTCATGCCAAGAACTCTCCACCTCTACACGCTTATAGTGATGCAGATTGGGGTGGCAATAAAGATGATTACACCTCTATGGGGGCGTATATTGTTTATCTCGGCTCACACCCTATTGCTTGGTCATCAAAGAAGCAGAACGGGGTATCAAGATCATCCACCGAATCTGAATATAGGTCAGTCGCCTCCACCACAGCTGAACTATGTTGGCTTTCCTCCCTCCTCTCTGAACTGGATATCCAAGTCACTAGTCAACCAGCCATCTATTGTGATAATATTGGTGCCACTTACCTTGCGGCAAATCCCGTCTTTCATTCAAGAATGAAGCACATTGCGTTGGACTATCATTTCGTACGCCAGTTTGTTCAAAGCGGTCAAATTCGCGTAACTCACATCTCCTCCATGGACCAACTCGCGGATGCTCTCACCAAACCTCTACCCCGACCACGTTTTCATACATTATCTATCAAGATCGGACTCACCTTTTGCGACCGTCCGTCTTGAGGGGGTGTGATAGGATATGGAATATCCTTGATCAATTCCTCTAATTGATTGTGTGAATATTATGTCCATAACTACCATATCTTACATTCTTTGTATAGCCTCTCTAGAAAGTTCTCTTTACTATGTATATATAGAGTTTCTCTTTTATCAATAAAAGACACGATTTATTCCATTCAATAATTTTGTTATAAGGTGATTCCTATCCGTTTTAGGATATATTATTCTCATCACAAAAGTATTTATTCTACTGTTTATGTCCGACTAAAATATCCGGATCTAAAAAACTGAACCAAATTAGAAGAAACTATACCAAAATAGTTATAAAACTCTGAACAGCTCCTAAACATTCTTATCCGAATTATTTGAACCGAACCAAAAATTGAATGGATATCTAAAATATCTAAAAAAATTTAATTATATTTAATTATAATTATATACGCATAAAATATTAAAATAATATAAATATTCGATATAACCAAAATATCTGAAAAAAGTTAGTATATTTGTCAAATTTAAACTAAATTTTATAAACTAAATTTTTTTTTTATTTTTTCAGAAACTGAACTGAAACCGACTCGAACCCAACACCTATCCAAACCGAATTGTTATAAAAATCCGAACATATTCTAAACGTTCGTACGGAATTATTCGATCCGATTTCCGAATATCGAGACTGTCTGGCAGACCTATCACTGTTATTAGACTTTTTAATCTCAGTTGGACAGTGTAAAAGAAAATAAAACATGAATTTGATTTTTTCCTTTTTGAACTTTTAATAGAAGTAAAATTGAATGACTAAAAAAAAAACTAATTGCTAGCTATGAAGGAAGCCGAAGAGATTCTTAATTTATCCCAGCCGTTAAAGCATTTTTCGAGGTCGACCCTGTTTTCCAAGATTAGATTTATATAAAAAAAAAAACAACTATTACGGTTAATTGAACCAAGTTACGAGGAAACTAAACCAATCCAATTACAGGAAATAAATAAGACTTAGAAGAACCCTAAGCGTCACTCTCATTAGGAACAAACCCTATAAACCTCAAAAGCAAACTAATTAAATTGACAGTGGCAAAGAGGAAAGGAAGAGTCTCGCAACCTAAAGATTGATAATGGCACCGAAGCAGCCCGAAAAAATCGAGAATCCTCCGATGGCTTCTTCATCTGAAGAAGAAGAGTCTGGTTCTACTGAAACGGAATCTGGTTCTTCTGGTAAAGAGTCTGACTCGTCCGGTGGAGAATCTGACTCATCTGCTGAAAAATCAAAGATAGAAGAGTCTTTCAAGAAGCCGGCTAAGACCAGTGTTGTGAGCAAGCTTTCTGGTTCTAAGACAACCACCAAACCGAGTCACGTGGTGACTCTCCCCGAGAGCACGACGGCGAAGCCGGTTAAAACAAGTGTTGTGAGCAAGCCTTCTGGTTCTAAGACAACCACCAAACCGAGTCACGTGGTGACTCCCCGAGAGCTCGACGGCGAAGCCGGCTAAGACCAGTGTTGTGAGCAAGCCTTCTGGTTCTAAGACAACCACCAAACCGAGTCACGTGGTGACTGTCCTCGAGAGCTCGACGGCGAAGCGTTCGTTGGAGAAAACAGAGGAAGGGAGTAAGAAGAAAATGAAGACGAGCGAGGATGTGAAGAACGATGAAAAGCCAAAGCAAAATCTGTTTGCCAGGAAGTTCAGCGAAGAAGATGAAGTTGTTTTGCTTCAAGGCATCATCGACTTCACTGTGACGAGTGGAAACCCTACTGAGAATATGAATGCTTTCTATGAGTTTGTGAAGAAATCGATCAGTTTTGATGCTACTAAAGATCAGTTAGTAACCAAGATTCGGAACTTGAAGAGAAAGTTTGATGAAAAAATTCTCAAGTCTCTTGAAAAGGGAATAACTGAGGAAGACCAGATTGTGTTTCCGAAAGCTTTAACCAGAGATGTTATGATTTGTCGAGAAAGATCTGGGGAATTGACGGTGTTTTGCCTTCTAAATCAAGGAAGATGCACCAAGAACAGCTTGGAGGAAAGGTCAAGGATGAAGAAGATGAAGAGCTAGAGAGACATGTCATAAGCGCTTCCTTATCTTCTGGTCAAGAGTTCGTCTCTTTCTTTAAGGTTGAGAATCCGACTTGTATGGGTATTGATGAAGCCGCTTGGATTGCAAGTTGGGATAAGGTCCAAGATGGACCAAAGAAGCATAAGTTGGAAGAAAGGTTGAAGAAGTTGAAGGCCATGCAAGCAAAGCTTTGTTTGAAGAAGATTGAATTTACGAAAGACGTAGCGACTGTGATATTCAAACAAGACAACGCATCCTCTTCTGGTAAGTAGATGGAATAGCTGGTGGTATGTTGGTGGAATGTTTTTTACCCTTTTCAGTTTGCACTTTGGGGCTTTAGTTTTTATTGGTAACATTTTAAACTTTATTGGTGGTTTCGCGTTTAAGACTTTTGTTTAGCTTTTCTATCGGATATTTTTTGTTCTCTCCTTTTGTTGGATGCTTGATTGGGTTTAAGACCCCTTCCTTTATTTGAACTTATATTTTGTGTGTTTTTGATATCTTGGAATGGCCTTTAAAGACACGATTCAATAGAGTAGTTTCTATTCTACACACATTGGGATATAACTTTTGAAATCCACATGTTCCATCTGCAGAAAGACTCTCACAAATGGAAAAGGAAGTGAAACCATAGGATTTTATTAAAGTTATTAACACATAATTACCACCATAATTGCTGTTTTCCAAAATAACCAAAGTCAAGGCATATCCTTAGCATTAACTTGTTATGTGAGTAAGCTCTTAGTTGGATGCAGTTCTAAGAATGCTCTACCGTAGTTTTCTTTATATGCTTCCATTCTGTGGTCTTGTTTGTTCCTGAGGACTGCACATTTAAGAGGCAAAACTCATCACATAGTTTTGAAGTTTACATAACTAGAAATGATACCTGTAATAAGATATCATTCTGCATAATCAATTCGATCTCTGACTTGGATGACGCCGTTGTGCATCAACAGGATCACAGATTGCTGCATGCAATAGTGTAATATTATGGTGCAAATTTAGTTGTGCACAACAAAACAACCAGACGACCATGTAATGATATTTATAGATGGTAGTAGATCCATGCATTTTTAGCCACACTTCCACTAATAAACCTTGCAAAGAATTCTTAATTACCCAAGTAAAAACTTATCAGCTTTATTTGTCACTGATCTTGAGTTGATGATGACTCCTACACACACCCAAGTTATTTATCCACTGTTTTATCATCGAATTTTTGTATGGTTTAATTTCGGTCTTACTATTTTGATTTGTTTAGTTTTCCGCTAGAAATCAAGCTTTTGTAACACATTTATAGCATTTTATAAAAAAGGTCAATATTCTTTCGGATCTAGTCTCCAATAGACCATTCTTTTAGTCTTCTTGATACAATATTCTAACGAAACATGCAACTTTGGTTAGCTATGTTTTGGTTTTCTTATGCAGTTGCACTAACATGGTCTCACTGTTGCAAGTTCTTTCTTTTGGTTCCATATTCCTCTGCAAATGATCATATTCAGATATAACAAGATCCAATATGCTTATATTATATAAGGAATATGAAATCATGTTAATTGGTGAAATGCCTAAGAAGATTTACTCACTGTCGTGTTTGTGGACTCATCAAGACACCCATCGAGAGCATGATCGAGGTTGTGTTCAACAAGGTTAGTGATCACTGATAAGTGCACGTGGTATATTGACATTGTTACAAGTATTTAAAACTTGAATCTAATATCTTTCCTGATGTAGCTGAGGAGATCAAGAAGAACTTATATGCGTGAAAAAAGGGACTGAACACATTCTCAGAAAACCAGTCTTCTTAAACAAACATTTTAGAAGACAATATTCTTACGAAACTTGTTCTAATGCATCTTTAGTTAGCCAAGTTTAAGGGTTTTGTGCAGTAACATGGTGTCAAGTTCTTTCTGTTTGCTTTTAGATATATAATTCCTCTGCGAGTAATCACAGGCAGATATTGAAAATGTAAGACTCAAAACAGACCACAAGAAACAGAGGATATATGAAGAAGAAGAAGAAGAACACATGCATCTTTAGTTAACTATGTTTTAAGGTTTTTGTGAAGTTTGGATTTATGTTCTTCTGCAACCAGGCATAAGTACATAACCCAAATGTGCTTCCATGATATGAGAATATGAAATTTTGGTTTAGGGATGTTTAGATGAACAAACCGGTTTAGTTAACCGGTGGTTGTGGGTTTTATATATGGGTAACTTAACATTCTCAGTTTCTACAATGTCAAATTTGATGAAATATAAAGACTACTTGATACGAAGCACAACGGTGCAACCTGAATCTAGTAACGGACCGAGTTAAGTGTTAACTAATTTTGAAATTCTGTTCGGTATGTTTTAAGCAGTTTCAGTAACAAGTCCCATTGTGCTTGTAGAATATGAGCAAATGAAATCTTGGTTTAGACGTGTGAAAATGGTCTGGGAGCATAACAAAATTGGTTTATCTTAAACCTGTTGTTAAGGAAAACGATTATAAAGACCAAGAAGTATTATTAGAAGATAAAAGAAAGAGAAAGAGAGATTAACGAACTAAGTGAGGATAATAAAAGAATGACGAGTAGAAACAAATCAGTGTTTATATAAAAAAGAAACACTTTGCTGTTTTATAGTTTTTGAAGAAAAAAATTATATGCAACTTTTAATGTGAAATTATTTTACCAATTAATTTCTGGAGAAATTTCTATATATATAATATTTCCGTTACTATTATTTATTGTTTTGTAAATGACAATGTATTGGAACGAAATTTAAGAAGAATAAAAAAGTGATTCTTTCTAGTACAAATTCTCTTTTTGGATATTGTTTTTATAGAAAATAACTATGATGCCATAGAGAATGCCAGTTTTTTTGGGAAGTACCACGTCTGTTTACTCTTTTTAGGGCATGTCACAATGTCTATACGAAATGACTATTATACCTCTGTCCACATTAAACACAAAATGAGAATTAAAGTCAATTGTGAATTGACATAAGGGCTTATTCCTTCGTTAGACGCAATATGCAACCACACATGCAACCTAGTCTAATTTGAACTTCCCAAAAACAAAAATTAACTTTTTACGCGAGTTTACAAATAAACATTTATTTTCATAATCAAAACTATCGCCCTTCAACTTCTACCATCTCTGTCGAAATTAGGGTTCATCTGCTAATCTTTCCAGAGGTGATGGATTTCGACTCTTTCGCCAGAGCCAACTTTCAGAAAATTGCCGCATTCTCTACCACAATTGTTTCTGGCGATGTAATCAACAATCTCGAATCAAACTCTGGGTACTTCAAAATCTTCTCTAAATCATCCTCCGACGGGTCTGGCTCCAAAGTCTCTGTCTCCAGCGTCACTTCATGTGCCTGCTCTGAATCTTCCGCCGTATGGTTGAGAACCTCTGGCTTCAAACTCACTGTCTTCAGCGTTCAATGTGGATTTTCTAAATCTTTCGCCGCGTGGTTGGGACCATAAGGCTTTGAAGTCACTGTCTCCGGCGTCACTCGATGTGGCTTCTCTGAATCATCCTCTGCCACGTGGTTAGGCTGCTCTAGCTCCAACAATAAAGGTAGTTGCAAATTTGGCTCCTGAGTTACTGGCGGCGGTTAAATTAGCTCTGGTGCCTCCTCTGATTCCAAAATTACCAGCTTTGCCTCTTATTTTTTTACGGGAAGGCATTGAATCGTTGGAAATTGAAGGTGGCGGCAGAGTAGCGGTAGTAGTACAAGTTTTATGCAAGCTCGGAAGGTTGTTATCGGTAAACATGTTTAGGAGTTTTATGGACAAGTTCACTCCACTGACGGACTTGTCCTCCAAAATATACATGGACAAGTTAACTTCACTTTTGCTCAATTTGTTTACCAGCTTCTCATGGACAAGTTGCCATCACTATAACTCGCGTTCTTGGTCATACTTTCCTTATTAACGAACAACATTAAAACCTCCATCTATAAAAAGAGAACATCAAATCAGTGCATATCATAGACAAGTTTTTCCTAATTCTGCTAAGAAGGACGGTGGTCCACCGAAGACTCACATGTCTACAAAGTTTTATGGACAAGTTCACTCCACTAATAGATTTGTCCTCTAAAATATACATAAACAAATTAACTTTATTTTTGCTCGTAGACTATTTGTTTATCAGCTCATAGACAAGATTTCATCATTAATGAACGACAATAAAACCTTATTTATACAATAACAATTTTAAATCAATGTCTACCGAACACGAGTTTTTTCCTAATTCTGTCGAGAAAAACGATTGTCCACAAAAAAACTCGTATGTCTACGGAATTTTAGAGGGACATTATCGTCCATTCAAGTCTGCAAAAAAAAAATGAATTTGTGGCATTTTCTGAAATGTTTTGGCATTATGGCATTTATGCTAAGTTTTTTTACAAAATATGGTACTTTTACCAATATTCCTTTTTTTAATATCAACATTTAAAGTTAATCAGTAAATGAGAATTTACTCGGTCAAGTGAAATTATGGTTCCTTATGAATACACTTACTATTACGTTACGTTTCAGAATTTCGAATTTTGTCAATTCGCTGTGCTGCTGACTTCATACGGCGATGGTTGTAATCTCTGAAACTTCCGAGGACGGCTCTAATGGCGGCGATCATCGAAACAAGAAACCTAAAGAAGAAGAGAATCGAAACAAGACGAAACTTAAAGAAAAGGTTAAGTATACTCTACCAATTCCAGACGAAGTCATCTTATGTTGCTTCCTACTCGTTCGGAGATGTCACCACCCGTCGCTCTCCCTCGTCTGCAGTTCCTTCCGTCGTCTCATGCCGAAGCTATACGACGATCGCTTGCGTCTTGGCTACACGAAAGCGTTCTTTATGCCTACGTTGGGTTCCCACCTGTTGAAAGCCCTAGATGGTACATTCTCCATCGTAAACCCTATCGAAACTTGCCGAACACGGTTTCTATAAGATCGTGCAAAATCGATAAACTCCCTCCCATGCCTTGGGGAGCTGCTGTTGTCACAGGCGGATCGGATATCTATGTAATCGGTGGATGCGTCGGCGAGAAACGCACATCGGATTTGACTCTCATCGATTGCAAAACTCACAAGTATCACTCGCTCCCAAGAATGAAGGTGGCTCGCTGTCTTGCAGCCGCGGGCGTAATTGACGGAAAGATATACGTAATTGGAGGTTGCGAGATCATGCGATCTTTGGATTTTATAGAAGTGTTCGATGTAAAGACTCAGAAATGGTGTGAAACTAGTAGGCCGAGCTAGTGTGGTCCTACATTGTGAGGATAGAGAGTTTGTGACATATGCGGTGATGGGGGAGGATATTTACCTTCAGGATAGTCACTTTTGTTATGCTTACGAAGCCAAAAAAAAGGAAATGGTTTCCAATCCTAAAGTTGAAAACTCTGTGGCATGCGTCGTCTTGTGTGATTGGTGATAAGTTGTTTTGCATTAATCGAGCATGGGATTTGTATGGAGCTCCAATAATCGTATATGATCTAAAATGATGACACAGTGAGACCCTTGAAGGGTTTACAAGGTTTTCCGGATAACATCGACTTCGAGGATTCTAAAATGGCGAATTTTGGTGGAGACTTGGTGATTTTGGGCGGTAACCAGAGTCAGTTAAGTAGTAAGTATGACGGGAAAAAGGAGATTTGGTGCGTAGAGATCTCTTTGGAAGAAAGGGAAGGAGGTGAGATTTGGGGGAAGGTTGATTCAGTCGCGGTTGTGCTTACGTCCGAAAAGTTTCCTTCCGTTGAGCTTTGTCGAACTGTTACGGTTTGATGATACGTGCAGGTATGGTTCTATGATGAGTTTGCTTCTGGTATGCTTTAGTATCTGTACTTTTGATGATGACTACAGTTTTTTAGACATTTTTCTTTTGCCTCAAGGCTTAGTTAGACTTTTATGAACTTGAAGGTGAAGGATGTACAGCTTGTTGGTCTGATAACAAAGATGAAGCAGAGTGTGGCGGCTGAGAAGCTGTTAAGAGTAACTCGTCCTTCTCAACCTTTGTGAAGAATGTGAAGTTGCATTTTATAGCAAAAACTCTTATTGAATAAGTTTTAAACTGTAAAAAGGATAGGCCACTCTTTTAGCCTTTATACAATTAATATTCTTACTAAATCTGTTATAATGCATCTTTAGTTACCCATGTTTGAGGGATTTGTGCAATTTAACATGGTCTCAAGTTCTTTCTGTTTGCTTTTAGATAATATAATTCCTCTGCAAGTAATCACAGTCAGATATTGGAACTGTAGGACTCAAAACAGAACACAAGAAACAGAGAACATACGAAGAATAAGAAGAACACATGCGTCTTTAGTTAGCTATGTTTTAGGGTTTTTGTGAAGTTCTTTCTGTTTGCTTTTGGATTTATGTTCTTCTGCAAGTGATCGCAATCAGGCATAACAGAAACCCAAATGTGCTTCTATGATAAGAGCAGATATGAAATCTTGGTATAGGGATGTGTAGATGATGAACAAACCGGTTTAGTCGGTGGCTGTGGCTTTTATATATGGGTAGCTTAAAATTGAAAATAGAAGTAAGTGAAGATAAACACATTAAAGAAAATAAATGATAAATGTATGAGAACGAGATTTAAGAAGAATAAAAAAAGATTCTTTCTAATAATACAAACTGTTATCCTACTGACTCCGTGAAATGAAATTATAAATATACACACCAGTTTCTTTCTTAAAAACTTGACTTAGGCTTTCCTTTAATTCGCTACCAACAATTCACATGGCGATGGTTGTAATCTCTGAAACTTCCGACAACGGCTCTAATGGCGGCGATCAAAACAAGAAACGTAAAGAAGAAAAGAATCGAAACAAGAAACTGAAAGAAAAGGTTGAGGTGTAGTATACTCTACCAATTCCAGACGACCTCATCCTAAGTTGCCTCATACTCGTTCGGAGATGTCACTACCGGTCGCTCTCCCTCGTCTGCAGTTCCTTCCGTCGTCTCATGCCGAATATCTACGACGATCGCTTGCGTCTTGGCTACACCGAAAACGTTCTTTATGCTTGCGTTGGATTCCCTCCTGTTGAATACCCTAGCTGGTACATTCTCCATCGTCAACCCTGTCGAAACTTGCTGAACACGGTTTCTTTAAGATTGTGCAAAATCGATACACTCCCTCACATGCCTTGGGGACCTATTGTCGTCACAATCGGATCAGATATCTATGTATTCGGTGGACGCGTCGGCGAGAAACGCATCTCGGATGCGACTCTCATCGACTGCAAATCGCACAAGTATCGCTCGCTCCCGAGAATGAAGGTGGCTCGCTGCCGTGCAGCCGCAGGTGTAATTGACGGAAAGATTTATGTGATCGGAGGTCGCAAGGTACGACCTTCAGATTGGGTCGAAGTGTTCGATCTAGAGAAACAGAGTTCTGTGCCTGGTCTGTACCCTAATGTGTACGTGAGTGGAGAGTTTCTGACATATGCCGTAATGAAGGAGAAGATTTACTGTTTGGATGTTTTTTACATTGCTCATGTTTACGATCCCAAGGAAGGTAAATGGGACTCTGAGGATTGGGAACCAGGATTTTTTAATGTTCTGTGGAATGATTCGTCTTGTGTGATTGATCATTTGATATTTTGCATCAATCCAATAGTGCATTTCAATGGATTTCCAGTAAACATATATGATCCAGAGCAGGAGACTTGGTTTCCCTTGAAGGGTTTACAAGGTTTTCCAGATAATATCCTTCGCGATGAATGTAAAATGGCCAATTTCGGTGGGAAGTTGGTGATTTTGGGAGCTGATGAGACACGGCTTATTAGGTATGACAGTAAGAAAAGAGAGATTTGGTGCGTAAAGATTGCTTGGGAAAGAAAGGAAGATGGTGCATTTTGGGGGAAGGTCGAATCAGTCGCGGTTGTGCTTACATCACCAAAGACGCCTTCTGTTGACCTTTGCCGAACTGTTACGGTTTGATATGATTGATACATGGGATGATTTATTGCAGGGGTATGCTTCTTTAGTACTTTTTTTGATCATGAATTCAGATGTTTAGACTTTTGTCTCTAGCTTCAAGGCTTAGTTAGATTTTCATGAACTTGCAGGTGAATGATACTTATTACATCTACTGTCTGAGCAGCTTGTTGGTCTGATAACAAAGATGAAGCAGAGTGGCTAAGAAGCTGTTATCTGAAGGCTCAAGAGTAACCTTTTTGCACAATGTGAATTGATAAAAATACTGTTACGGAATTAGTCTTCTGTAGAACTCTTAAGCTGTAAAAAGGGGTTATGCCATTCTTTTAGCCTTTATACAATATGCTTAGTAAATTTGTTGAAACGCAATTTTAGTTAGCCATGTTTGAGGGTTTTGTGCAGTAACATGGTGTCAAGTTCTTTCGGCTTGCTTCTAGATATATAATTCCTCTGAAAGTATTACAATCAGATATTGAAAGTGTAAGACGATCAAAACAGAACACAAGGAACATAGGATATATGAAGAAGAAGAAGGAGAACACATGCATCTTTAGTTAGTTATGTTTTAGGAAGTTCTTTCTGTTTGCTTTTGGATTTATGTTCTTCTGCAAGTGATCGCATTAAGGCATAACTGAAATCTTGGTTTAGGGATGTGTGTAGATGAACAAACAGGTTTATTTAACCGGTGGTTGTCACTTTCTACAATATTCAAATTTGATGAAATATAAAGACTACTTGATACAAAGCACTTTTAATGATATCTTTAGTTCGGTATGTTTTAGGCAGTTTCAATAACATGGCCAACGCTTTTGGATACAGTAAAACAGAGAAATGCATTGAGATCAACAGAATCTGCAGACCTTAGAATCGATAATGTGGCCAAGTTGGGAAAATGCTCTCTCAGGATCCTCTTCATCAAGTTAATAATGTCGCCAAGTTGTGAAATTTTTAATATAGTTTCAGAAGACAAAAAAAAATCATATGCAAATTTTAATTTGAATGTATTTTACCAATTATTTTTTGGAGAAATTTCTATATACATATATAAATATATAATATTTCCATTAATATTGTTTATTGTTTTGTAAGAAAAAAGTGACAATAGAAGTAAGTGAAGAAAAACACATTAAAAAAATGATATTGTATAATTTGTATTAGAACGAGATTTAGGAGAAGAAAAAAATGATTCTTTCTAATACAAATTCTCTTTTTGGGGGGGGGTTTTTTTTTTATATAAAAAATGATGAACATTTTTATCGAAGTTTCTGAATCCGTAAATGAGAATTTTACTCGGTGAAATGAAATTATTTGTTCCTCATAAATATACAACGGCTCCTTTTCAAAACTTGAATTCCGTCAATTCGTGGCCGATGGTTATAATCTCTGAAACCTCCGAGGACGGCTCTAATGGCGGCGATCAAAACAAGAATTCCAAAAGAATCGCAACAAGAAACTTAAAGAAAAGGTGTTGTATTCTTTACCAATTCCAGACGCACTCATTGTAAGTATCTTCGCACTCGTTCGTAGATGTCATTACGCGTCACTGTCTCTCGTCTCTAGTTCCTTCTGTTGTCTCATCGCTTCGCCGGAGTTCTACACCGCACGCTCGAGCCTCGGCCTTACCGAATGCCGATGCGTTCTATATGCCTACGTCAGATTCCCTCTGTTCGAAAGCCCTAGCTGGTACGTCCTCCATCGTAAACCCTATCCAAACTTGCCTAACACGGTTTCTTTAAAATTGTGCAAAATCGATATACTCCCTCCCATGCCTTGGGGAGCTGCTGTCGTCACAGTTGGATCAAAGATATATGTAATCGGTGGAGGCATCGGCGAAGAACCCACATCGGATTTGACTCTCATCGATTGCGTGTCTCACAAGTATAGCTCACTCCCGACAATGAATGTGGCTCGCTGCCGTGCAGCCGCCGGAGTAATTGACGGCAAGATTTATGTAATCGGAGGTTGTAGGACTCGATTGTATAATTGGGTAGAAGTGTTCGATATAAAGGAACAAACTTGGATTTAAGCAATGAGGTTTCCGAACCTACCTCCTGTGACTGAGTTTGTGACATATGTGGTGATAGAGGAGAAGATTTACATGAGGGATAAGCAATGTTATTATGCTTACGAACCCAAAGAAACTAAATTGAAGACATGGGGAGGAGTAGATAAGTTGAGTGCTCTGTGGCAAGAGCCGTCTTGTGTGATTGACGATATGTTGTTTTCTGTTAATCTTCATGAGTCAAGGGTGTATTATCCGATAATCGTGTATGATCCAAAGGAGAAGCATTGGAAACCCTTGAGGGGTTTAGAAGGTTTTCCGGCTAACGAGCTTCTCAAGGAGTCTAAAATGGTGAATTTTGGTGGGAAGTTAGTGGTTTTGGGTACCGATCAGAGTCGGTTTAGTAAGTACGATGGGAAAAAAGAGATTTGGTACGTAGAGATTGCACTGGAAAGAAAGGAAGGAGGTGAGACTTGGGGGAAGGTTGAATCAGTCGCGGTTGTGCTTACACCCTTAAAGTCGCCTTCCATTGAGCTTTGTCGAGCTGTTACGGTTTGCAGGTATGCTTCTGTGATGAGTATGCTTTAGTATATGTACTTTTGATGAAGGATTCAGATATTTTCAGACATTTTCTTCAGCCTCAATGCTAAGTTAATTAGACTTTTATGTACTTGCAGGTGAAGCTTCTACAGCTTGTTGGTCTGATATAACAAAGATGAAGCACAAGTGGCTAAGAAGCTGTTAAGACTAACTCGTCCTTTGTGACAATGTGGAGTTGCATTTTATATAATAAATTCTTAAGCTGTAAAAAAGATATGCCATTTCTTTAGGCTTTATACAATATGCTTACTAAACTTGTTGAAATGCAGTTTTTAGTTAGCAATGTTCGAGGGTTTTGAGCAGATTGTTGATCTGAGGGCAAATATTGGTTAAGAAGCTGTTTATCTGACGCCTTAAGACTAACTAATCCTTCTCAACCTTTGTTGCACTATGTGAAGTTGCATTTTATAACATTTTTAATAACCGAAATCTTCATCAGCATGGTTTCTTCATGAGCGAGCCTTTCAAGAAGAATGACTAATTAACAGAGTAATTGAATCAAGTAAAATAGAGAAATGCATATCGGATTGGGCTATTCAGGGACCTTAGAATCGTCACCAAATTGAGAAAAGGCTCTCTCAAGCTCTTTTCATCAGTACCAACGTCTATACAACGAACAATTCACTTAAATTCAACATTTGTTGACGCCATTTTGAAATAGAGATACAAGACAAATTAGGGTTTCTATGTAGAGAACAGAGAGACTTGTGAGACACGTTTGACTCAATATAGAACGTTTGACTCTCGTTTGTTGTGAATTTCTTAAGACACAATATTAATAAGACTTAGAAACTAGTGTTAGGAGTAAAAAAAGCCACACTGGTTCAGAGATGTGAAGATGGTCTAGGAGCAAAGAGAGTTGTTTTACTTTAACCGGTCTTAAAATTATTTCTGGGATAGCGATTACAAAGCGCAATAAACTTAAGAAGATAATTCTACATGACATTTTTTATTTATTAATTATGATCATATTAAATCCTCTTATAATCCGGCCATCTTCTTCTCCTTTGCTTCTAACATCCTCGCAAACTCTATTGCAAATTCAGCAGACCTGTGAAGTCTGCGTGGCCGTGCCTCTTCCACAGTGATGGATCCTACAATAACACATTTGGTGCGAGACTCCTCCACGTTGATTTGAGCACCGTCGATCTCATCCCCGTCCATAAGCATTATGGCAGTTTACATTGATTGCTCGTCCTTGAAAGTAACAAAACCAAATCCTCTTGAACTTCCTGTCTCCGTATCATAACTGACCTGTAAATACAAAAATTAAACCATACAAAAATGATACCAAAACAGAAAGATTAACATACAAGATGTTGCAAAAGTAGCCGGATCATCAAGCAATAGAGAAATGTATAACGAAACCTGAGAATCTATAACTTCGCCAAAAGCGGAAAACTCATTGTTAAGAGCTTTTGAATCAGTATCATAGTCCAGACCGTGAACAAAACACTGGAACCCAATCTTTTTCCTACTGTGAATGTTCATTTCCTTAATGGCATCTCTCATGGATTTCTCCTCCTCGAAAGTAACAAATCCAAATCTTCTTGATTTTCCAGTCACATGATGGTAAATGATCTGTGATAAAAGCATAGATAAAGCGATATAGATCGGTAAGAAATTCAACAAACTAAGTTCATACCATAACGTCAAATGACAATAACCGATCAATCTAAAGGCACAACGGACTTTAGAATGGGTAACGTTTCCAAACTTTGAAAAGATTTTCTTAAGATCTTCTTTATTGGTGTCATGATCAAGACCACGAACAAAGCAAGTGAATTCAACATTTGTTGAAGCCATAGGATTGACTAAGATTTCTAAGTAGAATAAGGAGGTACCTTTGAGTTGAATCAATTTGTAGAAAAGGTGAGAGAGGTTGAAGGTTTTCAATTTTAGTTTTTTTAATTATTTATGCATGTCGTAAATCCTAGTCAACCTTTAAATGTTTTAGTAATTTGTGTTTCTGTTTTGGAACTAGTGAAACCAATAAAGTACAACGACCATCTTAGATATCAGCGTTAAATATTTTCGCTTTTGTAAGAGTAAAAATGATTGATATATTTTTTTTTTTCAACAAACTTCATTATATTTAAATTAATCAATGATTTGAAATGTTGTTTACATAATGAGAAACGATTCTGATCGCACATGTCTGGCTAACCTGTCTGCTTTTCCATTATCTGTTCAGAAAATCAAAGATAAAGAAAAGTAAGAGAACTCATCCTTATCACATTTAATCGCCTCCAGATATGGTGTGAATGCTGGCCAATCTTCCGGTGATGACACCATCTTCACAATGTCTGAACAATCTGTTAGGAAGGCTACTTCTCGCTTATCTTGGCCTATCATGCATCTCATTGCCCAGATTAGTGCTTCTACTTCTGCATGTAATGGAGTCAAACTTCTTCGTATATTTGCGGCTCCCATACCTGGCGTGTCGTCATGCATGTAATGGAGTCAAACTTCTTCGTATATTTGCGGCTCCCATACCTGGCGTGTCGTCATGCAAATGAGAACAAACCCATCCTAGCCCTGAGAACTTATCCCCTTCCTTCCATGAACCGTCCAAAAAACACCGATAAGCCGTAATTTGTGCCTGTTGGAGTACCCCTCGTGATAGCCGTTGATTCGTCTTATCCAATGGATACTCAGCTTCCTTTGTTTCCTCTTGTTGAGCCAATCTCCATGCTTTTTCCTCATCTACAGCCAATTTTAAGACCGTATGTGGATTCTTATCGATATTATCATAGATCTTTTCATTCCGAGCCTTCCATATATACCAGAGTATCCAAGGATACATAGAGCTGTTGGATGCCGGTGAATTCCGCCAAAATAAGTAATTCATATTTGTAAAAACTGAACTAGATGAAAAAACCTCTGGGTGGGTTGGAATATCTGATAATGCCCAGGTCTGTAATGCTGGCGGGCATTCAAAAAGTGCATGATTTACCAATTCTTCCAAACCCCCACATCGCATACAGCCGCAGTCACAATTGATACCTCGGTTCCTCAAGTTGACTGGCACCGCCACACTCCCTGTGATAACTTGCCACATAAAATGTTTTAATTTCGGCGGGCACTTTACTTTCCATGCATAGACCTGTAGAGGTCGAGTAGTCGGTCCCCAGTTTCTAAAACTAGACATATCTGGCTTGTCTAGCCGCATCGTCTGATATCCCGATTTAACCGTATACTTTCCTGATTTTGTAAAATGCCACCCTATCGTGTCTGCTCTCGTGAGTGACCCCAAAGGTAACGCACAAATCAAATCAACATCGTTGATATCCACAGTAGCTAAAAGTCGTTCCATATTCCATGAGTTGTTTTGGTAACCAATAAAACTTTCTACGCGGAGCAATGTGTTAATAGGTAACCCATTGCTTTTAGCTGGCCTCGGGAATTGAGATGGGATCCAGGGATCATTCCATACTGAAATAGTTGACCCTGAACCTACTCTTTTTATCAGTCCTTTGTTAACCAGAGGGCGAGCAGATACTATACTTCTCCAGCCATAAGATGGATTGTAAGGTTTAATTGGGTCTAGAGGATTTGAGTTTCGAAAATACCGTCCTCTGAAGATGATATCACGTGTTTTTAGCATTTTTAGCATTTTATTTCTCTTTGTTTTCATGCATATTACATTTATTTTTAGGTTTTTAGTTGCATATTTGCATTTCATTTGAGTTTGTTTAGGTATACGGAGGAACATGGAGTTTTGGAGCCTTACGGAACAAAAAGGACATCGAAAGAGGTGATTCAAGATATGGAGATCAAGAGCCAAGACTTAAAGTGCAATGGAAGAGGAGTGAATCAAAAGAGGAAGAGATGGGCATGCGATCAAGCCAACTGAAGAAATGATGATCCAGAACCAATCTAAATTGCCTAAAAGATCACTTCATATGAAGACTTTCTCTTGTGACTTAGCTTTGGATCCCTTCATGAAAGTTATAGAGCATTGAAGTATCTTTCCAACGGTCGTACAATCAGGGCAATCCGATCTACAAGTAAAACTTTATGACAAATGTACTGATGATCGGTCTGCAACCGATCGAGGCGACCGTGCGGCAAATCACGTTTTAAGGATCGACTCATATGGACGTCTTCCCTTGGTAATTATCTTTTGAGCTCTTCATAAAGGTTGCAGGAAATTGAATGATCTTTCCAATGGTAGTGAAATCAAGCCAATCCAAGCTATGAGTCAAAAGTTATGATCCGATCGGTCTGCAACCGATTGGAGTGGTCGATTTAGGATGCAAAATCGGTCTGCAACCGATTAGAGCAACCGAACGGCAAATCGGATGAATCGTGTACGAAAACTTCCCAAATCGGTCAACAACCGATTGGTGTAACCGATTCAGAACTCCAAATCGGTCAGCAACCGATTGGAGTAACCGATTGAAGACTTTTCACCTGTTTTTCTCAGTGCGTTTTTAACCACTACAAATTCATTGTTTAGTGGAAGAAAAATATCTAGACAACTTTAGCTTCCTTTTTAATCTTTCTCTCTGTTCTTGAGTGTTCTTGTGTGTGTTCTTATGCTTCTTAATTTATCATCTAAACTTATGTTGTGTACTTTTATTAAGATCTTTTTATAAAATCTTCATCATGTTTTGCTATTCTATGATTTGTACGGTTTACTTTTGCAATTCTATCATGTGTGAGTAGTTCACTTTTGGATTGTTGGTTTGGTAGATCTAAGGTGTTAGAGCTTGTGAATGATGTTTGATGGTTGAGTAGTCTTGCTTATGATTATGCATAGAATGATCTTAATGCTAGAAATGAGCTTCAAAAGAGAGTTTTCTAGATTCTAGATTATTTCACACCCGAAAGGTTTTGTGAAATAATCCGAACCGTCTATGCATACGTTCTAATTCTTAACCAACGAAAGTTGAGTTCTAAGAAGGAATTGATGACTAAAATGAGTTTGTGTTCTTTGCTTATAAATCGTTAGGTTGCAATTGAAATATTAGCTTAATCGAACGGTTTGTAAAGGGGGTAGTATCACGACAGTGGACTAGTCTATCTAAGCGACTCATGTCATGGAATTAAGTTTAGATTGTTCGTTTGAATTATCGTTTATCAAGTCATCATTCATCCTTGTCGTATTGTCTTACCAATTATCCATTCTCGATTTGTTTATGTTCTATTGTTGTTAGTCTTTTATATTGTTATTAGTCTTTTGCATTATAGTTCCTTTTGCTTTGTTTTGCATATTTTTAGTTTGATTTACATTGTTAGTCATATTTTAGGAAACCAAAAAACCTTTTTATTTTGCTTAGATTAAGCGAACTTGTGCATTCCTAGTGTGTTGGGTCATTGCTCTCTGTGGATTCGATACCTTAAGTGCTACCAACGACATACCATTAGTATTGTGGTATTGTTTGCACACAAGGTTTAATTGATGTGCATTGTATGAGTTGTTGGAAATTCACGCGTACCAATTTGGCGCCGTTGCCGGGGAGCAATTGCAATTAGCCATTAGGATTTCATTTTTGCTTGAGACTAAGCTTTCTTTTATTTTCTGTTTTATTTCTTTTGGTTACTAATCTTCTTCCAAGTGATTGTTCTTTTTGTAAGGTACAATCACAATGGTAGAAGAGATGTTGGCCTCCATGCATTCTAAGTTGGATCGTGTTTTGGAGGCACAACAAAGAGAGATAGCTTGGAAGCAAACAAGTTATCAAAGAGCTTATCAAGAATCATCCTCAAGAGAGTATCAACCGGATGTACACTATCTTCAATATAATCAACATGGATATGAGTATCAACCGGATGTGTACTATGCTCAAGAGAACCAATGTGGATATAGAGAGGAATATCAACCTTGTAACATGGAGTACAACTACTCAAGTTATCAAGGACCTTATGAAACGTCCACATCAAGAGAGTATCAACATGATCAAAACTATGCTCAAGACAACCAATGTGCATATGATGATAGATATCAACCTTGCGATATGGAGTATGACTATGAAACTGTCAATCCTTCCTCAATCTCCGATAAAGAAGAACTTTTCAACTTGATGAAGTTGCTTTTGGAAGAGCAAGAGAAGTCTATGGAGGCTCTTCGAATGATCAGCGAGGAGCATAAATGGACTCCATCTCCATGGGTTGTTGAGCCAACAAATGTCAAATCCATCAGCACCAATCTTACACAATGGATCGATGAAGAAGAAGAAGAAAAATGCATTCCTCCTAGTGAAGAAAAGACAAAAGAGGTACTTCTCAATGAAATTAGATATGTTTTTGAGGAGAATGCTCAAATCATTGATGAATTCCAACAAGAAGCTGACGAGTCTATACAAGAGTTTGAATTACTCCTTGGATGCACGGTTGATGAGAAATTTGTGATAAGATACGAAGTCGTAGAACCCGTGGCAATCGAGAGTTATTCAACTAAGAGCAATGATGAAAAAGTAGGCGTGGTTGGAGAATCATTAGATGATCCATGTGATGGTGTCTTGGATGTTGAGTACATGTTTGAAGATCATGATCTTGGTATAATCTCTATCAAGGACTTGAGCATTGATAAACCGATTAAAATACCCTTTGAGGAGATAAGGATGAAAGCATTCCGTGGATGCTTCTACGATGAATATGATCCCGGTGATCCATTGTTGCCAATGAGGGTACGTAAAAGAACATCAAGCTTAGTGATGTCAAACAAGCGCGCTTGGGAGGCAATCCCATGGTATCCTTGTACTTATTGATTGTGTGTTCTTTTTGGTGCGTTTTGTGTGTGTTTGTTTTTGTGATTTTGTAGAGGGAACAAGGCTGGACTCCATCTTACTCTAATCTCTTGAGACTCCTCTAGCTCCACCACTCCTTAGAAGCTCCAAGGTACCAACACTCTCCATTGAACATACAATTTAGATTTGTTCGTATTTTTTTGTTTTTTGTTAGTCTTTTTCTTGAATTTATTCTCACACCGAGACGGTGTGAAATAAGTTTGGGGGAGAGACTAACCATCTAACATTGTGTTTTCTTTTGTTTTATTTCTTTTGAGTCATTGCATTGTGAATATTTGTTTTTGAAAAAAAAATAAAAAATAAATAAATAACTGAACATTAAGTCTAGATGCATATAGGTTGCATTTACATATGCATTTGAGAGCAATGATTTTTTGTAGCACATTAACTTTGAATGTAATGCCCTTGTTAATCGTATTATGATGCATGAACCGCCTTGAAAATTTGGAAAATCCATGCTTTGATCTCTTGACTTGAAGGTTTTTTATTTCTTAGTTGATACTTGCTTTGAATTGATTCCAACTATAAGAATTTGGTCTTAAAATGAATCTAAGTTTCTCGCTTAGGGGTTTTAAATACATTTCCATATTTTTCCCCTACCCCTCTACCTTAACCATTTTCTTTTAAACCCATTATTATTCGTGAGTGAGGCTTTTTTCTTGATAATGCTATAATGTGCAAAATTTTGAGGGTATCGAGAACGACAAAGGTTAATTCTCATTATGAGCTAGCAATTAGGATGGGAAAAAATGATTGGTTGAATTTTTGAATATTTTGGTTTGGGGTTTGGGAAAGAAAAAGAAAGGCATGATCAATAAGTGTTTAAAAGGGATTCATAGGGGATGAATTCATACGTAAATAAACTCTAAATCTCAAAGTGAAAAAAAAAAAGAGTTAGAAAAGAGTTTAGTGTTAATAAAAAGGTTTTCCCTAGGAAGGTACAAGAAAAAGATTGATCATGAGATTTGTGGAATAAAAGACAAGAATTTTCTATTGATTTAGGGTTAAATAAGAAGATAAAAAGAGTTGTGCAAAAAAAAAAAATGGTAGAAATTCAAGAAATCATAAGTTGGGTAGAACGACGAGAGTTAATCTTTGTATTCGTCAATTGTTCTCCTTCTTAGATAAATTTTGCATAATGTCTAGCATTCCTTTGTGTTGAGAGAAACCACCAAAATAATCAAAACTACCTCAAAAACCTACACCTAAACCGATTGAAAACGATTTAAACTCCCTTTGCGAGACCGCACTATATCTTAATGAATGTTAAATAGTTGGATGATATAAATGCTTGAGGATTCTGAGAATGATACCTTAGAGTAAAAGATTCGAGTTGCAACGAGTATGGAGAAGTTCGTTAGAGTACGAGTGATTCATGCATTATCCTACTTTTATCTAAGGACATTGAATTCAAGTGCTATATGTGCTTCCTTTTGGAATTGAGCTTCCACTTTCAAACATTTTTCTCTTGCAATCCTTTGAAGTTTGCTTGAGGACAAGCAAAGGATAAGTCTGGGAGAATTGATATCATGTGTTTTTAGCATTTTTAGCATTTTATTTCTCTTTGTTTTCATGGATATTAAATTTATTTTTAGGTTTTTAGTTGCATATTTGCATTTCATTTGAGTTTGTTTAGGTATACGGAGGAACATGGAGTTTTGGAGCCTTACGGAACAAAAAAAACATCGAAAGAGGTGATTCAAGATATGGAGATCAAGAGCCAAGAGTTAAAGTGCAATGGAAGAGGAGTGAATCAAAAGAGGAAGAGATGGGCATGCGATCAAGCCAACTGAAGAAATGATGATCCAGAACCAATCTAAACTGCCTAAAAGATCACTTCATATGAAGACTTTCTCTTGTGACTTAGCTTTGGATCCCTTCATGAAAGTTATAGAGCATTAAAGTATCTTTCCAAGGTCGTACAATCAAGGCAATCCGATCTACGAGTAAAACTTTATGACAAATGTACTGATGATCGGTCTGCAACCGATCGAGGCGACCGAGCGGCAAATCACATTTTAAGGATCGACTAATATGGACGTCTTCCCTTGGTAATTAGCTTTTGAGCTCTTCATAAAGGTTGTAGGAAATTGAATGATCTTTCCAATGGTAGTGAAATCAAGCCAATCCGAGCTATGAGTCAAACGTTATGACCCGATCGGTCTGCAACCGATTGGAGTGGTCGATTCAGGATGCAAAATCGGTCTGCAACCGATTAGAGCAACCGAACGGCAAATCGGATGAATCGCGTACGAAAACTTTCCAAATCGGTCAACAACCGATTGGAGTAACCGATTGAAGACTTTTCACCTGTTTTTCTCAGTGCGTTTTTAACCACTATAAATTCATTGTTTAGTGGAAGAAAAATATCTAGACAACTTTAGCTTCCTTTTTAATCTTTCTCTCTGTTCTTGAGTGTTCTTGTGTGTGTTCTTATGCTTCTTAATTTATCATCTAAACTTATGTTGTGTACTTTTATTAAGATCTTTTTATAAAATCTTCATCATGTTTTGCTATTCTATGATTTGTACGGTTTACTTTTGCAATTCTATCATGTGTGAGTAGTTCACTTTTGGATTGTTGGTTTGGTAGATCTAGGGTGTTAGAGCTTGTGAATGATGTTTGATGGTTGAGTAGTCTTGCTTATGATTATGCATAGAATGATCTTAATGCTAGAAATGAGCTTCAAAAGAGAGTTTTCTAGATTCTAGATTATTTCACACCCGAAAGGTTTTGTGAAATAATCTGAACCGTCTATGCATACGTTCTAATTCTTAACCAACGAAAGTTGAGTTCTAAAGAAGGAATTGATGACTAAAAATGAGTTTGTGTTCTTTGCTTATAAATCGTTAGGTTGCAATTGAAATATTAGCTTAATCGAACGGTTTGTAAAAAAGGTAGTATCACGACAGTGGACTAGTCTATCTAAGCGACTCATGTCATGGAATTAAGTTTAGATTGTTCGTTTGAATTATCGTTTATCAAGTCATCATTCATCCTTTTCGTATTGTCTTACCAATGATCCATTCTCGATTTGTTTATGTTCTATTGTTGTTAGTCTTTTATATTGTTGTTAGTCTTTTGCATTATAGTTCTTTTTGCTTTGTTTTGCATATTTTTAGTTTGATTTACATTGTTAGTCATATTTTAGGAAACCAAAAAACCTTTTTATTTTGCTTAGATTAAGCGAACTTGTGCATTCCTAGTGTGTTGGTTCATTGCTCTCTGTGGATTCGATACCTTAAGTGCTACCAACGACATACCATTAGTATTGTGGTATTGTTTGCACACAAGGTTTAATTGATGTGCATTGTGTGAGTTGTTGGAAATTCACGCGTACCAGAAGACCTTAGCAAATAACGAATCCGGTACAGATAATAACCGCCAAAGTTGTTTTGCTAGTAACGTTGTGTTAAAATCATCCACATTTCGAAATTCTATGCCACCCTCATATTTACTATCACATAATTTATCCCAGGCTAGCGAGTGCATTCCGCATTGTTGACCATTTGAACTCCACCAGTATTTTGCTATTGCACTTGTCAGTTTCGATGTGACTGTTTTTGGCAATCTGAAACATGACATCACATAAGTTGGTAAGGCAGTTGCCACCGATTTAATCATAATTTCTTTCCCGCCCTTAGAGAGGAATTTCGCCGACCATCCATTAATTATTTCTTGTAGTCTGTCTTTAACGAAGGAGAAGATCTTTGTTTTGGATCCTCCCAAACTCTCTGGTAATCCCAAATAAGAATCCATACCACCAAGTTTTGTAATCCCCGTTACTTCCTGTAATTCCGCCTTTTGTGTGTCACCTATTTTGTGGCCAAATTGAATTGATGATTTCAGCAAATTAATTTGCTGACCTGACACCGATTCATACCTCTTTAAAATACCTAAAATAGCCCTACACTGTGCAGTAGTTGCTCTACAGAAAAACAAACTATCATCCGCAAATAGTAAATGAGTAATCGGTGGACTTGAAATTGCCACTTTTATTCCACTTATTAATTTAGCATGTTCTGCTTTCCTGATATTTGCCACCAAAACCTCGGTACATAGAATAAATAACTAAGGAGAAAGTGGGTCACCCTGTCGAAGACCCCTTTTTGGTATTATCATTCCCCTGGGTTGACCATTAAGGAGCACTCGATACCGTACAGATGTTACGCACCACATTATCCATGAGATCCACTTCTCACGGAACCTCATTTTCCTAAGTAATTGTCAATAAAAATCCACTCCACACGATCATAAGCTTTGCTCATATCTGTTTTGATCGCCATAAATTTTCCTTTACAAGAGGGATTTGTACGGAGACCATGGAACATTTCCTGTGCTATAAGAATATTATCCGAAATCAATCTTCCTTCAACAAAGGCCGACTGTGTTTCTGAAATTAATCCTGGCAAGACCTTCCTTAACCTTTGACAAAGAAGCTTCGAGATAATTTTGTATCCCACATTACATAAACTAATTGGTCTCAGCTCTGTCATTCGAGTAGGTCTTTCCGTTTTTGGTATCAGACAAATATTTGTCAAGTTTAACCGCTTATCAAAAGAGCCATTTTGTAAAAATGAGTTTACGAGCAACACCAGTTCTGATTTAATAATATCCCACGACTTCTGGTAGAAGAGGGCTGTCATACCATCCGGACCTGGTGCCTTCTCCAGGTGCATCATAAACAAGACTGCTTTAACCTCCATTTCCGTAGCCGGTGACGTTAAAGAAAACCTCTTCAGATATCAATGTTTTAACCTCCCTCAATGTATCATCCAAGTCATCCGGATTTGAAGTCGAGAATAGCTTATTAAAGTAGGAAGACGCTATCTGTTGGATATCTTTTTCCTTTGTCAACCAGAAGCCATTTTCATCATGTAGACCGATTATCCTATTCCTCGCTCTTCGCTGTTTTGTAACCGCATGGAAAAATTTCGAATTTTGATCCCCTACCCTCATCCAAAGGTTTCTACTTTTCTTATGCCAATATAATTCTTCCTCCCGATAAGCCGCTTTTAACCGGAATGTTAAAGTCGTGATATCCTCAGGTGAAATCGTATCATCTGCCTGAGCCCTAGCAATGTTATTTTTCAATTCCTCAATAGTTTGCCGACCATAAGGTGTTTGATCCTTCCTCCATTTAGATATCGCACTTCGACAGTTTATAATCCTCTCCACAAAATTTCCTTCCGTCTGTCCATTGTCTAAGGACCACCCTTCTGAGATTGCTTCCAACAGACCTTCTTTACCAACCCACCTTTTATCAAACCGAAAATTCTGTTTTCTCCTTATATTATTTTTCGCTAAAGTTGCAAGGACTGGTTTATGATCCGACGCGATCATTGCCAAGTACTCTATATATGTATTACAAAACTGGTCATGCCACTCCTCGTTCGCTAAAGCTCTATCTAGCTGACAACGAATTGGTTTTTTATCGCGCCAACCTCGCTATCATAACCCGTCCCCGAGATATGGGAATTCAAGCAACCCACAATCACAGATCATCAAATTAAAGGGAATAAACGTAGATGCATTTCTCAATTTGCCTCCTCTTTTTTCATGATTACCTCTTATTTCATTAAAATCTCCTATTAATAACCATGGTTGATTTCGACTTAAACCAATCCTTGTTAACCGCTCCCATATTTGTTCTCGATTTTTTGAAACCGGGTCTCCATATACAAATGTCAGAAAAAATTTTTTCCCTTGAATGATAGCCTCGATGTCTATTATTCTAGAAGACTCACATAAAATTGAAACATTAAAATTATTATTATAAAATAATGCTAAACCGCCATTACAACCGATAGGATTAACTGCTTTTAAATTATTATAACCGAAATGACATGAAAATTTCTCCAAAAAAGGGGACAATTGTTTCGTTTCCGAGAGGAACAGAAAATCTGGCCGATGACGCTTCCATAAATCTCGAAGATATCCGATTGTTGCCTTATTCCCAAGCCTTTGACAATTTCAAATGATTGATATTCGTAATGCAAATTTAAAGGTGAATATTTTTGACAAGTTTTTTCATTAATAGTTTTGAATTTTTTTTGTAACCAAAAAAAAAATGGAAGCAAGTGAAATTGCTGAGTGCTGGCCAGACAAAAAAGATAGGTTCTACCGAGAATTGAACTCGGGTTACTGGATTCAGAGTCCAATGTCCTAACCGCTAGACCATAGAACCATCTGATACATGCATTACATATATTTTATTTATTGTATAACATCATCTTCTCCGAGCCGTTGCTTTATCTCTCTCTTTCCACTGCGGCTTCTCCTTTCTCTGTAATCATCTCTCTTCAAATTCTCCACCATCACTCTCTTCCTCCAATGCTTCTCCACTGCAACGTAACCTATACCTCAACTTTTTCCCTCATCTCCTCCTCTCTCCGCCGTCAAGAGCATCCCGACGATTCACAAGATACAGTAATCCGTCGCCGGCACAATTCGAGATCCCTTTCTCTATACATCCGCCATAATCGAGACCTTAAGCTTAACAAAAACCCTAACGAATCTCAAGAAACCTTCGTTCCTACTCCGTTGCGAGATGTAGACGGTGATGACCGATCGAAGCTACTCGAGCTCTCTCTTGTAACCAGAAGAACTCCACAATTTCCTGGTTCAATCTACGCTCAATCTGCTTCCGATGCTGATATTGCTTCTTCTCTTCCTTCGCTTCGTAATTTTCTCGGTTCTGATGGTGATGACGACGGAGAGAGCGAGAGAGAGATGATAGTTAAGGCCCTTGAGATTAGGAGGAAAGTGACGAAAGAGATTATCAAAGAGTCTTTGGTGAGGAAAGGTAGATTTGGGATTACGTATGCGACTAATGTGACTGATCGTTTGGGTGATTTCGTTGATCATGTGATGATTGAAGCTGCGGCGTTGAAGCGGTTGCCGGAATTTTCAGAGTCGAGGTTCAATCTTCGCGCCAGGACGGTTATAGAAGACTCCAATTTCGTGCCTCTTGTAAGGTCAAGCTCCTCTATTTTGTGCTTCTTGGTGGTGTTTAGGAGTGCACATAAGGTGTTCGATGGTTGGTCTCTGAGAAAAAGAAAATTGACTTTTTCTATGATTTGAGCATCAAACTCGAAAAGTGAAATTTTATGAACCCTTATGCCATAGTTGTTTATTTTTTCAAGAAGTTGATCAATTTAATGGGTTCTTAAATTACAACATCGGCTTGATTTTGGGAGTTAGAAAAAGTAGTAGTTTTTCATTATCATTCTGAATTGTGCAGGTGGTTGAAGCACCATGAGTTTTCATATAATAGGATTGCGAAGATCATATGCATGTCAAAAGGAAATCTTGACTCCATAAGAATCATGATCGAGTGGCTGAAGGCCATTCATGTGAAGGGTGAATTCATAGGAGTTGCGTTCTTGAGATCTGGGGACAACATCTTGCAACGTAGTCGTGAAGAACTAGACGAGATTGTTGAGTATCTAGAGAACAATGGTGTCAGGAGGGATTGGATGGGATATGTGGTTGGCCGATGTCCCGAACTACTGTCTTTCAGCATGGAAGAAGTGAAAAGCCGTGTTGATTTCTTCTTGAAAATGGGTATGAATCAGAATGACTTTGGCACGATGGTCTACGATTATCCAAAGATAATTGGGTACTTCTCATTCGAAGAGATGGAGAAAAAGGTACTGAAAGCTATATGTATTTTTTGATCATCCAATGTTAGGGATTGTCTTTTGAATTCATAAATGTGTTGCTTGTCTTAAACCAGATCAATTACCTGAAAGAGTTTGGCCTTAACACAGAAGAAGTTGGAAGACTATTAGCCTTCAAGCCACACCTCATGGGATGCAGAATTGAAGAAAGATGGAAGCCTCTAGTCAAATATTTCTACTACCTTGGAATCTCCAAAGAAGGAATGAAAAGAATCCTTCTCGTGAAACCAATTCTTTACTGCATTGATTTGGAGAAGACAATCGCACCAAAGGTATTTAAACTTAGTAATATACTATGAACTCCCTATACATACACACAGCAGGTTTCATTAACTCAGCTTCCCTTGTATTTTTTAAAGGTAAGATTTTTACAGGAGATGGGTATCCCTAATGAGGCCATTGGAAACATGTTAGTAAAGTTTCCTTCTTTACTAACAAACAGCCTCTACAAGAAAATTCGACCTGTGGTTAGTATTACTTCCTCTATGAACCAAAGATGTTCCATAGAATGTTATGTTAGTGTTTACTCATAGCATATGATGCTCCCGGAAACTGCACCCGATATTGTATAAGTTGTGGCCGTACAGGTGATTTTTCTCTTAACCAGAGCCGGAGTAACCCAAAAGAATATCGGTAAAGTTATCGCAATGGATCCAGCTCTCCTTGGATGCAGCATAGGGACGAAGCTAGAACCCAACATGAGATACTATGTATCATTGGGAATCCGATTTCATCAACTAGGCGAAATGATTGCTGATTTCCCGATGCTACTTCGATATAACGTTGATAATCTGCGTCCAAAATACCGTTACTTGCGAAGAACAATGATCCGTCCGCTTCAAGATCTCATCGAGTTTCCCAGGTAACATTAAGAGAGTTTACATCAAATGATATAGTACCTGCAAGATGTAGCTTTTAAGTATCCCTGAAGTTACATGATACTTTTAACAGATTCTTTAGCTACTCATTGGAGCGTCGGATAATCCCAAGGCACACCATTATGGTTCAGAACAGAGTTAACTTCAAGCTCAGGTTCATGTTGGCTTGTACGGATGAAGAGTTTGAGAGAAGAGTGAAAGAGAAAGTGGAGAGAAGAGAAAGATTCGAAGCTGGTCTTGACTCTGAGGATTCTCAGCCTTTGGATGACAACATCTCCGATAAGGAGCTTGCTCTGACAGACTCTCCGGAAGAAGAGGATTTAGCATAATGAATAGTTTGTAACATGAAGGCTGTACATAGCCATGTACATTTAACACAATTATAATTTATAAACGATATAACATGTGTGAATTAGTCAATTTATAAAATTTAAAATGAGAATATTCATTCTTTAATATCTTATAAAAACAAGTTAAATGGACTCTCCAATTGAGGGCCGTAATAGTATGAAATTACAGGTTCTTAGATTTGTGCAGCCCCGGCTTTGGACGTGTGCTGGAGGTGCTAAAGCACAGGGTCCAAGGGCCCAATTTTGTTTTTATATGTTTTTTTTTTTTTTTTTATAATTTTTTTTATCACAGCTAAGAAATGTAATTTTTTAAAATCTGGTTTTTAAGTTGAATTTTTTATATAAGAATTTTTTTTTCATAATAGCACTGGATCTAGCCAATATTTAAACCGGGCCTGGATTTGTGTATTGCATTTTGCATGTCACAAATACAATCCAAATCCATCTCACTCGATTCCGATGCGATAAATCGCATTCCGATCAAGATCCACCTGCGTAACAAATGACAATAACACAATAAGACCATTACTTCTCAAAGAAGCTGTAGTATAAACAAGAATAAGATCTTGTACCTTGTGTCCAAACAGATCACGGATGTTGTCAATGTCGTATAAAATCATTGTTGGTCTGTTAATGAAACAAAACCACAAGAGTCAGCACTTTTGTTCATAATCAAAAATGTGTCCCTGATGTCTAATTTCATCTTTTACTGTACCTTTCAAGAGAGACACCCCATGCAATGACTCGAACATCCTCTGGGAGACCCATTGGTAGCAACATTTCTGGTCTGAACATGCCAGAGTTTCCAACTTCTACCCATTTCTCTAATCCTTCGTGGTAGCTGGAAATGACAGCAGATACAATATCTTTAGTGTCTGTTCAATTTTTTCGAATTTAAGTGAGGATGATTTACCCGAAAATCTCCATGCTTGGTTCGGTGTAAGGGTTGTAGGCAGGCTTGAAACGCAGCTTGGACATCCCTCTAAAAGCATAAACACATAAGCCTTTGTTTTCTCTTAAGCGACTTTGAAGCATAAAATACGTGAAAGCGGGAGAAGTGATAAAGCATTTACCTAAGCGTGAGAAGAAGTCATGTAATACACCGATGAGATCACCCAATGTAAGGCCACGGTCACAGACCAAACCTGAGCAAAAGAGAGAAATATTTGATAGCAAATTTTGGTGCATTTTCATCATTCTAACTTTGAAATCCCCCATATGTGACAACTAATTAGCTAGTGCAATTACCTTCAGTCTGATGGAACTCTGCCAGATTGGTTCGGTCAACAGCCTCGTTTCTTAAGACACGGTCTATAGAAAAGTACTTCTTGGGAGTGAAAGGTTTCTACGGAAAAAGATAAAACAATGTTGCACAGCTTTGGAGAATTGGAAGGCCAAAGTCAAATCTAGTCAGACCTTTGCGAGTGCATAAAGCATCCTAGATGAGACCGCCGTTGTGTGTGTACGAAGGAGATTTTTGTTTGCTTCTTCTCTTTTCCAATCATAATTATACCTGTACAATGGAAAAGACCATGATGAGAGATTACAAATTAGTTGACTACTATCAGAGTTAGTAAGCATCAAAAACAAGTTGGTACCCTCTCGATCCATATCCACCAGACTCATGAACTTGTTTCACCCTCTCAACATAATCTTCTGGCAATTCCCTTGTAGTTGAAGGAGCTACAATCAAACATTCACATCTTAAACTTAAGAGTTAGATTGTACTGAAGTGTCATTAAGCAGCTGGGAAGAACTTTCCCAAAGATAAAACTCAGTGACTGAGCATTCAGACATTGAACCTTTGAGAAAGAAGATGTCATTCAACAATTTGTTAACGTTTGAGTACCTTGAGAAGGGGATGAAGATGCCCAGCATCAACAGGCTGTCCTTTAGCATTGAAATTATACTCCTTGAATTCTAGCTCTTTCCAGCTGAAGGTGAGTACCAATTTCCTATCTTATTTTGCACTATACCAACAATATCATTAATAAGTTGCAAAAGAAAGGAGTAGTACACACGTTTGTAGATTTTCAAGAAAGGAATAGCCCTTCCATACCCTAAGAAGAAAGGAGAGAAGCTTGAAGTAATGTTCCCTAAAAGAAATAATATACAAATGAAAAGCGAAGCTATTTACTGTGATATTATAAGTCTTCTGGTTTGGAGAGAATTGAGACTCTTCGTCAAGTTCCTCAAGGGGAAAAAGACCAACTTATTTCACATGAATTACAAAGCTGCACAAGAATTCTACAAAAATCTTTTAAAATAAGATGATACAAACCATGCCTTGCTGTGTTTGTAAAAGCAAGTTCTTCGTTGACAAAGAGCGGTGTGTTTCTTTTTTGCCCTACTCCACTCGGAATAAAAAAACAACAAAAAAAACGAGAATTTGAATATATATACACATATATAGTAGATGTGAAAGAACCTGTGGTCTCAAATAGAGAGTTTCGGTTTAGGGTTAACCAGAAGTGAGTGTCTAAATAAGAACGTTTCAAACTGTTGGGCCTTTTTAATCTGTGACGATAACTTCGGGTCCTCAATTTTGCAAATATTATTTTTTCACCTCTTCACTCTCAACGACATCGTTTTGTATTGAGATTCTCAGTTTTCGGCTATTTGCATGGGAGTGCAACGTGGCATGTGGAGAAGTTGCCAGTGAACGAGTTCTTCTCTCTACCTCAACGTCACTATAAACCGAATGCGAAAAGAAAAAAGAAAAAAAAAACAGAGGGTTCTCAGAGATCACGATAGGAAGAAGAATGATGAGGAAGATGAAGCACTTGTCCTCCATTGCCAACGACGTCGTTCAGAGATGCTCACAGTATATTTCTTCTCTCCTTGGACATCATCTATCTCTACTGCAGTAGATCTATGTTTTAATAAATAGAAGGTGTAGTTAAGATCATTTGACACTGAATTAATGTGTAGATCATATAACCAAAATCGTGTAAGTGCAGTTTCATGGGATTTCGTTTCACTGGTGGTTAAGCCAAAAGAATAGCAAACCGGGTTAAAACTGATTCCACCCGGTTTCCCATCGTTTCAATTTGTGATGATTGATGTTGCAGGGAACTAGAGACAACCATTGATAAATTGGTGGAAGAGTTTGAATTTCAATGGAAGCCAGGAAGTACGGGTGGTACTTACTCGAAGAAGTTTGTGGAATTTTGTAACTCAAAGGTTACGAGTCGGGTTTGTGCAAACATACTTGAGAGAATAAAAGATGGTTCTTTTAGCCGTCTCACGTTCGATATGATGCTTGCGTGGCAACAACCTGACGCAGATGACAATGAGTCTTATAGGGTATATACCTTATTGAAACTTGATATGAATCACTTAAATTTCTTGGCTCTCGAGTCGTTTACGCATGTTTTTACTTGTGTTCAAAGGAAGCAGTAGGTAAAGAGAGTGAAGACAAGAGGATTCAGGCAACTCTATCCCCAGAGCAAGATGACATCTCTCTTTTTTATTCAGACATGATGCCGCTTCTCGTAAGCAAACTTTTGTTGTTCGAGCTGTGACACTAATTAACTAATCATACCTCAAACTTGTATTATTTTATGTGACTTAATTAGGTTGATCATGAACCAAGTGTGGGTGAAGATGCATTTGTCTATTTAGGCTCAATATTTCCTCTCCCTGTGGATGTCATCAATGGAAGATACACGTTTGAGACTCTAACTGCTCCTACGGGCCACCAACTTCACTTCCCAGCTTACGATATGTTTGTCAAAGAAATACACAAGTAACTGTTCTTATATATTTGGTTTCTAGGCTCACTTTTAATCATGTCTTCATTCCTTTCTAATTGATTTTATTTTTGTATAATTCACGTGTATCAAGGTGTATGAAGCATTTGCAAAAGCAAGCAAATCCTAAAGGGATCGAACTAGCGGATGATGAGATTATATTGCATGTTGAAGGAACAATGGCGTCACAGAGAGTGGTTCGCCACATTAAAGAAACAAGCTGGCCAGGTTTGGTTTTACTTTTTTTTTTCCTTATGTTATGTATGTGTCAAGTTTGATTAAAAGTCATGGCTACTAATTTCTCATCAAAATGTCTTGAATTTTGTAGGTAGGCTTACTTTGACAAACTATGCACTATACTTCGAAGCCGCAGGAATTATAAACTATGAAGATGCTATAAAGATAGATCTTTCCAAGGACAGTGAAAAGTCTGCAAAGCCTATGTCCACTGGTCCGTTGGGTGCCCCTCTTTTTGACAAGGCCATTGTTTACGAGTCTCCGGATTTGTAAGAATTTATTCATAATTAAGGATGCTTTTCACTACTAAACTATTTTTAAATTAAACTATCTATGTTGATTCACATTAATTTATTTCTTCTACCTTTTTACTTCAGAATTCTCAGTGTGAATCATTTTACATGATAATTAATATTGCAAACCTCTCATTTTGCCATAATGGTATTTATCATATATACTTTTGGTAGAACACACAATTTATGGAACATGGTACCTCATTTGTGTATGACTGATAACATATATATTTTCTTTTGAAACATTTTTTAGTGAGGAGGGAATTGTTATAGAGTTTCCAGAGATGACAAGCTCAACGAGACGAGATCATTGGCTTATGCTTGTAAAGGAAATAACATTAATGCACAAGTTCTTGAGGAAATTCCATGTTGAATCTCCCTTGCAAGCATGGGAAATCCATTCGAGAACAATCTTGGGAATAATACGGTTGCACGCAGCCCGCGAAATGCTGAGAATTTCTCCCCCGGATCCAAAAAAGTTTTTGATATTTAGCTTATTTGAGGAAGTTCCAAAGGGAGACTACGTACTAGAAGAGCTCGCAGAGATTAGTCTAAAGGTGGGCACTACTAGAAACCCGTGTAGTGCTAGTTCCATATTGAAGAATATGAACATGGATCAGCGTGATAACATGTTAAAAGAAGAGGGAGAAGATACATGCAAGGAGAAGGGGGAAGCGACTGATAAAGAAGAAATGCTTGCGTCTCTTGAAAGTGCAGTGAATCAATCGAGAGAAGAGGGAAAGGTGATTGAGAAGGCTAAAGCCACGACAGCGGAGCTCGAAGAAGAAGGGATTAGTGAAAGTGTAGCGGTTCTTATGGTAAGAAGATATTTATGATGTGTTGGCATAGTGGTAGGAGGAACTTTAGGTAAAGACTGAAAAATCGGATAGTCACAAGTTCAATTCTGCATTATGCATAAATGCAAACCAACTTCTTGGGTCACCTGGAAATTCAATATGAGGTCCAATGCTATTCTAGATTGTACACACCAGAAGTAGTCAAACTGTTTTGGCAAACCAGATATTTGGTTACAAAAAAAGCAATTGGTAGTTTAATTTATGGTGTATCAAACTGACAATAATTAATGAGGTATCTATCTTGCAGGAGTTGATAAGGCCATTGCAAGACGCATTACCATGGTTCCAAGAAGTGCTTTATTGGGAAAGGCCGTCTCTTACACTATTCATTCTAGCCATTACTATTTTAACCGTCTACAAGTGAGTTTAACGTAACATATGAACCAGATGAGTACGTTCATGGTATATATATACCATTAATCAATAAACTAAATTTATGTCACAGAGAGTGGATTGGCAAGGCTATAGCTGCATGCTTAATATGGGTGGTGGCTAAAATGGCTCAGGCTAGACATAAGATGGTCCACACAAAAAGTGAGGATGCGGTAACAGTGAGCACGGAATCTGACCAAACAATGACTGAGAGTATTGTGTCGGCTCAATATGGCTTAATAAGACTTCACCAGTTGATGCAAGATGTTAATGTCACCATAATGAAGTTGCGGTCCATATATACCTCCAAGGCTAGCAAGGTAACTAATACTTATATCACTTCTCACAAAAATTGTTTCTGTTATTTCGAAAGTGCATCTTCTTTTAAAGTGTGTTCTCTCTTACTCTTGGCCGCAGCATGCAAGCATGGTGATGGCTTCGATGCTAGTGTTGGCAAGCTTCTTCGCAGTGGTGCCGTTCAAGTTGTTCATAATATTTGGTACAATATATTGCTTCGTAATGACATCAAGTGTCGGAAGATACATGAGCAACGATCAGAGTAACCGGAGAATGAAAGAGTGGTGGGATTCCATACCCATTGTTCCCGTTCGTGTACTTAACACTTCGTCCAAGTAGTTATTCACTTAGTGTGACATACTAAGGCGATTGGTTTTTCTCTTCCTTTTTATCAAAAGCTATAGAGAAAGAAAAAAATTTAAACAGTTTGGTTTTGTAAAATATTTTCAAGCATACGTTACTACTATAATAAATAAAGTATTGTATTAATATATTTCATTTTCTTATTCAAGGAAACTAATAAAAGTTATAAATCTGCTAAAGTAGTATTTAAAAAAAACAATCGTTGAATCGGTCAAAACGTATACTAGAATTAGTGGAGATAACTATGAAAAATCTCATTTCTATTAATCGAGTCCTCAATGGTTGAAACCTAAACCATATACTAGAGATATAACTCAACTTAAATTATTTTGACAAAAGCGCATTTATTTACTTTGTAGTCAACATTTTGTCAGATAACTACGACTATTCAGAATAAAATTGTATGGAAAGAAATTTGTGTTTTGACTTTTGTTTCATTAATTGTCGAGTTTGACCCATCATAAGACTTATGTAAGGAGCAAGCAAGACCAGCGAAAAGGATTACAACCAAACTGGGAAAAAAAAAGAGAAGCAAAAATAAGAAAAAAAGTTCGATATCTAGGGAAATTTCACGAACCACAATGAAAAACAAGAAATCTTCAAATGCTTATGGAACATTTTTTCTTCTGATATCAACCATTTTCTTGATTTTAATCTCACGTAAGTCATCTGGTTTATGAATTGCAAATACAGAAACTGATTTTTGTGATGGCGATCTTTGAATATTACGTTTTTATTTTTTAATCAATTACAGGACAAGCAAGTTCATACCAAATGCTCATATGTTTAGATCTAAATATATCATGTGCCGAATGCAAAAAACAGTGCGACGAGACAAGTTATGGAGGAATATGTTTAAATGAAGGTCTCAAAGATGAAACTTGTTGTTGCAAAAAAAGTCCTCCGCCATCGTATTATGATCCTAAGCCTCCTTCTTCGTAATCATATTATATGATTGAGTATGTTCCTTTAGGTAATATCATTTTGGATTTGCTCAAACATATCAAATTTATGCCTTGAAAGGGAAAAAATCAACAAAATAAAGTTATTTTATAATATTTATTTTATTTACTAATCTCACATTCATAAAGTCAGTTATATAGAAACTGTCTTAACATGAGTCAAATAAGATTAACGCTAAATTTTACAGTCAAATTATAGTTTTTAGTGTTGCTTTCTGAGCCAAATAATATGCATTTCCCTAATAAGTTATCATAATTAACATTTGATTAGCATATATGGGTAGCTTTATCTATTAGAAATTTAAGTGAGTATACAAACAGTCGAAAAACTTTTGTGTTCCAAGACTCCTCATATTTCCATTAGCTAGCTAGGCATGTCCAACTAGGCATGCGATTACGGGTTAATCGGGTTGGGGATTCCGGTTAATCGGGTTTTCGGGTCGGGGCGAAGCTGCATAAGTAACCGGAAAAAGAGTTCGGTTCGGGTCGGCTCGGTTCTCGGGTTTTCGAGTCACGAAGAAATCTACCGAATTGAACCAAATTCCAATGGAATCTGGTGTGAAGCATCGATTTTTCGGGCCTGCAACAACGAATCCCAGCGTAAAGCATCAAATCGACTTAGTTGGTACAATTAGTTGGTATTATTGTTCAAATATTTTAAATTGTTGGTATAATACAATCAATTTAACCATTATTTAATAATAATAAAATTAGTTACATTTTTTAACCAGATAATGGTGAAACAGCTCCAATTTCTGTAGAACATCTGTTCCACATTTTATTAATTTTGAAAAATCTTTTAGAACTAAAGCGTTCGAGTTGATAGAGTTGAAAGAATAATTTCATCCATTCCATGTGACATTCCTTGCCAGCTTTCACTATCGCTAGACAACAATCCCTTGAAGCACTTTTGTTCCGAAGAATTTGGGCTAACACTTCTTCGAAACATAGATCTGCATGGGACGTATATCCCATCTTTTTACTGCAGTTCTTAAGATAATCGATTTGTTTTTTCGAACTTCTACGAAAAAATATTTCTGCCATGATCACGCGAACTCGGTGATATTGCAATCACAACATCAAACTCGGCGTCTGAATTAAGTAGTGGCTCGTTACCATCGTCTTCTATAGCCAAAATTGGATGAGAAAACGATAGCAAAACCATGACTAAAGAAAATATCATAAAAATGGTTTTATTCTCCATTTTAAAATATTTTGACCTCTCCTTAATTGGTTTTCTTTGTTTTTATGCAACCAATGAGGATTTTTGTGTGTATTTATGTCGAATGTTCATAAATGTTATTACTAGTAACTTTTAATTAATGGGAAAATAACATTTTTGTTTATTTATTTCTCATCAACAATACATTATCAGTTATCAACATAATTTACATCTTTTGACATCGTTCGTTTAATGCATTTCAGTTTATGAGAATATGAAATAAGTTGAATAAAAATCCTAAGCATATCATAGATAAAAAATTGGCCTTTAAGTCCCTCTATATTTGTATTTTAAACTTCATTAATAAATTTATTATTTGTATTCGAATGAAGTTTGCAAAGAAATTGATGAAGAAAAAGAATACAAAAGTAAATAAATAACTACTAAACCCCTTGGCCCTTGCTATCAGTGAACATGGATCAGTTAACTATTTGTGAATATGAAAATATAAAAGTGTATTAACTATTTAATATTTAATATTAACTTAAACAAGAGGTTTTGCAAAAAACAAAAACAAAAAAACAAGGTCGACCAAACTGAAATTACACTAAAACCATACTAAGATTTGTTTACAGAGCAATTGGTTTCATACTTTCATTAATTAGAAAACCAAAAATCTAAACTGAACCAATTTTGGTGTATATAAACCAAACAAACCAAAAGTTATTAAAATTTTATATCTTTAAATATATATATTGTGTTTACAATATATATAATATACACGAAAATATTTATTTTTATTTATAAATTTATTGAGTCATAGCAATATGTAGTAAAAATATAAAAAGAAATCACCCTGGATAGAAATTTTTAAAATTTCAATAATTCATTAAGTTACATCAGCAAGTACGTCAGCTAGTCCGTCAGAAGGTACATCAGCTAGATTCTCTCGTATCATTTTTGAATCAGGTGCTTGGTAAATGATTCCACCTGAATCATTAGTCTTCCTATAATTAATTTGCTGGTAACCGTAGGCCTTTTGTTTGATTGTGATTCCATTTAGGCAAGAATTCTCCAAATTGTTCCATGTGGACCGGTTTGATATGTGTATCAGTTGGTTTAGTATGTTTCCGGTTTGGTCTGGTTCTGATGTTCGCATCAATTTTTAAATTTATTTTTGATTTTCTAGATGTCTATATAGAATGATTTATGTCCTATATTATTTTATTTTGTGTGTTTTGCATAGAATGAAACGTTTGTTTTATAACCACTTTTATATGTTATAAAACTTCTATATCTATTTAAAAAAATTCAAACTACGATACATTGAGAAAAAAAACCTATATTTTAAAAAAATATAATCTGGAGTTTGAATCAATTTGTTTTTAAGAAATTTACAGCAAAACAAAACTGAAGGGGTGTAAGTAAATATTTTATCTAAGAGAAAGAGAAGAGAAAATATGTGTGGCTCTTAGTGTCTCTCATGGCAACTTTTAATACCAAATAAGAGCCTTTTCGTCCTAACATAAACGAAATGGATACATGGTTTGTTTATCACTTTAACCTATATTCTTCTTTTTTTTTTGTCATTTTGGTTATACAGCTAATTTATCCTTTTTTCCCCTCAGACAAGAATATTTGAGTTTGCAATTCGGTTCCATGTTTGACCAAAAACAAAATCACTTAAAACAAAAATTGGATGTAATATTATTGTTCTAATAATTTAAATAGTTGATATAATACAACAAATTTAAACCATTATTTAATAATAACAAAATTAGTTATATTTTTCAAGCATAAAATGGTGAAACAGCTCCAACTTCAATAGAACATCTGTTCCATATTTCATTAGTTTTGGAAATCCTTTTATAACTAAAGCGTCTGAGTTGATAGAGTTGAAAAAATACTTTCATCCATTCCATGTGACATTCCTTGCCAGCTTTCACTATCGCCAGACAACAATACCTTGAAGCACTTTTATTCCGAAGAATTTGAGCTAACACTTCTTCTACACATTGATCTGAGCCGTCTCCCATCTTTTTACTGCAGTTCTTAAGATAATCGATATATTGTTTTGAATATTTAGGATAAAATTTGTTATTATAATCGCTCGAAGTCGGTGATATTGCAATCGCCGCATCAAACTCGTCGTCTGATTTGAGTAATGGCTCGTCACCATCGTATTCTATGGCCAAAATTGGATGAGAAAACGATAGTAAAACCATGATTAAAGAAAATATCATGAAAATGGTTTTATTTTCCATTTCAAAATATTGTGACCTCTTCTTAAGTGGTTTTCTTTGTTTTTATGCAACCAATGAGGATTTCTGTGTGTATTTATAGTGTCGAATGTTCATAAATGTTATTATTAGTAACTTTTAATTAATGAAAAAATAACATTTTTGCTTATTTATCTCTCATGAACCATACATGATCAGTTATCAACATAATTTACATCTTTTGACGTTTGACATCATTCAAAAATATGATTCGTTCAATGCATTTAATTCAGTTTATAAAAATTTGTAGTAAGTTGTATAATAATCCTAAGCGTATCATTTTTTGTCAACAATTTTATATTAATTAAGAGATTCAAAAAGCCAAACGGGCGAAATTTTATTTACATGCAAAATATAATGAGGATAGATACATGCATTCATGCAACTTTTGTCTTTTGTTATGCAGTCAGACAATTCATCGCTCATAATAATGCTTTCACTTCTGTATGTAGTGGGAAAAGATCTCGGCGAAGGTTACAGACTCCCATAAGTGGAGCCTCATTGTTGATTTTCGAACAATATCACCCTAAACCTAAAAAGGATCATGTGCTGAATGCGCTGAGGTCTAGGTCTGATAGAAATTGGGCTTTAAGTCCCTCTATATTTGCATGTTAAGCTACATTAGTAAATGTACTATTTCTATTCCAATAAATTTACAAAGAAATTGATGAAGAAAAGAATACAAAAGTAAATAAATAACTACCAACCCTATTTTATTAAACCCCGGCCCTTCTATACGTGAACATGCATCATTGTTAACTATTTGTGAATATGAAAATACAAGGGTGTATTAACTATTTAAAAATGACTAAAACAAGGGGTTTAGCCCGCGCACACAAAAAAAAAAAAAAAACATTTAAAAAACAAAGGTGGATGATATGTTGTGTTTTTACACGTTTTTGTACATTGTTTTCATTCCGTTTTTATTCGTTAGTCTTGTTTTTGTCTGTCTTTGTGTCTTTTTGGTTGTGTTTTGAGTTTGTACAGATTTTAAGAGTGCTTTGGAACAAAAGGAGCTGTTTTGGCCAAAAATACACATTTGAAATGCAGGATCATAAACAACTGTCAAATGGTTCGCCACAAATAGAGGAGTTTCCACCGTTGGATCTTCATAAGATTTTGACACAACTTAGCTACAGGTGTTAGCTTTCATTTCCAAGTGATTTTAAGACAATCCAACGGTGCATTCAAGAGATACACCCGATTGAGTGAAGACAGGTCATTCTGGCGAGCGGTTGAAGCTGATGGAGAAATGTGGTATATGGATCGATCGATCCAAATCCAGATCGATCGATCCACTTCGACGAGAAAATTCCAAATGATCGATAGAGCCACGGATAAACCAAACTAAACTGGATCGATCGATCCACCTCCTAGGCGGCCAAAAACAGTGTTTTCACCTTTTTTAGTGTGCAAACAAGTTGTGTAACAACCATATAATACTCTTAAGTGTGGGAGACTTGAAGAGGCCCCCATTATTATTTTATTTCTCTTGTTCTTCCCTTGTTCTTCCCTTGTTCTTCTTTTGGAAGAACAAGTTTAAACTCTTTGTGCAAAATATTATATATTGAAGAAGTTTTCCTTATTTCTATCTTTTTGTCTTTGTTCTATGATTATAAATACTTCTATGGATCTTGTTTTTGATTTAAGCATGTGTGAGTAGTCTTTTAGATTTCTTGGGTTATGGTAGATTAGGATGAATTAGAGGTTGGGTTATGGAGTTTAGGACTAGATTTCATAGAATCCTTGCTTAATGGTTGTTTATAAGGCTAAACCAACACACACCATGTTGATTTAGAGCTTTATAATTTCACTCCCGGAAGGTGTTTGATGAAATTTCTGAACCAAAATCTTTAAGTGTTTTTCATTCCTTACCATCGAAAGAATGTTGACTAGGGTGAATTGTGGCTAGATAGACTTGTATAAATGCTTATTGATCATTTAATTGCGAACGAAAGTTGATGATGATTGGTGATTAGTAAAGGGTCTAATAGCATGAACATGTTTTAGTCTTTCTTAGTGTTCTATGGCCTAAGAATCACTCTTGTTAGAAGTTAGTATAAACTCCTTAAACCATCCTTTAAAATATTCTTAGTTGATTATCTTAACTCAAGAATTCATCTTTAAGTCTTTATTAGACACGTTAGTCGTTTTTCCGCTTTGTTTATGTTCGATTGTTGTTAGTCTTTTGTATTTTACTTTCTTTTGCTTTGATTTGTCTTATTTAGTTTGATTTGCTTTGTTAAGTCATATTTAGGAAACAAAAACTCTTTTATTTTGCTTAGATTAAGTGAACTTGTGCATTCCTAGTGTGTTGGTTCTTTGCTCCCTGTGGTTCGATAATTTAATTGGGGTACTCTGAAAAAGACTACATCAGTGGACCAAACTGAAATTACACTAAAACCATACTGAGATTTTTTATAGAGCAATTAGTTGCATACTTTCATTAATTAGAAAACCAAAAATCATACTGAACCTGAATTGAACCGATTTTAGTGTATCTATACCAAACAAACCGAAAATTATTAAAATTAGTATTTTTAATTATATATATATTGTATTTACAATAAATATACACAAACTAAAATCTTTATCTTTAGATATAAATTTATTCAGTCATGGCAATATGTAGTGCAAATATAAAAAGAAATCACCCTGCATAGAAACTTTTAAAATTTCAAAATTTCTTTACATTACATCCACAAATCCTTCAATTCCTCATCTTCAAATGATGTAACATATTTTTCCCCCCACTAAAATCCCACCAATCGCATCATATATTTGTGTTGCCATTTAGACTTTCTCTATATGTCCCCCACCCTATCAATTAAGACATAATATAAACAGAACCGAATTTCTCACAGAAACAGACAAGGAGAAGAAACAAATATGGCAGATCGAATCCCAGCATTAGGTTGGGCGGCCAGCTACGAAGCCGGCTTACTCACTCCATTTCATTTCTCTAGAAGGTTCCTTTCTTTTTTTTTTCTTTTTTTTTTTTTGAACACTCAGTCTCCGATTAATCTTTTCACAAATGTTGTATGTTTTGGTGTTAAATTATGCAGAAAAAATGGTGAGAACGATGTAACGTTAAAGATCTTGTTCTGTGGTGTTTGCCATTCTGATCTTCATACCATCAAGAACCACTGGGGAATCTCTCGTTACCCCATTGTTCCCGGGTATTCGAATAATACTTACCATTTCGTATTCATGGTCCCAAATATTCTTTTTTCCTTTGTAGGATCTCTTGGTAAATTGCAAATAAAGAAATATATTCTGGAGATTTTAATTACATTTATAGAATAAGAAATGTTTACGGTTTAGATTTTTACATTAATATATTTAAAATTAAAAATTGTAATATACTATGCCAAAACTATCTAACATCATATTTTGAATCCTTACATTCATTAAAAAAAATTATTTTTTTTATATTGGCTAGGCGTTAGCCCTCTCCGTACGATTAAGGCTTAGCAGTTTTGAACATTGGACAAATTAGACTATTTTTACTGATTATTTTTCGATCTTTAACAACTACTTTCTTACGACTAACTTTTGTTAATTTTCTAGTCATGAAATCGTTGGAATCGCAACAAAAGTTGGTAAGAACGTGACAAAGTTCAAAGAAGGAGATCGAGTAGGAGTAGGCGTAATAATCGGTTCATGCCAATCATGTGAATCATGTAACCAAGACTTAGAAAACTACTGTTCTAAAGTCGTTTTCACATACAACTCTCCTTCCTCTGATGGAACCAGAAATCAAGGTGGTTATTCCGACGTAATCGTTGTCGATCAACACTTTTTCCTACGCTTTCCCGATGGTTTACCAAGCGATGCAGGTGCGCCGCTGCTTTGTGCTGGAATCACTGTGTACAGTCCAATGAAGTATTACGGTATGGCTGAAGAATCAGGGAAACATCTAGGTGTGAATGGACTTGGTGGACTTGGTCATCTTGCTGTGAAGATTGGTAAAGCCTTTGGTTTAAGAGTTACCGTGATTAGTAGGTCATCGCAGAAAGAAAGAGAAGCAATTGATCATCTCGGTGCTGATTCTTTTCTTGTTTCAACGGATTATCCAAAGATGAAGGATGCAATTGGAACTATGGATTTCGTTATTGATACGGTATCAGCAGAACATTCTCTATTACCGTTGTTTAGTTTAGTTAAAGTGAATGGAAAGCTTGTGACTTTAGGCTTACCGGAGAAGCCAATAGAGTTGCCAATCTTCCCTCTAGTTCTCGGTAAATAAACCGATGATGATCCTTTGTGATAAGCTGCGATTCTATATTTTGCGTGTTGTGGAAGTAACTGTTAGAGTTCTTGGTATTCGTTATAGGAAGGAAAATGGTGGGAGGAAGTCAGATTGGAGGGATGAAGGAGACACAAGAGATGCTTGAGTTCTGTGCCAAGCATAATATAGTTGCGGATATTGAGCTCATAAAGATGAGTGATATCAACTCTGCGATGGACCGTTTGGCTAGATCGGATGTCAGGTACCGATTCGTGATCGATGTGGCCAACTCCTTGAGTCCTTTTTGAGTCATCAGCTGAGATTTAAAGAAATATGTCGACCATGGAGTCTCGATCATGTCTAGATTCTGAGATTTTCTAGAGGATGGTTACAAGAACATGAATCCGTTTTCTTGTTGGACTAGTTACTTGTCTTTTCTTTCTATGCTTTGTTTCCTGATTTTGTCTGTTAATTGTTTAAAAGCAATGAAACTAAGACTTTTACAAAATTAATTTTGTTAACTCCATACATGTGAGAGTGTGTGATAACGTGAGTAATGAAACTAAGCCTTTTATCAGGGTTTTGCGAAAACATGAATCTACTACTTGTTTTACAAGTGACTTGTTTTAGAAACTTTGTATGTTCTTACTGTTGGAATCTGTATTGGTTTATAACGATTTATAAAACTAATCACAAATTCAATTGCTAGGATTCGTGTAAATATTGAATCAAATCTATGTCACTAAATTATGAATATACATGGATAGTTCACAAATTCAATTGCTAGGATTCGTGTAAATATTGAATCAAATCTATGTCACTAAATTATGAATATACAGTTCGCAGCGAAAAATGAACAGAAATAAATCGAAGTTGTAAAGCACTCCAAATGTTGTGCCTCTACTGATATCCACACGCACACAAGCTGGATCGAACGGGATGCTAGTGCCGTAGAGATCAATCTCAAAACGTGACGACGAGTTCGTCTTTTGTATTTAGGGTTCGGCGAAAATACACACACGTTAACGTGACTACATATAACTATATATATATATAATCATTACGTATAACCTAACTACTTTAGGTTTAGTAATGGGCCAAATCATCTCACGTGCATATATGTATATCGTACGTATACAACATATAAACACTTGATTAGTGCACAAATATAAACATACTAGGATTTAATCTGCAGTATATTATGGGACAATTTTTTTTTTTTACATAGTCATAATTAATTTAACTTAATTATATATGTCTAATATTGTAATATTGATAGTGTTAACAAAATAATGAAATGATGATTTACCCGTGTTGTAGCATTAGTGATATTTTAAATTTATATTAATGTCGACTCAACTCCGTCCCGCCATATAACTCCGTCTTGTGATATTTTAAACTTTTTATAAGTGTAAATGTTCATAATATTTTAAACTTTTTAAAAGTTTAAAATTCATTATATCCGATATAATTAAACGGTTCGACTAAAGAACCGAATTAAACCGGATACAAAATTTTAAATTTGGATGCTTGTTAAGTTTAGATTTCTACTTATTCAGATTTAGATTCATTTTGGTCTTATTTATAATATGACTTTCAACCATTGTCTAAAAATTTTAGCCGATGTGGGACGTTAAATACACAATTTCTCATCATTGCTTGAGTAATATATGTCCGTTTTTCAAAATTCGAAACATGACAAATGCAGAAAAAATATAGAGTTTTATTAATTTTATGTATTATATGATGATTCAAAACAATTAAAAAAAATATCAAACAAAGATGATAGGAGAATCAAAATTTTAAATCTTAACAAAATCTTCTAAATAACTTCTAAATATTTCAGATTTTATAATTAAAATTAAAAATTTTAATTGTGTTTGGTTATATGGATAGTAGAGAATTGATTGTATATAAATATATTCATATTCCATATTTACCCTTAATGAGTTTTTTAATTTGTTTTTAAATCAATGACATTTTATGTAATATTTTACAAAATAAAGTTTTCTCTTTAAAATATATTTCAAAAAAATTAATATAGATATGTATATCTCATATAACATATAAATTATATTATAACTATAACCCAACATTAATCTGGTATGTTTAGGTGTGTAACCATGTAGGATCAAATAATATTAGTAATGGATTTTTAAAGCCATCGATTATAAGAGTCTTTTAGCAAAACATTATAATCATTTAATATTATTCGACTGTGGTTCGACAATACAATTTAAAATAGAGTAAATACAAATGATTTCAGACACTCCCAACATTTACTATGCTCTGTTTCTTGACAAACCCTGTTCTGTTCTAAAATATTCCAATTTGATGGTTCTTTGGTACTTATTATAAACGCGGTTTTAGTCACACACAAAAAAATCCAAAGGGAGATGCTAATTATATCATATAAAAAACTATATTATAACCATTATTGGAGTTTGCATACATCAAAGTTTCACAACGGAAGGCGCCGGCGAAGAACCACCGGAATTTGGAGATTGACAGAAACCGCGAAGGACTTTGGTTTCTTCAGAGGTAAAGCCAAGAGAAGTTAGCATCGCCGGCCAACAATCAGTGGTGATGACTTCGACAGCGTGACAACAATCCGCGCCGAGTTTGGTCTCGCCGTTGAGGAAGAAGAGATGTTGAGATTGACCTCTCCGATTGAATCTACAAAGAAGAAAAGCAAATCCATCAGCAAGGAACAACAATCAAGGAAGAGAAGAAATCAACTGGTGCATCGAGACCTAGAGTCTAAACGGAGAAGGAGAAGAAGCATCGAGGAGGAGGAAAAGTCAAGAAAAATAATGTGTTATTGGCGTGTTGTCGTGTGTGGTTAAAGGCCCATACAGAAGAAATAATTTTGTTGTTGGGTTTAGTTAAAGCCCAACCGTAGAAGTAATTATGTTGTGTTAAGTTAACTAAGTTAAGCTAAGTATTAAGGGAGTTGGTGAGAGTTGTTCGAGTCTAGGCTAGGTTGTTAAGCCTTTTGGCTTGTAAACTTAGACTACAAACCAGTGATGAGTATGCCTAGAGTGGGTAGTTAACTTAGGGCTTTTGAGTATGTAAAAGTACAAGAGTGGCAAGTAGAAATCTTGCTATAAATATGTGTGTATGGCTAATGTATTAAGTGTGAAAGAAAAATAATATAAGTTAAGTTGTTTTTATTTCACAAAATCTATACTCATGAAATCGTAAACAGAGAGTTAGAGTACTAAACCTGAGCTTCCACATCAAAAGTTCAACAAGAGAACAATTTCGTTGGCGCATGATTTGAGCTCATAAAGTGCGTCCCAACACTCCATAAGTCCTCCTCCGTTGAGTCTTGCCGCTATGTTGGCGGAATCTTCCGTCTCCGGGAGAGTTCTGCCGGAGATGTTGAGAACGAGGAGGAGAGCGACAATGACGAAGAGGAAACTTGTATTTGAAGCCATTATTCTTATTTTGGGGTTTGTTGTGTTGTGATGGTTGAGTTATGAGAGTTCTATCTTTATAGTGTGGTTTTGGATGGATTTGAAGCTTAGTGGTGATTTATGAGTAATTAAAAGGTGGATTAGTGGGAGGAATGGGAAAGGATCGACGGTAAATGGTTTTATGTAATCATGGAACTTTAAAACATGATCAGTGAAACGTATTTAAGATTGGCTTGTTGAATGAGTAACGGTCCTATTGGAGACGAAGGTTTAACGTCGTGTTACAGAAGATGAACAAATGCTTTTGTTATAACTCATTGAACTTTATGCTATGTTTTTTTTTTTACTACTCATTGAACTTTATGCTATGTTTTCTTTGATATTTTTTCTTGTATAAATGTATTTTTTAGCTTTTAAATTATGTTACAAATACATGAATTTTTTGCTATGTATAAATGTATTTTTTTGTATTTGTAAAATGTATTTTTTGTATTTGTACATGAAAAAATACATTGATACATGAAAAAAATTCTACAAATACATTTATACATGAAAAAAAAATCATGTTATAATCTAAATAAGATGTTATATAGTGTAGTCCATGTGTCACTATCCAGCATTGTGTATCCGGGTTCAAAACATATAGTCAAATTACCATTATCTAAAACATATATCTTTTTTAGGAACTCAAACATATGGTAAATTTTCACAATCTCCAATACAAAATATAAAAGAGTGTTTTCTCAAGATTTCTTGTTTCTCTGTTATTTTTATCTTTTATGTCTTACAAACTATGATAATTGTTCTAAATTCAGAGATTATAAGATAAGACTGCGGAAAAGGGTAAATTAACTTATCTTATTGGACAAGTTACTTCTCTGAGGTTCTCTCCGTTGTTTACTATGCTCTGATCCAATTCGGTGGATCTTATTATCCTTCTACAAACGCAATTGGTAAAATCCAAACGCAAACGCTTTTATTCCAAACTCAAAATCAGTGAACAGACATTTTCTCATCATACCATAAAAAAAACCATATATTATAACCATAATTAATGTCTGCATACATCAGCGAGGTACATTTATCAAACTTTGACAGGAGAAGGAGCCGGAGAAGAACCGCCGGAATTTGGAGACTGACAGAAACCACGGAGGACGTTGGTTTCCTCAGATGTAAAGCCAAGAGAAGTAAGCATCGCCGGCCAACAATCGGTGGTGATGACGTCAACGGCGTTGCAGCAACCGGTGCCGAGTTTGGTCTCCCCATTGAGAAAGAAGAGAACGATCTCGTTGGTGCATGATTTCAGCTCGTAGAGAGCATCCCAACACTGCATCAATCCTCCTCCAGTAAGTCTCGCCGCAATGTTGGTGGAATCCGCTGTCGCCGCTGGGAGTGTTCTGCCTGAGACGTTGAGGATGAGGAGAAGAGCGACGGTGACGAAGAGGAAACTTGTGTTAGAAGCCATTGCCTTTTGTTTTTTAATAGATTTTGTGTTGAGTGATAATGATGGGATCTTGCGAAGAGTTGTTGCAATTTATAATAATGTGGTTTTGAAAGGATTTGTGAGGTTTGATTGTGATTAAATGTGGACTTTAGTGGTGTGGTGTGGGGGAAGTGGGAGAGGGCAGAGAGTTAATGATTTTACTTAATAATCTTAAATCATGGAACTTAGAAATACAAGCGAAGAGTCAATGTGCAAACAGTGGCTTTAGTATAGCGGTTAGTATTCCACGTTGTGGCTGTGGAGACCTGGGCTCGAATGCCAGCAGCAACTCTTTTTGTCTTTTTGCACATATTTTTGAGTTGTCTGTAATATTTTGCATCAAAGTCGGACTTCATTAGCCCAAATACCCCGATTATCAATGGTCGGTACGGACGAGTTTTTCTCCATTACCCGGATCCGATAACCCGAAAGAGTTAAATATAAAAAACGCAAGAACTTAGGATCAATTAGGTAGGTAATGGCTTGGCTTCATCATCAATGTCTTCTAACAGTACACACTTAAAACTTTCTCCACTTGTGTCTCTAACGCTCTTCTTCTCTCTCTATATGACACACACTATCACATAAACGCCAAAATTTCCCCGAGAAAAGACCAGAGAAATAGAGGGAAAAATTCAACTTTTTTTTTCTTTTTTTCTTTTGCCCGTTTCTAATTTGTCTCCAGAATTTTCCGCTTTCACTCAAATCTTTACAAAAATCTCTTTTTTTTTTTTTTTTTTTTTCTCTCTGTGTGTAAATTAAAGAACCCCTTTTTGTTTCTTCCAACATCTTCCTACTCACTGAACTGTCTCTTTCTTTTTCTTTTCCCTTCAAATTTTGTTTTCCATATAAATTATAATTTTTGTTGTTGTTGTTTTTGTATAAACGCTATTTCACTCTTAACACAAACTCTCTTTCTCTGCTTCGTGTCTCTTTCTCTCAACTTATGAGTCCCATACCCTAGCTTCTGTGTCACTCTTCAAATTTCTTATATAGATTTAATCACAAAACGTAAAAGGGTTTTCGCTTTTTTTGTGTTGAATCACATTGCTTCTGTCAGTCTCCAATTTCTTTGACCCGGAAAGATTGTTTCTTTTGTAAATTTGGGATTTTTTTAGGAGTTTTTTTTATTTTTTAGTTATTGAAAAAAAAAGTACCCAAGGCAAGACTCAGTGGTTCTCCTTGTCCCTTTTATCTAACGAACGAGTACTTGTGAGTGCGCATTTCTTGTAATGGGAGTGCAACCGTCTGGATTCATTATCCGGGTCGGGTCGGACCCGTTCATGTTCTCTGAGCTAAAGAATCTGTAAAGGCAGAAACTTTGCTCTGTTCTGCTTTTGTATGTGATCTGATCGGCCGAGTGAATCATGAACACTGGAGGTCGACTCATTGCTGGGTCTCACAATAGGAACGAATTCGTTCTCATTAACGCCGACGAGGCTGCTAGAGTAAAATTTCTCAAATATCTCTTTTTTTTTTTTTTTTGGAGAAAAAAAACCAAGAAATGTAACTTCTGTTTGGATCGATCTGGGTTTGGAGATTCTATTTGGAATTGAATCTGGGATTTCTAAAACGGAACTCTTTACGGCAGTTCACCTGTTTTTTTCTGGTTCGAATTATTGCATGAATTATACGTGTCGGAATTGATCAATAAGAGAAATGTGAGTGTCAGTTTCAGACTCCTCTCCATGCGGTTTTGTCAGCTTGTTGTATCTATCCTCAGTATATTGTATGTGGATTCCAATGAGTTGCATTTGTACTAAAGTATTGTAGTCTGAGTTCTGTAATTCATGGTTAAAAGTTTACAACTTTATAAAATTTTGGAATAGATTGCTATCAGGAGCCGTTTTTTTTTCATATAATAAGATTGATCTTGTTTCCTTACTATGAATGTGGCATTGTGTACAGATACGATCAGTACAAGAACTGAGTGGGCAAACTTGTAAAATCTGTAGAGATGAGATTGATTTAACAGAAAATGGTGAGCCATTTATTGCTTGCAACGAATGTGCATTCCCTGCGTGTAGACCGTGCTATGAGTATGAAAGAAGAGAAGGAAATCAAGCTTGTCCTCAATGCAAAACTCGATACAAGCGTATTAAAGGCGAGACATTTCTTCTCTGTGTTTTCATCTCGCTTGCTTTGAGAATAGTGGATTGATTATTATGCTTCAGGTAGTCCAAGGGTTGAAGGGGATGAAGAAGATGATGATATTGATGATCTGGAGCATGAGTTTTATGGAATGGAACCCGAATATGTTGCTGAAGCAGCACTCTCTATGCATCTTAACACTGGTCGTGGTACTAATGAAGTGTCACACTTGTATTCAGCTCCACCGGGCTCTCAGGTTCCTCTTTTGACGTATTGTGATGAGGTCAGACTTCATTCTATAAAATCCCAACGCTTTTACATTTATCTTAACTATAGAACAGTTTGAGGCATCTTCTGGGTATTGGTGTGATGATTCTTTTACGATACATGTTTCAGGATGCTGATATGTATTCGGATCGACATGCTCTTATCGTGCCCCCATCTACAGCATTGGGGAACAGAGTCCATCCCATGCCATTTACAGATTCTAGTATGTGTTACTGAAGCTCTATCTCATTGCTATCGTTTTATATGAAGTCGTGATGAGTATGAAACGGATATGTTATTACAGTACAAACAAGACCCATGGTTCCTCAGAAGGATCTTGCGGTTTATGGATATGGAAGTGTTGCATGGAAAGACCGTATGGAAGTCTGGAAGAAACAACAAGTAAAAAAGCTTCAAGTCGTTAAGAACGAAGGAGGAAATGATGCCGATGGCGATGGTGATGGCTTCATTGTTGACGAGCTCGATGATCCTGAGCTACCAATGTAAGTTGATACCTTTTACTCCATACTTGTAAGTAAAGAATTCTGTGTTCCCTTAACATTTCTTTGACATGGGTCAGGATGGATGAAGGAAGACAGCCTCTGTCACGAAAGCTACCCATTCGTTCGAGCAGAATAAATCCTTATAGGATGTTGATTTTATGTCGGCTCGCCGTTCTTGGTTTGTTCTTCCATTATAGGATTCTCCATCCGGTGAATGATGCATTCGGCTTGTGGTTAACATCGGTTATATGCGAAATATGGTTTGCTGTGTCTTGGATTCTTGATCAGTTTCCGAAGTGGTATCCCATCGAAAGAGAAACATATCTCGACAGGCTCTCTCTTAGGTATGAAAAAGAAGGGAAGCCATCGCAGTTAGCGCCTGTTGATGTCTTTGTTAGTACTGTGGATCCATTGAAAGAGCCTCCGCTGATCACAGCAAATACGGTTCTTTCAATTCTCGCTGTTGATTATCCGGTTGAGAAGGTTGCATGTTATGTATCAGATGATGGTGCTGCAATGCTTACATTTGAAGTTCTCTCTTACACAGCCGAGTTTGCAAGAAAATGGGTTCCTTTCTGTAAGAAGTTCAGCATCGAGCCACGCGCTCCTGAATGGTATTTTTCACAGAAGATGGATTATTTGAAGCATAAAGTCCATCCTGCTTTTGTTAGGGAACGCCGTGCCGTGAAGGTTTGTTGTTTTATCCTGAAACAAAAGGATCGATCCGGATTTAAACCAAAGCCTGATTCTTTTTGTCTATTTGTTGGGGATGTTGTTGCAGAGAGACTATGAGGAATTCAAAGTAAAGATAAATGCATTGGTTTCTGTGGCACAGAAAGTTCCGGAGGACGGTTGGACAATGCAAGATGGAACTCCTTGGCCTGGAAATAATGTCCGGGACCATCCTGGAATGATTCAGGTAATGGCTATGTGCTTATGATGGTTCTCGGTATGTCCTAGACTGAAGCTTAATACGAGACTTTTGCGATGGAAGGTTTTCTTGGGACACAGCGGAGTTTGTGATATGGATGGAAATGAGTTACCTCGTTTGGTGTATGTTTCTCGTGAGAAGCGACCGGGATTTGATCACCATAAGAAAGCTGGAGCTATGAATTCCTTGGTTAGGATCTGTTTCTTTTCATTGTTCTGTCTTTCGATTTCCCAAAATCTGTAAAACTAAACTCATTAACTTTTCTTGAAGATCCGGGTCTCTGCTGTTCTCTCAAATGCTCCTTACCTTCTTAATGTGGACTGTGATCACTACATCAACAACAGCAAGGCAATTAGAGAAGCTATGTGTTTCATGATGGACCCGCAATCCGGAAAGAAAGTCTGTTATGTTCAGTTTCCTCAGAGGTTTGATGGGATTGATAGACACGATCGATACTCAAATCGCAATGTGGTTTTCTTCGATGTACAATTTCCATGGATTTGTCTTTGCTTTGTTCTGTTTATGTTACTGCTCCCTTCTCATTGGTGTCTCTATGATCATAAACAGATCAACATGAAAGGTTTAGATGGCATGCAAGGGCCAATATATGTAGGGACAGGGTGTGTCTTCAGAAGGCAAGCACTTTATGGATTTGATGCACCAAAGAAGAAGAAACCACCAGGCAGAACCTGCAACTGTTGGCCAAAGTGGTTCTGTTTGTGTTGCGGTCTGAGAAAGAAGAAGACAGCTAAGGCCAAAGATAGTAAGAGAAAGAAGCCTAGAGAGACTTCAAAGCAAATACGTGCTCTTGAGCACATAGAGGAAGGCATCCAAGGTAAGCATAATAATAAATAACAGCTTTTGCTCATAGATAGAAAAATCTTGATGCCATGCTCATATGGTTGATGATGTGGTTTTGATTTGTAGGTTCAGATGTTGATAATAACTCTGATTCAACCCAATTGAAATTGGAGAAGAAATTTGGTCAATCACCAGTTTTTGTAGCTTCTACTCTTCTGCAAAACGGTGGAGTGCCTAGCAATGTTAACCCAGCGTCTTTATTGAGAGAATCCATTCAAGTTATTAGCTGTGGGTACGAAGAAAAAACCGAATGGGGAAAAGAGGTAAGCAGAGCTCTCTACTCTATTATCTTCTCTGCACTTAATGTGAAAGCTTACTATGCTTTTGGATGATATAATACTACATAGATTGGGTGGATTTATGGCTCGGTCACGGAGGATATCTTGACGGGTTTCAAGATGCATTGCCATGGATGGAGATCTGTGTATTGTATGCCAAAGCGAGCAGCTTTCAAAGGATCTGCTCCGATTAACTTGTCAGATCGTCTTCATCAAGTTCTACGTTGGGCACTTGGCTCTGTCGAGATTTTCTTGAGCAGGCATTGCCCGATTTGGTATGGTTATGGCGGCGGTTTAAAATGGTTGGAAAGACTCTCTTACATCAACTCTGTTGTCTATCCTTGGACATCCCTCCCGTTGCTTGTCTACTGCTCACTTCCAGCCATTTGTCTACTCACCGGAAAATTCATCGTCCCTGAGGTAAATAAGCCATCATCATTAGTCGCTTTAGATACTTTTGGAGTCTTAAAAATGAAATCTTTACAGTTTTTAGAATCAAAATTTGTAAATCTTGAAATCGAAAGATCAAAGCTTTAACGTTGTTTCTTTGATTTGTTACTTTTGGCAGATAAGTAACTATGCGGGTATTCTCTTCATGCTAATGTTCATGTCCATTGCAGTAACTGGTATACTCGAAATGCAATGGGGCAAAGTAGGAATCGACGATTGGTGGAGAAACGAGCAGTTTTGGGTCATCGGAGGAGTCTCTTCCCATCTATTTGCTCTGTTTCAAGGTCTACTCAAAGTTCTTGCAGGAGTCAACACAAACTTCACGGTCACATCTAAAGCAGCAGACGATGGAGAGTTCTCAGAGCTTTACATCTTCAAATGGACATCTTTGTTGATTCCTCCGACTACTCTATTGATCGTTAACATCGTCGGAGTTATTGTCGGAGTATCTGATGCGATTAATAACGGGTATGACTCTTGGGGACCGCTTTTTGGGAGATTGTTCTTTGCTCTCTGGGTGATTGTTCATTTGTATCCATTCCTCAAAGGGTTGCTTGGGAAACAAGATAGAGTGCCAACCATTATTTTGGTTTGGTCGATTCTTCTTGCTTCGATCTTGACTCTCTTGTGGGTTAGAGTCAATCCGTTTGTGTCCAAAGACGGACCAGTCTTGGAGATCTGTGGTCTCGACTGTTTAAATTGAGAACTAGGTTTCTTTCTTTATAAATTTATAATAAGAAGGAAAAAATGATCGGAGATTCATGAAGAATACGAAACGGAGTTTTAACGATGGCAGCCATGTGATGATGATAATGATGATCTTGTTGGCGATGATGATGGTGATGTGTGCTCTTTTGGTGGTGGGTAATGTGTAGACATAAAGAGCTCTGTGCAGTTTTACGTGTTACGTTTTCTTTCTTTTAAGTCTTTTCTTCATTAATTCTTTTAATTTATTGTAATAAATAATTAGTATTTTTTTTTAATCTTTGTTAGTGTAACCAGTTATGGCCTTTCCGTAGATGATAATCATATTAAGTTAATGCTAAAAGTAGATTAAGATTTCTTTTAAGTTATTTGTATCCTCTTGTTTTGATGTTTTAACTTTTAATTAAGTATTTTGGTCTATTGGATCAAAAGTTAAATACTTTCACATTAGATTTGGAGTTTGTCTTCCATCTACATTATAAAACTTTTGGTTACAACTTTCTTTTTAGCGTATTTTAGACAACCGTCCGTTATAATTTTATATTCATTACGCGCAAAACCGTATATCATTAGTATGGGTGCAAATAGAAATTTTTTTGTTGTAAAATCGTTTGCAAAATCGTTCGTTGTGATCATATATATTACAGGTAGTTAGATTCGTTTTGTCTAACGTTAAATCATCATCGTTTGTAACAAGATACGGTCAAATATTGCCAAAAGATTAAAAAACAAAATTACAGATTCCAGAAAAGAGTTTCTTTAAACGAATGGGATTGCAACACGTGGATTAGAGGGACCCACTTAGGTGACAATCCCATATTTGGAATCGGAGTAGGCTTACGTGGAATCCAACAAAATCGTGTAAAACAAGTCAAACGCATCTATATCTGTGTGTAAGCTAAAAGTAAACCTCATTGAAGAAGTAACATAGGAAATAGCTTTCATAGCCGTTGGATCAACCAGACAAAACTTCATATGAGGAACTAAACTTTCGACGGATCAGATTCTAGAGATACGATACACACGGTTGCACTAGATCACCGCTTCTCTTTAGTAAAAAATTAAATAATATCAGAAGACACGTTCTTCTTCTTACGAAACCGACTTTGTAGTTTCTTCCTTTTTTCCATTACACAAAAACGAAAAAACGACAAGACAAAAACAAAATTCTAAAAATATAAAAATAAATCGACTCTCGTGTTTATTTTTTTCTTACAGATTAATTAATTTCTCTACATGAACGATCCAATGGGAGAAACAAGATTTTCTAGAGAATCATCGGCGCTTGAGATCGTGTTCTCGGAGACTGAGATGGCGGCGGCGGAACAGCTTATGCAGCTAAGCGAAGAAGAGACGGTGAGCTGTAGCAGCAGCACCGGCGGAGATTGTGGCGGCGGAAGAGGAGGAGGCGGAGACAAGACAAAGCATGAAGATGTTAGCTCAAGAATCGGAAACGAGCAAAACGACGGCGTACGGGGGGATTCTAATCTTGGCGTGGAGATGAAGAGAAAGATGAAGAAGATGAAGGAGAAGAAGTTTCGATCTCTCGAGAGTATTTACAGAGCCACGAAGGAGATTTAGGGGTTAATGGAGGAAAGGGAGATGGTTAATTATCGTTTGTTAATTACGTTTGTTAATCGTTGTTAGTAACCTGGCTTTTTGTGTATATGTCTAGTCCTTACTCCTTAATCTAACGTTGGAGCTTGAGAATCTGTGATCATAGTGCTTTTGAAGATTTTCAGATGAAAATTCTAAACATTTTGGTTCCATATGAGACGTGATGCTGTTTTTTTTTTTTGGTTGTTTTTCCTTCACATTTCGTTGCAAATATTAAACAATTTTACTTTGGTTTTGATGAAAAGAAGAAGTGTTGTTGATAGCTGTTTTTGGATCTGATAGTACATTCAAAATTTTTCTCCTAAGTTTTAGTAGTTTATTTACGTTCTGATGATTTCGTTTTGAATTTTTAAATTTTGAGTTCTATGATGTGCCAACTGAGATCGTTATTTTTTACCTTTTCAAAAGTTTTATAATGTTCTACAACAAATCAGGCACCCAAAATATCTTTGAATTTTGGTAATAATTTTTTTTTTACTTATTGCAGTAAAAATCAAAGCACTCTTTTATCATGTTCAACTAAGGCATTTGAACATGGCTCATGGAGTTATCTCAACGTCGTCAAGTTGAGAGCTTCATCTTCTTATCTTGGTGTTATCTTCTCTGATTCTTGTAGCTGGTAGCCTATATTAAGGTTTTTTTTTGTTATACCTTGATAAAACATATATATATAGAGAGAGAGGTCGATAGTGAGTAAGAAACTATTGTAAACACTCAGTTGATCGAGGGCATGTTTGTGATGTAAGATGCATCCTCAAGTAGGAGAACTCGTCTACTATGCGTGTTAATTTGGTTATGCATTAATGTTAAACCTAAATCGGGGAAAAGAGAGATTTCAACAAGTCGTATTAGAACACGAAATATATATATGAATTCAAAACCCAAGTATTTGCATTCATGAGAGATAGACTCCAAAGACGGGTTAACTCTTGATCCTCAAAATTTATTTTCTACGGAGAGAAAGAAATTTGACTTCTGTTTGTTCAGCTGCTTATTTATTCGGCAAATACTATAATAGATGAAATTGACTTTATCTATTTCTTAACAGTTGACTTTATCAGCTTTTGATTCAATTAGATGCTTTGGTTTAAGATTGAAATTTGATTTGAGGATGATTTTTGGCTCTTGATTTTTATTGTTTCAGAAAATAAATGATGATATGGTTAACTTTAAATGATTAAAATAATTTGAATGATGAAGATTTGAGAGAAGAAATGGATCATCATGAAGTCAGTCCTCCAGAGAAAAAAGGTACACACAAGCCAAATCATCTTAGTCGTAGAGTTTTTAGTTAGTGTTAGAAAATGTTTACAATTTTTAGAAAAAATTAGCTGATGGGAAACATGATAGTATATGCAATCACTGTAAAAGACATTATTGCTTGGATCTACATTGAAATAGAATTACAACTTTGTTTCGTCATATGAGAGTTTGCAATGAATGTACACCTGTAAGTAGTGTTCGAAAGCTAGATACGAGGGGTTTCCGTGAAATGATTGCAATATCTATCATTGAGCATGATCTACCATACTTGTTTGTTGAGTATAAAAAGACTAGAGTGGGTTTTTGCTTATGTTAATTCCACTATTAGTTCTAGAATAGAATTATAAAAGCATTAGATTTGCTAAAATCTTTGAGAGAGAAAGAGAAAAAGAAACTTAGAGAAATCTTGACTGATATTTTTAGTAGGGTTTGCTTAACAACTGATTTTTGATGGACTATTATTATTGATGGTTATCTATGTTTGACAGTCCACTACATTGATATTGATTAGAATTTGAAAACAAAAATTTGATTTTCCTCCTCCTCATTTTGGTATTGTTATTGCTATGAAACTTATTGAGTTGATGAAAGAGTGGAGATTAGAAAATTAAGTGTTCTTTTTTTATAGTAGACAATGCTTGTTCTTTTTTCTATTTTCTGTAAAGTTCCATCAATCACAAAAGATTTGGTCTGTAATAAAGAGTGAATTTAAGTTAAATGTTCAGCTCACAGTTTAAATTTTATTGTTCAAAATGGATTAGTTGTGAACTTGTGATTGATGGAACTTTAGAGAAAATAAGAGATAGTGTTAAATTTGTTAAAGAATCTGAAAATAGAGAAATTATGTTTGAACGATTCACACAATTTTTGTACAAATTTTTAAAAGGCTGTCCACTTTGAAAGCCCTCTATTCAATAGGGAAATTATTTTGGCATGAATGTTAGATTTCAATATTGAATAAAATTTTATAACGTATAAACAAGAAAATTATGAAAAATTCATAGCTTCAACATATCATTAAAAGAGAATGGGCCCCATCAGCTTTATGGGCCTGGTCCACATTCAACCATAACAAAATTTGAAATAATCTACCCGCCACTAGAAAAAAGCCCAATGGCTCCTTCTCTTAGAAGCTGGCGGGAAAATCCCAAATTTTTCCCGGGAAAGCGGATAAAAATTTCGGCCATTAAAGGACAAAATCACAAGAAAGTAAGAAACCCTAGAGATTTTGAAACCGATACCTCAAAACTCAAAACCCCTTTAACGCCTCCTTCTTATCTCTTTATAAAAACCATTTCTTTCCTGCAACAGCGTTGCTTATCATCTGACGCACATTATCTGTTCGATAAAATTCCTCTGACAAAGAAATATGTATGTAGTGAAGCGTGACGGAAGGCAGGAAACTGTTCATTTCGATAAGATTACTGCGAGGCTTAAGAAACTTAGCTATGGGCTTAGCAGTGACCATTGTGACCCTGTTCTCGTTTCTCAGAAGGTCTGTGCTGGTGTCTATAAGGGAGTCACCACGAGTCAACTCGATGAGTTGGCCGCTGAGACTGCTGCTGCTATGACTTGTAACCATCCTGATTATGCATCTGTGAGTATTCTCTTCGATTTGGTTTCTGGGTATTCCTTGATTTTGATAAGTCGTTTTTAGAGACTTTCATCTCTCTGATTGGATTGGTGTTTCATTTGATTGAATTGAACTGCCTTCTCAATTTATTCTACTGTTAGGTAGTTTTAAATATCGACTTGATTCTTGATAATATGATCTGTATGATTTACATGTTTTCTGTGTTTGTATTTCAGCTTGCTGCTAGGATTGCTGTCTCAAATCTTCACAAGAACACTAAGAAATCGTTTTCTGAGACGTGAGTGTTATCACAAACTCTTTCTTAGTGGGTATATATAATTGATTTGAGTTTAAGTTTCATATGAGTTGACTTCCATGTATTGTGTGGTATTTTTCAGGATTAAGGACATGTTCCATCATGTCAATGAGAGATCTGGACTAAAGTCCCCATTAATAGCTGATGATGTATTTGACATAATTATGCAGGTAAAGAAAACTTGTGTTAGGATCTTACTTCAATTTGTTTCTTGGTGTGATATATTTGTATCTTGTAGATCACTGACTTGTGCTTTCCTTTGCTTTCTTCAGAACGCTGCTCGTCTGGACAGTGAAATAATCTACGACCGTGATTTTGAATACGATTTCTTTGGATTTAAAACTCTTGAGAGATCATACCTCTTAAAAGTCCAAGGGAAAGTTGTCGAAAGGCCTCAACACATGCTGATGAGGGTTGCTGTTGGCATTCACAAGGACGATATTGATTCTGCAATCCAAACTTACCATTTGATGTCTCAGAGATGGTTCACTCATGCATCTCCTACCCTCTTCAACGCAGGAACTCCAAGGCCTCAAGTAAATACCTGTAGATTGATATTTTATTATATCTATATAAGGGGCTATACTTTTAAATGTGCTTTTGCTGATCTGCTATTGAAAATAATTGATTTGGCAGTTAAGCAGCTGCTTTCTGGTGTGCATGAAAGATGATAGCATTGAGGGCATATATGAAACACTCAAAGAGTGTGCTGTTATAAGCAAATCTGCTGGGGGTATTGGTGTTTCAGTTCATAATATTCGTGCAACTGGAAGTTACATTCGTGGCACAAATGGAACATCTAATGGTATTGTTCCAATGCTGCGTGTATTCAATGATACTGCTCGTTATGTTGACCAAGGAGGAGGCAAGAGAAAGGGTACATATCAGCATATAATTTGCTACCATTATCTGTGCAGTAGGTCTCCAGTGTATCTGATGTATATTTTGTAATTGGTAAAGGAGCCTTTGCTGTATACCTGGAGCCATGGCATGCTGATGTCTTTGAGTTTCTGGAGCTGCGGAAGAACCACGGGAAGGTACATTCATACCTATATTTCACCATGTATTCTCCCCATATGTAATTTCCAATTCAGGCTGATACAATCTCTCAATACACCTTTTTCCCATTGCAGGAAGAACACAGGGCTAGAGACTTGTTCTATGCTCTCTGGGTTCCAGATCTTTTCATGGAGAGGGTCCAGGGCGATGGGCAGTGGTCACTGTTTTGTCCTAATGAAGCTCCGGGTTTGGCAGATTGCTGGGGCGCTGAATTTGAGACACTGTACACGAAGTATGAAAGAGAGGTGAATCCCTATTTCATCCATGTATATACTGCCTCATTAGAAACTCGAATTCCTGTTATCTCAATACCAGTTATGTTTGTTCATATCTCTAGGGCAAGGCCAAGAAGGTTGTTCAGGCGCAGCAGCTTTGGTATGAAATATTGACATCCCAGGTAGAAACAGGGACACCATACATGCTTTACAAGGTAAGTAACAGTCATCATTCTGTAGCTACACGTTATAGACCTATAACCATCGGTTCTTACTGTTACTTTTGTTACTCTACACTGTAGGATTCATGTAACAGAAAAAGTAATCAGCAAAATCTGGGAACAATAAAGTCATCCAATTTATGCACTGAAATCATTGAGTACACTAGTCCAACAGAAACTGCTGTGTGCAATCTTGCATCTATTGCTTTACCCAGATTTGTAAGGGAGAAGGTGAGTAGGAAACTGGTTTGCCGGTTCTCTAAATTTTCTTTTTCTTTGTCACTCAATGCATATAGCTTTAACTTTCTTCATCTCACAACAGGACATCCCGTTAGACTCTCATCCATCTAAGCTCGCTGGCAGTCTGGGCTCAAAGAATCGTTATTTTGATTTTGACAAGTTAGCAGAGGTCAGATACTAAGCACTCGCCTCATTTGACCTGAAATCTGAATCTCAATGAATTATCTCTGGAGAAATTTCCCTGTTGACTTTTTAATGTTTCTGTGTGGCCAGGTGACTGCTACTGTTACTATTAATCTCAATAAGATAATAGATGTGAATTACTATCCTGTGGAGACTGCAAAAACTTCAAACATGCGTCATAGACCTATTGGTATCGGTGTACAAGGTCTTGCAGATGCATTTATCCTCCTTGGAATGCCATTTGATTCTCCAGAGGTAGACTTGTTTTGCATTATGATTAACCTTGGAAAATAATTTTGTTCTCTGTTCTTTAGCAGTTTAATTTCTTAATCAGGCCCAACAACTGAATAAGGATATATTCGAAACCATATACTACCATGCACTTAAAGCATCTTCAGATCTTGCTGCAAGAGTTGGCCCCTATGAAACATACGCAGGAAGTCCTGTGAGTAAGGTATGCATCTCAGCCATCAATTATTAAATTTTTTTGACCAAACTTCATAAGGTATCATTGTGGATTGTTAGGCTGACTTTATCCCATGATTCTCTAGGGAATCCTTCAACCTGACATGTGGAATGTAATTCCATCAAACCGCTGGGACTGGGCTGTTCTTAGAGATATGATATCAAAGAATGGAGTGAGGAACTCTCTTTTAGTAGCACCTATGCCAACTGCTTCAACCAGTCAGATTCTCGGGAACAATGAATGTTTTGAGCCATATACATCAAACATCTACAGCCGCAGAGTCTTGAGGTATGTGAATAAATCATTTGACAAAGTATGTTTCTGGTTTTCCCCACTTGCTGCTTACTCATTGGGTCGTCTTGGTTTGTGCAGTGGTGAGTTCGTGGTGGTGAATAAGCATCTTCTCCATGACTTAACTGATATGGGACTTTGGACTCCAACGTTGAAAAACAAATTAATTAATGAGAATGGTTCTATAGTAAATGTTGCGGAGATACCTGATGACTTGAAGGCCATTTACAGGTATAGCTCCCACTTATTTTGTGTTCTCACTCACTAATATGTCTAGATACCGAGATTTGATTTGTTTCTCTTGCAACAACACAGAACCGTCTGGGAAATCAAACAGAGAACAGTGGTGGACATGGCTGTTGATCGTGGATGCTACATAGATCAAAGCCAAAGCTTAAACATACACATGGACAAACCCAACTTTGCGAAACTCACTTCCTTACACTTCTATGCTTGGAGAAAGGTACAAACCTTAAACATCTAAACTCTTTTTATAATCAATGTGAAATAGTTTTGAGATTCTAAAGAGTATCTGGTCCTTCACTCATCTTGTGAATAATCTCACTTCTGTTGTTGTTAATCTACCTTAAGGGTTTGAAAACCGGGATGTACTACCTGCGATCGCGTGCTGCAGCTGATGCAATAAAGTTCACTGTAGACACAGCCATGCTCAAGGTAAAATAAGAACAATGCCAGTACTCTTTCAACTGATTCTTCTTGTGAATTCAGACATTTTACCTGTGAATTGTTGTCATTGGGATCAATGCAGGAGAAGCCGAATGTAGCAGGAGACAACGCAGAAGTAAAAGAGGATAACGAAACTAAGATGGCACAGATGGTTTGTTCCTTGACAAACCCTGACGAATGTTTAGCCTGCGGAAGTTGAAGCTCTTTGTTATAGTTTGGTCTTCAAAAGTTAGAAAGTAAAAGCATGTCTCTTAAGACTTTGGGTCTTTTTTATGTACTTGCTAGTCGATTTGGGTGTATATTGTTAATAGTTTCCAAATGCTTAATGTTGCTTCGAGTTTTGTGTAATCCAATTTCGTTTTTTCTTCTTCTGAAACAATGAGGTTTTGTAACGAGAATATATAGAGTCTTATAGTAGATTTTGCTATCCATTTATAAACATTGGTACAAATTTTGTAAGAATATATTCTAATCTTTTAAGGTTTCTGTTAATAAGACTTTCTTACGTAGGATCATGAAGTTTCATGCTTAATTATAGAAAACTTAAAAGGAAATTTGCATACAAGTAGGCGTGATATGATTGAACAGTATTAACTATTAAGTAATTGTATTCAATTTTGTACCTTTATATCATCTCCATAATATAATACTAATATGTTTTGTATTTTTTTATTTGAAAAGAGTAATGCTAAAATTATACCTATGAGAGATACCATATCGGTTCTCTCATCAATATAATATTAATATTTTAATAAAAAGTTTATATTAAATTTATATCTCAATAATATTTTTAAACATATCAAATTACATTTTAAATATATTCAATTATATTAATTAATTATATTTATTTATAAAAAGTTTTATATTAATTACATTTTGATACTATATTAAATTAATTACATTATATTAAGTTTTATATTAAATTAATTACATTTATATTATATAAATTACATTTTTATATTTAATGAGAAACGATTCTAACTTTCCCTTCTTTTTTTTTAATTTCTTTTTATTATTTAAATGATGAAATGGTTGAAAATTCTTCAATGGGAATGCTCTTAGATATTTAGTTAGAAAGGTTTTCTCTTAAATTATTAGACTCATAAAATGATTTGGTTAATATCACAAGGTCGAGATGGACTCTCCCTTCTTTTTATCGAAAGAAAAATACACGAACCAAACATCATTGTTTATTTTTATATACCAGATTTTTGACAATTTTGTCAACCCTAAAACTTATCATTATAAATCTGTTAAAACAATTAGAAACCTAAAATTACATGAAAAAACATCAGTTTTCTAAAAAAAAATTGGAATGTTATAAGCTATATACATCCCATAGTTACTCACGACACAAATAACTTGACTTTTGATTCCAAAAAACATCACAAGGCATACCCCAATATTAATATTCTATAACCGAGCTAATTTATCCAAATAAGTATAATGTCACAACTACAAAATGTCTAACATTGAAAAAGATAAAGACCTTACTTATAAGAGTTGAGGAATATATGAGTTTAGACCGTATCACGGTCAAGATGTTGCAATCATGATGTTGTACATTGTATGCATGATTCATTCAAGGGTGAGAACTAAAATGAGATATATAATTAGTTGGAATATTTTTTTGAAGTACCAAAAACTTGGGAAAATTTTCATAATGATACATCAAATTTTTTTTATCGTACATTTGATCTATAATTTTTTATCGTAATTTTTCAAAATAATACACCAAATGTAAATTCTAATGTACATTTGGTCAATGATTATTTTTATCATTCAAATCTCTGATAACAATTGGATTTTTCAAAATTTTGAAAACTTTGACTTTGACGTGTTGGAGTTTGATTGTGGTGGTGCAGACGGTTTATCACATTTGAGACTAGCTCAGTAGCTTGAAACAATATTAATAAAGTCAGGTAGAAATCCATGAACTCCGTTGTTTACCTAGAAATTCACGAACTTCATCGTTCACTCCATAAGCAACTTGTAACTCTAAGAATTCAACCCTATTGTAAATAATACTGCCAGTAAATAGCACCATGTGGAACATGATGGCAGTCTGTGAAGATACGATGTCATATCCTGCAATAATTTTTTCAGCGGTTGGATGACAAATCTAATTTAGAAAAAAAAAAACTAGATGAAGACCATGAATGTTTCAGAAGATTTTAAACGGTTTTCATTGTATAGATTTTAGTTTTTATATTTTAGGTTTTCTTTTTATATTTTAGATTTTAGTTTTAGATTTTAGACTAAAAACTATTTGGTATTTTACTTTTTTTTTTCAAAGTAAAACCATTATTAAACAATCACGGTATCCAAAGCTTTAAACGTAGAGTTATTTTGTCAACCACATGATGAACACCCATATTAGTGTTACATCTATAATTTTGTAAATATGATAACTCCAATTTATAACTATGAAAAATACATTATTTACAATAATGTTTATTGTTGTTGGCTAAATATATCGATGACAAGTACTTTGTATAATTATCCACTACAATTGTCTTTGTAATAATACCATTGCCATCAACCAATTATCTTGACATGAGTACCATATTATATTACGATGTTGATTAAAATGTCAAATCCAGGTTGATGGATAGTCAAATAATTTGTTTAATGAGACCATTTGTGTAAGCTTCTTGGTACATTCGTGGACATATCATCTCACATCTTAGCTTATGTGTATCTTGAGAATTTGCGTCAAACCATGCTTCACATTTTTTTGTAGGTAGGCCATAATAATGGGCTTAGCTAAATAGCCTATCAAGAAATCTCAATGAAGATGAGAAAAGCCCATATAGAAAAATGCAACAGAAGCAAGAAAGGAAACAAATCTCAGCCGTTCATCGCAAACAAAAACACTACTAGACTCATCCGACGCCGCCTTTGTCTCCGACTATATTAATATCCAAAACCTTCTTCTTCTTCATGTAAATGCCTGCGTTTCTTGTTTTTGTCAAAAACCGTTGAATTCTTGTTCTTGAATCGTCTGCTTTTTTAAAATATAACGTTTGAAATTCTAGAACTCGAGTTAATTGTAGTTGTCGATGATGATAGATTAGAAGGCTTGTTTCTCAAAACATTCGCAGTGGCCGCCTAAGGCTTTCGCCTTTCGCCGGGCTTGAGAGCCAAGGCTGTCTGAGACTATAGTTTCTTTTTGTTTTTGATTGATTTTATGTTCTAGCTAGTGATGTTAATATGGTTAAACCCACCCCATATAAGTCCACTCCATTTAAGTCCAACCCCGTTTAACCTTAAACCCATATAAATCTATTTAAGTTTGAACCCAATTAACTCCGTCCATTTAAATTCTTTTGACAGATTTAAACCCATTTAGACTCATATATTATTGCTTTGCTGTAAACATTTGACTAATTATTAATTAATTTATTAAATTTAACCGATAAATAATGATATAATTATACATATTATTTTGAAAACATGATTTTGCGATTTTGGCACGAAACACGATATTGTAGAAAAAATATTTTTGGTAATAAAGTACAAATTTAAGGTTTTGGCGGGAAACACAATTTTGCGGTTTAGCGGGAAAACACGATTTTGCGGTTTTTGCGGAAAAACACGGTTTTGCGGTTTTGGCGGAAAAACGCGGTTTTGTGAGAATATTTTTGGGTGATAAACACACATTTTTGCAGTTTTGCCAGAAAAATGTGGTTTTACGGTTTTTGCGAGAAAACACGATTTTGTGGTTTTGGCGGAAAAACGCGGTTTTGGCGGGAAAATGTTGTTCTGTGAAAATATTTTTTGGGTGATAAAACGCACTTTTGCAGTTTTGGCGGGAAACACACAATTTTGCGGTTTTGGCGGGAAAACGCGGTTTTGTGAGAATATTTTTTGGGTGATAAAACACACTTTTGCAGTTTTGGCGAAAAACACACAATTTTGCGATTTTGGTGGGAAAACACGGTTTTGCGGTTTTGGCGGGAAAACACGGTTTTGCGGTTTTGGTGCAAAACGCAGTTTTGTGAGATTATTTTTTGGGTGATAAAACGCAATTTTGCAGTTTTGCCGAAAAATGTGGTTTTACGGTTATGGCGGAAAATACGGTTTTGCGGTTTGTCCCAAAAAAACACGATTTTGAAGAAAATATTTTTTGTTGATAAAAAACGCGATTTTACGGTTTTACTAGGAAACACGGTATTGCGGTTTTGGCTAGATTATCCTTATTAAATATTTAATAATATTTTGTATTTTTTGTTATTAGGATTTAAATGGGTACAATGGGTACCCATTTATTTGTGTTAAAACTCATTTAATAAATGAGGCTAATTGGGGTAACCCATTTAATCCCGTTTAGTTTTTTTTCAAAAATAGATTTAAATGGACTTATTATCATAAGTCATACCCATTTAATAAATGGGGGTCTATACCCAAATTAACATCACTAGTTCTAGCTTAGTTCGATGTAATACTTGTCTCGTATCGATGAGGATAAAACCAGAAGGCTTGTTTGAAACCTAATGCTGCTTCTTTATCCTTGCTTGGATGCGATCCTCAAATTTTACATTGTTTTTGGTCTCTTTATTTTCGGATTTTACCTGACAACAGTGGATATTGTTCATTGTCTATTTAATTTTTGTTACCCTTTTGCAGGTAGTCATAAAGATTCAAATTGCAAATTTCGGTATCTTTCATTGTGCTAAGAGCGAGATTGTACATGTCTTATGGTGTCGCAAAGACTCAAATTGTAGACGTGATGTGCCTTATGATGTTCGTTTAAAAATAAAATGACAAGATGTTTAAAAAGTTCAAAAGGGCTTATGTTGTTGCAATTATGTGACGAAGAGTTTAGAAGGCCTTGAGAAGTTAATTATGTTTAACTAAACGTCGATATGATATGATTTGATAAATAATTAATTAATTGAAGAAATAGAACATGAAAATGTGAATAAATACAAAAAATAAACCTATCAATAATTCAACAAAAAGTTTTCCTAAACACATTCTCTAAAAACCATAGTGTTAAAAATAAGCGAGTAATGGGCCGGGCAAAGAATAAAGTAAACCGTGTAGCCAAACACTCTTAAACTCTGACGAATCGTTTACACTGATTTCTTTATCGATAGTCCCGCCTGAATTCAAACTCGATCTCAATCTCTTTCTTTCAATGAGCGATCTCATTCTCATCTCCGACGGCGAGGATGAGGCTACTCCACCACCGTCTAAGAGGGCTCGAAAGATTCTTACCCCTACGATTTTGAACTTGGATACCGACCCGTCACCGCAGAAGCAACCGCCGGGATCTGCTTTTACTCCATTGGTCGTCGACGAGGCACCTCTCTCTCTGACGTTTTCTGGTAAGTTTGACGTTTCGGAATCGAGGAATCTCTCAATCCGTCTTTGTTAATTTTCAGTATGTACGGTTCGTCTTCGATGGTTAATTTTTAGGGTTTACTATGACCTCAATACAAGCATGTCTAAACCAATAGTTATCCTTTGGGGAGACTGTTCTACTTGTCAATTTTTGTGATTCCTCATGAGTCTTTCAGTTTCTTTGTTAGGGTTTTACTGTTTCGCTGAGTTTGTTTTTGGAAATCTGATTAGGTAAACGAGTAATATCTCTTGAGTCGGATTCTGAAGATAATCCTCAACCTGGGTCTTCAAAGAAGTCGGATTCTTGGAAGCAACGTTGTGGATTGGAATCTCGATCCAGTGATGCTGATTCTGGTGAGGTTAACTATGACCTCAATACAAGCATATCTAAACCAATAGTTATACTTACCCTGGAACCAAAGTTGACTACTTTATGAACTATAAAAACATATGCGTGATTAACTTCAATTGCAAAGGGTAGTCTCTTCTCCACTTATAAATTGCTTGTGGTTGTTCTCTTTCAGATGATGATACTAGTTGGATGCAGCGAGCTAGTTTACGATCTTCGCTGTCTAAAGATACTATAGAGGTACTTATCTGCAAGGCATACCATATTCTTCGTGATGGGTACATGATTAAGGAATTGTTGGTTGGCTCTTTTTGTGATTCCTAATGCTTTCTTTTAGAGGTTTGGGTGTATTTAGGATTCTCATGTGTCATTTGTTTGTTTATTTTGTTTGGTGCACATTGCGTTGATCTTACTACTAAATGGTACAAGCTGTATAATATATAAATTGCTTACGTCTTTTGTTATTTTGATTACTTGCAAAAATCAGGTAGATTCTGACAATGAAAAAGAAGATACAAGCGTTGAGAAAATGGGTCGACAAAAGCAGACCAGAAGTTCTAAAAGTACAACTCTTTCTGCTGATGCATTGCCTAAAAAGCAAATGTCAAAAGATGAAAAAGTCCGCGCGGCAGAGGAAAAGAAACTTAGAAAAGAAGTGAGCTTTGTTTTACATAATTTTATCTATCTTGTGTTCCATGGATCAATAGTTAATTAGCTTCCATCATCCAGCAAGAGAAACTACAGAAAGCTGCCTCGAAAGCAGAAGATGCTGAGCATAAAAAGTTGGAGAGGGAAAAGCAGAAATGGGCAAAGGCAAAGGATAAAGCACTTAAATCTATTGTCGCCTGTATTGACAATAAATTGGTTGAAGGATCTGTTGGAGGTAAAGACTTTCTCCATTCTACGTATCATTCTTCAACATATTCCTCAAGATTGGCTAGTTCATCACTAAAGTATGGAGACTCAGTGCCTTCAGTTATTACAGGACTTCTCATTTCGGGGTTGAAAGAGAAAGGCATTACATACCGTGTAACCCCTAATCCAATTGAGAGATCCATTGTGTGGACAATGACATTTCCAGAGGATATTGCTCAGGTACGATAATTCAGTCAATTTTTGTAGTATAGGCCAATGTTAATCAATTGGCTTGCATCTTGAATCTCATAACTGCAATATCTTTGAGGACAAGTGATTCTTAGAACCCAGTACTTGCAACTGTTATCAATGCCCCAATCTGGTCTCTATATCTGTTTCCTGTGTGGATAAACTTGTTAGTTGAACATGTGTTTTTTCCCTGACTTATGCATCATACTCCTCTGTGTTGCGAATTTCATTTCATCATACTCTTAGTGGCTATGATTCCTCTCTCGTGATTGTCTTCTAACAGCACGAGGTTTGAAATATCAGTTTAAAGTTGAATGTGCTCTCTTTTGTGTGTTTTAGATCCAGGCATATGGGCATTGTTTGTCAAAATTATTTTGCTTGAGTGTTTCTGTTATAATTTTTTTCAAACCTCCATCTTTAAGAATGAGATATGTGCTTATTAGAAAGTAATTGATCATAGATGACTTCATAAAACCTTTCATGGAATTGGGTTACAGATTATGAAATATTAAATGAAGTAAAGAAATGAATCCCTTGTGCGATAGCTTGAAGGGCCTTAGAAGATTATTATTTGAATCAGCTGTACCCAGTATTTCTTATACTCTTGATTTGCATCTTCTTTTATCTTTCGCAGACATTGCCTCTAGGGTCCAAGATTCCATATGTTTTACTTGTGTATGAGGCTGAAGACTTTTGTAATCTTGTTGCTAAGCAAGGACTTCTAGAAAACGTTTCCAGAGTTCGTGACGAATACCCGTCTTATACAATGTGCTACCTCACCAATAACTTAATGTCCTACGTAAACAAAAAGTGCGTTTGAGAAGGTAAATTTTTGTTGCATTAATGTTTCCATCCTGAAGCTGAAAAAACTATCTGCTAGGGAGAGGGTTGAGTACAAGGACCATGTAAATCGTAGTGGTTGGAGAAAGCCTCCTATTGTTGAGGTACTACAGTTCCTAGTCAAAATGTGTTTAGAGGGAACTCTCCTAAATGCTCCTATTATGTCCTTAATAAAGATCTGATGTGTTACAGGCAATTGCAAAGTTAACTACTCACTATCTTGGAGTACATTCCAGGCATTGTGTAGATGAGGCTGAGGTGGCTGAAAATGTTGTTCGTTTAACAAGTAATCTGGCCTATTGCCAAGTCAGGTATTAATATCTATGCTGTTTCAATTTTGTTTCCAAAAGATTTTGATTCAATATGATGCCAACGGAAGTTTCAAAAATTTCCCTCAAATCATTTGAGTGTTTGTGGAGGATCCCATCAAACAATTTTAACCAAAAATCTTTTGATAGAAACCCTCGGAATCCAAATCAAATATATCTACATTTAGTCAACAACTTAATGAAAGAAAGATCTCACATCTAAAGCTCATCCTGAAAAATGGCAGTAGGGTTCGTTGTGAGTGAAACCTATAAAGCCTCATCGTCTCATAGTTTTAAATCATACATGGGTGTGAAGTACATTGTACTAAGATCCGGAAGCTCAACATTAACCAGAAATGATCTATGCATTGATTTCCTTGATTTTGAAGTAAACTGTCTGATGTGCAGGAAGAAGTTAACTCGGTTATCAGTATACGCTGATGGTACATTAATGTCCAAGAATGCAGTTGATAAGCACTTGATTAGAGAGAGCCTATGGTAGAGTAATCTAAACCCATTTTCAATTTAGATTTGTGATTTTAATCATTTTTATAAATCACCTGCTTAGTTTAATAAGTAAATATGCATTGAGTCGATAGGTTGAAAGTGTTGGTAGCAATACCAAAGGTACAGCCAAGATATGCTGTAGCGGTATTGAAGAAATACCCATCCTTGAAGTCCCTTCTTAAGGTTTATATGAATCCTAACATATCGGTGAGTACACACAAACTACGGGTTTTGACTTCCTCAGTTTGTTTCTAATGGTTTCTGATGCAAATAATGTCGTGTTGGTTAAAAAAATGGGAACAGGTTCATGAGAAGGAGTTTCTACTGAAAGACTTGAAGGTGGAATGTTTAGTAGGAGAGGACACAAGGGTAGGTGATGTCTGTTCGAAGCGGATATACAGAGTACTTATGTCTCCGAAAGGAAGCATTAAGACTGATGATGTCGAAAACGGTGCTGCTTCCTTCACATTTGACTTAAACTAGAACTAAGAAAACATTAAATAGTCCCATAACTTTCTCTGTCAGACAAAACAGGAATCAATGTGTCTGAGATTTGTTATTTTTTTTTGTATATATATGCAAGTTGAGCTATGAAGAAGTTAATCATCTCTTTCTTTTCTACTATTTGATTTCATATATTGTTCAGTTCATTATGTTGTTTGAAGTCTTTAATGTGTGTGTTTTTAGTCCTGACTCGTTTTCTAAAGAGGATACATTTTCTTGTAAGTGGTTTTATATCTTGATTTTGTTAGTAAAGAAAGGTATTATTAGATCATATGTTCGTTGTTGGTGATAAGGTATGTGAGGAAGTTCTTCAATTTTTCAATTCTGGAATCCTGTTGGAAGAATGGAATTACACTTACTTGTGCCTCCTACCGAAAGTGGTTGATCCCTCTAAGATGACAGAGTTAAGACCGATAAGTCTCTGTTCTGTGCTATACAAGATTGTTTCGAAAGTAATGGTCAGGAGACTTCAACCGTTTCTTGGTGAGCTTGTTTCTCTGACTCAATCTGCGTTTGTAGCGGATCGTCTGATTTCGGATAATATAATTATTGCTCATGAGATGGTACATGCACTTAGAACTCATCCAGTGGTCTCTGAGGAATTCCTAGCATTAAAGTCAGACATGTCTAAAGCCTATGATAGGATGGAGTGGCCCTTCTTAGAGGCTCTGATGAAGGCTATGGGTTTTCATGAAACGTGGGTTAAATGGATTATGGGGTGTGTTTCATCTGTTACCTACTCGGTTCTTATGAATGATAAGCCGGTGGGTTTGATCAAGCCAAAGAGAGGGATCAGACAAGGTGATCCCCTCTCGCCATTCCTGTTTGTGTTGTGCACTGAGGGTTTGATTCATAGTTTTAACAGAGCGGAAGAATGAGGCCAAATCACGGGTATCAGGTTCTCGGCTGAGGGGCCTTCAATCCACCATCTCTTGTTCGCAGATGATAGCCTGTTCATCTGTAAGGCTAACAAGGAAGAGTGTGAGACTATTAAAAATTTTTTGAATGACTATGGTAAAGTAACGGGCCAATGCATCAATTTACAGAAATCTTCCATCACCTTTGGAAGAAAAATCAAACTGGAGTTGAAAGAGGATTTACAGTTTCTTTTGGGGATCTTTAATGAAGGCGGAGCTGGAACTTATTTAAGTTTACCAGAATGCTTTAGTGGTTCCAAGATAGACATGTTGGCTTACATTTATGAAAGGCTGAAAGAGAGATTGTCTGGTTGGTTCTCGCGGACTTTGTCGCAAGGTGGTAAGGAGATATTGTTGAAAGCGGTTGCAATGGCGATGCCAGTGTATGCTATGTCGTGTTTTAGATTTCCAAAAAAGACTTGCCAAATCATTACCTCAGCAATGGCGGATTTTTGGTGGAATTCGTTGGAGCACCAGCAAAAGATACACTGGGTTAGTTGGGAGAGGATGTGTTTGTCTAAGAAGGACGGTGGTATGGGTTTTCGAGATATCGAAGCTTTTAACCAGGCTTTGCTCGCGAAACAAGCATGGCGCATTCTTTCAGATCCTGACTGCTTAATGGTACGTTTGCTTAAGAGTAGGTATTTCAAAAACAGGGAGTTCCTCGAGTCAACCATCGGAACGAGACCCTCTTATATCTGGAGAAGTATCACTCATGGAAGATGCCTCTTGATCAAAGGTCTGAAACTGGTTATAGGTGATGGTGCTTCAAAAAGAGTTTGGCTTGATTCATGGCTGTATGAGGAAGATGGAACTCTCAGAGGGCCGTTCTTAAAAAATCAGGTTTTTAATCTGAATCTAAAGGTGAAAGATCTCATTGATGATGCCAACAAATGTTGGGATAAAGGTATGTTGGATGAGTTATTTTACCCGGGTGATGTAAGAAGAATTATGTTGCATCAACCAGTGGTAGAAGTGGGAGACTTTTGGGTATGGAAACATAACAAGAGTGGTGAATACTCGGTGAAAAGTGGGTATTGGAGGGCGATGCAAATGGCTCAAATTCAGATCCAATCAATAGCCTCTCAACTTCCTTCACTGAATAGTATTAAAGACCAAATTTGGAAGGTGAAAACGGCTCCAAAGATCAAAACCTTCTTGTGGAGGGCAGTTTGTGAGATTCTCCCTGTTGCTGAGCACTTAGTGCAAAAAGGAATCAAGCTGGATCAGAGATGCCAACTTTGTGGTTTAGAGCCGGAGACCACTAACCATGTTCTGTTCTCGTGTACGGTGGCTCGTCAAACGTGGGCAGCGATGCAGTTTCCGTGTCCTGAAGAAGGTATCCATATGTCCTCTATCTATGTGAATATGTGGTATGTTCTTAGAATGGGGAATGATAGGAGAATTCCATTGGAGACGAGACGGGCATATCCCTGGATCATGTGGATACTTTGGAAAAATAGGAATAAGCTTTGCATTGAAGGTTTCCGGTATGAGATGCAGGATACGGTGAAAAAGATCAAAGGGGATGCTGATAATTGGTTCATGGCACAAGCTATTGATGAGAGGATAGCTGTGGATGTGAAGGCCAAAGTAGAATCGCCATGGTTAAATGGCAGAACCCTCCACCTCCGTGGTTAAAATGTAATGTTGGTGCTGCGTGGGATAAGAATACTCTCAGGGGGGGTGCGGCTTGGGTTTTGAGGAACTCGGATGGTTTTGTATTGATGCATAGTAGAAGAGCTTTCAGTAATCTGAACTCTCTAGATGCGGTCAAAATGGAAGCATTGGTATGGGCAGGAGAGAGCATGAGGAGTCATAAACTTCACAGGGTAATCATGGCAATTGATTCGAAATAGTTAGTTGGTAGTATTCTGCGACCTCGTGCGTGGCCTTCGTTTTTGGGTGCGGCGATTGCTATTAAGGCAATTTTGTATAGCTATGGGGAAAGGAAGATGGAGAAAGTGGAGAAGACAGCCAATAGAGGAGCTTATCTCATTGCTCAGAGTGTGGTCGTGGACCACAGGTTTCAGTCCTATGTTGCTACTGGTTATCCGGTTTGGCTCAGGGAACTGTTTGAGGGTGAGAGAGTTTTGGTAAATTAATCTGTCCTGTTTTGGCTGTTTTTCTTTTTCCACCTGTTTCGGTTTAGTTTTGGTTTTTGATCTCCCGATCTTGTTGTTGAGCTGTTTGTTTTTGTAAGCTCGGATTGGAGGAGTGTTTGTTTGGCTGGTCGTGTGTGACCCTTTAGGCTTTTGCAGTACTGTCCTCTCTTTGTAACTTTCTTATATAATATCAGATGATTAAAAAAGATCATATGTTTTCAGTGCTCGACTTGTAGAGTTGCTTCAGTGTCTACTTGATGTGGGCCTTTAATTAGCCCATGAGTAACTCAATGTAAGTGTCCTGTCTCTGTATTTAAAATTCTAAAAATGTCTGCGTTTCTTTCTTGTTGACTTTTGTGCTCCCATCAGTACTGGCAGAGCTGCAGCATTTCTTCTCCCATGAATGTATGTTGACCTCGCCGGAGATCTTCACGTATGGTGTCGGTAACATTTGTTACAAAGATGAACCTGTCGAGTTCGCTTATAAGTCTTGCAAATTCGATCTCTGTAAAACTTGCTCTGAGCTGCCACAAAAGGTGTTTCACCCGGATCACCTACTAGAGTTTTGTCTAGGCCAATATGATCGAACACCTGAATACGTCGTATGCTCAGGGTGTGGGAACATGTTTTATGGCTCTTTACTAAAGAGTGTGAGATCTATCTTGATTTGGGATGTGCGCTCCTGAAGAACATCGTCAAGAGTTGGGACTTGAGAGAAATGCTCAATTACGGCCATTGCCACTTGGTTAAGAGGTGTAGACCAGGTCAAGATGCTAGAGGCTATTGCCTTCTCTGTGAGCTTCCTCTGTCTCCATTTTCGATATGTTACGGTTGTGTTCATTGTTACTCATTTCTTCACGAGCGCTGCCTTGATCTTCCGATAGAGATTCAGCATCCGGTGCATCCTGCACACCCTCTCAGACGCCTTGATTACGCACATAATTGTGGTGTTGGAAGAGATTGCAATGCTATGGAGTATTGTGGCGTTTGTGAGACAATGGTATACGCAGGACATCATGCTTATACTTGCCAAGAATGTGATTTTATAGGTTTTCTTCTTTTCTTTTCTTATTGATGATGGTAATAAAGACGATGATGAAAAGCTACTCTTACTCATTATCAATAGGAAGAGTCTTCCCCGTTGTACTTGAAAGATCTGTATTCTTCTGGCAAAGTTATCATGAGATCAATAGATCAAGAAGACTCTGGAACCAACAACTTAGAAAACAAACTTACTGTATGAATTTACATAATCAATTATACTCATGGATAGTATAAACACTTTTTCGTTTTGCCTAATTGCTTCAGGTATATATATGTCGCAGGTTAATGATATCGAGCATATTCATGTGATGAAACCAGTTCTCATGGGTGCTCTTGATTAGTATCCATTTTGCAAGATATGTGAAGGAAAAATACTTAGTAACCCACCTGCAGTTTTGTGACACATCATTATTGTGCAGAGCTCAAGACATCGACTTCATCAGAACCACCCTTTAACGCTCTTGCCAATGTATCCTTCACAGGAAAAGATGAAATGTGACAATTGCAGAGATAATATATACAAGTTCAATCTCTTCTGCCGCATATGTAATTTTGTTATCCACATCAATTGTGCCTTGAAAAGTGAACATGTTCTTGAGGCCTTAACGCAAGAATTCACTGGAACTTGGAGAGGATGGTGCAAGAAAGGCGTGCATAATAGTTTGGTTAAAGTTATGGTCTCGAGGTCATATCCGACTACTTGCGTTATTTGTAATGAGAAGTTATGTGGAAAAGCTGTGTTATGTATGACGTGTGAAGAGATCTATCATCCTCAGTGTACTGAGAGCTACCATAGTTTTTGTTTTGGTTCTGTCTCTGATGCAGTACATCTTAGTTTTCTTGAACAGCTTATTAGAGTTTGATTGAGTCTGTTATTTCTTTTGCTGGTGTTGTTTATAAGTTTAGGTGTTTTACTCTTGGTTTTGTGGAGTACCTATTTGATATTGCTTCTCTATTTCGTCATACACAGATCCTTTTGGCTTTGTAAGAGGACACAGTTTGATTAGTTTCCCTGAAAAGACTTTTATTGATTAGTTTTTACTTAAAACATGTCTTAACATTACATGACTAGAAAGGACCGCATATGCACATATTTTACAGAGATCTAGCCTGTACCGGTAACACCAAGATCCTGCTTCTTGTCATCTTTACCAGCACCAAAGACAGGTCCGCCAAGACCAGCAGCATCAGAGACCTTGTCTTGAAGCTTGTCAACTTGAATCCCACCTTCGTCTTCCTTTGACCTTATATCAAGCTTCGTCTTGTTCTGTCCTCCTTCCACCGACTCGTAAGTTGTCGCCGTCTTCGACCCCATCGGCTCTGCTCCTTGTGCTCCCGACATTGTTGATACCGATCTTTCTTACTCATTTTCCCCTTTGGTCCACACCAAAACTAATTTATACACTCAGGCTACGGTCTTGAAACCTGCCACCTGGACAAGACGTGGCAGATGTTCAGTTATTTTGGGGTTGTCAACAATATATTTTTCAATAACATTTCAGTTCTTGTTTCTGATTCAAAAGGCAGTTCATCGATCTGTAAGCGCTGATCGTAATAAGCAACCAGAAGGTTAGATCACCAGAGTCCTTCCCTCATATGCATATTTGCTTGCCATATCACTTCTCCAAGAATATTATATGTCCAAGATCAAGACATCAGTTTGACTCAGTTCTTGTTCCAGATTCATCAAAGAAAAGCATTTCACATCCTTCATCAACTCTGTTCAGTCTTCTTGCCTGTTTATAGGAGAAACTTAAGAATTATATGACAGATTATATGATACGGAAATAAATAAATTGAAACACTAAACGCAATTAGCTCTAAAAGTCTCTTTATAAATGGGCCTAATAGAATCCCATTAAGCTTATTTAAAGAGAAAAATATTGAATATCCCAACCACTCCACGTTGAGAAAACGATCTCTCCTTTATGGATGGGAAACAATCAGTGATCCACTAATCTATCTCTCTCTCTCTCTCTCTCTCTCTCTCTCTCTCATGTTATCTTGATTTTGGGATTTAGTTTTGGATCATGAAGGTTCTTTGATCAAGATTACTGTGTTATTTTAATGCTAATCTTGGATCAAAATCAGTTGGTTATTCAAAATTCCAATCTTGCTTATTCGATGGCGAAACTCGAGCATTTCTCCCATTCATGCCCTTTAACCTCTCCGGAGATTGTAGCTGAAGGCATCTGCAACATTTGCTTCAAAGACGAAGTTGTTGAATTCGCATGTAAGCCTTGCAATTTCGATCTATGTAAATCTTGCTCTAACCTACCGCAGAAGGTGTCACATGATTTTCACTCAGAACATCCTCTAGAGTTTTGTCTGTTCCAGTATGATCGAAAACCTGGTTACATTGTTTGCTCTGGATGTGGGAACATGTCTTCTTGCTCATTCTACGAATGTAAAGAATGTGAGGTCTATCTTGATCTCGGTTGTGCACTACTGAAGAACATTGTCACAGGTTGGGACGCTAAAGAAATGCTTCATTACAGTCATGAACACTTGCTTCGTAGGTGCAGACCAGGACTAGACGCTAGAGGCTCTTGCCTGCTTTGTGAGCTTCCTCCGTCTCCCTCTTCTATATGTTACGGTTGTGTTTACTGTTACTCGTTTCTCCACGAGCGCTGCCTCGATCTTCCAACAGAGATTCGTAATCCCGTGCATCCGAAACACTCTCTCAGACGCCTTGATTATATACGAAGTGGTGGTCGAACATTTTGTGGTGCCTGTAGGGACAAGATTGACTGTGTCCCATTTGGTTGTCTAGAATGCAAATTTTACATTCACATGAGGTGTGCAGATTCCTTTATGCGCGGTCTAATGCACGAGTCTCATGAGCATATATTGTTTTATGTATCTTCGAATGCTAAAGAAGATTTTGGAAGAAAAAATCCTTGTCAAATATGCATGAGAACTGTAATGAGCTATCTCGATTCTTATTACCATTGCATCGAATGTGATCTGCAATTTCATTTTGAGTGTCTTCAGATACCTGAGTCCATGTTCAAGAGATCTTGTCACATCCATCCACTCGTGTGTGAAAAATTCTCAGAAGAGGATGATTCTTTGGACTATTGTGGCGTTTGCGAGACAATAGTACACGCAGGACATCATGTTTATTCGTGCAAAGAATGTGATTTTCTTGGTCACATTGAATGCATTCTACGCGAGGTAATTAATCTCCTTATCGTTGTTTGTTTCTTGATGATGATGTTGATATAGTATTATCTACAAACAACAGGAAGAGCCCTCACCATTGTACTTGAAAGATCTGTATTCTTGTGGTGAAGACGTCAATAGAGCAACAAATCAAGAAGACTTTGAAACCAACAAACTTATAGTATGGCTTAATACTAATTAGTGAAATAAAGTATAAACGTTGTTCTCATTTAGGCCGGCCCGTTGTCTCAAACGTGTAATGTATATGTTGCAGGTTAATGATATCAACCATAATCATGTGATGACATCAATCAAGATGTGTGAGCTTGATGACAAAGAACATTGTCACATATGTGAAAAGGATATACTTGGTAACCCATGGAAATGCGAGACTTGCAGCTTTGTGACACATAATTTCTGTGTAGAGCTGGGGAAACCATCAAGACATCGGTTTCATTGGAACCACCTTTTGACACTCCTGCCAATACCCCTTACTAAGGATATGATGAGTTGTAAGAGCTGCAGAGAGGATATAAAAGGGTTCAATCTCTTTTGTCGGATATGCAATTTTATCATCCACGTCAGTTGCGCCATGAAAGGTAAACGTTTTCTTGGGATGTTAGGGCCGAAAGTCGTTGGAACTTGGAGAGGACGTTGCTTGGGAGGAAAGCATAGGATGGTCCAAGTTATGTTCCCGAGGTCATATCAAAAAGTTTGTGTTATTTGTCATGAGAGGGTGTTTGGGAAAGCTGTGTCATGTATGGAGTGTGAAACGATTTACCATCATCGGTGTATTGACCGACATCGTTCAAAAGACCTAATCAAAGACCGTGATTCTTCCTAGTTAGTTTATGCCTCCTCCTCTGAAACTTATAAGTAGTGCAATTTCCTATTCTGATTGTTATACCTCTCCGCTCAGTTAGTGAATCATGTTTGTAATATGTTTATTTGCTGTGAGCCAAGTTTGATGTATCTGATCATTGAGTGTCCAAACTCTGCCATCTTAGCAGTGTCGCTCTTCTTGTCCCTCAACAGCAGCGTCCACAAGCCTTATATTCTGGTTTCTAAACTAAACAGAAATGTATATTAACTTTAATCCAACCCTAATTAGGAATTCAAGGCATATCAACTACGTATATTCCAGGTAGATAACGTAGGCTTCACACTATGAGTCTATATATGACTTTAGGAAAACAACTATCTATTCCATACCAACAATCGGAGATTCGCAATTAAATTAGGGATACACTTGAAGAGAAATCAAACTTGGCAATCAGAATAATGAAAACCACAAATTCAAGATCCAACAAATAAACATGTTGCAAACTTAATCCACAAAATGGCTCATAAACATAAGTAGAAGATGAGAGAATTTAGAAACATAACTTTAGTTTACTGAAGATGCATTTTAGAGAGGGAGGCACACCAAATTAAGACTCATCACAGTCGAGTCTTTGAATACGTACGCCACCTTCTGTAGTATACACGATTCAAAAAGGAGAAGAGTTTTTGAGGCATAACCTCAGATAAGGGAATTTTCAGTAGTCAAATTCGGAGAGGGGAGGCAGAACCAAATTGAGAAGACTCACTAGCTTCGATCACATCATCTTCATATAATTCACTACAAGAAGAAAGTGAGACGATTTTGAGGCATAACATAATATGACAGAAATTGTGGTTAAATTCAGAGAGGGAGGCAGAACATTACTTCACAAAGACTCATCATAACTAAAAAGGTCAAGGAGATCACGCTCAAGGTACATAAGATAGATGTCTTGAAGTTGTTCCTCTTCTGTTGCTTCCTCACGGTCGTCCTGTACGAATCCGGGAAAGAAATAAATGATGAAACTAAAAGAATTTTTTTGTTTAAATGAAGATAATCGGTTAACTCTTTACCGTAGACATTATGCTTTCAGTGTGAAATCCTTTCACGCAATGATAACATGAGTAAAATATATCATCCATGTATGATTCACTGACAGACCATTTTTCCCTGTAAGAAGTGTATCCTTGTGTGAGAGTATGCTGATGCCGTTGGTTCTTCACATTAGATGGAAACCCAATACACTCTGCATGGGCGCTGAACATACAATCAATACATCCGTAGAACGACACACCACATGGCCTAGTGCACACACTGCAAGCTCGAGTCACCCTCAAATCATTGTTCCAAAAGTTATAGAGATAGTGCCTATGAGACTTGATCGTGCTTGGTACTATCACTGCTTTGATGCAATCAATATGGAAATTGATTTTGCAAATGGAACAATGATAGCTATACTTTGTTGTAATATTCAGTTGGCAGGCAGTGCACTTGGATCCACTTTCAAGTGAAATTGCTAGCATGTGATCAGAATGAAGTGGATGACCAACTAGTACTCGCCTCCCAACTTGGATACACAGAGGGTGACATATATCTCTACACGTCACACATGACAAAGCTTTTCCACAAAATTTCTCATCACAAATAGAACAAGCGACAGGATATGACCTTGAGACGATAACTTGATACAAGCTATGTTTGTCTTGTATGCAAAGTCCTACCCATGTTCCAGTGATTTTCTGACCCATGTGTAAAGCACCATGCATTTTTTTATCTTTCAAAGCGCAGTTGATGTCGATGATAAATTTGCATATACGGCAAAAGAGATTGAACCCTTTTATATCAACTTTGCAGGACTCACAGGTACTTTTAATCCATCTAGGGGAATTTGGTAGAAGGGTCAAAGAATGGTTCAAATGAAATTGATGCCTTGATGGTCGCCCAAGCTCTGCACAGAAATCATGTGATTGGAAGCTACATGTCTCACATTTGCAAGGATTATCATGTATCTTTGTACCACAGATGTTGCACTTTCCTTCTTCATCAAGCTCACTCATGTGGACCAGTCTCATCACATGAATATGATTGAAGCTATTAACCTGGAGCATATATTTGAAACAATTTAGGGGAAGACATTGTTTCACTAATGTATTGATTATAATAAAAAGCCATACCAGTAACCTATCTTCTAATTCACTGGTTTGAAGGTCTTTAAGATTTTGGGATCTTGTGTTGCCTTTGCTGCAAGAGTACAAATCTTTCAAGTACAATGGGGAAGGCTCTTCCTGTTGGTTATGAATAAGAGTACTAGCTCATCATTTTCGTCAATACATCATTGTAAGAAAAAACAGAGCTGTAATAAAATATTAATTACCTCGCGTAGAATGCATTCAGTGTGGCCGACAAAATCACATTCTTCACAAGAATATGCAGGATATCCTGAAATTACCATCGTCTCACAAACACCACAATACTCCAAAAAATCGTCCTCGGCTCCGACTCTTTTAAATCTAAGTTGATGGATGTGATAGGATTTCTTGACCACATATTCAGGTATCTCAAGACACTCGGTATGACATCTCAAATCACATTCGACGCAGATATAATAGAAGCTGTTATAGATCACAGTTTTCTCGCATATTAGACATGGGCATTTTATTCTATCATCAACGACACGACGAGGACTTTCTACATAAAAAAGCCTGTGTTCATGAGACTTATGCAACCAACCCCGCAACAAGGCATCTGCACATCTCAGATGAAGGTAAAAATCACATTCTAAGCAACCAAATGGGACACCAACAAATCTGTCGTCACAGGCACTACAAGATTTCCGACCGTCAAAAGTTTGTATATAATCAAGGCGTTTGAGAGGGTGGAGAGGGTGCATGGGATGTTGAATCTCTGTCGGTAGATCAAGGCAACGCTCGTGAAAAAACATGTAACAGTGAACACAACCGTAACATATTGTAGTGAAAGAGAGAGGTTGCTCACAGAGAAGGCAAGAGCCTCTGGAATCTGGTCCTGGCCTACACCTTTTAAGCAAGTGTTCATGGCTGTAATGGAGAACTTCTTTGGCATCCCAACCCGTTGTTATGCTCTTCTGAAGTGCACAACCCAAATCAAGGTAGATCTCACACTTGTCACACTCGTAATAGTAGGTTCCAGAAGACATGTTTCCGCACCCGATGCACACCATGTATTTGGTTTTCCGATCATCTTCGCCAATACGAAACTCTAGAGGGTGCTCCGGATGAAGATGGTGTGACATTTTCAGGGGAAGATCTGAGCAAGCTTTGCAGAGATCGAAATTACAAGGGTCACAGGCGAATTCAACAGGTTCATCTTTGTAGCAGATGTTGCAGATCCCATTTCCGATGATCCCCGGCGAGGTCAACTCGCATTCATGGGATCCATGTTGGAGCTTTCCCATCGTGACCAAGAAAGTCAACCAAGCAAAATGTTCAGAATTCTATTTACTTCTCTGTTTTGATTTTTGGGTCAAGTTTGAGATTTCGGGTCGGGTCAACTTTTGGTTTGGAACTCTTCTCTTGTGGACCATATCAAACTCTTCTCTTGTGGGCTTAGTGAAATCACCTTGATTTATATGTAAGCCCGTTAATGATTGTTTATATACGACTTATATAAAAGAAAACGACTTTGTTTCGTGACTACTCCTCCCACTATCTTAAATTTTCACAAAAAAAAAACTTTGGATCTCATCTCCCGTTTCTCTCGTTGACTTGGGGATGGCAGAGCTCCAGCATTTCTCCCATGAATGCCCATTGACTTCGCCAAAGATCGTCGCCGACGGGATTTGCAGCATCTGCTACAAAGATGAACTTGTCGAGTTGGCATGTAGCCCTTGCGATTTCAATCTCTGTAAAGCTTGCTCTCATCTGCCGCAGAAGGTGTCACACGATTTCCATCCGGATCATCCTCTAGAATTTTGTCTACACCAGTACGATCAGAAACCTGGACACATCCTCTGCTCCGGGTGTGGCAACATGTCTTCTGGTTCTTTCTATAAGTGTGAAGAGTGTGAGATCTACTTGGACGTGGGCTGTGCGCTCAGTGAGAACATCTTCAGGTGTTGGGATGACAAAGAATTGCTCCATTACAGCCATTGCCACTTGCTTAAGAGGTGTAGACCGGGACCAGACGCTAGAGGTTCTTGCCTTCTCTGTGAGCTTCCCCTCTATCCCTCTACAATATGTTATGGTTGCGTTCATTGTTACTCATTCGTTCACGAACGCTGTATTGATTTTACGAGAGAGATTTCCCATCCTGTGCATCCCGCACACCCTCTCAAACGCCTTGATTACACACGAACTAGTTACTGTGATATATGCGGGAAAAGTATTGCCAGTGTCCCGTTTGGTTGCCTTGAATGCGATTTGGACTTTCACCTGAGGTGTTTAGATTCCTTTTTGCGAGGTTTTATGCACAAGTCTCATCCGCACAAGTTGATTTATAGAACTAAATCTCACATAAGTTTCAAAGAAAACCATCAATGTCAAATATGCAGGAGATGTAATGTGATATCTCTTGACTCCTTTTTTTACTGCATGGAATGTTGTATGGTTTTCCATTTCGAGTGTCTTGAGATACCTGAGTTTGTGGTCGAGAAATCTCATCACATTCATCCACTTGTGTGCAAATTGCTCCCATATGAGGATGGTTTTTTGGAGTACTGTGGCGTTTGCGAGACAATGGTATACGCAGGACATCATGCTTATTCCTGTGAAGAATGTGGTTTTCTAGGCCACATTGAATGCATTCTAAGCAAGGTAATTAGCATTTCATTACAATTCTGGTTTTTTTATGTAATGATGTTGGTCGTGAAGATGATGACGATCTACTCTTTATTATAATCTACAGGAAGCGCCTTCCCCATTATACTTGAAAGATCTTTACTCTTGTAGCAAAGACAACACGAGTTCAACAGATCAAAAGGACCACCACACCAATGAGTTAAGAACCAAACTTATGGTATGGATTTTCATCACAATCAATATATAAACTGAGTAAACAAAAAAAGAGTGTAAACTCTTTTCATTTATTGGTTGTGACTACGCTTCCCTTGAATAATTCAGGTTAATAGTATGAAGGGGCATATTCATGTGATGAGATTCGTTGATTTCAGTGAACTTGATGAAAGTGCAAATTGCGACATTTGTAAGACAAAAATACTTGGTAGCCCATGTAAATGCGAGACATGCAGCTTCCAGGCGCATAATTTCTGCGCAGAGCTTGGGAGACCATTACAGCATCGAGTTCACAACCATCCGTTGACACTCTTGCCAAAGGCCCCTGCAGGTGCAGGGGTTACAATGAACTGTAACATTTGCACATATGATATAAAAGGGTTCAATCTCTTTTGTCGGCTATGCAATTTTGTCATCCATACCAACTGCATATTTAGAGGTAAGCATTTATTTACAGAGTCACAAAGGGGGCAAAAAATCATTGGAAGCTGGGAAGGGAGTAGATGCATTCAACAAAAGCATCAGTTGGATCAAATTATGGTCTCAAAGTCATATCCAGTGGCTTGTGCTATTTGTGAAGATAAGGTGTGTGGAAAAGACAAGACCATACACATGTCATCGCTTCAACTTTCAACATTTGAGGAGCGTATGATCATACAGAACTCACTTGTTTCATGTATGGTGTGTGAAGATGTATATCATCCTCTGTGTATTGAAGTTGAATGGCAAAAAAGATTCTATCATCCAATTCACCCTGATCACCACCTTGGAGTTTCACTTGTAAGTGGATCCAAGTGCAGAGTCTGCAAGCTGGAAATTAAAAAGTATGGCTATCATTGTTCCACATGCGAAATCAGTTTCCATATTAAATGCATCAAAGTGGTAAGATTGCCAAAAGAGATCAAGCCTCACAGCCACTATTTCTATCACTTTTGGATTGCTGACTCGACGATCATTCGAACTTGCCGTGTGTGCGCTAAACCTTGCGGTGTGTCGTTCTACGGATGTATTAGTTGTGACTTCAACGCCCATGCAGAGTGTATTGGGTTTCCATCAAATGTGAAGAACCAAAAACATCAGCACACTCTCGTGGAAGAAGATAATCGTGTTTGGCCTAGTAACTGCTCTCTCTGTGGAGAAAGTATTGGGGTTAGGAAACTACACGGAAGAAAATGCTCCAATGTGTTTTATACATGCAAACACTGTCGTGACGAGTTTCACCTCAAATGCATAATGTCTACGGTAAAGATTTAATCAATCATCTTGTAGAACTTTAACCGTTGACTTTTTTCGTTTTATTTTCAATTTTCAACAAATTTATACAGGATGACCGTGAAGCTGCAACAGAAGAGGATCAATTTGGAGACATCTATCTTATGTACCTTGAGCGTCATCTCTTGGAGCTGTTAAAAGGTGAGTATTATTAGTTTGGTAACGCAATTTCCTTTATTCTGAAGTTATGCATCAACTTCTTCTCATTTTATTCTTATCTTTGTGTTCAACAGATGATGATCGAAGACGGTATTCGTATTAGTTTTGTCTTTACCCCTCCCTGTTTGAACTAAGGAAGGCAACTTCCCTTATCTGAGGTTATGTCTCTTTGCTTGATTTGTGTTTGCTTTTTTCAGAGTGCCAGGTTTGGTGCTGGTGGTGTGCCTGTCTGTGATTTTCTCTAAGCTCTTTTTTACTTTTTACTATTTTTGAAAAACATTTGCATTTTTTATCATGAATTTTTTAATATCTTTTGTCATAAACAATTCAATGATAATCTTACAGAAACATGCATTTACAAGTAAAACAGTGACTAGCACGGTGCAAAATTATAAAAAAATGAAACTTTTTCTATAGATTCATGCCAATGACGTTCTTCTCTTTTATGTTTTACGAGTTCATCAAATTCACCAAAATTACAACAGTCTGAAGTCTGAACTAAAACTGAAATGAATTTGGTTTGGTTTAGTTTGTGTTGTTGAAACTTTGGTTAATCAATTTTTATATTGTTTCGGCAGAATCAGATAGTAATGAAATGAGTGATTGAAGACAATGATTTTGTCTTAGTTTGGAACAAGCTAGCTTCCTCAGATCTGGGGAAGATAGAATATATTTCGAAACTTTCTATACATCTCTATGCGATGAACATGGTTTGGTTCCTCGATGATTTGCTGATTCTTGAATGTAGTCTAGATCCTTGTGTAATCGCCAGTGGCGGATTTTCGCAAGAACAATTATCAACAGCAAAGAGTTCACATTCCTTAATCCCACATTTCTCCAATCTATCCTTTTCCATCTTTGCAGGGTAAGAACCATCCGATGTCACAAGCACAGCCCAGGTGTAAGACTGTCTTGCTACAAGAGCCGTTCCATTGTAATGGAACAGTCCCCAAATTAGGTCATCAGATACGTCCACAATAGCCCAAAACTCATTTGACCCCACACCATTGTCTAAAACACTGAAACGAAAATGTTGCAGGAACTTTTCCTCTTTTAATTTGAGTATCTTGTCCTTTTCCACACCAACTTCCCTTCAAGCGTCCTCAGGCTGAAACAGGGGTTCATACAAAAACGATGATTTCCCTTATCCCTCTGTAGAAAATCTAAGCCGGTTTCGTCCAGCTGCGAATACGCCATCTCCAACCCAAATTCACTAACCATTTACGTCTTCATGCTGATAACGAATAAAACCACCAACACTTCAATACAAATCGAATTCAACACCAAATTGGACTAACGTTCATAAAACGCGAGCCAATACCTAAAATGATAAAGATCTTACAGAAGGAGATCTCGATCAAGATGAGTAAATCCAGAGAAACAACAAACGAAGAAGATGAATTACAAATGAGATATTTTCGTACAAATCTAAAAATGAATTGTTCTCATTATTTAAGCTTCCGCTCCCGTCAACGGTCAGCAACTCAAATTCGAAAAAAGCCGCCAATCAACGAGCACCATGTCATTTGCTCATTTTCCTCCAATCAGACTCCTTTACACCTCCACGTCAGCTTCACCCACACTTCCTTCTTCTTCTCAATAACACATGCCTGTTTATTGTAAAAAAAATAAGGATTAAACATTACAGATACCTGCAAAATATGTGTATAATTTATCTTCATTATAGAAGAAATTCTCACGTATTAAAAAGCTCTCAAGCGTGATTATCGAGGTCTTTTTGGCATCCATGCTCTCAGGCGCCGGTAGAGCCTTTGCTCACCGGCGTTGAACCGACGATTCCGCCATCGTGTCTCTTGTCTTGCTCGTGTCTCCGGTGCTCTCGATCGTTCTGCTTTTTAGCTTTCCTGACCACGTCACGACTGAAGTCGACAGATCTAACCGCCCACAGGCTCGCCTCTCCCGGCGGTGGTCCTCCCGTCTCTCCACTCGTGACGGGTACAAAGTTTTCTCCACTTTTCGCCCAGATCTGGCGAAGTAGATTAACTGGAGCTTTCTCCGGAGTCTCTTTGCTTTTCCTCGGTTTCTCCCTTTGTCATCCTAGTCCCATTTATCAACGTCTTGCAGCCTCTCTGAAAATATGCGCCGAGTTTTCGCTGCCACTCACCATCAGTCATCGGAAGCCTCTCTTAACGGGTTATCCCATTGCCCCTTAAAGCTGTCGCCGCCTCCTCCTAGATCCTCTAATGGAAGAATTAGGGCGAACCTCCATTATCGGGCTGTGAAGTTTGTCTTTATTTTGGGCCTGGCCCATTAATGCTGATTTGTGGGCTTTACATGCCCCACCTTCATATTTGAAGCCCTTTTGGTCCAACTCATTATCTTCTTCGTCTGCTATCTCTCGCTTATTTGAACACCGAGAGAAATCTTATCGTTGGGTCTCAAAATATTCTCCAGGTGAAGCATGTCTCAGCCACCGCCTTTCCTTGGGATAGAGAAATCTCGACTTCCTCTTCCATCGAGAAGAGAGTATCTTCACCTTTCTCCCACTCTTCGAGATGTGTTTGTTTTCCGGTCCCAGATCTGCGAAAACTCTTCAAAGTCCTAGGCAAGTTATCGTCGTGCTCAGTCTCCACAGGACCCGAAGATGCAACGGCTCGCGTTTCATCAAAATTCGATGGTTTAGGCAAGTTCCCAAAGTAACAATTCAAGGTGATGAAGTATCAACATTCCGGTTCAATTGTGAATGGCCCGACGCATCCTGACTTCCTCCCAGCTGCACATATCACTGATTCACTATAATCACTTTCACCGCCGGATCAGGTTCGTCCATCATCCCTACACGGTTCCCAAAAACGACGCCGTCTTGGATTCGCAGCATCCGCCGGTTGTCGGCCAAGATGGGATGTGGCTAATGAATGCTGTTATATGGGCTTAAACTAAACCCATTAAGCTTGGTCCAAAGACGGAAACAATTTTCGATTAAGAAACTAACTAACTTAGAAGTAGGAGACACTAATTTAGACTAATTTAAGAAAGAAACAATCCACTAAACACTTCGCAGTTCCAGGCTCACCCGCTCAAATCAATGGGAACTTTTTCGTATCTCTCTGTTACTGTGTCACTGTTTCAAGTTCTGAGTTACTTAAAAGATTTGTTCGGGTCAGAGATTCAATCCTTTCTCTGCATTTCAGGGTTTTGTTTTCAGATGGGTTACTTAAAGTAACTTACTTTGTTTCTTACTTCTTTGCAAGAGATGAATATATATATTTTTTTTTTATGGGCTTGTTCAAAAGCCTAGCTCATCTCCGCTTTCACTTTCCGGTTATTTCGTCTTTTTAGTAATTATTGAATCTACCAAATCTTTACATCTTTACTTGGTTGACTTTCTTGCTCACATCATCCCCATGGCTGAGGCTGAGGCTGAGATCCAGCACGGCTCCCATGAATGCGCTTTGACATCGCCGGAGATCTTCACGAATGGGATATGCAACATCTGTTTCAAAGATGAACCTGTTGAATACGCTTGTGACCCTTGTAATTTCGATCTCTGTAAAGCTTGCTCAGAGCTTCCCAAAAAGATGTCACACGATCTTCACCCGGAGCACACTCTAGAGTTTTGTATTGGTGAAGATGATCGGGAAACTAAATACCTGGTGTGCTTCGGGTGTGGAAACATGTCTTCTGGATCTTTCTACTACCAGTGTAACAAGTGTGAGATCTACCTCGACATGGATTGTGCGCTTCAGAAGAGCATAGTCACGGGTTGGGTTGCCAAAGAAATGCTCCATTACAGCCATGAACACTTGCTTAGGAGGTGTAAACCAGGACCAGACGCCAAAGGCTCTTGCCTTCTCTGTGAGCTTCCTCTATCTCCCTCTGCGATATGTTACGGTTGTGTTCATTGTTACTTTTTTTTTCATGAGCGTTGTCTTGATCTGCCAACAAAGATTCAACATCCTATGCACCCTGCCCACCCTCTCAAACGCCTTGATTGTATACAAACTTTTGACAGTCGAAAATCTTGTGAGGCGTGTAAAGGCAAATTTGTTGGTGTACCGTTTGGTTGCTTAGAATGTCGGTTTTACCTACATCTGAGATGTGCAGATGCCTTATTGCGAGGTCTGATGCATAAGGCTCATAAACACAGACTGTTTTATGTAGAAGATAATGGTAAAGTTGATGTCACAAAAGATATGCCATGTCAAATATGCATGGAATTGGTGCTCTATAACATATTCTATTATCTCTGCGTCGAATGTGATTTGAAATTTCATATCGAGTGTCTTGAGATACCGAAATATGTGGTAAACAAATCCTTTCACATCCATCAACTCGGGCATAAGATATTCCGAGCTGTGGACGATTCTATGGAGTATTGTGGTATTTGTGAGACTATGGTACATTCAGGACATCCTGCATATTCCTGCGACGAATGTGATTTTCTAGGCCACACTGAATGCATTCTACGCAAGGTAATTAATATTTCACTACAATTCTGGTTCTTCTTGTTTCTTAGTGATATGGTAAAGAAGACAATGATGGTCTACTATTACTCATATGCAACAGGAAGTGCCTTCCCCATTGTACTTGAAAGATTTGTACTCTTGCAGCAGCGAAGGTATCAACCATGAAACCAATGAACTAGAAGATAAACAAATGGTAAGTCTTTTTACTTATAGTCGTCGATACAATAAAGAAACAAAGCGTAAGCTCTTCTTTTGTTTTTGGCTGCCCTGTCCTCAATTGTTTTAGTTATATGCTACAGATTATGGGGGTTGATCATATTCATGTGATGAGTCCGGTCCATATGAGTGAGCTTGAGGAAGAAGGAAACTGCAACATATGTGGTGCAAAAATACATGATCGCCCTTGTAAATGTGATACATGCATCTTCCAATCACATCATTTCTGTGTGGAGCTGGGCCGACCATCAAGACATCAATTTCACTTGAACCATCCATTGACTCTCCTACCATATTCCCCTAGATGTGTTAGAAGGAAGTGCGAGTCCTGCAAAAGGAATATAGATGGATTCAATCTTTTCTGCCGCATATGCGATTTTATCATCGACATCAATTGCGCTTTAAAAGAGAAGAAATTGCTCGGGGCGTTACATATGGGGCAAAAAATCATTGGAACCTCGGTAGAACTTTGTATGCAAGAGAAACATAGCTTGTTTCAAGTTATTGTCTCAAGTTCGTATCCTATCGATTGTTCTATCTGTGCTGAGAAGTTGTGTGGAAAGGCGCTGTCATGTGTGACGTGTGGAGATTTATGTCATCCTCTGTGTATCCAACTTGGGAGACGAAGACTAGTCGGTCATCCCCTTCATCCTGATCACATCCTAACAATTTCACATACAGCTGGAGCGAGCTGCTTCGCGTGCCAACTGAAAATCAGAATGTATGGCTACAGTTGTTCCATTTGCAGGGTCAAATTCCATATAGAATGCATCGAAGCAGTGAGCGTACCAGAAAAGACCAAGTCTCACAGGCACTATCTCTATCACTTCTGGATCGATAACCCGAGGGTGACTCGAGCCTGCAATGTGTGTGGCAGACCTTGTGGTATGTCGTTCTACGGCTGTATTGATTGTGACTTCAGTGCCCATGCAAACTGTATTGGATATCCATCCAATGTGAAGAACCAACGACATCAACATATTCTCACACAAATACGCCCTACTCGCAGTCACAAATGTTCTTTCTGTGGATCGGGCATGAGACCTAGTAGGATTTACGCATGCTATCAATGCAAGGACGTATTTGAAATCGATTGCATAATGTCTAAGGTAAAGATTCAACAGATCATCATGTAGAGAATTGAAAACGTTTCCTTTTTTTTTGTATTTTCAATTGCAACAGTTTATATCTACCCTATCATACAGAATAACCGTGGGGCATCAACAGAAGAAGAACAACTTCAAGACATCTATCTTATGTACCTTGATCGTGATCTCTTTGACCTTCTTAGATACAATGAGTCTTAGTGAGTACTCTGCCTCCCTCTCTTAAACTAACTTCAAGTTCCGTTATGTTGTTTATTCCTCAAAATCTTCTTATTTTGTTATTGTAGTGGTTACAACAGAAGAGGATCATGATCGAAGACAATGATTCTTGTTAGTTTGGTTTTGCCTCCCTTATCTTAGGTTATGCCTCAAACTCTATTCATTTTCTTCTTATTGTGTTTACAACAGAAGGACTCGATCAGTGATGAGTTTTAGTTTGGGTAGGGTATGCCTCCCTTTCTGAAATGGCACTTCAGTTAACTAAAGTTGTGCTTCCAAATCCTCCCATCTTCTGCTTGATAGTCTCAATGATCACTTTGGTTAATTAAGTTTGCAATAGGTTTTATCTATTGGATTTGAAAATTATGCTCAAAGATTCTTCCTTTTAAATTAAGAAAAGTCTCAATGACCAAATTTTTTTTTTTTTTTGATCATTAATGGATTTGAACTCTTTTTTTTTCATTTACTGTATTATTTTCCATTTTTAAAATTAATTTCCAAAAAAATTATGTGCCGGAGCTTCGGTATGTTTAGTCGGTATACCCTTTATTCTCTTATGGGCTTAGTGAGATCATCTGGGCTATACTATATATGAGCCCGTTAAGCATTGTATAGGACTTGTTGAGAACTGCAGAATATTTTTAAAATTTTTAACCAAACATTAGATTAGATCTAATCTTAATCTTAAGTAGATCTAAATGATTCTAATCTTTGCCTACGATGGCAGAGCTCCAGCATTTCTACCATGAATGCCCGTTGACCACGCCCAAGATCATCACCAACTGCATTTGCAGCATCTGCTACAAAGATGAACCTATCAAGCTGGCATGTAGCCCTTGCGATTTCAATCTCTGTAAAGCTTGTTCCGAGCTACCGCAGAAGGTGTCACACGATTTCCATCCGGATCATCCTCTAGAGTTTTGTCTGCACAAGTACTATCAGAAACCTGGACACATCCTCTGCTCCGGGTGTGGCAACATGTCTTCTGGCTCTTTCTATAAGTGTAAAGAGTGTGAGATCTACTTGGACATGGGCTGTGCGCTCAGTGAAAACATCTTCAGGTGTTGGGATGACAAAGAATTGCTCCATTACAGCCATTGCCACTTGCTTAAGAGGTGTAGACCGGGACCAGACGCTAGAGGTTCTTGCCTTCTCTGTGAGCTTCCCCTCTGTCCCTCTACAATATGTTATGGTTGCGTTCATTGTTACTCATTCGTTCACGAACGCTGTATTGATTTTACGAGAGAGATTGCACATCCTGTGCATCCCGCACACCCTCTCAAACGCCTTGATTACACACGAACTAGTTACTGTGATATATGCGAGGAATCTATTGCCGGTGTCCCGTTTGGTTGCCTAGAATGCGATTTGAACTTTCACCTGAGGTGTTTAGATTCCTTTTTGCGAGGTTTTATGCACAAGTCCCATCCGCACAAGTTGATTTATAGAACTAAAGCTAGTTTATATTTCTCAGAAGATCATCAATGTGAAATATGCACGAGATGTAATGTGATATCTCTCGACTCGTTTTTTTACTGCATACAATGTTGTATGTTTTTTCATTTTGAATGTCTTAAGATACCTGAGTTCGTGGTCAAGAAATCTCATCACATTCATCCACTTGTGTGCAAATTGCTCCCATATGAGGATGATTTTTTGGAGTATTGTGGCGTTTGCGAGACAATGGTATACGCAGGACATCATGCTTATTCCTGTGAAGAATGTGATTTTCTAGGCCACATTGAATGCATTCTACGCAAGGTAATTAACATTTCATTACAATTCTGGTTTTTTTCGTAATGATGGTGGTCGTCAAAACGATGACGATCTACTCTTCATGATAATCTACAGGAAGCCCCTTCCCCACTATACTTGAAAGATCTTTACCCTTGCAACAAAGACAACATGAGTTCAACAGATCAAGAGGACCATGATACCAATGTGCCAAAAGCCAAACTCATGGTATGGATTTTCATTACAATTCATAGACAAAAAGTAATGAAATAAAACACAAAAAGTGTAAACTCTTTTCATTCATTGGTTGGACTGCCCTTCCCTTGATTGCTTCAGGTTAATAGTATGAAGGGGCATATACATGTGATGAGATTCGTTGATTTCAGTGAGCTTGATAAAAGTGCAAATTGCAACATTTGTAAAACAAAAATACTTGGCAGCCCATGTAAATGCGAGACATGCAGCTTCCAGGCGCATAATTTCTGTGCAGAGCTAGGGCGACCATTAAAGCATCGAGCTCATAACCATCCTTTGACACTCTTGCCAGGGGCCCCTGCAGGTGCAGGGGTTACTATGAATTGTAACATTTGCAAAAATGATATAGAAGGATTCAATCTCTTCTGTCGCCTATGCAATTTTACCATCCATACCAATTGCATCTTTAAAGGTAAACATTTATTTGGGGAGTTACAAAGAGGGCAGAAGATCATTGGAAGGTGGGAAGGCCGATGCATTCAAAACAAGCATCGTTTGGTTCAAGTTATGGTCTCGAGGTCGTATCCGATGGCTTGTGCTATTTGTGAGGAGAGGGTGTGTGGAAAAATTGTTTCATGTATGGAGTGTGGAGATGTATATCTTTCTCTGTGTACTGAAGTTGGGAGACGAAGAACATTCCGCTATCCACTTCATCCTGATCACGACCTTAGAATTTCATTTGTTAGTGGATCCAAGTGCAGTGCCTGCAAATTGAAGATTAAAAAATATGGCTATCATTGTTCCATTTGCCAAGTCAGTTTCCACATTGAATGCATCAAAGTGGTGAGATTACCAAGAAAGATCAAGTCTCACAGTCACTATTTCTATAACTTTTGGATCGCTGACTTGAGGGTAGCTCGAGCCTGCAGTGTGTGTGCTAGACCATTGGGTGTATCGTTCTTCGGTTGTATTGATTGTGACTTCAACGTCCATGTAGAGTGCATTGGATTTCCATCCAATGTGAAAAATCAACGACATCAGCATACTCTCGTGCAAGGTCGTCTTGTTTACGGATGTAGTTGTTCTCTCTGTGGATCACGTTGTTTCACAGACGAGGAGAGTTACTCATGGAAATATTGCAGAGACGTGTTTCACATCAAATGCATAGTGTCTACGGTAAAAGTTTAATCGATCATCTTTCACAACCTAAACCATTTTATCTCTTCTTCTTCTTTTTTTTTTCGCTTTTTTTCTTGGATTTTCAAAATTTATGTGTCATACAGGATAACCGTGAGGCTACAACAGAAGAGGATCAACTTGGAGACATCTATCTTATGTACCTTGAGCGCCTTCTTTTAGACCTGTTAGAAAAAAGCGCGTCTTAGTTTGGTTGCAACTTCCTGTTCTGAGGCTATGCCTCAAAATCCTTACATTGCTTTTGGTTGTGATATGTTTATTTGCTTTGATATGTGTTTGTTAATTTTTCAGTGTTTGGTGCTGGTGTGCTTGTACCACTGTGTTTTTCTCTAAACTGTTTTTGTTTTTCAGAGCTTCGTCATAAACAACTCATCGAGCTTACTCGGTATAGGATTTCATAGCGATCAAGGTAAGTAGCAGTGAAAAGAAATCAGAGGTGTGAGATCAGGGCATTGGAAGATAAATTTGAGATTTAATAATATTTAGTGATTGTTGTTGGAGTTTTCCATTTCTTTTATTTTCTCTTCTTCTTATATAAGTCTCTCATGAGAGCAAGTTCTGCATTCATTGTTTTATATTCTTTGGAATTTCGAATAAAAAGTCGTTTTTATATTTATCCGGTTTTTACTCTCTATCAAGAAACGTGAATTAACAAGGTGCTTTATTATCAAACCACCATTTCTGGTACTCCACACTATCTTCTTGCCCCTGCCTCTTTTTCATCATCTGGAACAAGCTAGTCGTCGACTGATATTGGGGGTAGAAAGAAAAAATATGACACTTTATTTACATCTCTATGGGATGAACCGAGTCTGGTTCCTCGATGATGCTGATTCTCAAATGTAGTCTAGAACCTTGTGGAATCCCCAAAGGCGGATTTTCGCAAGAACAATTATCAACAGAGAAGAGTTCCCACTCCTTAATCCCACATTTCTCCAATGCTGACTGCAATCTCTCATTTTCTTTATCTGCCGGGTAGGAACCATCCGGTGTCACGAGCACAGCCCCGGTGTAAGATTGTCCCGCTACACGAGCTGCTCCATTGTAATGGAACAGTCCCCAACTTAGATCATCAGACACATCCACTATAGTCCAAAACTCATTTGACACCACACCATTGTCCAAAACGCTGAAACGAAACGTTGCAGGGATCTTTCCTCGCTTAACTGAGTATCTTCTCCTTCTCCAAACCAGCTTCCCTTCAAGTGTTCTGACCTGAAACACGGGTTCATACCAAAAAGCCGACTTCCCTTTTCCTCTGTAGAAAAGCTGGTACTGACATGGAAACTGATCATAAGCCGGATTTTGTCCAGCCACGACACGCCAGCTCCAATCCAAGTCCCCTAACCATCCAACAAACAAGTCTTCCGCTGTCTCATGACATAACTCCTTCCCTCGAAAACTCGTCATGGGAGGCACATAAGGCTTCTCAGGAATCTTTGCATCCAGTTCTAAACAATTGTGTTTCTGTAGTACACAAAGAGAGAATGCTTCAAAGTATGGACTCTCATAAGAAGCAATGCATCTGTAGCTACACACCTGATCCACAGGACTACATTGGTTCAAACACTGAAGAGCTTTTCGACAGTTGGGATCCAATAGACAGTTCAAAATCTGAGGTCCACAGTTTTTAACCATACAACTAAGCGTCGAAAAACCTTTGGACCTCAAGTTTTGTAACACAGGAACTGGTCTTATGTAAGCGTTGATGATCACAAGCAGACAGAACCTTATATCATCAGAGTTACGACGTTCCCAAGCATCTCCCACTGTCTTCACGACCTCCGTTGCTTCTTTATCCTTATTCACAGTTCCAATATCAGTCCCTCCAAGCCTGTTCATCAAATCTGGAGAAGACTCAAAGCAAATTATGTTCTTGATGTTTTTGCTGTTTTTATGAACCCACTTCACAGATTCTGAGTTATTAACAGCAACTAAAACCAAGATATCAGTCTGATTCAGTTCCTGTATCAGAGTCAAAGCTCTCAGATCATTTGAACTCAAAATTTCATCATCAAAGACGAGCATTTCATATCCTTCATCAACCCATTTCAGTCTTCTTGCCTGGTAGTGGAAAAAGATGTAAGGATTGTAATCAAATTATACGAACTGACAACAATTGTTACCGAGAGAGAGAAGACAAATTACTTACAGTGTGGAGCATAACTTCTTCCCAAGAGGTGGATTTGAGAGGGCTTACTGCTCCTTTACCGACGAGAGCAGTCAATTTCACCGGAGGCTCAGGCTTCTCTATCTTCGTACTCTTCTCCGTCTCCAAAACCGAGCGAACAATGGTTTTCGTGCGGAAACCCACTCTCCGTTTAGAAAACGGTGCGTCATCTAAGAAAGGATGAGCCTTTCTGACGAAATTAACCGGAGAGAACGCCGCTCGAGGAGTGACGAATCGATTGAGGAAGGGAGAAGACTCTCTCGTCCCGGGAAGACAAGGAGCTTTGAGAGAAATCGCCATGGGCTCCTTTTTTTGAGGGCGATTAATACACTAACGGTCTCTCACCCTTTATAACTGTACATAATCAAGCCACGTGTTGACTTATGATTGGTTTAAAAAACTTGGGGTTCTTCAATTAGATTTTAGAAACTAGTAGAGATGCCCAGAATCCCAAAGAGAAATCTCCAATCCTGGTTTAAGCAAAATAACATTCCATTTGGACCTAAATCACTAGCCGATTTACACCAACAATGATCGTCACCTAAAAGCTCTCGCGAGTTATTATCAATTACAGTATCCTCCAATTCATCTGTAACGTCCCATTTCGGTTTGGTATAACGATGGTATGAGACTATGATGGTACTAGACTTGAATTTCAAATAAAATAATAAAAAAAAAAAAATACAAATACTGTATGTCTTCTTTAGCTTTCACCAACTTTTATTTAAACATCTCAGATATCATTTATCACCATTATCAAAACCACGTTTGTGTCTAAAAATCTCAAAGCGTAATAACCACAGGAGAAAGTTAGAACAATTTGGTATTCCAATCCATGGTGAGACCTTATTAAATGCCAAACCAAAACAGAAGCAGTAAGCGAGCGATCTTCTCTTTCAAGTCAAACATCTTCTGCCTTTCTTACAACAAATCAAATGTTTCCGAGGATCAAACCTTAGATGAAGTTACGGATGTCCAGAGACTTCACATCGGGCATTTCCTCATCCTTAAATTCCTCCCTGAAATATCCGCAAGTTCCATCATATTTTAACTTATATCAAAAGATTGATAATTGAGAAACAAAAAGAAAAGCAAAACTCACTTCTTTTTCTGAGCTTCCATAGCTTCAAGAGCATCACTCTTCAGCTCATCCAACTGTGCTTTGGCCATGCTGAGCTCTAGATTTTCTTCGTATTTAGGAAGATCTTCTTTCCTAATCCCAAGCCTGCTCAGATTAACGAGATGCAAACATGCACATTAATTATAATATGCAAATCGATATATATATGGAGCATTGAGATATTTTCTTGTTTTGTATGGGTGGTTGAAGAATGATGACATACTTTTTGTTGCCTTTCTCAAACTCTGCAACCAAAAGATCCATTCCTTTCTTGTCGCTTCTCAGGAGAGGCTTCTTTATGTCCTTCTCGACTTTCTCCAAAGCCTCGAACATCATGGCCTCAGCACCAAGCTCATCAGTAAGCCCCCTCCTGCAAGATATATCACAAACGGAAGAATAACTAAAGACTGCTTCCAACAATACTTAAAATGTTGCAAACAATAGCAGGAAAAAGAGGGAATTAGGAAGATAGACAAGATAAAGCAGTTTCAAATAATTGCTGAACAATCACGTTCAAGGTATTACAGGGTGATACTTCCAATATAAGAGAATTACTATTACTAACATAAGAAGTGCAACATGACGGGTGAGGGCAAACTATCCAAAAGGTTGACTGAAACAAATTTGAAGTCTAACACCTACCTGGTGCGGATTTCCTGCAACTTCAACAAGTATGCACGAGCATCTGGAATATCTTGAGTCTCGGTATCAATGTCATGTTTAATGCGTTGAGATTCTGAGAACATGTCTGCCCTGCATACCAAAAAAAACACAAGACAAGCAACCAAATTAACAAGGTTAAATAGTAGCCCTGACCCATATGTGAATTTAGCTTTACGGAAATCGAAAAGTAAAACCAAGAAATCCCAACAAACAGAAATAGAGACGGCAACATACAACCAAGCTAAATAACAAAACATCTAGGGAAGAGAAACAAGAGGCCTACTTTTGCCTGATGGTCTTCATTACATTTGCATACTGTTTTACTGCAGCTGGGTCCTCTGGATCCAGGGTGATCTTTTCCTTACGGAGAATATCAACTGCAGCTTGGAATTTGTTCTTGATATCAAAAAAGACACCCTTCAACATCTCTGTCAAAAAGTGTAAAACTTGAGTCAAAGACAGTAAAACGGCAATGCTTGTTCACTATAAACATACACTACAGATTTCAGCAATACATTGAACATAATCCATTATAATCTGGATACAAATAAACTCAACAGGTGAAGGAAAGAGATAACAAACTTTTTTGACAAGATTATATTGCAGTGACCAATAGAGTTCCTCCTCTACAAACTTTACACCGAGAAATGTGACAATTTTCTCAACTAGACACGATGTTAAACTCAAAAGCATGAACGGCTAAACAAAGGAAAGCAAATGTTTTTAGAAAATAATGCAACCAGAAGCAACGATCTCAACAAAGGGTGTAAGTGATATCGCATGAATGAACTAGGTAAATAAAAAGCATAACGTTTAGATACAATTACAAAACAAAGAGATCAGTTTTATCACAAACCATCTCCTTTGAAGGTTGGACGAGCAGCTTCCTTTGCAAAGGCGCGGAGTGGAATAGCATGATGCTGCTGCAAAATGACCAGACTCCCCTGAAGCTGCGTAATGGTAGTAAGATAAGTTTATCGTTGTTGAAACAACTTTATTTCGAACTGTATAAGCAATCAAGTAGCAAAGGAAATGGCAAACCGTATGATGTGATTCGATGTCAGATTTCAAAACCGTTTCAATTTATCATACGATTCAGCAAACTCTCCGATCGAGATTGTACAGAAGATAACAAAAATTCGACGACGATATTGAAATGGCACAACCTATGATGTGATTCGATGATAGATACAGTCAAATCTATAATCTCACTCTAATCATCGAAACACATAAAAACCCAGAAATCGGAGACCAAGAAAGGAATCAGACAGAACGAAGAAGAGAATCAAAACAAATCAGAAGAATCGAGGGGGGAGAGTATACCTGCTTAGATCTGGAGAGGAAGCGAGAAGCGTACGCCATTTCTTAATCGAAACGAATCTGTGAGGAGTTGACGAAATTAGGGTTTGTGGTTGAGATCCCTATCTGAAGTAACAGGCAGTATTGGGTAAAACTAGTCGCTCGCTCTTTTACGGAGTCCAGCTTAATCCTACAGCGTTGATTACGATCAACGGCTGAGATTTATTTTGCATATCTGAATATCTGAAAAGTAATTTTATTTTTTACAACACTTCAAAATTATTTTTATTCAATAGAAAAATGTTGAATTCATACCTCTCTCTTTCTTCTCTCTCTAATATTTTTGAGAGAGAGTGAGGTTCTTACCTTTTGATCGCCGTCCAACATGTTTTGTCGGCTTTTGTGACTGGACGAGATCTGGTATCGTTGTCAGTTCAGCCATCAACACGGCTTTTCCGTTGTTGTGTTCTTGCCGTCAATATGGCTTTCCGTTGCCGTGTTCTTTTGTTGTTCCAAAAGCTCAATGTTGAAGCTCTCTGGTGTATTTAATTAGCAGTTGGATGAATTGGTAGATTGAGTTTTATCTTGTAACCCGTTTGTTGCCATAATTGGTGAGAACAAAATATTCATTGTTGGGTTCTTACTCCGGCGACGTTTTCCGATTCACCGGGTTTGGAGTCTCATGCGGCGGAGATTGAGGAAGCGACATGTATCCTCTGTTCATCCTTATTGTTATGATGCGTCATTGAGCTGTTTTTTATTGTGCCTTTCGGTTTTTCGTTGTAAGCTTATGAGGTTGTCTTTTTATGATTATATATTTGAGATTTATATATATATATATATTTATATCAATAAAATTCAGTTGATAAATATATATATTTTATTTTCAAATTTAATTTTGTTGAATGCCTAATAATAAAAAATAACTAAAATTTTACAAAACAATAACTGATAAATCAAAATGATTTTTTTTAATGGTCATGCTTTGTTATTAAAACGGTGACCAATAATAAAAGAGCAATTTTAAAAAATACCACTAAAATAATTTTTTATTTCAAAAATATTATTACTAGGTTTTTTTATCAAAAATACCACTAAAATATTTTTTTCTGAAAATTACTCAAAACTAAAACTAAAACTTAAACTTTCAAAACTAAATCCTAAATCTTAAATAATAAACCCTAAAGCCTAAAAACTAAATTTTAAACCAAAAATACTAAACAAAAACCCAAAATTTTAAATTATCAATTTTTAAAAACTATTTTTAAGGTTTGTGATATTTTTGAACTAAAATATTTGTAATGGTATTTTGTAAAAAACGTAATGATGATATTTTTGAAATAAAAATTTAGTTTAGTCGTATTTTAACGTATTTTTAGATCTAATATATGGTAATACTCAAGTGTTTCGTGTTCATTTGAATTAATTCTTGATCTGACATACTAGTAAGGAAACCAAAATTTATCTCTAAATAATCATTATTATCGACCCCTGATTTAACATATCTCAATCTTCATAACTCATGGTTTAACACAACTCAGACATAACAACCCCAAATCCGATCCAAATGGGTAGGACAGAGGGGCAGCGGTCCAATGGCCATCACCATTTTTAAAATATTTCTTTGTAATAAGGGTACATTTTAAGAAGAAAAAAATAGAATAAGCCCACAAAACAATATATTTGGTAGAAGCCAAAGCCTTCTTGAAGAAAATTATGTAAATTAGGCTCAAACAATTAAATTTTAATCTAAATGAGATCCAAAATATCATTATTTTTGTATAAATTTATTAAAGGGCAAAACACTTTTTTGCCCTAGAACTCTAAAAATTATTGGGCCGAGGCTGAACAACCCTCAAATCCATGGTTAACATATTTTGGTACCACGATTTTCATCCCCAAGTCCGTCACTTATCATTCTCCTTTTTTTTGGATAAAATTTCAGATTTTATATTTTATAGATGGGGTGATTACATTAGTGAAGAAATAAAACTGTATAAAGCGACATCAACATTCCGGGTTGAACAACCCCGGTACAAGAACATACACGAGTGAGCCTCGGAACCACAATTTGAGAGTCTTTGAACTGCAACTTGTGCCTTCTAGGGGAACATGAATTGCAAATACCACGGTCTATGGCTTTGAGTAACTTCTCCACCGGAGTTCGAATACCAGTGAAAGACGAGCGTTTCTTTCACGCCAAATTGCATATATCACCTCTTGAGCCGCTAGCAATCTGAGGTTGATTATTTGTTTGTCTTGAGTTGGAGAGCGAAGCCACTCGATGAAACGTGGCCAAGTGTTTAAGCCCATGAATAGGAGTTGGAGCTTTGAGAGGCACCATCTCCAAATGTCATAGCTGAAAGGATATCTTAGAAAAATGTGGTCTCTTGATTCTCCATATATTCACAAAGGAAACAAGTGTCATCTTCCATAAGTCTCCAAGATCTGAGACGTGACAAAGTGGGCAGTCTATCTAAGGAACAAAGCCACTAGATAAAAGAGTGTCTAGGAACTGACCCAGATAACCAGACTTGCTTATGCCATTGAGTCTCCTGCTGAGCTGGTTTCAATCTCTTCCATAAAAGAGAGAAAATAAACTTGTCATGCGGTTTCTCCACACTATTTTCCCAAAGGTACGTTGAAATATCCCATCCCGGACTGCCTAAATCCGGTGAGGTTCTCTCCGAACGGATCGCTACTTATCCGAACACTTAACCGATTTTTAGGGCCCATTCTTTAGACAATTAGTTTAGTTATATTCTGTACAAAGGATTCGATACAACTTATGAGTTTGCTTATAAGCTATTACAAGTCATATAATCGATCATATCTACCCGGATTATATCACCACCCATCTTCTCGGCCATGAATCTCGCGCCTAAGCCAAATCCTTCCCGCGATCACCTTCCTTTCCTGAAAGCCAATAAGGCATAAGTAATCATCTACTTATCAAACACAAAGTTCGTGCAATGCTTGACCCGCTACCACTCTGAACCGAACATCGCTCGGAAGGAGGAAGTATGCGCATCAGTTCGACCAAGTTTCGGTGGATTCATCACAATCCCCCGATTCCTTGCCGAGCCGCATCCCCTTTCTTAACCGAACAGATTATCCAAACCAAGTCGCACGCGGTACATGCCTTGTCTGATAACCGATCGATCTAAGGTCGAACGTACCGATCCGGCCGAGACTTAGCGATTTCACCCCCAAATCCCAAGTTACTCGCCAATCACGCTCACCTTCGAACCAATCCATTACCGGATGAGACAAGCAGATATATGAATGATAATGAGGATGCTTATGACCGATTATGCAAATCAATCCCCAAACCCTTAGGCTAATCGAACGACCGACACGCCTTATTACCAACATTGAGTCAAGGTTGCATTTACCTCGACCACTCGATCTTCCTTAGGCCGATCTCCTGAACTCGGCATAATCACTCTCCTCAATCCGCAAAGACTCTCTTAATCCTCTCGAAGAATGCCCTCAAGATTCTCGTGTTTTTCCTATCTTTTTTTTGCGTCCCCCGAACACGAAGACAAATGCCCGTATTTATAGTGTTTTCGGCCAAACGGTTCTTACCCGAAATGTTAACCGCTTGACCGAACCGTTCCTTCATGTTCGTTCGATCGTATCTGTTTGTTCGCACCAGTTCGCTCGTATACCCGAACGTCTGCACCCATTCGCTTTTACCCGAACATTCGCACCCGTTCGTTCGTACCCGAATGCTCCCACCTCTTCGACTATTGCCGGTAACCGTCCAACCGTCTCACTCGACCAACTAACCTTTACTCCGTCCAGCTTAGCTGAGCTACCGAGTAGCTGGTCCAGCTGGTTAGCTCGTCCCATTTAGCTCATTTCAGCTCGTTTACTCCTCGGATGCTACTCTATCCGCTTCCCTTAGATTTGGTTCGACACTGCATCTTTTCTTTCAAACCAAATCTACCCCAGCGACCCTATTGAGGATCGCGGACGTTACAAGTCTCCCCTCCTTGAATAGGATTTGTTCTCGAATCCGACTCAAGTTTATCTTCACCCATCTCTTTAAACCACTTAGGAAAATCGGCCTTCATTTTGTTTTCGGTTTCCCAAGTTGCTTCTTCGTGTCCGCCATAACTCCACACGACTTTGATCATGGTAATCTTGTTCATCCTTGTTACCTTTTCCATTCGGTCGATTATGCGAATGGGTCTTGCTTCCACCGTTAAGTTCTCTTGTAACTCGTTTGGTACATCAACTACCGGATCGTCTTGTTCCCTTAAGCATTTCCGAAGTTGTGATACATAAAATACATTGTGAAACGCATCTAGTATCGGCGGCAACTCGAGTTTATACGCAACAGCCCCTACTCGTTCGATCACTTTGTACGGGCCAACATACCTTGGACTCAACTTTTTCCTCTTGGTGAATCGCCCCTTACCCTGATAAGTTATCGCCTTAAGATACACTAAGTCTCCCACTTGAAACTCCAATTCCTTTTGGCACTTATCCGCATAAATTTTCTGCCGGTTTTGGGCTTCTTTTAACTTAATCTTGAGGAACTTCATCTTTTATGTCGCTTCATCCACGATCTTTGGGCCGAACAATCTTTGTTCACCCACCGGTGTCCAACACAATGGAGTTCAAAAGGTGACATGCCAATACTAGCTTGATAGCTATTATTGTAAGCAAACTCCACCAATTTTAGGTACTTCTCCCAGTTTCCACCCCAATCCAAGACACACGCTCGCAACATGTCTTCGAGTGTCTGAATTGTTCGTTCGGACTGCCCATCGGTTTGTGGTGATAAGCCGTGCTTTAGTTCACCCTCGTTCCAAGGATTTTTGGAAAGCCTTCCAAAAATACGACGTAAACCGCGTATCTCGATTCGAAACGATGCTTACCGGAACTCCATGCAATCGAACTATCTCGTCTATGTACCTTTTTATGATATCTTCCGCCCTATCTATTTCTGAGATAGCCATAAAGTGTGCGGATTTGGTCAATCTATCCACCACAACCCAAACCGCATCATGTTTCGATTTCGCTCCTTTAGGTAACCCGGTCACAAAATTCATCGTGACATAGTCTCATTTCCACTCCGGCATGGGTAGATTTTGCACTAACCCGCTCGGAACTTGATGTTCATCCTTGACAAGTTGACAAGTCGAACACTTAGCCACCTATTCAGCCACGTCCCTCTTTATTCCAACCCAATGATAGTACCGTTTCATATCCCGGTACATCTTCGTCGCCCAGGGGTGAATTAAAAACTTAGATTGGTGCTCTTCTCTAAGGATTTCACCCCTCAACTCCTTGTCGTTTGGGGCGTACACACGTCCATTCACCACAATGGTACCATTATTCGACGTTTAGTACTCCGCCTTGTAATTTTCCACCCATTTGTTCAGCTCCTCATCCTTACCTTGAGCCACACGGACTCTACTAAGTAAATCAGCTTGATCGGCCGCGCCCAATCCCAATGGCTCGAAATCCTGGGACAATGCGTTCAAATGCAAGGTCCCCATCATGTTAACCAATACCTCTTGGTTTCTTTCCGCTTCCACATCGAACCACCTCCGACTTAAGGTATCATCAACTTGGTTCACTTTTCCCGGGTGATAAGCAATATCCAAGTCGTAATCCGCGACAAACTCTATCCACCTTCTTTGTCGAAGATTCAACTCCGGCTGAGTGAATATGTACTTAAAACTTTTGTAGTCGGTGAATATTTGAACCTTGGCACCATATAGGTAAGACCGCCAAATCTTAAGTGCAAATACCACCGCTGCCATCTCTAAGTCGTGCGTGGGGTAGTTCCCTTCGTGTTTGCGTAATTGTTTTGAAGCATATGCGATTACGCTACCCTTTTGCATTAGTACGCACCCCAATCCCGTGATTGATGCATCGGTATAAACCATGTATGGTTCATCCGCTTTCGGCAAGACTAACACCGGCGCACTTGTGAGCATTACCTTTAACTTCGAGAAACTCTTCTCGCAATCGTCCGTCCATTTAAACTTGGTTTCCTTTCCCGATAACCGAGTCATTGGCTTGGACATACTTGCGAAACCCTTGACAAATCTTCGGTAATATCCTGCCAGCCCATCAAAGCTTCTGATCTCGGTAGCGTTCTTCAGTCATGGCCAAGCCTTGATGGACTTGATATTTTTTGGGTCCACGGACACCCCTTGATCCGACACAATGTGTCCGAGAAAGCCGACGCTCCTTTGCCAAAACGAGCACTTGCTCAATTTTGCAAATAACTTGTGTTCCCTTAACCATTCCAAGACAACCCTTAGATGATTTTGATGTGTTTCCCGGTCCTTCAAGTAAACAAGTATGTCATCGATGAAAACGATCACGAACTCGTCTAAGAATTCTCGGAAAACACCATTCATCATCTTCATGAAGGCTGCTGGTGCATTGGTTAATCTGAAAGGAATCACTACAAACTCGTAGTGGTCATACCTTGTCCAAAAAGCCGTTTTCCGCACGTCCGATGGTTATATCGAAATTTGATGGTAACTCGAGGCCAAGTCGATTTTCGAAAACCACTTCGCACCTCTGAGTTGATCCAACAATTCGTCAATCCGGGGTAAGGGTACTTGTTTTTCACCGTAACCCTATTCAATCCCCTATAATCGATGCATAGTCTAAAGCTACCATCCTTCTTTTTGACGAACAAGACCGGTGCTCCCCAAGGCGAACTACTCGGTCTTATAAATCCTTTATCCAACAGCTCCTCCAATTGTTTTTTTAACTCCGCCATTTCTGCCGGTGCCATCCGGTATAGAGCTTTAGAGATAGGAGCTATTCCCGGCTCCAGTTCGATAGTGAATGGATCAGACCGATCTGGAGGTACACCACGAACGGCCTCGAACACATCCGCGAACTCCCTTGCAATCGAAATATCTTTCAATTCTGCTTGCCCCAACTTTGTCTGTTGTGATTATGGCTAAATACGCCTCACACCCTTTTTCTAGCATCCGTTCCACCTGGATTGTCGAGATTAACAAACTCCCCGAAGTTGCCCTTATCAGTTGGAATTTTAAAATTCCTTCCTCCCTCTCGAATTGAATCCGCCCACGGTGACAATTAATATGAGCCTTATTCCTTCCCAACCAATTCATCCACAAGATAACATCGTGTTTCTTGAGTGAAACAACAATTAGGTCGGTAGGCATGTAGACACCGTTGACAACAACCGAGATATCCCGAACAATACCGATCGGGTACATTGCTTGCCCGCCGGCTGTTATAACTGTTCCGATATCGGTGTTTGGTTCGATCTTGAACCCACCTTTTCCAGTCGCCTCGGAACTCACAAAGCAATGTGTAGCTCCGAAATCAAACAAGGTGTGCATGTCTACACCACCCACACTCAAGGTCCCTACACATCCCTCATAATGTTAAGTACGCTATCCGCCCGTGCATTATGATGCAATGAGATGCAATGCACGAATTGATCAGAAAGTCCTTAAAACTTACCAGTGATCGCCATGAAGTTTCCAGCAAATGATTCCCCCGTCAGCTCGTACACACGAGGCGCTATAGCCAGTCGTTTAGGTGGTGGTGGCAAAGCATTTTCCCCGTGGTTTCCCTTTTGGCTAACTTGCCTTTCTCCTTCCAGCTTCGGACACTCCTTCTTAAAATGTCTCGTTTTCCCGCAATAGTAGCACATTCTTGGCTCGTTAGCTTTCTCTTTCAGAGTTCCTGATTCCATCCTCGGGCAGTTTTGGATCCCATGATCCCTACTCCCACATCGCCCACATGCGCCTATGGGCTTCCAGCGCTTGGTCCCCGACTTGGTATCATCCATCTCATTATCCCATTTCCTCTTTCTATCCACGGTTCGGCTTGACTAGAAAGAACGCGTCGAGTATCTCTCACGTCTTCCCCATGTTTCTTCCTCAAGCCTAGCTTCGATCATTGCCGCTTTTTCCACCAACTCAAACACGGAGTTAAAGGTACTAGTCACGCAATGATTACGGATCTCGATCCTTAATCCGCGAATAAATCAATGAATTTTGGCTTTTTCATCTTCGAATTCCTTTCCCACATAGTGCCTAAGGCGGCTGAACTCCTCACCATATTCGCGAACCGTCATGTCCCCTTGTGCCAAATTCAGATAGACACTCTCTAGCCTGTCCTAATCTTCCGGTGGTAAGAAATTTTTGTTGAACTCGGTCTCAAAATCCGCGAAGGTTTGGACTTGATTACCCTTCTGCTTCTCGACATTCACCCACCAATTGTGAGCTTTCCCTTCAAGGAAATGAACCGCAATATCCCTTTGATAATCCTCCGGGCAACGAGTGGATTTAAATTTTCTCTTGAGCCGACTTCTCCACTCATCCGCCATGATCGGATCCGAACTTCCCCCAAAATGCCTCGTCCCCAACTTTGAGACATGTTCCAATAGATTCAGATAATCTCCCCTCTTTTTTGACTAGTTTGGAGGCGTTTTGTCTCTCACCATTTCGGTATCCACGACGATGTTGTCCTCCATCCCTTGTACCACAGGATCTGGTACAAGCGCCTTAGTTAGGACAGCTAACTGCCCCATCATTGCCTTCATCATATCCCATTGGTCCTGGGACGATGGAACCGCACTAGAAATTTCTTTTTCTATAGTCGCACCGCTACTCTCCGGATCTTGGCAGACCGGAGCTTTCTGTCACGTATCATATCCATCTGGATTTGCCCCCTCGGGTATGACCGCTGTCTCTTCGGCAACCCGTGTTTCCTCAACGACTAGCGTCTCCGCAGCAATGCCCTTATATTTCTTATGTTTTCCAGTTTTGTTGCTCTTACCCATCTGCAAAAACTCGCAAGTTAATGCAACATAATCATAAATTGTTAAGAAGTAAGGCATACTACCTCGAGATCCCATTAAGCCGATGAGTGGTGATCCCAACCCGCATACTAGTCCTGGAACCAAGCATGCTCTGATACCAACTTGAAAGACCCCCTCCCGGACTGCCTAAGCCCGGTGAGGTTCTCTCCGAACGGATCACTACTTATCCGAACACTTAAATGATTTTTAGGGCCCATTCTTTAGACAATTCGTTTAGTTATATTATGTACAAACGATTCGATATAACTTATGAGTTTGCTTATAAGCTATTACAAGTCATATAATCGATCCTATCTACCCGGATTATATCACCACCCATCTTCTCGGCCATGAGTCTAGCGCCTAAGCCAAATCCTTCCCGCGATCACCTTCCTTTCCTGAAAGCCAATAAGGCGTAACTAATCGTCTACTTAGCAAACACAAAGTTCGTGCAATGCTTGACCTGCTATCACTCAGAACTGAACATCGCTCGGAAGGAGGAAGTATGCACATCAGTTCGGCCAAGTCTCGGTGGATTCATCACAATCCCCCGATTTCTTGCCGAGCCGCATCTCCTTTCTTAACCGAACAGATTATCTGAACCAAGTCGCATGCGGTAAATGCCTTGTTTGATAACCGATCGATCCAAGGTCGAACGTACCGATCCGACCGAGACTTAGTGTTTTTGCCCCCAAATCCCAAGTTACTCGCCAATCACGCTCACCTTCGAACCAATCCATTACCGGACGAGACAAGCAGATATATGAATGATAATGAGGATGCTTATGATCGATTATGAAAATCAATCCCCAAACCCTTAGGCTAATCGAACGACCGACACACCTTATTACCAACATTGAGTCAAGGTTGCACTTACCTCGACCACTCGATCTTCCTTTGGCCAATCTCCTGAACTCGGCACAATCACTCTCCTCAATCCGCAAAGACTCTCTTAATCCTCTCAAAGAATGCCCTCGAGATTCTCGTGTTTTTCCTTTCTTTTTTTTTCGCGTTCCCGAACACGGAGACGAATGCCCGTATTTATAGTGTTTTCGGCCAAACGGTTCTTACCCGAAATGTTAACCGCTTGACCGAACCGTTCTTTCATGTTCGTTCGATCGTATCTATTTGTTCGCAACCGTTCGCTCGTATATCCGAACGTCCGCACCCATTCACTTTTACCCGAACATTCGCACCCGTTCGTTCGTACCCGAACGCTCCCACCTCTTCGACCATTACCGGTAACCGTCCAACCGTCTCACTCGACCAACTGACCTTCACTTCGTTCAGCTTAGCTGAGCTAGCGAGTAGCTGGTCTAGCTGGTTAGCTCGTTCCATTCAGCTCATTTCAGCTCGTTTACTCCTCGGATGCTACTCCATCCGCTTCCCTTAGATTTGGTTCAGGACTCCATCTTTTCTTTCGAACCAAATCTATCCCAGTGACCCTATTGAGGATCGCGAACGTTACATATGTGTCATGAGTAATCTCTGAGAGTTGCACAGTGGTCAAATGTGTGAGAAAATATCAGCGTTGTGAGTGTGAGGCCCTCTAAACATCCAACCTTCTTCTGATTTTGCTTGAGCTACTGTAGATTGAAAGGGTAGCCCAAAAGTTTGGTGGGCGTTCGGTCATAGGAAGGTGTACAACTGTCCAAAAGGAGTCCAATTGTCGTACCAAAAGAGCAGGTTTTACGATCTCCATGTTCACAGGAGAGAAAATCCTTAGCCAAATACCTTAGTTTTAGAAGCTGCTTCCACATAGAAGAACAGAAGAGAGGCTCCAAAAACACTTATCATTCTCCTTATATCCATGACCATGCAATACATTACTAGCCATTTCATTCCACCATTTCAATCCATTTACTTTGTCATTTTCACGATTTAACATATTCAATATTCAATACTTTTCATATAAACGCCTAAGTGTCCAACTTTATATGCCTCCCAAAAATTTTCAACTCATTCCAAAAGAATCACTTTCACTCCTTGATGAACACCTTTCCAACCTCATCATATGTCAAATTTGGCACGTGATTTCTTTTAGACTTAGTACAAAACTCGACCATCTCTTTCCCTCCTTCTTTGGATTATTTGGTTTTTCGTCTAGTCACATTGTCTTCTTATGATTTACGCATCACAAAACTATCGGAAGGACAAATTTTTTTTTTTTCTTGTCTCGAAAGCCATCGACTGTGTTATTTTTTAAGAATTGGTCCATGTATCAAGAACTTGATAGGAGGAATCATGCCCCATCAAGACAATAATTTGAGTTAAGTTATCCTAGCGGTTAAACCTATTCGTGCTCACCAAAAACTTCTGCAACGACATTATTCTCCGACAACCAACTTCTTAAAATTAATTATCAGTGGATAAAAATAAAATGTGTTACCAATTTTAGAGTAAGCTTCGACCCGAAATAGACTAAAGAAACTATACTGGAAATAATTACTAATTGTCAATTGATTTTTTAGTTGGAAATTCACATGCTTAACAAAATTTACATATTTGAAAATGAGTTGCAACTAAAAATTAAAGAGAAAAGTTGGTTGTTGTTTTTTGGTTTAAGGATTATATTTACAGGAGAGAAGAAGAGTGTTTTTTTTCTAACATCCAATACAGAATTGGTTGAGCCTATAAAAAAGAGCATTAAGGAGAAATACAAAATTGGTTGAACCTATAAAAAGGACAATAAGAAAAGTAGTTGCGCAGAGGTGGAAAGACTAAACTAAAATGTAAATGCCAAACAGGCAAACATAAACATTACGCTTTTAAAAAAAAAAAAAATTCAAATGGAATAGAAACAAATCCAAGTGATTCGGTGATTGTATGTGTCGAATCAACGAAAAGTTTTACAGAAATTAAATAGAAATTAATTAATGCTTTACATGAATCAAAACACTCAGAACGTAGCATATATCAATTGTTTTTTCCGTTAATAAATCTCTATAAATGATATAATTAAACCAATAAATAAAAAAGTTACCAAAAACAAAGACTGAAATTAAAAGGGCTGGGACTCGATATTATTGATCAGATATGTTAAATATGAATCAGCAAACACAACCTCTTGTCTGATCTGGATCAATAATATCCGTAACAGAGTCATATACGCCTCTAGGATATCTGCAAATCAAAAAACAAAAGAATTAAACAAGAAACCTCAGAGAAAATTTGGGAAGAGCTATCTATGAATCAAAACTGTTATAGAAACTCACATGTCATTGGTTTGTTTACGTTCATTGGAGAGAGCAATGTGTGCAACACCCAAAAAAGCTTCATCGATATTGGTATCTTCCTTCGCAGAGGTTTCATGGTACGGTATGTTTCCCTTTGAGCCACACCATTCGATGGCTCTCTTATCTGAAACCTTCATAAATATAATTGTGGAAATTAGGGTTTTTGATGGGTTTGAAGAGGAGATTTATGAATAATTTGTCGGCTTACAACTCTGCTGTTTCCGCCATCGACATCAGTCTTGTTCCCGATCAAAACAAAGGGAAATGTCTCAGGTTCCATAGGATTTGCCTAGAAGAATTCAGAAAATTGAATCGAAGCGGTTAGATTTGCGAAAAGATTTGTGTGCAGGTAAATGTAACGTCTTGCCCAAGAAAAGGAAAGTTATAGGGCAAAAACCTGTTTGAGGAACTCGGTGTGCCAATTATTGAGAGTTTCAAAAGATTTGAGATTGTTCACATCGTAGACAAGAACACAACAATCAGCACCTCTGTAGAACGCGGCTCCTAGGCTTTGAAATCTCTCTTGTCCTGCAGTATCCCATATCTGAAAAAATAGAGCGTTATCATATGATTTTGGCATCGAAAAATGATATATGTTTGAAACAATGGATGATATGTATATTCATTTACCTGTAAAGTGACAGATTTTTCTTCTATATGAAGCTCTTTGGTGACGAAATCTGCTCCGATCGTGGCCTTATATTGCTTGTTAAATCTCTTGTACACGTATCTTAAGTCACAAGTCAAGGTTACCTCAGAAACACAGATCTAATACAGTTTATCCAGAGATTGAACTAAAAAACAAACCGAAAAGTTTAACTAATTTCTAAGTTTGATGGTGGGTTTTAACAAGGATACTGATTCATCAATGAAGTTTTGCCTACCCTGCATATATACAAATAAAGATAACAAATAAAGATTCAGAACAAAAAAAAGAAAAAAAAAAAAAAAGAGGCAAGAAGGTTTCTTAATTTTTGTTAAAGAACATAAAAATAAAATAAAAGCCTCGATTTGTATAGTTATCAAGAACAAGAGAGAAGTTAATCTATAACAAGTTTTGAGAAATTTATTACCCGCTATCTCCGAGAACAATGACCTTAAGCAATGTTCTATTTTTCAAAGAATCCATCGTCAAGAAGCTCAAGAATCTGCGAGATTGTTCTCTTTTGTTTGCTGGAAAAGTTTCTTTCTGGTTTTTGGACAGAGACAAAAAGTCTACGAGATCGGTCTCGATGATCTTTCTTCTGCTTCTGTCTTCTGGGAGAAAATAAAAAGGAAAAGGACAAAAAAAAGAAGAAGTTATCACGTGTTATGATATTGGTTGATGTGAATAGAAGCCATGTGAATCCTTTGCCAACTAAAAGCAAATAGTTAGGCAAAGCCAGCGAATACGAATCTAAAACCCAAGTCCTTTTTTTAATTAAATTGTTTTTGACAAGAAATATAGACTTCAGTATTTTTCTTCTTCTTTTCAATCATTAAATTTACAGGAGAATTGAGTTGTCTTTTGTTTTTCTGACAATTGTCAATTATATTGTGTCTATATATGGTCGCTGAGTCATTAGTAATTAGCTCATGATCGGCAAAATAATAATATTCTTTTTTTGTTAAAAATTGTAAATAAACTTTAGTAAATGAATTTTGTTTGTTGCTCTTTGGCAATGAATACGTGTGTGGACATCTCGCTTATATAGTAGATAAATGACCCTACAACAACATTCAAAGTCTTGGTAACATTTTTTGAAAGTAAATTATCGTTCAAAGTTTCAAAAATGTAATCATCGATTATTTGATAAAACCTTAATTAGGAAAATGTTATCAAATCAAATGGGAGGATCATCTTTGTAAATTTCTTTTTTGATGACTAACAAAGATATACTCACGCAGTGGCAGAATTGTGTCAGTTTCTAACTAGTATTCATTTTTGTGATATTTATTTCCCAGGTAAGAAACGAAATAGATAATTCACAGGTGAGAAAGTATGAAAAAAACAATAAAAAAAGGAATATATTAGATAATGGGGATGTCAATTTGACATTTATTGATAAGGTGTCGACCAGATCGTGCTTGCATTCACAAGTTTCTCATATCTTTCATTGGTCGTTGGCATGACAGACCATGTAGCTGTCAAAACATATAATATTTGTCTATATGTGATTTTGTATATAGTGTTTAAAAAAAAGTTTCGTGCTAAGTCAATGGTGATAACCTATGGCCTAATTAAATACGTTTACTTAAAATTTAACGATTTTAACATAAAATAATATTTATTTATGCATACATAATATAATTTATGAAATATCATCATTCATAGTATAAAAAAATTCAAATATTAGAAACTCTAAATAAATGTAAAGCTCAAACTATACGAAATATTTAAAGAAAAATATTAAATATCATATCTAAAACATTAAGAAAATAATATATATGATAATTAAAAAAATATCTATTTAAAAATCAAAGATGTTAAAATTATATATGAAAATTAGACAAAAACATTAATTCGATTCATTTTAAAATATATAAAATTTTATCCATATATATGAAATCAAAATTTGTAAATTCAAATCTGTGTAGTTACAGAATGAAAAACTACATCTAAACAAACAAACAAATAAAATTTAAGTGACAATCGAATAATGATTTTTGTATGTCCGCCTAAAACCGTCTAAATACGTCTAGGACTACTTAAGATCAATTACGACTGTTTAAGATTGACTATGCTTACTAACAAAAGTGTTTAATTCCGACGTTTCGAAGGTAACCTCCATAATTTATGAGTGTCTAGATGGTCCATCTATACCGCTTTCTGAAAACTAGTATATAGAAATTATCTGAAGAGGAAAATTGTATCATTTTTTCAAATATACTTATGGTCACAAAAACAGTAAAATAAATCTGAATAATAAAAAATAGAAACCACTAAACTATAATCCAATTTATATACTTATTTTGTATATTTTAAACATGCCGATGCATGGTCATAGAAACTTGTAAAAATACCTGATGCCATTCAAAAAAGGAATAAAATACCTCCGAAAAGATACTACAAATAGCTTTTACAGTCATTAGTAAATTCAATCGTTTTTAAATAATAATTGTAAGATCTTTTGGTTTTAACATCGAAATTAATATATTCCAAAACAAATAATACAAAACGTTGTTTAATCTTACAGTCTAGTTATTAAAAGAAATTATGCTGAAAGCAAATAATTGGTAAGAGATCAAAGAGTCTTAAGTTTGATGGTTTTCAATTCAAAACTAATTAGCAATGAATGGATTGTCTTATGTCTTTTATATACTACTTAAGTCTATTTTTCATTTTTTCGATGTGGGAACTTTCTCTATACATTTTCATAAGATAATGCATCTTCTAACTATTAATCTTAACAGAATATATCACGTTCCCTCAAAATAATGTTCGTCTATCTATCTTGACAGAATTGAGCCTTCCTTTAGACCATCAATTAGTGGGGTGATCGGTTTACTTTCTGGGCCAAATTAGAACTAGCGTTTGTTCAGACTCTGATATCATGTTAAGTTTCATGAGCTTCCAACTCAAAACCAATTAGTTATGAGTGAATTGACTTATGTCCCTTACATATTACTCAAGTCTTTTCTCATCATTTTGATATGTAATATTTTTTTACAAAGAACTAAAATGTATATGAAACAAAACACATAATCATGAACAATAATCTAGAGAAAATTTTCATTAAGAAAGAAAGTATAGAATAACTTAAAACAAAATAAAGTGTCTGAATCACGGTTATGGCATCTCCGAAGTAACAAACTCAAGCAATTTCACGTAGCCTCCATGATGTTTCAAATTAGAACAAAAGAAGGCTTGGATTATGCACGCTGAATCGCTGCTCCTTAAGTTCACAAAGTGTACGTAGATTGAAGAAGCAATTTGAATTATAATATGTTGGAACTGAAAACCAAGCACGTACTCTTTTTATGAGTAACTAGGATAAAATTCGGGCTACGTCTGGACAAATATAAAACAAAAAAATCACGTGGTTATTTATTTTCCAATCCTTTTTATTTGTTTTATATATATATATATATTTTTTTTCCACTTCATAGTTTTTTTTTTATTATGTTAATTCTCAAACACCGTTTGTAGTGACTAATTTCTATACCGTAAGATTCGATAAATCTATTACCAATCACTCTCTATTCTTTTTACTTACAAAAAATGAAACCTACATTAGACTTCCAAACATGGGTACGCGGAGTAAAATAGTTAGAAATTAGGAATTGTAACGTTGATCTATATAACCTTTTGTTGTAGCCGTAAGGTCTGTAACCAAATAAACCAACATGAGTTGAGAGACAAATCGTGATGACATGTCTTTTCGTAGAGTGGTTAAAGTTTTGAAACTGGCGAAAAATTATTTTAGTAGAGTATCAAACTGTTTGGCATGCGCTCCTTAAAAACTACTATGCTCATTCTTGCTATAACATATACATTTTCATTGATTCTTTTCACCCTCCAGGTTCAAACACAAAACCATATGTGAACGATCAAGACAATGGCAAGTGTAAATTATCGATGACTCCATCATACAATCAATTATTTTTAAAGATAAGAAAAGAATCATGAAAATTGTTAAAATTCATTTCGGTTTGATATCTCAAGTAGCATTTTGCAAAACGGACCTAAAATAAATAAATAAAATCACCAACTAAATAGAAAGTGGAATATAGAATAAATTTCCAAACCTTAATAAACAATTAGATTGAAGGTATGTCACTATAACATGCTAGAAGCTAAGTCTATTGTATCCATACTGCATGAACTCATGAAACGCTAATTAAATGTTGGAATTTAGACCGTATGGCTAATCAAAGTGTCTGAACCAAGTGGCAAGTCCAACTTAGCTTAATCAAGAGGCTACCCGGAAGATGGCAGACCTAATAAGGTGGCTATAGTGGTAGATCTCAGAGAATGACCCGAGGGATGACTCTAGAGAGTGAACCCAAGCGTGGTGAACCCGAGATGGCAGTTCAAAGTGATGGCCTATGGTACAGATTCAAACAATCCTTCAAACTGAGCATTAAGTGCTATGACCAGCAATAACCACACCTCCTTCTCTCTCCTACATGCACAATGGACGAAATTAAACTCATTCTCTCTCCTTCATGCATCGCTTATCATTAATGTATTTGCAACAGTTATTTTATCATGTTTTCTTTATTTATATGTTGTTTTAGCATTGTAATCACGTAAGCTCAAATGAAGCTCTAAGAAGCTCAATAACAACTCTAAGAGTTAAGAGCTCCAATAAAGAGTATTCTTCTTCTAAATCACAATATTCTCTCTTATTCTCTCATATTCATACTCCAAACCACGTTTCTACTCTCTACATAATCATTTCTGCTGTCAATCTCTTTCTCTACGAACATGAATTATGTTCTAGAGCGTTTGCACCAAACTGGTGCTACCACAAAATTCTACATGGTATCAAAGCAATAAGATTATGGAAAACTGTTCATCATCCACTATTCTCCAAATACTTTCATTCTCCATTCTCTATTCTTAGTTCTTTGTTCGTATTCTCTGTTCTTCATTTCAAATCTGAATCTTTGTTTTCTCCAAGCATTGTCATGGAAAGCTCAAAACATATTGTGATTCCTATTATTCTCAGAGAGGATAACTACTTGATGTGGAGTAGGACCACTAAAGCTACTCTTTGCAGTCGTGGCCTATGGAAATATGTGGTGGATGATTCATCGACATATGTTGTGAAGGTGGTGACGAATTTGGAAGCCGAAGAGACATCCACTAATACCAGATCTGGGTCAAGTGAATCAAAAGGTGATTGGATCCAAGAAGACCATATTGTCCCTTCGTTCTTTCAATACTCGTTGGAGACACAGATCCTTGCAGTCTATTCTTATGCAGAAATGTCCAAGGAGTTGTGGGACACTCTCAAACTCGTTTTTGGGAATGTTTCTAACCTCAGGCGCATATTTGAGATCAGAAAGGAGTTGAACAGTCTCCAGCAAGAGGGGAGAACGTTTTCTAAACACTTTGGTGAATTCAGAGCGTTATGGTCTTCGTCCTTCAACCATAGATCCTCAAGTGCTGAATGAAAGGAGGGAACAAGATCAGATGTTTGGACTTCTCTCTACTATTGACCATTCATATTCTGGTTTGATTCACCATATACTTAGGTTTAACAAGCTGCCCACCTTAAATGAGGTTTGTATGATGATTCAAAAGGACGAAGGTTCTTTGGGTCTGTTCCAAGGGATAAGTGAAATGGCTCATGTTTGTCGTGGTATATTCAAGAGTTCAGCAGATTTCAAGCCGACTTCAACAGATTTCAAGCTGACTTCAAACAGAATTCACCTCAAATGTTGAAAGAAAAAACCTATGGTGTTCTCATTGCGAAAAAGGACATAGCAAGGAGAAGCGTTGGATTCTTAATCCTCACTTGAAGCCTATGAAGTTTAGAAATGCATGGGAGTTGGGTGATGGTGGCACCTTTGATGTTGCGCAAATCGATCATTAATAATGTGCAGGTGGAGTTGAGAGGGGATGTTGTGCAAACGGTCTTCATGGGAAGATTGGCTTTCTTCATACTCCAGCCAATCTTGAGAGGGGATGTTGGAAATCAAAGTGGTTGAACCAAGTGGCAAGTCCAACTTAGCTTCACCAAAAGGGAGACTGGAAGATTGCAGACCCAATAAGGTGACTATAGTGATAATTAAACCCGAGAGGATGACTCGAGTGATAACTCTAGAGGGTGAACCAAGCGTGGTGAACCCGAGATGGCAGTCCAAAGTGATGGTCTATGGTAAATATTGCAACAATCCTTTAAACTGAGCATTAAGTTTTTTGACCAGCAATAACCACACCTCCTTCTCTCTCCTAAATGCACAATGGACGAAATTGAACTCTTTCTCTCTCCTTCATGCATCTTTTATCATTAATGTATTTGCAACAACTAGTTTATCATGTTTTCTCTATTTATAGAATCAATCAGGAAAAAGTTCCTTATTTAAGTGGCATTTGTAGATTTTGTCATTTTGCTTAAAATATTTTAGATTTGCCATTTTTCAAGATTTTAAAACACAATTTTACACATTATGTTTGGCTTTTTTTGGTTCTATTTTTTTAGGGCATAGTGTTTGTTATTAAGTATGTATTTTATTAAAAAACAAATCTCAAATGATTAGTTTTTAAATGGCAAAAAAATGACAAATCTACAAAGTCATTAAGCAAATGGCAAATCTAATAGATTTTGGTGACAAAATGACAATTTCAACAATAATCCCCTATTTATATGTTGTTTTAGCATTGTAATCACTTAAAGCTCAAATAAAGCTCTAAGAAGCTCAATATAGCTCTAATAAAGCCTAAGAGCTCTAATAAAGAATATTTTTCTTCTAAATTTGTTTCATACAATATTCTCTCTTATTCTTTCATATTCATACTCCGAACTACGTTTATACTCTCTACATAATCATTTCTAATGTCAATTTCTTTCTCTACATAAACATAAATTCTGTTCTAGAACATGGTACTACCACAAAATTCTACATTAAAACAACACAAATATGGTAGATTTTGTGAATGCATGAGGGTATGTTATATTTTCTCCTTCTTATACTGTTTTTTTATTAAGTTTCATTCGTGCATACAAATACAATTAAATAGAGAAAGAAGTAAATGTCTTTTCACTGTCCAAAATTTTTGAAGATTCAGGATTGTTGTTCCTAGGCGAAGTATCAAATTGTTCTCAGAAACGACATGCTAAACTAAATCATTAAGACTTAAATTATATAGATTTTAAAATTTATTAAAAACAATGTCTAGCCTAATTAAAGATCTTGGTGGGACATTGTCAAATCGTCCTATTACTATATGTGACAAATGAGAGAATCTGTAAAACACTTGAAATAAACTTATTCTTCCATCTATTTTATAGCGAAGACATATATGGATGAAGAAAGTTGACACCAAAAAAAGCATGAAGAAAGGTAATTAATAAGGTAACAAGTAAACATTTTTGGGAAGTTTAAGTGAATGTGAAAAGCTTTCTTAATGATTTTCCATCTACGTTCACATTTAAACACTGATACGAATTTCCAGAGATGTTATAGATAGCAACACATTTGAGAAAATATTGAGAAATCAAGGATAAATTGAATGGAACATAATTAATGCGAAGGAAAATATATCAAAACTTACGTTGATCCGAAGACATGTATAGTGTCAGACATGCATAATAAGCTGTAGTGATAAGATTTCCGGAAAGACAACAAACAAACTCTTTGATTTTTATTTCCATCCATATTTACCTTGACACGAAGATGGGACTAACCCTTTTATCTGCTATGAAACACAAAAGACTCGGCCATGGAGAAAATGAGAAAGTAAAAAATGTAGAGAAACTATTAATGGAACCCTAAACACTAATCCTAGCGAGCTACAACATTCTGCAAACAAAGATAAAACATTATATATTTATTTTCATTTGGCAGTCAACTAATATGTTGCCTCCACACGTTTTTCCAATTAACGATACATCAATAGAATCTGTGATCAAATGTTTGTTTGCTATCAGGAGTTCTTCTTGGCTAATCAATACCGGAGTATGTGACGAGAATAAATATATATGTTAAAGGACTGATCCGAAAATAACTAATTAAGCCATAAGAAACTGAGTTTGTGTACCTGAGATTTCGGTCTTTTATTTTGTGAAGATTTGTTGATAACCCATGGGTTTCCTAGCGATTCAACACAGAGACTCCCCCGTGGTTAGCAAAAAATGACACGTGAGAGTTGAGATTGAAACAGAGAGATTTGACGTTTAATATCCAGAGATGACGAGGGAATAAAAGAAAATGGGAGAAAATGGTGAGGAGCTCTCTGAATTAAAAATTGATGTACGTGGAGTAAATGATATGAATTCAAGGGAACATGCATTGCAAACCAACGTTACAATCAATTACAGGAAGAGGTATCGTTTATTTACGGTAAAACCCCTAGATGACTTGCCATAGTATAAAAACTTGAAATGCTGATGTGGTATATTATTAGTAGTAGATATTTTTAATTTAAAATATAATAATTTTCGATATAAGTGAATTACTAAATTGGTGGTATAATAATTTATGTTAATGCTATTGTTAAGTTACCACGCGGATTTAAATTCTCAGGGGTTGTCAGTTAAAAAAAAAAAAGGTAATTGGTGGCGACAGACATGTGGATAGCTACGCTTTTCAGTAATGATCTCTCGTCCATGGGCCGAAGTGTTTAGCCTACTTTTAGGCTTATCTTAAGTACGAGTAAAAAGCCCATCTAGTTAAAAGAAAATTTATAAGAATATGTATTCAATTCCCATAATTTTATGTTCGTTTGATGCTTATAACCTCGTTACCATGAACTCCTTGCACCTAGTTCGAGTAGGCACCGATCAATGTCCGTTTTTCACTTAACTTTTGGAATTTTATCCCTTTTTATATAAATAGTGTTTATATTCTCTATTCTCGGATTCAAACCCGGTAAAATCTGACTCGATTTTCTGAACTATTTGTTCCAAGGGTATTAAAATAATTTGTTTGGATCGTTCATCTATGTGTTACCAACAAATCTTTTTGTTAGTGTACACTGAACTTTTCAAACTTAAAAAATAATCATACCTAACATTAGTAGACTGAACTAAAATGAGTTTCATGTCTAAATTAGTATATACAAAAATTTAATATCAAACCTCAGATACAAGATGATTTCCATTACACCTCCACCAATTCAATACATTACAAAACCGACCCAACAAGGTATATGTGGATACATGTGATGCGTGATTATGTTGGTGATATACACTATATACATCTATATACACAAACTTGTAACTATGATCAATTTGGAGCAGAATGAGAGAAACGATACGTATTTGTTTGAAAACACCAATTGTTGAGAGAGGTAAGATCAAAGTCATCTGAATCACAATAAACCACAGAAGGGCTTGAGTGGTTATGTATCCCTTTGTACGTTGTCAATACGTAATCAGGATTGTCTGTATCTCTCTCGATCTGCTTCTTCACGTTGCAATCTGCGTTCGAACACTTGTGATAATGCCTGTTTCAAATAATGAGCATTAATAATTTCGTAAAACTCTAAGATATTCTATAAGATTTGTAATGAAACAGTTTTATTATAATATATAGTGTGGTCCATTCATTGTTGGCAAAACGATTAACAATATCGTCGTTTATGTGTCCACTTGAAATCAAAGGTAACATACAACAAATAACTCAATTATGATATTCTCAAGTGTTAATTGTTATAAGCTTATATCACAACTTGTGGAAAGTGGACATATATAGACAAAAAAAATTTTAAAGTTAAAATATCCCAGTTGATTCCTGACAATCAATTATTTTCTGTTCAATAGATGTTATGCCTTCTACTTATTTTGTATTTAGGACACATGGTCCACATGGAAATATAAGTAACACTAACAAAACCGAGACGTATATCTATACAGTGAAGGTTCAAAAAATCGGTCTAGACGGTGATTAGGTGCCATGTCTCAATGTTTATGAGCTTTCATACGCCTCGATTTTAATGAAATTGACGTATCAAATCAGTTTATTGGTTTAAACGTTCAAATCGGTATTAATCGGTTAAATCGACCAGTTTAATACTTGTTTTTTTTAATATAACATCGCTTTGAATAAATGAAAAAAATTAAGGAAAATATAAAATTAAAAGATGTTTGATTATTAAAATTGTAAATTTTGATTTAGTTAGTCTAATTTTTTTTTTATTGGAACTAAACTATTTTAGTTCTCATAGAAACTAGTGTGAATATATATAACAATTTCCAATAAGTAATATTTTTAACATTCCATATTTTATCAATTATGTTTTGTTATAAAATTATAAAATATTTAAAAAATGTAAATAATTTACCAACGCTTAAGTCTCGCCTAGACTCCAATTAATCAATATAGACATTAAACTCCTACTGAACGCCTAGGTACCGTCTAACGATTTTTTGGACATTATATATAGTATATAATTTTGGTGGTAGTAAATATATGCATGTTGGCATGTACACATATAAACACACATATAGAAACATGCATTTGGACAAGAAACATCTCCTCCAAAGAAGGAGCACTAACTAGTTTATAAATTATACACTACCTATACATGTAAAGTTTGAGTGAAGGTTTTTATATACAAATTCATATTCCACTTATTATTTGAAACTCAGAAAGGAGTGTTATTCTTATAAATGTAGTGATTATATAATATTTCTCACTAACACTAATTTTGAAAAGTGAAATTATTAACTATATGAGTAATGAATAAATGTGAACATTATATATCATGTACTAGACATTGGTTTTATCTTAGTCCTAAAACCGATGAACAAGGTTTTGTCTGTCTTTTCAACACAAAAAAGGGTTTCTTTGTCTATTAACTAACCGATTAGCTTAATGCAAAAAGAGGAGTAATTAACTTGTAAAACTTGACAGCCTCGACTATATTAGTTATCTCAAGTTGCCATTTGACATTTAACTATTCAACGCTTTAAGAGATGCATTCTTTCTAAATTCATCAAGTGGAAACATTCATTGCAATACTCAAATCAACACAACCTATAGCATATGCAACTACAATAATCCAAACTGTCGAATAAACTTTAATTACAAGTATGTACTAGTCAAGTATATGCTAACCAAATAAAAGTATTATACGTCCTCTACGAAGTTAGAATTGATAATTTACCTTGGAAATGGACTACCCCTTATCGGCTTCTTGCCGTATTTCCTCCATTTATAGCCGTCATCTAAAGCCTCTTTTTCAGTTGATTTCGTTTTGAACACATGAATAATTGGATCGTCTTTGTGTCTCTTCCTCTTTTTGATCTCATCTTTGTTACCTCTATATAAAATCATCAGTTTTGATAAATATCACTGTTATAATAACATTCATCAACAACTAACTTTTTGCTAAGATGTATGATATAAAAGTTGACTTACATTTCAAGGCTCATAGGTGAAGTAGCTAGGCTTGTTTGAAGCGGGCTTGTGATTTCTGCAGCCACTATTATTTCCGATGAAGTCCAACTCAAAGTCGGCGACGAAGAGTGGTCCTCACGGCCGATTTCGTCCATGATCATCTCAAAAGTATCCTCAAAATCATCGAATTTGAAAAATTCAGTGAAATCTATGGAACTAGGGTTAGGGTTTGAAGGGTAGTTCATTTTAATTTCTTTTTTCAAAGAGGTTGTTTAGTGTTTTTGGCTGTTGAAGCTAAGAGCAGGAGAGATATTGTTAGGCGGATACTGTTTATTTATACTGCAAAATCTAAGAAAAATAATAATATAGTTAATAAAATAAAAGTCTATTTGCTTTTAAATAAGTAATAAAATAACTTTCATGGCTAGTTTCGTGCGTAGATTCAACGAAACTTCTTCACTAGAATTGCTAATTTGCTAGCGACAAGTGATGTTTCTTTACTATTATCATTTATTTAAGTTAAAAATAAAGTACCCATAAAAGTGGGAAATTTTACTTTCTCACATCTTTAAGGTTTTATAAAAAAAGTTTTAAAGTCTTGTCCAATCAAATACTTGTGTAAAAAATGCATGTTACATCACGGGTCCCTTCATAATAATATTACACTAATATTTCATTTTTGTATATAAGTTCATGAAAATAAATATGGTATAGAGCTGAGTTTGATCTAAATGGAACGGTTCAAGTAGGGATATTTCATTTTAATTATTGATCTTAGAGTGGGATTCAATTCGATATTAGCTGATAAAAGCTATCAACTTGGGATCGTGTTATGATTTCACAAAGTTAGAAAATATTTAAAGTAGCTGAAGAAAAAAGATTTAAAGTAATATTCAAGGAACATTGGCCAATCTAGTAATTTTTATTAATTTCTGAGTTAGAAACCGTTAGATTTAAAATGATACTAAAACTCAGTTTGTTAATCCAAGTAGGATTGCCTAAGTTAAGTGCCGGTTCTATAGTGTAACTCGGTTGAAAATTGATCGATATTAACCATTATATCAATAGTACGTGTTAGGACATCTAAAATTAAATAGAATATATAGTTACCCAAAAAAGAATTAAAGATTTATTAAATTTAATATGTATCAGAGGTCGACTTTTATCTAAATAAGTTGGTTCAAATAGGGTGTATAAACTCGACATACGTATGTCGAGTTTAGAGTGACATATTCGATTTGTAATGGACGGAAGAGCCACCATTTAAACAAGAACATCAAAATTGTGATGAGACGACAATAATACAAATGAGTTCAAACAAGACACCATGAATATTCAAGGACATGTATCAAATTGTAGCAAATATTATTAATAAAATTTCGTAGGTGATTGCTTAGAATAATGTTTTGTGGACCGGGGTCGAAACTATTATGGATCAACGGGCATATAAATTCGTCTAATTTTATGCTGCAATATAATAACAGAGCCAACTAAAATTACTTTGGGACTACGTTTCACATCAGTTTTTTTTTTTTTTTTTTTTTTTTTTTTAACTTTGGCCTAACAAAAAAGTGACAAATATTATTTAAAAGAATTTGAAAGAAATCTTATAGCTCAGATTCTATCTTTTACGGATCTTATACTTATTGGGCAAGTAGTTCCATTGTTATTTTTAATTCTAATACTAATAGCCTTATAGGGCAAGTAGTCAGACATTATAATTAATTATGGTCAAACACCAACCTTTGCATGCGTTGCCAAATCAATAATATAAACAAACATGCACCTATCACATTTTAAAGAGATATTAGATAATTATTTCAAATTTGGGTAAAACTATAGACTCTGCGGTTAATAATGCATTTAAAAAACAACAACTGATAAACTAATTTTCTCAAAAGCAATTCTCAGATAGCGAAATTGTTACCATCAATGATTTTCGTATATTTTTTGCGAGTGGTTAGTTGTATAATCATCTTTTTAACTAAAAAAATTCTGGAATATGCCGATTAAAAGCCATCATGTGATTCATGTAAAGTGCGACTTTTTCTGTAACTATGTAGGAAACGCACCTTTTGTTACAGATATTTTAAATTTATAGTACAAACTTTAGATATATAAGTCGAGCAACCAATAGCGAGACGTAATAGTTGCTACATTAACTATTAATATCTTATTGCATGTTGAGATTGTAAGTGTATCTTATTGCTAGTTACTTCACAACCACTCTTTTGAAGATGGTCGAAGGCAAATGACGTTAGAGAAGATACGTCACCATGCTTACGTCATTTTCCGTGAGCCAATTTTGCCGTGGAGCTGAGTATAAATAATTAAAGTATTAATATAATTTTTTGTCGTTGTTAGGCGCGTGGTGAAGAACCGGTTTGAACGACGAAGCTTGGGGTTTTGCGTCTTGCGCGAGAAATTTACGACGAAAAAGATTTGTCTTTTTTCTTTGTTGAAGACTTGAAGTACTTAAACCTCTAGTTAAAGTCTAATTAACTCATCAAGGCATTAACTATGGTTTAATAAATTATTTCATATTCCATTTTTTTATGTTGTACTTTCCCGTTCCACAAAAATATAGTTTTTACATATTCACATAAAATAAAATAAAAATTAAATTATACTAATATGTTTAGTTTACGTTTAATTAAAGTTTATTAGCTTTAGATAAAAAGATTTTAACAAGGTATAAAAGTAAATAATTTGTTATTTAAATAGGTATCCATTACTTAGTATCATTAAACAGCTTAACCAATTTTAGGTGTTTTAGAAAATGGGAATTCATTGAACTGAATTTTTTATGTTGGCCAAACTTCGAAGATTTACATTGGTTTTCATTATGGTTGACCACGTGAATGATGAAAGTATCTTAAATCTTTGACATGTTTCAAAGATAAGTATGACATCCGTCATCCGGTACAATATTTCCTTGATGAACTTTAAAATCTTCCTTTTTCTTTTAGCCATATATGAAACAGTGTTGATTAAACTAAACTTAACATATTGATAAAGACTTAAACTAAACATATATTGCACTGAATAAGAAGTAGTTCCTCCACTAAACTAGGCTATGTGCAACACAAAAACTGATCAAGTGATAGACAAAATACGGTAAAAACCTGCAACAAAATGTCACTTAAAGTCAATATACATAGTATATTGTGGAAAATTTCACAACGGCCTTTAATTGTTCCGCAAAATCTCCATGGAAAACTCCATTTTAAGAGTGCGACGAACTATTAAAACCAAACTTGAAATCCCATAAATGGCCTTTGTTCCCCAAAATGCTTAGCAATTTGCTTGAATTAAAAAATAACATGTAAACCCATGCAAGCTTATCGAGGCCAGCTAAATCTCAATCGATCCAAAATTCGGCGAGCTAAATCGTATTCCTTACTTTTACTCCTACGGTCCTACCCTTCGATCAAGAAGCAAAACAAAACCGAAGGATTATTAACCGGTTTATTGGATTTTAATTCCGAACTATTCCGGTTTGGTTAAGGCCAGCAGTTATATTTCAATATTTCATTTCCTCTAAATAGTCAAATAGTCAATATTTTTCTTACTAATGTTACTCGTATCATAGAGCGGGGTTTGGAGTTTATTTCAGTTTTAGAAGAGAAACAGCTAATTAAATTAGAAAAAGGGAAACTGCTAATTATTAAAAACCTAATAAATTTTTTGAAGACGTTTCATAAAGACAATTAATACCGTAGCTCATTTCTCCCCTTATAAATAACTAAGGATCATAGTATTATTCATCATCCAAAAACAAACTCAAGAAAAAATAATCATATATCGAACTACTTATAACATTTTTTCCTCTCATCATGGCTATCAGAAACATGATTTTTTTCCTAGCAGTTATATGTGTTGTGGTTTCTGTAAATGCTCAATTACCACAGTTTCCAGCTCCTTTTCCTTTTCTATTTCCATTTCCATTTCCATTTCAGTCTACTCCTAATATGCCAGGATTACCTGATATAACTAAATGTTGGTCATCGGTGATAAATATTCCAGGATGCGTTGCAGAAATTTCTCAATCGATATTCACTATAAAATTCGGTAACATTGGTCCTGCTTGTTGCAAAGCATTTTTGGAAGCTGAAGCCAATTGCATGCCGAAAGTTCCATTCATTCCCTTTTTCCCTCCTATGCTAAAGGAACAATGTTCAAAAATTGCCGGCACAGCTCCTCCTACCACAAAATAGAATTTTTAGAATAATTATGTAACTGTTGAGTTTTAGTTGAAAAAATAAGGTCTAACTTTTATGGTATTGTACTCAAATACTTTTTAATGATATAATAATAGCACTACAACAGTCATTAAAATTACTATTTTTTAGTTTTATGGAATAATATTCTATAATATTGTCACGTCTCATTAAGGTTGCATACATATTTTTAACTAGGCTAATGTGTGTATATATAATATACCAGGGGCCTTTTATTATTGGACTCGGGATCCTTGGCTATCAGAACTCCTGCCTATACCATCAACTAGCCCTGTCAAGATGGAACCAACATGAAAAAAGAGATTTCAATCTCTAGAAGCAAAACGTTCTCACACAATTATAGATACTTAGTGTTTCTGATGTTCTTGCTTCTGAATTGTAGGGAGGGATAGACGTGTTAAAAGTCTTCTAATTTCCACTCTTGGTAATATATATTATTAGAGAACAATTTTCAAGTAGTGTATTTTATATACATAGTACAATTTATATAATAGAACAATAACAAAACAAACAAAGCACAATAATAAAATGTTTTAATATTTATGCATATGTAATACTCCTATATCGTTAAAATGGAAAAAAAATTATTTGGAAATACATATATTCTTGGAGAAAAGAAAACTAATTCAAGGATCAATATGTAACTCTACCAAAAAAAAAGACAGCAAGTGCAAAAACAATATTCGTCTATTTAAGAACAAATCTAAAACATAGAAAATTGGGAAACTAGTTAAGATCTATAAAACTGTATAAATTTAGACAAGTTATAGAGAGAAAAAAATTATCGTTCCTCAATTATAACGAGGTAGTTGGCTTGTAAGTTAATTCTAACGTGACAACTAATACAATAACGTTAGGATGATCAATATATATTTAATTATTTTCTGTTTGTTAATATACGTTAGGTAGTACATATCATAAATTTAAGCACGTATCAGAACGAAAGGCAAGGCCGTAGTTTAGACATGATATGGCCAATGTTTTCTTATTTTTATATACATTAATACATTTAGTCGCTCTCCCAAGTTTGACTTAGTCATGTTGACTCATTCACCAAAGAAATAACTCGGTTAATATGGTTGACAAGACCAAAACCGAAAATTTCACCTTTTTACATATATTTTAGACTCTGTTAAATTGTTTATATTGTGATGTAAACTCGAATCTACTTGAAATCAATGCCATATATTTTGACTGAATTATATATGTATACATACAAGTGATTATTCAACAAGTTCAAATTGATTTGTAGAGATAAAATATTGTGAGAGTTTTTGTTTAGAAATTATTAATACTGTGGAATTGAAACTAATGATATCAAATATCCCATATCATTTATTCCTAAGTAAGTTCTAGACAAACAACTCGGTTTGACTGAATTTTGAAAACTGTGATTGGCTGATTGCATGATGAGTGTGCATCCTTATATTACTAATAGAAAATTTAACAACAGATTTTTTTTCAATATTTTAAAGAATTATCATAAAAATTTGATAAGCTAACGTCATCCATGAGTCATTGATTCACTATTGAGTTCCCAAAAATCGAGTTGTTAAAACTGTACGTAATGTAAAATCATATAAATTATAGGAGTCAATAAGAAGTGGCATAAGCCCATGACCATAAAATTTTGAGGGGTCAACTCATTAGATAAGGACAAGAATCAACAAACTGACGGCGTCTACTATTACAGTGTTTCTTTTAGGTCTCGATATATAAACCGAAACGAAATATTCGAATTGGAACCGATCTAAAAAACTCGGTTCCCTTTTGTTTTGGTTATAATCATTTTATTTTATTGGGTCTTATGTATGTGTATCCGCAGGTATCGGTTCGGTTTCGGGTTTTATCCGATACCCGACAGTGTAACCCGAAAAACTGAACAACAACACAATACACTTAAATATATTTAGGGTTTTCTGGTTTTATGCCTTTGGTCGATTGATCTTCTTGTCTTTACTCGATATACGAATTCTTCTTTCTTTTATGAGTCTTTATTTACTCACAAGTTTCAATTCCGACACAAATCTGGAAACTCAATCGGTACAGTCTTTGGTCACTTCTCCACCATCTGCGTTATCGAGAAACCAATCGAAAGTAATTTTTGACTTAATTTCTCCATTGCGTTGTCATGTTTTTTGATTTTCTGGAAATCTAATTCATTGTAGTTCAATGAAATCCAGTATGTGAGGTCTTCAACAAATAGACTGAAACCATTTGATTTTCGGGTTGAAACATGGAAGATGAAAAAGAGAAGCCTACCTTTAGATAACAATACCATATGGAATTTGACTTATCTCATGCTAAAACAAGTTATGAAGTTCAGATTAACATTTGAGAAGATGGAGGCTAAAGATAAACCGTATGACGACTACTTTATGGAAAAAGTGGATTGAAAAAAAAAAAAGTGGACCAGCTGTAAGAGATGATTTGGATGTTGTTGACAGGTTGGTTCAAATTCTTGGCATAATTTATAAATCTACATTGGTTCTTTCAGCTTCTACCTCTTTTGCATCTCATAAATTCTACAATGAGATAGTCTCTATTACCAGAAACCTAACTGCATTAAGCAAACAAGTAGTTGATGAAGACTTGCAGAAGAAAGCATCATCTATGTTGGCAAAGTTGGAGAAATATTGGAATCCATTTGGGGATAAGGTTGAAATGAACAGGCTTGTGATAGTTTTTGATCCGAGGAAGAAAATGAAGTTTGTTGAGCTATGTTTTGATAGGCTTTATGGTAAAAATAGTGTGGAGTCTACTCATCTTTCTGATTCAAATTATAACAACTTGTAGGATTTGTATGATGAGTATACTAGAGTAAGTTTATTGAACAAAAGTGGTAGTGGTGGCCCTAGTGGGTTTTCTTCTCAATCCCAAGGGTCATGGAGTCAATCTTAGTCTCAAGAACAAGTTGGAAGTGGTTTTTGTCAGAGAACAGTTTTACCTGCTGGTGTTGAAATTGAGGATATGGAAAACATATTTGATGAGATTGTGAAGGAAACATGAATTCAAAACTCATCTAATGAGTTAGATATGTATTTGAAAGAGAATGTGGAGACTCCACATATCCTCAAAGGTTCAGAATATGATGTGTTATCCTTTTGGAAAGTCAACAGTGGGAAGTATCCGGTTCTATCACTAATAGCTAAGGATATACTTACAATGCAAGTGTCTTAAGTAGCATTAGAATCTGCGTTTAGATCCATACAACAAGTTGTTTGACACACTACATGATTGAAGTGTTGATGTGTACTAAGCAATAGTTGAAATGTGAAATCCACATCAATGAAAAAGGAGTCTCAACAATTCAACTACTTGCTGAAGTAGAGCAGCTAGATGATCTTATGAGAGGTAAATTCTTTCTTTTGATTTCTCTTTTAATTTTGATTTACCAATTTTGATTTCTAACATTATGTTCTTTGATTTTTCTAGAGTTTGATACTGATTTCAACATGCAAGGTCTTTAGAGTGACTGAGTGAGGTAACTAAGTCTCTATTCTCGATTATTAGTATTGGCATTTTGAGTCTTTTGACATTATTTTACCAGTTTTACCAATGAAATTGACATTTGTTCTATACTTCTATGTTTTTAATTATATTAGGTCATGCGGATTCTAAGAGAGATAAAAAAAAAGCCATGAATGTGTAATGTGTTTCAAGTTTCCATTTTCCTACTCATCAGTCATCAGACATTCAGATTCAGACTTGATTTTTTTGTCTTTAGTCTTTATTTACTTCTTCGGTTCTTCCTTTACTAGTCAAAGACTACCACAAGGATTCGATCTCAGCGCGATGCACCATGAAGATAGATATTGCAAAAGCATTCAACTCTGTCCAATGGGATTTCGTATTGAATATCTTCACTTCACTGAACTTTCCTTCAAAGTTTATCCATTGGATAAAACTGTGTATCTCCACCCCGTCTCTCTCGATTTAGGTTAATGGGAAATTAGCTAGGTGTTTCCAGAGTGCGAGAGGCTTAAGACAAGGTTGCTCACTATCACCCTATATCTTTGTCATGTGTATGAATGTCTTATCACAGATGCTAGACAAAGCAGCGGTTGAGGGTCGATTTGGTTATCATCCTAGATGCAGGAACTTATCTCTAACACATCTGTGCTTTGCGGATGACATTATGCTGTTTGCGGATGGGACCCTATGTTCAATGGAGGGAATTCTGGGGATATTTAAGAAGTTCGCTACAATATCGGGGCTGAACATAAGTCTTCTGAAGTCAACACTTTTTTCAGCGGGTCTCACTAATAACACTCGAGATCAAGTACGTAGTCAGTTTCCTTTTACTAATGGAGTCCTCCCAGTCCGCTACTTGGGACTGCCCTTGATGACTAGACGTATGACACTGGGGGACTGCCTTCCGCTGCTTGAAAAAATAAGGGGTTACATGTTTGATTCGCAACGCGAAGCTAGATCTCTATTGTTGTTTTCGGTCATTCATTTCGCTTTAATTAAACAAAGCGAAATGAATGAAAAAAAGAAAAAATACTTCCTTTCTTCTATGACTTAGAATTTGAATGTGGTTATTAGTTATAGTGACGAACAATCGATTACACTATATAACATTCAAAATTTCATATAGAGGAAATTAATATAGAATATTTGACATTTATCCGGTTCATGTGATCCCATCATATCAAACATGCGCCCCCATGCCATGGACGTTTGACAGATCTGAAGTTCTGAACGTGGACGAGGTAAGAACACCATGATGGGAGTTATTTATGTCGCCAGCTACATCACTGAGCCAATCTCATTAATAAAAGTGGCACTAAATCTCTAATTTCTAATAACTATAAATATAACAAATAAGCAAAACAAAGTTTCTTGTCTTTCTAGCTTTCGTTATCTCCAAGAAACACAAACTTTTTCTACTAATGGCTTACGGAGGCTTACTTGAAGTCTTTATAGCTTTTCTTGTCTTTATCTTCTTCCATTTCTTGATCCACAAGAAACCCCATCAAATCTTACCTAGAAACTGGCCACTTCTTGGGATGCTTCCTGGTGTGCTCGTCATGCTTCACAGGATTAATGACTATGTCGCAGAGATTCTCGAGGTCTCCAACTTGACTTTTGTCTTCAAAGGCCCATGGTTCTCTGGAATGAACATGTTGATCACTGCAGATCCTGCAAACATTCAACACGTTTTCAGCTCCAACTTCTCCAATTACGACAAAGGACCGGAGTTCAAAGAGATGTTCGATTTTCTAGGAGACGGGATCTTCACTGCTGACTCGAAACTCTGGGAGGATATGAGAAAATCCGCATTGGTCGTGCTTAGCCATCAAGGGTTTCAAAGCTTCTCATTGAGGACCATCACGCATAAAATCAAGAATGGGCTTGTCCCGGTTCTTGATCATTTTGCAGAGGCGAATATGATTTTCGATTTACAAGACGTGTTCCAGAGGTTAGCGTTCGATGTAACCCTTACTCTGGTTACAGGTTACGACTCGAATTCTCTTTCCATTAAAATGCCGAAGAATGAGTATGCGATAGCTATGGATGATGCTGAAGAAGTGGTTGTGTATAGACATGTTAAGCCTATGATCTTGTGGAAGCTGCAAAACTGGATAGGAGTCGGAGAAGAGAAGAAGATGACGAAAGCTAATGCTGCTTTCGACAGATCATGTGCAAAGTATATATCTGCAAAAAAAGAGGAGATAATAAGTCATCACTCTAATATTGGAGAAGAAGCTCATGATGAGGATTTATTAAGCATCTACATGAATCTAGATACTTCCAAGTATGAGCTTTTGAACCCAACAGACGATAACTTCCTCAAAGACATCATCAAGAGTTTCATGCTTGCTGGAAGAGACGCCATTGCAACAACTCTCACTTGGTTCTTCTGGCTTCTCACCAAGAACCCTGAAGCTGTGACCAAGATCCGTCAAGAGATCAACAACACAAATCTACCAAGATCCGGAATGAGTTTAGATGCAGACAAGTTAAACAAGATGGTGTATTTACATGGTGCTTTGTGTGAATCACTACGCCTTTACGCTCCAATCCCGTTTGAGCGAAAGTCTCCCATAAAGCAAGATGTGCTTCCAAGTGGACACAAAGTCGATGCAAATTGGAAGATTTTGTTCTCTGTTTATGCGTTGGGGAGGATGAAGGCAGTGTGGGGAGAAGACGCGTCTGAATTCAAACCTGAGAGATGGATCTCTGAGAGAAATGGAGGCTTAAAGCATGAACCTTCTTTCAAGTTCTTCGTCTTTAATTCCGGTCCAAGAAATTGCTTGGGGAAAAATTTGTCTTTCTTGCAGATGAAGACAGTGGCTGTTGGGATCATACGAAATTATGACATCAAGGTCGTTGAAGGGCACAAGATCGAGCCAGCTTCTTCCATAGTCCTTCACATGAAGCATGGCCTCAAAGTCACAGTTGCTAAGAGCTGCTTGGTCTCATAAACTCAAACCAAAAGGATATCAAACTTGTAATAAATAATTAAAATAAATGAAGCAACAATTGAGAAATGTTAGAGGCAATTGTAAACTAACTAATATGATCTTGGACAAATGTGAAAGTTAAAACAGATCTGAATAGGTGTGAAACTGTGATATACAAGTTCAAGTGGGGCAAAGACTCCATGAACTTTAGAGAGACTAAGCAAACAAATATCATGAAACCTGAAACTTGTTAGGTGAAGTGTCATAGTTGCATCGACTCGTCATACACAGCACTTGCAAGTAGTTACCGTCGATGGAATCATAGACTAAATGGCGTTTATAAACTACACTCGCCGAATCAATTTGGACAAGGTAATACTAGAATTTTAGTTTGTTAATCCCCGTTCATTTCATGGCACGGGAAAACACCTAGTATAGTTTAAAGATTAAAGTTTATAGAATATTCGAAGCGATTGTTAAGTGATTCAGACACCAATCATTTTTACTTTTCTCATAACGATCATATCTCTCATTCAATCTCAAATCTTAACATCCATATAAATATTAACTTTTTTAAAAATATTTGCAAATGATTACATCTAAAGATAGTTATTATGTAGATATAAAATCGAAAGCGTACATATACGCTCCATCACATCACCCTTTAATTAAGGGAATTAAGCTGTATTCAAAATTGAGAATAATGAATTTGTAATTCAAGTAATCCCAATATAGTTTGATATTGTCACCTTCTTGGAGGTCTAACGAATACTTGATAATGCTCCAACCCGATGCCAGAACATAGTCATTGGTGGTGTTCCTGCATTTTAGGATAACAGAGTATGAATCGTTTTCGACGATGTCTAGAACTTCGAGCTCAATACCCTTTTGCAAATTCTCGTTTGTAACATCCATCTTTTTTAAGACGGAGAGCACTTGGGTTTTGGGTAAAAACAGACGTCCATGTTGGTCAACGTCAGTACGTGATAGCGTTTTTGATATGATCATGTCACCATCTAGTCGGAAGTCTTCCATCTTAATTAACTATAAACGTTCTTGAAATATGAAAGGTTTGAAGAGACTGATAACTAATTAGCACAATGCATATGTTTATAACTTTATATACAGTTCTAAGTAAATGTTTTATTTTCATGCTTCTTTAGCCTTAAGTGATAGTTTTAATTTTCTGCAAATTTTACTAAATTAACAAATATTAGGTGATTTCTCGTGCCATGTACATAATTAAATTTTGCTCTAAACCCTATAACTACATATAATATTTGTGTATCTTAAAAATAAAATCTTTGGCACGGGATTATATTTATCTTTAAATCCTTTAAATGCATATAATATTTTTGTATCTATAAATTAAAATCTTAAATTATGAAGGTAAAGTTTATGGTACATTTATGAGATTAAAGGATGGACAAAAGGAAATTTTTGGGAAAGAGGCAGACTTCAATATCTTGCTCCTTAAATAATTACTAAAGGTAAATTAAAGAGAGAAAATTTTATTTTAAAAAAAGCTAAGAGAAAATAAAATAAAAACCTCCAAGTTACAAAAAATACAAGATCAAACTCATAATAAATAAACTGCAAAACAAATCTAAACAATAAATAACCGGCAACATAAAAAACTTCTATATATTATTAGAAAAATATACTACAGTAGTACTAAAACAAGTTTTGTGGACAATTATAGCACACACTCCACAAATTTCCAAAAATAACACAAAAATAATTTAAATTTTGGGTTTGGGTTTAGTATTTTGGGTTTAAGGTTTATTTTTTAGACAATTTTGACATTTTTTAAATCGTCTCCAAAATTTTCGATATTTTTTCTATTAAATTTGTGATATTTTTGGGAATTTGAAAATGATGTGGTAAATTTAGAAATAAAACTTATTTTTGTGCTATTTGTGAAAATTGCCCTAAAAATAACCATTGAAAGATATTTTTTACGCTATGAGAATTTTACTCAGCGATTTTAATCACAAGAAATACTATAATGGAATGCATCAAAAATAAAATAAAAGATTTTAAATTAAACTTTACGAAATTAAAAATTGTAAAAAATTAATTTTTATATATTGTGATATGCAAGTAAAAACTGAGATTTTAGTTTTAAAAATATATTTTTTATCTCGCATCGGTCGTATATAATAAATTTGCTTATCTATACTGCATTTTTTATTTTTTTGTTAACCGGATGAACTTCATAAAAAAACCGAGTTTTCTTGCCATTAAAAATTCTTATAGGTGATCAACCTGCAAGGTGTAAGATTTTTTCTGCAACACCTAAATGGAATCGATGCCAGTCCTAAGCCCATATGGAGACTCCACATCTGAAGCAGGTACACCAACCCACCACATCTTGGTTAATATAACACATTTTTTAGTGAAATAAGTTAAACAAACGTGGACTACAAAAAAACTTAAGCCCTATGAGTATATGCAAAATTTTCATATCTTTGTTTTTCCATGCAATAATATATATAACTATTTCAATAAAATTTCGAGTTATACTATCACATGGATTAGCACCGGTCATTGCCTATCTATATTTTAAAAGATAAATTATATAGATTTTATCTTCAATTTTAGTTTACATCACCAAGCATTATATAAAAACACTAAACAATGACACATTAACTTGTAAGGAGATTAATTTTCTATATATTAAAGAGAGTTAAGTTTTCTAAAATATAGATTACCTCTATGATCGATCGAGAAAGTTTTATTCATGCATCTTGAGTTATTTGAATTAGATATTGGATTATATTGGATATTGGTTCAGTTTTTACATCCACTCCAAAACTGAGCTTAACAAAAATAGTTAACCGCTTTTGATTTTCGGTTGGTATACTTATAAAGAAAAAACCTCGAAAACCAGATAATTCGAATTTAAAACTGAATCAGGTGTCCCTAGGCTTCACACACAGACATACTATATATTGCTGAAATGTGTTTGCAAAATGTAACTCAAACATCTCAACAGAGACGCGCTGGAGGGTTAAAAATCTAACTGACACTGACGATGATGACGAGGAGGAGGAGGTCATCAGCTTGTGGTCTACTGATTCTCACAGAAACATAAGACTCGCAACCTGACTAGCAAAGAGATAGGATAGCAAACAAGTTGGTCCTTTCTTGCAACGTAACAGCTTATGGTCTGTGATTCCTTCTATCTCAACTTTCCTCACACTATTTCTTTTAGGATCACAATAGAGAACATAAAATGGTAGTTCCCAAAAATAAATAGGTGCCTTTATATGCAGGATGCGTGAAAAAGTAAGTAGCGACGAGAAAACGAAACAATCTTCGACACGCAGCGGAACCTCGCTAGGGTTTTTACCGGTAATCGTTTGAGTATCTCCATTTTGAGATCAATCGGAAGCAGATCTGAGTTGGTGCTCCGGTCGTTTGAAATCTTTTTCCTCCGTCTTCTAACCCTAAGTGACGACGCCGATGTTGATTCCACGATTGCATCGCTGGTTTCGACTCTGTCAGTGTTGGAGATTCCATGGCGGCTAGAATGTAGTGAAATGTTCTTACAATGTCATTTGCAAGCTTCGCTCTCTCTTTTCATGGCGGAGAGAAAAAAACACAAAAAGTGTCGATTTTGGTTAGTCTCTCAATAGGACTCTCAATAGGAAGTTAGAAAATTTGCTGATTTTAGCCGCGTTTGCGTTTTGAATTTTTGATAAAACATGTTGCCGTCTTTTATTTATAATCGAGAAATGAGTGTTGGGTCTGAGGATGGAAACGGCAAACGTTTCCATTACTAAATATCCAAATGACAATAACAAGTCATCAAGTTAATGTAGTCCAACTATGTCTTGTGGTTTCCGTTTAATGCTATACTTAAAGAACTAGGATTTAACCTGCGGTATACCGCGAAACAAAAATTTAATTTGTTATTCTGTATATAATGATTTATTATTTATAAAATTTTAAAATTCTGATTCAAAGAATAATTTTTTGAACTTTTATTATAAGTAACATAGTTAAAAGTTATAAATATCGTTGTTCGGTTGTTGTATTTTTTTGTTAAAATATTTTTTTCTGATTTAATGTTGTATAATTATTTATTGTATAAGATATATGAATATCGTATGTTGTGTTTTGGCCATATTTTCAATATCTACTATTTTTAGTCTCTGAATCGTTAATTTTTGAAAATATGTTAGTCCACTTATATCATAATCGAATGTGTATATATTCAATTTATTATACATATATCTATATATCGAAGATAATTTATTTAAGTTATTCTACATTTAATAAAAATATTAGATTGTAATTGAGCTATAGTATTTTTTTAATTAATAATTAATACGGCTCCACCTGCTGCAAGCCTCACTCAGATCCGCACCCACATCCCCATCATTCTCGACATGAACAAGATGAACTACGATTCGTGGCGCATCCTTTTTGAAACTCATGGTTTCAGTTTCTCTCTCACAGGCCATCTCGATGGCTCCTCTCTCCCCACCGGACCGACAGACACAATCTGGAAACAACTTGATAACACGGTTAAGATATGGATCTACGGTACAATTTATGAATCCCTTCTGAACTCGGTTCTGAAAAACCAGTGCTCTGCTCGTGACGTCCGGCTCATGCTAGAGAACTTGTTTCGCGACAACAAAGAGGCTCGTGCAATCCAACTGGAAAACGAACTCCGGAATTTAATGATTGGTGATCTTGCAGTCCATGACTATTCTCAAAAACTAAAATCGATCTCGGATACGCTCGTCAATATCAATTCTCCAATCACAGATCGCACCTTAGTCATACATCTCCTGAACGGAAAGTTCCAAGTTTGATAACATCATCAATGTTATCAAACATCGATAACCACAATGTTCATTTGGAGAGGCCAGATCCATGCTCATCAACGAAGAAGATAAGCTCAAGACCAAACGATAATCCATTCCTAACAACGATGACAATGCTTCATCTCCTCAGGTTCTCCTTGTTTCCTCACAACAACAATACGAAAATCGCTCTACACCCTCAAACCAGCAATTTCAGTACAATCATGGAGGAGGACGAAACAACAGAGGACATCGAGGAGGAGGTCGTGGCACCAAAGGTCGTAGCAGCAACCCTAACTACAACGGTGGAAATTGGGGATCTGGAAATCAGTCTTGGACTTGGCCCAATCAGCCTCAGTGGACTACTCCTCCTCAATGGCCCATTTATCCACAATGGCCCACTATGCCAAATTGGCCTAATACATCGTCGCAACATTCTCACGGCCAGACACGTTTTCACACAGGCTCTAAACCACCACACATGTCACCACATCCAGTACAAGGGATCCTTGGTCATGCGCCTCCCCCGAATGGCTCTGCATATATCATGACAACTCACCCCACAGCTTCTCCAGCAAGCACAGACTTCATCCCCACCACTCTCGCCAATGCATTCAACACCATGACCTTCACGGATCCTAACGACGCTGGCTGGTATATGGACACCAGAGCCACCGCTCACCTCACAGCCCAACCAGGTACACTCTCTTCCCTCTCCTCGTCTACTCATACTCCACTACTTCTCGTCATTGTTAGTAACGGCTCCGTAATTCCTGCCACTTCTTATGGCCATACATTCATCCTATCTAATTCTCGTCCCCTCTATCTCAACAGTGTTCTTATTTGTCCAAAAATTTTAAAAAATCTCATCTCTGTTTGTCAATTTACTATTGACAATTTTTGTTCTGTTAAATTTGACCATTTCGGTTTTCTTGTTAAGGATCTTCGTATATGAGCACCTCTCATCCGATGTGATAGCCAAGGCCCTCTATACTCTGTCTCCTCACCCTCTTCTCATACCTCTCCTCAAGTCTTTATCACCTCCACTTCCGCTTCAACTTGGCACCACCGCTTAAGCCATCCTGGCAACTCTGTTTTTCGCATTTTAGTCTCTTCCAGTTTATTTGATTGCTCCAGCAATGATGTTTCTTCTTTATGCCATGCTTGGCAAATTGGAAAACATATTCGAAAACCATTTTATTCTTCTACTACTACTGTTTCTTCTCCTTTTGAAATAATTCACTCCGATATTTGGACTTCCCCTGTTACAAGTGTGAGTGGCACCAAATACTATGTTATTTTCTTAGATCAATTTTCACATTTCATTTAGATTTATCCTATTCGTTACAAAAGTGAGGTTTTCGCCAAATTTTTACACTTTTTTAATTTTGTTAAAACTCAATTTCAAACCCCCATCAAAGCATTCCAATGCGATAATGGCGGAGAATTTAACAATCGACAAATTCTGGATTTTTTTTCCACTCATGGTATTCAACCTCGGTTTTCTTGTCTTTATATCTCTCAACAAAACGGTCGTGCTGAACGCACTCTTCACACAATCAACAACCTCGTTCGTGTTCTTCTCTTTCAAGCTAATATGTCTACCACTTATTGGGTTGAAGCCTTAAACATGGCTGCTCACCTTTTTAACATTCTTCCTTCAAGTGCCGTAAATAATCAAATTCCTTTTACTCGTAATTTTAACAAACCCGCTACATACGATCATCTTCGCATTTTTGGTTGTTTATGTTACCCCAATCTTCTTCCCACCACCGCCAACAAGCTCTCTCTACGCTCCACTAAATGTGTCTCTCTCAGCTATCCGTCTAACTGCCGTGGGTATCGTTGTCTCGAACTCTCTTCTCGTCGCATAATTATTTCACGTCATGTAGTCTTTGATGAATCAACTTTTCCTTTTTCAACTTCACCTCTGCCTACTTCTCCAGCTTATCAACCCTTAACGCTTTTACCACACACTCAATCTCCCATTCTCCAACCCTCCATTACATCTTCTACTTCGCCTTCCACTATCTATGTCCCCACTAACGTTATACCCGAAACAACAACGCCTCCTTCTCCTCTCTCTTCATCTGTTTTGCCAACTACTATATCATCTTCTCTTCCTTCTTCTTCTTCAACTCTACCCAACACAACAACACCTCCTACTTCTTCCTCATCATCTACTGTACCTAACAATTCACCATCTCTTTCCTCATCTCCAACTATCTCACCCGAACCCTTAGCTCCACCTCTGTCACCACAACCTCATCAAATGCAAACTCGAAGCAAAAGCGGCATAAATAAGCCAAAACAGATTTTTTCTCTTCACACCGATCTCATTTCTCCTCTTCCTCTATCTCATATTCAAGCTCTCAAAGACCCACATTGGAACAATGCTATGCAAAGTGAAGATGATGCTCAAATTACCGCAGTCACATGGGATTTAGTCCTAAGGCCACCTAATACTAACGTGGTTCGCTCTATGTGGTTGTTTAGACATAAATTTAATGCAGATGGATCTCTCTCCCATTACAAAGCTCGGCTCGTCACCAACGACAAGTCTCAGCAAATAGGCATTGATTGTGACGAGACATTCAACCCTGTTGTCAAACCAGTGACAATCCGGTCCGTCCTACATATAGCTCTTGAACGAGATTGGCCTATTCATCAATTAAATGTCAAGAATGCATTCCTTCACGGCAATCTAGAAGAAACTGTCTACATGCATCAGCCATCTGGCTTTACTAACCCAACGAAACTGAATCACGTTTGCCTTCTCAAAAAATCACTATACGGTCTCAAACAAGCTCCTCGCGCTTGGTTCCAACGTTTTGCTCAATATGCTATCAAAGTCGGTTTCAAAAACAGCAAAAGTGACAGTTCACTCTTCGTATTACGTCGTAGTTCTGAAATTGCATATCTTCTTCTCTACGTGGATGATATCATTCTCACTGCTTCATCACCCTCACTTCTCAGGTCTATTCTTTCCTCACTTAACTCTGAATTTTCAATGACCGATCTTGGATTACTTCACTATTTTCTTGGTATTTCTGTTTATAGGGACATTAACACCATGATGTTACACCAACAAAACTATGCAGCAAACATCTTACATCGCGCCAATATGTCAAACTGCAAACTGTGTACTACTCCTGTTGACACAGCCGCCAAACTAGATGCAGACGTTGGCCCACCTGTAGCAGATATAACACTATAACGAAGCCTCGCCGGTGCTCTACAATATCTAACCATCACGCGACCTAACATTGTATACGCAGTCCAGCAACTATGTCTATTTATGCATGATCCCTGATAGCCACACTTTACAACAATGAAGCGGGTTTTTCGCTATATATAAAAGGAATCATCTCCCAAGGCTTACACTTGTCCAAATCAACAACCTCAACTCTCACAGCGTACACTGATGTGGATTGGGCCGGTTGCCCAAACACACGACGATCCATCTCTAGTTTTTGCATTTTTCTCGGACGTAATTTAATCTCGTGGTCCTCAAAACGACAACCAATAGTCTCTCGTTCTAGTGCTGAAGCTGAATATAGAGGTGTTGCGAATGCCGTAGCCGAGACCATATGGATCCGCAATCTTCTTCTAGAGCTAGACTGTCCGATCTCTACCGCCACACTCGTATATTGCGATAATGTGAGTGCCGTCTACCTCTCCACAAATCCCATTCAACATCAACGCACAAAATATGTCGAGCTTGACATACTATTTGTACGAGAAAGGGTTGCACTAGGACAAGTTCGAGTCCTCCATGTGCCTTTATCACATCAATATGAAGATATCTTCACGAAGGGCTTTCCTACTTCTTTATTCAATGCCTTCAAGTCCAGCCTTCACGTTACAAATTCATAACGTTTTGACTGTGGGAGGATATTAGAATAAGAAATCATATCTCTCTTTATGTATTTTAGGCAATATATTAACTAGCCTCTAACGGCTATAGTCTATTATGCTTTGTATATAGCCTTTGACTAATAAGACTCTAGACGATCGATTGAGACTATACCTAATCTAATAATCAGGACACACACGAAAATCAAGATAGTGAGGAGGAAAATCTTCAATTAACCTCCAAGAATTCCCATTACCTAATGTCAGAACCCGAAACTCCTCAGCTAAACCACGTCTCTTAAGAACATGCATTCATACTGTCATACACAACACTTTGTAATCATCATCAATGGAATCATATCCCAAGAAGTGGTGCATATATATCCTCTCAGAATCGATCTTAGGCAAAGTAATGGATCGTCTAGTGCTAGGGTTGTATACCATGAGTTTTAGACACAGGTCCAGAACAAATCAAGCCGTGAAAGGAAGGAACAACAGTTGTGCACGGTACAGTTTTAGATAATATGTCACCTCGACTTTGGGTGTGACTCGCTGAGAAGAAGAAATGCTTCGGGGAACACATGCCTTTGAATGTGAAGATGAGATTTTGAGGATTAGTCGAAGACTTGATCAAGTAGGATTTCATGATATCTCGGTTGCTAATGATGGATGCTCATTCTTTCGACGCATAGAAACCTAGCTAGGGTTTTAACGGGTAATCTTTTGAATATTTCAGGAATGAGATCAAACGGAATCTTATTTGAGTTTCCTTTGCTTATGCTCTGATCATCAGAGATCTTATTTTTCGGTATGCCACGAGTCAGCTTTTGAGAACATAAATTTGAAGAAAACTTTAATTTTTTATTATATATGATTTAAACTTTTTTCAAGTTATATTTTATTTTAACATGTAAATAACATTTTTTGTTGAATAACAAATTTCACATTTTTTTTTGTAAAAAACAATATCATCTTTCTTTGTTTTTTTATAAAAAATTATCTCTATATATTTATATTTAATAAATATTTATATCTTTCTATATCAGTTAATTAATTTACCAATTTAATAAATAGTTGGCAAAACGCAAGGCATCTCAGCTATACTTCATTTCTTCACATCATTTAAAGATATTAAGTATAAGATGTTCATTTTTTTTTTCTATTTTTATGGTACATATCGCATAGTCTCATATAAGTTTTTTCTGTATTTTCCTTTGCTTTAATATACATATAATTCATATATAATAAAGTAAGGTTTCTTTCAAATTCAGACTCTACAAACTGATATGTGCCATCATTTCTTTTAACATGCATGTGTCTTCTCTTTAACGCAAATGTACATCATTATCTATTTTCATGAGATTTACACAAATAATAGTATTTAAGTGAAAATTTATTTTATGTTTTTTTTTTATCTTTACATCATTTAAAGATATAAAGTATAGTTTTTTTAAAAATATTATTAAATTTAAGGTTCACACACTATTCAAAATGTCGGTATAGATTTCTTATGTCGATAAAAAATGATGTTGTTTTTATCGTTAAATTGTAAACATAAATTGTTTTACAACAAATTAAAGTGATATAATTAGTTAAATGTTGGGTATAATTTTAAGTATGAAAATTATATTGGATAAACTTCATTGTAAATTATATTGTAAGAGATTCCATGAAAGGTCAATACGGGCCGTGACCGACAAGAATCAGGTCAATACGGATCGTAACCAGATTTTGGGAATGACCTTATCTTCTAAATTTTCAAGAATCGCTGAATTTATCAAGAGAATATTTGGGGTGATCTTATCAAGAGAATATTTGAAATGACTTTATCATGTGAGGAGGCACTGACTCGAGTATGAATTCCACGAGGATAAGGATCAAGGAGATTTATCTATAAAAAGAGAGACCAATTCGGCACATAGAGACCTAAAATCGAGAGCAAAATCCAAACTTAACAGAAACCGCAAGACTGCAACAATCTACTCTAAAATACGACTAAAGTTTATAGATTGATTCGTTATGGCTTAATTGTTATATTTTGCTATTGATACTTTGATCAATTAAGAGATTATATTCAACTATTTTCTTTGTTTTTTGTATACTCTTACAAATCGATTACTTTTACCTAGACAGTAAACATAGATGATTTTGAAGTTTTTATAAATAGAGGGTTAATTTCGTTAAAGTTATTTAGTTGAGTGTTTGTTTCGATAAAACTTAGTTGAGAATTTTAAAATGAATATGCTAATACTCAAGGGTTTTTGGCGAAGAGTACTTTTTGAACTTTGATATGGTGTTTGTTGTTACACCATATGAGTTCTATTTGCGCATTTGTCACTTTATTTATGATCATTTTTCCTTGTTTGACACCAAATTAAGGTGGTCTCCAACTTTTTGAACTTTAATGTGCCATTGTTGTTACACCATATGAGTTTTACTTGCACATTTGTCACTTTATTTATGATCATTTTTTCATGTTTGACACCAAATTAAACTGGTCTCCAACTTTTTGAACTTTAATATGCGATTGTTGTTACATAATATGAGTTCTACTTGCACATTTGTCATGTTATTTATGATCATTTGTTCTTGTTTGACACCAAATTAAACTGGTCTCCAACTTTTTGAACTTTAATATGCGATTGTTGTTACACAATATGAGTTCTATTTGCGCACTTGTCACTTTATTTATGATCATTTTTCTTTTTTGACACCAAATTAAGGTGCTCTCCAATTTTTTGAACTTTAATATGCGATTGTTGTTACACAATATATATCAATATATGAATTCTATTTGCGCATTTGTCACGGATCACGTTTTCCTTGTTTGACACCAAATTAAGGTGCTCTCCCACGTTACATGTTTAATTTGCATAACTTTGAGTAATTTTGTAAAAGTAAATGTATACTACTCTGGATGCTACTTTTTACACCGGTTAATAAAAAAGAGAAAAAAATATCTTCAGTTGAATCGCCAAAAAAAGAATTTATGTAAGTCATATTTTAGAAGATAACTTTGCTAAAAATTCAAACATGGTTAGCTCACTCGAAATTGAGAAGGTTTGCTTAATTTAAATTTGAGTATAAGGCCATATCGAAAGAATGACGATTTACTTTTTAGTTTTTATAGATCCGTTACATGTATAACATATAAGATGCATTGAATATTATTGAAAGCTAACTCTGAGATTATTAAGCACAAAACTTTATATCAATTTATAGTTAGATATATATAAAAGATTAAAAGGTAATTTATAGAAGATGAAGAGCGTAATGCCCAAGTTCAGAAGAGAGAGGGTACATATTAAATACACGCCGAGACTATGAACATAAACAAACTGTCACCAAAAAACGATAAAAGATCATCAAAACCTTCCAAGTATAAGTAGATGAAATATGTACAACTACAGCTGAAGAACAAACATTTCTGTGGAGGTAAGAGCGAGCACTCTTAGAGAAACATGAGATTATCAACCTGACCAGAGAAGACGGAGACTATGTTATGATATGGATCCTTATCCCAAAGTGGAACCTTTAGTTCTCTGATTCCTTCTATGAAGACACTTCTCATAGTATTTTTCTTTGGATGATAATAGAGAACATTAAATAGTTTTGAACACACGTGTTCGGGTGCCAAAACAGCTCCCCTGCATCATTAGCACAAACGACATGGTGAAAAAAGTAAGCATCGCAATCAACTGTAAACGGAACATAAGACATCTTGGACCATTCATGTTTTGCAGCATCCTCTAGAACCCACAAATTAATTCTACAATCAGCAATTCCAGCGAACAGGATAGCAACATTTCTTTCATAGCGTGTCAGCCTCGGACGCACATAAAGGTCTGGTCCTTTTATAAGATCAAACTTTTCAGATCTAACATCAAAACTCATGACTGCATGACTGAGGGCTTTGTCGAGCAAAGCTACATAATACAAAACACCATTGATACATATATCAAGAGATTCATGAGCACAAAGACAGTGAGGAGGAAAGTCTTCAATCATCCTCCAACAATTCTCCTTTCTCAAAGTCAAAACCCGAAGCTCATGAGCTAAAAAGCGTCCCCTATCAACATGCATGCCTTTCATCATACACAACACTTTGTAATCACCATCGATAGGATCATAACCCAAATGGCGGTAGATAGGATCATAACCAAAATGGTGGTACATAGATACACTCAGAATATCAATCTTGGGCAGAGTAATGGATCGTCTAGTGCTAGGGTTAGATACCATGAGTTTAGAAGGAGGTCCATGGCAAATCAAACTGTGAACAGAGAGAGCAACGGTTTTGTACGGTAGAGCACGACAATTCATAAGGTAAGTTACTACAGGGGATGATGATTCACCTCGATCTTGGGGCTCAAGCAATGAGAAGAAGAAATACTTCCCGGATTCTATGCCTCCGATTGTGAAGATGAGACTTTGCGGGCGAGTCGAAGACTTGATCAAGTACGATTTCATGAAGTCTCTGTTGTGAATAATGGAAGTATATTCTTTCGATATGCAGATGAACCTAGCTAGGGTTTTAACAGGTAACCCTTTGAGTATCTCCAGGATGAGATCAAAGGAAATCTGAACTAGTTTCCTCAGCATGTTATCAGATCATCGGAGATCTTCGTTTTCTTCTCTCTCTGTCTTTCCATTGTGGTGATACGGACGAAAGACGTCGATTTGACTTCCCACCCACAAAAACTTAGAGGAAAAAGAGAAGAAATAAGAAAAGATGAGAAAACGTGGTGCCGTTCTAAACGGTTGGGAATACGAGTAAACGTGGTGCCGTTTTTCCATTACTAAACCACCTGTAAAATTAATTTCAAAATTAATGAAAAACAAAAAAATACTTTAATTATTTCTCCATCTCTCCTATACTTTGCCCATAAAAAGAGGGAGGGTGAGAGAGATGTAGCCCGTTAGTAAAAGAGAAATAGCCAGTTAGTGTACAATTTATAAAATATTGGAGACAAAGTTTAGAGATCGCCGGTTCAAATGATATTTGAAAGAAAACTATATAAAATATTTTGGTGTTCGGTCCAAGAAGATGTACAGACATAAACCCAGAATCTCTTAGCTATTCTAGAAAAAAATAAAAGATTTCAAAGAAGAGAATGAAAGATAATAACAAACAGATACCAGTTTTTACTTCATGGAAAAAGTGGATATGACCAATTTGAAGCGACAACGGTTCCAAACCATTGTCGTTTAAAAGTTGGTTTCATCAATGTTTTTCCATGAAACAGAAGCTTGAGTTTCTAAAGATTTTGGTTGGCCATGAGCTTTTTCCATGGCAATCTTAACGGATAACTCTTTGTCCGAGATGTTTTTCGTGAAGTTGAAACGAATCTCTCTTTTTAGACATACAATAAGAACAAGATTTGTCAAAGTATGATATAAAAGGAAAGTTGGATTCTACAATTTTAGTGAAAATTTCACATCAGCCAAGCACCTTAAGCCCAAATTTCAACCTTTAGTTCTTAATCTTTAACTGATCTTGATGTAACTAGATTGGTTTGGATCAGACTAGTTTGGGTTGACTCATGTTATCTTCATTTGGATTTAATATTAACTAGAACTTTATTTGTGAGCTAATTCTATTTTTAATAATCTGGAATTTAGAAATATGTTTTTTACAGTATTAACTATATAATAAAATCTCAAAATATATAAAACCAATTTTGATTTTTCTATAATTTGTAAATATCAAATGATGTTAGGTTTTGGTTCTTGGTTGCATACTTCCATGTATGCAAGGTATATGGATGGTCCGGCCTCTAGGTGGTCATATTCTCGCCGCACATCCTTTTGATTTTTTTATCTTGGAATCAATCATTTCCTTCATATATTTTCCGGTTTCCAGTTTTCCACCCACCAAACTCCTCCACTTAAATCCACATGTTTGATAAATTTATATTATATTTTTATCATTATAAATGTTTGTATCTTGGATAATATTCATCGTATGTTCTTACTTTTAAAGATGAACACATACCTGGTTTTAACAAAACTTACCTTGTTACTTTTGTCTTTCACACCTGTAATGATTATTACGTCTCCATAAAAAAATATACATGGAAACAAATTAGATATGTATTGAAGTAGGAATTTTTGGAAACTCTGTAATTTAGAGAAAAGGCAGAACAAAAAAAAATGTTAAAGAGAAATTTTAGATGAATAAAAATAAGATTTATCTTCGCAGATAATTATAAATAGTAGAAAAAACTAAATTTCATTAATAAATATTGGGTATCTTTTAGATTTTTTATTAAGCGTGGACAATAAAATTCGAACCAGAACCGATTAAAAAAAAAAAGAACCGAACCCGGAACCGGTAAAATATCTCATTGGACCCTAAATTCTTAGATTCGAAGAACCAGAATCGAAGCCGAACTCGAACCAAGAACTGAATGAGTAACCGAAATACCCAAAATATAATAATATATTTAAAATAATAATTATATTTTAATTTTTTATTGCAATTATTAACTCGAAAATATTAGTTTTTTCTAAATCAAAAAAACCAAAATACTCCAAATAACTAAATTATCCAGAAATTTTAGATATATTTTATAAAATTTAACCAAATTTTATTTAAGTTTAACTATTTTAAAAATATTTCCCAAAATTTCGGGTACCCGGAGCCGAACCGAAACCGATAGGACCAAAGCGATTCTTTATATTTACCATATTGGGTCCTAAAATCTTCTATCCAAAAGATTCGAACCCAATCAAATTTTATCCGAACTCAACCCGAGTACCCGAATGTCCAATTCTATTTTCTACATTTCTCAAAATTTATCTAATTGTTCAATATGCGCATAAATATAAATATAAAGTCTAGTCTCATCCAATTTTTAAATATGTGCATAAATGTAAAGTCTTGTAATAAAATTATATTCTTTTCCAAAAAGAAAGTAGAAAGATTTCACAGCACGGACAATTGCAAAAGCAGGTGAGAAAGAGAGAGTGCCACAACCTATATTGGAGACGAAAACATCGACCACCAACTTTCATAGTGCATATAAATCTGCTGGGATAAAGATAGCTTCATAGCCACCAACCTCTTCTAATTCTTTAATACATAATGAATTTTTATTATGTTTTCTTTGCCATCAAATCTTTTATATGCATGTTTGTGATTAGACACACAAAAAGGATATATTTAGAAGAATATGAAACAAACCTTTTTAATCCTTACGTTTCATGAGTAACTAGGTAGTAGGTAGCAGATTCTAATATATCAAATGCTTAGAAAAAAATATTAACTTTTTTAGAAAATCAAATATCTAGAAGATGATTTATATAACACATATTAAGATCTCTTTTGTGAGAGTTTTTCCTCCTAAGTATTATTTAATTGATATCATTTAGATATTTTTTGAAGTGTTATGTTAATATGTTTCCAAGTCAAAACCAATAGCAATTGGTGTGAATTAGTTTATATCCGTTAAATATTATTTTAGGTCAAAACTTATTAAATCTATCTATCTTGAATCTTACCACCAGATTGGCATAACATATACACATATCAGATCAATTAGGCTATGCTATCATATTATATATATATCATAAATTTATATTTTGAAACTAGTAGACAATAAAAGATTGACTAAAACCTCTCATGTATTATTTTATGTATTTCAAATATGTAATTTTTAATTAAATTCATTTTCAGATATCTAATAAAATAATTAAAACTTTGAATATTTTGTAGAAGTGTACCATGACATCAAATCTAGTAACCATTCTGTCATAACATCCTTTATTAGAAATATTCACACATTTCATAACCTACAACTGCTAAGTTTTTTATGGATTTACAAACATTTTTTTAACAATGAACATTTTGTTATAAGTTTGGGCTTAATTAACATATTACTAGAAAATAATAATTAAGAAGTGTTTAAATATGGTGGTCAAAACAACTAATGACACGCTTAAAGGCCATCACTGTTTCAGCTTCACCAACCCCCTTTTATTTGTTCTCTTCTCTGTCTTAATTATCAGACCAACCAAAAGAATTAGTCCCTTACTAAAAAAATATATATAAATAAATAAAACCTTAAATCTAAAGTTTACAAAACTGAGAAAGAACAAAAAGTCGCCTCATCCGCCGGCGGGAGAAAATTTCAGGTGAAACCCTTTCTGTTAATTTGTTCATTCTTCTTGATTCTGCAGGTCGTAATCTTGTTTTCTTCTTTAATGGATAGTTCTGGTTTTTTTCTTATATGTTCTGTTTTTGTCAGGAAAGTGTCAATTTTTAAAATTCCTTCCTCTTCTGCGGTGCAATTTGATTTGGATAATCTTTATTATTTTCTGGAAAGTTTGAATTTTTTGTTTGGAAGTTGGGTGAAATTGTATATCACATGAAGTTGGGTGAAATTGTATATCACATTCTCATTGAATAATCATTCTTTTTTGTTTCTTTATTGCTTTTTTTTTTTCTTCTTCTTTTCTTGCTGTGCTATGCTTTTAAAAATCCTCATTTGATCGATCCTGTCAAGGGAGTGGGTAAATTTTGAACTTTGAAAAAAGTTATGGAGTTTCGATTTCTGTCGGTCAGGGTCTGATGTAGACTGGTAGGGGTTTGGTAATATTGATGTCCATAGTCCTTAATTATGGCCAAATTCTTGTCTTTTAGGTTTTGTCAGTTGCAAAGAAAGCTGAATCTTGTTGAAATTGCGTTTGCAGGGGTTTTGAATAATTTGTGTATTGAAGATTGTCTGAGATGGAAGCAGCTATTGCTCAAAAGTTTCAGTACCCATCATGGGTTGACTGGAGAGAGTTTGAGGGGAAGCCGCCGCGTGGTTCATTGCGGTATTCTCAGCGAGCTAAGGAAGAGAAAAGGTTCAGAGGTCTTGCTTTTGCTCATTTGCAACCTGAAAGAAGAGACAGATCAGTTTCTTCAGAGGTTTCATGTTCTGATAATAACTCTTCAGGTTGTTGTAAAAGCATTTAGAAATTCCATAGCTTCTAGTAATTGATGAAGGAAATCTGATTTGATTTTTGGATTCTGTAGCATTGTTGGAAGCAGGAAGTGTTTTTCCATTTGATGAAGATCTAATTCTCAAGGCAAGTAATTATACTATTATCTCTAGTGAAATGTGTTAGATTTATTTGTCTTCTATACAATCTTACTGGACACTGGATACATGAGCTTTGCAGAGAAAAGCAGAAGAGGTTAAACCGTATTTGAATGGACGATCTATGTACCTTGTTGGTTAGTTTCTTTGTCTGCTCCTTTGTTTTCATATGGTTACTTTTTGATACTTGTTTGTAATTTGATGACTCCGTGATGAACTCAGGGATGATGGGTTCTGGGAAAACAACCGTGGGGAAGTTAATGTCCAAAGTGCTCGGTTATTCCTTCTTCGACTGGTATGTATATGCTACTGAAGAGAAGCCTTATACTGTATGTGTTTTAAAAGCCTCAATGGAAGTCTCCTGGAAATTTTGTTCTTTGATTTGGAGTTAGTTATGAATGTGGTTTGATATTCTGGATGTGTAACCTTCTATAAGTTTTCTGGATGTGTCAGCGACACTTTAATTGAGCAGGCGATGGATGGAACTTCTGTTGCAGAGATATTTGAGCATAACGGGGAGAGTTTCTTTAGAGGAAAGGAGGTTGGTTTTGTGATTCTTGTTTCAAGCTCTTCTTCTTCTTCTACTCTTTGTTTAGTGTGTTGTGATTCATTGTACATATTTTCAAGCTCAGTTTCTTTCTTTCTAGACTGATGCCCTAAAGAAGCTCTCTTCGATGTATCAAGTTGTTGTTTCCACCGGTGGAGGTGCAGTAATAAGACCCATTAACTGGTGTGTTCCCGTTATCCTGTTTGAAGTATGAAGAAATGAAACTCGGTTCCTTGTTAAATTTATTTGGTAATCTGATGATATTATCAGGAAGTATATGCATAAAGGAATCAGCATTTGGCTAGATGTGCCTCTAGAAGCCTTAGCCCATAGAATTGCTGCTGTTGGAACTGATTCACGACCACTGTTACACGATGAATCAGGAGATGCATACACAGTGGTACTGATCTGACTGTTGTACAATCATAAGCCTTGGATATTTAACAGAGAATTCATCTTTCTTTGGGTTTGTGATCGTGAATGGATTACACGTAGGCTTTCAAGCGTCTTTCGACTATTTGGGATGAGCGCGGTGAAGCATACACAAACGCAAATGCCAGAGTCTCCTTAGAAAGTATGTCTTCTTCATCCATCTGCTATAGCCTTCAACATATGTAGACTCAGAGACTCGCTCATGCAATTTCTGCTAGTAATTTGTCTTTTGTTCCTTGTACCGTAATCATCAGATATTGCAGCCAAGCGTGGCTATAAAGATGTCTCAGATCTCACACCAACTGAAATCGCCATCGAGGTAAGCCAGGTCCTCTCTATTGCTTCATCATTAATCTGTTCAAATCAAACTCAACAAAGCAAATCACTCATCACCAGGCCTTTGAGCAAGTTCTGAGCTTTCTAGAGAAAGAAGAAACTATGGAGATCCCTGACGGCGACCTCTAATTTCCCAGCCTCCATTTCTCTGTCTCTGCATTTATCTGTTCGATCGACTCAATGAAGCAATCACTCATCACCAGGCCATTGAGCAAGTTCAGAGACAAAGAAGACCTCTAATTACTGGTTCTGGGTCATTGGAGCTTACACGAGCCAATTTTGACTGGAACAATGCTTTATTTGAAGAAGATGCAATACATGTATATATACCTTAATAATACTTTTTTTTCTTGTTTCAGTATTATTCTTCTCTTTTCCTCGAACATAAAGAAAAAGTAGCCGTATTCATCCTGTTAAGATGAGCCAGGAACAAGCAAAATCTACGGACACAATTTTTACTGGTATTATTCAAAATCTGAAAGTAGCTTTCTCATGGAATACAACAAAAGAAATGAACAAGAACATGCAGAAGAGAGTTGATTTAACCCTCAAAAGCACAGAAGTAAATCTATAAATCTCATCTTGGCTCAGGGCCTCAGGCCAAGCTATACTCTTTGTTGATCCACCATTTCCAGTGAAGCAGTCTAAATCACTACGCTCATCACAATGACAGTTACTCACACTCAAACATAGCAGAACCAACCCCGCTGACTCAGAAGCAGACCTGTGTGACATAGCATGGATGACAATGATGACGATGATGATAATTCAGAGACAATAAACATGTATGTATTATCATCAAACTGTAGCTGCCAAGCAATTCACAATGGCAGATTCATTAGGAACCGTAAGCACGGTACCAGACCACACGATTTTCCCCCAAATCTCTACTTCTCTGCGCCTTTTAATATCAATCTCCGCACACCAAATCTCCATTCTCCTAGAGCCGCCACTCCCAGCTTTACCTTCCCACAAAACCACAAGGTTTCCACCACGATTCGCCATTGTAGCCCCACAAAGAAACTTTGGAAGTGATTCCACACCTTTCAGCTCTCTCCAAACCCTCTCTTTTGGATCATACCCTCTAATCTTCCCCAAGTAATCATAACAATACAGTATGTTCTCAATCACACAAGCTCTTCCTCTCCATCCCAAATCAAGCCTCTTCTCAGGCATATCCCATTTCCTTTCCTTGGGCTCGTAAACAACACCGTTTCGATCAGCCATTGCGTAAACCTTCCCTTCCATTACCGCACTTGCGTGCATCCATTTCTCACGCACCTCCATACCTGGACTAGCAACTGGCTCCCAAGTTTGAGTCTTTATATCAAACATCTCTGCCCAATTAATCGATCGAGCCCAATTATCAACAACACATCCTCCAATCACATAAATCTTCCCATCGATTACACCAGCTGCTGCAAATTCACGACCAACTCTCATATTAGAGACTCGTCGCCAAGTATGAAATCTGCAATCAAGAACCCACACGCTCGAAGAAGGCACGTCTCTGATAGATCCACCGATTACGTAAATCTCCGAATCCACAACGACATAAGCAGATCCAACTAGAGACGGTGAAGGACAAGACGGGATTGGAACAAGCAGATTCGAATTCGTTGAGCTCGATAAGGTTCGATGGAGGAGAGTGAACCAACACGCACCAGATTCAGGAGGTAAACGGATTGCGACATAGAGGATGTTTTCAGTAGCTCCGACGAGAGATCTCGTGGCGTAGAGCAAAGGCGATGTTGGGAGAGATCGGAAAGTCTTGGAGACGAGTGAGAGGATTGGATGGTGACATCTAGAGACTCGAGCAAGGCAATTCAGAGCAACGTCATCTGATAGTAATGGAATCAACTGCGCCGGCGATTTTGTTTCCGGTGGCTCGTCGCCGGAGCTAGTTGTAGCCGCCATGGATCCGATTTGATCAGTTTTTACTTCTCAAATTTGTAGAGAGAAAAATTAATTTTGCATTATTCGGTTCGGTTCGATTAAAATAAGAACGATCTGAGGCGAGAAAATTAATTTAGAAAGTGAACCGGAACTAAACCGATATCTATAAGTGGTGACGTGGCGGAAAGCATGATCCGTGGCGTGGAAGAAGCCACGCGCTTTCTCGTCTTCCCTTCGTCCGACGTCTCCAATAGGGAGAAGAAGACGATGATGCATTATCTGATTCGAAGTTTGTTAAAAATCGAATTTTATCTGATTCTGGGTTTGAAAAATTATGATTTCATTAGCTGTTTCTTCGTTGGGGAATACTCCGATTGCTTCGTTTCGACGGCATTTTAGTTTCCGGCTGCATCCACGAAACACTCCGACTCAAGCAGCGGTTTCACCTTCGTCTTCTTCTTCTTCTTCTTCTCCTACTGCTTCATCTGGGTTTGATTTGAGTTCTCTCGAATCCGCCATTAACAAGGTTCTCCTTTACTTTTGGTTCGATGAACTCTGCTTTAAGCGTAATTCTGAATTTGGGTTCATGTCTCGCTGCAGAAAGATAGTAATGGTGTTAAGGAAGCTCTCGATAAATTGAGTGAAGAAGGTTGGGCTAAGAAATGGAGTTCCCAGCCTTACCTTTCCCGCCGTACGGTGTATATCGATCTCTCTATCTAAGCTTACTCTTACCATTTGTTAAACGCTTAGTGAGTGGAGTGAAGAAGTGATGTGTCTTTTTGTATCAGACAACGCTTCGGGAGCTAACAACTCTCGGAATCAAGAATGCAGAGACTCTGGCCATCCCTAGTGTCAGGAACGATGTAAGTTTCTGTCTTATTATTAGAATGTTTATTTTGTCTATCTTTAGAAAGAATTGACCTCAGAGTGTTCTTGAGGTTGCAGTGTATGTTAATGGAGGTTCTTCTGAATTCTGATTAAGTTTGAGTAATGCAGGCGGCTTTTCTTTTCACAGTTGTCGGAACAACCGGGTTCATAGCTGTACTTGCTGGCCAACTTCCTGGGGTAAACTTTCAAATACTCAATTTTCTCTGGTGTTACTGTTGGTCTAGATGGCTAACCATGCAATCATCAGGACAGAACTTTGTTTTACATTATTGTGTCGTGTCTTCTCTCATTGATTTCTAGTCGCCTGTCCATTCTTCTAGAAAATTGTGTAGGCTATACCAAGAACTACATCCTATCGACTGTGTATACCATGTCGAAAACCACGGAAATATGTGTCTTCGACAGATGAATAACTGTTGAATCTGGACAGGACTGGGGATTCTTTGTGCCTTACTTAGTTGGGAGCATTTCGTTGGTAGTATTAGCCGTGGGAAGCGTTTCACCAGGGTAAGAAAAGAACTTAAACACTGCATATTTTGTTCGGTTCGTTAACATAATTTACTCTGGGCTACAGATTTGATATCTTGTGCTGTTTTGTTTGTAGGCTTCTTCAAGCTGCAATTTCCGGGTTTTCTACCTTCTTTCCTGATTATCAAGAACGAATTGCTGCACATGAAGCAGCCCACTTCTTAGGTACCCTTGAAAAGTTTAAACCTTTTGTTTCTAGAGATGCAATGTTCTCATGTTTAAAACCTGCAACTTCCAGTGGCTTACTTAATCGGACTTCCAATCCTCGGGTACTCGTTAGACATCGGTAAAGAACACGTCAATCTCATCGACGAGAGACTAGCTAAACTAATATACAGTGGCCAGCTTGACACAAAGGAGCTTGATAGGTAGAGTTTTATTTAATGTCGTAAAAGAGATAGAAGAATCAAATCTTAACCCTCTCGGTATCTTAGGTTGGCTGCTGTTGCAATGGCTGGACTTGCCGCTGAGGGTCTGAAGTATGACAAAGTAATTGGCCAATCTGCAGATCTGTTCTCTCTTCAGGTCCTCTAGTTCTCAATATCTAATCGCTCACTTCAACACTCGCAAATTCACAACCATTTAGTTATTAGTTTTTTCCTTGTTTCCTGCAGAGATTCATCAACAGAAGTCAACCCAAAATCAGCAACGAGCAGCAGCAAAATCTAACAAGATGGGCTGTAAGTTTCTCTCTTACAAAACCAGATTTTCATCTCTCATTCATGTTTCTTTCTAAACTTTTCATGAATTATTTGTTTTGTTCTACAGGTTCTTTACTCTGCGTCTCTTCTAAAGAACAACAAGACAATCCATGAAGCTCTAATGGCTGCAATGACCAACAATGCAACTGTTCTTGAATGCATTCAAACCATTGAGACAGCTTCCTAGACTACTCACAGTTCTGGTCTCTCCAAATACGATGATTCGATGAACAATATCAATGTCTCTTTTGATCGATCCAATCAATTCCCAGAACAATCGATTGGGTTCACATGAAACTCCATATCTTATATAGACACAAAAGTTACAGACTTTCAATATCATCTTCACGCACCATATGAAGAAACGATGATTGAAGATCAAAACTATACTATACTATTATAGACGATGAGATTATACATTCGAGTGGTATTTATCACATATGAATTTAAAGATCATCAGACCAATCACTAGGCTCAGTGTCGTAGAACAACCCATCGACGATCTGATCAACCAACGAGTCAATGAACGAGTTGCAGCTCACTGTAAAGATCCGTCCAACTCGGTTCCGAGAAATCGTTAACCACGCGAATATAGCTGCACATCCCATCGCTCCAAGACCAGCACCAATAGCTTCACTCAATCTCTCCACATCAAGTTTCTTGAACAACGAGTTCCCCGTAACAATCTCCTCCGTCACCGTCGCCGCAAATACAATCTGAAAAGAGTAAATCACGAGTTAAACCGACTGATACCGAGGTCGAGTTTCGAATTTAGGGTTTTTACCATGGCGAGTCTGCCGGAGATGGTTTCAAAGTCCTGACTCTTCTTCGAACTCTCTATGTAATCAGTAAGCGTCTCAAAAAACGGAGACGTTAACTCAACCTCAGATCCTGCTTCACCATCTCCGCCGTCTTTTTTAGCGACGACCATATCAGATCCATAAGATCTCAACGTGCAAAGCCTTGGTTGAAGCACGATCTTCCCGTTCTCGGCCAAATCGCCTCCTCTCGGTCGTTGCTGGATCTGGATCTGCTTAATCGGGTCCGATGATTCGCATCTAGTAACCATCGACGGTAACTTGCATGTAATCGTACGCGTAGCCATAATAGCCATTTCTGATGATGATCCGAGTCCGAGGAATCTTTTGTGAGTTAGTAGTAAAGTCAGAATTTGAGGGGAAACAAAAAAAAAAAAAGAAAAAGGAATCTACATGGTGGCTGAAGAGTACACGTCGTGTCGTTTTTTGTGAGGTGTCAAGATATTGTTCGACGTGGCTCCGTTTTAGTTCAGTAACTTGCTTTTCAGTTGAAAATGAAACTAACGTTTAGAAATTATTAGCTTTTTGCTTTGGCAACGTTTGAACTACGTGTCGTTTTGCTTTTATCCACTCGAAGCTGAATGAACCAGATTCATTTCGACCCAAGCTAATTTTTGACTCTTCATTTTTATCGATGTCGGTCCATTTCGTATAAAAATATCAAACAATAATAATGGATATGGATTTGAAATTATGAATGTTTGGGACACATAAGATACCTACTAAATGAGTGGGGAAAAAAACTGAAAATTTGGTAAATCAAGAATTATAAAAAGCCATCTTTGTGGATGCTTCGTTCGAGTTGAATGAAAAACTCATAAGCCGAAAAAAAACTAATTTCCTATGCGTGATTTTGGTAGCAACCACAAGACACTGATATGCATTTGCTCATGTATACTCAAAACAATATTTGTAGGTTTTATATCAATCACTCATCGCTTGTCTCAAGAGCTGATTGTAGTACTTCTTCTAGACGCTTTTCCGCAGCTTCAAACTGTCTTTTCTTGCCTTCGATTGCTAGTGCAGCCAGAGCATTATCCGGAGGCAAGTCTTGGTAGCTTCTCAGAGCATCAAGAACGTGTTTTGTCATCTTCTCCATTTCCTTTCGGTGCTCTGCCATTTCTACCAGCTCTCTGTGGCTGATCTTAGGATTGTAGTTGAGTAATATATTGCATGCATCATGCTGACGTTCCAACCATTTAATCTCAGATTCCTTATCCTTCTTTATGTACTGTTCCTCCTTTGATTGCCATTACTTCAATATTTGTTTTCCAATTCTCCATCAAGAAGAACATTGGACTCCATTTGTGCCTTGGCCCTCTTCTCATCCACTCCAGTCTTCCTCAGAGAAATGTCTCCCATTGCAACAAGGAAACTGCTCAGTTCGGTGTCCCTAATGTTCAATAAATCTGCAACAACTTGAGCTGAAGAGACCACATTTAATTTGACGTTAAGCTCTCTTGTGACATTCCTGCACTCACCAATATCTCTCTAACCCTAGCCCCTTGAGCACGGTATTCGGAAGCCTTTAGACGAAAATCATTGGCGACAATGCTGGCAGCATGAGACTTGGCTTGAGAAGTGGTGGCGAGATTATACAGTTGGGTGATGCTTCCATGAGTGTACTCGAAATTGGGGACTTCTCTGCCCACTGCTTCGAATTGAGAGGTGAGCCACGCCTTCACCTCCACGATCCGGGCCGCGTCAGAACCTCGCTTGGCTTCGTTCATCGCCGCGAGATCACCGGCGACGTCCCTCATCGTGGAAAGGGTGTCGTCTTGCTTCACACTGTTTCGGATCAAACGAAGAAGAAACTTTTGAAATAGAGTGATTTAAGCAAGAAGATATTTTAAATGATTAAAAGGCAATTGAAATCGCTTCACACTTCCTTTTTAACCCTAGTCTTGCTTCACCCTAAATTTTCCAATTTTGGGAAAATAATATTATTCAATATCTTCACAATATTAGTGAGAATTATCTAAAATGATCCAACGAAATAGTGAAATAATTAGAATAACCCACTTTTCGGAATTCTAACTAATATTAGAATTTTTTTTAAAAAAGACTTTTTAACCAATTTTTCAAAATATTAACAAAATTGCCATTTTGATTTTAAAAGAAAAACTCAAAATATTTTTTTTCTTAAAAAAAACTAAAAAGAAAACTTTTAATTTTTTTTTTTTTGGCTAAAAGCAGATTAAAAGTCAAAAATTATGAAAAACTTGAATAAAATGTGTTGTAAAGTTGTATTGCATGAAAAGTATTCGATGAAATGTCAGTCTTAACGACATAATTTTTATTTATTTGATGACAAATTTGTTTGTTATTTGATTGCGGATTTGTTTTTATTTGATTGTAGATTTATTTGTTGGTTTTCACATAGTATCATTGTATTAAAAGCATATTTGTTTGTTCGATTCCATATTTTTTTATTAGTACTCACAGATTTGTTTGATTAGTCTGTACTTACCTTTTATTTGAATACATATTTGTTTTCGTATTTTATTGCAGATTTATTTGTTGGTTGTTGCATGATTAAAACTGTATTAATTACAGATATGTTTGTTGATTGCAGATTTCTTTATTAGTTTTCCCAGATTTGTTTATTTAGTCCAGACTTAGTTTTTATTTCATTATGATGAAGCTTAAAACCCTAAATCATATGGACGATACTAGCAAATAAATTTGCGGCGTCTAGATATAAGTTTGCAAAAATAAATTTGTAGATAAAGGGTATCTACAAGTCTGTAGGATTAACTTTGCGACCACTAAAAAGTTAGTTTAGTGAGGATTAAGTTTGCAAGCACTTCAGTCGAACAAATCTGCGATGATAGCAAATAAGTCGGTGATTCAAAATAAGTATGTAGTCACGTTGGATAAACCTGTTTTATAATTAAACGAGGTTAAATGTCGATTTCGATTTATAAAGAAGAGTTCGAGTTTAGATTTTACAATTAAACGAGGTTATATGTCGGTTTGAATTTATAAAGGACGATTAGAATTTAGATTTTACAATTAAACGAGGTTATATGTCAGTTTGAGTTTATAAAAGAGGATTAGAGTTTAGATTTTACATTTAAACGAGATTATATGTCGGTTTGGGTTTAGAGTTTATGTCAACGCAATGTAAGACATCAACGGCGAGAAGACGTACGACGTTAATAAAAAACTAAAAAATATTATTTTTTTAATTTATTTTATTTATTTAATTTAATTTATTATTTCTATTTAAATGTAATATTACATGACATATTTTTATTTGCCAAACTTAGAGGAGAAGAATAAAGGGGTTCACTCCTAGAATTGTTCCTTTTCTTATAAATCATCCTAAAGAATAATATCACCTCCAAATCCACCCTTATATACCTCACCACCAAAACGACCCATGCAATATACACACATATCAATCCACAAACCGCGATCGATCAAGAACGCATTTGTCCTCCGACCACATATTACATCAGATCATACTCTTACGAAGAAGATACTAAGTTCGGGTCCATTATTCCCTTCGGGGCTCAACATATAAAATGTCTCTGAATCTTTAGACCCAACGACTCGTTCTAAGTAAGCCCTCATGTAAGCCATCTCCGAGTCTTGTCCTTCAACCTCCGAGTTCCCTGGCAAAACTCCGGCACCCATCGAAACCGGTCTTAACAACTCCATAACATTAAGATCTTCCTCCGTTGCGTCACGTTTCACACCGTATCCCGTTTTCTTACCGTTACAAAACATTGTCCATAACGGCTCGTCCATGATCTTGATCTTCTCTTTATCAGCTCGTTTCTCAGTCTCTAAAGCGATCCTAACCATCCCTCCGCTAAGTTCTTTTTGTAGCACCATTGTTTGCATCGCGAGCTCGACGACGAGAGATGGTAAACATCTAGGGCTTTCTTGAATCGAGAGGCTTACACGGCCTTTACGGTATCCGAACAAGGTTCCGGTAACTCTTGACCCGCTTGATCCGCTTCGATGCGGGTCGGGTAAGCTACCACCTGGGAGGACTGGGATTTTGCAAGCCGCCGGTGTGATGATCGGAAATGAACGAAAAACGGAACGGAAAACTCGGAAGACTTTTTTGCTTTTCTTCTTGTTTTGATGAGATGGTTCGACTAACGTGACGTGCTGACGTGGCGCCGGAGATGGAGATGGGGACGGTGACGGCGAAGGGATTGAAAATGAGTCGGTGGAGGAGGAAGCAACGCTTATCCTTGGTCTTTGCTCCCCCATTAAAGACGGAGACGTCGACGAGGATACGACGACGTTTTTATTGAAAAACTTCTTTCTATTTTAAAGAGATTAATTAATGTACAGTGTTTTTAATTTTGTTGGCCTTTTTTGCCTTCCACACACCTTTGAGTTTTTAGGATTTCTAATTTTGTTTCTGTTAGAAATTGGGATAGTTTTGAAAAAAGGTCTAAATTTTTGTGTTCACATTGGTTTTAGTGTATATATAGTTGTTGTTTTTATTTCGAAGTGTGATCAGCCAGCTCTATGCTCTATTTTTAAGAGCAGGATATACAGAGCTGTTAATTTCAAAACATGTGAAAACAAATCAACCAAGTTTCCAAAAATAGAGAAATATACCTGACGTTGTAGTCGTTTGTATTGGTCAGGTCAATGTACCAGTGTAATCCGCTGTAGTCTCTATATATGATATCTTAGTCCAACTTGGTGTATAGTGGATCTTGTAAGTTTGTAACCATAAGTTTGATCTGTACTTGTTATGAACTTCTGATGCTGATTTAATCAACTAAAACGATATATATAGATATATATATATATAGATATATATAGATATATATATATATAGATATATATATATATATATATATACCAATTACATTTAAGTATGGTTGGTCTTGTTCAATTCAAAATCAATTATTTTATTAAATTGTTGGGAGATTGATATGATAAATCAAACTCAATGCAATTGTATTAAACTTACTAAACTATTGATACAGAGTACGATGATGTTCTATGGATCTTCAAGTTTAGCTTATCAATGGTTTACAAATTAACAAGAATACGGTTACTTCAGTCTTGCATGTATAGTATTTTGTCATATATATATTAATAGTTTTGACAAAAAGAAAGATAACTAATAGTAATAAATTTTATGTATGTTTCTCAAAGCTGATAGAAAACGAAGAATACCCTAACCGGAACAAATTATTTGAGCTGGTCTTAACGTAATTCACGATGAATACAAGTTGGAAGAATCTTGAGAAGGCGGTTGTGAAATTGATAGTGTTGGTAGTAAGAATGAGAGAACCATGAGATTCGGTAGACAGTACGTAACACCTTGATGCTTGAAGTCTCTGAAACTGATGAGATATCTTCCATTGTCAATACGATTGAAGAAAAAGACTATTGTGCAACCTGTGTGTGTTTGGTTTCTTGATTGCATAGACAGGGAACTATCCAATTGTCATGATTCAAATTACGATCACTAGAATAAAAAGAATATTGCTATGTTTACGTGTGTACGTGAACAAGTTCCAAGATTAGATAAAATTTATTAATCTGGTGACAAACATATTAATATATACGAAGGAAACATCAAAGTTGCAAACCATTATATCACCAGACTTCCTTATCCTATATTCTAAACTATTTTAAACTTCTCTATCCGTTTAGAAAAAATAAATCGAAATTATTTTCTCATGACTTAGTTGCTCAATCTGGTTTCCGGCTTGATTTGAGTTTTTTTTCTTTTTTTTTTTTTTGTGAGTTAATTTTCAGGTTAGTATCCTAGTTTGAGTTTGGTTCGGTTATGTTTTTATTCATAAATCAAAAATAGCACCGAATAATCTGAATTAAATTTGGTAAAGATATTTTCAATTCTTAGTTATACTCCTAATTATTCGTAAGCATTCATATAGCGACAATTCCAAGTCTAAATTTTATATTAAGTTTAAAAAGTTAAATTATATCCAATCTCAATTTAGTTTGCATTCATTTTAGAATGTGGTAGCGTTTCAATTTTCTTAACATTACATCATACTTTGCATCAAACTAATTAATTAGTGAATATCAATGTATTTGGTATTGGGGACAATAAAAGACAAGTGAATGGAGACAAGAGCGATACTTTTAAAACCAATTAACAATAATTAATAGTTGTAAGGTGTAACGTTAATTTTCTAACTTCAAATAAAATAGTAGAATATACGATGACATCAATAAATAAGTAAATATCTAAATCAATAGTATATATAATTAATAAAAGAAGACAAAATAAAAGGCTGAGAGAACAATAAATACTCTCACATTTATTTGTTTTTTCATACTAGTGGACTCTCTATTGCAAATGGAACACTGGTCCAAGAGGTAGAGAGAAAGACATAAATAAACATCTATAAGCAAAGTTATGAACAGCAATAAAACAAAACTGTATGCGTTCGCCAACACATCTTATTCAGATCAACCCAACTATGAATTTAATCTAAATAAATATATTTAGTCTTTAGAATGAGTCTAATTGAATTTCGGTTTACTGATTTTTGGTATATTTAAAATAGAAAAAATAAACTGTTCTTTTATTCATCCAAATATATATAATTAAATTGACAAAAAAAATATATGGCTTTCCTTTTTTAAGATGCTTCAAATTATGTTATGGTTCTGTCGGATATAGTAAAATGAACAATCACTTTTTTATATCTATTTGTTTGATTGTTTACGCGATTTAATTAATTGATTTGGCACCCTTGTTGTTTTAGTCATTAATTAAAAAATGTAGAAAATTCTGAATATATTTTATTTTAAAAGGGTATTAAATGCAAGGTAGGGAGTGTGTGTAAGAACACAGAGAAGCAGGTGAGGTCAAACTAGACACAAACTTAATGCATTGAGCAGAAGAAGAAGAAGAAGAAGAATTAAGAAGAGAGGACAAAAAAATGGAAGTTAATGGAGAAGAAGAGAGAACAAGTAGAAGAGAAGATGAAGAAAAAGAAGATTACTACTCTCTTCTCAACTCTCCATGTTCTGCTTGTCACAAAGTCGTTCAAGCCATATTGAAGTGTCTTGGTCTTGATTCATCATCAATACCACCATCCTCATCATCTTCATCACCATCATTAGTAGAAGAAGAAGTCCCAGGAACTGATGAACCCGTAAGCTCTCTATGTTCACAATCTTGTCAGCTATATAATAAGAACATTAAACGGGATAAGCGAGCCGATCCGGAGGTAAATCAAAGATGCATCAGCTTGAGAATTACATAGTTTAGGAATTAAACGTGGAGAAAAACAAGTTAAATTAGGAAGCTAGGCACTAATGAAACCCTAACAGAATTTGATGTTTTTTTTGGGTCAACCACACACTTAAATTATAAAAGTGACTACTTAAATTGGATTTGATGGTAGAAGTCATAGTATCTGCAATAAACGTCGTATTTATGGTCATTATATAGGCTGAAGAAACAGGACTTATTGCGAGGATTACAGGAGTGTTAAGAAGGAGACCAAGACCACATTACAGCTCAGGACGACCTGGTCAAAACAATTGATTCTGATTAGCACTCTTAGAGATTTGTGTCTCTGTGCGTGTGTGTGTCTTCTTCTTGTTTAAAACTCACTTATGGTCTTAATATCTTTACTTCCATTTTTTTTTTTGGTTCTGTGAGTGGTTTTGCTTTTCTTTTTTTCCATCTTGCATGCTTTATTTACCTGAAGATATGACAAAATTGGTAAGACTCTTTTGTAACATAGGTTTCATGTTTACCTTCTAAAATACACGATCGTTGATATATCGTATTATCGGATACTGTTTTGATGTTACTATCTGATTTTGTTAATAATCAATTTTAACTAAACCGTAAATTATCTCGAAAATGATATTTTAATACCAGAATGTAAGACAAAACAAACATAATTTCCGTCATATTATACAGTATAACAGTGATTTGGAGTTTAAATCAGATTCTATAAGTTTGGATCCTTTGGAATATTTTAATAGAACCGGATCATGGTTTTACCGGTTCAATCAACCAGGTAGACCGAACTTCAAAACACTGTAGACTGCACCAAAAAGTAAGAAACCAAGCGAAACAGAGCGCTTTTAAATCATTTCCATTTCATTCTCATATATACAAGAAAAAAAGAGAGGCCTAGAGATCACAAGACCAGGTCCTACAAAATTATCACAGACCTTTGTTTTTTCTGTTTCTTATTAATCCTATAAATCTATAATCCTTCTTCCTTAGCTCCCACCTAAAGATCTTTCCTTCTGTATCTACTACATCAACAACCACCAACTGCACCTAACCTGAGCTTTAGGTGCTTCTTCTGTGATCATCATTGTCTTATTCTTCGTTATCTCTTATAACATCAATAACTGTAGCATTGCAGAAAAAACATCTCTGACAATTGAGAAGATGTCTAGTTATGCAGCCATAACATGATCGATGTGAACACGGAGCAATCACTGCATTAGCCTCGCCCGCGTAGCAGATACAGCAAGTGTTGTCTTCTATATCCGTCATGTCTTTGTTGAATGACTCTTCTTTTATTTCGGGTTCTTGCGATGGAGCCCGGTTTATAAGTTGGCTCAAGAAATTCTCAAGTTGTCCAAGTTTCTTTACATACGCATCATCCCCACTTACACAACCATCCTGAAAATGTTTTTAAATAGCTGTGTTAGTAAGAGACGCAAACGAGCAAAAACTAGATTTAAGAGCTTACGTACCCAATTATATTCCAAGAGATATTGAAACCCGTAATAGACTGTATCGGGACAGTCCATGCTTGCGAAAAGACCTATTACATCATGTTGTTGCTTCGGTTTTGAGTCTTCACTAGCCTCCAAGAGATTCAAGATTATACCAACCAGAGGAGCTAATAAGATCCCTCGGCTAATTTTCTCTGAAGGTTGTCCTTGCCGTCTAAGTGACCTGACCGAGCTCAAAACCAGTAGAAAACATATCAATTAAAAATGAGCGATTTTTCAACCGTTTTAGAGCTGTTTGAGATATTTTAGTAAACTTACAAATCAAAGAACTCGTCGTCTACTGCTGAGGTCATGTGATTCAAGATGAAGAGAATCAACTCAGTGAGCCTACGAAGATTCGTGTCAGTCCCAGCAAGAAATGCCTGTGGTACTGCGTGAGTGCAGAACTCTAAGACCCTTGCGAGATTGCTTGAAATCTCAAATATCACACAACATTTCCTTTGCTGAAACTCCAATACCTGCATAAAGACAAGACGAATCAAAAACTGGTCAAAGAAAAGCACGTAGAAGACTACAAATACTTGCAAGGGTATTGCAAATTAAGCAACACAATCATTCGGAGAGAAATAATCGATTACTACGAAAACTTAATCGATGAAAAGGATCCAAGCTTATAATCTGACCTGATACTTTTCTTGCATTTCTCGTACCGAGACAGAAAATTCAGTGATGGTCCAGCTCAGTGTGTTAAATAGCCGGTTAAGAAAAGTAGAGAGTAATTCACCATCATTGATACAAGCATCTCGTAGAAGCGCCTAGACGAAAAAGAAAATCAAAATCCAATATGTAGGCTGAGGATCATATAGGAACAAAGTTAAATAAATCTAACCAACCTGGAAAACAGAAGATGAAAACGAAGACTCCCCGTTCTTTAAAGAACTAAATCCAGAACCTTTGCAAAGACGAAGAAATATATTTGTGACAGGGATCCAAGATCTGTTATCAAACGCTGACAGTAGAGCTGCAGGCATGTGTCGAGTAGCTGCCTCATTGTTCTCGAAAGCTTCTAAGTACTCTTTGTACTGTACTAGGACGGATATTGACTGGAGAAGTAGATCTCTAAGATCTGTGTTCGATATCCTCGAATCGTTGAAGTGCGTAACTACAAAAGTGATCTGGAAACCCAAGAAGTTGCAATGACTATGTTAGAGCCGTTGTGCAACTAAACTAAAGCTAATTAACTAAACTCAGCCATGAGGAAAAGAAAAAGACAAAAAACAATGTGTGATAAGAGATTTAGGCATACAAATGATGAAAGTCCTTGTTTGATAAACGTTGTTGATGGGACAAACGGAGGATCACTCTTGCGAAGCACATGGAAACAGTCTACCTGAGGAAAATATCAAAAAGATTGTAAACTTAAAAATTTCACTGAAAGAAAAACAGAGATAACGGAGCAGAATAAGTTGTTGGAACATCTCATAGTTTTGATCAAAGAGAAACTGAAACACGTTCATTTCTATCCAGAAATACGGAAATGGGCAAAAGCTATTTACCAAAGATTCAAGGTAGAACTCTGGAATGTAAACAAACACAGAATCCATTTTGCTGAGAACCAGAAGTAGCTGTACAACCCACATGCACAATGCATACATTCCTCTTTGCTTCCATCGAGAGAACAATGAGATGCGGAACCTGCACAAAAGATTCAGAATGAGCAAAGGCAACAATATAGAGATATAAAAAAAACTTTGCTTCACATGAATCATAATTGAAACCTCTTCACTACACCCTCCTTTTAAAGTTAAGGCAATCCATGACCATGAGTTAAGTGAAACTTACCATGCGGAATGTCTAACACAGTCCATCACGTCTTCCTTGTAGTTGTTGCGAGCTTCCTTTATGCGCTTTAATTGGTCACTTGAAGCCCGTTCTCTTATCTGTTTATCCGTTTCTTCTAGAAGTGATATTGATTGTGATTGGTGAGACATGTAATACGATGCCTAAGCAAAAGGACAACCTATCAGCCTATCAAGCTTATTCGGGTTGCGCCATGTATCATACAAACAGTAAAACAGAATCTAAACAAAAGGCAAAAAAACTAAACTTACCTGCTTAAAGTTTGGAGCGACAGCAATATGGTATAATAGCAATAGAGCATCCAATAGTTCTTCTTCGCTTAGTATAGCAGATGAGATTCTACTCTCTTGTAGTGCAGTCCGCATAAATCTTACTGGCCGATAACCAAAGTCAGGGTCAGACTGATTACTTGTGCTAGGTTTCTCCTCTATTTCTTCACTGAAACTTGCAGCGCTACATTCTGCAGCAACATGAGAGGATCTCTCAGGAATGGAGCTGCCTTGACCACGAGAACTTGTAGCAGTACTTTTTCCTCGATCCTTCAAGGATTTAGTAAGATCAGTATCATAGGCTAAGCAACAGCATGGCTTCTGCTCAGTCGCGTGAGTTACTCTATTCTTTTCATCATCCATACAACCTTCTTCCCACCGTATTACTTCTTCTTCTTGATCATCTGTGGGGTAGGACTTCGATATATGACTAAACAGCCCACCAAGCCTAGTGATATCAGCTCGATGTGGATCTTTTTTAAGAAACAAACTCAACGGAAACTTCTGCTGACCACCTCTGTGAAGAAAACCAACATTGTGATGGGCGGCTTCACTACTCTTCAGCATTGTGAAACCTTCCGACAAAAAATGGAGTATAACTGAGAACAGAGAGACCAGAACCGAATTGCGTGTAACTCCAGAAGGGGCCAGATTCCTGTCTGCACCTCTGTTCTTCAATAAAAGGTTCTGTAGGAATCCTCTGAATGCTGAACCAGAAAGCTGGGGTGGCGATATGGGTGGTATGAATTGTATGACCAAGAGACAGAGGTTCCTCTGCTTCTCCTCAATCTGAATTCGAAGAGAAAAAATTAATTAATTATACTCCTTGTAAGATCAGATATCAAACTATATTCAGAGGAGAGTTATGCCTGCGATTACTTTTAAGCAAACGAAAACCAGTCAGACATATTCTATCATACCTTGTTAATGGCTTCAGAGAGAGCAGAGATCGTAAATGCCATGCTACTCTCATTGGATATATCTTCAGAGGATCCCGGCCACCAAACAACAGGCATTAATTGCTGTAAGTCATGCTTGTTGGAACTCCTGCATGACAAGAAACCTTCAAACAAAAACTCGAAATGCAAAGATCTCCACCATTGTACCATCAATTCTTCCCGTTTTAGCAAGTGACAAGCCAGCGCAAGATAGGGATACGGTCCTGAGTATGGACATTCGGTTAGAATCAATGTCGCTGTTTTGCAGCCACAAGCAAGAGCATTTACTACATGCTCAAAGATCAAATGAGATTGTGGGAACTCAAGAAGTACATCTAAAACTCTGTCTAAACTTAAAGAATCATGCGGTGCTTGAGTTCTGAAAATCTCCAAGAGGAATGACAGAAATGCACCCCGTCCTAAGTACTCAGGCAACAAAGGGTCTTGCTCAAATATGTAGAAGAACTCATCACATATGGCACGGGAAACAGGGGAAAATAGTTCTTCAACCGAGGCAAACCTCCTCAGTCTACTTAACGTATCAGCCAACGAGCGGTCCGGCCTATCCAGAAGTCTTGAAAAGCATCGTAGTAGTTCTGTTGCAAAAGAACTTCGAGGTGGGGCTTCTTGAAGAGGTTGGAAACCTTTAACAGGGTACTTAAACGGGTAAGCACCAAAATTTAACTCGCATCTCTCACCTTGGGAGAGAGAAATAGCAGGGTAATACCCGAATCCAGGTCCAAGTTTTCTGATACCAGTAAATGCAGCCCCCAGGCAGACACCATTCCTGTAAAAGGATATCTCATCACAGTTCAAATCTATGCAGCAACCAATGACATCCCCAGCTACCCATGATTGCCCATAAGGTTCAGCTTCCTTGTTCCATTTGCTTACCCTTCTACCATCAAAAGCATAAGAATCATCAGCATCACCGACACCTTTCTGGTCTGTGAAAGGACAAGCAAGTGTTGCCCATCCAAGTTGTTGAATTCCCGAGGTCTCTAAAGCGACTTCATACATCCATTTTCCTTTCCAGATACAAGCATTAGCCCTGGCGCTGCTGAAGAGTGCTAAGCTCTCCAATACAAGAGGCGGTTTAACAATCCTGATATCACCACATAAGCTGTATTCTTCGAGGCCAACAACAGGAGGTCCAACACCATGATGAACTACACTGATTCCTTCTCTCTGACTAACTGAAACATCCAATTCACAATGAAGCTTGGAGAATTGGTTCTTAATTACGGCTCTAATCAAGCTACTGTCTACTTGGCCATCCAACGGACCAACCGACTTTTCTGCTAGACCGAATATGAATTCGATAGTCCGTTCTAAAGGCCGGTGACCAGAATAATCAAAATGTGGAACAATACGAGCTTTCAACGAATTATCTTTAGCATCTTCACCATTAAGTAAAACAGCCAAACCAGAAGAAATCATACCAACCCGTAGGCTGTCTTCAGCCATATGGCATTGAAAGGTTCCAACTTTGTGACTCCCAAGAACCGCTCTTCAACACAATCAATAACAAGGAACCAAAGTCTGAATCTTCAACAAGAACTCATCAGACACAATTCGAAAACGATTCAGAAAAGCTGTGGAGAGAAGAACAAAAAAAAAGAAAAAAAAAAGTAGCATAAGTTTCCAAAAATCAATACTTTAATGAAAGCTTTCAAATTGTTTGTTACCATAAATGGTGGATGAACAGAGATTTACACAAAAACAGAAAGCTATTCAATTTCAATAAATATGGGGAAAACAAAACACACACAAAATCAGAACTCACCGGAGAAATTGACATCAAAAGCGGATTCAGAACGATTAACCCAGACGCCAAAATCAATCCCCAAACCAAAGACGGCGGACTCGTGTTAGGGTTTTTCAAAAAAAAAATTAAAGAAAAAGGAGAAGACTTTTCGCTTTTTTCTTCCTTGAAGAGAGAGAGAGCGAGAGAGAGAGATTTTGCGCCCAATATTTTTGGGGAAGAGAGAAGAAATGAAAGAGGGAGAGAGAGAGGAAAGAATCAGAGAATCAGAGACCGGTGGCTAACACCGAACGAGCCAATGGATCGTGTGGCGTGTGGGTCTTTTACTGACACGTGTCGGTGTTGATGACGTATGCAAATCGACGGTGTGTTATGGTAACTTTTTCGAAAGTCTACTACGATGCGGGATGCTCTTACGTTTACTTGGACACGTGTCATCGTTGAAGTAACGTTTTCATAATAGTATAACAAAATAACAAAAAGTAAACCACACTTTTTAATATTTCTTCTTCTTTTTTGTTATTTTAATTTGTTTTACACGTGACCATTTTTCTTGTTAATTAAGTTTAATCAAAAATAGCAAAAAAAAGCTGTCAACATAGTTTTTTTTTCCTTAGAACTCTTAATCTCTCATTATTATTTGAGTTTCTTTTTTAATTTTCAGATTAAAATTATGAATTTTGTGTAAATTTTTTTATCACTTTAAATTTATTACATTCGTTATACTATTACAAAAAAAAAAGTTCATATTTATAAAAAAAAATGGTGTTATTGTGTTGAGAATCCCAAATTTAACTAATTTAGGTAGTTACAAGTATACGAGCGATGTAAAATATGAAGCAAATGCCATTTTGGATTGTCAATATTGAAAAGAAGAAAGGAATTTAAGATATCGAAGGAGAGTGACTATATGAGGAGCATACCAGTTGAGGTCTGTCACAATTTAAAACTAAACTGAGAGATCTTTGTTTATACGGATGATCGAATCTGAAATTTAGAAACAAATACGAAAAAAATGAAGAAAAAGTCTTGAATGATATAGATATAGGTAGATGTGGAGAAATCCGTCGTTTATGAGAACTGAGGAAGTCATGGAAAACAGAAACGGTTTAACTTACTGAGATGTTATCAACTCCGTAAACTTTATTAACAGATGATAAAGATCAGGTCCGGTGCAGAAACCCAACAAGCAAGAACTTTAGGCATCAAAGTATATAAATAGTTTTAAAGACATCAAAATTTGTAAAACCATTTTTAGTATAGCAGTGAAGCTTCCTTCAATAATTTTTTAGGTTTCGGGTTTAAATCCCTAGGTAGTAATTTTGTCTTATATTTTATATTTATGGGCAGCAAATTTTTTTTTGTTTTATGCCGCCCATAGTAATGAGTTGGTCCTAATAAAGATTTTGATGACATAGCAATCTGGAAAAATTTGAGAAACACAAAAAGAAAAGGTTAACGTGGTACAACAACGTGAGAATTTTTCAAAAATTGACGTGGATAATGTAAGAAGGCTCAAATGGTCTCTTTTATTAGTACTTTATAGGATATTTTTACGAACTGATTTCTTTAAGGTAAAAAAAAAAATCAGTAAATGCAAATTTCATAATATTTGTGATGAATGATGAATTTGGAGTTTTATTTTTGTGAATAAGCAAAATTTTAGTTATTTTGACATTTTTATATTATTTGTTCTATGAATTATAATCCAATTAATTGGTTTAGATTGTAAAGAACTGAGATGTGAAATTTTCTTTGTATCTATTTATTATCAAAAGGGATCACAAAAACATAATTAGCTAGTACTCCGTCGACAAAAACAAAAATATGGAGTTGACTAAACTAAATTTAATTTGTAAATGAATTGTCATTAATACATTTTTTTTCTTAATACATTATGCAAAGAAGAATGTTTATAATGTATTCACGAAAACTATTCAAGATGATGTAAAGACGATGGAAATCGACGGAACGGGACGGGGCGGCCGTTGACAAGTCATCAAAACTTTTGCAAACTTCCGATAGACACACGACCTTGTCCACCTGAGAGTAATCATAAATAATTTAAAATATCCACCGGCTCTCTAAACACACAAGTGGCAAGCGATGAGACCACTGTCGGCTAATAAAAGAAATATCGTCCACGAGTTCCACGTGGATCAACAGCCACTTCACTGGCTGCTGTCTCTGTTGTTCAGAAAGTGGCTCAAGACGGCATCGTTTGCAGTTATACTTATGATCATTTTTCAAGGAACATGTGGATTCTTGATTCCCGGTCTGGAAAGTTGCGTCAGGGCCCAAGTATGCATGTAGCCCGCAGTTTCCCAGTGGTGGGACTAGTTGACGATAGACCTGGACAAAAGATCCGAATCCGAAAATTTAAACCGAATCTGAATCGAAATACTTGATTTCAAATCGAACACTAAGAAATATCTGAATAGATTCTAAACTTCTATATCTGAAAAACCGTACTTGAACCGAAAATCGAATAAGTATCCGAAATACTCGAAACATAATTATATATACCATATATTAATTATTTTAAACTTGATGTAACCCAATTATTCAATATTGCAATTATAAATCCAAAAATATTAATTTAACTAACTAAAATATCCAAAATAACTAAAAATAATTAAAATACCCAAAATAACCGAAATATCCAAAAAATTTTAGTTCTATTTATCAAAATTTAACCAAAGTTTTTTTAAATCTGACAAATTTTTTAGATTTTTTCGATATTTTGAGTATCCGAATCCGAACCGAAGTAATCCAAACCCGACTCAAATATATAAAATATTAGAATGGGGCCTAGAGGCCTAAACCCAAAAACCCAAAAAAACGGATACCAAACGACCAGACCTAGTTGACGAGAAGATTTACACGTTTGGAGGGTGCAAATTAAGACAAAGACGAAGAGATCCAAGCGGAAGTATTTGACACAAATACGCAGACTTGGGATGTAGCACCAAATCCCAGTGTGGATATGCGTTACATAAGCAAGTCTGTGGTAAGCCCGACATTACACAGAAAGATTTATGTGAGGAGATATAACCAAGTCATAGTATATGATCCGAGAGATGGTAAATGTGAGGAGATTACGACACCAAATGCTCAATTGAACACGAAAGATGTGTGCAGTAAAGAAGTGTGTGTGATAGACAATGTGCTCTACATTAATCACGAATCTTTGGGGTAAAATGTGGTATGACTCTAAGGACAAGGAATGGAGAGTAGTTAAAGGTTTGAAACCCAACTTGTTTTCTTTCTCCACAATGGCTGCATACAATGGAAAGTTGTTGCTTTTGCGGCAACGTACGTACTTTGACTCATAAGAGGGAGATCTTATGTGCAACGATCGTGTTGGATAGGAGGAAAGTAGAGATTATGGGGAAGGTCGAGTGGTTTGGTCGCCTACTTTCTCTTCGTTCTGACCGTACGATTATGCATTGTTTTGGTCGTACGGATTAATAAAAATATGTATGGATGATAATCATGATACAAATGATGATGTGATTATGTTTTGACTAAAAGCGAATAATACGATTTTGCCTCTTTGAGCATATGAGTTTATGTTTGGTAATATTTTCATGTTTTAGTGGGAAGAATTGGGCAATGTTAGTAGGATATTTGGGGTTCAATGATAGTGTTTAGGAGTTAAATAGATGAAAAAGAGATATGTTCACTACAAAAAAATATCATTTTGTATCACTTATTTTGAATTTTTGTATTATTTATAATCGATGCAAAAGAATTTTACATCACTTAAATAAATGTCTCTAAAAGTGGTGATACAAATAATTCACATCGTTTTGTTAACAATTGATGCAATCAAATGGTTGTTGTATTTGATGTTAATTTTGTGTCAATTACAGAAAATCATGTTACCTTTTTAAATCACTTTGTGTAACTGACGTATTCGTAACAGTTATAATAATTGATGGTATATTTCCATCACTTATAAATAATTGATACTAAAACTAGTGTCAATTGTGATAAGTGGTTTTAATAATTGTATCATTTAATAATAAATGATTTAATAAGTGTATCATTTACAATAATTGATTAAAATCTTTATATCACTTTTACGTAATTGATGTTATATATATGTCGGTTTTCATAAATAATTTTAGTTTTAGTATCACTTATAAAAATTAATGAGAATATAATTTTTTATAATTGACAAAAGCATGTTTTGAAATAAATTCACATCATTTGTAAAGTGAAGCTAAAATACTATCGTGATTTAGCATATTTTATTAATACTAAAAAATCCAAACAAAATAATTAATTAAATACGAAAAGCAGATGTAAATTAATAATAAAGAAATTTGAAAACAAATTACATAATTAATCCATTGTTTTTTTGTAGTGGTTGATGCTAATGATGATGATGTTTTGAAGTTTGATACTTTATGGGTCATCATAATTAGCATTAATGTGATTTGTTTAAAGGTGATCTTTGTGCTCTGTTTTGGCCAAAATGAAATGCTCTCCTTTTTTTCTTTGAAATTATATAAATTTCTTTTATAGCAAAGCAAAGTTGTATATGTAACCGTAGTTGAAGTCCAAGTAAATGAAGTATTAACTAGATGGTTTCATGCACTTTTCGCGTGAACCATATTTAACAAAACAGCCAACTGAGACAGGAGAAACATAAAACCTTGTGGAGAGTAGATACAGAAAAATTGGAACATAATCCAGTTCAAGTGTTTTGCTAATCACCGAGTGAGAGAATTCTGCAATCGATTAGGTGAAACCGCAACATTAGTGAATAAATCAAGATTTCAAGAATCGAACACAGAACATTCATTAACTTGTAAACAAACTGTGTTGATGTGAAATTGTGAATCATGATAACTCAGAAAAGTATCACAATCATCGTCATCATTAGGCCTCAATGCATCTCTTCTCTTTTAGCCGAAATAGAATAGACAATAATGCAATCTGTAGGCACGAGGAACAAGCCGCATGAGTGATCTGAGACAATTTGCCTTACAGTAGTAATGGCATCTATCTAATGCTTTGGAATTCCAAAGTCTGGTTGGTAAGGGAAGTTATTTAAATTTTTAGGAGGTGTATTGAATTAGGGATTTTAGAAGAGTTTGATATATTTTTAAAATCCTTTGTTATTCAACTAGTGATTTTAAAATGTCTTTCCAAATCTTATGTTATTGAACATGAGATTTAGTTAAACTGATTTAAAATAATATACAATCACCCGTTATTCAATTAATAATTTGTAAAAGTCACACCAAATCTAGTGTTATTCAAAATTCAACAAGTTTGTTATGAGAGACTTTTGGAAAAGATTTCAAGAGAGTTTAAACTCATTTTTAGATGAAAATAAGCATCAGACAAATCACACCTTTACAGGTGAAATTTGAAGGAATTTTGATAAAATTGAAAGAAAAAAAAACACACCGCTATTGCACCTCTTCCTATTCTGTTCCTCGTTCACCCTAGATTCCATGGCTTTAACAACAGAGTACCTGGTCATCTCTCATTTCCTATTAAACGCTTTCATATTTAATTGCTTATGAATGATTGCATCTCCAACGCTGCTTTCTTGAAATACCCGACCAACTTCGGCAACGTGCACATCAAATCCCAGAATTGTTTTTTAACATATGTTAATCTTTGTTCCGAGGATAAAGAAATTATATAGCTCTTTGATTAAAACCAAATAATAAAATATTAAAATTTTTATCTTCCGAGCGTTAAGAAATCATAAAGCTTTGATTCATTTAAATTAAAAATAGAAGATTTTAAACACAAATGTGTTTTTAACAAGGACAACGACATTAAAGAAGAAAAGAGAGACCAATATTTTCTTCTAACACGATTTTGGAAATCACACATAATACTCCCAAATCTTCTAAAATTTAACAAGTAAATCTCACCAAATAACCAATAGTTTTCTATATTTTGTTATTAAAATATTTGAGAATCATCTAAAGATCCTTCAAATTCACTAAAATCTATCCAAATCTAAAGAGATTTAAAATCCACCAAATCAATTAAAATGCTTAGTCCAATACATCCTCTTAGTGTAAAGGGAAGTTTGACCTTAAGTTTATTATCATTTTAAGTTTTCTTTTTTTTTTTTTTCTGGTCGAAAATTTGATATCGATATTTGTCTTTCTTTTTCCGTGGATAAAATGTCAACATTGATATTTGTTCAATTACCTTTTCCTTTTTAGTCAACATTGATATGTGGTCAATAGTTTTGTTTTCAAAACTCTAGAAATATACATGGATTTGTTTCCAATCCAATATGGATTTGGGATTATGTCGTTATTATATATATGTTACTTTATTTATTTATTTTTCAATTTTAATCAAATATAAATACTAACCTCATCAATTAGGGCTCCTTCACCTTTTTACTTTCTCCTCCTCCAAACATGTCTACCCCCGTCGCCTCCAACACCAACCAGCCACCGCAAGAGAATATTCATCGAGCGTTGCAATTATCATTAGTAAATAGACTCTTAACTGGTTTAGATAGCTTTTTTCTCCTCCAATGTAGACTCATGAGACGAGCTCTAAACTTCATCAATGGAAACCCTAAGCCATACGGGATTGTGTCTTCCACCACACCCTTAGCCGCCGACCAATATTCTACGTTGTTTTCGTCATTACCTAATGATGTAGTTTTGAACTGCTTAGCTCGTGTCTCGAGACGCTACTACCCAACCGTCTCTTGCGTTTCCAAAAGCTTCCAATCCCTTGTGCGTTCTCCTGAACTTGCACATATGCGATCCTTAGTGGGCAAAGATAATCCCGTCTTTTATGTCTGCTTTTCCGAAACTACTACTTGTCTTGGCAAGAAACTTCATTGGTTCACTTTTAACCCATACGAGAAGAGAACAAGTGATCTCAACTCAATTCAGGTTCTTTCTCAACAGATGCTGTATTGTTCCTCCGTCTCGATAGGTTACAAGATCTACTTCGTTGGAGGATCCATGTATAATACTTCGCGGGGCCTATGGATCTTTAATTCCTGGTCCGGCGAGTTGTGTGAGGGTCCTAGAATGAAAGTGGCTCGCATGTTACCAGGCGTGGCAGTAGTTGATGGGAAACTATACGTAATGGGAGGGTGCCACGAAGACCAAATCCAAGTGGAAGTTTTCGACCCAAATACTCAAACTTGGGAAGTTGGACCATTAAGTCCCCATGGTGAAATCCGATACGGAAAAGGATTAACGCGGTATGGAGCGATTGTGACCGAAGCTGTGACCTTGGAAGGGAAGATTTATGGTATGAGTTATAGAGAAGGGAGCCACATAATCTACGATACAAAAGATGGTAGATGTGAGACTTTTAAGATGGAAGCTGAAGATGCATATTGGAGGAGAGGTGGAGTGTGTGTGATAAACAATGTGATCTATGTTTACTACATTAAGCTTGGGCTAATGTGGTATGACTCTAAAGATAAGGTATGGAGAGTGGTTAAAGGTTTGAATAAGCTTGATAAAACAATTGATATGGTTGGAATGGTGGATTGCAATGGAAAACTTGGGTTTATGTGGGGAAACATGAGAGATATTACCAGGGGAAGAACCAGAAAGAGGATTTGGTGTGAGATGATCGTGTTGGATAGGAGAGGTGTAGAGATCCATGGAACGGTCGAGTGGTCTGATCTCGTTGGATCTGTCCCTCATAACTATGACATTTGGCGTTGTCTAGGTGTTTCTTAAAACTTAAAAGAGATGTTTATTATGGTAATTAATGGTGTGATGATGTTATATATGACACGTTTTCTTACTTTGTGAATTACCATATTACTAATATGTTTCATTGGCTGAGCAGAATTGTGAGCATAAAAAATTAACAATGCTTTGCATCTTTGATTGCTTTTCATTTGTAATATAGCACTTACGATCAATATGTATCCATCTCTCAAACTTGATATGGAGACAAGGAAGATGAAGAGGAAATTACTAAAAATATACCAAAAAAAGTATTTTGAAAAATAAAACAAGCTTTGAAACTGAGAAAACTAGTATTTAGAGGTTATAAAATAAAATCCTCATTCTCAAAATCTAATTTTTTTGGGTTCCTGCCAAAGCCAAACCACAACAAACGTTATACACGAGTAAACTAGACGACTTGATGAAGACCACAAATAATTGTCTGGCCGACTAATCCCAATTAATTCCAAAGTCAACTTAAGTTGACTATTGTATTTCAGGTCGAACTATTAAAGAGTTTCCACAAGATTTCGCACTATTCAAGTCCTAAGTCTAGACGTCGTAAGTCTTAGTGACACGTCTTTCGGTATTTATATTCAAGGGCCAAAAACCCTAGACGACTTAAACCACGCTTCAAGTCTCTACATGTAATTGGGCTTACCTTGAGTATGACCTTTCTTCCTTTGTTTTTCTTGAGGAAGAAGTTTCCAACATATGATGATGCTACTTGAATATCGTACAAGATATATCAACGTTCATCAACATATAATATCTAAATCTGCATCATCTTTATCGCCACAACAACCTTCTGTTCTGTGTCGATAACTACAACAACACCTGCATGAGATCTCTGTCTTAGCATCTGCATCAACACTTTATCTCAGCATCTGCATCAACTCTCTGTTTCAACATCTGTGTCAGTTCTTCGGCTTCTTAAATCAGTCAACATAACACTATCGTTGATGACAACTCTATCTCTTAGAGTCTCTCCCCAAACCCCTAATCCATATGATTTTGCGCAGTTCAGCTCCTAGTATATATATAAAATAGAGTTTCTCATCCAAATTCCGACCCGGATTTACGTGATTCACTTGTCTACTTCTAGTAGGATTAGAATAGATTTGGCAAGCTAGGTTTACATCACATGACTGTGGAATATTCGCGTGAGTAGGTTGGCGCAATGATAATGATATCTTACTCCAAAATTTGTCCACAAGTGGAATGTATCTTTCAATACGAGTCCCTCAGCCATGATTTAGAGGTTTGGGGAGAGTCTCTAAGGTTCCTTCTTCTTACTCCAAAAATGGCGTAACATAGCGAGATAATTAATTGGAGAACATGTAGAGAGATTTTTTGTCGTTTTATTGTAGAGAGAAATGTTAGATCACGAAGAGATTAGAGAAGCAATTACAAGAATCCGATTGAAATGTACAGAAGTTTTCAAAAATACAAAGAATACAAAGTGGCTTTGTCAAACCTGGTCATCGTGTGACAAAAATATAAGAAAAGTATCGTCCACGAGGAATAACAGCCACTTCACTAGCTGCGGTCTATGTTGTTTAAAAAGTGATATGAAAAGCCATCGTTTTAGTGATGATTAAAACGGTGCATTTTGTATGTGATGGAATAATAAGATTTTTTTCACTCGAAGAGTGTTTCATTTCTTAAATATTAGGATTAGGGGTTTCGTGACTTTTACTCCTATGATGATTAGGTTATTCGCAATGCCTTATCTAATACCCACAAACTAAAGTCTATACTCGAATTTGTGATAATGCCTACTGCCGCCTCCTCTTCCAGAACAGACAAACCACCGCGAACAAACAATGATCCTCCACGGTCACCTAGCTCCATATACGAGAAATGGTTATGCCAAGAAGTTGGAGATGCCAAAGGGTTTCCGGTATGAAGATACACTAAATAAGTGCGAGATAGACAAGGTGACCTACACTTATTGTGCTAGTTCTGAATTACTGTGCTTTGACGCTAAGCATAAGCTAGAGAAATTCGTTAAGGGTTTGAAGCTCCCCCATGAGTTTATCTGCGGGCGGCCGGTCGCTCTGACAGGATTATATGGAAATCTTGCATTTTTTTGGGAAGATACTAAATGCACGACCAAGGAGATTTGGTGCGCAATGATCTCTTCAAATAGGAGTGAAGGAGTGATGCATGGGACGGTCGAGTGGTGTGATCTCGTGGTGTCTGTCCCTCTGGACTATAGTATTCATCATTGTTTAGGTCTTTCTGCTGATTAGAAGATATGTATGGATGGTAATGATGAACATTAATTGGTCGATCAATATGGTTCTACATTTGGTATTTTATGTTTTGTCTTTTAATTACAGTTTGGTTAGTTGTTTTTGTTTGTAGGTTTGGATCGTAGTCAGCCCATAACGTCTGCAGCTACCTCAACCTCTCGGAACATTGATCAACATGCAGATCTACTTATTCATTCCCTTATTGCCTCATGTATCTGCTTCACTTTGGTTTCTTCATGTGTATTCCTCTTTTATTTCATCTTGATGCTCACATTGTAATCCCTTAAAGGATGCCTCTGTAAGAGAGGAAGAAGATGTACAGAATAGTAGTTTTTTCTTAATTATAATTGAGAGATGGTACATGTGTGATGTGAGAAGGTTGAGACGACATCAATTTATGATCACTTTTGTAGTAAAGATGTATGTGGGATAGAAAATGTACTATACATTTGTCACTCTAAAATTCAGGTTATTGTGGCTGATTACAATGGAAAGTTGGCGTTGTTCGGGGACCTTTCTTGGCAAGGAAAGAAGGTATAGGAGATTTGAAGTGTAGTGACCGCGCTAGATATGAGTGGAGTAGAGATTATGGGGAAGGTTGAGTGGATTGATCGTGTACTTTCCTTTCCTTATGACTATAACATTATGCATTGTTTAGGCCGTACTGATTACTAAAGATATTTATGGTGGTAATAATGATAATGATGGTGTGATTGCTTGTTTTAATACGTCGTGAATTGTATGAACAACGTAACGATATGATTTGCCTTCATTTCGTTGCTGATGAGCCTATATATGTTTGGTAATATTTCATCGTATATTAGACTTTTATTTAATGTGAAAATTAATGTTGATCCAAAAGTAAACCTCGGTACATATTCATAATCTAAATGATTAAAAGAACCACTGAGAACCACTTAGTTTGCCTATCTCTAGACATCAGAGAAAAAAATGTAATGTTTGTGGCCACTAATCATGTTGATGGATTGATTTATCAACTCTGACCGAGGTTCGATATGTTCGGAGCTTACTTATGTTTCAAGGTCTTAAAAAATTATACTTCCTGATTTGCAATAGGATAGCTTTAAGAAATTGAATTTTCTTATACGAGCCGTACCTGTCTCATATTTGTTGAGAGCTTTTTTTTTTTTTTTTTTTTTTTTTTTTTTTTTTTTTTTTTTAGTGTAGAGAGAAATGCTTGATCAAGAAGAAATAAGAGGAGCAATTAGGAAAAAAAATCCAATTGAAATGTACAAGATTTTTCTAAAACACAAACAACACAATCATAAATTTGTTCATAATTAATTTAGCCTTTTTCATTCCTTTACAGGATTAATTTAATCACGGAGTGTACAACACACAGTAGCTTTGCGATGACCTTGGTACACCTTCACTTCTTTTCCCGCTCGCATCGACCACAATCTAGCCGTGGTGTCCGATGATGCTATACAATATTACAAAAATCAAAACAAGTTTAAAGACTCCTATGTCTCGCACAAGTTTTCCAGTGGATAGAATTAAATAGTACATGTTACAAGATATTCTCCATCCACTGAGAAGTCGCAGTCCCAGACCCATCTTCGATGTCCTGTTAAATAATATTTGATGAGAGTGTAAGAAAGTGTATTGGAGAACGAATAACCCTTCCAAAAACATGGAGACCATACCTGTTAGAACTTTCTCTAGTTTGAAACCATCAACGTTCCATATTTTGACAGTTTTGTCAGATGATGCGGTTGCTAGATATCTGCTAACAAATATATAAAACCCTCCAAAAAAGAAAGAAGACAGAAGATTAACGGGTTCAAGAAAAGGAATAAGAAACACAATTACTTGTTTCCAGGAGAGAGGAGACATTTAAGGATGTGGCCATTATGAGCTTGAAGCTTATGAAGGGGCTCAAACTCGGTCATCGTCTAGAAAAAAAATGATCGAATTTTTAAATGGCATGAACAATTACAACATGGTTGAAGAAAGAAAGGTTTTCATATGATCGGAACAATACTTGTCTTCCACGCAACGAGTGCCATACATAACATGTTCCACGGTTGTTAGCAGCAACAACCATTGTCCCATCCCACATAACCGTTAAAGACCGTATAGGTGTACCAACTTCTGGTACCTATAAGTTATACACCAGAGTGATTATATTTACATATTCTTAGAAATTTTAATTAGGATAAAAAAAATGTACCAGTTCACAGCTGCACGAATCTGCTCTGAGATCCCATACACGTAAATTGCCGTTGTGGTCTCCAGATATCAATTCAGTCTGTACAAAAAGAATAAGAAAAAAAAAAGATAACAATTAGTAAGACAACACTATCAGATGACGACATGACTATAGGCTAGTTGATGTACCTGATTTGGGTGTAAAACAACTGTGTTAACAGCTGAATCATTTCTAAACTCCCTTTGGCATTCCGGGACCCTGCATTCCGGTTTACGTGTCAACAAATTGTTGCTAAGATCATGGAAATCAAATTTAGCATTGAGCTAAAAGAAAGAAAAAAAAAACATAAATCTACTACCTCAAATCCCAGATCTTAACTGTGCCATCTTCTGATCCTGAATACATCATGTTTCCAGTATATTGGAATCCTACTGCCATAACATTGTTGGTGTGTGATACAAAAGTCCTCACCTAATGAGCATAAAGACATCATTCATTCAATCAAGGAAAGATAAAAAAACAAAAACCATATCGAAAGAAAAAAAAAAGAAGGATATTACAGGTATACGAGGGTCGATGGAATTGAGATCAAAGAGTCGTATGTGAGGATTGCAAGCTGCTACTAGTTTACGCCTATCTGGGGTTATCTCAAGCCTATTTACATGCTGAATACAAAAAAGTTTCAGATGAAATGTAAAAAATTAAAAATGAATGTCACAGAGATGTGTTGAGAAACCACACACCAAATCAGGATCATAGTCAAAGGCAAGGTAACAGCGACCGGTTTGGGTTTCCCATAATCGGATGGTATGATCGTGGCTAGCCGTTGCGAGAATCACGGGACGATGACTCATTTTCCCTTTTCGAAGAATCAACAAAGGAGTAGGATACTAACAAGAATCTCCAAACTAGGAATTCGCAAACGATTTTTTTTTCTTCGGACAATTTAGGTGATTTGTGCTGAATTTCAGACAAAAAATAACCTTTATTAATTGTATTAAATATATTCATTATTTTTCTTTTTTTTTGGGGTCAAATATATACATTTTCTTATCTATGCTTCAATTTTATATTAATGTTTTGATTTTATTCCTTCGTATCTGATATGTTTTCTAAAAAGATGAAAAGGGAAAAAAGTAAATTTTAAATTAGAAGAAAAGGAAAAAAAATTCAAAAATATTGTAGGCAAAAAAAATGTATTTCTTTATCTAAAAACAAGTCAATATTCTAAATTATAAGGAACTAGATTAGGACTCGGCGTATATGCAGGTTTATAATTTTTTTTTTAACCCATGTAAAAAACAAAAAACAGAAAATAAAATCAGATGATCTGTGAAAATAATAAAATTAATTATTTTGATTTATTTATTTATTTATTAATTAATTTTTAATTAAATTTCTCATATATTTTCAAATGTTTAGATTTTCTTATTCCTATGTGAATGAGATTATATTGAATGTGATAAAAAAAACTATAAAATTATATCGAATAGCTCAACATTATAATAATAGTGTATTCCTACATTATGACCTTTTTGATATACAGGTTAATTCATACTTTTTTTTTTTATAAATTTAGTAGGGTTTACTGTAATCGTATGTAAATACTATATTAAATTTTAATCAAACCAACCAACCATAAATTTAAGCATAAAAAATCTGTATTTGAAATTTCAAAATATGCTTTTAAAGATCACTTATAATATAAAAAATAATTAAACAATTTACTCTAAGGGTTTAATGTATTGAGGGATATGAATTGGTTACATAGAAGGTTTCATAATCCCAAATTTAGTTTTTGTTTTGTTTGTTTTATACTTGTAAAGATAAGTCGAAATATCTTTTGAAAAATAATTTTGTGGCAAAAATATATTATAATATATATCACATATGACTTATGTTAACATAAAAATCCATAAAATTTAGCTACAATTTTGTTAAAATGATTACCAACTTGCTAGAATTAGTTTTATATTTTTTTTAGGTACAACGCTGAGAATAACACAAATAATAGAGAAAACCATAATATTATAATTTAATCAAAAAAATATGAGAAAAGTTATGTATTATAATACATATATTATATTTAATTAATTTAAGGTTCTAAACCCTCATTTTCAATTCATATACTCCATATAAATTTTCATTTATCTAAGAAATTAAGAAATATTTTTTGCGCTATCGACAATTCATTTGCTTATACAAACTCAGAATATTTAATAGATATTGAGAAACAAAATAATTTATCTCACAATCTCAAGTAGTTCAGAAACAAATAAAAAAGTCAAAATACACGAAATAATATACATTAGATTTTATCTATCTACTTTTTAAATTTTTTAGCTTTAAGTTTTTATAATTTTATATAATAGAAACTTGGATAATAAATTTTGCAATACGATGTGAAAACAAACCGAATTTTTATTATAGATATTCTATCGATTTTTCTATTACCAAAATATTTTAATCTTTTTTTAGTTTTTTTTCATAACTATTTAAAATATGTATAATGATAATATATTATGTTAAAAATTTGATATCTATAAATCTAAACTTATCTTAAAAAAACAATTAAAAAAAATATGCAAAACAACATTATTAAAATGTCCTTTTAATTGTACTTATTATAAACTAATAATATTTTTTTTGGTATTCTTGATAATATAGATATGTATATTGATACTATGTAGATATGTGATTTCATCTTCTTTTTTTGCGTTTTCCTTTTCAAGCAAAGAATTCCAGTACAAAACTGAAAATATTATAATATGTGTTAAAATCTAATCAATTAAATGAACATGTCGTTATCCCGTTAATTATAGTTTTGCGATGTCTCGAGATATGGTGAGAGGGTTCAAAATTTATATAATATGATTAACAAATTTCCGATTTCATTTTTTCGACAGAAAAAGAACCTTTACTTTTTTTTTGAATAATATATATTAAAAAAAATCCTCCTATGGAATTAGGTTAATAATTTAATATATCAAAACTTCTTTTTAGTGTTTTTTTTGGAAATATATAAACAATCTTTTTTGTTTATGTATACATTTTTTTTGATAGGTTTAGAACTTTTACATTTTTATTTTAAAATATTTCAATAAATTTAGAATTGACACGTGTCAACATCTTATCGATATACTTGACACGTGTCGCGATCATGTTGATGACTAACTTTAAAAACTAAACTTTATATAAAAAAATAATCCTATGTAAATAAAAAAAAACTAAGTATTATTATGTTAATATGTTTGGTTCTCTCCTAATAGTAAAATCTGAAGCCAATACAATATGTCTCCTCCTTCGAAGAAGATTAAGAAACAATCTTCCTCCAAAGCCTTCGAGCCACTGCGAGAAGATAACGATTCGTCGTCGTCGCCATCGTTTTCTTCACTGCCCGACGAAATCGTTTTGGACTGCTTGCTACGTGTCCCAAGAAGTTATTACCTAAACCTCTGTCGAGTCTCCCAAACCCTAAGGTCCCTTGTTTGCTCGCCTGAGCTCAACCGTTTGCGATCTCTCCTCCCAAAGAATTCTGTCTATGTAACCTTCCGAGAAAACGGATATATCTACCATTGATTCACTCTTAAGAAGAGGACGATGAAGACGGCTATGGAGACGTTTGGGTATAGATTGGTCAAGATTCCGATTCCATTCCCTTCTCATCATTCTATGTACAACTCTTCTGCTGTCACCGTGGGGTCAGAGATTTACTTCGTAGGTGGATCCTTCAAACCTTTGTCGGATCTCTGGATTCTTGATACTCGAACTGGAATGTTTACTCCAAGGACCAAGCATGAAGGTTGCCCGCACGGATGAAGCCTCCGTGGTAGTAATCAACGGAAAGATATACGTGATAGGAGGGTGTGAAAACAAGATACAAGCAGAGGTTTTTGATCCGAAATCGCGGAGCTGGAAAGCTGCGAAAAATCCCGAGGATAAATCGCAGCGCGGATTGATGATCCGATTAAGTGCGGTGTCACTGGATTGGAAGGTTTACACTGTGGAAGTTGGGAGAATTGGTGTGTTTGATTCGAGAGAAGGTAAAAGAAAGGAGACATTGAAAATCCCAAGTGATACCCTATGGTGTATGTGCAGCTCCGGCTCAATTAATGAAGGTCTTTGGGCAAAAAAAAATATTTTTGGCCTTTTATCACTTAAAAAAAAATTTGTACTATTTTTAATAATTTGTTTGGTGTTTATTTGTAAAATTTTGAGGTTTTTCATAGTTTTAAAAAAATATGGGTCTTTTGTATCTAATTTTAGATTATATTTAATTTTTAAAATAAATATGAATATTTTTTTAAAAGTATTTTTGTATTAAACAAAAAAGTCTCGGGCGGTCACACTCCCATCCACCTTTTTTTGTCGGGGCTGTGTATGTGCATTGTTGATGATATGCTCTATGCTTGTTATAAACTTTTTATGAATCGTTGATCCTCATTATAGAGTATTGTGATACATTTATACAGAGAGAAAATGATAGAAGAAGGTAAGTGGATATTTACAATGAATGAGAATAAATCAGAGGAGTGATATGTGGTAATTACATTATTCTGTACATGATGTCGACATCCTAACATCCTCCCTCAAGATGGAGTACCCTTGGAGACTCCAATCTTGTCGCGGAGAAGAGTGAAGCGTGTGCGAATGAGTGGTTTGGTAAGGTTATCTGCTAGTTGGTCATGAGTTGAGACATGAGCCACACGTAGTTGCCCTTGCTGCACTTGATCACGTATGAAGTGGTAGTCAATAACAACATGTTTCATTCGGAAATGAAACACGGGATTGGCACAGAGGTATGTGGCACCGATGTTGTCACAGTAGATTACTGGTGGGTTATGTTGACAAAGTCTAAGCTCAGAGAGGAAAGAACATACCCAGTTAAGTTCAGAGGATGTGTTTGCAACTGAACGATATTCGGCTTCTGTTGAGGATCGGGCAACACTCTTCTGTTTCTTGGAGAACCATGAGATTGCTTGGTTACCAAGATAGATAATATATGCATTCGTGGATACGTAGTCATCGGAATTTCCAGCCCAATCTGCGTCGGAAAAAACATGTAAGGTGAGCGGATTCGAGATGCTGAAAAAGATACCATAGGTTGTTGTTCCAGCAAGATAGCGGAGCACTCGTTTGGCAGCTTGCCAATGAGCAATTCTTGGTAGATGCATATATTGAGACAAGCGATTCACCGCGTAAGCTATGTCTGGACGAGTGAAAGAAAGGTACTGTAAACTGCCAACAAGTGTTCTGTACTCAGTAGGATTACTGTGAGGTTCGCCAGAGAGGACCAAACGTGGTGAATTTACCATTGGAGTGGCTACTGGTTTTGCATCTTGCATCTGCATTCGTTGGAGTAAGTCGAGGATGTACTTTCGTTGATTAAGATGAAGACCCTTTGATGATCGTGTTGCTTCAATTCCATGGAAGTATGAAAGCTCGCCCATGTCTTTAAGAGAGAATCGATTAGCTAGGGCAGCCAAAAACTGTTCTACCGCTGCTGGATTGTTGCCTGTGACTACGATATCATCGACGTAAACCAGAACATAGAGAAGGAGATTACCTTGGGTAAGAAGAAAGATACCCGTGTCAGATATTGAGTTCTTAAAACCGGCGGCTAGGAGAAATTGTTTAAGCTCCAAGTACCATGCTCTTGGTGCCTGTTTTAGACCGTATAATGCTTTCTATAGTTTACAGACATATGATGGTCTGTCTGAATCAACAAAATCTTGAGGCTGGCGCATGTAGACTTCCTCATCGAGATGTCGTTGTAAAAAGGCGTTGTTGACATTGATTTGTCGAAGACACCAATCACGACTAACCGCAACATTCAGAACAGTAAAAATTGTTGTTGACTTTATGACTGGACTGAAGGTTTCAAAATAGTCAATACCCAGTTGTTGAGTGAATCCTTTTGCGACCAAACGGGCCTTGTGTTTTTTTTTATCCATCCGGAAGGTATTTGAGCCGAAAGATCCACTTACAGTCAATGATGTTAACATCTTTAGGTGGAGGCACTAGATCCCAAGTATTATTTTTAACATGTGCATCAAACTCAGTAGACATGGCGGATCTCCATTGATGATGCTTGAGGGATTGAGGTACTGTGTTGGGTTCGATCTTGTTGGCAAGAATTGCAGTGAGGACGAACTTAGGATTTGGTTTGATTATTTTATTTTTGGCTCTGGTTTGCATTGGGTGGTTGTTGTCGGTTTGTGGTAGGTGTTGTTGTTGGATAGGATGAGAGGAAGAAGGCGATAGGTGTAAGGGTTGTAGTTGTGGCGTTGGTGTTGGGTGTGTTGTTGGTGTAGGGTTTGTTGTTGGTGTTGGGCTTGGGTTGTCGTGGGCCTCACTTATTGTTGGCAGAGATGGGCCGCTATGTGATGGGCCTATTGAGGGAGAGATTGGAGTAGCACCTTGTGTTGAAGACGAAGAAGTGTTGGTGTTGTCGGGAACAATATGGTCCGATGAAGCAGAGATGTACGATTCGGACGAGTTGGATGGCTTACCAGTGGCATCGGCGACGACAGTTGTGGTGATGTTCCAGGCGGAGAATCTGAGTCCGAGGGTGACCGTGCAGGCTCCGGGGACGCAGAATGAGCTGGTATGAATGGCATGTGTGAGATGGGAATTACGGTTACTGAAATTGTGGAAGCGTGAGAGAAGGTGAGAGGTTGGGCTGGTTGAGGATTGATGAGAGAGTGGAATGGGAATCGGGTTTCGTCAAATTGTACATGCCGAGAAGTGTACAATTATCAGAGAATAAGGTTCCAATTGATGTTTGGAACTTATTTTCTACAAGAGCAGTGAAACGTATAAATGTTTCACAGACTTGAGATTTTAGCTTGAGGGAGAAAAACCATGTGTATCTCGAAAAGTGATCAACGATGATTAGGTAGTATTTGTAGTTATCTGTGGAGAGAAGGGGAGATGTCCAAACATCAGAAAACATGTATTCAAGGACATGGGTAGATGAGATTGTAGATTGTGAAAAAGAAAGTTTATGACTTTTATTGGTTGAGCAGTCGCTACAAGGAAGAGACTGAGACAGTTTATTTGAAAATGGTAAAGATAAAGAGGAAAGGATAGTTTTTAAAATGGGATGAGCAGGATAGCCTAATCTTGAATGCCAATCGGAGATGGAGGTTTTGAGATTATTGGTTGTGGTGAAGAAGGTGGAAAGGGTGGACAGTAGGGCAGGCCATTCATAGAGCTCATTCTTGGTGCGATCTTGGAGTAATGGAACCCCTGTGCTGAAATCCTTCATCTGAAAACACAGCGAGAAAAATTGCACCGACACGTTATTAGCATTGCATAGTTTGTACACTGATATTAGATTCTTTTGGATTGTAGGTGCAATAAGGACGTCAGTAAGCTTGAAGGGACGTGTGATAGAGGATAAAAAAGTTGAACCAGTGTGTGTTATTGGCAATGCTGAGCCATTACCAACGACGACTTCTTCTCCTCCTGTGTATGGCTGGTGCATAGATAGATTTGCGAGATCGGAGGAGATATGGTGAGTAGCACCAAAGTCAATAATCCATGGGTTATTAGCTTGGGATGCACCAACAAAGTTTGCACGTGGCTGCCATGGAGTAAACGGTTGGGGGTTGATGTTTTGTGATGGTAGCTGAGGGCAATGGCGAGCACTGTGACCCTGAGTTCCGCAGATCTGAAAACGACCTAGATATGGTTTTGGTGTTCGTTGATCAGTTGTGTTGCGTTGTTGTGGGTGCCAGGCCTGGGTGCGGTTGTTGTTGTGTCGTTGTGGAGGGCGATACTTGTTGACGACAACATTTACAGAGACTGGGAACGGTTGTGGAGACTGTGTAGCAAGGATCTTGGCTTCATGATTAAGGAGTTTTTCATGAAGTTCATTGAGTGTTGGAGGAGCATCACGACTTTCAACTTGGTCAACAATTTGTTTATAGTCTTCAGGGAGGCCATCAAGAGCAAGTTCAATTGGATCTTCAAGATCTATCACCTTGCCTAATAAAGCAAGTTGATCGACACGAGTGGTGAGTTCTTGAAGGTACTCATCAACAGTTTTGGTTCTTTTCTTCCAATGTTTGAGTTGATGTTTGAGTTGTTTGATATGACCCCAGCTTGGTTTGCATAGGTGGATGCAAGAGTGGCCCAGATTTCAGCGGCGGTGTCGGCTCTTGAAAGTAGTGGCTGAATGGAGAGTGTTATGGCACCAAGGATAGCACTGTAGATTAGCTTGTCTTGGCACTTGTGTACGGTGTAATCAGGATTGGGAGTAGTGTTTCTGTCAACGGTGACAGTAGGATCTGGAAACGGTTTGGAGCCATCAAGGTAAGAGGCGAGATCATAGCCATCAAGGAGGGCATGGACTTGGCGGCTCCACATCAAGTAATTCGAAGTTGTGAGCTTGGTGACATTAGACATGTTGATGTTGAGTAAGGAGCCTTGGTTGGTGGTGAGTGTTTTAGTGGCGACAGTGGCAGAAGGAGAAGTATTCTCAGACATGATGAAAAAAAAAATGATTGTGAGTTTGTTTTTAAGTCTTAGGTTTCGATTATATGCTCTGATACCATATACAGAGAGAAAATGATAGAAGAAGGTAAGTGGATATTTACAATGAATGAGAATAAATCAGAGGAGTGATATGTGGTAATCACATTATTCTGGACATGATGTCGACATCCTAACACTTGTTATTTTCAGCAGGGGTTGATGGGGTTTGACGTAAAGCGCAAGGTATGGGTTAAAGTGGTTGGTGTGAAGACACCTGATGCCAAGTTTGATGTCTCTGTAATGGCGGAATACGATGGAAAGCTAGCGACTTTGTGGAGTGAGATTGATGCGACGAAGACAAATAAGGAGATCTGGTGTGCAGTGATGACGTTGGATTGGATTGGAGAAGGGATTCGTGGGACGATCGAGTGGTCTAGTATTGTGGCCACAATGCCAAATTATCATGAGTTTCATAAATGTTTAGTTGTTTCTGATTGACAGTGTTTTGGTGCACCATAGGAAAACTGGTTTAATCTCTTCAAGTTTGACTTATTAGGCCTTGTAAGTTATAAACAAGGATTTTTTAAGAAATTAGGATGTGTTAACGAAAAAGATTGTTATTGATGTACTATTAATCTTGTGGTTTAAATTAAGTTTCTCATGTAACTTTTTAAAAAGAAGTTGTTTTTTCGTACTCTAATTTATTAACTCTATCAAATTTTTTTGAGATGTTTTTGTTTCCAACAAGTGCACCTTATATATAAATAATTCAAAGTTTAACCAAATTTGTTTAAAAGTATATTCAGCAATTAGCAAATCTGACAAATTCCATATACATAGCAGTGTTATTTGATTACTCTATATATATTTACAAATGACTTGGACAATAACCTTTAAATTAAATTATTACTTTTATTGCTTTTCAGTTGTTTTGTCGCTTGTGCATTCAGTTGAATCGGCACCGCCGAGTTCATTGATTTTTCAGAATTCCCGTCCTGAAAATGTTTAGAAAAAACGTGCAAAGATGAATCAATTTTAATATGGGCATCATGATCACAAGTGTAAGCTTATAGACAAACTGGTTGTATTTAAGCTTTGGGACTAACTATTAAATCCATCGAGGCAAGTCATCAAATTTTAGTGATGCAAACCATCATGTACGCAACGAATCACCAACAACTTAAGACTTGAGGGCAATGAATGCAACCTTCCTACAAGGAATGCAATTTTAGAAGTGATATATGTACTATGACTATTATGTTTAACACAAAATGTAAGCTGACCTTTCTTACTGAACGGTGGCCTGTAAAAGTCTTTTTTTTTCAAGAAAGTACAAAACATCCCTAATAGCAAAGAGAAACTGATCAAGATAGAGGCTGACCTTATTAGAGACTCTTAAAGATTTCTCCTTCCTCATCGTGATCATCATGTCATAAAGAAGTATGGTGCTGAATCCGAACTTTCGTTCAACTTTTCAGTTTATGAATAATAATAACCAAAGTTAAACATAATAATATACATGGTTTGATACAAGTTTGGTGTCACCCTAGTCCACCTCATTTTATAAGGCGGTCATATTAGGTTTATTATGGTACCCGATACGATGCCTATTTCAATTGCCTCCAACTCCGACGAGCCACCGCAAGAAGATAAACCATAAGACGTCATCACTTTTTCGTTGCCCAACGATGTTGCGTTGTTTTGAACTACTTGGTCCGCGTGCCAAAACGCTGTTACCGAAACATCTCTTGCGTCTCCAAAAGCTTGAGGTCCCTTGTGCTCTCGCCTGAGCTCCACTGATTGCCATCTCTCTTCCACAAAGATTCCATCTACCTCTACTGCTTAAACAAAGAAAAGATAAGCTTTCACTGGTTCACTCTCTCTCGGAGTGAGAAGACGACGACTGAGTATCAATTGGCCCTGCTTCTGTTCCCTTCTTGCAACTTAATGTCATCTTCCTCCACGGTCGTGGTGGGATCAAAGATCTATTTCATTGGGGGATACAATTAAAACCCTCCTCAAATATCAGGAGAGGCAAATTGATAGAGCAATTTTTGTGTGTGTGTGTGTGTGTGTGTGTGACAATCTGCTCTATGCTTTTTTTAGGTGGGGTGGATTAGTTAATGTGGTTTGACAAAGAGCTCAATGCATGGAGAAGATTGCTTAGTCGTGATGGGAAGACACTTGAAGCCAAAATTAATCACATTGTAATGTCGAATACGATGGAAAGCTAGTTGTTTTTTGGCCAGAGAATGAGATTGATTCCATGAAGAAGAAGGAGATGTGGTGTAGATTGATCGCGTTAGAAAGCGATGGAGAAATTATTTACGGGACGATTGATTGGTCTGGTGTTGTGGCCACAATCCCAGATGCATGTGTACTTTTCTGCATTGTTTAGCTGTTTCTCATTGATCAGCTCATATGATTAATTTATGTGTTATACGATCTTCTTCATGCCGCAATGTAACTTATTCGATCAAATGTCTATATCATGCAAAAAAATTAGAATTTTGGTTTAAGATGGTAGGGAATAACATGTCTAAGATTATGGAGCCATATGGTTGAAATTTTTCTTAAGTAATTATGTCTATTTATGTTTTGCTAACTTATAATATGTTTGTTGCTATGAAAATTTCATTAGTTTACTTCTTAAAAGTGTCTAATTCTGCTTAATAACCAAAAACGTCTATTTCTCATATTGTATGACCACTTCTGCCTCCACATCACACATTAAATCGTTTTATCAAACATTAGTATGAATAGGGCTGGGATAAATAACCAAATCGAAAAAACTGAACCGAATTGAACCGAGAATTTTGATTTTCGGGTCGGTTTCGATTTTCTCGACTGAACTGATCAACATGATTTTAATTTTCTTTTAGTTACCCGAAAATTTTGGTTCAATTTGGGTCTAACCAATCAATTTCTCAGATATTTTTTTTTTATAGATAACCAGATTATACCAAAACTAGACTGGTTTTTACTAGGTCTGGGCCGGATCCGGATATCCTGGGTTCTTGGGGATATCCGGATCTGGATCCGTATCCAGCGGATCCATAGTTTTGATATCCGGATCTGGATCCGGCTATCCCGAATATCCGAAATCCGGATATCTGTAAAAAACCCAGGATATCTGCGGATATTCAGATTCGACTTTTTATATAATTTTTTTTATTATGATACAAAATTTTAGAGAAATTTTTTTAAAAAATATTAATCTTTTATAATATAATTCACAAGTCATTTTGCAGTCAACTTCCACTCTCTCTTTCTGCCACGTGGCAAAAATCCCAATTTTTATACTTTCACGATTGTCATATGTTTTTAAATTTTAGTTTTTTTCTTTTTCTTTTTTTCAAACTGTTTTTTGTCACTATATATTTATTATTAACTAAATGTTATAAAAAAACACAAATTATATAAAGGCCGTGCAAAACACAGACCAAAACACTAGTATTATATAAACAATTGAAAATATTATAATAATCCTTTATAATATAATTCACAAGTCACTTTGCAGTCAACTTCCACTTTCTCATTCTGCCACGTGGCAAAAATCCCAATTTTTACACTTTCACGATTGTCAAATGTTTTTAAATTTTAGTTTTTTCTTTTTCTTTTTTTTCAAACTGTTTTTTGTCACTATATATTTATTATTAACTAAATGTTATAAAAAAAACAAAAATTATATAAAAGCCGTGCAAAGCACTAGTATTATATAAACAATTGAAAATATTATAATTATATTATTATAATATATAATTTGAGACAAAAAATTTAAAAACTATATTATATAATATAAATAATTAAAATATTATTTAAAATATTAATATTCCGGATATCCATATCCGTATCCGGCCGGATCCGAAATTTCATTATCTGGATCCGGATCTGACCCACCTGAATATCTTGTTTTCTGGAACGGATCCCGAATATCGGATAATAAGTCTCATACCTAGTTTCACCAATTTCTAAACCGAACCAAATTGAATTAGCTGAATTGAACCAAAGAAAACAAATTTAGCCAAATTTACCCGAACCGAAACGAATTTATTGTCGGTTAATTTCATCATCTAGTTAACCGATAGCTGAACTAATCTATCCAAAGAACGGAAGTGGCAGGCGTAGATATGGATAAAAATAAAAAATAAAAAAAATTCCCTTTTTTGGTAAAAGCAAAATAAAAAGACAAAAATGATTTTTTGATCGGTCTGCCGCCAAATTCAAACATGTTAACGTTTTTTTTTTTTTTTTTCTTCTTGCAAAGTTGTCACCTTTACAGATCTTTCACCGAAATTGAAAGCTCAAGAAGGGATTTTTTGAAGTTGCACGTCTATCTCTCATAGTCTAAAGTTTCCAATGAATACTCCGGTTCCACTCTCTTTATCTACTCTGTTGGAATTCTGCACCAATCTCCTGCAAAAGTCTGTAAAGAAGTCCAATGGTCGTTTCACAGCGCAAATGGTTCATTGTCGCGTTATCAAATCAGGTCTCTTTTTCAGTGTTTACTTGATGAATAATTTAATGAACGTCTACTCAAAGACTGGTTATGCTTTTCATGCACGCAAGTTGTTCGATGAAATGCCTCTTAGAACAGCTTTCTCATGGAACACGGTTCTTTCGGCTTATGCTAAACGAGGAGATATGGATTCGACATGTGAATTCTTTGATCAATTGCCTCAAAGGGATTCAGTTTCGTGGACCACGATGATTGTTGGGTACAAGAACATTGGTCAATATCATAAGGCTATACGAATTATGGGGGAAATGATGAAGGAAGGTATTGAGCCGACGCAGTTCACGCTTACGAATGTGCTTGCATCGGTTGCTGCAACTCGATGTTTGGAGACAGGTAAAAAGGTTCATTCTTTCATCGCTAAGCTTGGTCTTCGTGGTAACGTTTCCGTGTCGAATTCTCTGCTTAATATGTATGCAAAATGTGGTGATCCAATGATGGCAAAAGTTGTTTTTGATAGAATGGTGGTTAGAGACATCTCAAGCTGGAATGCTATGATTGCGTTACATATGCAGGTCGGTCAGATGGAACTAGCTATGGCACAATTCGAGCAAATGGCTGAGCGCGATATAGTCACTTGGAATTCTATGATTTCTGGTTACAATCAGTCTGGGTATGATCTCAGAGCTCTAGATATGTTTTCAAAGATGCTGAGGGATTCTATGTTGTCACCAGATAGATTCACTCTGGCCAGTGTGTTATCTGCTTGTGCTAATCTTGAGAAACTTTGTATTGGGAAGCAGATTCATGCGCATATTGTTACAACTGGATTTGATATCTCTGGAATTGTGTTAAACGCCTTGATCTCGATGTATTCGAGGTGTGGAGGGGTCGAGTCTGCCCGGAGACTGATAGAACAAAGAGGAACTGCAGATCTCAAGATCGAAGGTTTTACAGCTTTACTTGATGGGTACATTAAGCTTGGAGATATGAACCAAGCTAAGACTATATTTGATTCGTTGAAAGATCGCGATGTAGTCGCATGGACCGCCATGATTGTAGGATACGAGCAACATGGTTTGTATGGTGAAGCTATAAACCTTTTCAGATCAATGGTTAGAGAAAGGCATAGACCAAACAGTTACACTCTTGCAGCAATGTTGAGTGTAGCTTCAAGTTTGGCATCACTGGGTCATGGCAAGCAAATCCATGGGAGGGCTGTAAAGTCGGGGGAAATTTATTCGGTTTCTGTCAGCAACTCGTTGATAACAATGTATGCAAAGGCGGGTAACATTACATCGGCAAAGCGGGCATTTGATTTGATACGCTGCGAACAGGATACAGTATCTTGGACGTCCATGACTATCGCGTTGGCACAGCACGGTCATGCAGAAGAAGCACTTGAGCTCTTTGAGACAATGCTGATGGAAGGAATAAGACCTGATCACATAACATATGTTGGTGTTTTCTCTGCCTGTACTCACGCCGGTTTGGTCAACCAAGGTCGTCAATACTTCGACATGATGAAAGACGTTGATAAGATTGAACCTACCCTTAGCCACTATGCTTGTATGGTGGATCTGTTTGGACGTGCTGGTTTATTGCAGGAAGCACAAGAGTTCATCGAAAAGATGCCGATTGAGCCTGATGTAGTGACATGGGGTTCACTGCTTTCTGCTTGCAGGGTTCACAAGAACGTTGATCTTGGAAAAGTTGCAGCAGAGAGATTGCTTCTTATCGAGCCAGAGAATAGCGGGGCATACTCAGCCTTAGCTAACTTGTACTCAGCTTGCGGAAAATGGGAAGAAGCTGCCAAAATAAGAAAATCCATGAAAGATGGAAGAGTGAAGAAGGAACAAGGGTTTAGTTGGATTGAAGTGAAACACAAAGTCCATGTCTTTGGAGTCGAAGACGGGACTCATTCACAGAAGAACGAGATATACATAACAATGAAGAAGATTTGGGACGAGATCAAGAAAATGGGTTATGTTCCCGACACTGCTTCTGTACTGCACGACCTCGAAGAAGAGGTTAAAGAACAGATTCTAAGGCACCACAGTGAGAAACTAGCAATCGCATTCGGGCTAATTAACACTCCAGATAAAACCACATTGAGGATCATGAAGAATCTCAGAGTGTGCAATGATTGCCATACGGCTATAAAGTTCATCTCCAAGCTTGTGGGAAGGGAAATAATTTTGAGAGATACTACAAGGTTTCACCATTTCAAAGATGGGTTTTGTTCTTGCCGAGATTATTGGTGAGAATAAGGAAGATCCACGAATTCTCACAAAGACTAACTCAAGCCATTGTACAACAGATGGTTAGATTCAGGTATGGCTTCTTTGGAGGGAAACCAACAAAAGTTTCCTCTTTCATTGTTATATTGCTATGTAAGTTCCATCATCATCACTTTATCAAAAAAAAAGTTCCAGCATCATCATTATTGAGCATTAGAATAAGATGACATGGCATGCGAGTCTTTAGTGCTAAAGGAGAAGGATATAATGAACGATGGAGATATTTTTTGGGTAGGCATAAAGAGGAAAGAGAGAGTAGAGAGAGTAGAGAGAGTAGAGAGAGTAAATGGAATTGGAACCATTAGAAAGAAGTATAGAAGAAGAAGAAGAGAATATGTTCTGTTTGTTACCAAAGCTTTTCTTTTTACTAACCATTGACTACATTATACATAGATAGATACATAGTATAAGGAGATGAAGGGAAGATCTTGGTCGGCATAAAATGTATGACTTAACAGAGAGAGCCCACACTTGTTTAGCTTACGTGGCAGGTTCGGGCAGGTCAATTTAGAGATGATCACACAGAGTCACTGCCCGTACTGCCCTAAGGATTCGTAGTAACAACTACGGGCAGCTTCTCACTCTCTCTTTCATCTCTCATCTCTCTCTTCTCCTATATCTGAGATTCTGAACAACTCTTCTTTGATCACAAATCTCACACTTTTGCCATTAATGAACAGAGCTCATTTCTTCTAGTTAGTCTCTCTCTTTCTTTCTGTTTTGCCCAATTTCAGAGCTCTTCTTCGGTACGTTCTTCTTCTCCTTCTTCTCTCTGTTTATTTTGTGTCTTAACTTTGTATGTTATGAAATATTGAAGTCGAGGTCGAGGACAACATCAAAACCTTTTTTTTTCCTCTGTTTTTCATGATATTTCTGCGATTTCTCTGTTTTTTTTTTGTTCTTATACTGAATTTGAAAACGAAGATTTTTCTGTATATGGGAACTGGACTAGAAAGTTCTCTGAAAATTTTGTTGTTTCTGCAGATCTAATAACGGTTTCCATAACTGTTTCATACAGAGTTAACAAATAAGAGAAACGATGGAGTTGGAACAACAAGGTTTGAGGTTGTCTTTAGTTCTCGGTGACGCCTCGGTGCTAAAGTGCGCTGTTTTGGCTTTAACGGCTACTCTGCTCTCCTCTTTGCTAGAGCTCTTCGCTCAGGCAAGCTCTCTCTCTCTCTCTCTCTATTTTCAACTTATTTTTCCTTATTAAAAAACGTTTATCAAGAAAAAAAACAAACGTTTACAAGTATTCGCGGTCTCATATAACAACTTTATAACAATTGTTTTTCACAATACTAATTACTTTGCTGAATCTATCATATCTCCTTTCACACACAAGAAATTTTTTTATAACAAAACTAAATCTTGACTGACTCGAAGCGTTACTTCTTTAGAATGGGTGGTTGGAAAATTTTAATAAATCAAAATTTCGGTGAAAATATTGTGAGGGTGTATATAATAATATTATAATAGCTATTAGTTGAGGACGGTTGCTTTAATGGGGAATATGAGGATAAGAGTTTTTTTAAATAATAGTATAAAAAAATTGTGGGTCCAAAAAATATCAAAAAAGTATATTCCATAGATTATCCTTCCAAGTTTTTCAAATCTTAACGTCTAGAAGAAGCCCATGTCTCAATTTAGTATGTCGGCCCATTTCACAGTTTTACTATCATGTTAACTTGTTGGTATTGAATTTGATTGCTTTTGGTTAGTGATGAAGTCAATTTGAAAATGCAGATCGCTGTCTTGAAGGGTGATGTTATAGAGAATGGATACGAGGTGGTTGATGCAATGGAAGGGAATGGAAACAATGATGATGGTGGTGATGATGATGATGATGGAGGAGAAGATGAAGAAGGAGGTGCAGATGATGATGCAGAAGGAAAGGAGACCAAAAAAGGACCTGTAAGTGATCCTGATTTGAACGGTGAAGCTGGAGATGATGATGAACCTGAAGGGGATGACGGTAATGATGATGATGACGACGATGATAACCATGAGAACAATGATGATGATGAAGAAGAGGAGGATGAAGATGAGAATGAAGATGGTGGTGAAGAAGACGACGATGAGGAGGCGGAGGTAGAGGAGGAGGAAGAGGAAGAAGATGACGAGGAAGCGCTTCAGCCACCAAAGAAGAGGAAGAAGTGAACAACTGCTTCTATCTTCTAACATTTTAGATTCAAAAATCAAAACTTGTTATGGGTTTTTACCTGAAGAGGAGAATCTTAAGGCATCATCAGCTTTAGCCTTCAAGTGTGTCTTTGTTGTTCCATAAACCAAAAAGACTTTGTTTAGTGTAACCATTTTCAGATCCAATGGCATCAGCTTTTTTTCTTTGCCCATCACTAATAATGATATATGCATTTCTACGAGGTCATCAAATGTGATCAAATTTATATAACATCTTCAAGGGTCAACTTTAGCTGTCATAAATGGTTAAAAAAAAGGTTAAATCCTATTTGAGTCCTATCACTTTGATTGAACAATGTAAACATAAAACCTCTTAAAGCAAAACCCTTTCCCAAAAGTCAGTGATACCACGCATATTGCACAGAGGTCTTTAACGAATAATCACAATGATATTACTTGAGCTATAGACTGTATCAAATGGAACCGCACAAGAGTGAAACCAAACGGATAGAAAAAAACAAAAACAAAAACAAGAACGAAGAAAACAATACAAAAAACCTAAAAAGTACTGTTTTAACAAAAATATCAGGAAGTTGTACAATGTGAACAAGAAACAAAAGAGAACAGAGATGGGAGAAACAAATGTTAAAAAGAAACCCCAGAACTGCATGTTTTTCATTCTCATGCTCTCAGCTCACATCATCTGCAAAGTTGGAGTTCAAGAAAACAAACCAAACATAACTTTATCAAAAACTTATGACCCCAGAAAAACATACGGAAACAAAAGCATTGTGCAATCCTGCTGGTCCAATAACCCCAGAAAAACGAAAACAAAAGAAATCAAAGAGATAAACGATATTCAAATTCAAACTCAAACTAGAGAGACTAAAATCATGAACGAAACAACAAGAATAGCTCAATGGTAAAAGTGGTACAGTCCATGTAAAGTCATTAGCACCAAAACCAGATGAGGGGAGAGATGGTGAATGTTCAGATTATAAAACTCAGTGTAACACCAAAACCAAATAAGCCAACAAACAAATCGATATGTAACAACATTCGTCCCCACCATCACCAACCTTACATAACCAATAAAAAAGGTAACTTTTATAAAACAAATGACACTAAGAAAACTCTAAAACCAGGAAAGGTAAAGAAATAAGAGAAAACAAAGACCAAAAATGAAAAACAAACAAGACGAAATGGAGGAAAATAAACAAAACAAAAAAAGTTTGGCGTGACACATCATCCGCACATCTAATATTGAAAACAGTCTAAACAAGATTCATGAATAATGAATAAGGCCATAGATAACAATGCTAATCTACCTCAAGAACCTAGTTTAGGTATTTAATTCCTGTAGCAGTTCCTCCTAGGAATACCTTTATTTAGGCATTTAAGCCAACACATTCACTAGTAAAGATATTGGGAGTCATCATGTCAGCTGAAATTCCGATACTACCACAAAGCCTTATCCATGTTTATCTACATAATAAGCAAAAGGACCTACGCACCTAATATTAATCATGCAACATATGCTTATCCAAAGACTTTCAAACCAGAATATGAGCACAGACATTGCTGTAAAACACAAAAGGTTACAGTGAGCGTACCATGAATAGTTTGAGTAGCCATGAAAATTGGAGCCACCAGCATCCGAATCTTTACCCGCCCCTCTTTTCCTAGTATCGGAATCAGGATAAGCATTAGGTAGACTCTGACCTCTAAGATAGTTGCCAAGAACTGATAGACCAGCAGCACCAACGCCTGGCTCACCAATCCCACCCATCTGACTCGACTGTAACAAATCAGAACCCAACCCGCCATGGCCTAGAGCACCCGCTAACATCGGATACATGTAGCCTCCCCCAGCTGCTGCTAAAGCTGGATTCCCCAACATTCCGGTTCCAATATACGGATGGTATTGGTTGCCTAACATAAACGGCGATGCAGCCATTCCACCACCGGTAAACACATGTTGCCCTTGAGCCTGCTGGGGCTGGCCATGATTACCCATCGAACCTAAACTAATCTTCACCGGACCTACTTGATCATGCCCCTTTCCCGACGCCGCAGGCCCCATTGAAGCCAACTGACAGGTCGCTGTTCTATTAAGAATCCTCTTCTTGGGTTCCTTAAGCGCTTCTTTAGCTCCTTTCCTAGTCTTGAACATAACAAATCCGAACCCTTTAGCCTTACCAGTGGCCTTATCTATAACAACGGTGCACTCTTCAATCTCACCATAGCCTTCAAAGACTCCAACAAGGGTCTCGCGAGTAGTCTCCCATGGAAGACCATAAACAAAGATTTTCCTATGTGTGACATCACGGTCTGCGGCTTCCACGACGGCGGAATAGATCGAGGAACCGATCTGCGCGGCGGAACAAACGAGGTCGACGAGCTGTTCCTTAGAATAAGGTCGTAGAAGGTCCCGGAGCTCTTCCGGGTCGTATTCGAATTCTTCCTCTGATTCCGAATAGCTAGAATCAGAGCTGGAACTTGAATATGGAGTAGAGGATTCAGGTTGTTGTTCTTGTTGGTTAACCTTCTGCTTCTTATCGAGTTTCTTGGATTTGGATTTCACGAGTCTGCGCTTCTTAGATTTGTCTAGGGTTTTCGCCATTGCAGTGGAGAGGATAAACAAACAAGTCAAGCTTTTAGGGATTTTTGATTTCTCTACACGAGTTCGATGTGCTTTATCCTTTCTTTATTTATACACGTTTCGAGACGCCGATACCGCGCGTTTGAGTTCAATTTTGCGGTTCAAATTAGCCAATCGCGATTTGTGAACGCATATATATCGGATCCGGGTCGTACCCGGTGATCCGAACATATGCTTGCCCGAGTAAATTAAAGATAGACAAATTTTCCAGCCAAGTGGCTGCTACAAAACCATATCCAGATCAGTGAGGAACTTGAGACAGGTTGGAATAAAGACATAATCTTTTTGGACCAGAGATCTTAAAGAGGGTTTCTTTTCTGTTCTTAGATCTTCAGATCCCACATTAGAAACAAAACCCAAAGTCCTCACAGAGAGAGATAAAAAAAATGATCACAAAACAAAGAAAAACAAATGATCACAACCAAACCATTCATATGGGTAGCTGCAGTAGAATAAACATTGGATAAGAAGACACAATACAAAACCGAAAAACCGAAAACAGGATTGATCCTCTTAACAAATCGAGGATTGGGCATCGGTCATTGTGAATATCCAGTTTAAAAGAAAACCCGCAAAGTCTGGCTAACAATGCTCAAGCAGAGTAAATGAGCGAGCAAGTAAAAGAAAGTAAATCCACAAGAAATATAAAAAGGTGAAAACAAACTGGCTAGGAGGAGGACCAATGAACCAAAACAATCTGGAATCTTACGCAAGAAAACTTGAAAACTTGGCAACTGAGATTGAATTGTACTCACAAATACAAAAGAGAAAAGCTCAACACTACCAAAAAAACGAATGTGATGAAAGAAATTGGGAAGCTTATAAAACCTGTGGTGAATAAAACAATGCTAGAGAGATAGAAAACTCAAGTATATTCCGGGGAAAATCAACAGGAAGTGTTCGAAAGAGTCTCAAAACTTTTGGCAGTACTTTCGAAATGACAATTTAAAACAAGAATGTCAAACCATTATGTCTGATCTTACAAGTGGGTCTCAAGACAACTGCAGATGAAGATACAGACTTTCGGCAGTTATGACATATAGTGGACAAAACTATAAATGTCATAAGCTTCTTCACCAGCTATAGAGACCAGACATGTAATGGTAAAATGGGAAACATAAAGCCTAAAACAGGGAAAAACAGAAGAGAAAACTCATATGCAAAGCCACAGAAGAAAACCAGACATGTGTTTGATGGTAAGGGGAAGACAGAAGGACCATAATGGGGGACACCAAAAGGGAAAACAAAGAGATAGAAAACTACTTAAAATCAATATTGATCATGGTAGCTGAATCTTCTAGACAAAATGACCACATTTCACTAGTTTATGAGAACAGAGCAGAACACCAACGGAAGACTTCCAGAGAGCAAGATAATTCATCATTTAAGCACACATCTCCCTCAAAATGGGTCATATAGGGATAAATACCTCGTGAAAAGAGACCAGAATTAATGAAACTAAAAACGTAAGTTTGAAACAGAATAGACGATAAAGATACGCGAAAAACTCCGGCAATTCCCAAAATATAAAGTTGAAGATACCGGACTAATCATTAGCCTAATCTATAACTTGAAATCTAATCAAAGAAGACAGCATAAATATCAAAGAACAGGGTCATACCACTTGGTCTCTCTTATCTGAGATACCAAGCACGTTCACCATCAAAACCAGCACCAGCACCAGCACCCGCACCAACACCGTTAACATTACCATCACCAACATATTGCCCCGCCATTCCCATATGGTTAGGTGGCACCATAGGTCCCTGGTTCATCATACCTGAGCCAAACATACGATAGTTCGGTAAACCAGCAACCATCTGATTACTCATCATTGCCCCTTGATTACCCATCATTGCACCATACATCGGATTAAAACCAGGAGGGTGAGACTGTCCGTAAAAGGGCATGTTCTGTCCAGCATACATTGGCATATTCTGCTGCTGCTGATGTGCATTATCGAGACCATGTACATGTCCATGAGCCAAGTCAAGCCCAGGCAAAGCCATTTCACTCTGATTAGCCGTATGAGTTAAATCAATCTTCACAGATTCAACTGGTTGTTCTCGCGGCTTTCCAGTATTAGACGGCTTAGCTACATTACAACTCACGGTTCGATTGTACATTCTCTTATCTGGATTCCTCAACGCCTCTCTCGCTCCTTTACGCGTCTTAAACAGCACAAAGCCATACCCTTTAGCTCTTCCCGTATCCTTATCCATAACCACAGAACACTCCTCTATCTCCCCGTAAACCTCAAAAGCCGCCTTGAGATTCTCGTGCGTCGTGTCCCATCCAAGACCACGCACGAATATGTTACGCTGAGAGCTATCTCTATCCGCGGATTCAAACACTGCAGAGATCAGTTTAGAACCTTTCTCAGCGGTTCTGTAAATTAGGGTAATAAGCTCTTCCTTAGAGTAAGATTCAAGCAGATGCTTGATATCTTCCTTATCGAACTCAAAATCAGAATCAGACTCGTTGTTTGGGACAGTAACGACGGGCTTCGAATCGACGATTTGAGTCTGTGGCTCTTCGGAATCATCTGATCTCTTATGTTTCTTCTTGCTCTCCTTGGATTTCTTAGGAGATTTCTCCTCTTCTTCTACTTCGTATTTCTTCTTCGATTTATGCTTCTTCGACTTCTCAGGTTTCTCGGTCTCTTTGGATTTCGATTTATGCTTTTTCGAGATTTTCTTCTCCTTCAATGCGAGCTCTTCAGCCTCGCGACGCTTCTTCTCCTTCCTCTCTTTCTTCTCCTTCTTCTCCTTCTTACGTTCTTCTCTATCTTTCGTCATCGTTGACGGCAGTGTCCCGCAATAAGAACTCACTCAGAAACGAGAAAGAGCAACTCCTCTAAAATAGGGTGGACCAGAGATCACTTGGATTATTTTCTATAGATTAACAAATTTAAAGCTCTAACATAAAAAGTCTGGGTGGTGTAGTCGGTTATCACGCTAGTCTCACACACTAGAGGTCCCCGGTTCGAACCCGGGCTCAGACATTTCTGTTTTTGTTTTTTTTTGCAACCAAATCGTGTCAGTTTTTATATGTTTTGATCATTCAGGAAAAGAATCTTAATAATAATCTTATAAACGCAGTAATTAATGTGGTCCACTTCCCATGAAGGGGCAAAAGAGTCAAAACATACAAAAAGGTAAAGAAAAAAAAGAATCATAATTTCTCGTTTCTGTGTGCCGGGGAAGAACCGGTGAGTGACGGGGTCAATTCATATACTTGTTTAACGGCAACAAATTCAGAGAAAACGAACGAAATCGGATCAGAGCTCCCCGAAGTTTCAATCTTTTTCTTTATCTCTCTTTCTGGGTATTAGTGGGTTTTTACCCAGATTTCGAAATTGGGATGGCGGATGAACTGGAGTTGTCGCCGTTGGTTCCGCCGTCGCCGATGGTTGAGCCTTCCGAGATCGATCTTGAAGCAGGACCTGATGAACAGATTCAGTGCCGAATCTGCCTTGAAACTGATGGTAATGTCTTCAAAAAACCCCTAGATTCGCTTCTCCTTTAAGTTGGGTTGCGTTGCTTTTTGCTAGTGATCTTTAGATATGTCAAACTTCAGTTCAAGAATTCGGATTATGAAATTCGATTAAAAATCTGAATGCTTGAGGTTTATTACTGGTGCTACTAGAGAAGGACTGAACTTTAGAAACTCTTACAGATTGGTAGATCGTAAATGGTTCTGATGTGATTTTAGATTAGTCTTAGTGATAAACTCTTTTTTCAAAAGACTAGTGATTTAAAACCGTGACATAAGAGAGAGGTTTTGTTCTAAGTTACTTCGTTGAATTCAAGCTCATTTATTGATCATGGTCAGGTAGGGATTTCATTGCCCCATGCAAATGCAAAGGAACATCAAAGTATGTACATCGTGATTGTTTGGATCATTGGAGAGCTATAAAGGTGCACCTTTTTTCATACGTTTTAGATCAACTTGGGTCCATGCTTGGCAGCGCGATAGTGTTACCTGAAAACTGTGAATGCTCGCTTTCACTCTTTCACTATTTGTTCTTATCCTTTCCATTTTCAATCTAATATGACAACCTGTGTAGATGGTCAGCCTAACTGAAAAGGAACTTCCCTCTTGATGTAAATTTTCTGTTTTTGTTGGATAAGAAAACCATTCGAGGCTAAAGAACTATAGAAGGATGGTTTTGGATGTAAAATTTTCAGACTTGATTTATGTTTCATGAGTGATGATTAGAGCAGTGGTGTTTTAGTCAGTATCAGGGTAAAGTAATGAATAGCAGATGTTCACGCCCAGTAACCTCGTCTTTTTTGCAGGAAGGCTTTGCGTTTGCACACTGCACAACTTGCAAGGCTCCATATTATCTGAGAATTCATAGTGCAGGAGATAGGAAATGGCGGACATTGAAGTTTCGCTTCTTTGTTACTCGAGACATTTTATCCATATTTCTTGCTGTTCAGCTTGTAAGCATTCAATTTTCATCTGTGTTTCCATTTCTTACAGTAATTTTTCTTTCATTTGGTAGTATATCTAACTCATGTTCTCTAAATGACTCATCTTCTCACAGGTGATTGCTGCATTGGCCTACATGGTCTATTTCATTGATAGTTACCAGAAATCATGGCTTCGTCATATTTGGGGTTTTGACAGTGAGGTCACGTTTTATTACATGTGTGGTATGATCCCAAACTATAATATCTAAATTCTCCTTTAGATAATATAGTATTTGGAGTAAAATATCTGCGAAATGTCAGTGGTAGGGTGCATCCTTCGTCATTTATTAGCATGCCTCGAAATGCAAAGTCTGTTGTTGTATATATGTCTTAATTAACGCTTTGCATCTATCAGAATATGAGATTCCAGTATAAGGATTTCTCTCTTGGATGACCTCATCATTCATGTTCCTTTCTGCTAGAGTCTCTACGTCGTGGGAAGTGAAGCAAAGTTATTGTCATACTTTAGACTTAGATCAAGTTAAGGGGTTGGCAAGGTTAGACATATACTGTTAGATTTCTGGACTTTGTAGAGTTTTGAACTAAATGAGAATTGTCAAAGTAATTTTGTTTGGTCCTCCTGGATTTCGTTATAAAGAAATTTGTGCCAAGTTATTCTTGAATTACGCATATTGAATTACATGATGATATTTGCTTTGTTCAGGAGCTTTATTATTCTTTGCTCTGCTGGGTCTATCTGGATGCTTCATAACTTGCTACGACCGAAGAGTTCGTAATGACTTAGCTCAGCCTTGCCGTGAATTGTGTCTCTGTTGCTGTCAGCCTGGGTACAACCTGAAACTATACTTCTTTGTCTGTTGTTTTGAGTTTTTGTCTTGTTTAAGAAACAAAATTATCGGCATTTTCCTGTTAAGAAGTTAGAACTATCCTCTTATAGTTACGTGAATGATGTAGTGTAAGGGATTGCCTACCTGGAATTGTGGTGCTTTTGCCTTCTCTCGTTTCTGGGTGATTTCTGTATCTACAAGGCATATCAGAAAATATGTTTTGTAGGCAAACCATAGGAACTTATTCACACAAAAGTTAGTGGAAAAGAAAAATTGGAACTAGACAACTCAATTCCTCCTCTTCTAGGCAAGCTTCATTATCTTACTTACAAACTAGATCATAGATAAAGTTTATTATGTGCCAAAATCCGGCGATCAGTTTTTACTTATCTTGCAGCTGCTGATACGTTCATTTCATTCCACTTTTCTGTAATTCTTTCATACAAACTAGAAAAGCACAAGTAGAGTAATTAAATGTTGAAGGTTTTGTTTATTAAAGAATCATTTCTCTTCTCTCGAATGTCAGATAAGCTCGCTATAACAGAGTATATCGCGAGGGGTAGATATATATATTATATCATCTGTATCTAATTCAGTTGGCAGACCACAACAAAAGTATATGATAGAAAATCTTTCAGCTCAGGTTGACTTTACCCATTTAATGAACATTTATCTCATTATGCAGGATATGCACAGACTGCCATCTACCGGGAACTATTTGTATGTGGGCAGATTGCACCGCATGTACTGAAGGCTGTGCAAGTGCAGTCAGTGAATGTGGTGGTTGCCTTGGAGGTGCAGGAGAAGCCGGGTTGCCACTACTCTTCATAATGGCATTAGTAATTCTTGGTTTATTTACAGTTATCGGTATATTCTATAGCGTATTGGTTGCAACCATGGTTGGACAACGCATTTGGCAGCGTCACTACCACATTCTCGCCAAAAGAATGCTAACAAAGGTAAGATTTTAATTTACCTTTAACGGTCTCTGTAGCGTTTTGGTTTTGTATCGTTCGATGTTTTTATCTTTTTCGATTTGGCGTCTTTAGGAGTATGTGGTTGAGGATGTAGATGGAGAAATCATGGGGTCAGAATGGTCGCCACCGGTTTTACCGTCTGAGCATGTCCAGCAGCTGAAGACGCTTGGCCTTCTATGAAAACTATATGGCTTGTGATTGAAGCTAAGGAAGATTTTCCAACTGCAGACAGGGACATCCGTCCTACTAAGTGGTGAGAACTCACAGTTTGAAGATTCTGAATGTTAAAATCTAATACATCTTTCGTATTTGTAAAGAAGAGACTCGAACTTATTAGAGTCAGAGATCTCTCCCATTGAGTCAGAGACCTCACCTCATTGACGAACTGAGCTTGTTATGAATGATTGATTCTAACGTTTTTTTTTATATAGGTAAATATCCAAAATTGTTATCTTTCTTTCGGATAATATGTTCGAAAAAAGTGGGCTGGTGCTAGGCGAATTTATACCATACCGATTACACTTTAAGACCGTGGATTAGGTGGAAATGAAAATTCGGTTGTGTACGCAGCATTTAGGAGGCTTAGACTGCATGTAGGTGGCTTAAATGGTGTGTTAGCGATCTAGACGACCTAGTGTTTTGTCTTCCTAATTCAGTTTTTTTTTTTTTGGGTAGGGGATGGGAGACAATTGCCTCCTACAATTTATTCAAGAAAAAATAGAAAAATTACAACCGAACATGTCTAGGGCTGGTAGACCATTAACATCTTTTAACCAAATCGAATGAACACTTTACGGTATAGAAGTAAACAAATGGAAACCTAGCGGTAAAGAAACTGTATAGTTAGCTAATTCATCCGCTAGATGATTAGCTTTCCTATATACATGAGAAACTCGGATTATTTAGTCCCTTGATATGAAGTCATAGCACAAACGTACTAGGAATGACAGGGAGTGAGAGTCACTTATCCCCGTCGTTAAAAGCCCAACTACTATTTCCGAATTCACCTCAAGCTCTAAACGAGTAACTTGACGCTTCCACGTTATGTATAATCCATAATAGACTCCCCATATCTCTGCCAACGTTGCCGAGCAAATCCCGATATTGAGAGCAAAACCTCAACACCAATTACCACCACCATCTCGCAATACCCCACCAGCAGTTGCGAATCCGGGGTTACCATGTGAAGCACCATTTGTATTAAGTTTGACCCATCCCTTCATCCGCGGGATCCACGCAATTAGCCGCTCCACCCGCGCATCTGCGTGTGTGTTCCCTCCTACATTCAAGTGTGCAAGAGACACCTCTTTATTTAGGTACTTGATAAAACGCACCATGTCCCAACATTTACCATGAATCTCAAACACATTCTCACATCTCCATTTCCATCTCCACTAGGCCATCGCAAACACCGTAGACCATAAACTGCCTTCCACTTCTCCCTTCGCCCCCAAATTCTCATAAATCCATTCAAGAAGTGACTTCGCAAAGAAATGCCTTCGCTGCCTTATAGGAACAATTCGGTGCCAAACTTCATCACAGGACAATCTCTAAGCACATGAAAAACTCCCATCTGAATTCTCACCCCATGATAATCTATCATTTGCTCATGTGACATCATCCAATACCACAGCCGTGAGTTGTAGTCGAGTGTTAGTAGATACATACAGAGCAATCTGAAGAATCATCCATCCCATGCCATTCCTCCAAAACTCCTAAAACTAACCTCCAAAACATCATCTGGTATCTCTCCTATTGGCAACTCCGATAACGGCCTATTTGATAATTATTTGTCACTCCAAAATCAAATATTACGTCCGTCCCCAAGAACCCAACTCAGACCCGGGAGCACGACCTCTTTTATTCCAGTCACTACACTTATCCATGTCGAAGACCAATTACTATTGACTATAGTCCATGATTTGTCATATACATCCTTAACTTTATAATTACTCTGCATCACTTTTTCCCAAATACTAGTTTGATCATGTAACAGTCTTCAACCCAACTTCGATAAAAGAGCTTTGTTCATATCATGTGCTCGGCGAATTCTCAATTCTACTTCCTTTTTGGGTAAGCAAAATTTTTTCCAACCAATAAGGTGTTGTTTTCTCTGTTATGTGGTGTCACCTCATAAAAACGATCTCGATAAATTATCTAACCTTGTGAGTGTAGATTTCGGTAAAACGATGGTACTCATCGAATGAACCAGGATTGATGAGAGAACTGCCTTTGTGAGTGTTAACCTGCCCGCAAAACTCAAGAACCGTCATTTCCATCCCGCCAGCCGCGAAGACATTTTCTCAAGAACATCACCAAACGTGTCCTCCATGTGAATTTATTACCCCTAAACCCCATATCAATCAGAGATAACTCATTCATCCATTCTCCAAATGCCAACGAATCCGGTGAGAGCCACCCATTCCCTCTAGTCCTCTCATCCAACTGGACAATAGTGTTGAAGTCTCCACCAACAATTAGTGGTCCCTCCACACTCTCAATTATACGACTTAGTTGACCCCATAAACCGCTCCTCCGACTCACAGTTGGGACTGCATATACAATAATCAAATGGACTATCTCCAATCTGGTGTCTACCGTAGCATGAATATACTAATCAGACGACTCCATAATAGTCATATCACCACTTTACCCCACCGCATTTACTCTGAACTAGTTCTGAAATCCTAATCTCTAACAAATACTCCTTGTTCTATCCTCTCCCGCATGAGTTTCAAACAGGACAAGCACATTCGTCTTAAACTTCTTCAAAATATATCAAATTGATCTTTGAAAATTGGGTTTATTCGCTCTCCGGCAATTCCACAATAAATAATTCATCATTTCTTGGTAAAAAAAGTATCAATTGAATCACCGGGTCACCCTGTTATGCGACTAACGATCCCGCATCCACCTCCTGCGGAACTATTTGCATAGCCATTTCCCCTTGCATCTGATTCTCTCTCGATCCAAGCAGTACATTTTCCCTAGCTTGGTATCGAGTCTATATCGGCTTATCCGTTCCCATATCTCCTTCACTGTTATTCGCGAACGCCCCTCCTGGTCTTCTCATACTGTCTTTCTCCACCCTTAGTCTCTTGCCCGACTCCGATAATTCAACCTCTCCTCTAGTCGGGCCAAATATTAGCCCTCTCATAGGCCTATTTTGATTGTGTTTAGCTTTTGGTCGATTATTATCAATGGGCTTATTACTCCCAGTCTGTTTGTCTTTAAGTCCACCTTTGATTTCATTCTTTCCTTTCTCCAAGCCTCCTACGAACATTCCCTCTTTTACTTGACTTACACCATCTTCTTTCCTTTGTGTGTTCAAGATATACTCGTTCTCCTTATTCTCCCCCTCCGAAATAACTACTTCCCTTAATTCAGAGGAAATCATATCTTCCCCCAAGTTTCCAAAATATGTTGGATGTCACAATATTCTCTCGATCCTTATTTCTCGGGATCCCCCGAAGATTTCTTCCTAGTCCTCCTCCTGAACCACCCACCGCAAAGACAACCTGACTCGACGGTGAGTCCAATCTTCTCCCTTTTTTCCTCACTACTGTGAAGCCATCATCTACCGGAGTATACCTATTAAAACCCTCAACCTCATTTGGTACCTCTGCCACCACATTTGGTACCGCTACAACCATCGCTCTCTCTGATACTACCAGAGGGCAAGAATGAACTAGATGTCCATACATTCCACATTTCGAACAAATGTTCAACATGCCTTCATAGGCCACAAAATACCTATCACCATTGATCAACACTGTTTCTTTAAGAGGTTTCGCGATTCACCTCCACACACACTCTCGCAAAATACCTATCACCATTGATCAGTGTTGTTAAAATCCACTCGAATTGGCCTCCCCAATCCCCGAGCTATTCCCATGAGAATCGATTTGTGATAGAAATTCACCTGGACATTTGACAAACGAACCCATACTGGTGTTGTGACAATATGATCCCTTAGCGGGTCAAACTCCAGAGACCAAGCTTGCACAATAAGGTAACGATCAAACGCCCTCCATGGTCCTCCTGTCAACTCCGCCAAATACTCCTCTTCCACTCCAAACCAAATTATGAAGAACTGACGGGGAAGATCCATCACATACATGGCACCCCTTGGTTTCCACATCTCCCTTAATTTTCTACTCAAGGCAGAGATGCATGGCAATATTTCGCCCTAGCACCTTGACAATCATACACTACTTTCACAAACCGTTCATCGCTTTCAACACCTCCATCTCTATCGTGATCACATGTTCTCCATCTTCTCCATGAGGAAACTCCACCCGCTACCTCGATGAAACAAACTCATCATCCAGCAACTTCTATGGGACCGGCTTAGCCCCTTTGTTCATACTCGTCACCTTCGTTACTCATGAGTCAGGCGCATCAGGCGGATCTCCCGACGGCTTCCCTTTCTCCCCGATATGTATCATAGTAGCATCCGGATCCCCATAACCCAAAACCCTAGAATCGCCAGAGCTCGACTCCTAATTCAGTTAAAATTAAAACTTTCACTGTTTTGTTCTTCAAAAGTTTAATTTCCAATAATTATTCTCGATTTTAGACGGTATAATAACTATAATTTGAAACTGAAAACAATATGATATTACAAAACCAACAAAACAAACAAAACATTTTTTGTCTTAACCAATAAGAAAAAATTTCTTCTTACTGAACACAATTACAAAAATAATTTTTAAAATTTAAATTTTATTTAGTTCTATTGTTCATAAATCATAATACTTTATTAATATAATTACATGATGAGATATATAATATAGTGTTTATCATATACACGTTAAGACCACCTGAAATTGTCTAAGTTCTAACTAGACGTTTTAAGTAGTAAACTTTGGGTTGATGACATATATAATATATTGTTTATCATATCAACGATTATACCGTCTAAAATCGTCTAAATCCGGACTAAATGTTTTAAACAATAAACATTGGGTTGTTATCCGCTTAGCTCGTAGCGATTTTTCGAACATTGATATTTATCAAATGGTTCAATATTGATTTGTCTTCTAGCAATTATACTACTTCCCCAAAAAATTATACCCACATGTATGTGTAAAATGGCAAAAATTTGTGATTTTGGGTATTAAACAGAAAATTATTATTAGTTGAGATAATTTTTGGGAAAGCAAAATAGTTTGTATATTTTTCTGTTATAGGATATTTAGTTGGGATATTTTTTGGATTTTTGCCATACTTTTATTAATATAACTAGGTTATGAGCCCCCGCGATATCGCGAGGGAACTCATTTTCAACAAAATATTGCATTTAAAATATTAATTTAATTGGGTTTATATATTCAATTTTGTGATAATAATTTCAAATATTTGGAATATTATGTAATTTCTATCAAATTTATGAATGAATATGAAATTTAGATAATTAATTTACGGATAATTTTCCATATTAGTTAATGTTCGGTCAATGAACGTACATATTAGTAAAAGAACTCATTTCTAATAAGAGGTTATATGATAATAGATATATACAAAAACTTATGATAAAGAGATGCGTATAAATTACGCGATAAAACTGTGATAAGAGAGTTGATGTAAAAAAAAATAGAAAATATAATTTTTCTTGATAATTTGGATAATTTTGAGGGTCAAATATCATCTTCATTTTCAGAAGAAGACAACCTTAGCGTTTTCAGTGTTTGTGTCCATAATATAATATCCAAACTTTTTTTCACCATCGTGGATGCGTTCACGAAAGCAAGCATCCATCATGTATGTGGCCATATGTCCCATTTTGTCGTCTGGAAATTTAAGAATTTGAGAAGCGCTCCACATACGGCCACTTAGAGTGAAACTCTCACTTCTATAGCTCACAATAAGGTTTGTGTCCTCAACCTTATCAACATGCTCCTGCCAAACCATCGAGGAAGAACTAACATAAAATTTGTACATAAGAAAACAAAATAAAAAACCAAGAACTCACCTTGACTCTAAAAGCTAATGCTCGTTTAGCATACACTAGAGATTCTTGGCCAGATAAATTTGGTTGTAACGCCGACCATAAACCTTCTCGCTTAGACATTTTAACTATTGGAAAGGAAGAAATATGAAATCAAACTAACAGTGAGATACCTAACACTAAAAAGACAATTTCCTTGATTTTCCTTAATATATGAAACCAACATTGCCTTTGATTTTCCTTAATTTTCCTTAAGATGATACTTGACCTTTTGTTATGTATTTGACATCTTGTTATGTATTTGACATACGAAAAGTATTCGTAGTTATGTATCTTACATATCTAAGGAAGACAAGTATTCGTTAGGACTATGTGTAATAGATAATTTTGTTGTGTGAAGAAGAAGATGTGAGTGTTGTTTAGTCATATGATTCTCATCCCAATTAGTGTCAACAATCTTCATTATCAAAAAGTCCACCTAACCTAAAACTTAAAACTCATCGAATGGATTCACTAATTACAAAAAAAAAAAAAAAACACAACACATCCCAATTATCAAACTCTCGAAATATCATAATGATCAACAACTACAACTCTTTCTCAGATTATCACTATGAAGTTACAAAAAATAATATCAGAATTATCAACAAAATCTCTTGATGATCAGAAATGGTAACTAAAATCTAGAAATTCTAATTCAAACTATTCAACACATCCTAATTATCAAACTCTCCAAATATCCAAATTATCAACAAAAAATTACGGGAGTTAATTTTCTAAAATACTTTTTAGGATTGTCAAAACAAAAGTATTTTAAATATGATAAAGACACAACTCTCTTAAGCGAAAAAAAATAAAAAGACATGATCATCCTAAATATATTCCAAAGATTGTTTAAACGTTTATAAGTGAAAATGTAACAAAAAAAAAGAACTATGGTTAGAAAAACATGATCTTCTGGAATATATTTTAGGATGGTAAAAACATTTCTAAGTAAAAAAAGTACTTAAATATGATTTATAATAAAGAGATGCGATCGTCCAAAAACAATTCTAGAAAAGTGATATAAACTCTATTTTTCTAAAAATATCGATGCATTTTTTACTTCCATAATTCTAAAAACAAAATCAATCTTAAAATAATGTACGTTTAGTATTTTTTTTTTTTTTGAAATATCTGCAAATTGTTGCACTTTCCTTAAAGAGTATTTTGATACTTATTGAGACTTGATTTATATGAAATCTTTTATGGGATAAGATAACCAAAGTTCCATCTTATCCTAGGTTAATATACAAGAGATACACATAGAGTTTTTAGTGTTTTAATGCTTTGTGTTTTCTTAAAAGTTTTTGGTTTGTTTAGTGATTTTTGTCTCTCTTTTTTCTACCCTTGATTAATGCCCACATAATTATTTTATAATCAACAACTGTTGCAATGTTTCATCAAATAAACCAAAAGTTACAACGATTCACCAAATAAATCAAAAGTTGCAACTGTTCATCGAATAAACTAAAAGTTGCAACTATTCATCAAATTAACCAAAGATTGCAATGGTTCGTCAAATAAACCAATTGTTACAATGTTTCAATTAAACGATTACAACGATTAATTTAAATATATTTTAGTAATTAAATATTAAAAAGTATAATTATCACAAGAGACAAAATCGTAGACCAAATAAACCAAATGTTGCAACGGTTCATCAAATAAATGAAATGTTGCAATGGTTCATCAAATATCGCAATAGTTCAAGTAAATGGTTACAACAATTCACTTAAATATATTAAAAAAAAATATAGTTTCAAATTATCTGAATTCATCATAAAATGAAAAATTCAAATCAAATAACCAAAATTTGGTAGTTATATATTTAAGAAGAGAGGAAAATATATAGAGTTAAAAAGACATGAACGTTTAAATAGACACAACTATTGTGAAATACACAACTATTAGAACGAAGAATTTTGATGAAAAAACACGAACAAAACATGGTGAAAATATACAATTCTAAATGAATAGATGTTACTTTCTAAAAGGATACAACCGTAAGATATATTTTTCAAATTATTAAAAAATAAAAAAAATATTTTACGAAAGATTACGATAAAAGACATAACCATAGAAAATATTTTTTTCAGATTGTTATTATTATATAGATTTTGAGGAACACATGAGGAAAACTTGAAAAACATTTTTGAAAAATAAAATTCAGCGACTAACTAATATGTTGTTGAAAACAAAAGTGACATGCAACTTTTGGATTTATTTGCTTTATTTGTAAGATCATTAAGACAATATAATATAATTTTGCATAAAATTTTCTATATCTAATTTCAATATTAGAAATTATTAGTACAAAAAATTGTATACATAAAAAAAATTCAATTTTTGAGAAAGTAAATATAATAATTAATTTTGATAGCTTATGACTTTTATATAATAATTATGTTTGAAAAAGTTGTTTGATTAATGTTTGCATTAGTTTTTAGTTGTATAATTTTCAAAAATTCAGATAGATTCACTTGTTATCATTAAGATTTAAGTTATTATGCCAGGTTCAGTTAGAAAAAAAAAATGAAAAAAAATATCCAGATTCAGCAATTTAGCTAGATTTAGCCATTATTATTTAGTCATTTAGACTCAATGTTTGTTTAATTGCTTGGTGGAAAAAAGAATTATTAATGATTTTCTCTTTCCACTTTTTTCCTTCACTTTTTCCACTTTTTTGTTTCTATATTTTAGAGATTTCTTAATACAATAATCTAGAGATTAAGACAGTAGAAGTGTTTAGTTGTTTCGTTTCGTGTGGCCTTTAGGGTCAACTAGGGACAAATTGTCCCCTCCCTGCTCTCTTCTTATTGGATCCAAACTCTTTGTACGTAAGCTACTCTTCAAGGAACAAAATTTTAAAAATAATTATAGATTTACCAAAAAAAAAAAAAATTAAACAATCATAAGCATATAACCGCCGTAACTCAAAAGCATACGTTAAGAGTTTGGCGCAGATCGAGAAGAGAACTATTGTCTTAACTTAATTTTAAAAAAAAATTTAAGCTAAGTTTTTTTTAACCTAATTGAAAAGCTAAGGGTTTTTTAACCTAATTTTCTTACACACATGAACTTCGGACTATTTTTTACAGAAATTGTGTCTTAGTTTATCACAGTTGTTTTCAAGATGACCATAGATTTCTAACCTTTGTAATTTTGTATTTCTTCTTTACCATTGTTGGATAAGCTTCAACGTTAGATAAGTCTAAGACATCCATACCAAGTTGGATTAGGATAAGAAAGACTTAAAAACAATTTATCTAATAGGATTAGAAGTTATCTAGTTCTAATAGGAATAGGATTAGGAGTTATCTAGTTCTAATAGGAATAGGATTAGCAATGTTGTGCTATCACTATAAATATCAATGTTGAGTTGTGACATTGATTAAGAGCTTAAGGAGTTTAGTTTTGAGCTATTTTCTAGACATAATAAAGAGAGTCATTCTTTATACTTGAGCTAAGATCAATCTTTAAATACTTTATTTGGTATCAGAGCGTTAGATTGAGAATCGATCAAGTTTAGGACTCGATCTCGGAACCCTCGCAACAAGACGCAAGAACCACACGGTGGCGGAGATTGTGCAAACACGTCCAAAGGAGTCAGACAAAGCAATACCGATCCAATGCCCCATGCTCACGCCTATGAACTATATGGTATGAGCCATGAGGATGCAAGTATTGTTACGAATTCATAAGGTTTGGGAAGCGATTGAACCCGGAACGGATGACACCAACAAGAACGACGTCGCAATAGCGATGCTCTTTCAATCCATCCCGGAGGCTCTTATTTTACAAGTAGGAGATCAAAGTTCACCAAAAGATATTTGGGGAGCGATCAAGACTCGTAACCTAGGAGCTGATCGTGTCAAGGAGGCACGACTACAAACCCTAATGTCCGAATTCGAGAGGATCAAGATGACGGACTCAGACACAATCGATAACTTTGCTGGCAAGTTATCCGAGATAGCAACGAAGGCAACGACTCTTGGAGAAACTATTGACGTTCCAAAACTCGTCAAGAAGTTTCTCAATAGTTTGTCAAGGAATAAATATATCCACATCATAGCCTCCCTCGAGCAATTTCTAGACCTAAGGACAACAAGCTTTGAAGATATCATAGGAAGACTCAAGGCCTATGAGGAGCAGATTCTTGATGATGAGAAACAAGGAGAAACGCAAGGAAAGTTGTTGTTCACTAGCTCAGAACAATCCGGTTTTACAACCGTACGAGGGAGAGGTCGTGGAAGAGGAGGCAGAGGAAGATCCACCTTGCAAGAACTGACAAACTACAATGTTCAAAATCAAGCAAAAGAAAAGAAGGGTAGATCAAAGGTAATTTGTTATCGCTGCGACAAATCCGGCCACTTTGCTTCCTCATGCCCTGAAAGAATACAAAAGATTCAAGAAGCAAACAAAGTGGAGACGGAAGTAGCCGATCAAGCCCTTTATATGCATGAAATCGTATTCTTAAACAAAGATAAATTCATACCGAAGGACTACAAAAGTAAAGATGGTATGTGGTATCTTGATAATGGAGCAAGTAATCACATGACGGGGAACAAGACTTATTTCTCCGAGCTCAACGAGAACATCAAAGGCAAGGTGAAGTTTGGAGATGGTTCGTGTATAGAAATAGAAGGGAAGGGGTCGATTCTATTTCAAAGTAAAACGGATGAACAAATTCTTGTCTCCGATATTTATTACATTCCGGATCTTAAGAGCAACATTCTAAGCTTAGGACAAGTTACGGAGGTCGGGTGTGATGTACGGATGAGGCAAAATTACTTAACGGTCCATGATCCGAGTGAAAGACTCTTGGTGAAAGTCATGAGGTCACCAAATCGACTTTACAAGATTAACTTAAAAATTGGAAAACCGATATGCTTACACACAAGAATAGAAGACGACACTTGGAAGTGGCACGCAAGGTTGGGACATGTCAGCTTCAAAACAGTCAAAGCAATGTTCCAACAAGGAATAGTCTATGATTTACCAGAAATTAGAGAAGAAAAAAGATTGTGTGAGTCATGCTTAGTCGGGAGCAAACTCGCCAAGTTTTTCCAAATGACAACAAATCTGCGATTGCACTCACCAAAAATCTAGTGTTTCACGGCAAGAGCAAACACATACATAAGCGGTATCACTTTGTGAAAGAATGCATTGAAAGGAGGCTTGTCGATGTGAAACATGTGCAGGGAATTGAACAAAAGACGGATACCTTGACTAAGGCATTGGCGCGAATCAAGTTCAGAGAATTGAGAGGCTTGATAGGAGTGCAAGACATGTCTAAAGACAAGTTGAAGCTTAAATGGGTGAATGTTGGATAAGGTTTAACATTAGATAAGTGTACGTAAGACATCCTTTTCAAGTTGGGTTAGGATAAGGAAGACTTAAAAACAATTTATCTAATAGGATTAGGAGTTATCTAGTTCTAATAGGAATAGGATTAGGAGTTATGTAGTTCTAATAGAAATAAGATTAACAATGTTGTGCTATCACTATAAATATCAATGTTGAGTTGTGACATTAACTAAGACTTTAAGGTGTTTAGTTTTGAGCTATTTTCTAAAAATAATAAAAAAAAATCACTTTATATTTGAGTTAAGTTCAATTTTTAAATACTTTAACCATTTGGGACGAGCTGTCTATTGACTGTGTTGTCCTACTCAAACGCAAGTTTTGTGAAAAGAGTACGTAGTGACATTTTGTTGAACTCTTAATTAGTCTGTTCTATATATTTTTTTCGACAACTGATTTTATGTGTATGGAGGATATGAATCTAAATATTAATGACTTATAACAATAGCGCAATATTGTATCAATAATTTCACATTTATTAATTGATATTCATCTTAATTTTATGATGCATTTCTTTTTTATATAGACTAATCTTCGAAACTTGTGAATGTATTTTGCTGTTTATTAAGACATCAACAATGATTAAATTGTAGTAGAAAACTTTAAATGATGATCACAAATTATGATGAATCTTTCAACAATTGGACCACCGTGAATTGGAAATATATTGAAATACCAAACTGAATCGCACAAACCATGTTATTTAATTTTATAAAGCATGGGACGAAATGTTATTGAATGATAAGCATTGATTTAACAAAACTATATGAATGGCACCAAGTTAATAAATTCAGAGTGTTCGCCTTTTAATTCTTATCACTTCAACATAAAAAGAAAAACCAACATATATACACTATATAGCCAACATAAATTTGAAACCACTCAAGCACCAATATATAATTTAAGTCAATCCATCATAATATATATATATATATATATATATTTTTTTTTGTTAAAGGGGCCTAATCCATCATTATATTTCTCTGAAGAATATGTCTAACAGCACCATTTAGCACTAACACATACTTAAATAGATTATCATCTTCATAATCAAATGAACATGTTATAAATGTGTTTTTTAATATATAGATTTGTTAGTATATAACCTAATTTAGACAGATTACATATAAATATGCATGCATGCATGCGTATAAATTTTATTTTGTTTTTTACATATAGAGATGCATGTCTACAAATCTACTTCTTTTATTTACCACGATTCTGTTATATCTGTTTTTGTGAAATTTTCTAACATTAGTGAATAAACTAAATTAATTAATTATATAGATATTTTATAATATAACTAAAAAAGTCAAATACATAATATTGTATCATATGGTGGGAGATTAGTGGCCAATAAGTCATTATCTGACTTTTTTTTTTTGTCAACATTATCTGACTTATCATTTTCACTTCCCTAATATTTTATAGAAGCATTTATGAAATGTGTTATAAAGTTCTTTTCTGATAAATGAACAAATATTGGTATATAGGTAACTTTTTGTTTTTGTCGTTTGTGCTTTGATTGAATTAACAATGCATTTTTAATATTTATAGTCTATAACTATATATAGTTGCTATTACTATATATATATATATATGTATATAACAATATAGTTAAAGCAAGTACACTCCTAGCTAGTGGTTGATAGCTAGTGGTTCAACCACACCAGTTACGATGTGTTAGGGTGAAGGCGAATGTGGATTATATAGTGTATATATATAGTAATATAATATATAATATATACGTATTATATATAGTTTCCAATGTTCGTGAATGTTAAAATAGCGATTAGCATTGATCGCGAGAAATATCACTCTTAATACTCTAAGTCCCCTTAGTCGATAAACCTGTACTTATCCATCTGCAATGCAATTTCAACTTTGTTGTGAGTTTTTTCACGCCTCGAACCACCAGAACATCATCACGGTATTGTGTTATTTGGAATCTAGCAGTCAGCAGAGTGCATATAATATTTTTGAACGTAGTTCTCTAAATGGTTTTGATCGACTTCCAGTCAAATTTTCAGAATCTTCTAAACACTTTTTCTGTAACAAATATGATTCAATGTCTACTGTAAATTGTGAATTCTAAATCTGCCTTGATGTTGTGGGTTTGCTTGGCTTACTATGTAAGAGCATAACATAACGTTCATGTGGTAGAACCATCGTCAGACAAATCTTATAGCGATAAAACTTGCTGAATTCTAGACTAAGCTTAATGCTTGTGTGCCAGTTTCATAACTTTTCTCTGAGAATGCGTCTTACTAGTTATTATGATTGTAGTAATATATATAAACTAGTAATTTGATTCCAACGAGAAAAGAATCAGTAGATTAATGGAGATTAATTCGATATACATAAACAACAATAACGTACGTTCGGCACACACGAATCACATATATATAGTTAATTAACTATATATCGCGTTGGTCGGACTCGGGCACACATTGTCGGTAATATTTAAACTAAAAATTGATGACAACTTTAACTAGCATACTAGCTAAAACCAGTGCTAACATTTTATAATTATTAATATTACTAGGTTTGGATCTGAGCAACGCTGCGGATGGTAGTTTTTTTTTGTCGCGGGAATATATTTGAAATATGTTCATTTTATATATAATATAATTTTGTTTTTCTTTTAACAAATTAGAAATCTAAATATCATTATAAAAATTTAAAATGATGGTATGTATTATTTATTTTAATTTGATTGGTTGTGTTTTTAAAATGATGGAAATATGTTCATTTTATATATAATATAATTTTATTTTTCTTTGAACAAATTAGAAATCCATATATCATTATCAAAAAATTTAAAATGATGGTATGTATTATTTATTTTAATTTGATTGTTATTAAAAAAAATTAAAATGATTGTATGCATTATTTATTTTAATTTGATTGGTTGTGTTTTTAAAATGATGGAAATATGTTCATTTTATATATAATATAATTTTGTTTTCTTTGAACAAATTAGAAATCCATATATCATTATAAAAAAATTAAAATGATGGTATGTGTTATTTATTTTAATATGATTAGTTGTGTTTTTAAAATGATGTGTTTTTAATAAAGAAATGATGTGGCAAGCTGGAGAGATGATGTGACAAGCTGGAGAGCTAATGTGTATTAATTAAAATGTTTTGATTGGTTTGCATTTTTAATGATGTGTCAGCTCCAGATTACACCAAAAAGCTGAGGTGTCAGCACTGGAAAAAAAAGTAACATGTCAGCCAAAAAATTGTTTTTTTTTTTGTCAACGTTTATATTAGATTGACTTAAATAAGCCAATGCAAAGGAATATTGTTTACATATGTGACATAATTCGAAACGGTGCGAACATTTCTTGCCAAACGATTTGCTTTAACATTTAAGCGTCGTTCATTAAGGATAGAGAAAAAAATCAAACTCCTCTTTGTCGCTTCGTATCTACTCCAGGTAAGTTGAAAAAGCTGGTCATTCGCTAGGAGATGAGACCATCTTCACCAAATCTGAACAGTCGGTCATGAATGATACTTCGCGCCTATCTTGACCAATCATACATCTCATCGCCCATATGAGTGCTTCCACTTCTGCGTGGAGATGTGTTAAACTTTTTCGTTGATTTTTCGCTCCCATACACATCATATCCCTGTTCGGTAGTATACAAAACCATCATATTCTTGAGAATTTGTCACTATCTTTCCAAGATCCATCTATAAAACACTGAAAACTCCTATTACTTATCTCATTAAGCTCATTTTGCCGTTGAAAGTTAATCACCCGTGGCTCTCCTGATTCCGTATTAGCCTCTGTTTGCGCCATAGTCCATGCTTGTGCTTCCAACTCGGCCAGTCGAATCACTTCGAGTGGACATATCTCAGCATTTTCAAATAACTTTGCGTTTCTGGCTTTCCAGATGTACCATATTATCCAAGGGAACATATCACTATTAGAATCTGGAGGCGTTCTCCAGAACAGATAATCCATATTTTCATATAATGAATCCGTCGGAAAGCCTGAAACCGAAGATGGAATCTTTGATAAGGCTCATGTTTGTACCGCTGGCGGACACTTAAAAATTGCATGATTGATTGTTTCTTCCAATTCTCCACTTCTATCACACTCTGCATCTGTGCGTATTTTCCTCTTTCTCAAATTCGCCGCAACCGAAACACAACCAGAAATAAGTTGCCACATGAAATATCTTATTTTTGGTGGGCATTTTACTTTCCAAGTATAGGCCTGCAATGTCTGAATATCAGGGCCTAGTACCCGATTTACATGAACCTCTGGTAATTCTAAATGCAACGTATGATATCCAGATTTAACAGTATAATTTCCTGTTTTATTAAAGTGCCAACCTATTGTGTCTGATTTCGAAAGATCTCCCAATGGAATAGCCGAAATCAATAAAGCCTCTTGTTTCTAAAAAAATTGTTGATCTGTATTATTTTTTATAATTTTATTAGTTAGCTTTTTTAAAGGATGCGTCACTCTTTCATAATCTGAAAAAACTGATGTGGCATAATAAGAGAGTCTTAGTTTATTTTTATTATATTGATTAAATATGGTTGCATAAGGCCTTAAGAGCCGACCTTAAAGCGAAGGCCACCATATTTAGATAACACCTCCGTTCTAATTCGATATTATTATGGTGTATTTTAATTGTCACCCACTTGTTTCATTATATTTGAACAAAAAAATTTAAATATTTATAACTAGCTATGCTTATTAATTTGATTTTTAAAATCGATGCATTTGTTTGTCTCAATCAGGAATAATTACATTATCATGAACGAGTAAACATATATTCTTGGTTTTTAGAAAAAGAAAAGTAAACCAACTTGTAGCTTAACAATTTTGATTAATGTTCCCTTTTTTTGTTAGATGAGGTTTAAAACATTTTTTTGTATCCTAACTTTTTTTTTTTTTTGCCCACGTCTCCTAATGTATAAAAATAAGAATTCAAAAGCCATTTTTGTTAACACCATATAAATATAACAGAAAATGTTGATAAATTTATGAGTCAGGCTAATGTCCAAATGGTACACACTTATACTCACACACGAAGAACTAAAGAAATATCTTTACTTTTTTTTATCAATAATATAATTTTTCAATTGACTGCGATTTTGTAAATATCCAAGTATTTATCTAAATTAAAATTAAAAGTGTATCGAGTTTTTCTTTTTGTCTGGCCTTCGAATTTCTTAAGCTGTAAAATATAATTTTATAAGAAAATTTTGTAGAAATTAAAGTATACTAACCATTTTAATAATTAAAAAATGTGATTTAATCAAAAATATAATTGCCATAAATTTCTTTCAGCTATTTTTTATTGTGCTATATGGGTCAAAGTCAGAGAACTAATCGATTAAAGAAAGGAAAATAAAGAAAGGGATAAAGAGAATGAGCATGGAGAAGCATAATGATGAGAATGGAATCATAACCAACGGTCATTAATGCATGAGTCGTTTCTCTATAAATTACGACACTTCTCTTCATCATTACCAAACTCATCCTTCACTTCATTATTCTTTTAACCACACTCTCTCTTTATTTGGTCATAATAAAAATCAAATTAATTAACATAATTTAAATATAAACAAAAAATGTCTTCGATCGGAGCAAACTACGCACAACTACAAGTCATGCAGAAGAAGCAGAAGGAGAAGATGATGAAAAAGAAGTTGGAGAAGAGGAGAGATGGCGGCGTAGACGGTGGAGAAGGCGGTGGCGTTTCTACCGCCGGTAACAGAATATTTCCGGTCAAGTCTTCTCCGTGCTCGACTTATGAAGCAGTAGAAAGACAAGAGTGAATAATGAAGTACGAGATATTTCTTCTATTTTAAGTTGACTTTATGTGTCTCTGTGTGATTTGATGCGATGTGATATAAGTGGTCCTCTTTTGTGTTTAGTCTTTTAAGTTACGTAATTTCTGTTACTTTGTTTGATGTCAATTGTATTAAAAAACTTTGTATATTAATTTTCTTAGATTTCAATCATGTAAGATATTTCTGTAATGACAATCGTTTCTGAAATTTTTCGGTTTTTGGTGTTGGCAAACCTTTTTTACCAAATTTGTGAGGTTACATAAAAGACGAGTGGTCAATTTAGTATAACTTCTTATTGTTTTTAAGACCTGGGTCGGTTTAAGACATAGTCAAATTGGGATTCGGTTTGAGTTCAGTTGAACCTGGTTAGCTAGACACGGTTTAGCGTTTTTTTTTTCTAATTCAATAACACTGTCGACAATTCCGTGTCTTATTCCCTGTCCTACGGAGCATTTGCGGCTAAAAGTAGAGATGCAGATGAGTAATCTCTTTCGAATTTGGGCATCACGTTTGGGTATTAGGTTTTATATGGTAGTATTAGACCTAATTGTCATGTGTATGTATAAGGTCCTCTTTTTAGCAAGTGCAAATGGAATGGTTGAACATGATCCGAATCAAAAAAAAAAAAAAAAAAAGTCTATATATGTGTTGTCAAAAAAAAAATGCATTTAATTTAGGGTCTATAATATTTTAAAATTTTCTTTTACCATAGTAAATGTATCTTTAATATAACTTTTGAACATGATCTACGTAAAGTTTGTGACGGCTCTGAGTGAAAACTTATAGGATTTGTGGAAATACACAGAGATATATTAAGCTTGAGTTTGTGAGTTTGGGTGAGATTGCGAACAAGTTCCAGTGAACGTAGAATTAGCCTTTGTCAAACTTGTAAAAGCTTTATCTTGTTTACGTTTTTGCACCTTTTTTCTTGACTGTATTGGCTTCTGTACATCAAGTGCTCACAAGTCATATCAGAGTTTAGGCTCGAATTTCTCAAGATGTCATCTGAAAATATAGAGGTTACGATTTTTGATGGAAGAAGAGGCTACATTCTTTGGTAATAGACATGACCCAATAGAAGCTCTTTTGGCCATATATTAAGCTCTTTTGGTCCATTTTTTTTATTTTTTATTTTATTTTTAAATGGGCTCTTTCTAAAGAAGTTTTTTCTTAGAAACTGTGATGAGTCTTGGATCCGATCGAGAAGATGAGGAAAACTAGCTAGGAGGGCCACTATTGTAAGTGTTGGTGGCCAACAGGCCAAGTTTTGAGAAAGATTATTGAAAAGAAAACCACAACTGCATGATGGAATGTTTAATCTAACGTTGCAGAAATAGTCAAGTTTTCTTCAAATACTTTGAGCCTGCCTAGCTATTGGATCTACATGATTTTTGCTTCTTTGGTTTAATACGGTTCAAGAAAGTGGATGCATCAAAGAATATGATTTTTCCCAGTCTTCTTATATGGTCTTGTGATCATAATTGGCGAAGAAGAAAAGAGCACATGTGCATCATATGGTTATCATAATTGTGCATATCATATGCTTTATGGGCATAGTTGTCGATAGAAACAAAACATGTGTCGAAGGGAAAAAAAAATAAAAATACATAAAACTTAGAATCTTTGATTCCCATGAGCCATGAGGCCATGTGCTAAAGCTCTCCCACGTTATTTATTTTACCATCCTTATAATTTGTTCCCCCGACTTCTCCCACTTTCGGACAAAATAATTGCTGTCGTTTTTTGGACAGTTATGGAAATAATCTAGATATGAAGGAAGCCATAATTAAAAAGAGTTATACCTTTTATCCTTAGATATATCTAATAGAACTGGTGATGATTTTGTTGTTAATGACATTTTTTTTTCTGTATTATTCGATTTGGTGGCACCTTTACTATTACCATTGTAATGGGCTAATTAATCAAGTTTGGTAACGAATCAACATAATAGGACCAATAACAACTACTGCAGATCTTACCTTATTTTATTAATTTATCCGAATAACTTTTGATTGTTTATCTGGTTTTATCTTGTAAGAGATAATTTTTCATTATTAAATAACTACCTTCAACAGGTTAAATGACATAATAAAATAAACAAATTATTTTCGATATTCTTTTGAAAAGTATGACTATCTTGAGATTTGTACTAAAAAAATCAAGAGCATGTGTAGTAGGAAATTATGAAAAAGGTTCTCAATAATATAAAATAATAAAATGTATGAGAGATTTATAAACTGTAAAATTTTGCTGGAACAAGTGAACCAATAAGGTTGACAAAAAATAAAAGTGAACCAATAAGGTTTTCTAATTGCTGAAAAAGCAAATTTTTCTAAAATATATTTTTATTAACGAAGGTAATTGTTTTAAATAATTTTTTGACGTAAACAAAAAGTTTCTAATTAAGTAAGCTAAGTAAAAAATACCCAGGAACAACCGTTCCACAAAACATTGTTAATTAAGTAATCTAAGTAATCTATGTAATTTTGTTAGTTAACGGCTTAAACTCACTTTTTGGTGAGAGCTATTAATAAAATTGAAAAGAAAAAAAAAAGTAATCTAAGACAATTTCGTCATTAATTTTGATTAAAGAAAGTGTTTAAAATCAATTAAGTACAAGTGTACAACATTTGCTATATATAAATCGACTTGATAGCCAAACGCAAGCCGACTTGAGCCGCGCTGAGTTATATTATTCCACTCTCTGTCGGTGGACAAAGCCGGCTCCAATCTGATCACACACACACACACACAGCTCTCTCTCTCTCTCCTCCGCTTTATACTTTGTTGAGTCAAAATTACAGACGAAGAAGAAGAAGAAACACCTCTCTCTCGTCTTCTTCGCTTCTCTTCTACGAAACAGACAAATGCACAACAACTGATTCTGCTTCTTCTCGCATTTTTTTTGCCATTTAGGTCAGTTCAGTTTCTCAATCTAATGGATCTATCAATGTCTATATGCATGGTTTTGGTATTGGATCTCTTGTGTTTGATTTCAATGAGGGATCCAATTATGAATTTAGATCTGAATCCTGCTTTTTTAAGTTTCCTGTTGATAAAAAAAAAGTTTCTTGATTTAGTTTAGTTCGAATCTGGAAACTAAAACGATTCGGATCGTGATTTTGTTTGTTTTTATTAGTAGAATTCAGTTAGGTAGAGTCTATAGTCATCAGTTATATAATTGCATTGAGCTTTTCCTACTTCAGAATTGTAAGGATCCTTCTGCTTTGTTTTCGTTTGATCTCTGTTTGCATTATGTTTGTAATTCCTAATGATTGTTGTTTTTATATTCTGCAGGGATGTTGATGTTCTGACGATCTTGTTTGGGTAGATCTGGGTAGGGGCAAGGTCTCTGGCTCTACTTTGATTTGAGGATCGTGAAGTGAACTGAAATATAAATATGACAAGTGCACTTGGATGGAGATTTCCTTCCAGTAGTGGAAATGGCCTTTCCCCAAGCGAGACGGTAAGTACTTGATTTAGTATTAACATACTAATATGGTTTATTGAAAAGCTTGTTTCTTTTTTTTTTTTGAGTGAGCTAAAGATCACAGTGCAATCTCTTAGCTGCAATATTGGATCTGAGTTATTCTAGAGTGCTATTTCCTTTTCTGGTGTATTAGCAGGATGATTAAGCTGATTTTTTTATTCCTTGAGTTATAATCAGATTTAGAAATGCACTTGAGCTAAGCCCATTGTTACTTAATTCAGTCTTGCTTTTTCCTTCAAATGGTATCTTGTGAGTTATCTTATGTTTTATTATTTCACGTGTCTGCGTATCTCTTTACTGCTTCCTTCTTGTTTCGTTTTACTGCAGAAATGTCATAAAGTTTCCTTCTTTACAACCAAAATCTAACCTAATGGACGTTCATTCCACTGTGAAATAAATCAATAGCTTTGTACCAGTCAGTTATATCTGATAGAGCGTCATGATAAAGATGATAGTCTTTTGCAGGACACTTTTCATTGCATAGGAGCAAACCTCTTGCAATTTACTTATTCCCTGTTGCCTGGTCTTGATTGCAGGAGAGAAATGGGGATATGAAGATGCAAGATTCAGAGCCCCCAACTCCACATTCAAGCACAAAGATGAATTTGAGGTAACACATATATGTATTTGGTATTGCATGGGAGCCAACCAGTGTGATAAAATTGAGGCCTTATCAGTAACTGTTGCACCATAATCTTGGTTTAACGATGCCTTTGAAAGTCAATATTATGTGGATTGGTTTCCTATGTTATCCTTGCAAATGAGACATTTAAGTAGAAAGGCACACCTATTAGCGACTTAGTACCTAACATTTTCTCATCACCTGCAGAGACCGGACCACCAGCATGGAAGATCCAGATGGGACATTAGCAAGTGTTGCCCAATGCATTGAGCAGCTGCGCCAAGGTTCATCATCTGCACAAGAAAGAGAATACTGCCTGAAGCAGTTACTGGACCTTATAGAAATGCGTGAAAATGCATTCAGCGCTGTCGGATCACACTCCCAAGCTGTGCCAGTACTTGTCTCTCTTCTCCGATCAGGGTCACTTGGAGTGAAGATACAAGCTGCAACAGTCTTGGGTTCACTCTGCAAGGAGAACGAACTTAGAGTTAAAGTATTACTTGGGGGATGCATTCCCCCATTGCTGGGCCTTCTCAAATCCAGTTCAGTTGAAGGGCAGATCGCGGCAGCAAAGACAATCTATGCTGTATCTGAAGGTGGTGTGAAAGACCATGTTGGATCAAAAATATTTTCCACTGAGGGAGTTGTCCCGGTTCTGTGGGACCAATTGCGCAGTGGAAATAAGAAAGGAGAGGTTGATGGTTTATTAACTGGTGCACTTAAGAACCTTTCTAGCACCACAGAGGGATTTTGGTCTGAGACAATTCGAGCTGGGGGAGTGGATGTACTTGTGAAGCTGCTTGCAAGCGGGCAGTCAAGTACTCTATCTAATGTCTGCTTCCTTCTTGCGTGTATGATGATGGAGGACGCCTCTGTTTGTTCCAGTGTATTGACTGCGGACATTACAAAACAGCTTCTCAAGTTATTAGGATCAGGTAATGAAGCCCCAGTGAGGGCGGAGGCTGCTGCTGCTCTCAAGTCGCTTTCTGCTCAATCTAAGGAAGCAAAGCGAGAAATCGCTAATTCTAATGGTATTCCTGTTTTAATAAATGCAACAATAGCTCCATCGAAAGAATTCATGCAAGGTGAATATGCGCAAGCACTACAAGAAAATGCAATGTGTGCCCTTGCCAATATTTCCGGTGGTTTATCATATGTCATATCAAGCCTTGGTCAGAGTCTTGAATCCTGCTCTTCGCCTGCTCAGACTGCCGACACCCTTGGGGCTTTAGCTTCAGCATTAATGATATATGACGGCAAGGCAGAAACTACAAGAGCATCTGATCCATTGGTCGTTGAGCAGACTCTGCTGAAGCAATTCAAGCCTCGTCTACCATTCCTGGTGCAAGAACGTACAATTGAAGCACTTGCAAGTTTGTATGGGAATTCCATACTCTCTGTCAAACTTTCCAACTCGGATGCAAAACGTTTGCTTGTTGGTCTAATAACAATGGCGGTGAATGAGGCTCAAGATGAGCTTGTAAAGGCTCTTCTGATGCTGTGTAACCATGAAGGTAGCCTGTGGCATGCACTACAGGGCCGTGAAGGGATCCAATTGCTAATATCTCTTCTGGGTCTTTCATCCGAACAGCAGCAAGAATGTGCCGTTGCACTTCTTTGCCTTTTGTCTAACGAAAATGATGATAGCAAGTGGGCCATCACCGCTGCTGGAGGTATACCTCCACTTGTTCAAATTCTAGAGACTGGGTCGGCCAAAGCCAGGGAAGACTCTGCAACTATCCTTAGGAATTTGTGCAATCATAGCGAAGATATACGTGCTTGTGTTGAAAGTGCTGATGCTGTCCCTGCTCTCTTATGGCTACTAAAGAATGGTAGTCCAAACGGTAAAGAAATTGCCGCTAAGACATTGAATCATTTAATTCATAAATCAGATACTGCAACAATTAGTCAGCTTACTGCTTTGCTGACCAGTGATCTACCTGAGTCTAAAATTTACGTTTTGGATGCATTGAAGAGTATGCTTTCTGTGGTCCCATTCAATGACATGTTACGTGAAGGCAGTGCTTCGAATGATGCTATTGAGACCATGATCAAGTTGATGAGCTCTGCAAAAGAAGAAACTCAAGCAAATTCAGCCTCAGCTCTTGCAGCTATCTTCCAGAGCAGAAAGGATTTGCGTGAGAGCGCTCTAGCCCTCAAAACTCTCTTGTCGGCCATAAAACTGTTGAATGTGGATTCAGAGAAGATCCTTGTTGAGTCTTGCCGCTGTCTGGCTGCAATTTTACTTTCAATTAAGGAGAATCGTGATGTGGCCATTTCTGCCAGAGAAGCATTGCCTACTCTGGTTTCTCTTGCCAACTCTTCCGTTCTAGAAGTTGCTGAGCAAGGAATGTGCGCTTTGGCTAATCTTATATTGGACAGTGAAGTGTCAGAGAAGGTCATTGTCGAAGATATTATTTTGTCAGCCACTAGAGTCTTACGTGAAGGTACAGTGTCTGGGAAGACACTTGCTGCTGCGGCAATTGCCCGCCTGCTTAGTCGTCGCCGAATTGATTCTGCATTGACAGATTCTGTGAACCGTGCTGGAACAGTGCTTGCCTTAGTTTCTCTTCTAGAATCTGCCGACGGAAGATCTGACGCAATATCAGAAGCCCTAGATGCGCTTGCTATATTCTCAAGGTCAAGAGCTAATGGAAATGTAAAACCAGCTTGGGTTGTTTTGGCTGAATCTCCTAACAGCATGGCCCCAATAGTCTCATCTATTGTAAGTGTTGCTAATCCTTCACTACAGGACAAAGCTATTGAAGTATTGTCAAGACTTTGCCGAGATCAGCCTATGGTTTTGGGAAACATGGTCAATGATGCCAGAGATTGCGTGTCATCTATAGCTAAAAGGGTGATAACTACCAGGGACCCGAAAATAAAAATTGGTGGAGCTGCTATTATTATCTGTGCTGCCAAAGTTGACGACCAGAAGATGATAGAAAATCTGAATGAGACACAATTGAGTGCCAAATTCGTTCAAGCACTTGTGCGGATTCTAGATTCATCTCAGATTTCTGTGCAAGATCAGGAAAAGGATGAGAAAGATAAAATCTGCATATGCATTCATCCCAAAGAGAAGGAAGAAGATGAAGAAGAAGAGGCAACAGAAAATAGGGAGAATTCCACGGGGGCAACAGTTATTTCTGGTGACAATATAGCCATCTGGTTGCTCTCGGTTCTTTCTTGTCATGATGAAAAGAGCAGAGCAGTAATATTGGAGTCAGAAGGCATCGAGTTGATTACTGACAGGATAGGCAACCGTTTTCTCCAGGTATTTAACTCTCTTATAGATTACAATCTTTGAGACCACAGCTTATCAGAAGCATTGATAAAAAAAAAACCCACTGTGATAGCATTTAACATTCTCACTCATTTTTGGACGCTAGGTTGTCGTTTATATTGCTTTAGCTGCTAATACTTATTTACATTACAGGCTGATAATGGAGAAGACGCCAACATTTGGGTTTGTGCTTTATTGCTAGCCATACTTTTCCAGGACAGAGAAATCACTCGCGCACATGCAACAATGAAGGCTGTTCCAGTGCTCTCAAATCTTGTGAAGTCAGAGGAATACGCTGACAGATATTTTGCAGCGCAAGCTCTAGCTAGTCTTGTCTGTAATGGTAGTCGGGGAACTCTTCTATCTGTTGCAAACTCTGGTGCTGCGGCTGGGTTTATATCATTGCTTGGTTGTTCTGATGATGACATAAAAGAACTTCTGCAGCTGTCGCAGGAGTTCACTTTAGTGCGATACCCAGACCAGGTTGCCCTTGAAAGGCTTTTCCGAGTTGAAGATATTAGAGTTGGGGCTACTTCTCGAAAAGCGATTCCCTTACTAGTTGAACTTCTTAAACCAATTCCAGACCGCCCGGGCGCTCCTCTTCTTGCACTTAATCTTCTAACTCAGCTTGCTGGAGACTGTCCACAAAATATGATTGTCATGGTAGAGTCAGGTGCTCTTGAGGGCCTCTCGAAATATATTTCCCTTGGACCTCAGGATGAGCAAGAGGAAGCTGCAACAGTTCTTTTAGGCATCTTATTTAGCAGTGCTGAAATTCGAAGGCATGAGTCAGCATTTGGCGCCGTCAGCCAACTTGTAGCAGTTTTGCGTCTAGGTGGAAGAGGAGCAAGGTACAGTGCCGCCAAGGCATTGGATAGTCTCTTTACCGCTGATCATATAAGAAATGCAGAGTCTTCTAGACAAGCTGTTCAGCCATTGGTAGAGATTCTCAACACTGGTTCAGAGAGGGAGCAGCATGCTGCTATTGCTGCACTTGTTAGGTTGTTGAGTGATAATCCATCACGGGCTCTGGCAGTTGCAGATGTGGAGATGAATGCGGTGGATGTTCTCTGCAGGATCCTTTCTTCAAACTATACGATGGAACTGAAGGGGGATGCTGCAGAGCTGTGCTATGTTCTGTTTGCAAATACAAGGATTAGGTCTACAGTTGCTGCAGCGCGATGCGTTGAGCCACTTGTCTCTCTTCTTGTGACTGAGTTCAGCCCTGCTCAGCATTCAGTTGTACGTGCACTGGACAAGCTTGTCGATGATGAACAACTAGCTGAACTAGTTGCAGCTCATGGTGCTGTGGTTCCTCTTGTTGGCCTTCTCTATGGTAAAAACTATGTGCTTCATGAGGCGATATCCAGGGCTCTAGTAAAGTTAGGTAAGGACAGGCCTGCTTGTAAACTGGAAATGGTGAAAGCTGGAGTTATCGACTGCGTACTTGATATTCTCCACGAAGCTCCAGATTTCCTATGTGCTGCGTTTTCAGAACTGCTTCGCATCCTCACAAATAATGCTACTATTGCCAAGGGACAATCTGCTGCGAAAGTGGTGGAGCCACTTTTCAATTTGCTGACGAGGTTGGAGTTTGGAGCTGATGGACAGCACAGTGCTCTGCAAGTTCTGGTCAATATCTTAGAACATCCACAATGCCGAGCTGATTATACACTTACACCGCACCAAGTGATTGAGCCGCTAATTCCACTGCTGGAATCTCCATCCCCAGCAGTACAGCAGTTGGCAGCTGAGCTTCTGTCTCATCTTCTCTACGAGGAGCATCTGCAGAAGGATCCATTAACACAACTTGCGATCGGTCCTTTAATCCATGTGCTGGGATCCGGCATACACCTATTACAGCAGAGAGCTGTGAAAGCTCTCGTTAGCATTGCTCTAACATGGCCAAATGAAATAGCTAAAGAAGGTGGTGTGAGTGAGCTTTCAAAGGTGATACTGCAAGCTGATCCATCACTTTCCAATGTGTTATGGGAGTCTGCAGCATCAATATTGGTTATCATCTTGCAATTTAGCTCCGAATTTTACCTGGAAGTTCCTGTTGCTGTTCTTGTAAGATTGCTTCGTTCTGCTTCTGAAAACACCGTGGTGGGTGCACTTAACGCTCTTCTAGTGTTGGAAAGCGATGATGGAACCAGCGCAGAGTCCATGGCTGAAAGTGGAGCCATAGAAGCTCTACTTGATCTTTTAAGGTCTCATCAGTGTGAGGACACAGCAGCGAGACTGCTCGAGGTACTTCTCAACAACGTGAAGATTAGAGATTCAAAAGCCACCAAGACTGCAATCTTACCCTTGTCCCAGTACCTCTTGGATCCACAGACCCAAGCTCAGCAAGCGCGTTTACTGGCAACTTTGGCCCTCGGTGATCTTTTCCAGAACGAAGCACTCGCTAGAAGCACTGACGCAGCTTCTGCTTGCCGTGCTTTAGTCAATGTCCTCGAAGAACAACCCACCGAAGAAATGAAAGTAGTTGCTATATGTGCCCTGCAAAACCTTGTCATGTATAGCCGGTCTAACAAAAGAGCAGTTGCCGAGGCAGGTGGTGTGCAGGTCGTCTTGGATCTGATCAGTTCCAGTGATCCTGAAACATCTGTTCAGGCTGCAATGTTCGTAAAACTACTCTTCTCTAATCACACCGTTCAAGAGTACGCATCTAGCGAAACCGTCAGAGCAATAACTGGTGAGAAAAATCTCGGTACCTTTCTTTATCAATTTGATATGCTCATTCTTATTATTCATCTAATATCTCAGATGTTGCTTCCTTTTAATTTGCAGCTGCTATTGAGAAGGACTTATGGGCCACTGGAACCGTGAATGACGAGTATCTTAAAGCTTTAAACTCTTTGTTTAACAACTTCCCGCGCCTAAGAGCCACTGAGCCTGCAACGCTAAGTATACCACATCTAGTTACATCCCTCAAGACAGGATCAGAGGCAACTCAAGAAGCTGCCTTGGATGCGTTGTTTCTTCTCAGACAAGCTTGGTCAGCCTGTCCGGCCGAAGTTTCCAGGGCCCAATCAGTTGCTGCTGCAGATGCCATCCCCTTACTTCAGTACCTAATCCAATCAGGTCCACCGCGGTTCCAGGAGAAAGCTGAATTCCTCTTGCAGTGTTTGCCAGGTACGCTGGTGGTCACTATCAAGCGCGGTAACAACATGAAGCAATCCGTTGGCAACCCGAGCGTGTTCTGCAAGATCACACTCGGTAACAATCCTCCTAGACAAACCAAGGTAACAAATGACTCATCACCCCTTTTTCAATTCACTGTGACTAGTAAATCCCCGAGAAATCAACTGTATCTTTCGATTTGTTCAGGTGATATCGACAGGTCCTAACCCAGAGTGGGACGAGAGCTTCTCATGGTCATTTGAAAGCCCTCCCAAAGGTCAAAAACTCCACATTTCATGCAAGAACAAGAGCAAAATGGGAAAGGTATATCATCAAACTTAATTCATATATAACAATTTCAAATTTTGCCGGTTTAACTGTAAACTGTGGCTTTTCGTCTCTTGTTTTTGTGCAGAGTTCCTTTGGGAAAGTAACGATCCAAATCGATAGGGTGGTTATGCTGGGAGCAGTTGCAGGTGAATACAGTTTGTTACCTGAAAGTAAAAGTGGCCCCAGAAATCTTGAGATCGAATTCCAGTGGTCTAACAAGTAAACCACCACTTCATTTTTTTGTGTTTTTTTTTTTTTTGTTGTTTTGGAGATTTCTTCAATCGAAACTTTTGTTTTTTGGCCAAATTTTCAAAAATTGTTTGATTAATTATAATGATACTGTATATAGTTTGTATTGTAATGTAATGATTACAAATGGGGTTTTATTATCTTCTTAACTGTGTGTTAGTGATTCAATTCATTTGTAACATTCTGTTGTCCTCATTTGTATTTTGTGTAGCTACATTTATTCATCTTTTGGTGTGCCTTTATGGTTAAAACGTAAATGAATTGAGAACCTTTATCCTTCTCGTTTTCTTTTAAAAGTTTGGGATCATTTTAGACGTCAAACTTGCCAGTCACAATAATGAAAAAAAAAAAATCCAAGTACAGAGATTAAACAAACATATTATTACTAACAGTTTAACAAATGTATTGTAAAGACGCCATAAGTGAAAATGAGAGGGTTAAGTTTTAGAGGAGGAGGCAGAAACTTATGCTGAAGCTTCTGTATGATACTTTTTTTGAGAAGGTGAGAGATAACTGATGTCTTTAAGTTGTTCCTCTTCTGCTGAAACTTCTGTATGATACAGTTACAAAAGAAGATATGGTTTTAGTTCTACAGGATGATTAATTAAATCTTTACCACGGGCGTTATGTGTTTGGTATAAAAACACATCCTTGCCAATTGTAATGATAGCATGGTAAACATAATTCACCAAATGGATAGTAAACTACATGGTAAAATAATGGGAGGAATTTGAGGCATAACCTTAGATAAGAGAAGTTGCATTGCTTAGTTTTAGAGAGGGAGGAGGAACCTAAAAATCACGGTCTTCGTCATTACTAGAGATGTTAATATGGGTAAGCCTACCCCATTTAAACCCACCCCATTTAATCTTAAACCCATATAAATTCATTTAAGTTTGAAACAATTTAACTCCGTCCATTTAATCATATTTAAATTCTCTTGACCTATTTAGACCCATATAGTATTGTTTTGCTCTAAACATTTGACTACTGCTCGTGTGTTGGTACCTCGATGTACATAAGATAGATGTCCTTTATCTGTTCCTCTTCTCTTGCGGCCTCACGTTCATTCTGTATGACACGAAAAATGTTTAAATCAAATAATACAATATAATATATGGGTTTATTTCTATAAGATGATAGTTCTAGTCGTTACCACGGACATTATGCATTTCATATGAAACACATCCTTGCAGTAATTGCATGAATAGTGAATTTTGTCAGAGGATTCTATGTCTAATCCACAAGGAGAACAACACCTCGTGTACGAGGAAGAACTTTACACGACGATATGCTGATGCTGTTGGTTCTTCACATTGGCTGGAAATCCAATACATTCCACGCATTGATACTAGGAGCCAAGAAAGTTAATGCCCCCAAACATATTTGACACGGAATAAGGTACATAAAACAATCTATGGTGATGAGACTTGTGCATCAGACCTCGCAACAAGGAATCTGTACACCTCAAGTGAAGGTAAAAATTGCATTCTGGGCAACCAAACGGGGCTTTAACATGAAGGCCGCATGCATTACATCTTCTTCCTTTACCACAATTATGTGTGAAATCAAGGCCGTGAGAGAGGGTGTGCCGGATGCACGGGATGCTGAACCTCTCTTGGAGAAGCAAGGCAGCGCTCGTGAACAAACGAGTAGCATTGAACGCAGCCGTAACATATAACAGAGGGAGAGAGTGGAAACTCACATAGTAGGCAAGAGCCACTGGCGTCTACTCCTAATCAGATGGACATGGCTATAATGGAGCCTTTCTTCGGCGTTCCAACCGGTGGCGATGTTCTTCAGGACCCCACAACTCAGATCCAAGTAGATCTTGATCGCACTCTTTACAGTTGAAGTAGAAGGTGCTCAGTAAATAAATTCCCACACCCTGAGCAGAGCATGTTTATTTGCGTAGACAAATCTCTAGAGGGTGCTCAGGGTGAAAATCATGTGACACCTTTTGTGGTATCTTCGAGCAAGGCTTACACAGATCGAAGTTACAAGGGTTGCAGGCAAACTCCACAGGTTCTTCTTTGTAGCACACATTCATGGGATGCGTGCTTGAGCTCTGCCATCGTGATGGAAGCAAGAAAGTCAACGAAATTTGATAATTTTTAAATACTAGCTAGGACCGCGAACCTGGAAAGCAGGGGTGGATTAGGCTCTATAACAAGTCCATAAAAAGCATTTACGGGGTTATTTTTGTCCCAAACTACATCTATGTAGTAAGAAGTAAAAATAAAACATTAACAAAACAGCCGAAGTCCTCTTGGGCAGCCTGTCCTGCTGAATCAGTTGCCGCAGGAGAAAACCCGATTCCTCTTGCAGTGTTCGTCAGGTTCACCACCGAAGCAGATGTCGGCGGCAACAATCTCCGATGAGGTCAGCACACATTCGTGGGAGCCGTGCTAGACCTCTTACATGGCTATCTCGGTAAGGAATTTTACCTTTTACTTAGAGCAAATTGATCAGAATTGAATCGGGAAAACTGATCTTAAAAGAGAGCACAAATTTCAGTGTGGTTGAAATGATTTTATTTTTTATTTTATGTTTGAAAAATCTTAGGTTCTTTGGCTCTAATTAACACCTGGAGAATCTGTGAAGAAAGCAGCACCGTTTTCGACGTCATCAGTCTTAATGGCTCCATTGTGAGACATAAGAACTCTGTATATTCGCTTTGAACAAATCTCACCTAACCTTCTATCTCCTCCTACTAAACCTTCCACCTTCAAGTCTTGCAGTAAAAACTCCTTCTCATGAACCTGTTCCCCATTTTCAAAACCAACACAACACAATTTGCTTCAGAAACATATATAAACAACAAACTGAGTAAGTCAAAACCCGTAGTTTGTGTTTACTCACAGATTTGTTAGGATCCATATAAGCCTTAAGAAGAGACTTCATGGATGGATATTTCTTCCAAACTGCTACAGCGTATCGTGGCTGTACCTTTGGTATTGCTACTAACGCTTTTAACCTATAGACCAGTAAAAATTTCCTTATTAAACAAATTCAGATAGACTATAACACAACCTCAAATTCAAAATGGTTTCACTTTAATTTACCATGGACTCTTTTTAATCAAGTGTTTGTCAATTGAATCATTGGAGACTAATGCACCATTAGCGCTTACTGATAACATAGTTAATTTTTTCCTGTGCATCAGATAGTAGAGCCATGATTAATTTTACTTCAAAAAAAAAACAGAGAAACACATTGTTATTACCCATACGTGCATCTGTCAACTCAATTCTACGTAATGTTGACCTCTCGGATCTTTGGCCATGTATGATTAAAGACTATGATAAGAAGATGGTTTATAGGCTTAACATAAGCTTTTGATGAAATATCTTTATTGCATTAAGTTGCTTAACTGCATGGATATGTATATGATCTGGAATTCATGGGTTCTATAAAAAAATGATTGGATTTATGGGATTCTCCAAACCAACTCAAAGATTTGGGTAAGAAAAATTGAAACTATCATCCAGCATGATATCGAGATCAAGATAGTGTAGATATTAGTACCTGAACTGGCACGAGGCCAGACTGCTAGTCAAACCAACAACATGTTCAGCAACCTCAGCCTCGTCTACACAATGTCTGGAATGTACTCTAACATAGTGAGTAGTTAATTTTGCTAGTACCTGTATTACACATCAAGTACACCAATAGTATGTATAAGGACAGAAACAAAGGAGCAACAACAAAAATTCCTCTAAAGTCGAGGAGTTACCATAGTACCTCATCGATAGGAGGCCGTCTCCAATTTCCCGGGTTCTTGTACTCTTCCTTTTCCCTAGAAGATTAGTTTTATTCAGCTTCATGATGGAAACATTAATGTAACACAAATTTACTTTATCAAACACACCTTTTTTTTACGTAGGACATTAACTTATTGGTGAGGCAGCACACCGTATAAGATGGGTATCGGTCCTGAACTCTTGAGATGTTTTCTAGAAATTTTTCATTAGCAACAAGATTACAAAATTCTTCAGCCTCATACACAAGTAGCACATAAGGAATCTTGGGCCCTTGGGGAAAAAGCTGCAACGGAGAAAATAGGATGCTAATTAAGAGTTAAATAAGATACTGGATATAGTTTTGGTCAACTACTGATCTTCAAAGGCCCTTTAATCCATAGCAAACGGGATTCATTTCTTTTGTTATATTTCGTAATATGTAAGGCAATTCAATGTCAGGTGTAATGAAGTAATTTTTGATCGATCTCTTTCTAAGAGACAATTATCTCATTCTTAAAGATGGAAGTTCAAGAAAACATTTGAAGAAAAACACTCAAGCAAAATAAGTTTGATAAAGAAAATGCACAAATGCATGGATCTGAAACACACGGAATAGACTTTATATAGTTATTTCAAATCTCCTGCCATTCGAAGACTATCCAGAGATGAGATCATAGCTTTGACTACCACCACTAAAAATACGAAGATATATAACTTGCAACACAGAAGAGTATGATCCAAACATCAAAGAAATTTTGAAACACATGTTGCACTAACATGCTTATCCTGATAGTAAACAAGGATACGGACCAGACTGGGGAGCTGATTCAAGTTGTGCAAGTTCTGGGTTCTAAGAACTAATTTTCATACATGGCAGTTGTGAGACTCAAGATGCAAGCAAGTTGTTAAACATTAAACACAATGCAAAAAAAAACAAAGCGACTGAGATTTTATTGTACCGGAGCAATATCCTCTGGAATTGTCATCGTCCACACAATGGATCTCTCAATTGGATTAGGGCCTACGTGGATTATAATGCCTTTCTCAGAGAACCTTGAAAGCAGAAGTCCTATGTTGACATTATACCAGAGGCACTCAGTGTCTATACTTAAGTGACAGACTAACCATTCATATGAAACAAAAGAGAGAGACAAAGAGCAAACATCTAAAGCGTATATTGAAGAGTCATACAAAGAATAGAGAAATTCCCTACCTCCAGTGGATCCTTCAATCACTTTAGTATCAATCTCGGCAACAATAGATTTAAGGGCTAACTTTCCCTTTTCCCATTTTTTCTTTTCCTTCTCTAATTTTTTACGCTCAGCTTCTTCTGCTTTCAAGGCTGCTTTCTGTACTTTCTCTTGCTGGATGATGGAAGCCAGTTAAATATTGATCAGGAAACAGAAAATAGAAAAGTCACGTATAGAAGACTTACCTTTTTTCTCAACTTCTTTTCTTCCATTGCACAGGTTTTGTCTTCCTTTGACAGCTGTCTTTGTGGCAATGCTTCACCCGGAGGGAGAGTTGTAGTTCTGATCTTCTTTTTTCGACCCATTTTCTCGACGCTTATATCCTCTTTTTCTTGGTCAGAATCGACCTGAAGACACAAACAAATGACACGTTATGAGAATCCAGAATCATCACATCCTCTAAAAGACAGCTTTGCAAAATCACACAACGAATAGAGTCAAAAGTTCCTTAATCCTGTACCAATGATAAACAATATAGTACTAGTTCCTCGCAGATAAGTACCTCGATAGTATCATTGGTCAGCGAAGAGCGAAAACTGACTTCATGCATCCAATTAGTACTATCATCTGAAAGAAAAGAGCAAACCAGCATTTTACATGTTAACAATACTTTGATAGATATGCACAAGAATTTGGTTTTGGGGGGTAAACATACCTAAATTTGTCTCAGGGATTCTAGTATTCTTATAGTCTGCCTCACTGGTTCCAGATTCCAATCCATAACGTGGCTCCCTAAAATCAGCAAGCACAGACTCATACTTCTTCGAAGTTTCAGGTCGAGGACTATCTTCAAACTCCGAATCCAGAGATATTATCCGTTTGCCTAGTAGAATTCCAAAATTAACACAGAGAAGTAAAATTTCCCGTGGAACAAGCTTTCCGGTATCAATTCCCAGTAAGCGAATGCTAAAACTAAACCTACATACTGAGAATCGCGAATATTCCGAGCACGAAGGTTAACATACCGGAGAATTTGTCTTCGCGGTCTGAAGCTAAAGCTCCGGAACCGAAGGAGCACTTGACGACAGAGAAATCATCAGAGAGAGGTGTCTCAGGGACGAAAATAGGAGTGGAAGAAGATTCCGGCGGTTGCTTCTGCGGTGTCGGATCTGAATCCGATATGAGTATCGTAGAGATAGGATCTTTTCGAGCCCGCTTCGAGAGTGATGGGAGTGGAGTAACCGGATCTTCTCCGTCGGAGATGAGAATGTGATCCTTCATGGAAGAGAGAATTTTGAATTTCGCAGGAGCGCGGGACTATCGAGGAAGATGAAGAGGAAGGTTCGAATTTGGAATCGCCGATAACGATTCGATTTGGGAGGTTAAACCAGTGTTTGGCTACACGTTTATTTATATTCGTAACATGTGGAGTGTTTGGCTGCTGGTTCATCTATTTAATTAAATATTTAATATGAATAATTAAATAAATATATGCATTGGTTTCGATTGGTAACATTGCATAATGACATAATAACGCAAAATAAAAAGTCGCATAATAAAAAAAATAACAGAAAGAAATTACTTAAAAATTATGCCAATTATATACATTTTGCAAAATGACGGAATGTACTATTACATTACCAATATACATTTATATTTAATAAAAAAAAATTATCATTGAATTTTAATATATCTTAAGTAATAATTAATAAAAAAATATAGCAATATTAAAAGTATATTTAAAATTGTTAAAAAGTTGTGAAATTTTTAATATTATTCAAAAAAGTGTTTTTCTTTTTTTATATATTATAAACATTTGTTTTCTTACTTATAAAATTGTTTAATATTTTGCATTGGAGAAAGTGAAGAAATATAAATATTTAATCACTTATCATGAAATAAGCAACTATATACACATTTATTTGCATAATGAGTTTTTACTTGTATTTTTAGACAAAACCGCATTCTGCAAAATTTTTAGATTGGTAAAATTCATGCATATATAATCGCATTAACAAACGTCATTCTGCCTATCATGCGTGTTACCAGTTGGAGGCTAAATGCATAATTTTAGTGTATTAGTCTTACATGCGAAAGAAAGGAGCGTGTAATTACATTTTGTCGATTATTTTGTTATACTTAAATATTGGTTGTATATGTGTGCTCATTGATAACTATGTAATTTCTGACTACACGTTAATAAAGTAGAGATGTTTTTAAAAAAAAAAAAAAGGTTAAATGCATCTCTAAATGATGCAACATGTGACATAACTATAATTTACAAAATCACGACACATGTTAATTAATTGGGTGATTTAGAATTTCCAAATTAATTGTTGGAGGAGGTGAGCTTGAAACATGTTTCTTGTATTGATAGATATGATCAGATTCCTTTGCCTGAATCAACTAGATTAACCAAATAGCTTTGATTATTTGATGATGATACATATCGAAGTAGGTGGGTGTTTGAATTGACATAAGTGATATAAACACAAATATAAATTTGGATTTTGAAGGTCACAAGATTGCTTTGATACCATATAAAAATGATTTCTTGTACATTGATTGAAAAAATACAAGGAAATATATATACAAAATGATTTTATGCTTTGAAAGAATAGTAAGTAAAATATGAATATATCTACAACAATCAAAAGATATGTTATTCTAGATACGGAATCATATCTATATTTAATTAAAATTACATGTCTAGATACACATAATTAAGTAAATTATGTTTTAAAACACTAAATTATCTTTTACAAGAGAAATAATCTTGAAATTGAGTAGCAATTACTATGTTACATTGATTTATGCTCTTTTTATTTACCAGGTGAAATGCAGAATAAAAAAACTACCAATTTGAGTAAATCAATATCTAACCACTATATTTAAAAAATATTGTAAAGAACAACTATAAAAAGCAGACATCATCATCATCATCAACAACAACATTAGTGTTACAAACTAAATTAATTTACAATTTGCTAAAGAAAATTGCATGACGATGAAGACAAGTTTTTTGCTCATGGTTCTTGTTTTTTTGATAACTTGGTCTTGTTCGAGTGCTCAACCTATACATCCTGACGAATGTTGGAAGACGTTTAAAACTGTACCACATGGATGTATCGAGAGCATAAAGAGAATCTTTCACGGCCATTATTTGCATGGGATCAAGAAAGAATGTTGCGGAACCGTTAGTACACTTTCTGATTTGTGTTGGCCAATCATCTTCCCAAGCATGCCTTACATACGTTTTGTGTTGAAGGGTATTTGCACTATCAAATACCCATTGCACTAAAGTGTCTAAGTGTTTACGTCGTTTGATATTTTTAAGAATAAAAATGATACATTTTATCAACTTTAATAATATAATATTACTATTTTTCAGATGTATTTTATATATAATTGTTCTTTAATTAGTTGAATGAAATACAATCTTTTGAATTGATTGGAGAGTAGGCGAGGAGTTATAATCTTTACTGATATGATAGAAAACAGATTTGTTTGGTTTAGAATTCTCTTAACTTTTAGATGAAAAGTGAAATCAATTATCTACACAATAAAAATTAATAAAAATATTTTTAACTTCATGGGCTATAAAAATTATTAACAAGTAATTTTCTATTAATATTTTCTATGGTACTACATATATGAAAATATTTTCTATTAATTATTAACGAGTAAGATATACATGTGTTTTGTTTTTGTACAGAAAAAAATATAAGAATATTCATACAAAATATACAAATATGTTAATATTCCAATTTAGAGATATTCCAGTATGGAATCATAACATCCTAACACATGCTACCTGATCATCCGAAAGGGAGAGTTTTGAAGGTCCCCAAATTTCACAATTTTTCAAATATGAGCTGTCGTTGACCGAAGAATTCGAATCTTCGAGATGCTTCTGCAGAGATAATCAAACGAAAGTACTTTCTTCAGAGCCCTATGAATCTTTAGGAGCTTCAAGCTCGGCTTTATTGTAAGTCATCTCCTTGCTGCTTTTCAAACGAATTGGATTTAGTCTCAGTCTCACCAATCTTGGATTTTGCAGATGTAAAACCCTCATCTCGAGCTTCAGATCTTTTGACACCCTCTGAAATTGTATTCGCGATTTCTGAACAGATGGACCGGACTCCTCTTCTGCAACCTCAGTTTCCTTCTTCGATTTCACGCTAGATTGTTGAAACTAATTTTGGGTCTGATTGATTGCAGTTCAAGTTAGATAAACGTGTGTTTGGACTATGGAACTACATCTATGAAATGATTTTCTATTAATTATTAACTAGTAAGATATTCAAACAAAATATGCAAATATGTTAATATGCCAATATTAGAGATATTTTAGTAAGGACATAACATCCTAACACATGCTACCTAGTCCTGGACAAAAAAAAAATATATATATATTTGAATGTACCAAACCGAAATCGAAACCGAAACCGAATCAAGAGAAACCGAAATCGAACTGAAATAAACATACTAACGGAATGGATATTAAACTTTAAGAACCAAAACTGAACCGTATCAAATCGATACCGAATCAAAAACCGAATGGATGTCCGAAATACAATTATATACCTAAAAGTATTAGTTATTTTTAGACCAAATAAAAAATATCCGAAGAACAAAAAAATATCCGAATAATCGAACCAAGAACCACGAAATATTTCAAAATACCCGAAATTTTTTGGTTAGAACTGAAAATGAAAAATACCGGAAATATTTTGGTACTAAATCGGTTTCTCATTCAAAAAAACCGAACCGAACTAAAACCGAACGAAAATTCTGAAAAAATCGAATGGATACTAGATTCAAGATCCGAAATCCGAAAGTATCGAATCGAATATTTGAATGCCGAGGCCTATACCTGATCATCCGAAAGGGAGAGTTTTGAAAATCACAAGTTCGAGAAAGGGAAAAGTCTTGAAGATCCCAATTTCGAGTACCATAACAGAAAATACTAATTTAATATGTTTTGGTATGCGGGACAAGGTAATGGTAGAGCTAAACCTAAAACTTCTTAGAAAAAAGGATGGTCTGGACAAGTAAGAAACAGAACTGAGAATACTCTTTATTAAATCCCAAGAACTCTTACAGAAACAAAAGTGGTCACGTTGCAAGTGGAACTAACCAATTAAAACACAAATCTGTAGAAGGAAAGAGTTAGAAACTCTTTGATTATTATTTAGGACATAGAACCAAATCCTAGTAAAAGTCACTTAAGGTGGAGTCTGTTTTAGAGAAGCCAATAATCTCGACTTCAACCTTTAGCGCATCGTCCACCACTAAACCTTTAGATGCATCTTTAAGATCTGCAAGTGGTACAAACTTCTCGAAACCCCATCCATTATTATTAGCTGTTGCATTAGGCCATCCCTCCACTGTGCATAAAAAAAAAAGATGAATCAATCAAAATTTTTAGTAGTTAACAAAATTAAAGGACATATAAATAGTGAGAGAACACTGACCTATTTTCTCCACGTGGTTGGATCGGATTTGGTCCAGAACTCGTAGCTTGGCTCGAACATAAACCTTTTCATTAGACTCGCTCAACAAGTAGAGTGACAATGAATTGCCCTTTCCATAACCATCTCCATTTGGATACACCTTCAATACCCTATTTCATTAACATGATTTATTAATACATTGAAAAATAGATACCATAGTGTGTATATGTGTAGAGAGAGAGAGAGAGAGAGAGAGAGACCAGTTACTTCCTCCGGAAGAAAAGGGGGTGGATGTGTATGAGTCACTATAGAGAGTTGAGAATCTGGTGAGTTTCCATGTGTAAATAGGGTCTTTGATGTTTTCTTTAAAGGAGAAAACTTCCCATTCTTTAAAGGTTTGAGCAACGAAGATGTCAATTCCAAACACACATTGTTCTCCATCGAAAATGTATCCGGTTGTCGGCGTTGAGAACACCGATGTCGGTTGAAATAACGGCACCCCATATTCCGGTTTGAACAAATGAAACCTCCTCGCCTCAGTTTCTACAACAACAATTTGTTTTTTTTAAATAATCAAATATTCATTTAACTGGACCCAAAAGATTGCCCAAAAAAAAAAAAAAAAATTTGACCTCAAAGATTTATATGACACTTTATTTATCTGTTTAATCAGACCGTTTTAGGCATTTGGTTCATTATATATATATATATATATATATATCCCTAGATCAATAAATTCACAAAGCATATCATCATTTTCCAAACATAGCATTAAACTCGAAGTGACGATCGATCTAAAGCACTGAAACAACACTTTTCTAATCGGGTGGGTAATATGTATATCAATACGTTACGTACCTTGGTAGGTATAGTACTTGTCGTAGATTCTGTTGTAGACGAAGAACTTGACCTCTGCATACACATCCTTTGGATCGGAGATGAGAGTTGAGTTATCGATTCTTGCGTAAAGTGAAACGTATCCATTCGCACCGTCTTGTTTGTTACCTTTCGGGTAGATTAGGAACGTCCTTTTATCATTTTAATAGATAGGAAAATGTAGTGATTAGACAGGAGTAAAATATATAAATAAATAAATAAATCAGATTCTTGAAAAATGTTATTGAGACGTATTAATTAATTATACCAGTTGTATCCACCGATGGTGAAAGGACGTGACTCGTACTTTCCATCTTGCACGAGTTTCAACAAAGTCGCAAAAGACTCGAACTTGATGCAGTAAGAAGTGGGAGGACGCTCTCTCCATAGTGTTGCCACTGCTGAGAGCTTCTCGTGCTTTGGAACAGAAGATTCAGAGCTTGAGCTCGTGCAATGACATGGTGAGACAGAGTTCTTCACGTAATGACTTCCTTCTACTACCGCTTCTGCTACTGCTTCTGTTATTATCGCGTCTGTCTCGGTTAAGAGGCTTTGTTTAAGGTTGTAATAAGGTTTTTCGCATCTTACGACTTCTGCACCGAAAACGAAACAGAAGAAGTAGAACAAGAAGACTGATTTTGTGGCTCTCTTCTCCTCTGTAACCATTTCTTTTCTTTTTCTTTAATTGGCGAGTTTCAAGGTTTGTGTTGAAAATCTAATTCTGAGCATTGTATTATATAGACAAATAGTTTTGCTCTTCTATCGTCAATGAAAGAGAGACCAGGAGGGTTTCCAATAACTTTTTGAAATAGGTGTAATTTATTACTCTCGTTCTATTTTATTAGATTTTCTTATATTTCTATGCATAATTTATGTTTATTTAGTATGTTATGACTTAGTATTCTGCACTCTCTTTTTTCTATTGGATAAAAATTTTAAAATAAATGATAAATAATATATTTTAAGTAAAAATAATAAAATATTTATAATTTCTTAAATTTTGTGCTTTTACCTAAAAGATCTTATTAAATGGACTAGAGGGAGTAGTATTAGTAGATTGGGACTAGTTTTGTTTTTTTTCTGTCTTTTGAAAATAATAAGATTGGGACTTGTCACTTAACAATTTTATAAAATTATAAAAACTTCACGTGGTATTTTATAATCTATCACGTTCAATTTTCTCCAATTATAGTATCTCCTTGGTCACAGTTTTTTTTTTTTTTTTTTGGCTCACAAAGCAAATGATCATAGAAAAAAATTATCATTCAGAAAAAATCATAAATAAAACTACATTCAAAATTTAGCACGGTTTTAAATTCTACTTCGCGCTTTTCGTATAATCCAATTTGACTAAATAGCATGAATAAATTGTTTATTACTGTATAATTTAAGATTTCTACGTCTAGAGTTTCTGAACAATGATATATATTCCAAACAACATTCAATAAAATAAATATTAAACTATAACGTTTAGGGTATATGGGGAGTGCCTTAATTAATTTATTTAAGTGGTTAATGGTCTATTTTTGCAGTCCTTTTTATTGGAGTTCAACTTCAACAAATTGTGTTACTCCGGTAGTAAAGATTAACATATGGATCGAGTTTTATCAACAAATTGTGTTACTCCGTTGGCTCAGTGATCAAATGTTTAAAGGCTTTAAACATTAAATATGGAGTTTGATTTTCAAAGAGTACATCTCTTTGTAAATTAATAAATATATAAATTATTGAAGATTCTATAATGTTTCAGGTAGAACCGTTCGTCGTGGTTTCCTACGGAGAAAAATGTCTATTGTGGATATGGTACATGTAGAATTGTTATCAGAGATTCGAGTTTTATAAAAATAACTACATATCGTAGAGTTATTTGTGATTCATCATAATTACATGCGATAAATAAGTAAATTTGATGGATATTGATCATCATTTATAGTACAATTATATTAAATTTCTCTAATGATATACTAGACTACAAAAAAAAAAGATAATGTATCCATATTATGTTAAATTCTAGGTAATTTGCATTTGATATGTGTGGCTTGCATGCATGACGCCGAATAAAAGAAATATCGGGAAGATTGGACATCACAGCCTAAATCAAAGACATTTGAGAATAATATATTTTTAAATATTAAACAAATAATAATAATTTTACGAAAATCTTTAAGATTGGTAATAATACTAAACATAATATTTTTTGTTTGTTTAATTGATATATTGTAGATATTTTAAAATTTAAATAACATATTATGTTGTTTACATTTTACATATTATATTAGAATTGAATTTTCAAAAGATAAAACCAGATTAGGTAGAAAAACTTTCTCTACTTTCTCTCTAATTTTTTTTGAGAATAATATATTTTTAGATACTAAATAAATAATAATAGTTTTACTAAAACCTTCAAGATTGGTAATGATACTAAACATAATAGTTTTTGTTTATTTAATTGATATATAGTAGATATTTTAAAATTTAAATAAAGTATTATGTTGTTTACATTTTACATATTATATTTAAAATTCAATTTTTAAATGATAAAATCAGATTAGGCAGAAAAACCATATTAGGCAGAGAAACTCTCTCTACTCGCTCTCTAATTTTTTGAGAGAGTGTTCTCTCGAGGAAATCTTTTTTGGGTTTTTTCTTTTAAGCATCATGAATTTTTGGCCGTGACTAGTGTCTGCCGATATCTCTAGCATCGACGTCAGTCCTTCTTTCTAAACGCCGCCGTGTGTTTATATTGTAGTCAGTGACCGGCAGCTTCTCTAACACCGTTGTCGGTTCTCTAACGAAGTTTCCATATATCTGGTATAGTTTTTTGCTTCCGTTTTCTTTCTCTTTTGGCTTTAATTTATTTTGTATGCTTTGTTAAGTTATGTATTTCGATAAGTTTCTTATCTTTTCCTCGTTTGGTGTTTTCTTTGGCCTTTTCTATTCGATACTCCGCCTCCTTAGGGTTTGGCTTTGTTGTTGTCGTTTGGACGGCTCTTGGTAGTCTTCTCCACCAAAAATTTCAACCAAATTTGATCGAAATTTGGTTCCAGATTTGATCGAAGTTTGGTTTGATTTTACCTCCTACATACCAGATCTATGGCATTTCATCTTTAGTATTGATGATAAAATTATAAGTTCATTTAGAAAAATGATGGCTATTATCTTTAGTTTTGATGATAAAATTGACAAAGATAATACTGAATTTTTTAATATAAATCTTGTGAAACTAATGATATTATATATTTATATGGAAGATTTAAAATATATATATATATATATATTATTCTATTATTTTATCAAATTTTATTAATTTTGAATTTATCCAAAACTAATATCCCTTTGTTCTTAATTAATTCTAATTTTATAAAAATAATTTGTTTAAAAAAGATAGATTTTTAAAGTTTTTTGTATATTTTTTATTAGTTGATGATGATGAATTGTAATTTCTAAAAAAATATAATTAAATATTATTGGTTTAGAATTATAAAAAAATTGTTAATACAGAAAATGATGTATCTATAATCAAATTTTAGTTTAATTTTTTAATATGTGTGAAAAGTTAAAACTTTGATTTTTTTGGAATTGAATAAGTATTACTTATTTCGTTAGAATATTTATTAATTTATTAATACCCATTTAACAAAGTTTTACTGTACTAACCACCTTCCTCTTTCAATCCCGAAGAGGCAAGATACTAAAAGATATGATTTCAATTTTCAATCCCGAAGTGGCACGAAGACCATTTGTTATAATAATAATAGATGAGTCGAGTTATTACGATCTGACAAATATTAAAACTTCACGCTGCATTTTATATTTATCACGTGAAGAAAATATTTTTTATATAGTATTTAATATGTAAGATATTTTTCTTCAACCACTTCTTTTGATCACATTTGGCACCACATATATTAGTGGTAATTTTATAATGGATAGCATTGGTTTAAAAAACTTTTATTTGTTTAACAAAATAAAAACGGGAGGCAGTAAGCAACCAACAATCCATAATCTTGAGTCTAGAACGTATAATATCGGATACTGGTGATTTGAAGCGATCAAAGCGTTTAAAAGATAAAATAATATAGTATATTAGTGTTTGTGGTTTCTATTCAAAAAAATTAGTGTTTGTGGTGATTTTGCATCCCCTTATCACCAGTCACAACACGTGATCAGCGGATCTTCGGTCGCATTGAGTGGACTGGATGGTGCATCGAAAGTAAGTCACCAGCTCTATCAAAATGATCATGATGATTGTTTTTCGCATGCCGCTTTTGACATTGCCAAAATCGACCCGTGCCAAAGCCTAACAGCAGGCCAAACCAAATATTTCTATAAATAGGTCAACTTTATAATCACCGAGGAAGATCGGCATCGTTTAGTTAACAAATAAAAGAGATTAGATCGACAATCTCTCAACAACATTCTATGACATTGTGAGAACTACTAGATCAAGAGCAAAACAGTGTCTTTCTTTAAAAACTTCAATTAGATTATCTTTTTAAAAGTAACTTACAAGAAACTTTTAATTAGGAAACTTACAAGTTTTTCTCTTAATAATTTAATCTCTCAATTCTCCTTACAAGGAATTCACTTTCTCTCTAGCCTTTAGAACTATGTATCTCTTAATCGCATGATTTAAAGCTATCATCGACACCCTATTTATATACATAGGTGTCGATGGTTTTCCTAATTCTATGATACTAACAATTTCCTTTTAGTAAGTATCATATTTCCTTTTTACTTGATTTTGCCTAATTATTTTTTCCTTTTTGATCTTCTTTTCCTCTTGAGTAGTTTTCCTCTTTAGTCTTCTTTCTTCTTTGGTCTTCTTTCCTTTTTGTTATGACGGTTCATAACAAAATGCACAACCGCTTGATGTGATTTCATCATGTAACCTATCCTGTGATGAGTTCTAGTATTTGCAACACTCACAATCTCCCCCTTTTTATCTTAGTTTGATTCTTCAAGCTTCCTACAAATGATTGTCTTGATGTGTATGCTAAAAGGTTTTTTTAGACATACTCTCTAATTGTGAAGCAGACAAAGTGAAATTTTGCAAATTACACAACATAGTCTTTAAACCACTGAGTTCAAATGCAAAACATAAACCGGAGAAAAATGACTTAGTTCATAACCAAAAGGAACAGAGCAATCAAAAAACTTATTCGTTGTCCTTCTAAACTACATAAAAATTGTGAAAATCACGCATAAAATGTTAAATATTCAGAATTATTATTTGAAAATAAAATAGTTAAAAAAGAAATATTACATAAAACGAATTTTCAAAATTAAAAAAAGGAAATACTTTAATAAGCAAATCAAATGAAAAAAGAATAAATTAAAAAATATATATATCTATATATATAATGAGAGCGTTTTCTCTCCTCTTAAGATGTTCACCTAAGCAAACTTTAACAAATGTGCATTAAATTTTGTTTTTAATGCTCATTTAAATCATGTTTACTTATATTTAATGTTACTTTTAATTAATAATATAATTGATATATGTAAGTGCACTTCTAATTAAATTATTTTTTATATTTAATTATTCAAAATATATTAATTTCTAAATTTATAATTTTATAATTTCAAAGGGATATAAGCAAATAATATAGTAAGAATAAGAATGTGATATATTTAACTGGATATAATACAATAAAAACACTTCACCAATGAAATTTTGGAAGGTGTTCACAAGTTATGAAAGTAAGAAACTTTGTGTTGATATAATGAATATAAATAATTAAAATTTTGAAATACGAGAACTTTTAAGAGAAATGAAAATTTAATGTATATAAAATACTGTAGAAGAAAATTATAAGAAAATGCAACACTAAATATATTTTAATCTACATAGTACATCAGTTGAGATTAACTAGAAATATTATTGGATTTATTGAAAAATTAGTTTTGACACATTAGATTTTACGAAGTCCGACATATTCAAAATGAGTACAAAGACAAGAGGAAATAACTAAATGTATAAAAGTAACACAAATATAATAAAAAGTTAACTATGATAAATTATTAAAGCTTCAGAACTAAGTAAAAAAAATAAGTGCCACTAGACCAAACGTTTTAAATAAAAATAGCGAGGATAAGTAATTTTTGTTGAATGATATCAGAAATATCTATACAAAGTTCATCCGAATATGTGTAGTTTTATATTTATTTGTATATAGATACAATATACAAAAAGTCGATGACATTCTAAAAGTCATAAATGATTTCTTTGGAAACATATCTGAAAAAATTGAAAACGCTATAGTTTTAGTGTTTACAAAATTTCTACACTTAAAGAGCAAGTAAAGTATCAAATGTCACATGATTTATAAATTTTAAAACAAAGTACATGATAAGAAGATAATGATACGTAATTTTTATACTCGAGTGGAAATGCGATACTACAGAATGATCTAAAAAAAATATGCTTAATAATTCTACTTTTGAGCTAAATCTTATTAGCTAAAAGATCTCAAAAAAGAAAACAAAATTCAGATATAAGGTAGACTACGTTTAAAAAAATAAAAAAGTAGACTACGTTTCTAGACAAGAGAAATACGTGGTTGTAATCCAAAATTGACATCTCAAAAAAATATTTGGTGTTATCCGCCGAAGTGAAAATTGGAATAATTTTTTAAAAACTAAAGAAAAGATCGTGTTCTTTATGGTGTTGAATATTATATGTTGAGGCCAATTATAACATTTTATTTAAATGAGTGTTTGGATGCACTAAGATATTGAATAATGCAATGTTTAAATTAAAATGATAAATTTTCGAAAAACATATCAAAATCTATATTGAACTATATTGTATGTTACATATGAGATACAAAGTAGCATTTACCTGAAATTTTATTAGTAAGCTAAAAACCAATAGTTAAAGATCAGAAAAATGTGAATGTTTGGAAAAAGGAAATGACTAGCATAATTTTGGTTTGTTTTACAGTATATTGTTTGTAATTTTGAATTCAACTTTTGAAAATATTATTAATTGATTTTAAATAAAATATTACTAATCAATTCACTTTAAAAATTGTATATGATATATAAGTTGGAAAAGTTACAAAAAATAAATATTTAAAATATGAAAAATAACAAAAGTTTTTAAAACGATATAGCATTAAACCCGCGCAACGTGCAGATCATTTTCTAGTAGTTTGAAATTAGAAAAGTCAATCGTCACTTATCTTTAACATTATTAACACCTAACCCATCAACTAGTCATGGGCACTAGTATATTCAGTTCGGTCTTGGTTCGGTCCATTTGGGTTTTTGGATCTTTCAAATCTTGAGTTTAGTATCTATATAGGTTCCGAATAGAAATCGGATCGGTTCCAGTTCGGTATCCATTCGGTTTAGGTCGGTTTTGGTTATAGGGAATAGAACCGAAGAAAAGATAACATACATCAATTTGCAGAGTAGAAAATACAAACGACAATTACTTAAGTAACAAGAATTCAAATACATATCCATAATTCAACTTGAAACTAGAAAAGTAGTACAATCTGAATTTCTGAATGAATCTCTGGCTTCTCCTTTCTACTGCTTCTTCCTTCTTGTATTTCATTATATTTCATCCTTCTTTTTATGAAAATCAATAGAACTTCTAAGTTTCTTTTCAAAGCGTGTTGTCTTTGAGTTTTTCATTTTAGGTCTTGTGTAGATTCCCTTTTCTTGTGTGATATGCGAGTATAAAAGCTTGTGTATTTAAGTTATTCTATTCGTGGTTGAGTTTGGATTCATTCAAGAAACCTACATCTTCATCACTACCTTCATTCATCCATTCAGCTCAAGCTTTAAACCTTTGCTTCTATTGATCAAACCTTAAGTAGATTCCCAATGAGGCACGAGAGAAAGAGATAGGGAAAGGAGAGAGATATTAGGCCAAAAAAAAAAAAGAAAAAAAAAACTCGCGAGTTGCCAATGAGAGAGCCAAGATGCAAAAACCCTAAGATCCCTTAGGACGTGACTTGTGGATCTGTAGTTTCCTCTAGATTTCATTCTTCTATTGTGTAGATCTAGGGTAGTTAGATAATATGTTTGTGTGTTGTGTTGATGTGATGATATGCATGAGACTAAGTGATGTGTGTTTTGGTGTTGTTGTGCATGAGATGCAATTATGATCGATTGCTAGATGAGTTGAGATGTTGTTAGGGTGCTAGATAAAGTGAGATGTATAGAGATCTAGTTTGTGAACATTAGCATGTATGTTGCAGAATGGTTTATTCAGTCTGTGAGCATGGATAAAGAAGTTATGCAGGCTGACAAGCCACATAAGAGATGGGCGCGCATAATTGATTTGACTTGTGTTTAATTGGTTGTTTGATGCTAAATATTTGATAGCTTGATTAAAAGCATATTGTCTAATCTATTATATAGCTTGTATGTTGCCTTGTGGTACTATAGATTATGTGGGCAGGGACGATCAGTCATTGAAATTATCGAAACAGAGTAATCCATGAACCAATATATGTATTTTTCGTTTATGAGATCCAACAGAGACAGCCATGTGAAGATCTATCACTCTGTATTAAATGTTTAAAAGTATGAAAAAATTGTGAACACTTTAAAACATTATTGCTATAATGAAAAGGTCCCACCTTTTATATTTGGTAAAGATTTGATTAATCATAAAGTTTTAGCTAGGAACGTTTTTTTTTTCTTTTGTCATCTAGAATTAACTTCGTTAAAATACGATCGAGGAATACAAAGGTGAAATATTTTTTTGGTACACAAAGCTGGCAGGACTAAAACCTCCAGAAACTAAGCCGACGGTAGAACAAAATAACCTTCACAAAGCTTCGAAAGTTTATTTGTGAAGAAAATGAAACAAGAAAACTCTATCAACCAGTTAATTATCTTTTTAATTCATCACAAGAAAAACTTAATAATGTTTGATTAAATCACGCAGACAACAAAGAACAGAACTTTTATTCGATCGAATCATTTCCATTATTGCCATCACACGTTCACAAGACAACAAAGAACAAGTCTCCAAGTTACAAAGTACGTTCATTCACTAATCTCACACGATCCAAGAGAGAGTCTTTCGGATCTCAGACCCGACCCGACCGACACTTTCCCTAAGTGAAACCGGGCAGTTGTTCCGAACAGCAGTGAGCTCATACGGCGACGTATCGGACGCAAGCCATTGCTCAACATTGAAGCTTTGGTACGAGCACTTTGCATGAACTCCGGCCGTCGTGACCTCCACGTAGTTAACATACCAACCGTGGTGGTCACCGGACCCGTCAGAGGTCAGATTCAATGAACAGACTGGGCTCGGAAGACACGGTGCTTTCCCACTGAAAATGTCGAGATTGCCCCTCTCGAAGTAGTTGTAACCTGGTCCCATTAAACCACCCCATGCCTCTAGGTTTCGGATTCCGATGTAGTCTCCGTATTTGTCGTAGATTCTAGCGCTTACGATCGAATCAGTACCGGCTTTGAAGATTGACCCGGTTCGGAGGTAGAATGTGTAGACACAATCTGCTTCATCGTCCTGTGAAATCAAGAAAATCAAGAAAATGATAATTTTTTTTTTTTAATGGGAAGAAACAGAAGTTTGTAGCCTAATAGTTTAAACTGATGTAGATTCAAATCTGTTAATGTGTGTGTCTAGTTATGGACGAAAGCATATAGGAGGGCAAGAAAGTAATATTTATGATGATGACGAGATTTAGGAAACTTACGGCCAATGCGACGGCAGAGACGGTGGCGATGACGAGGAGGAGTGAGAGGAAGAGGACGTCACGGCCAGGCATCATCGGTGATGTGAATGTAAGAAAGAGAGATCTAGTCGAAGGAAATATTAAGAGATTTGTTGCAAATGTTAAATAGTATAGACTTTTAGATTTCAATGAGGAGTAATTATCCTCTGCCTTTCGCATCAGCGTGTGAAGATGACGTGGTAGTTTTTAGTCCGTTGGAAGGAAAAAATAGTTGTATAAGGATGCTATAAGCACGTTGTTAACTCGGCGGACAGGTCGGCGTGAAGTGTCAGATTTGGTAATTTTGTATTTTATAATTTCGTCAGATATTATACTTTTGCCTTTTGGGACACAAACGCTTTTTTTTTTTTTTTTTTTTTTGTGTGTCATACGAGTGCATTTCATTTTTTCGCCAAATATAGTGTTTCCAGTATTTATGAATGTATGTATCTGTAATGCTACTCCCAAGGCAATTCAACATGTTTAATTTCACGTGGATTAGGGAAAGAACTAGTCAACTAGAGAAACGTTAATATTTGTTTTTGCTTTCTAAGACAAGTTTTGATTTGTATTTTTATCAAAAAAGATCATAAAAAAAAATGTTTCGATTGTATAAAATTGTAGACCATATAAAAATAAGATTTGGTTGATATTTTTCATGTACAGCTGTTTATTTATAAAATAAAATCAAATAACATTTAACTGCTATATAGTGTTTTCAAACAAAGAAGAAATAAATTCTGGATAGAATTGTCACCAAAGTACAAGGCCCACAAAGAGTAACGTTTTCGTTGATCATCAATCACCATCAAACTATATATCATTTGAGTTTTGTAATGTAGTTTTATAAATAACAGAAAAAAGCAAAATATGAAGGTGAGTTGGCTAACTCTAAATAGCAAAATCTTCTCCAAACCAACCAAAAGTTTGAGTCATGCAACAACAACCACTTACTTTTCCCATGCAAACCCTAATTTCCGCATCCTCTCTTAATTCTCTCTCTTTCGTCTTCCCTCTAGACCAATCTCCACCACACATCTCGTAACTCCCACCTTTCTCCGATGGAGGGGCCACGGCTTCCTCCTTCCGCCACCGCCCCTGAATCCGATGATGACAAACCCGATGATCCTCCTTCCGTCTGGCACCGTCCCACCTCCAGCCTCCCCGCATTGCCTTTTCAAGATCCTCCATCACACCATTGGCGTAATCATTCTCTTAATCTCTCTCCAATCCCAACCACAACTCCGTCTCTTCCTCCTCCGGATTCAATCCCTGAGCTAGAGACGTACGTTGTCCAAGTCCCGAGAGATCAAGTCTATTGGACCCCTCCTCCGGAACACGCAAAATACGTTGAAAAACGCCGCAATAACCCAGAGAAAAACAAAAAGAAAGGGTGTTCTAAACGTCTTATATGGTTCTTCATCATCTTGGTCGTTTTCGGATTCATCCTCGGTGCAATCACTCTCATCCTCCATTTCGCTTTCAACCCCACTCTTCCTGTTTTCGTGGTCGAGAGATTAACCGTAAAACCTAGTAATTTCGAGGTCACGTTGAGAGCCGAGAATCCAACGTCTAACATGGGGGTACGCTATATGATGAAAAAGAACGGGGTAGTTTCCTTAACGTACAAGAACAAGAGCCTGGGTCGCGGGAAATTTCCAGGGTTGTCCCAGGCCGCATCTGGATCCGACAAGGTCAATGTGAAGCTTAACGGGTCGACCAAGAACGCAGTTGTACAACCTCGTGGCTCGAAACAACCACTGGTTATGATGCTGACGATGGAGCTGAAGGCTGAGTATGAAGCAGGGCCGGTCAAACGGAACAAGGAAGTGGCGGTGACGTGTGATGTGAAGGTGAAGGGATTATTAGATGGGAAGAAGGTTGAGATTGTGTCGGAGAATTGCGAGAGTGAGTTCAAGAACTGACACTCGCTCTATACATATTTTTATATATAACATGATTGTGTCGTTAGAGTTACAATGTGCTTAATTAATTAATACTTTCTATGTAATGTTCAATTGTTCATTTTTTTTGCTAATGTCTTTGTTTTTTATCTTTATTGCTGAGCGACAAAAGAAAACGAGAACAAAAAGAACACAATAGACAGAACGTCAATTTTTTTTTTTGGATGTACCTTTGTTTTGGAGATTACATATAAAAATTTAGGCTGTTTAGCCCAGATGATGGTCAATCAAAACTGCCACTCATATTCAGAAGAAAGAGGGTTGAACTTCTTTTCCTTTACTTGGGCCCATCTCTAAATAATTGGGCCTAAATGGAAAAGTAAAAGTCCAACTTGTGAGACTTTACATATACCAAGTGACAAGTGTGTACAAGTATCGGTATTCCAATTACTTGATGGGATCATTCTGAGTGCTATTAGCTTTTTTTTGTATATAGATTATAGCTGAGCTAAGTTGCTGCTAAGCATGCTATTTTAAGCCTTAACGGAAATGACATGTTCGAAAAGTTTATTTTTCTTTTTTAACCGAGGAATTTCATACTAAAATCCAAATTAATTTTCGAAATCTGAAAAGTTGTATATTCATTTTCTTTTGACAAAAAGTTATATATTCTTTTTTTTGTTAAAGGAAATTTATATATTCTTTCCATTTAAAATTTCTTATGTGGTCAAATATGATGGAAGTAAAAAAGACTCAAATTTTGGTCCCCTAATTCTAGAGTTAATTTTTCAACCAATCGATTACCATAAATTGTTCAAGTGTTGAAAACTTACAAACGATTGTTTATCTTTAAAAAAAAATACGTATTGGATTCTATAATATACATACATATTACATATATATCCAGGGGGGATCTTGGACATGAGAGGGGTAGGCACGTGCCCCATACTCTTTTATTTTCTCTTAAATAATTTTGATATAAACACTATTATATTCCATGTTAACAAACCAAAGAAGACATTAAAATACCTTACTAGACCAATTGAAAAAAAAATGTACCCTCAGCTCACATAAATACTAATGAGATAGTGATGAAAAATGAGTAAAGTAGTATAATTTCGTAAAAAAATATTATATTTTTTTTGATAAAACTATTTTAAAATATCATGTCACAAGTTAAAATATGTTTAGGATCCGCCCCTGATTATATCTACACACAAAAAACTTATTTGAAAAATTATTTCAAATTTAGTAACCCAAACATGAGAAATGTAGCTTACAGGTTGATAGAAATGTCCTCTATACATTTTTTATTACAACTTAATATTTCTAATTTTGTTTCAAATTCAAGGCTAACTAACTATCACTGCTTAATTGATAAGGCCCAAATGCAGATTAGCTTTCTAGTACACTATAAATCCTTCTTAGAATTGCTTATCTAGTCTCATTGATTTATTAGTTTTATTTTTCTTGTTGGAATGTGAAATTTATTATTCAACAAAAATATATATTTACATCAATGGAGAATTTTAAAAGTTTGAAAGAAAATACAACTTTCGAGAGAATAAAAGTTGAAAAGAAATAATCTTGATCAAATACCTCTTCCTTCGAGCCGTCTAAAAGAAGTCGTGAAGACGAGGCATATTAAAATAGAGGAGAGAGGAGACCCAACCTTTTATTGTTACGTCGATGACACGAGCTAGACGGCTCACTGTTTGGAACTGTCAAAAATGAATGTGGTTGTTACACTCATGCTAAACATATTAATAGATTGTGATTTGGAGGGCCAATCTGACTAAAATAAAGCTGATAAGCTTGAGAGTGTCATTGACGATGTGGGATAGCGTATCCATCCAATCGGGAGTGAGATGCGAGCTTGGGAAAGGACCACCAACTTAAGACCACACTTTGAAGGAGAAAGGACAAACAAAAAATATATGATATTTGGCTTTGTTTTTTTTTTTTTTGCAAAAGAATATTTGGCTTTGTTGGGTTCGCCACAGAGAATACATGCCTGAGTGTAACTCCGATTGTGAATGCAACTACCCGTTGAGATGCGATCTACAACTACTAAACATGTGATGAAATTGTACCCCATTATGTTTTGCGAGAATCTGACAAGATCACGAAAAATTCTAGGTTCACTTCTAAGAGTGAACCCTTTTATTTATCTCCTCTAAATTCAGCCAATGAAAATGTGTCATATAATATTACATTTAAAAAGAAATGATAAATTTAAATTAATATTAAACAAATAAAACAAATTAAAAAAATATATTTTTAACCTTTTTGTTAATTTCCTCTAAATTCAGCCAATGAAAATGTCATGTAATATTACATTTTTCTGCCGTTGACGTCTTCTCGCCGTTACTCCATCATTGTTGTCACTATACCCAGTAGTCAATTGCTCTGTTTCATAAATTATGTTTATTGCAATAGTCAAAAAGAGAAATAGGGAACTCATGTTTTTGCATTATTTACATTACGTGGATATAAAAGACATGTTATTCTTAGCAAATTTGCATCGTCTCCATGTTGTCTCAGCAACAGATCATTAAAGAACTTCCATTAGGCATACAGTATAAAAAACATCTCATGAATGTTTTCGAGAATTTTACCTGCTTAAATTTTAATTTTAATTTTAACTACCAAAAATAGAAAAAAAAATAACAAAAAACAACCATCCACCAGAATCATGACTCGATCATATGTGACAAGAAAACATAGAGGGATCGAGCTTAACGACGCCTCTGAGGAGCTTTGGTTTTTTTTGTCAGTAAACTTGTACGTCTAAACGAAAAAATCGTGATTTTAGCAAGTCATGGACACAACAGAGCCTCTGATTTAGATAATATCAAGAGACAGATCCTAAAGGTGGGCATTGATGGTCTTGGTCTCGAGCTGCTTCTTCTCCTGATAAATTTTGAGAGATAGAGACTGGTAAAGCAGCTGGATCAAGCTCATACCAACCCTCGATTACGTCTCTTCCTTTTGTTCATTCTTATTTGAATGACGGAATCCTATGTGAGAACCAATATACTTTGTGCTATATGATCAAGCTGGTTACGAAATGATTAGGCATGGGTGTTCGAGTACCTGTTCGGATTCGGTTCGGGTTTTTCGGATTTTTAGGTTTAGATATTTAGGATCCATTCGGATATTTTATATGATCGGATTCGGGTTATTTCGGTTTGGATTATTTCGATTCGGGTTCGGATATCCGAAATATCGAAAAAACTAAAAATTGGTTATATTTGAAATTTTTTTGTTAAATTTCGATAAACTTAACTAAACTTTTTTGGATATTGCGGTTATTTTGATTTAAAAATAATTGACAGTTTTGGATTTATAATTATATTTCAAGTTTGGTTAGAACTATCCAAAAATATCTAAACTATTCAAAATTATCTGAATTATTCGAAAACTCCGGTAAAAAATTTCAAACTATTTAAAAGTATCCAAATTAACCGAAAATAGCGGTAATAAAACTACCAAACTATTTAAAATATTCAAAATTTAATGAAATACGACAAAATTAGGTAAAAAGAGATAATGGATTAGTTAGTTTTGGGTTTTTTCGGGTACCCGTTCGGATTGGGTTTTTTCGGGTACCAGAATTTCTGGTTTCTATAACCCATTCGGATATTTTTAAAGTTCGAATTCGGGTTCATATAGGATATTTTGAACCGGATTCAATTCGAATCTTCGGATCCGGATATTTTGTCCAGCCCTAAAAATGACAGAATCCTATGTGAAATGACAGAATCCTATGTGAGAATTCATGTTAATGCACGTGGAAGGCTTGCTAGCAAAATTCTTTTTTAATTGATGTGTTCGACTAAAAGAAATAAAAGAAATATATAAATACTTAAAATCTAATTTAAATCTTTTTGTAAAATATATATATATATATATATATATATATAAGAGCAGAAGACGTCAACGACTTAACAAAAAGGTTAAAAATATTTTATTTGTTTAAATATAATATTACATTACACATTTTCATTTGCTAAATTTTTAAAAAGTGAATAAAAGGGTTTATCCTTAGAAGTGAATCTAAGAATTATTCTCTACTTTATTATTTTATGGTTCAATAAGTGGAACTTGTTAATAAAAAATACAAAATATTTAAACAGTAAAAATGAAAATATTATATATATGTACATATATATACACGCACTTATATAGAAATTTTATGGAAACAAACGGTTTGTGAAAAATGGTAAAATTTAAAGACAAGACTAAAAAGAGTATTAATTTTTGTATGTATATAGGTCAAAACCATTTATATCGTCGAACCGAAAAATGAAACAAACCAAAGTCTTATAAAATTATGATACTGATTTTCTCTCCATAATAAAGAACACATTTTTTTTTTTTTTGTGTGTGGTTGTAATCTCTTGTATCGCTTGTAAACTGGTGCTTTTTAATAAATCTATGATGACAAAAAAAAACAAAGAAAAGATCCTTGGATTTTTGAATTTCACCGCTTATTTCAAAATGCAATGTTCTTTTTCTAGTTTTTTCGTGAGCGAGTGTTTATTTTTATTTTAAGTAATCAGAAATGCATAAAGAATCTATTAAATTAGCCACTGCTATATACCAAGAAAAGGTTGAGTAGTCATTTTCACGAAACCAAAGTGGAGAAACAATAATTGTGTATAAAGATATTCCACTAGAAAGTGATACAAATAGGTCCAATTATTTATTTAGGGCATCTTTGGACCATCTTCACATTCTTAATTATGATAACATTATTGTTACCCATTTTCAATTATATATCTTTTCCGAAATCGAATAGTTTTTTCTCGATTGTACCATGAATTCTTCATGTCGAGTAAGGTCGGATAAAAGCGAATATAAATAAGTGAAGATATTTAGTATATCAAAAATTATTATCCAAAATATATTCATAAAAAATAGAGATAATGCGGGAACAAGTAGGGTACGAAAACAGGTGAAATTTAGATCTGAGGTCGACTAAATTACATAAAATTTTCTAATTTTTGAGAAAATGATACATTTAAAAAAAAATGAATAATTTTAGAAACTTTTAGTTTTAAGAATTTATATATTATTTTAGATAACCTTAAAATTTTATTTATTGAAATAAGTAATTTGAATACCCGGAATCGGGTGATTTGAGCCAAAATACAAGGAGGATCGGGTGATCTGAGCCAAAATTCACATATCTACGTGCTTGTGATTAGTTTTGATTATAACCTCAAATTTTTGAATTGGCCCTATTGGCATAAACAAATATAAGTGCTATAATATGGTGGAGAAAACAAAAATAATATCAGTTGATCAGTGTTTTGTTATTAATTAGAACGGATTAATGTTATATTCTAAAATATTTTAATAAATTTGATTTGGATAAGATGTTTTACTACAAAAATAAAAACAAAAAAACTCAGATTTGTATAACTAATGGTTTCTTCTCTTACAAATCTGAACTCAAGCAATCGAATACAAAAATGAAAAATAAAGAATTGTTCTATTTGTATAAACTTTTTTTTGTTTACAAAATTGAATTAGAAGAAAAAAATATGTTTAAGTAATGTGTTTAACTACAGAAAAATTATAATTTGACAAAAAAATGTTTATAGCAGTGTACTTTCTACATGGTATATATGCTTTTTTTTGTTGAAAAGGGTATATATGCTAATTAATGTGTTTCTAGTTTAAGTTGATTTTAAATTTTATATTTTTTCATTGTATCCACAAATAAACAAAAAGAAAATGTAAAACTAACCATGGAATTAACAAACTAACCTTCGTTCACGGTATTTGGTCAGAGAGGGGTAGTAATTTTTTTTAAAAACTTTTATCTTTTCTTCTTCTTTTTTTTCTTTTTTCCACTTCTTCATTTATAGTCTCCTCCGTCTCGTCTTCATCTCCGACTTGTCTTCACCACTTCTGTCCCGTCTTCAATATCTTTGGCTCGTCTTTACTGTCTCTGTTCTGTCTTCAACATCTTAGGTTCGTCTTCACCGCCTCTGGTTCGTCTTCCCCACCTTCGTCTCGTCTTCAATATCTTTTTATTTTCTCTCCCCTGTTTTATCTCTGCATTATGTTTTTTACCTCTGTTTCATCTCGATCTAATTTTCATCCAACATTATCACCACCACTACCATCACCGATGTCATGTCTTCTTTTCCAACATCTCTTCTCACCATCTGATCAAATTTTATGCCGCGATTTTTTTTTCTTTCTCGTTAAATTTAGGCCGCCAATCTCTCTCCATATTGATGGGTTCTCTCTCTCCAATAGCAGAAGATCTCTCTCTTTATTTCGCCGGATGTCAATCTCTTTTGGAATCTCCATCGTCAAATATTTTTTTTTAATAATGTTCATCATTTTCTTTTATAACATGATGCTTCCTCGAATTACAGGTGATATATTACAATTACATGTCATTTCTTAATATTAATTCTAAAAGCACATTATTTTTACAAATGACACGGTTTTCTTTTTAGTATGACATATTATTTTTAAATAGTATTGATTTTTCTCTCATTTTCGTCGGATATTTCTCTTTCACCGACATTTACACCAGAATTTTAGTATTATTTTTTTCTCTTTTCATAATTCACGTTATCAGTATTTATTTTATAATTTTTTCCCAAATTACAATATGCTGATGCATTATTTGTCTTTTGTTTGAAGATATTTTTAAATTTTCTCATATTTAAAAAACGTTAATTATCCAACTTTTCGGTACCATGATTAGTTTTAATTTTTCTCAATTATTAGCTATTTCCTAATATTACCCATAAATAATTCACCATACTTAACTATGAGTTGGATGGATTATGAATATCTGATGTTATCAAATACGTATGGTGATTTTATAAATTCTTAGACGCCAAACAACAGATTGTAATAGCTCTTCCCTCTAACAGTCAATTGGTTATGCACATTTTGTTTTTAAAGCAAAAAGCACATTTTACAACTAAAATTTTATCTTAGAATTAGTGTCATTTTATATTTTTAATGCATATATTTATTAAAAAATTATTTTATTCAAATTTTTTAATATATTAACTAGGACTGGGCATATGGGTAATCCGATCAGATTCTATTCGAATCTATCGGATTTAGATCTACCGGGTTTATGTATTTACTATCCATAAGGTAATTATAAAGATTCAGTTCGGTTTCAGTTATATTTTATCAGATTCGAGTTGGTTCGGGTACTCTATCGGTTCGGATATTTTGTATCCGATATCCAAATGGGTACCCAAATATCCAAAATATTTGTATGTTTTTCGGGGATATGGGTTAAACATTGAGTATTTTGATAAATTTTGGATATAATTGGATACAAAATACTCACAAAATATATAAATATTTCGAGTATTCAGGTACTTTTTAGGTAATCTTTGGTAACCGGGTACTCATTCGAGTATCGAATATAACTGGGTACAAATATTTTAGATATTTGGGTATATATTTAGAAAATTTTCGAATAATTGGGTATCCGTTCGGATATCAGATAATACTCGGACTTGAATCGATACTCACGAGTAGACATGTACAAGACCCAATAAAATAGTTTAGGTTTTCAGGTTTACTTTTTTTGTCGAGGTCTAGTATCAACCAATAAAAAAATTAATATTGTGTATTAATAAAAAATATAAATAAAACTTTAACTGTTTCTTAATATATATAAAATGAAAAATATAATATAAAACGGAGAGTACATTTTATGTGTGATTTTGTGCGACACCATCATTCATTTATTCTATGTTCACACATCGGATTACCGCATAGTTCCTTGTAAGTATATATACTCTTTGATCGATCGATCAATCAACCAATAGGTGAATAAAGCGGTACTTTTTGCGTAATAACTCTGACGAGTGTATGTTTTATATTTTAGCTTATAAAACTCTTAACCCCAGTTATGTAAGAAAAAAAATACAAACCTTTTTTCCATCATGGTATGTTGGTTGGAACGCACGCCTATGCCTCTTTTTATTTGTGTTTTCTCTACTTTCCTTCACAACATTACATTGAAAGGTTCCTACCAAAAAGAAAAAGAGAAATTTCCTTTTTTGTTACTATAAATTTTGTTTTATTTTGGTGTTTGATAAAATTGACCATCCACTTAAAAGATATTTAGATTTTGAAAAAAAAAAAAAAAAATTCTAAAAAAATTAACTTTTTATGCTCAACTAAAAAAAAGAAACAGAATCGCGACTTCTGAATGAATGAAAGAAACCAAAACTTATGAAGATGTTAAGAAGTCTGTAAAACTAAAAAGTTTATAGGCTCATTTAGAGAGAGAAACTTAGAGAGAGGTTTTTTTAATGAATTTTTTTGATGATATTTCACAATAGGTACACACATATTTATAGAGGAGGATTGGTGCGCTGACATAAACGCTTACTTCATTATTCATGCGATTGCATCATCTCTTACATTACTACATATGCGCTGACATAAGCGCTTACATCCTTATTTATGTGATTACATCACTATATATAATTATACATATCTGACTACTTAATGATATATTTCGAATTCGATGTTATGCTCGTCACAACAACCGTAACTATCTCCTGGACATTTGTATTCCACTTCTAGTTCTTCAAAGTTTTTTTGCGATCTCGTATTGATATTGAACATTTTTTCGATTTCATCAATATTCATCGCGTCATCAGGGAGCTGTGCGTCTTGAAAATATTCTGATGGGTAATTCGGAGACAATGGTTCTTGCTTTATCAACTTCGGTTTATCTGCCACGCTTTCTTGTTTTGTCATGAAATATTACAGATCTTCATCAAGGCTCATTTGGTAGTCAATTGGATAGTAGGTCAAATTCGGGTTGAATGGAACGGGGAATGTCTGCCTAGCATTGTTGAAACGAATTGCATGGATCTGGAAATCTTCATATGCCTTGTTTTCATGGATATTGAAATTTAGACGAATTTCTCTCTGGTAGTCGTTGTGATGAATGAGTTTAGGTAGTGCATGAACTTTGTTGAATTTTATATTAACTTAAACGGGTCGATGGAAGAAATAAATTGTATGAGGGTTGACGAAAGGATTAAGACCTCTTTGTCTTTTCAGCTTCTTGAATGACAATCTTGTCGCTTTCGCTGATCTCTGTAATTTTCTGCTCCAAATATTTAATGGTGCAAACCATGTCAAGAATGTCGAGAAATAATATTTCTGACCTTGATGGGCATTGATGTATTGATATAACCATTGTATGTCAAAAATAATGTATATGGTGTAGACTGAACAGAGATACCAGATAAAACAGAGGACTTCTTCCGACATGTTTGTACTTTCGATCCTGTAGAGATGAGCAAATGGAGAGTCTGGGTGGATTCTCATTGGCGTTAGGTAATGACAATTGATTCCGTGTTTTGACGGGATAATTGACTGGTACTTAAAAATTCTATACTGAAGATGTTCATGCAAAGTGTTCTTATCGATTAGCTGATGAGCGTCTTTGGACAAGTTGGCTTCGAAGTCGTAGTAACTTCTTCTTGATGCAGAGGATCTTGCCATTATGTGAATTTCTTTTAATGAATTTCTACTGAGCATGTCAGTAAGAGTATTCTTCGTGCCCTTTAAATAGAAAGTCTCGAAATCATACTTTGAAAGTCATTCACTCCATCTTAATAGCTGTTGGTATGGGACCATCTTCTGCTTGAATTGTAACATCTTTGGAAAAGAAGACATATCTATTTCAATGCGAAATTTATGTCCTATCAGATGGAACTCGAACTTTTCGATAGCTTTCTTGACCGCTAGGATTTCTTTGAACGTGGAGTGATAATGCATTTTCGAATCTCTAAAGCGTCCACTTTTATATCTACAGATTTGACGGTTCCCATTTATCTCTTCGAATAATATAGCTCCCCAATATTTTTCACTTGCGTCAGTCTGCAGAATACGTGTTCCCGTAGAAGGAATCTTTAAAAGTGGTAGCTTCTGTATCTCTAGCTTTAGCCTTTTGGCCGTTTCGGTTTGTCGCTTTGTCCATTGTGGTGGATTCTTTGTCAACATCTTCTGGAATGGTCTTACCAGTTACGAAAGTTGCGGGATGAAGTCGCTTACATAATTGATTACTCCAAGGAATTGTTAAACTTGTCCTTTTCTGAGATTTTCTTCTGGAAAATCGAGAAATGTTGTAGCTAGATGGGTTTGTGGTACAAATTATCTATTTGTAATTTGCATTCCAAGGAATTCGATTTTGGGCTGGGCTATGATCATCTTTCGGGCTGAGAGCATAATTCTATAGTTCTTTACTATACCTAGAAACTGCTAGAGAGACTGAACATGTTCCTTATCACTTAATGAAAATAGGAAGATGTCGTCAATGTATATTAAAGCCGTATGGAGGAGAGGCTTGAATATTTATAACATTGTCTGCTGGAATAGCGATAGTGCAGTCTTAAGACAAAAAGATAAAACATTCCATTGAAGATAGCGATTTAGTAGACAAAACGTCGTCTTGTACCTTTCTTTCGGATGAACTCCTAGTTGCCAGAACCCAGATTTTAGGTCAAATTTTGAAAATATTGTTGCCTCTTGGAGATGTTGAAGAAGTTCCCTTTTGTTTGGTAGAAAAATTTTGACATCTAATTGGTATTGATTTAAAGGCTTGTAATCAATAACTAGTCTGAGCTTTCCCCTTGCTTGTTATGCTCGGTTGCTGACATAAAATGTTTTGCATGCCCATGGTGAATTTTTTGACGAAACGATTCTGTGACGTACTAGCTGGTCACATTCTTCATTTGCCTGCTCCAACAGTGCATGTGGCATCCCTGCATGACTTGATCTTGTTGGAGTAGTGTGCACATTTTCTTTGAAGGGTAATGACACAAAAAAACTCCGCATTTAGCCATAAAAGATTATTGCACTTATGAAAAAAACTTGTGTGAGAATCTGCACACGAAATTATCATAATTTCTTTTTTAATTCTGTCGAATTCTGGAAACGCATAATCTTCAATCGTGAATAGGTGAGGTATTGTGGTGAAAGCTTTGTAGAGGTTTTTCCACCTCATTCCTCGTGGCTCAATTGAGATGTCAAAATTTTTTTTCAATGCATAATATGCATCACATCCCAATATTAAATTCTTTGCAGGTGTAGATGAACCAAAAACTTCTGTAGTAATTTGACATCCTGTAAAAAGCTCTATGATGATTGGATTTGATTTGAGCATAATCATCAACGAGCCAGAGTTTGCGACTGTGAACTCTTATTAGTGAGGTAACCACATAGATGTCGAAAGAGTTTTGGGATTCATTATCATCGTGTGGGCTCCTGTGTCTATAAATACAATGGCATGAACTGGATCTTCTTCACGTGTTGGATCAAAGATTGTCACCGGCAAGTGTGGTGTTTGTATCTCATCTAGTCGTGGTACTTGAGTGATCTTGAAGCAGCATTCGTCGTCCTCTTCATATGATGATTCAGAAGAATTGTCATAATCGGAGTAGCTGCAGATAGCGTCTTTGTCGTCATTATCATACGATAGAACTGACTCAAGATCATGGTTGTCGAGATCGATATCTGGTATGATCTCGGATATCGAGCTAATAAGATAATGCTTCTTCTTTTTTACATGTTTGGATAATTTTTGGCAAAGTGTCATTACTTTCGGCATAGAACTTTTTTTGAAACTTTGTTTCTTTCTAAAAAACCGTTTGTGTCTGATCTTGTTAAAGTGTCTTTGAAATGATCTTCTGAACTTTCGAGGTTTGCCACGTGCATCACATGAACAAGAATTATTGGATTTTGAAGACTTTATAGATAGATCTGGTCTTGAACATATCCTAGATAGTTGCTTTGATTTATTCCTGAATTCCATCCAAAACTCTTTTTGCATGCAAATTTTGTCGAGTGTCTTGAAGACGTATTGTTGAATTTGTCCGATAGAGATTTCTTCAATTGTATGACCTTGGTCTTTGATATACAATTTAGTTTGTTGATTCAGATAATCATCAATGGAGGAGAGATAGACTTGCTTCAAGCTAGAGTTGTTGAGATCGTTAAGCGCATAATATCTTCGTGTTTGTCGTTCAAAATGCTTTGCCAAATCTCTTTTTTTCAATGAACAACTTTTTGCTATGAAGAATTCTTCTTGCATTTGTTCTTTCAGATGAGTAGGTGTACTGATAAATTCTCTGTAAATTTCTCCCATAAGCAACGGTATCGTTGTTTGATAAACTTGTTGCTGTCTGTATTCGCCAAGTGAATTCCACCATTCTTTGAGCGCTCTAGACAGTCGTGCCGTTAATTGTTGTATGACAAGTTCTAATAATGAAGTTATGGCCTCAGAATTTATCCATGCATGAAATTCGTCAAGACGATCTTTCCATTTTTCAAAAAAAATGTCATCGAATGTGAACGTCATGACCTTCGAAGAGAACTGCTTGGATGGCATCTCTTGTTGTTTAGAGGGCGTATAATTCATCTCATCATCGCTTGAAAAGATTTCGTTTATATTTGGTTCATCCTTCGGTGTAGTTGATCAACTACCTATAGCGAATTGTTTTGGTAGAGACTCTTCATCAGAACTAGCGTTGTAGTCACTGGAGCTTGAATCAGAGAAATGATTAATCATCGCGATTGACTGGGAAGATCTGTCTTGAGTAGCTTAGGTTTGTAACTCTTTTGCCTATTCAATAGAGGATTTGCCCATGTTATCAAGCAGACTAGACATCAAAAATTTGATTATCCTGATATCTTTCCCCTTCTTCTTCTCATCATCAATAGATTCGTGGCTAGAGGAAGAAGTGATAGTAGGGGTTTTAGTTGGATTGAGCAGAAATTCTGATTCTTTTTGTCTTCGTGGTTTTGCTCGTGTCATCCTTGGTTTGAAATTGCTGACTGAAAACATACCGTAAAGAGATGTGAAAGCTCCATCTTAGGATAAAAACTCAGGAAGAGAGGGTTTTTGCTTCTTATCTTGATAACCAGAAAGAAATTCCTGGGAGTAGGACACTTGATACATAGGTATTCCCAAGGGCATACTCCCAAGAGGTGTAAAGTATGTATCTGTTGGATTTTGGGTATGTATCATACTTTCTAGGCTTCTTTGGAGATCTTTCAACTGGTTCTTGAGGCTAGCCGTCTCAGCTTCTTTGCTTCGGAAATGGGACGTATTAACCATCATGTGATGTGCCATAGTCATCATTTCTTGATGAAGACCAATAAGTCGGTCGTGGATCTCAGATATTGAGCTTTGAAAGCTGCTCAATCTTTTATTGTAGCCATCAGCAAGTTGATCAACCTTATGATTTATTGTGGTTAATAGTTGATTTTGAGCGAGGGTATTCTCCATTTGCCAATTGAAGACTTTTTCTCCTTGACTTAGCTGGTCTGGTCCGGATGAGTTGATGGCTCTTGTGAGCATCTTCGGACTATGGGCGATATTGTTTCTGCTGAAATCTCCGGGTAGAGGAAAATCTTCTGTTTCCCTGAATACTGGACAATATAATCATATTTTTCACCACCTAGTGGGCTGACAGTAGTATCGCTTTCAAGATATCTTTTGTAAAGAGGATTTTTTCTCCGTCTTTGCCAAATTTCTTCAACAGATTCGTAGACTTCTTCTATGCAAGCAGAGCAAGAGCATACATCAAAGTATTGATGCCTGTCTCATCCATAAAAAGATATACGACTGTTCCGTCTTGACCAAAGAAAATAGGCTTGGGAACTTGTTCTTTAAATGGAGCGTAGAATTCATGTTCATCAATTTGTATGGCAAATTGGGTGAACAGTTGTTTTCGAAATAATGATGATCTTGGTTTTTTTTGAACTTGATCTCTGTTGTTCCATCACTTCTAGAATGAAAGCTGACATAAGATGATTGGACTGATGTCTGGGCTGCTTGATGTAATTTTTCATAGCTCGTGACCCATGATTCCGGTAGTCAACGCAATAGTTCTTTTCTAGATACTTGTCGAGGAATCTGAACATCGTTAGGTGCTTGCGAGGCTGATGTTACTTCGAGATATAACGCTTCATCTGATGAGGGTAGTACAAGATCAAGAACATGATCTTGGATTCGGTATACGATTTGATGGTGTAGGGTTGCTATTACACTCTTTTCTTGTATAGGTGCTCCCACTAGTTGCAATTGGACCTTGAGCGTCTTCAGTAGATTGAGATCTTGTAAGGAAACATTAAAGTTTGAAAACAGTGTTACGAATATTGTTCCTGCGTTCAATGTTGTCTGAACTCTCCTAATACAAGCTTGTTGGTATGAATTTAGTCTTGAGTCGACTAAAGCTATACGTGCAATAACTGATAGACCTTTTCGAGCGTGTAAGGTCAGACCAATTCGCACTACCCCAAAATGTAGATGAGTATATCCTTGTTGTTGCCATAATCTTGGTAGATTTTCTGGAATGTTGAACTAAATGAATTGCTCTTCTTCCGTGGCTGGAACTTGGCATGATGAAAACTTGCTAGACTGGACATATTTCATTACTCTTCTGCTTGAGGATGATCGTATGAGTTCTCGAACACCTTTGACCGAGAAAGTACTAGGCTTTTTTGCAAAGTATTCGTATGGATTCACAAGTGGAAGAGTAGTTTCAGGCAATTGATCTCCCGAAACATACTCGATTTCATATAAAGAATTTATGCTAGTTGAAGAAGAACGGTTTTTATTTTTTGGTAAAGTAGAAATAGCGAACTGAGAATATATGGTTGAAGGATTTGAGATAGACATGGTGAGATAAATTGTTTTCTAGAACATTCAGAACAATCAATCATAAACAATGATTCATTCCATCATAACGTAAATCTTTGGCTCTGATACCATAATGTAAAGATTAAACATTCTGGTCGATCGTGTTGACTAAGTCGTATTGACAGTCGAGGTTGATAATGCGTGTCAGAGAAGATGATTATTCAAGTAAGGGATTGGTGATCAATGTTTTGCTCCCTATAATTTGGGCATCTGAGTCACATGCAGCCGCATGTTACCAAGTAGTTTGGAACATCCCACAAATCGACAATACATTTACTATGAGTAGATACATTTTCATTCTAAATCCAAATATAGTTTTAGTTATTCTTTTTGTCAACAATAGGTTAAGTTACTTCCACATAGTAAACTTTTCCCAAAAAATATGTTATACCAATTCTCATTTTTTTTAAAATCGAACTTTTTAATATCGCAAAAAAATAATGTTTCAATATTTATGTTTTTTATTAGATTTGGACAAAATATCCAGATCCAAAGATCCGAACTGAACCCGATTCGAAACACCTGAAGCAAATTTGAACTGAACACTAAAAAATATCCAAATAGATCCTAGATTTCTATATCCTAAGAATCGAACCTGAACCGATAATCGAATGGATATCCGAAATATAATTATATATATAAAATATTAATTATTTTTAGACTTGATAAAACTCAATTATCTAATATTACAATTATAAATCTAATAATATCAATAATTTTTAAATCAAAATAACTAAAATACCCAAAATAACCGAAATGTCCGAAAATTCTTAATTATATTTATCAAAATTTCACAAATTTTTTTTCAAATCTAACTAATTTTTTAGATATTTCGGATATTCGATCCTGAACCAAAATAATTCAAACCTAACCCGAATCCGACCCGAATATATAAAATATCTGAATGGATCTTAGAAGTTTAAACCCAAAAACCCGAAAAAATCTGAACCGAACCCGAATGTCCAGGCCTATTTTTTACGTAACAAATTTTATTTACAAGAGCGATAGATTTTTTTATTTGTAAAATAGACAATAACGCTTTTTCTAAAATGAATTATAATTCTAAAACATAACTATGATTTAAATGATTTGTGGATAACCTTTTTTTTTCTTTGGTCAACTGATTTTTAGATAACTCAATTACTTAACTCTAATAAACTTTGTTCAAACTTCAAACCTCATAGCATCAGAGAATGGTCTCTATACAAAAAAAAAAAAGAGGGGGAGACTACTCTTTCGACTAATTATCAAAAACTAATTACCTTTGATAACTAATTTGATTTTATTCTGTCTCTCTGATGATGGTCTACACATTTGTAATTTCTCCAACAAAATTAACCGTTCGATGTCTAACCAAGCGTTGGTTCAGTCAATGGAGTATTTAATTTGATTACGTTAGAGTCACATCATTGTACTAAATATACTTTTCTTTAATAATCCACCATGTTCAGTTAATACATTACTTAGATTAAAAATAATTTATATATATTCGTAATTATTGTCATGAATTTATAATCCATCAAACCAGAACGCAATTATCTAATAAATTCACAGTTACATGTTTGGAACAACTTAGGTCTCCAATCGTTTGCATGTGGCATCTGGATTTAAAACGTTCCAAATGGTTACATATATAATAAACATATGATTTGTGGATAATTTTTTTTTTTTTTTTGGTAGCTCAACTGATTTGGATTTTGAGTGACTCACAATCCTTAACATCTCATACAATCTTTTATTTGTTAATCTTAAACGCAAATACCAAATGAAAACCGAGCATTTTATCCTTTTCAAAACTATCTTTTGAAGCACTGAATTTATTTTAATATTTTTTTTTAACCATACATTAATTAAAATACTATTCCGTAATTGATAACTAAATTTGGAGGGGTAATCCAATCTGAAAAATAGAGTTTACAAATAAAATCTTAGAAAATAACAATCTCAATGATCGAGTTAGACAATCCGCTCTAGAATTACAAGAACGAGATATATTGGATAAAGAGAAAAATGGAAAAAAGACACGGAGCAAATCAATCTCGTCTAGAAGATTGGAGAAAACATGCCACTCCTTAAGAGATTGCACCATCACAACTAGATCTGTACAATCTGTTTCGAACACCTGATAATCGATCATTCTTGTAAGGATATTTTTCATATCCCATAATAAAGCTTCCATCTCCGAGTGTAGAGGGGAGGGACACCTTCGATGACACTTGGCCCCAAGTAATATTGTATTATCTTCTCTTCAAAAGCACCACCATCCCAGACCTGTAGTAGGATCCGTAGATTTCCACGAACCGTTGATCTGACATCTTAGTGTCTGTGAAAGATTATCCACGAGTTTCCTATATTCAGTTGTCTCAATCGATTCGATTGAGCTTTTTCCCATAACAATTGTTCATTTAAAGCCTGATTTAATACATCTACGGGTTCAAATTGTAATATATTGAAAACTTTTTTATTTCTATCTTTCCATAAGAACCATAAAATCAAAGAGAAACAGTGATGATTATCTTGCTCGTTTAAATGAGATGATATTCTCCAAAATAAGAAATCTAGATTCGAATACACCGAATTGGAAGAAAAACTTCCTGGTATTATCAGAATCGAAGAAAATTCTCAAGTTTGCCGAGAATATGGACATTCAAAAAGAGCATGATTAATTGTTTTATCTGCTATCTTGCATCTTTGACACAATATGTCACAATATATCACACGATGTACTAAGCATGAAGTACCTGCTAGAGATCCCGAAGCAATTTGCCATAGAAAGTGTTTGATTTTGGTGGGGCTTTGACTTTTCACACTTGTGTTTTTAAAGCTTTACAACTTGGGTCCCATTCTACTTCTTCTGACATATCCTGAGCAAGCCAATAACCCGACTTGACTGTATATTTTTGGGATTTGTATAATGCCAAATTAACTTGTCTGATATATAAACTTGAGTTATAGTCATATCCCTAATGATCCGTATATATTCCGGATCCATAAATTCTTGTAGAATGGGTAAGTACCAGTCATTTGTAACCGGATTAATTAAGTGATTGACCATCAGATTTGCGTGAATTAATTTTATCCTACCATTTACTAGAAGTGGATTAATATTAGGTATACAAGGGTCTCGCCATATCGATATACTAAATCCAGATCCTAGGACCATCTTGCTTCCTTTTCCACTAAATTCTTGGTCGAAAAAATACTTTTCCAACCAAACGATGGAGAGTATGGTTTTTTCGCTTGTAATGGTAGTTTTTTCTGAAATATCTACCTTTCAACACCCGAGCTACTAAAAATCCAAAAAATGTATTAGTCGCCAATATTGTTTAGCCAACACAGTATCATTAAATTTTTCTAGAGTCGAAAATCCATCCCACATTCAATTTTAGCTTTACACATTTTCTCCTAAACTATCCAATAAAAGCCACGATTTTTCTATTAGAACTCCAACAATAATTTAAAATAACACTTGTTAATTTGGATGTTAATTCATGAGAAAGTTTAAAACAAGATATGACATATATTGGAAAGTTCAAAACAACTGATTTGATCAGTGTCTCTTTCCCTTATTTCTACAAATATTTTGCTGACCAACCATTAATCTGATCATTAAATCTTTCGTGAATATAGTTAAAAATTTTCATTTTGAGGAAACCATTCTTTTTTTTTTGCGGATATCAAATACGGTTTTCAATTATTTTAATAATTCAATGTAAACTTTGTTTTTGAAATTATTTGTCACATGTAAATGTACATAACTAACATTTGTAACATGTAATAACGATAAATATACATTCATATATAGTGTTGTTATTCACCAAAAAAATGCCATATTAAACTAACATAATGTGTGTAAATGTACAAAAATTCTTTAACTATGTCTAATATTTCAATTTAATTTCATTTACACTTCTCCACTAATGGAACCTACAAAATGTTTTAATATTTCATTAAAGTTAACTGTACTTAGTAAGATTATAAATAATTAAATAAAGCCCCATCATATGTCATGTTGTCTATATGCATGAGTCTATCGCATATAGTCATGCGTGCCAAATGTTGATATCGTCTTACCATCTAATTAATTTTCGACCAAATTTGGGGATCAAAAACAATAGTTTTTATAAACTCATTGCATAATTTATAAACAAAGTGTTATCTCGATATAATTTATGAGGTTGTACTCTTAAATCAAATAGACTTTCAAATTTTTGCATAAGAATTCGAATTAGAAAAAGAAGAATTTATGAACAAACCTTTTTTTTTTTTTTATGAAACCTTGTTAGTAAAACAGAAGAGGTATCAGCTAAAAAGACTAAAATGAAGCGACTGAATAGCAAATAAGTATGAAATGGTGGGAGCATACCGAGATTGAACTTAGAGTTTGGGTGCATAGTGATATAGTTCTTCCCGCAAAATCCTCTATATTTGCTTTAGGCAATCATTTATATAGTAATTTACCGGGCCACATGACCCACAAACACCTTCTAATTTAATGATTATTGACCCATCTAGATGAAAAATAGGGTTTATATATACATATATCGTAATTTTTATGTTTGATCTTAACATACGACTACGCAAGCATGTCAAAGGAGATAATAATTGCTTTCAAAAAAAAAAAAAAAAAAAAAGGAGATAATAATCCGCGTCATACGCGAGATTAAATATTGTTTTATTTTTTTAATTATCTAAACATGTTATTTTATGGTTGAAAATTGTTATATTCAGTTGGGATTTGGATTTTCTAAATTTTAGAATTTTTGGGTTATGAGTAATGATATGCAAAAGTAAAACATAATGTAATATATATGGATGGTTTATTATACTTCTTAAATAATATATATATATATATATAGAGGATATTAATTATTATCTTTGCTGTAAAATAATGCATCGGGAAAAACTAATAATATATTTGTTCCAGTAATGTTGCTATTAGATGATTGAGCCTATGGGGGGTATTAACCTTTTTTCCAAAGATTGTAAAAGTTTATTATCTGTATATATATATATATATATATTAAAGAAATAAAAGGTTTATATAAGACATGAGTATCCGTATTAGATAAAAAGATTACTATATATGTGTATATATATCAAGCATATATATTCAGATTTCGGAGAAGTAACATATATATATTCCCCCATAAAATTATATAACAATTTGAACATCCTGCTTGATAGCAACAAAGGACTAGTAGAGTAGTAGTCACAAAACCAAAGTTGAAAAAAAAGGAACAAGAACCTCTATATATTTGTCCTCTTGTTATCTTTAAAAATCATTCTGATTCGTTAGAATCTTAATTAATACATAGTAAACAAACAAAGATTCTCCTGTACTTGTCTTCATGCCCCACATCTTAACTGTTTCCATTCCACCAAACGTTCTAAAAACTCCATAACCTATTAAACCAAAAGAATAAGAAAAAGTTAATAATATATCCACATTACACCCAATTTATTTTAGCTAATGTTTATGTGTTATGTGTACACTGTATAGATAGTGAGAAAGCTTGCCTCATCTGGCTCTTGCAAAGAATAAGAAGCGTTAGTTTCCTTTGCGTATTTGGATACAAGAATTCCAAGACCTAGTCTTTTATCTCTCAGTATCTGTTACAATGTCACTTTAATCAATATTTATAGAATCATTAATTTAAACGATTTATAAATTAATTTAACGAGACATTGTGAATATAAGTATATGTACATACCTTAAAGGCATCTTCGTCGGTACGATCATCTCCAATATATATAGGAAAAACATCGGTACAATTATCATATCCTACACATGGTAAATGCTAATCTCAATTAGTGAAAATTCATTAAAAGTTTTAACTTTTAAACCACAAGTAATATAATATAGTCCACCATTTCATGATAATTTTATTATGATCAATAAATTAATAATTAGGCATGAATAAGGTTTTACCGAGTGATTCTAACAAAAACTCGAGTGCTTTGCCTTTATCCCACTTAATGATTGGACGAATCTCCAAGACCTGAAATTATATCAGACCAAAAAAGTAAATAATGAAAAACAAAATCATAGTTGAGATATTAACTACTCAAATTTTTTCTATAAAAATATTACTTTTCTTCCTTGGGTAAGCATGAGCTTGGGGTAGTTCTTCAACACTGATCGAACTTGATGGGCCAAGTCACTCCATTTCTGTAAATTTATAAACTAGTTACGTTGATTGGTTATATTTAAATTATATATATTACTATGCGACTAATCTAATATAAGCAAATGATCCATACATTTTCTTCTACGCATCGAAAGTGAACTGACGCACAAAATTTGTTGTTCTCAACTTTGGCTCCTGGAATCGATTTGGTTTTCTCGACTAGTTTTTCATAGACCTAAAAACATAAGGAAAACAAAAATTTAACAATATAGCTATGTTTATAGATGTAAATTTAAAACAACACATCATAATTGATTGGGGTATAATATAATGTGATCACCTCGTTAATTACCGGGAGGAACTCAGTCGCGGGTTGACAAAGAAGAGATTGATTTTCCTGGATTTTGTTTTAAGAAATGAGAAAAAAATATATAGAAAAATCTATTTTTATAATATATTATTTATGTATTCATACTTTCTTGTATTTAGATCCTTGCTCTGGTCCTTTGATGTCCATGCCATGACTTCCAGCATAGTATAACTCAGTTAATTTCACAAAACTAGAAACCTGAAACATAGTCAAATAAAGTAATAATATAATAAATGGGTATTTTTCTTAAATAATTAAAGTGAAATTTAAAAATGTATGGTACCTTCTCTCTGCATCTCCCACTAACTATGGCTGTTGGAAAACACTTTGCAAGTTTCCTCACAGTATTTCGCATCTGAAAAAAATATTCAATCACAAAAATTATTTAATAAAGGCTAATTGCACTAAATGACCATGAACATTTATTAAATTAGGCAAATGATTCTAGAATTTTTTTTTTAACACCAAAGCTGGTGATATTTTCGATTTAACAATATATAATTATAACACCTAGTAACGACATGTTATATAATAATAAAATAATATGTTTTGTAGAGATATAATGCCCCAACTAAGTGTCTTTTACAAAATGGAAAAGAAAAAAAATCATAACCATTTACGTAATTAACTCTCACAATATGGTAAAATTCCAACAAAAAAAAAGTATGATTATCTACCTAGATGACCTATAACATATATAAGATTTATACTATTTTCAAAAGTCTGAAATATATATATATATATATATATATATATATATATGTTTATAAGAAAAAGTTTGAAAAACTACCTTCTTGGACATGAAAGCTCGATCAGGATCATCAACAATGGGAGAGAGAGTACCATCATAATCAAGAAACATAACGATTTGTTTGCTTTCAGATTGATGAAGTATTTCTTCGAACATGTTCAAAGCTGATGGATGTTCCTTCTGCAAATTTGTAATTCTCTCGTTTAATATATATAACAAAAAGAAGATAAAAACAAAACAAAAAGTAACAGAGGAAGCAAGAAGACATTACAATCCAACAAGATTGGCTATTGAAGGATTTGGGACGAGTAGGAGAACAAGCTCTCATGGAATCAACCCATGATCTTATCAGTCCTCCTCCTCCCTCTAATTTGATTTGAAAATCTTGAAGAACTTTAGTCCCCGGTGACGTGTCTCCGTTGTCTCCTCCGACATATAAAACCTCCGAGTTTGAGATGAACCTTGTCTCCAACATTTTAGTAATATTCTCTTCGATGAATCTAACTGAGAAGATAAGATTAGAACAGAAAAGATAACAGATCAGTATATTTTGTTGTATGTTTATATATAGACATATGATATATCAATATATTAATCTGTTAGTGACCATTGCAAGAAACAAAATTTTTACCCATTTTAGGATATAAATCAAAACTTGAAATGAAGTTATAATTTTGATGGAAATGAGACTGAATGTGGGTGTTAAACTAAGGGGATGGACCAAGTTTTTATAGTTGCAAGAAACTTTTGTTAAAATAAAAAGAAAATTTTTTAAAACAAAGGAAAATCCGATATTGTGTGTCCGAGTCGAAACCATTGAGTGCGAGTTCCACTATACTGCCACATGTACTTATGGGTTCTATAGGTGACTTCCTTGTTGGCTTGCTTTGGATATCTTTTGGTTATTTGGCGTTGGAGCGTTACCGTCAAACGCGACGTGGTCCCCTCCAATTTGATCATGCTGACACAAGAATATATAGATATTTGTTTTTGGAAATTAATCAAATAATTTTGTTTGTTTGTTTGTATATTCTAACCTCTTGTAAGAAAGTGAAATTGAACTTTACTGCCAAAAAGAATAACTTAACAGCCAATGATATATTCTCTACGACGGATTAATGGATTTAACTATACGCAATGCATGCAACACATGAGATGGTGAATCTTTTAAATGGACGACGGATGTTCAAAGCTGATGGATGCTCCCTCTTTAACATCGATAAACTCGTTTTATCTTTATTATGCTCACAAAATAATCAATCCTGATTCTTGGACAAAAAAGATGCAAAGCACAAGCTTTAAGCCCCACAATATCATATTGTTAGAGAAACAATTGCCTCCTAATATCATTAAATTTCGGAAGCCATGTTTGTAAGATATAGTCTAGTATAGTGCTCTTATATCTCATCTCTCTTTGGCAAATGATTGTGGGAGTTTGAAATATTTTTAGTGTTTTTTCCTTACAAGCCTATTTTGTTTTTCTTCCTACAACTCACATTACAATGCTTTGCTTCTTTCTTTTTACATTCTTGTTTGAACCATTTGATATTACAAACCATTTTTACACGTTAATAATAAGATTTTTTGTTTAAATAACGCAATATATTAAGACTTGGGATATATATACACGGATCAACATTTGTTTATCCAATATATATAATCACGATAACATGCAATTTTATTTTTTATATTATTTATAACATGCAATTCTATAATGAGACGAAAGTATCACCAAATTAAAATCGAACACGTTTTTGTTCTTATAGGTTTCACTGCTGTTGCAGTTTATTAAGTGCCACATGGCTAAGTAGTTAACAACTATGTACTGTCCAGTCAACGTCTGGCACATTAGTTAGTCCCAAAAAACAAAACAATTAAGCAAATTCCCGTAATAGTTTTTGTGTGTTCTCTCATTGGAGATCTAACTAAAAAATAAAGTTGATTAATTGAGATTTGAGGTAAACGGATCTTAGTCTTGAGTTCGTGATGAGCTCCTCCCGACTCTTGAGATATTTTTATTTACATCTGATTAGTGATGTTTGACTTTTAATTTTTGTTTATTATTTCCTAATTTTTCTTTACTCTTTATATCAGTCATTCACAACTAAAAGATTTTGGTGGTGATATGCAAGTCACTTAGTTTATAATTTCGCAGTGAAATCAGATATACTATTTTTTACACAATTGTTTTGGGAAATTATGTTACATGTTGTATAATAAAGTAGAAGAAATAGAGGAATCTCGCATGTTCACATGTGTGGATATTCCGTTTGTTCTGATGCAAAATATTTACAACGTACTCTCAAATGTTTTGCTAGCTTGTTTTATATTTCAATCTGTTTCAAATTACTTGTTGTTTAAGGTTTTTTCACACAAACTAAAAATAATTAAATTTTCTATTTTATCTTTTTTTAATATATTCTTTCATTTTTTTTATTAGTAAAACATTAAAATAGTTTGAATAAAATTTGAATTTTTATCAAATATCTGCATTGAAAATGTAAAACGACAACTATTATGAAACAAAATTGAAATTTTAAAACGACAACTAAACTGAAACTAAACTGAAAAAGAAGGAATAATTAATAAGAAAATAGGTTTTAGTAAACAAATTTGTCAGTCAAGTTTCTTGAATGATAGCTCAAACGATATCTCAGAGTTGTTTTGCATGCACATCATATCTATGTTGCAATAATAAAAGAGAAATGTGAGTAGGCAAGCCATATATCTTAGACTTCTTAGTAATGTTTGAAACACTAGACTCGACCAATACATTGACTCCTCTATCAAGTTATTAATAAACTATCATATGCACTACAAAGAAATATTCATGTGACCAAACGGTGGCTATATTAAAAATTGTGTGACGAAGAATTTTTTTTTAACCATTGTGCAGTCGTTTTTGTCGTAGACCTCTACTTACATGGGATGCGATGGTATTATACCACATAAAATGTGGCTACAATCTCTGAAGCAAGAAAAAGAAACTATCGTTACATTATTACATATGAAGATGATATATATATATAATCTTTTAGCTTTACCTAAGCCAGGTTTTGGACCGACACTTCACGTGCAACGAATCAAAATTGTCTCCACCCACCACGTGACCGATCTCTACACAGACATAGAGCTAGCATACTATCCATTTTATCCAAAGAAAACCAAAAAAAAAGCTCAAATCTTATAAACTAGGGTTTGCAACCAACAATAAAAATCAATTTACAAAATTATATAGCCAATAATATAACAACAGAGAAATAAAATGCTTAGAAGTAATATTAAAACATGTGAGAAAATGTCGTTTTGGTGAATTTTGCAAAATTTTAAGAAAAATAAAACATGTGGGAAAATGTCGTGCATGAGAGAGAACCTAATCATATCATGTTACTTTTTTTTGTTTTGTTAAAGAATCCTATCATATTACTATCACTCGTTGTCTCGTCGTCTTTAGATACAGAATCAATATTTTTCTAAAGACTCAAACAAGAACCAATAAGTACAGTTCAATTTCTTTAAAAACAATTAGTAAATTTTAAACCATATATCTGAATTTTTTTATTTGCTAAATCAGGAAGAAAATATTTATTCTGGATCTGTTGTTCCTTGAGAACATGAACTCCATTATAGAAGGCTGCTAATGGGAATCCTATCTCCAAACTCTCAGCATATGATGGGATTGAAAAAAAAAATTATCATGCCACGTGAATTATTTCCGCGGTCACGATAGGTTCTGCGTTTGCCATCATTTCTTGTTGTAGCTAGCTCTATCTACATTAGAGATTGAATGTCATCATACACCAAAACAATTTTTATTGAAATCCACATGTCAACAATGTTCACTTTTCACAATCTTCAAAAACTTGTGAAATTTTAAAAATATGTTAAAGGCTCTCACTGGTTATATAAATAGAAGAAAAAAGTGGAAGAAGTGAGAGTATTTTTCTTCCCAATATCAAGTAGGATAAAGTTTTCGAGTGGAACAAAAAAAAACTTATAACAAAAATTATGGTCCCAGAAAAGTAATAGAAAAAATTTCTTCTACAAATTTAACCAGTCAGAACCAATATATAATTAAATTTTTGAAAATGATAGTTAAATTTTCGAAATGATAGTTATTTTTCTCTTATAACATGCAGTTTGATGGTCATACATGGATGATACTAGCACAAATTCGCTAGACTACAAGTGATATTTATTAAAGGAAAATTGGTTATTTGAGGAAAAAAGGTGTTGGATAGCTAATTCCCCTAAAAATATCATCATTTTTATCTACAAAATTTTGTCTAAATATGTTCACATATTGTTTTCTTAAATAATTTCTAGGTGTTTTTATCTAAATTTTCATATCTATAATAATTGTTAAAACACACATATTTTAACTGTAAGTTACAAATATCTTCTATAAATATTTTGTTCATCCTTCAGAAATTATGTTTGTAATCATATACAATTAACTGTGAATCTCTTATACACCACATTTTAAATTTATGTATTTAACTTGACGTGAGCCCCAATTTTATTTTTATTTACTATAGAAATTTGTTCATAATTATACTTATAATTATAGAGTGCAAGTTCTGATCTTCGAAATTTTATATTTTTATATTAAAATATTTAGAATAATTTTTTGTGAGACACTTGATGAGACACCAAGCTTCTTTATATGGTGGGAATCTTTGTCGCCAAAAAAAGAAATGCCACAAGAAAGAACATTGCCTTGACAGTTCACACCAAATAGGCGAGTATACATACTGCAAACACAACAATAATTTTCCGTATTATTATAAGAAAATAGTACATTTAAAATTCACTCAAATTTTAAAATATAATTGTTGATACAGCTTTGAAACGTGTAAGAGTTTTAGAAATTAAAATACCATATCATGTTTTAAATTTTTATGTTGAATTAAATGCATTAAACAAAAATATATATACCAGACCAAATTAAATAAACCCCAGTTCAGTCATTTTCGGCCTCTTGACAATAAAAAAAAAGTAAAAGGAAGAAATGAGAAATAGAAAGCTGAATGGCTTTAATTTTGGGAATATTAATTTAAAAGCAACAATAAAGTTGTTGTCAATATATCTCACATTCGATCAAGTTGTTAAAAGTTTTTAATTAAGGTGTGCGGAAACCAAATCTAAACAATATTGCCTTGGTCAAAAAATTGCTAGGTGTTAGTCGGGCGTTCGAGGTGGAATTAGCGCCTAGCAAGAAAATCGAAGATTAAACGGGATTTAATCAGGATTAGTTTTTTGATCAATTTTTAATATTTTAAAAAAATATTTGATAGTTCTAAATTCTAGTGTGTTCACAACCTATGATACAAAAATATTGTAAACTTTTATCAATAGTTTTGCGAAATTTACTTCATATCAAAATGATATTCATCCTAAATATATATTCAAAATACAAATTAAAGTTCCAAACACATGATATACAAAAAATAGTATGGTCTTGATCTAAGACACAAAAAATAGTGAAAGGTCACAAACATAGATTTCTTCAATGATCAAGTAATTAGCATATGTTGGACTTCTTGTTTAGTTAGGACTTCTTGATTATCTGCAAATGATCAAACAGTTGATCAAGTAATCAAACAAATGATAATCAAAAATAGCAAGATAGACTCAAGTTGTCACGGTAAACAACAAGTAATCATACAACAATAAAAACGAACCTTAGTAACCCATTGGTGTGTCACGAAACTCAGAAGTTTCATGGAACACATCAGGTTCAAATTCCATGTCAAGCATTACTTCATCTTCTTCCTCAGATTCAAAATCATCATCATAAAGCTCTCTTACCTTTGGAGATTGGGTATCAGGTACGACACCAACATCAGTAGCTTGGTCTTCTTGATGTTGCTCCACAATCCAATCTTCAACGGTTTCTTCATTACCATCATCTACGATCACATCTGTTGCTTTCTCTTTAATGTTTTTGTGTTCGTTAAAAAGTCTTGCATTAAACTGGACATAAACAAGGCTGTTTAGACGATTGACATCTAATCTATTCCTTTTCTTAGTGTGGATCTGCAATTTAAGGAGAGATATTAGAACAGGGGCTGAAACATAAATAGCTATATAAAAACAGAGATTAAAATGTTGAATTTAAAGACTAACCGCTTCAAAACTACTCCAATTACTTTCACAACCAGAAGAGCTAGAGGTCAAAGCAAGGATTCTTGTTGCCAGCTTTTGCAACGTAGGTGCATGACATCCATATGTTGCCCACCAATTCCCTAAATTAACAATTATAAGATATCTCATATAAGAACATATCTCATACAAAAACATAAATGATTAGACAAGAACAATTAAATTCAAGTGAGAAGACAAATCTGGATCAAGTTTTTCATCATTTTGTTCACATCCTCTTAATGCTAAACTTTTTTCAAAAGAGCCGTATTTGTTTTTATAGAGATTAATCTCATCATTCACTATTTTATTTTGCTTCTCAAAGTCACCATGATAAAAAGTTTCAACACAAACAATAAATCCCTCTGTGTTCTCCATATCATATTGAATATTATGATCTTTGTAGAAGTAGAATGGATTTAGGAAGTAAGCAGCAAGATGCAAAGGAGAATCCAATCTACCTTTCATTTTCTCATCCATAATCTGAAAGATAGGTTGGTAATTCTTTTCCAAATGATTAGAAGCTTCTCTGATCGACTATTTAGCTTCTAACATCTCTCCATAAGTGAATCCCATAGAAGATTTCTTTTCCCCATCTGCAAGTCTTAGAACCTTCACCATAGGACATAACACTTTTAAAACCACGATAACACTACTCCAAAATGCATAGCTCATAACTGTATCAGATGCTTGTTTTCCTTTTACACACTTAGAATGCTTCCATTCATGCCACTCATCACTGCCGAACATGGACATCAGTTGTAATTTCTTCTCGTATAGACTTTGTAGTGTCAAGAAGCATGTGGCGAATCGTGTTGCTCCTGGTCTCACAATATCTCTCTTATTTGTATGTGCTCTCATCATGGATAATGTTTTATAATGAGCATATACAAAGACAGTGAGAGCTTTAGCTTAACTGATCACTTTTGAAAACCAAGGCAACTTGGAAACTCCCTCAAGCATCAAGTCGATGGTATGAGCAGCGCAACCTGTCCAAAATATATTCGGTCTCATCTCTTTAAGCATCCTTGCAGCTGCTACGTTGTTTGTAGCATTATCAGCACTACCTGAACAACCTTTTTAGTCCTAATATCTTCAATGCACTTGTCCACGTACTTGAAGATATATTCACCAGTGTGAGAATCTTTAGAAGTGTCCTTTGAAGAAATAAAACATGTACCTCATCTTGAATTGACACACAAATTCATTATGTTTCTTCTTTTCATGTCAGTCCATGCATCTGTCATCACGGAGCAGTCTTGTTCTTCCCATTCTACTTCTACACTCTTCAACTTTTCCTTTGTCCTCTCTTGCTCTTCATTTAACAATGGTTCTCTCAGCAGGCATTGAGTAGGAGGAACCCAACCAGGTCTGAATTGTCTCAATGCTTCACAAAATAATCTGAAACTTTCATTATCAATCGCATTGAAGGAAATACTTGACTAGTACATCCACCTAGCACAATATTGGCGAAGAGCATGTGTCTTCTCTTTAGAAATTGCATCATGGATATTTTGTTGTCGTGTCTGTGCAGCTAAGGAAGCTTCAGGGTTGATGCAATTCGCGAACTTATCCATGGGACCTTGGAAGTGAGGAGCCATTTGAGTTCCAATTTCTTCTTGCAGTTCATAAACCAAATGCGGTTTATTTATATTCACCTCTTATCTAAGCTCTTCATCATGTTGTCTCTTCCTCGTTTTCTTGTTCTTTGCTTCTTTAAGTGCACTCAAACACTTAGCTTGATCCTCCTTTGTTGACAATGGGCAAGGAGAAACATTTTAGCTTTGATGACCAATATGTTCCTTCATCCTAAACACTCCACCAGACATTTCTTTTCCACACAACTTACATTTCACCTTATCTGGATTTGTTGGATCACACAACACTCCATATTCTCATTCCATATCATCTGAATTCCATTTTAGATGTGGATTATCCATTCTAATATGTAGAAAACAGAACATTAGTAGATAGAGGAAAAAACCGGCGGAACCTATGATATCAAATTCAAAACCAGTACACAGAGACATCCTAATTGGCTAGACGGAGACATCAAAGACAATAGACAAAAACATCCTAATCGGCTAGACAGAGACATGTGTTCTGAAACACTAGTGTGAAAGTTATAGAATTGAGCAGATTTAGAAATTTTAGAGATATTACTTTGTAGATTCACAAACTAAGAGATCAGAGTGGCTCGAAAACAAATCAAATTCAGTTTGGATTTGATCGTTGTCTTGAGAGAAGCATAATTCAGTTTGGATTATGCGAGAAATTTGATTAGGGTTTCTTAATTTTGTTCAGATTTCATCGTTAGTGTTGAGAGAAAAAGAAGATGAGAAAACCATCTTCCAAATCTTTCATTAACGAACAAATAAATGGGTTTTGATTTTTTTTTTGGCCCAACTCTCATAAAAGGCCCAAATATTTGAAATTATAGTCGGCAATTTTAACACAAATCGGTTTAGGCGGGATCTAAGCGGTAAACCAATTTTTTGAACCATGCATTAAATCCATCGGTTGAGTGCTGCTGAGCGCCTAGGCGCCCGATTTTTTGAACAGGGCAATATTGTAGTATATTATATATTATTATCTTAGGTTTATTGTTTATAAGTTTTTAGTATTGTACGCAGAACTCAAATTTAAATTTAAATAATAATATATTTTTACAGGTTTTGTTGTCTTATACGACCATTTTTTGAAATGTAAAATATTAAATTAAATTTTAAAAAATAACGTTTTATATCAACTGTTACTTTTGACTTTGATAATTCAAAAAATAAAATAAAACTTTACAAGTTTTAACTTCTAGAATTGAACCATATTTGCAGTCCTTTACTATAACGTTTATCGCCTAAAGTTTGAACAGATGAGAGCTACCTCCTTACTTGTTTGTCAATCCATCGGGTTAGAGTAGTTATTAAGTTTGGATGGTCACCATGCCGCCTTCTGTTTCTCTCTTTCCATACTGTGTGGATCAAGGCTTGGAAGACGTAGCGGACAAGGAAGCTCCGTGTTCGATCATGAGTAGAATCTACGACATAAAGAATGATCGATGGCCAGTCATTTGTGTACCTTGAGCTGAATATGTTCATGGTCAGAGCTGACCAGATTTCGGAAGTGTAACCACAAGAGAAGAAGAGATGGTCTCGTATTTCCAATGCGTTAGAGCACAAGACACACATCCCCGATGCTCCCACATTCCAGTTTAGCATACAGTCCTCTGTTGAGAGGCGATTGTGTATCGCAAGCCAAGCGCAAAAATAGAACTTTGGTGTCCCATGAGTAAACCAAATTCCCTTTTGCCAAGGTACCTTATTTGACGTGTTGCGGATATGATTCCAAGTGTCTTTTGTGCTGAAAGTTGGTTTGAATATACACCTTTACCTTTCTAGAGCACAACATCCCTAGAACCCTCCACACGGTTATGTTGTTGTTGGTTGATTGCATTTTCGATCTTGTTTAGCACCTCAACTCTATGTCTACTTTTTCTTCGCTGGTTACAAGCTCCTGCAACTGTTTCATTTCGTCCAATCCCTAAATCAATAGTCCCTCTCGGGCCTACTACATCCATCAAACAACCCAAACCGAACCAATTATCATACCAAAACGAGGTCAGTTCTCAATTTACAACATCAACCTTATAAAAAGCTGTTGTTGTTGCTCTGTATTTTAAAATCTTCTTCCACATCGAGGAGGCCAAGCTGGTTGTGTCTCGAAGCGACCATAATGACTCTTGCTTAATTAAATAGGTCTTTATCCATTTTACCCATAAAGAGGACCCTTGAGCGACAATCTTCCATATGTCAATTATGCAGATTAATAAAAACTATTTTATCGAAAAATATTAGCGTGGTGTATATAAATTTGTCCATCGTAGTCCCATGTATGAAAGGTAAAACTGTCATGGTGAGCATGTTACATGATAGATTGAGATTTAATGATATAATAGACGGAAAAGAATAATGTATCATACAAATTAACCAACAAAATCTTTTGTTTGAAGAAAAACTAAAAAAGAAAAATTTAAATCAAAATTTGGTACGTATAATTTTAAGGGGTATTTAAAAATAACGCACTTTTTAGGATGAATTTAGTCAATAATTATAATACTATTGAATAGAGATGGGCACGAATCTAATATTATATAATTTTAGGATATCCGGATCCGAATACGAACCCGTAAAACAACTACCCGATCTGAATGTCCAATATCCGCGAACATTCGAAACTGATCTGGATCTGCCAAAAATAACTAAAAAAATTAAAATAAATATAAAAGTTATTTTTAAAAAATCAAAATTAAAAAATAATTAAATTAAAAATATATATCATATATAAATTTTCAAATTGATTTTTTTAAAATATTTTATAATATGTTTATTATGTTCACTCTAAAAATTACACCAATTTTTCAAAAAATATTTTTTTGGTGATATTGTAAACAATTATTCTATTTATTATGATATATACATCAATTCATTCTAAAACATACACCAATTCTTCTATATATCTTATACATATATTATCTGGATGTGTATCCCGACCTTTAATTTATACTATCCGGATGTGTGAGATCTGAATATCCTATTTTTGGATCGGATTTTGAATCTCGGATATTTTATCCAGCCTACCGTTGAACCACTTAAATGTCATCTAATATATTTATTGATCAATACGTCATTTAGTTAAATAGTGGTTATTACATTGCGAGACAAGACTAGTAAAACCACTATATAGAATAATTGATTATTAATCATATAATAAATTGATTCTTAGTTTGCTAATCATGATACTAATTTTTAATAATATACTCTTAGTCTTTTGTAATTTTTACAAACAGTTTCCTTTTGTAAGTTTCTCTAAAAAATTGTTCTTTCAATGAATTCACTTGAAAACCAGTTTCCTAATTGTAAAATCAATTTTTAAATGTAGTGTAACCCTTTGAATGAATGAAATTTTACAAACATTGGTGTTGATTTGATGACTTTCATTGCATTGGACGGAGTTCGTCTCATCAATTAGGCGATTTTGCCATACATAAATAATCCTTTTAAATCAAAAAAGAAGCCAGTGTCTTCATACAATAATGGCATTATCTATGAATGTCTCATGTAACTCTTCACTTACTCCAAAAGTCGCTAATCTTTAAAATGTTCCTTAATTTTCAATGGATATATATAATCACTTTTCTACACAATCTATCAAACAAAAACACAATAAACGATAGATTGTAGTGTTGACTTGCCAAATAATATCTTTAGCATCATAAATCAAGAACATATGCAACAATAAAGATAGATGATATAGGGTTGATTTGCCAAATAACATTCTAGCTTATGCAAAAGAGAAAAAACGTGTTCAATTCTATCATTTTTGCCATTTTTAACTATAGCATGTTCTAGAAAAAATAAATAACAAATTCGCAAACGCGTAAATTATCAAGCACAACTTTTTTATATATCACTTTGTTCTGTATATAATCAATACTAAATAAAACTTCCGTGAACATGAATTTCAGTCTTGCAGAACTTTGTACCCTTAAAACCATCTCTATTCAACAACTTTTAATAAGTGTCTTCAAAATAAAATAATATTAAAATTTAAAGACACCCTCAAAATGAGGATGCAAAGTGTCTTTCTAGAGACACTCTTATCATATTTAAAGACCCAATCATTTTTTTATCATTTTTTTTATTCTTTAAATAATGTAAAGACACCCTAAATAATTGTTGAATGGGGATGCTCTAACCCACGCAGACAGTCCGCCAACACAACAACAGTACTCTTATCAGTTCAAACACAAACCAAAGTCAAGATCCAAAAAAACAACCAAAGAATGAGGTCTCCTTGATTACTAAGACTCCACAGACCTTAAATCTCTATTTTCTTAATCACCAAGTCTTCAATATATCCATTTGATTAAAACTTCCATTTTCTTCAAATTATGGTATTTTTAAAAAACCTCCAAAAATTAAAACGCTAACACTGTAGCCAAACATATTATATTTTTGTATACTAAAACAGTTATGGTCTTGGTTGTATCGATATCTTGTTTCAAAAAGAGAACATTATGTTTGTGTTTTCCGTTCGTATTTTGCAAAAATATTTTATCAAAACCTAAAAAAAGTTTTCTTGTCACATCTAAAAATGTTTTTTTGTCACATCACATCTAAAAATGTTTTATATTTCAAAAATGTGAGAAATAATCTCATGTAAATGCAAAGTTGCAAACACAAATATAAAAATGCGTTCGAAAACAACTGAGACCTACGTCAACAAAGTTCATTTTAAAAATATGTTTGTTTCAAGTGTAAATGCAATTGTTATGTTGTTTTTCATATATATAAATCTTTGAAATCCTATATATTTACTAATTAAGAACCCTAAAAATGTAAAGGGTCGAATTTTATTATAGATGACAAGAACGACTCTATTAATTTATTTATTTTCGCAGACCACTCTGTTAATTATTTCTTGGTTTTCAGAATAAGATATAATAAATATACTATCACTCTGGAGTACACATTTTGATCAGGAACCTATATACCCGGTACTAATTGTCAAGAAAATATATACAAGATTTGATAATCTTTTCACCTCTTTGGAACACAAAAAACGCAATGCAGGATGTAAAATAAATTACAACAAAAATGAAGTAGTCATGGCTTTTTGTAGAATCAAAGGAACTCACCGGTTCCAACGGAAATAGTTGGTGTGGAAATGTTTTGTAATTAATGTGTAGGACATGAATCCTAGTAAGATTAGTGTTGGAGTTATGCTTTCTCTACGTGTCTTGCATTAACCCTAAACCTGATTTTTTTATCAATAACTTAACGCGATTTATTAATTAATTGAGTAGATATCTGAAAATGTGACTGTTATATAAAATTGAAAGGTAATAGTAATAATTCATAAATTTAATTTGAATTTTAATCTTTTACCCTTTAGACAGGCAAAAACAAAAACCAAATCTTTACGTGAACCAATCGAAAGGCAGATCTAATATAATGTCGGGAAATTTTTTTTTAATCATTTATCATATGGATATTACCATGAGAATATCACACTAGAAAACTCAAAGATTAAAAATCAGATAGGGTGATACAATATTTTCTAGCGGTTGGAAAGTCTCCATCAATTTGTTGAATTTAAGAATACTTTAATGAATTTAATATATATATATATATATATATATATATATGTGTGTGACAGAAAACAAATATAGATATATATATATATATAACTTTTAATATTATATAGATATATTATTACTTTTAATAGTTAATCATCATGTTGTGAATTAAAAAAATCAATCCTTTTCTCAGATAAATCCACCATATCAAACACACACACACAAATTATATAAAGAATGCTTGTTTTGTGACAAATTTGTCCAAGTAATAGATTAACATGGCTGGATGCGGATGTTGGATTCATATACTCAAATATTTGTAACATTTGTGGGATAAAACTTTCAAGATCAAAAGTACGAGACAAATACGTATATAAAAATATATAAGATATTATACAAAAACGTAGAGAAAAAAACGTATTATATTGATAATGTAAAAGATTTTGATCCCCCTCATTTGGTCTATAAGATCCTATATTTATATACAATGATTGAATAATGTAATAATTGGCTTATTAAGTGTGTCTGTTTTGATCTTTTCATCAATTCCATAACATCTTGGCTTATATCCTTTCAGACCTATCTTAGGCCTTCATATGCTCAACTCGCTCTCTGGTTTCGAACTCTTGTTTTCTCTTTATGCTGCTTCTGTGAGATGTTTGGCTCGTTTTGACGAGTTTGAAGACTCAGCTCGAACTACTTGTCTATGGGTCCTTTGATACTGACTTGAAAGTGACGTGAACGTCTCTTCTCAGATTCCGAACTAAGAGTTCGGAATCCGACACCTACATTAGAAAAGACCAACTATGTATTGGCTAAAATGTAATTATGATGCACCATATAATATCTTTACGAAACAAGTTATTTGAGGCTGGATTTCACAAGGACGCCAATATATTTGGGGATAGGCGAATTTGAAGTGGGCTTCATCACTATTTGGAGGCAGAGGATAAAGATCTGCTAATAGCGGTACAAACGGTGTGTTTATAAGAATGACTTCCATAATTTTTTTACGGCAATTGTCAAGTTCGATTGATAACATCAACGGTAGAAGTGGAAAATATCTGCAAAGACGTCTAGCTGTGGGCAACAAGACTACTACTCCGAAGAAATTTCAATGAAGTTGCACATATTTTAGCAAAACATGGTCCTCCAAATATTTGTCTACCAATGTAGCTAACTTATTTTTTGTATCATGACTAGGTATCTATCTTCTTTGAGTTTTATATTATATGTTATTTTGCCAAAGGAAAAAAATAGATTAACATGGGTGGATTTTTGAAAGCAATAAAAATGGAACAAGAATTGAGTCAACTACTAGTCGGGATGCGACATTCACTCCGGTTAACAGTTTAATTGCTTTTAAAATTCCATATCATTTGGGCCTGGCTTTAATATATTTCATCAAAATTTTGTTTTGGGCACTAATTGGCCGAAACGGCCCAAAGGTATTTCGCTTATTCTTCAAGGAAGGAACACAATTGACTGTTTGAGTAGCTTTGCTTTTCCCTTTTCTCTTTTCCTTTTTCTTTTAACGTCTGTATTTATTATTTATTCAAATTATGAAACTGTTACAAAAACGATTTTACCACGAATAATTTTTCGAACCCTATTAAATTCACGATATACAACAATTTATTCTCTATGCTTATAAGTGACACTTTTAATGATCCACGACCGACAACATTTCCTTTTTTATGCTTATGATGGACACCTTCAATACATAGAATCACGGCAAACGACTCTAATTGCACAACACTAGAGATATCCTGTAAACTTACTTCCATTAATCTGCATATTTGTTAATAAATTACATTATCTCGTACTCAAACTCCAAACTTCTTGGTGTAGAAGCATTAATTAACCATTGGTCAACCATTGGACGAAAATGGCTTCCACTCTTTTCTATTTTCTAGTTTTGAAATTTGTTGATAAAAAAAACCAAGAGAAAAGTCTATTAACAAACTCTAATAAATGAAAGAATGATAAAGATTTGTGTTAAAACCTAGGTAACACGGAACCTTCATCGAAGGTCTACTTCCCGCTTCGGAATCAAAATCGGAAGCTCTCAGAATTTTTTGAAATCTTGCTTCCATGGCGCTTCCGAAAAACCAGCACTGGAAACTCGTTGGAAACTTACATTTCCGTTTTGGAAACTTGAACTTCTATTTTTAATAATTGATATTACAAATAAATAAGAAACTTAAAACGATTTTCTATAGTTTTCTTATAAAAAAAAAATCCCAAAAACTAATTTTATGATTTATAATTTTTCATACTCATCTTTGTGATTTCTAAATTAATTTTTAACCATGTTTAGAAATGTAACAATGACATGAATCATATATGAAATGTTGGAAGCGATTAATTGAGTTAAATTAATTTTGAGAGACTTGAATTTGATGATTTTCTCTTGACAACACAAAAATAACCTATTTGATTTATATTTTTAGTTGAATTATCTAAAATTTATGTATTAGATTTATGTGGTTTATTAAAAATATTTAAATGATATGATGTTTAATGTTTTATTGATATATATATATATATTAATAATTATATATATGTTTCCACCGCGTATCCACTTCCTAGGTTTTTTTATAAAAATCGTTTTCACGCTTTCAAACACTTTGCTTCCGCGTACCCGCTTCTGATTCCATGCAACATAGGTTAAAACAAAGAAAATATATATACATGACCATAGTCGAAGAAGGTTTATGGGTCTAGAAGAATTTTGGTAGCACAAAGAGTTTACACTGTTCCGGATTGTCGTTTTGAGGACACTGATTAGATGGCTGATAGGGTGATGGATATGTTGATGTCTTCTCTAATTTCATCACGGTGTAAACAAAATTATTTGCAAAACCTAATATATTTGGAAAAGAGAAAATAAAATACTAGAAAAATGTACAAAGACATAGAATATTGAAGAGATAAACTAATTTTGGTCGCTAGTGACCAAAAAACAAAACTAATTTTGGTCGCTCCAAAAACTTCGAATCGCAGAAATATACAAGAGATATCCTCTATACGAAGAAAGGAGGGACAAACGAAAGCGTTGACAGACAAAAATAGCAACCCTGGTTGAGATATATTCTATTGAAATCCCTAAGACGCAACGACTAAGCGAAGATGTGAAGATCTTTACTCCCGTATTTCTATAGACTTTTAGAATGTCTTGATTTTATTTGTTTCAACATTACTCGATTAATAAGAGAAAATATTTACTCTTGTGTTTCCGTAGACTTTTTTTTTTGGGTATGAATTGTTTCCGTAGACTTTATGAACGAACAAGATATATTTGCTCAAACAAACGATTGAATTGGCTGGAAAAATAAAATGTTTAAATTTTATGTCCTTTCTTACGTCTGCTAGATTCCTAATCTCTGTTGACAAATCTACCGAATTATAAATTTTGAGTGAAAATGAGAGAACAAAAATAAGGAATCAAGACTTCATTTTACAAACTTTTTAGCTCACTCTCGTAAGAATGTAATAATACATAAAGGTTGCTTTTGAGTACATAAAATATCTCCGGTTTGTGAAAGGCGAGGACCTTAAAACTTACCAAGCCAAACCAAACATGGAGATTAGCTAGATAATAAAACCCTAAACGACCAACAAAAGAAAAGTATAACAGATTCAAACTTAAAAATCCTCTGCAACTGGTTAAAAATATCAGTTGTAGAGAAACACTAGGTAAGCATTAGAAACCAGACAGTAACAGAAAATAAAAAGACTTTAAGAATTGGACAGTTTGCTAATTGCATCCCAATCAATCTCCACCGAAGGAAACTTCACAAGCCCGAAGCCCCCAATCTCTTCAAACTCAGAATCCGAGAATTTCAGGAATGTTATATCCTGTTCCGACGACGAAGATCCCACCTGACACTCATCTGACAAGGAGTTCTCATCGGAGAACTCCTTAGTCTCCAAATGCTCTGTTTTTGTCAGGAAAGGTTCTGTTTTTGGCAGGATAAGCTCTGTTTTATCTGAAACAGAGCATATTTCCTCTGTTTTTCTCAAACTCTGGCAAATAGCTTGGAGCTTGGCATCAACAGAGGAAGGGAGAGGATTAATGTCTTCGTGTATGAGGTTTGGGAAGTTAAGCTTCGTGATATCTCCACGGAGCTGAAAAGCGGCTTGGTCGTAAGCCAAGGCGGCTTTTTCAGCGGTTTCGAACGTTCCGAGCCAGAGACGGGTTCGGTTCTTGGGTAAACGGATCTCAGCTACCCATTTTCCCCAGTGCCTTTGCCTTACGCCTCTGTAGAGATTCTTGGATTTGGAGGAAGGAGTTGAGAAGTTCTTCATTCGGATTGGGTTTGGGGAAAGGTTTGAGATTGCGCTGCGTCTATGGTTTAGCTGGTTCTGAATCTGGTGAATTTGGTATGGAGTGAGATGGTTTAGACCGAGAGGTTCAGTTTGGTCATAGCCGAAGCTCGTGTTTGATTCAGGGAGATTAGAATATGGATAAGAAGAAAGAGAATTGAAATAGAGATCTTTGTTGCTTTTGAGCATTTCTATGGCCGTCATTGTTATAAAGGTGAGATTTTTATAATAGAAGGATGAAGAATATGAATTGAAAAAAAAAACAAAGGAGAGGGATTTAAAAACACACTCTCCTAGCTGATGAAATTGTAATCAAGAAACCTTTTTGAGAGATAGAGGAACAACAGAGAAAACAGAGGAAGAAGAAGGGGTGAAATTGATCAAAACGAAACTTTAGGGTTGAAAAAATGAGAAACTCAATTTATAAGGTGACTCACTTCTTTTTTTTTTTTTTTTTTTGTCGCTTGTGGTTCGGTGGTTTTGCTTGTTCTGAAGCTCTCGGCCTTTTAAAGCTGCGTCCATTGAATTCGTCTCAATATTTATTTAAGAAATAATTCTCACAAATATCAAAATTTTATATATAAAAAAATAAGCTGTAGTCGTCAGCTGCAAATTTTCTTGTTTTTTATTCCATGGACGGAGCTAGTTTTGGGCGTTGGTTTTTCGGTTTGGTTTGGATCAGTTTTTTCGGTTTTCGGTTAATTCGGATAAAAGAATTTAGTATTTATTCGGGTATTTTCATATTTCGGTTCGGTTCGGTTTAATTTCGGTTATTTTCGGTTCGGTTCTCGATATTTTGAAAAAAAAATTGTTAAATTAAATAAAATTTGGTTAAATTTTGACAAATATAACTAAAAACTTTAGGATATTTTGGTTATTTTAAGTATTGTGTTTATTTTGGTCTAAAATTAACTAATATTTTTGAGTTTATAATTATAATTTTGGGTAATTATGTTATATAAGTCTAAATATAATTAATATTATGGACATATAATTATATAACTAAGATTTTTTTGGTTTCTGTTCGATTTCAGTTCTATTTTTTTTATCAGTTCGGTTTTTTAGTTCCGGTTATTTTGCCCAAGACGGAGCTAAACCAATAGAAAAGTGCCATGTCTACATGTGCTTTGGATCTAGCCGTTTCCGGGATATAGAATATATATGGTTTTTTGGTTGTATTTAGACATGTTTATTTGAAGTGTTAACACGTATTATATGATTCCATATTGGAGAATAATTGAAATGTTTTTTTTGAACCAATTTTCTGTACCATCAAATTAATCACAACTTCGACAATGAAGTTTTTGGAATTTGTTTACTGACCTGATCATATAATTATAGGTTTTATTTTGTAACTAGACTTTTGGATCAAAAATCAGTCTAATTTTAAAAAATTGAATGTTATTATAAATTTTCAGCAAAAAAAAAATATATATTTTTGATGATAAGGTTGAAGATAAAGTGGTAAAGCTAACACACATGGTTGGTTGGGGAGTTATTATAGCTACATGCTTTCCACATTTACTTCTTTTTCCAAAACTTTTATTTAATATCATATTTAGAACATTTGTACCCTGAAATAATATTTTTTGATTAATAAAAATTCTTTAGTATGTTTTTCAAATGTTGTAAGAGAACAAAACAAATTAAATTTTTGAAGTGTTGATTCTAGGATTCGTTGAAAGGCCAATTTGCTTTACAACCATTTAACCATCAAGCGAAAGGACCAATAAATAAATCATTAACAATATGTGAGATTCTAGTACCAATATTAACTCTTGGAATATGACACCTTATTATATTATGAGAAATGTAGTTTTATTTGGACATATACATTCAAAGTACGGGATAGAGCAAGAAGGAGAATGGGTTATAAAACTAATAACATCGTCCATGTGAATGTTGGTGTGACAAATAAATAAGGTACTAATTTACAAATTAAGATATTTTATTATGTAACTTAATATGTCGTCCAGTCATAAATCGATTTCGTCTGCAAAACTCCTCCACTATATTTCTCCTTTGTAAAGTTTCACGTCACATATTGATTCTTCGTGATACATTTTCGCTTCTTGCGGTAGTATCAAATCGAATTTTGGTACTTAACTTCGAGTTGGAGATCTTGAAAATTTCATGATATTGACGTTAAATTAGTAAGCTCTTCTAAAATGAGGTCGTTGTGAGTTAACGGTTTATTAAGCGCACATTAGCCAAGTGATGAAATAGTTTGGTCAATACAAAATTGAGGATTTATTCGGCTAATGAAATAGATGACAATTGATTTTTTGCCAAAATGAATATATTAAAGCTTTTATTGTTTGTTTTCTTTCTCCTCTAAACTTGTCGTAAACATGGTTAATTCCTAACCACAAACTGAAATTAATTTATCTTTTCTAATTTTATAATAATATATAGGATTGTGGTAATGTAGTGGCCACTTAATATACACAACTACCCTATGTAACTTTGGTTTACAGAAAATAATAACTTTCACAAAGTAAAAAGAGTATAAGTAGTCGACCTTTTTCATAAGGAAATATACTTAGTAGACATCGCAATCATCACACAACCAATAAAACCATAACCATATATATTAAATATCATTTGCTATGTTATTTAATTTTATCGAAACTAGTTGACTTCTTAAAATGTCAACTCTTTGACCACAACTAATGGTGAAGATAATCTAAAACGACGCTAAAAAGTTCATGAACCCTGACCTAATTTTGTGTATCCAGCTAGTATTTGATTATTTTATAAATTAGTCAAAGGGAAAAAAAAATCATATACTGGCACCTAGTCGATGTTCCTTTGGTTGTACATAAATGTAACTCCAAAATCCAAATCTATCCCACTCTTCTTCTTTAGGTGGATTTCAAATCTGCTTCAGGACAGCTTTATTACTCTTACAAATGCCTCAACTTCCTAGCAAAAGAATTATGGGAAAAAAGAAATGGCCTATACAGGGATCGAACCTGTGACCTTCGCGTTATTAGCACGACGCTCTAACCAACTGAGCTAATAGGCCAATTGTTGTGAGGTCTCCATTATATTAAATAAAGATTGTTTTGGTTGAACTATCTTAACAAACACAAACCTTTGGACTCTCCGCTCCTTGACCAACAAAACATCTGACATTCTCTCTGATTAACTCTCTTCACTGTGACTTGCTAATGGCTACTACATCCAATTCGGTACTCTTCCTAAGTTCTGACTCACTGAGTCATCATCAGCCTCTGCATATCACTTCCTACAGATCTCACTCTGTTTCTCTCCCACCCAACAAGCGATCCAATTCTCTCGCGCTGCGTTGTTCTACAAATGGCGATAACACCTCATCCGAGAAGGAAACACCAATCGAACTCAGTAAGATTCTTTCTCAACTTCTGATGTTTCTGACATATCAAGTCTCACGCTTTCAAATCTCAATCCTTGGTTCTCTTTAATCTTCAGAATACCCAGCATTTCCAACGGTAATGGACATTAACAAGATCAGAGAGATATTGCCTCACAGGTAAATAATAAAAAGACAACAAATTTCGAGTTTTCGTTTGAAATTTTGATCCTTTATGATGTTTTTTTTTTTTTTTGGGTTTTAGGTTTCCATTTCTGCTGGTAGATAGAGTGATAGAGTATACGCCAGGTGTTTCAGCTGTAGCTATTAAGAATGTCACAATCAATGACAACTTTTTCCCTGGACATTTCCCTGAACGACCCATCATGCCTGGTGTTCTCATGATCGAGGTAATTATAATCGTTTACTTGTTTAATGTTGCAAAACTTTTGTCTCAAGAAGCTCAATGATCTTCCAGTTGAGATGTTAGCCGTTGCATCCCTATCAAAAATGCTCTAATCTTTGAATGTATGAGGATTCTCTACAGTTTTAACAATGATAAGAGGTCAAAGATCTGCTACTTTGATGTTGGTTTTGGATTCTGAATCCTGATATATTAGTGTGAGATTTTTCATCCTATTGGTAAATGAATGATCCTTTTGTGGTCTGATTCTGATAGAGTGATGCGTATATTATTATAGTTGAGGGACATCAAGACCACTTTGCCAAAAACTTGCTTCAAAGCGTGTGAAACTATCTGCATCATTGAACTTCTCGCTTTACTGAAAACCCGAGTTTGCGTAGTAGAAATATAAAACTTTAAGCTTCAAGTTGAAAGAGGTTAATGATCCCTCTAATTTGGTAGAGGTCTAGGATTCTGAATCCCGATAGATGAGCTGTGATCTGCTCTATGGAAAAGATCACCGCCCATCTGGTTGAAATGAGTATAATGTCTTAAAGGAACTCGAACATCATTCACTGAAAAGTTGAGTTTGTGTATTGCAGGCAATGGCGCAAGTGGGAGGTATAGTAATGCTGCAGCCGGAAGTAGGAGGCTCTCGAGATAACTTCTTCTTTGCCGGTATTGATAAAGTGAGATTCCGCAAACCAGTGATTGCAGGAGACACACTGGTCATGAGGATGACTCTTCTCAAGTTCCAGAAACGATTCGGGCTTGCTAAGATGGAAGGTAAAGCTTATGTGGGTGGCGCTTTGGTGTGCGAAGGTGAGTTTATGATGGTTTCTGCTGGTAGTTCTTGATCTCACCCATTAATGGTCTCACTTGCCACATGTTCATTCTTCTAATGCTTCTTCTGTTATTCGAAAAACTAGACAAGACCAAGCTTTATGTTTTCAACATTTAGATGAGCTTCTTCGAGATTCTTCTGCCCTTTGTGTCTTTTAATTGCTGTTTCCGATTGATGAAGATCAATCATGAGATATGAATACAGAAATTGCGATTTTGAAAACCCATATTCATAGATCATAAATTTGGTTATATTACAAGGAGACACAAGCATAGTTACTTTTAATTCTTTTACACATTTGATCCAAACGCTTAGCTAATCTTCTCATCAAATAAACCGACCAGATCCATATCACACAAATTAACCCAAAGTTTCTCCATATGATCTCTCACACACACATTCAGATAATATATAATATACAAAATGATATATAAACGAAACAATGGAGCATATAAGACTTCATATCCGGTCCCTTTACTTCTTCCTCATCCTCATCCTTCACTTGTACTCCATGATCATGTTGTTCTCTGGCGCAAGCCCAACGCAGGCCCTAAGAATGTTCTCCAGCATTGCCCGCTGCTTCGAGAGAGCATTCACCACTGGTGTTCCAGGCGGTACAAGAGGTGCCTTTGTGAGGTAACTGAGTATGGTTGCTACCGGATGGAAAGAGTGAAACTTTCCCTGAAATATAAAAGGTTCAAACATGAAAAACTCAGTTTAAAGCGGAACGCGGATTTTTCAGGTGACTCACTGAATACAAACCTCTCCTTCAGCTTTGAATTGGATCCTGGTGCTGAGTTCAGCAAGAAGAACAAGATCCAAGATAATTGGAGCAGCCAAGAGAGAGTCCTCACAAGTGTTATGCATCACAATTGTGTTCCTCCCTCCCATGAATATCTCGGAAGTGTACTCGTCCATTGCTCTTTTACTATCCGCAACATACGGTACATACTGCAAAACATTCAGAACAATAGCAAGAAGTAAGACTTTTAAAATGTGTAAAAAGAAAGGAGGAATTGACGACTCTGGCCTCTGATTCAAAATCAAACCTTGATGACAACGACATGGTCGGGGTGTTCACCGGGCTCAAAGAGAATGCCATTACTAGCCACCATGTCGTCCACGACATTGCTCTTGGAAATCTCCTTAGAGCGGAAAGTCTGCGGCGCTGAGAGGTTCATGCCGTCGTTGTTTCCCAAATGATTATAGCTCACAATTGAAGTAGGCTGCCACAAAAGAAATACCAATCTTAGTGAGAAATAACCTTCTTTTACTAACAAGAAAGAACCAAGTTAGGTTACTTGACAAAAAAGCTTCCTTTCTTTTACCTTGATGCCAGCTCCAACAAGGAAATCGACCAAAACGGATTTCATCTTAGTCTGACCACTCTTGAAATCATCTCCACCGATCAAACAATTCCTCGAGATAGCCAGTTCGATAAGACCAGGGACAAAAGTATTCTGAGGACTACCATTGATGAAAGGGATGCCTTCAAGAACACAAGCAATGGCGTACAACGTAGAAGGCGAGATCTCAGACTCGTTCTTCTCAACAGAAGCCAATAGATTCTCCATTGTATCGTTAAGCCCTGCAATCAAATTGCTATAACGCTCTGTGTTTGCTGTCCATAAAACAACTAACTTATCCACTTTGTTCTTCTCCTTAAACTCCCTTAAAGAACCATCACACCAAACACAAACACATCAATACACTAACTAACTAATTAACTGACAACTCTGTTTTGTATGGTTATATAAAAATAATTACCTCATGTCCTTGATGATGTGATCAACTTGTTCCTTCTTGGTACCTTTGATCACACTGTTGGCACGTGACCCTTGATTCGCAGCGATGAAATCAGGGTCATAGATACCAGGGAGTGGGATCATGTTCTCCATGTAAGGTCTGAGCTGTTTCTGCAGATCAATGTCAAGAACTCTGGCTCTACCCATGGCATCTGCTAAGTTCATGTCACTAATGTCCCAACCACCAAACACAACATCATCTGGATTCACCATTGGGAGAAGACTCTTGAAAGGAGCATAGATCTCTTCACCTTTGTAAGATCCGACACGAATCGAAGAAGCTTGAGTAAGTGAACCAAAGTAATTGGCTTGTTGCACTTTGTCTTTAGTCGCCCACGAGATTCCTCTACAACAAATTTTTGCCAAATTTGATCTCAAAAACCAAAATCAAAGAATCCATATAAAGTGTTTTGTTACTCACTCTTTGTTAGCAATCACACCAGCGGTTAAGGTTGACCCATTGTTTCCACCCCAACCAACAAGCATAACCCTATTCACACAAAAAATGTGGATGAAATTTTCAGAATTGTAACACCAACCCAGATGAACTCGTGTTCTGAAATCAAAGAAAACAAGTTAAACATTTCGGATTATTAAATACCCTAATTTGGGGACACGAGTGTCTGTTTTGAAATCGTATTTGACAGTCTTTGGCTTCACAACCCATTGGTATGTACCGTTGCGATTTTCATGAACAACCTCTGTCGTTTCGTAATCGTACATTGAATGGATCTCATTCTCTGTGTATTTAACATTTGGGCTCTCCACTTTGAAACTCTCGACGAACATTTTTTTTGTTTCTCTCGGGTTTTTTTGAAGCTCTGTGTTTGGTGGTTGTGTGATCTCGAATCGACGAGCCAGAGCGATGATATATAGACGAGAACGCAGAGGAGGGACGGACACGTGACGGTTTCTCAGTGTTTACGATGGTCCTTCACAACAGCAAATGGAGATGGTTCGAGCCCACTCTAAAAAAATAGCCCAGAGAGACTGAGAGCCGCTAAAGCCACACGAGTGGGTGAATTCGAGAATGTGAGAGACACACGTAGGAAGCTGGGTCCATACACGTGGCGTGCTTAACGTGATGAAGACAAGTTTCCGTGAAGGCCCCCGAGGGATGAGGAAGAAGAAGCGGTTGTTGTTGTGGGCACGATGCTGTTAAAACGACAGAGTTTTTGTCACCGAGAAACGCGTGGCGTCCACGCGATCTGTTGTGTGGAATTGGTCTTGTTGGGATGGACACGTGGCGAAGATGCGCTGTCACGTCTGATGAGAGCGCGTGAGTAAGTCTTTAACGGTAAAGTAACAGCTTAGTTCGATGTTTCTCGAGATGATGAAGTAGAATGTAATTCCCGGTTCAATTCTAGTCTTTTTATTTATTTGTTTGGGAAAATGTTGGTACATTCAAGTTTTACAAAAGCAACTACCAAAGTTTATTATGGATTCAACTGGTGAACTAAAGCAATAAAAATATTCTATCGTTAAAAAAAAGGAGATAAACGGTTGAAGAACACTGCAAAGATGTATAAAAGAAAGTGGTAAACGAAAACCATATTAAAAACGAAACAAAACTAATAAACAGAGCGGAACAGAAAAAAATAGGACGAAAGAAAGAAGTACTAGTATTTTATGCCGTTTTAGAGTTAATATCGTTTTCCTATCTTTTGAACACCTTTAATTATCTTACCATTTTAATTAGTTTATCACTTTCATTGCTAGTCACTATAAAGCATAAACACGGTCGATTATAGCTCTGTTCGTTTGTTTGTTACTAGATTCAACGACATATTTTAGTAACAGCGTGTATTGTTCGTTTGCCTATAGTTAGCGATTGTCATTGGCGATTGTTGCTGGCGATTGTCGCTGTGTTGTTCATTTTCCTGTCGCTATATTTTTAAAAAAACTTTAAAATATTGATAATTTATTTTTTCAAATAAAAATATAAATTACATATACATTATGAAAACTAAATTAACAATATATTTTTAAAAATAATTATCTAATGTTTTATTTTTCTTTTATTAACTTTAACTTTATTAAATTATGTTTATAATTAATTAATTTAGAATTTCATTTAATTAGATCAACATTAATTAATTAAATTAAATATAATTTAATTTAGTTAGATTTATTTTAATTTTTATAAATTTACTTTGTTATATATTTATTTAATTCGATTTAATTTTAATTATATTCAATTTAGTTTATTTTATCTAATTTAATTTATTTTTGTTTACTTTTTAATTTATGTATTTTGATCGCTATGTTGTTCGTTTGTCTGTCGCTGGATCCAGCGACCAATTGTAGCGACTGATCGCTGGTGATAGTCGCTACGATCGGTCGCTGGATCCAACGACAGGCAAACGAACATCATTTGGTCGTTGTCGTTGGTTTCTGTCGCCAGCTACAGACAAACAAACAAGGTCAATTTACCGCAATAGTAAAATGTTACCATAATTAGAACCGTAATTTATAGACGAATTTAAGTTGAGGTCATTAAAGGGTCTAATTTTGTTTCATTAAACCATTGTATACAATTTTTATTGTAAATTATCAGTATCAATTTATCACAACATTTAATATACTACCAATAAAAGTCTCTCCGTAGTTTTTTGTCTTACGGTAAAATTATCTTCCATAAACATTTGGAGATAAGATAGTAAGTCGCATATTAAAATAGTTTAATGGTTGATCAAAATTTTGTCCAATAAATTTACATCATATTAGAGATTTGATTTTAGAAAGTGATTTGTTATATATATTAAAGACAAAATTATTTTTAAACTTCTATTTTGTTATTATAACACTACAAGAAAACATGTCAATTTCCGACCACCATTTTAGACAAAATCAGTGGTTGGAAAAATACCGATAAATTTTCGACTAATTTCCGATGAAAAATCATTAGTCAGAAATTGTATAAAATTTTCGATAAAATAAACTTGGTAGGAAATTAGTTGAATATTTCGTCGAAAACTCTGTGGTCGTCAAAAATTTCCGACAAATATTTATTTATATTTTAGTTTTTTTTTAGTTTTTTTCGTTGGAAATTCGTCAAAAATTTCCGACGAATTTCTGATAAATATTTAATTTTTTTGTCTTTTTTCGTCAGAAATTGTTGACAAATTTCTGATAAATATTTAGTTTTTTTAAATATTTAACTTTTTAAGAAATATCATCGGAAATTTGCCCAAAATTTCCGACGAAATTCTGACAAATATTTCCGACGAATTTCCGACCAATATTTTTCGTCATTAAATTTCGACGAATTTCTGACGACTGTTGGTTTCTGACCAAAGAATGCCGAGGAATTTGATTTTGTCAGAAATTCATCGAAATATGTCATTTCTGACGAATTTCCGATCAATACTGTCGTTGAAAATTGAGATTTTTTTTGTAGTATAAGTCGAATAATTTGTCATGATTTTGCGTGCATATCGTGAAATGTGGTTCACGTAGACTTATATGCCACAGACCAACGTGCGGTGAAGGGTTGTCTCGAATTGCATGTAGCAATATTTGTCCATTACAAGCGTATCATTTACAAGTACGTCTATGATCTTGTATGTTTAATGGTGAATATGTACTATTGAAATAGTTAAAATCACGTTAGAAACGTCATTGTCAGAGTGTCGTGAATAATTGTGGAGCTTGTCAGTGACTGTAGATGACAAAACATAAGGCAGCAGTCGAAGCAGTGACCACAAACCAAAAGCGTGATTTGTGGTTAAAAGCAAAAGCCAATAAGTGGGGTTGTTACTTACTTTGAGTAAACATGAGTGGTCCTATTAGAAATAACGAATCAAACTTTGAATTGTTTAGCTGAATGTTTTTATGTCTGATATCATACTATCACGGATCTGCATGCATGTCAATTTATGATGTAGTAAAAAAAATGAACCAGCATTGTTTTGTAGCTCGACTGGAGACAGATTCATCCTAGACCATACGTACGTTTTGAACTTTTTTAAAGAAATTATCAAATTAACAATTTCAACAAACAGCTCCTTCCATTTTCAGCCTCTTAGCCGTGTCCATTTCAAGCCACACAACTAGCTTTGTCCTCTTGTCGTTTTCTTCTTGTTTTATTTTTGTCTATTTACTTGCTTTCACTGTTTACTTTATGAATATGATCGATCTGATTGAATAATTTGAGAAGTTTCTAGGGTCAATTAGTATTTTGGTCGTGATTTAATAAAAATATTTGCTGGACACGCATCTTTTATTACTTTATTATTCACATACTGATTACAAATTTGATTGAAAAAACGAAATCTTGGACAAATATTTACAATAAATGAATGTGATTATTAATGGATGTCAGAATCCGGTGCGAATGATTTTTAATAATCGTCAAATAGAATTATGGTTAAAGTTTCGCGCTGAATCAAGAGTGAACAAGAGGAAATCAAGGAGCATGAAGAGAAAAGCTAAAGATTTCAAAGAAAATGAGTGCGTAAAAATTTGTTTTCCTTTGTCGCGATTCCCTTCTTTTATAGCCTTCATATTTAGCAAGTGCTATCGAATGATCCAATTAGCCCTAGGTAAAATAATCAGAACCGAATATTTGAAGCGAACATATCCAAATAATATTTGAACTAATTTTTAAATATATTTGAATAGGTTTTAAACCTTTTTATCCGAAAATTCGGAACCGAATCCAAACCAAATTCGATATTTATAGGTATTCGAAAATATCCGAAATACAAGTATATATCTAAAAATATTAGTTATACTTATACTTGTAATAAACTAAATACTCAAAATTACAATTATAAACCTGAATATATTAAATATTTATGAGTAATTGGGTATTTTCGCGTACATTTAGGTAAAAATAACCAAATATTTTAGTTTTTGGGGTTATTTTTGGTATATTTAGGTAAAAAGTAACAAATGTTTTAGTTTTTTTGAGTATTTCGAGTATATTTTGGATCATTTGGTATACATCGGTAAAAAGTACCGAATCTGATCCGAATCCAAAAATATTTAGGGTATTTTGCGGTTCTCAACACAAATAGCCGAACCGACCCAAACCCAAAAAATACCGAACCAAACCCGAATCCGAACTGAATTTTAAAAATATCCAAATGAATCTCAACCACTATATTCGAATTATCTAATTCACAAATAGAACCGACCCAAACCCAAACAGATATCCGAATGCTCAGGGCTAGTTCGAATCATAACCTCAACACTCGTTTAATTTCGTCATGAAACACTTAGATTTGACCCTTTTGACTTTTATTGGATTAGGTTTGTGCAAAACTCGACACCAATAATTATCTAAGCAAAGAGTGCAAGTGTTTAATAAAGCTTTAGAGCAACTCCAATAGGCCCTTATATCTTCAAATTTTGAGTTTTTTCATTTTAAGAGATCTTTATATTTTTAAATTATAAAAATGTGAATAGTGAACTCTCTGGATCTACCATTCACATCCTTAAAAGTCTTTTTGTTTTGTATTCTAGTCCTTATAATTATATATTTTAAAATTAATCTTATTAATTATTTTGTTAATCATTTTAGTCCTTACATTAAAGTTACATAACATTAAAATAAATTTTACACAACAATCATATTACATTAAGAAATTTAACATAAATTTCATACACAAATAAAGTTGCATGAACAAATAAAAATTAAGATTCGTACACCATTACTAATATTCAGATAAATTTGAGCATGAACCTCCAAGATCATCAAAATATTGTTCATAAAAAGTCGGTGCACTGGGAACTTCTTGTTGTTCTTGAGTTCTTTTTGTATGATTTTGACTTGTTCTGATCGAAGAAACTCACGTAAATTACAATTCGGAATTTAAACCTTTTAACAATATTTATTTTCTTCTTCTAATTCTAGTAAGGCTATTTTTTTTGCTTGATTTTGCATACGTAATTGAGCAATCTCCAAACTCTTACTCCTAGTAGACGCATTTTTTTTTAAGAAATCAACAATTTTTCAGCGTGCATTATAATGCATAACATGATAATTGAAGATGAACGTGATATCAATGCACCGATTAGAGATGCAAGATCAACGTCAGAGACAACAGTTGAAATGACAATAAATGAAAATATCCAATTTCAACAATTTTTATCTCGTCATCGATAGATAAAAAATAAAAAAGTTTATTTATTTCTTCGAAATGCATTGATCGATCATAAATGGTAGCATTATGGAAATAATTTTAGTGAGTAATTTGATATTTTATATGCAATTTAATGATTTAGTGTGTGTGTTTCTTAGTTCTTATTGATATGTAATTTATATTATAATATAACTTTTTATTTATTAATTTTGTGTGAAATATATTTTGAGTGTACTACATTTTATCACTATTTATGAAAGTTTTATTACAATAATTAATTGTAGTTGATATGGAGGACTATAATGCAAAGTACAATATAAAAAAAAAATGGATTTAAAGATGCATAATTAAGAATAAATTCCTCAAAATCCTTATTTAGAAGATGAACCCATCTTTAAAATAAGGATTTCTCTCGGAGATGCTCTTAGAGAGGTTTGATGGTTTCAGCTTTACATAACAGATTCTTCAAATTCCGAGTCAGTATCTGTATATTATTAATTCAATATAAGCATTAATTTTAGTTTATACAAATATATTCGTAGAAAGTAAAAGTATCATTACTGTCTGAAACTTGAAATTATTACCTTTCAATAGAGCATTGGCCTTTAATCACTTCCGTTACTATGAACACAAGTTGCAATTATATTTAGAGGAGACTAGTTGTTTACCAACGATAACCTACCAAGAAAAAGCACTGTTACGCAATGCTTGAGCGCCTCTAGGGATTTAACTCCATAAATTTTTGACATAATCGGATGAATACCTATAATCTTATGACACAAGCAACCTTAAATTACAATAAATGATTTACAAGTAAGAGAATGGTTTATGGTTTCATGAACTTGAAGAAAATAACAAAGCGTGTACAAAGAGTTTTTTATTGGGTTGAAGACAAAATGGATATATAGTTTACAACATCATAAACAATCGAAAAACGCACTTTTGTGTCTGGACGTTACACGGAAATAGTGGCACGGAGTGGCTCAAGGGCTTTCGTGATCTTCTCAACAGCGGCCCGTAGAACGTCGAGAGATGTGGCGTAAGATATTCGAATACAACTATCATCTCCAAAAGCATCACCAGGAACCATTGCAACCTTTAAAACAAACAGAGCCAAACATATGAACTTGATAAAACAAAAAAAAAAGACCAAATCTTTCTTAAGACTAAGTTCAAGAGCTGTTTTGTGCTTCTTGAGGGTAAAGAAGAACATTTTGTAGACAGAGTTTACCTGAAACTTGTCAAGAAAGTATAATGCAAGAGAAGACGAGTCATTAATCAAACCAAAACCTTCAGCTTCTGATCCATAGTAAGCACTGAAGTCAATAAAGAGATAAAAAGCTCCCTGCAAGTAAACAATGCCAACAATCAAGAAGAAGATGAAGAATAAACGAGCTAGTAATAGCTTCGAAGAGAGAAGGAGAATTACCTGAGGTTCAGAGATCTTAACACCTTCGATATCACCTAAGCTTTTAACCAAGAAATCTCGTCTTTCTCTATATGCTTTAACCATCTCTGCAACTGTTTCTCCTCCAGCTTTGCCTAACCCAAGTGCAGCAACACCTGCTTTCTGAGAAATGCTACTAGCTCCTGAAGTAACCTTTAAACAATAACCAGAACCGATTTCATCTCATGATCGCTGCTTTTTTTCGATAAGGATTTAGGGAGAAATATGTTTATATATATACCTGGCCTTGTAATTTACTACAAGCTGCCACTATATGTTTAGGACCAGCAAGATATCCAAGCCTCCAACCCGTCATTGCGAAAGCCTTTTACATATCATATGATCAGCAGAGAATTTGCTCGGATAACATCAGAAGCAAGTCAATGACAAAATTGTTACCTTTGAGAAACCGTTTATTGTCAAAGTTCTTTCATACATGTCTGGTAAAGAAGCAAAGCTTGTGTGTGTTGCAGGCGCATAAATAATGTGTTCATATATCTCATCTGAAATCACCTACAAAAGAAATGAAAGAAAAAGAATATTTTTCAGCTTAGATAAACAAATTGAAAAAGATCGAGTAACCTTTTACGCTATATACCAGAAGCCTTGGATGCTTAGCAACGATCCGTGCAATCTCTTCAAGCAAACTCTTGGGGTAAACAGATCCAGTAGGGTTGGAAGGAGAACATAGAATAAGAAGTCTAGATTTTTCGGTTAATTTAGACTCTAGATCCTTTGGATCCAATAAGAAATGATCAGAAATCTTGGTAGGAATAATCACAGGTGTTGCATCAGCCAATCTCGCCTGTTCTGTGTAACTCACCCAATACGGTGCAGGAATTATAACCTACAAAATACAATTAACTGTTATAACAAAATCGTAATGAAAGAAAACAAAGAGGCTCGAACAAAGATTTGTTATAGTTACTTCATCTCCAGGAGAACAAACTGCAAGCACTGCTTGTAAGATACTTTGCTTAGCTCCATTGCTAACCAAGATCTGATCCGGCGCATAAGACAATCCATTTTCCTCTGAAAAAAAAAACAAATACAAACATTTTGGCTCTGTTTCGACATATCTGAATTACAAAGCAAAAGAGATTCTTTTTACCTTTTAACTTGCGACATATTGCTTCTCTGAGTTCCGTAATACCTGCATTTAACGTATACCTAGTGAAACCTTCTCGAATAGCGTTGATCCCGGCCTATACGAAACAATTGATTCAGAACAACAAACGAGAGAGAGACAGAACAGAACATAAACATGGCAAAACCACTAGGAGAAAATGTATTAACCTCAGCTACGACTTTGGGAGTATCGAAATCGGGTTCTCCTGCAGCTAGTCTGATAATGGGAACACCGGATTGAACAAGAGTGGCTGCAAGATCGGTTATAACCATTGTCTTGGAAGGTTTTAAGGATTGAACTCGCGGGCTAAGTGATATATCTACTGATGATGATGATGAAAGAGTCTCTGCATCATTTGGTTTGGCCATAGCACAGATTCTAGGTGACATAATTCCTGACTTACAGTACCTAACCATCACAGACACGAGACCTAAATCAACTACATTGAATCTAAGGAAACACTAATTCTAAATTTTGAGCAATGATTCAGATTTCTATGAGAGAAAGACCAGCCAAGTCAAAACAGTAATCAAAAGTCACGAAATTGAAAATAAGAATAGAGACGAAACTCACGAGAAGGAGAGACGAAGGGGTTGGAACCGAACTGACCCGATTGGCTTCTTTAAATCTGAGTGTGATTCACCTCTAGCAACGACAGCGGCGGCGGAAATGACGGCGGCGGAGCTCTGTGTGGCCATTGGAGAAATGGGTTGGTGAGAAGAGAGATAAAGAGTCGACCTTTAAGGGGGAATTTGTAAACGAAAGAGACGGAGGAGAAGGTGGGAGGAGTTGGTGTGTTAAGAAAATGAAATTAAAAAAAGTTATATTTATATACGAAGGAAATAAGCCACCAACCCTTTATGAATCTGCAAATCAGAGTTAAACCTAGTCGCCGGCGGCTGATGATTAGAGCAAATTGGGTGACAGAGAAGAATCTGCAGTGATATTAGTTTTTTTTTTACAAGATCAGCGTTTGAACAATGCACTTCTTTTTTGTTTATATACATTAACTATCCCTTTCTCTTTCTTTTTCTCTCTTTATTTCTCTCGATATTCATGATTATTTCCACCTCTACACTAAGGTTTTATTCTATCCTTGAGAACCAAATCAGGACCAAATAAAAACTCCCTAAATCATAAATAAAATGACATAGTTAGACGTGTATACCAACGAAGGGTGGAGATCTGACAACGGACCGGATGAAGGTGATTTTGTGGGAAAACTGATTAATTGTCGAAAAGCAATTTCTAGATGGAGAAAAGAGTGCTCTCCGTATGGTAGACAAACAATCGAGAACTTAAAAATAGTTTTAAATATAGCCCAAAATGACGACGCCAGGCAACATGAAGAGATTACGGAATTAACATTGAAATTGAGAGAAGCATATCGGGATGAAGAATTACACTGGCAACAAAAGAGTCGAAATTTATGGATGAGGGCAGGGGATAATAACTCCAAATTTTTCCATGCACTCACAAAGCAACGGCGAGCTAGAAATAGAATTATAGGTCTTTTTAAGGAAGATGGTTCATGGGTAACTGAAGAAACGGATATACAACACACAGCGGTCACTTATTTTCATGATTTATTTCAAAGTTCTAATCCTCAAAAAGTTAAGGATGTATTGTTGGAAGTTAAACCTTCAATTACTGAAGAGTTTAATGATCTTTTAGTATCACCGGCTACAGAAAATGAGGTTACGAATGCCCTGTTTATGATCCATCCAGAAAAGGCTCCAGGTGATGATGGTATGACAGCTTTATTTTACCAAAAAGCGTGGACTACAATTAAATTAGATTTGATTTATTTAGTCAATTCTTTTTTACAATACGGAATTTTTGATAAAAGGTTGAATATGACTAGTATTTGTCTTATTCCAAATACGGAGCGACCGGTTCGAATGACAGAGATGAGACCTATTAGTCTTTGTAATGTTGGATACAAAGTTATCTCGAAACTTCTATGTCAGAGACTAAAGAAAATTTTACCGGCCCTAGTTTCAGAAACACAATCAGCTTTTGTGCAAGGTAGATTGATTTCTGACAATATTCTTATCGCACAGGAAATGTTCCATGGTCTGCGAACTAATCCTTCTTGTCAAGGAAAATACATGGCCATAAAAACAGATATGAGTAAAGCTTTTGATAGGATTGAATGGGTGTTCTTAGAAAATTTAATGCGACAAATGGGCTTCTGTGAGAAGTGGATATCTTGGATAATGTGGTGTGTTAAGTCCGTCCAATATCGAGTCTTTATTAATGGACAACCTCGAGGTTTGATTGTCCCGGAAAGAGGACTACGTCAGGGCGACCCACTATCACCTTATCTTTTTATTCTATGCACAGAAGCTTTAATTGCAAGTATTAGGAAAGCGGAACAGGATAAACTCATTACTGGAATAAAGGTGTCATCATCAAGTCCGTCAATATCACATCTATTATTCGCGGATGATAGTTTATTCTTTTGTAAGGCAAGTAAAGAACAATGTTCGGCTATCTTAAAAATATTGAAGCTTTATGAAGCGAGCTCGGGTCAAAAAATCAATTTTATGAAATCTTCGATTCAATTTGGTCATAAAGTTCATGAAACACTAAAAGAGGAATTAAGGGAAGCTTTGGGAATTACAGTAATGGGTGGGATGGGTGCTTACCTGGGTTTACCAGAGAGTTTGGGTGGTTCAAAGACGAAAATATTCTCCTATGTAAAAGACAGATTACAAAATAGAATTAATGGATGGTCGGCAAAACTTTTATCTAAGGGTGGTAAGGAAGTAATGATAAAATCAGTGGCTACAGCATTGCCGACCTATGTTATGTCTTGCTTCCGCCTTCCAAAATCTGTTTCATCAAAGCTCACGAGTGCAGTGGCGAGATTTTGGTGGAGTTCAAACGGTCATTCACAAGGAATGCATTGGATGGCGTGGGATAAGGTTTGTTATAGTAAACGTGACGGAGGGTTAGGTTTCAGAAAAATAGATGACTTTAATACTGCTTTACTAGCAAAGCAACTTTGGAGGTTGATAATGGCCCCTGATTCTCTATTTGCCAAGGTATTCAAAGGTCGATATTATAGAGATTCTTCACCTTTGGACTCTATTAAATCGTATTCTCCCTCTTACGGTTGGAGAAATATAATATATGCTCGCCCTCTGGTTAACAAAGGACTTATTAAAAGGGTTGGTTCTGGAGACTCCATCTTAGTATGGAAGGATCCATGGATTCCAGCTCAAATCCCGAGGCCATCCATAGGTAATGGAGAGAGTTACGATCCATTACTACGAGTTAAAAATCTTATCAATATTCAGACACAAACTTGGGATTTAAATCGGCTACAAACTATTTTTGAGGAACAAGAGACTTTATTGATTTCAGCTATTCCATTGGGAGATCTCTCGAAACCAGACACATTAGGCTGGCATTTTAATCAAACAGGAAATTATACTGTTAAATCTGGATACAATACATTGCATTTAGATTTACCAGAGGTTCATATAAATCGGGTACAAGGCCCTGATATTCGGAAGTTACAGGCCTATACTTGGAAAGTAAAATGCCCACCAAAAATAAGACATTTCTTGTGGCAACTTATTTCTGGCTGTGTTTCGGTTGCAGCGAATTTGAAAAAGAGGAAAATAAGCACAGATGCAGAGTGTGATAGATGTGGAGAATGGGAAGAAACAATAAATCATGCAATTTTTAAGTGTCCGCCAGCGATACAGACATGGGTCTTATCCAAGATACCATCTTCGGTTTCAGGCTTTCCGACGGATTCATTATATGAAAATATGGATTATCTATTCTAGAGAACGCATCCAGATTCTAATAGTGATATGTTCCCTTGGCTAATATGGTATATTTGGAAAGCCAGAAATGCTAAGCTATTCGAAAATGTTGTGATAGGTCCACTTGAGGTGATTCGTCTGGCAGAGGTTGAAGCACAAGCATGGACTATGGCGCAAACAGAGGATAATACGGAAACAGGAGAACCATTTATTCGGATGGAACAAGTGAATAACATTCAACGGCAAAATGAACTTTGTGAGATAAGACATATGAGTTATCAGTGTTTTACAGATGGATCTTGGAAAGATAGTGACAAATTCTCAGGACTAGCATGGTTTTGTATACTACCGAACATGGATTTGACGTGTATGGGAGCGAAAAATCAACGACAAAGTTTAACACCTCTTCACGCAGAAGTGGAAGCACTCATATGGGCGATGAGATGTATGATTGGTCAAGATAGGCGAGAAGTATCATTCATGACTGACTGCTCAGATTTGGTGAAGATGTTCTCCTCCCCTAGGGAATGGCCAGCATTTTCAACTTACCTGGAGGCGATACGAAGCAACAAAGAGGAGTTTGACTTCTTTTCTCTATCTCTAGTTCCACGACGCTTAAATGTTAAAGCAGATCGTTTGGCAAGAAATGTTCGTACCATTTCGAATCATATCACGTATGTAAACAATGTCCCCTCGCACTAGCTTATTTAGGTCGATTCAATATAAATGTTGACAAAAAAAAAAGACGTGTATACCAATAAATAGACCGACAATTAACTAATTCATGGATATAGTCATTCGTACTCGTGTTTGGAGATAGATGATTATGTCGTGATGCAACATGTTAAATAATCATCCATTGCATATTATGGGTATACGTGCGCAGTGATCCATGTAAATATAACCATCCAAATCATATTATGGATATACAGTACAAGTAAATATAATTAGTTATTTATGATTTATTATGCTAAAAACATAAATAACAATGATAAAATTATGTTTACCAAACTAAAAATATAAATAACAGCAAGAACGTTGAAACAAATCGAATTTTCAGATGCGTTTTGTAGGAAATCCGATATATGTTTTCCTTAACTTCTATAAATCATATTTGGTTATTAGTAATCGCGGTTTTGGTGGTGACTATAATAAATATAACACGTTTTGGTGTTTGTTTAACGCGGTACAAGTAAATATAATACTTTACAAATAAATATAACTCATTATTTATTATTTAGCATGGTAAGAAACAAATAACAATGTTAAAATTATGTTTATCGTGCTAAGAAAACAAATAACAATGTTACAATTATGTTTACCAAACTAAAAAAGTAAATAACAGTAAAAACATTGAAATAAATCGAATTTCCAGATGTGTTTTGTAAGTTATCCGATATATTTTTTGCTCTTACGTCTATGAATCATATTTGATTATGAGTAATGGCGATTTTGGTGGAGACTACAATAAATATAACATGTTAAAAGAAAATATAACATGGTGTTTGTTTAACACGGTACAAGTAAATATAACACTTTACAAATAAATATAACTCGTTATTTATTATTTATCATGGTAAGAAACAAATAACAATGTTGAAATTATGTTTATCGTGCTAAGAAAATATATAACAGTAAGAACATTGAAAGAAACCAAGTCTCCAGAGGCGTTTTGTAGGAAAGCTGATATGTGTTTTACTCTTACCTCAGTGAATCAGATTTGGTGTTGAGCCATGACGGTTTTTTGTGGTGGCTATGATAAACACTTTACGTTGTTAGACTCGAATTTGGATTGTAACGTTGTCGTTCGAGAGTATCTCTACCGATATAGTTTGATATGTATCAATTTAGTTTTTGGGGTTGTGTTGATTATCAACTAAAAAAGAGATAGAGATAGACGATAAAAAAGAGGAAGAAGAAGTCGATGAAAGAGAGAAGAAATAGATGAAATAGATAAGAGACGAAAGAGAGATGATAGAATAAATGAAATAAAGAAAAAAAAATTCATTTAATACCTTTTCCCCGCTCTCACAAGAATGACAATATTCGTAAATAAGTCTGACAAAGAATATGTCTTTGGCACCATTTTCGCTGTTTAAATAGACATGGTTATAAAACTAATTTCCACTCAGAATCTTGTCAAATACCTAAACCACTCTTCATTTTATCAGTCACACACTTGTAAAATGAGGGGAAGATAATGCAAAAAAAAAATTTAGACTTTAATTTTTAATACTGTAAAGATAATTTAGAAATGTAAATAATTTAATCTATATAATATATAATTATATTGTGTTTAATATGTATCTATAATTAGGGGTGTCAAAATGAATAAACCAGTCCAAACCAATCCATAATCCAATTGAGTTTACACTTAAATGGTTTATGAGTTGATCTAACTCATTTGTTAAATGGATCGAGTCAATGCATAAATATAATTATTTGATGGTTATAGAGGTTAAAAGAGTTGGCGGAAAAATTGTGAAACTGTGTTTTTGCCGAAAAATTGTGAAATTGTGTTTCTAACTGAAAAAATGTGGACTCGCGTTTTTTGACAGAAAAATTCGGAACCACGTTTTTGGCTGAAAAATGTGGATTCACGTTTTTGGTGGAAAAATTACGGAATCACATTTTTTTGCGGGAAAATGCGGACTCGAGTTTTTGGCGGAAAAAGTGTGAAACAGATTTTTGGCGAGAAAATTGTAAAACCATGTTTTTAGCAAAAGAATTATGGAATCACGTTTCTGGTGGGAAAATGCGAAACCGTGTTTTTGGCGAAAAATTTGTAAAACCGTGTTTTTAGCAAAAGAATTACGAAATCACGTTTTTGACCGAAAAAATGCGAACTCAAGTTTTTACGAAAACATTGTGAACTCGTGTTTTTGGCGGAAAATTTGTGAGACTGTGTTTTTGGCGAGAAATTTGAGTATGAGAGAGATCGATGGTGAAAGACTTAAGAAGATTAGACTTGCTTCGGTTTACTAAAATCGGTCTAGAAATTTTATTTGGTTATATTTGGTTTACACATTTGATTGAGATTGTTTAATTTCAATTGGTTTGGTTATGGGTAACCCACTAATCCATTTTAAACCAAACTATTTCAACCCAACTCATTAGACTCATTAGCCCATTTAATTCATTGATCCATTAATGCCCAAATTTCCAACTCATTAGATGCATGAGTTGGATTGGTTTTGGTTGACTCATAAACTTCAACTCATTTTGACACCCATATCTATAACTAAAATGATTTTTTTTTAAAAGTAGAATTCTTAAGTAAAGTTTGATCTATTCGATTACGGATATACTAATAACAAATTATTTACTTTCCCAAGTCATAGAACAAATCATATTGTTGGGGTGATTTTGTACCCATCAATCATAAAATGATATGTGGACAAATGGTTCAGCGATCTCGACAGACGACTAGAGTGAGATTTCCAATGTTCTGAGAAGACAATCTTTTAACCAGAACTCGAAAGCTCGCAATCATCTTTGAACACAATGAGAAAACTAACCCATATAGATAATAACTCCTACAAGATTCAAATATCTTAGCAACAGTTGAGTGTCTAACATATAAGATTAAACACATCACCTGTTTATTCCGCCACCAGTCGTTGGAATATTCAGGGAATAAGTTTTTTTTATTCTGATACACAAGAAATGATGAAATAAATCTAAACGCATATATTTTAGACGAACCAACCCGACTCAAAAGATTTTCAAACCATGTACCTATATAAATTTTTGAAAGATTACGAGTCTGAAAAGCTTCGAGGGAGTTCAAGTTAAATAAATTTCTTCTCATTTATTCTCTTTTCAGCTTGGTCGTTCTCACATTTTAGTCAAAAGTAGACCTCTTTCATCTAACTTGCTTCCACTTAAACAAAGAGAAAATGTGAGATTGAGTGATTGTAACAAGAATCTATATTTGATTTGTTTAGAAGATGTTTTTGCTAAGATTGGTCTTTGCACTACATGTACCCTCTAATTCAGAAAGAAACTCGTTAATTCTGTTAATTCTGTGTGTGTCGATTAACTTATATCGCATTCAAACTACAACCAAGATCTAAGACTAATCTTTAAAAACCAAATATATCGTCTTATTTATCCAGAGGAGAAAAAAAAACACACGGATTGGATCAAATTCAGATTTATTACAATTAATTAGAAAACATGTAAGAAAGCATATATTATTGTGTGTTGTATTCGAATACATATAATTTATTGTGTATATAATAACTTTTACTTACCATTATACGTTTATTTTTCACTTTTATAAAAATAAAATAAAAACTATGAGTTAGGCTTAATAATTGGAGAGGGTCATAAAAAATCGATATTTTTTTTAATAACTGAAAAGGTGAAAAAATCGATTTATTAATCAATCAAAGGGTTCGAAGTTCGAATACAGAAATATCGGTTTGTTCAGTTAGTGAAACCGATCAGATTATAGATTTGTTTCGGTTTAGTTCGATTTAAAACTTATCGGTTACGGTTTTTGTTTAGAATTAGAAAAAGGTGAAATAGAGATGGATCGAGTTATGGATGGAGGAGAGAGAGAGAGAAACATGATGAATCCGCTTAATTCCACCGCCGCTAACCAGGTTTGTTTTCCGGCCATTACTCAGCCGTCTGATGGAACCAGCAAGGTAATTGGTGGCGGTCAAATAACCAACGAGGAAGCTGAATCGCTTAATGAGAAGTAACGGCTCCGTGATTTCATCTGGATTATATACTGATTGTGATTATCTTCACTAATTTGGTTTATAAACAAGGTTCCAAGTCTCTTTCATTGTTTCTAATTACAGGAAGAACTGTCCAGGGCACAAGCTAAAAGAAATGACTGGTAGTGATACATTCTGTGACAATGGCACAGATGATTCAAAGTACAAGACAGCACTCCATTACCATCAAGATCAGGTACTACTTTGTCTTATTCAATTACTCCAATACAAAACCTTAATTTATAGGACTGGCCACACATCCCACATGACACAACATAATTATGTTGTATGTTTGGTGTGTAGCGGAGGATGAGTTTGTCATCGATTGTGGCGGTGCAGTCTCCTTTATCTAGTTACACTCCCACTAGGAGAACCATCGATCTTGGCCATGGAAGCGACCTCATATACATTCAGAGGTTTCTTCCCTTTCAACAATCTTGGACTTTCTTCGATTATCTCGACAACCATATTCCTTGGACCAGGCCTACTATTCGTGTCTTCGGCCGATCTTGCCTCCAGGTTTTCCCCACTTCCTCTTTCTCGGTCATCTTATAAAGAACTTCATGATTGTGGCTTAATTAATTTCCTTAGACATTGGAAAGGGTCATGGTGTTCCTTACTTTGCACAATACTCAAATTAAGCCAAGGCAAAAAGATGAATCCTACAGCAAATAACATGGGTGTTTTGCGTTTGTGGCCTTCTAATCCATATGCATTTGCCACTTGTAGCCGAGAGATACTTGTTATGTTGCGAGTAGCGGATTGACTGCACTGGTGTACAGTGGATATCGACCTAACGCCTATTCGTGGGATGATTTTCCACCTCTTAAGGAGATTCTGGATGCTGTAAGATTGAAACCCCTGTCATAGGTCCCCTATGTTCTAGTGGTTGTTGGGAACTAAAATGTATTTTCTTTTGTCACGTCAGATTTACAAAGCGCTTCCTGGAAGCAGATTCAACAGCTTGCTGTTAAATAGGTACAAAGGTGCCAGTGATTATGTGGCTTGGCATGCAGATGATGAAAAGATTTATGGTCCAACTCCCGAAATTGCTTCACTCTCGTTTGGATGCGAACGTGATTTTGTGTTGAAGAAAAAGAAACATGAAGAATCTTCCCAGGGTAATTTTGGACCTTTGGGTCATGACATGAACTGAGTGTTTTGTTGCAAAACTAGGAACGAACAACGAACGTTTGTTTGGTGTGAACCTGCAGAGAAAACAGGGGATGGTGGACCAGCGAAGAAGAGGTTAAAGAGGAGCAGCAGAGAGGATCAACAAAGTTTGACATTGAAGCATGGATCTTTGCTGGTGATGAGAGGATACACTCAAAGGGACTGGATTCATTCTGTGCCAAAGCGTGCAAAGGCAGAGGGCACTCGTATCAACCTCACCTTCAGGCTTGTTTTGTAAATTGAGCATCATAGACAAGAAGGTGGGCTTCTTGATCTTGATCTCCATTGACATTGACTAAGCTTCTAATCTTAATTCTATATAAACACTGATTGGTGTAGACATTCCAAGAAGCTGTGCTAAATTGGACGGGAAGATTGATAAGGAAGAGTGGCAAAGTCTTGACTTGCGCAGTCCCTTTCTTTTAAACTACATCTTACTTTATTATCTTCTTCAGAGGGGGCTACAGAGAATTTACGGAGTTCACGGTTCGATTAGAACCGCTATGTCTCGCTAGAAGTCTGATCCCGAATTCCACAAAGGGGTGTTATTGCTAGTTCATATTTTAAAAAAATGAGGAGCATTCAAAGAGTGAGAAACAGTTGAATCAGATCTATGGAGGAGAGGAACATGCCGTCGAGGAATCCGCTGATCTTCTTTCTTTGCTAATTCGATTTGAGTTTAGTGTTTCCGTTATTCTATCCTCACTCATCAATAGTCTATTAAAAAAATGTTCTATCCCGTATCATGCACAAAGTAACATTTTTGTGGTCTAGATCGAAATGTTTTGGATTAAATAATTGGTTCGGGTCGGACAAAACCGAGTTGGTTGGTCTTCTTTACTCCCATGGATCTCTCTCCTATTTAAAACGTTTCAGTTCCACTTTTTTTTTACTACAGACTAGATTAATATGAAGGAGAATGTTAGATTCAAGACTAACAGAGGATGAAATGAGATTTGTTTATTGATAAGATTATTGTGATCAACCCTAAATGGGGATCTTGCCTTAAATACAACCTAAGGTTTGTTCCCAAAAGTAAACGACAAACTTATTAAAACGACAATACTTGATATTCATTAAGATGGACCTAACCCTCTCCCAGAAACAGAGTCTCACCTTTCATTCTTCATCCTTAGCCACCATTGACTTCCTCAACCTTCTCCTATTGACGAGCTTTTCTGCCTTTAGACCTCATTTTCTTCCTCATAAACACCACAGGAACTCTCAGCCTATCAATACTCCCCCGTAGTAAGCTGACCTTGTCCTCAAGGTCAAAATCAGGGAATTGGTTCATCAAGGTAGACAAGGGCTCCCAAGTTGATTCCAAGGATGGCAACCTTTTCCATTGCACCAATACTTCAATTTCAGCCCCCGATTCTGACATGCGGATATCCACTAGACTTTCTGGTTCAGTGGCCCATTCCTGGGGAGTGTAACCCGCTGGCACAACGGATTTAAGTTGCGACACGTGAAAAACAAGGTGAATGTGGCTGTGGGACGGTAATTCCAACCTGTAGGCTACCCTCCCAATGCGCTTGGAGATTTGATAAGGACCAAAATATCGCTGCGCCAACTTCTCATTTTTTCTCTGGGCGAGAGAACTCTGCCGATACGGTCTCAGCTTCAGATAAACCCATTCACTAACAGCAAACTCTACCTTGCGCCTGTGTTTGTTGGCCTCTTTTTGCATTCTCGTTTGAGCCACTTCCAGATTCTCCCTTAACTCAACCAGCGGGCTATCTCTATCGCGAAGTAGCTCTTCGACACTAGCATTAGCAGTTGGAGTATCTCCATAACGCAGCAACCTTGGAGGTTCTCTCCCATAAACCACAAAGAAAGGTGTAGTCTGAATAGAAGAGTGAAAGGAGGAGTTATACCAATACTCTGCCCAAGGAAGCCACTGTGCCCAGCCCGAAGGCCTTCTGCTAGTGAAGCAACGCAGATATGTCTCTAAACAGCGATTGACGACCTCTGTTTGCCCATCTGACTGCGGATGATAAGCTGCGCTTATGTTGAGATGTGCTCCTTGCAGCTTGAATAATTCAGACCAAAAATTGCTGAGAAACACCTTGTCCCTATCTGAAACCATTGTCTCTGGAAACCCATGCAGCTTAACTACTTCACGGATGAAAGCTTCAGCAACTGTTTTGGCGGTGAATGGATGTTTAAGGGCGATGAAATGGCCATACTTGCTCAGCCTGTCGACCACCACCATTATTGAATTAAACCCTTTTGATACTGGTAATCCCTCCACAAAGTCTAGGCTCAAATCTGTCCAAACCTGTTGAGGAATAGGTAGAGGAGACAACAATCCAGCAGGAGACAGGGTGGAGTATTTATTTTCCTGACAAACCTGACATTTAGTGATGAAAGCAACTACATCCTTTCGCATGCCTCTCCATGTAACCTCATGCGCCAACCTCTTATATGTCTTTAGTGCCCCTTCATGACCGCCCATGGCACTAGAGTGAAACTGTTCAAGTAACTTTGGAATAAATGGAGATCTCGGAGGCACCACTAAACACCCATTCTTGTACAACATACCCTTCTCCACACTATAACCTGGCCAGTTCGCTTCACCCTTCTCCAGCCCTAGCAATATTGGTCCCAACTCCGCATCAGTCTTAATCTGCTCCTTTATGGCTTGAGGATACATATTTAGGGGAGCCACCAAGGAAAGCTGATTTAACTCAAGCTGCTGTGGTCTCTTGGATAGTGCGTCTGCCACTCTATTCTCCACGCAAGGCTTGTATTCAATACGATAGGTAAGCCCAATCAACTTAGCCGCCCATCGTTGCTGAACCGTGGAGACTGCTTTTTGATCCAACAAGTGCCTCAAGCTTCTCTGATCAGTCTTAATAACAAACTCCCTGTCCGTCAGATAGTGTTTCCACTTAACTACTGCCTTAACAATGGCAAGGAGCTCTCTCTCATACACAGATTTTATGCGCCCTTTCGAAGAAAAAGCCTGGCTGAGGAAGGCAATAGGTCTTTTGTTCTGAGACAGTACTGCTCCAATCCCAGCCCTTGATGCATCTGTCTCCACTGTAAATTCCTGTTTAAAATCTGGTAGGATGAGGACCGGTAAACTGGTGACCGCTTCCTTAAGTGCTTGAAATGATGCAGTAGCTGCTAGAGACCATTCAAAACCGTTCTTCTTCAGCGGCGGTAGTAACCAGTTAACCCCAGGAACCCCCGCAATTCGGTGACGGATTTAGGTACAAGCCAAGCCAACATGGCTTCCACCTTCTCAGGATCTGCAGCGACTCCATTCGCAGATATAATGTGGCCCAAATAAGAGACCTCCGTGTTTCCGAAAGAACACTTCTTCGCGTTGGCGTAGAACTGATGCTTCTCCATCAGTTTGAGCACCACTTCCAAATGTTTCAAGTGAGCCTGCAAGTTAGGGCTGTATATTAAAATATCATCAAAGAAGACTAGCACAAACCTCCTCAAATACGGCCGAAACAGGTCATTCATGATGCATTGGAAGGTGGAAGGAGCGTTCGTTAAGCCAAAAGGCATAACTAAAAACTCATAGTGCCCTTGATGGGTTTTAAAAGCCATTTTCTCAATATCGTTATGCTTCATGCGGATCTGATGGTATCCGGAATTAAGTCCAGTTTGGAAAACACTGAGGCCCCATGAAGCTCATCCAATAACTCCTCTATCACCGGAATAGGATAGCGATCTGGTATTGTAGCTTTGTTTACTGCTCTATAATCCACGCAGAAACGCCATCCTCCATCTTTCTTTTTAACCAACAGTACTGGACTAGAATAAGGACTCACACTTGGCCGTATGATTTGTGCATCAAGCATCTCTTGTACCAGCTGCTCAATCTCATTCTTTTGTATGAAAGAATAGCGGTATGGTCATACGTTGATTGGTGTTGTGCCAGCTTGTAAGTTGATCGCATGCTCCCGGTTACGCTTTGGCGGAAGACTGTTTGGCATATCAAACACAACCTTAAACCGTTTCACCAGCTTGTTAACCTCCTCCATCTGCTCCGTCTTTTTACTGGTGTGCTCCTGCCCTTCAAAAAAGGTGGTGAGTTCCAACAAATAAGCTTCACCGTTATGTTTCATCACCTTCTCCATTGAGTGAAGAGAGATTTGTTCTCGACTCAAAGCGGGATCACCCTGTATGGTCACCCATAAAGCTCCAATTTTCCAACTTAATGTTCGGTTTTTCCAATTTGTACGCGTATCTCCCAGAGTCTCTAACCAGGCGTAACCCAACACCACATCTATTGTACCCAGATCGAACACCAAAAACTCGTCCAAGACCTCAACTCCCTGTATGCCCAGCAGTAGGCCAGCACACTTGCCCTTGCCTTTCAAGACCTGACCTCCTCCTACTCGCACACCAAAACCTCGGGTATCCTGCACTGTGGGACCCAATTCTGCAACCAGTTTCTCAGAAATGAAATTACTCGTTGCACCCGAATCTATCAACACTACCACGTCTTTATTCCCAATGGTTCCCATCATTTTCATAGATTTCTCCTTGATCATTCCTGACATTGAACTCAGAGAAATAATCTCCATTCCCTGGACTTCTTCCTCCTCTCCAGCCACTTCTTCATTCTGGATTTCTCCCTCTGCGGACCCTTCTTGGTCATTCTCCTCATCTACCTCGAGGCATTTGAGTTTCTGCTGCTGCTTAAACATGTGCCCCGGAACCCATCTGTCACCACAATGTCTACACGGGTTGGAATTTCGACCATCACCCCCACTCACTCCTTTCCTGGGATCCTTACTAGCCTCAAATGACCGTCTCCCTTGTACAAAATCAGTACTCCTGGAGAATCCGTGAAATTGATTTCCCACTGTGGTTGAAGAGTTTCTGTTAAATGCCCTCACTTGATAACTTAGGCTTTCATTCTCCTGGGACTCAATCAATCTGGCGATCTCCATAATATCAGTGATATTCACGGGTCTACAACGCACCACCAGATCACGAATGCTCTTTTTCAATCCTTTGAGAAAAGCCGACTCCAGGACATCATCCAAGACGTGTGGAAGCTCCACGGTTAACGCCTCAAACTGATCGCGGTAGTCATCCACACTTCCCTTCTGTGTGATATTCATGAGATGATCCACAGACAAACTCCCACGGCTAGGACGAAATCTGACCTTAAACCTTTCCTTGAAATCTTTCCAGTTTCCTATCTTCTCACGATCCTGGGCATTCTTCCACCAAGTAATCGCGGTCCCCGTTAGGCAGGTCAAAGCGTGATCTAGCTTCTCATACTCCTGGGTTCTGTTCATCGCGAAGCATTTTTCCACCCGAAATAACCAATCATCGGGGTTACCTCCTTCAAACCTCGGTAAATCTAACACCTTGCTGGAAAAATCCTGCCTTTGTCGCGGCGACTCTACCCGCTGCTCGCACGAAGGCTGCTGCTGACGTGTCTCAAACACCGGCGTCACCTGAACAGTTTCGCGATGAGGTCGCTCATGTCCTGTCTGTGGTGTCGCGGGGTGTTGAAACTGGACCGATGAAATCGGACTGGAGAACCCCGGTGGAACCGATTCTCTGGCCGTTCCATAGATCTGATTTCTAAGAATGGTGTTAATAGCTTCCTTCAGCCACGCCATATCTTTGTCCAAACGATCGACTCTATGCTCCAAAACGGTCGACGGCGCCGCTGTATCTGGGTTAAGTGACTCGAGTTCTGCAGCTGGGCCTGTGACGACAGCTGCTTCAGTCACTGGAGCCATTGTAGCTCTCAATGAAAAGCACCAATTTGTTAGATTCAAGACTAACAAAGCATGAAATGAGATTTGTTTATTGATAAGATTATTGTGATCAACCCTAAATGGGGATCTTGCCTTAAATACAGCCTCAGGTTTGTTCCCAAAAGTATAGGACAAACTTATTAAAACGACAACACTTGATATTCATTAAGATGGACCTAACCCTCTCTCAGAAACAGAGTCTCACCTTTCATTCTTCATCCTTAGCCACCATTAACTTCCTCAACCTTCTCCCATTGACGAGCTTTTCTGCCTTTAGACCTCATTTTCTTCCTCATAAACGCCACAGGAACTCTCAGCCTATCAGAGAATTATCAGACATTAAGTTTATGGCCCATGTCACAGATCGAGCATTCTCCAGAATCTAATTCATGGTAGGTTTCAACCTCTTCACCAAGATACTGCAGCAAAGTCTAACTGCTTCACAACAGTTCCTGGAGTTGGCCTATGCGTAACTTGATGGATGATGGGTACTCAGAGAAATCCACCTTTTGTGACATAAACTCCTCCACCGATTCAGCAGATATCTCCAGTTTGTCCCATAACAAAGGCAAAGTATAATCATCAGGCTCACACCAGCAACTTGCTTATAAAACTTGTTGAGGTGCTCGTAATTATGAAGAATTATCCTTCTCACAACATCCACGTCCATGATCAGGGAATATGCCGCATTCTCAATAATGGATTCAGCAATGTATGAATCTTGTACCTCACCGAATGCCCTCAAAGACAAAACCTCATCGGAGTTGCACATGGTCTCTACCTTGAATGATCTCTTTGTTTTGATTTTTAGAAACCAAAGTTGCATAAAAGAGAAAGAGAAATTTTAAGTCACATAAGAGATAACGAAACATAGTCGACACAAGAAAAAAAAGTTTCCGCCTTTTCAAAGTGCAATCTAATAATGAAGACGAAATATTTTGAATGGAGAGATTACAAGCACCGCAAATCTTAATATCGATTCTCAGAATAGAAATCAACACCAGAAATCTGAAGAAAAAAAACCCAAATCGTTCTGAAACCATAGGTTCTAAAAATCAAAACACTGACGATGGAAAAAGAAAGAGAATGCAATTCCTAATTCTAACTTTGCTTCTTAGATCAGAGAATCAGTAAACCCTAATTAAACTATGTTCTTATGAAATCCACGAAATTGAAATCAATTTCACATAATACAAAAGAAAACGATGGGAAAAAAGGAACGAGAGCAAAGAAACCTACCGATTCAAACCAGAACTCCGCTCGTCCTCGGTCTCTCTGTTAATGAAATCGAACCATTACGGTCTCTAAGAACTCATAAGTCCTAGTTAATCATCGTCGCCACAACACTACTGATTGATTCCTCCGCTGTTGCTTCCATACTTAAATCAATCAAGCTATAGAACTAGGAGCGAGCGTCACAGAGAGAGATAGAGAGAGAGAAGGAGAATGAAGTTAGGGTTTTGTTTCCTTGGTTCCTTTGATTTAAGAGATAATGTTGTTATCTGTGATCACGAGTCTTATTATCTTCTGCCCTTATATCCAAAATCATTTTTTCATATGACTGTTATAAACTTATAATAATTAATTTCTTTTATATTTTATTTTAATTTGAAAATTGGTGAAAGACAAAAAAAGTTTTAACGATTTCTATTATTTACCAACCCAATCAACTGTAATTTAGGTTATCCACCCAAACATTCGGATCTTCCATCGAAATCGGATCTATACTTACTTTAACTTTTTTTTTTCTCTCGATTAAAACCAACTTCCAAAAGAAAGGCAACTCTTCTTCATCCACTATTTTCTCTGTTCGCCGCTCTCCTCAACAACTACAATCCTCCAAAATCTTCTCCATTTTCTTACAATCTTTTCAATTCTCGTCGAATTCTTCATCTTCGGCAGACAAATATTATTGGGCTTTGAAAGCAAATGTATTTTGTACCTAAATTAAGGTTTGTAAATTTAGGGTTTAAATTCAAAATTTGAGAAGAAATCTCTAAATTTGTTTGTTTTCTTTTGTTAATCCAGTTATATCAATGTCTCCTCGTCTAAAAACGGTATAAAAAGCCCACCTCTTCCATCAGCAGATATCGAAGAAGATGATGAAGACAGGTCCCCTCCTCCGCCAACAGAAAACGAAGAACTTAGGTCTCCTCCATCGTATCCACAGGTAATTAGAGTGAAACTGAGAAAAAGAATTAGGTTGATTTTGGGTTTTACAGGGACCGGCGGGAATTAAGAAATTGAATCACTTGTGTTTGATACAACTAAGTGTGTTTGGTACAACTAAGTGTGTTTGGTACAAATAAGTGTTTTCGGTACAACTAAGTTTGCTTGGTACAACTAGACATTTTCGTACTACTATTCATTACGGTTGTGTTTTGCAGGATACAGAGGAGCATACCCAACCGATACTACCTCTGAAGTTTTATTTCAGCCAAACCGGTTATACAAAGTGGTGTAAGTTGTCATCAAGATCTGAGGAGAACAAAACGATGAAAGACTTGGAAGAAATCTTTGGGGAAGGTGAGAAGAATTGGTTTCGCTTACACCCACAGTTTAAGCATATTTGACACATGCATAGGGACGAGAACCACAAGTATACGTGTATGTGGTTGTTGTTGCTTCGCACGGTTTGTATGGACAAAGATAGAGTCTGTTGGTTTGTGGTGAATGGTGTTCCCGTCTAGTATTCACTTAGGGAACATGGTCTGATTTGTGGATTAGACTGTCGTATCTATCCACGAAACTATCAGAATTTTGGGAGTGAAGGGTTTGTGAAAAGGCATTTTAGAAACAAAGAAGATGAAGAAGAAGGACGAAAAAAGTTGTGGTAAGAATCAAAGATGTGAGAGAAAAGCTATGTTCTATGGGAGCATGTGGAGACCGGTTAAAGATGACAGTGCTCTTATTCTTAAGCACGATCATTGCACCTAAGAAAAAGTATGGGTACATCGATCCTTATATTCTTCAAATTGTGGATGATCTTTATGCATGTGAAAAGTTTCCGTGGGGGAGATACACATTTGACGATAATATTACAAATATCTTCCATATGATGGATAATTTTAAGGGGCGTGTGAAGTCAACATGGGGTTTTCCGGGTTTCTTAACTCCTTTGGCGGGAAAATTTATTTGTGAAGCATTCCTAATTCGTTTGTGTTCTTGTGTAGATAATTGTTGTTTCTTATGATTTAATGTAACTTGTGTAGATATTGGCGTGTGAGTGCATTCTTAATTTGAAGAATAGGTTCCGAGTTGATGTTGTAGGCGCAATCACAAACTGTCCAAAGATGTGCAAACAGAAATGGAGAGATAGTCACATGAAAGGGTACACAATGGAAGATGTAAATGACGCCTTTGGAACTACAACGGTTAGCGATTTTTTCTTAACTCTAAATTGTTTATCATAGTAATCTAAGGTACCCAGTTTTTTTAATTTTGGAAGTTTCTATATTCACAGGTAATTCATAGCATTTTGGAACCTGAATTGTCTGGGGAACCTCTTATGGCTCGCATCACGGAAGATGATGAGATACAGTCGAGTGATCCAACTGATGTGAGTTGGGAGCAGCGCCTATGCATAGAAAAGAAAAATATATGCTGGAAAGAGCTGTATGATTCAGATGTGGCTTCTCGAGGACCAAATGTGACAGAGAAGCAGCAAGAAGATGAGATTAGCCCGCCACAGTCTTCTAGACCTATGAACAATCTTCAATCGCTTGGAAAAAAAACTGATGAGGGCGATGAATGCAGGGTTTAAAGAGTTCAATAAGAGGATTGATCAGCGGTTTGGTCTCTAGGACAGAAGGTTGAAAGATCTTGAACTTTGTGTGGACGATGCAATGAATAGAGGTGAAGGGTTGAATTTTCAGGCTAGTGGCGGTTTGAGAGGATCTGGTTTTGATAAGGAAGCAAATATGGATGATCAGATGGAAACTAGTTTTGAAAGGGATGCATCAGTGGCTGATAAGATAAAAACTGGTTTTGAAAAGAATGCATCAGTGACTGAGGAGATGGAAACTGGTTTTGAAAGGGATGCATCAGTGGCTGATGAGATGAAAACTGGTTTTGAGAAGGATGCATCAGTGGCTAATGAGATGAAAACTGGTTTTGAGAAGGATGCATCAGTGGCTGAGAAAGAAGATGAGCAGCAGCAGAAAGAAGAGGTGCTGAAGTGGCTGATGAGATAGTTGATAAAGCATCAGCAGGAAAAGAAGCAGAAGGAAGAGGTGATGAGGTGGCTGGTACAGAAGCAGCAGAAGGAAGAGGTGCTGAGATGGCTTATGAAGACAAAGATACAGAACATGGGGAAAAATACACCAAGGACGGATTTTGTTGAGCAGAAATCTTGTATTAAACCGATGAAGTGAGTAGGCCGACCTTCAAAGTACTACAAGAGTCCATTTACGATGGGAAAGAAGAAAAGGTGAACCTGCAAAATAACTAATGATTGATACTTTTGGTTGGTTTGTTGTTTGTTGGATGAACGTATGTGTTTGTAAAACATTTTAGGTACAACTGAGACCATTTTAGGTATAACTGGAACTATTTAGGTACAACTGAGACCATTTTATAAAATGAATTATTGGAATTTTATTTAAAAAGTGTATTAAAAATAAATTATAATGAATTTTAAATGGATGAATCACGTGTTTGAAATGAATCTCATTTAACACATGCTGCCATATGTTTCAAATAATTAATAAAATATTGACAAGTTTTTGAAGTAGTTGTACTTAAACATGTAGTTATACAGCCATGAACATAGTTGTACTTTTATACTTAAAACTTATCATCAGTAGTACCTTACATTCAACTGATTTTTTATAGTTATACTTTTAATATTAGGTAATTAAACTACATTTACTACAATTTTCATATGAGATTATGTGTAAAATAACTTGTTCACATGTTTGACATACTTATTTGGTTAAAACTAACAAAGTAACCATCAAAGTATTATGAATGTTTTCTCTTTGTAGGAACATAATTCTTTGTTAAAATTTACAAAGAAATAATAGAAACAGATGGATTTTTGTATGTTTGTATTCAGTAACATAGAAATAGATGGATTTTTTTACTTGAAAAGTTCAAAGTGAAACGTAGTTGTACCAGTTCCACTTAGTTGTACCACGAAAATCAAATTGGTGAGATTTAAATTAAACGTAGTTGTACCATAGTTGTACCAGTTCTACTTAGTTGTACCACGAAAATCAAATTGATGATATTTAAGTTAAACTTAGTTGTACCGCAGTTGTACATGTTCCTGTCAGTTGTACCACAAGAACAAACGAGTGAGTTTACAACCTAAGACAAATAGTTACACCAACATATAAATTAACTTTGACTACCATTGTTCTGAAAGTACTCATACAAGCGTCCAGTATATTATTTCTTCCTTCTTCAATGTTCTCCGACCGATGGAAACCTTGTTATCTGGGGTCTTCTTTTTTTATTTTTACTGACATAAACTGGAGGAAAGGCAAAATTATCTCGTACGTACTCTGGTACAACCAACTGAGACATATGGAGAACTGGATATATTGTCCGGTAATACGCCAATGACCACTGCTCTATTCAATAGTATTTGGAGCATAAATCTTGTAGTTGAATCTCATTACCTACATTCTTAGCTGCTTCCATGACAGCAGTTATTGCATGCACATACAGATATTTATCAATATCAAATAGCCGTCCACTCTAATCACATTGTAACAACTTCGCTTCTGCACATCTTGAGTGCAATTCGTTCTCAACAAGAGGCACCATCATTTGCGAAATCGGTGCGTATGCGGAAGTCTTTCTATGTTCGTTAAACTAGTCAGCCAATTTTTCAACAATAGCGTCAATCATTGGTAAGAGCGATAATTTTCGTACGTCTTTGAAAACATTATTAATAGACTCAACACAATTGATGGTGTCTATGTTGTATCTTGCCCCTGGAAAATAACATCTTCTCCATTTTTTTTTCTTCAACATGATTATCAAGATATGCCGCTACAGCATGATACCTTGCCCTAAAATCACCATACAGTTTCTTGAACTTAGCCTCTGTATAAGACCTAGCGCATTCAATGAATCTTGTTACAACAGTGTATTTGTTGGTGTTATTGCATGCTCCTTTCACATTCTGAACCAAATGATATATACCATAACCATGTTGAGACAACGGATACACCTCACGTACCGACTTGATAAGGCTTTGATTTCTATAAGAAACGAACATAAGTTCAGGAGCATCATGTACTACTAATTTCAACTTATTGAAAAACTAACTCCAACTTGCATCTTTCTCACCATCAACTATACCAAAAGCAATAGGATAATGGTGATGATTAGGATCTTGAGCTGAAGTAACAATAAGCACTCCACCTTGCATAGTCTTAAGGTGAGTTCCATCCACAATGATCAATTTTCTCATAGCATCGAAGCCTTCAATGCAGGCTCCCAACGCGAAGAATAAATACTGAAAATTCTTCTCTTCATCTAATTCAACAAATGAAGTAGTTCCTGGATTCGCCATCTCCAACATGTATATATAAGAATACAACATCTTGTAACTTTTCTCAAGACTACCGCGAACATCACTAACAACTTCCTCTTTTCCTCTCCATGCGGTGGAGTATAATACTTTAATACCAGCCCTTGATTGCACCAATGAGATGAGATCTTTTGGAACTGGAGTCTTAAGATTACACGGATAATCTTCATACAAAACAGATGCTACTAACCGTGGTGTGTCTTTTCTTTTATTTCTGTTTGTACTTGTAGTTGAACGATAACACGTATGCATATTGTTGTAAGTTCTAACCGAGAAACAATCTGAATTCTTAAGTTTCGCAACTCGTAATGACCACTTGCAGCCTTTTTTGATTCACTGCATTTTACCACATACAACTTTGGATCCGACTTCACTGTAGCAAACTCAAAACGATTCTTATGTGCACGTTTTTCAAGTAGATCTTGTACTGCTTTCTTACTTCCAAATTCTTCACCTATAGTCAGATTCACACCATCTTCCCATCTTCACATAGAAGTAAATATTTATAGATTTTTAGTTTTGGATTTGGATGGTTCGATGAATGTCTAAATTAATAATCAAGGGACTTGCAAAATGGAGAATAGGATTGACTATTTTCCTTGAATCAAACAAAGCTGCACGTCTCCATCTGTTGGTTGGTGCAGCCGTGCAGCGACCGATTTATCCACATATAACTTAAGTGACATTACCCGAAATGTTGCATCATGTAACCACAAGCACATAATCTTAGTATTAGCATAGATGAAACAAAGGGTTGAGTTAAATACCATATATTTATCCTGTACCTTTTGTGTATGCTGTAAGAGAGTATTTTAGAATGACTGGCTTTCGAAACATGGAGAGAAACTGACAACTGCTGAGACATATGGGGAACTGGATATATTGTCCGGTAATACGCCAATGACCACTGCTCTATTCAATAGTATTTGGAGCATAAATCTTGTAGTTGAATCTCATTACCTACATTCTTAGCTGCTTCCATGACAGCAGTTATTGCATGCACATACAGATATTTATCAATATCAAATAGCCGTCCACTCTAATCACATTGTAACAACTTCGCTTCTGCACATCTTGAGTGCAATTCGTTCTCAACAAGAGGCACCATCATTTGCGAACTCGGTGCGTCTGCGGAAGTCTTTCTATGTTCGTTAAACTAGTCAGCCAATTTTTCAACAATAGCATCAATCATTGGTAAGAGCGATAATTTTCGTGCGTCTTTGAAAACATTATTAATAGACTCAACACAATTGCTGGTGTCTATGTTGTATCTTGCTCCTGGAAAATAACATCTTCTCTATTTTTTTTCTTCAACATGATTATCAAGATATGCCGCTACAACATGATACCTTGCCCTAAAATCACCATACAGTTTCTTGAACTTAGCCTCTGTATAAGACCTAGCGCATTCAATGAATCTTGTTACAACAGTGTCTTTGTTGGTGTTATTGCATGCTCCTTTCACATTCTGAACCAAATGATATATACCATAACCATGTTGAGACAACGGATACACCTCACGTACCGACTTGATAAGGCTTTGATTTCTATAAGAAACGAACATAAGTTCAGGAGCATCATGTACTACTAATTTCAACTTATTGAAAAACTAACTCCAACTTGCATCTTTCTCACCATCAACTATACCAAAAGCAATAGGATAATGGTGATGATTAGGATCTTGAGCTGAAGTAACAATAAGCACTCCACCTTGCATAGTCTTAAGGTGAGTTCCATCCACAATGATCAATTTTCTCATAGCATCGAAGCCTTCAATGCAGGCTCCCAACGCGAAGAATAAATACTGAAAATTCTTCTCTTCATCTAATTCAACAAATGAAGTAGTTCCTGGATTCGCCATCTCCAACATGTATATATAAGAATACAACATCTTGTAACTTTTCTCAAGACTACCGCGAACATCACTAACAACTTCCTCTTTTCCTCTCCATGCGGTGGAGTATAATACTTTAATACCAGCCCTTGATTGCACCAATGAGATGAGATCTTTTGGAACTGGAGTCTTAAGATTACACGGATAATCTTCATACAAAACAGATGCTACTAACCGTGGTGTGTCTTTTCTTTTATTTCTGTTTGTACTTGTAGTTGAACGATAACACGTATGCATATTGTTGTAAGTTCTAACCGAGAAACAATCTGAATTCTTAAGTTTTGCAACTCGTAATGACCACTTGCAGCTCTTTTTTGATTCACTGCATTTTACCACATACAACTTTGGATCCGACTTCACTGTAGCAAACTCAAAACAATTCTTATGTGCACGTTTTTCAAGTAGATCTTGTATTGCTTTCTTACTTCCAAATTCTTCACCTATAGTTAGATTCACACCATCTTCCCATTTCATATTTACCTTAGTACCTTGACGCATATCATCATTACCCATGTGTTCTTGTTCTTCACATGCAATATTTTCATCGTTATCAACCAGCTCATGATGTTCACACGTTTCACCTGCATAGAGAGTCATGATACCATCATCAACTCTACGAGTTCTTGCACTTTAAATCTACTTCTCGTTATTTGCACCAATTTCACCAGCTTTACCAATTTCACCAGCTTCACCAATTTCACCAGCTTCACCAACTTCACCAACTCGATTTTGGTCACACCCTTAATTTTCTTCATCATCTTTTTCCAGCTCCACATGTAACACATTGAATGTTTGATTACATTCTAGATAACACAAAACATCATCATCATCGAAGATATATATTGGTTTCTTAGGATTCATTGAAATTGGCATGTAACTAAATTTCATCTCAGTCGTCGCTACATCTACCATCATCTTTCTGCATGTTTTATCAACCAATGCAAAATAAGTAACCCCCTCAATAGATGCCTTCATCAAAATCATTCATCAAAAGAGCGTGACGAACATATTCTCTTGATATCCATTGTATTTCATCTCCTTTGTTTAGATAATATCCCCCATAATCAAAATGAATGAATGTGCGACGATTATTATTCATTATCTCCTAAAAAAAATAAAAACTAACATTATAAAAGTTGTCGCTTTCTCTCAGTTGTACCAGTTATATCACTTATATCAGTTATACCTAGATCTGCAGATTGGAGAAAACCTAACTTTTATCTAGCTCGATTCAACCACTACATCCATAAATTGTAAACGTAATCCGACTCTAATAGACTAAATAATGAGAATGTACAAGATGAACTCAATACACATACAAGAAAACGAATTTACAAAAAATCTAACAATATCTCCAAATTGAAACAAAAATGTTTTACATAACAATTCTAACATAACACTTGTTCCTATACTATAAACAAGTTTCAAACACGTAGAAATTGAACAAAAACAGTTGAATAGGCAAAGAAATCACCTCAAACGAGTTTCAATGGTGGAGACGTTTCTTTTGCGTGGGTTGTACGGATGGGCAAGTGTTGGAGAAAGAGATGAATTGTGATTGGTTTGATTTTTGAGGTTTTAGTTTATTATTATAATATTTTTATTTATTTAAATAATTTAAAAATTAAAATAAATGGCAAAGTTGAAAATGAATATTATAGTAAAACTAGAGGGGTGTGGAGAACAAATGGAGATAATGTAGAATTAGATTTTGGATATGAGGGCATACGAGAATAATATTTTGTGATCACTAACGATCATAAAACTATTTGGGCTTAAATGACGTGGCAGTTTAAGAAGGCCCAGATCTCTCATTCAATAATTTTTATGTTGAAGTGCAGTTCATCTTTTAAATTAATTAAAAAATTTCAATTGAACTACATTTGAGTTGTGAGACATGAACATACATTTTCAGGGATTAATTTAAGTAAGAGACAATTTATGTTATTGAAAATTAAATGATTTTGATAGTGATTTTTTGTATTGTTATTGTGCTTCACTTTTTTTTTCATCTACACACCCTCAGACTTGTTTTGTAAACCGAGCATCATATACAACGTAGGCTGATGCCCATTGACATTGATTAGGCTAGTTATCTTAATTCTTTGACATAAGATATAAACACTGATTGGTGTAGAATAGAGATGTTAATATGAACCTCAAAATCCATTTAATAAAGGGATATGTTGTATAAAAATTAGTTCATTTTAACCCATTTAAAGAAAAAAGTTAAATGAATTATTCGATTTAGACCTATTTATTACATGGGGTTTAACACAAATAAATGAATATATCTTTAGACTTATTTATGGATTTTTTTTATGTTGATTATTTTTATTAAAAAATTTTCATAGTTTAATAAATAAATTAAAAGAATAAATATTATTAAATACATTAAAAACTAAAGTATTCCAGTTTAAAGACTAAAATTGTAACATTTTAACATCACTAGTGTAGACATTTGAAGAAGATGAAACTAAAATAAATTGGACGGGAAGATTGAATATTTGTCGCTCATGTAATTTGATTATGTAACCTTTTCGTAATTGGATAGATTTGAATATTTCTGATGTAAACTCTGTTTCAAAAAGTAATCTAAAAACAGACTTAAAAAATAAAAAATAAAGCAACGTCCACTAAAATTAAAAAGGAAAAATAAATTATGTGACAGAACATAAAGGCAAGAATAACAAATAGGAAAAAAGCTTTCTCATTCGCCAAACGTTCGTTTATTTCAATTCTAGAATTTGAAACCTTTTAATCAAAAGAATGAATCAGAGAGTTGTTATGGATGAGAGAAACATCATACCGTTGAGCGATCCGCATCATTCCACCGCCGATCTTCTTTCTTGGTCTGAGATCCGTATTCCCGACTATTCCTCCGCCGCTAACCGCCCTAACCAGGTTTGTTTTTTTCCGGCGAGAACTCATAGTTTCCTGTGATTCGATTTTGATTTCGTTCTGATTATCCCAGCCGTCTGATGGAATGAGCGAGGTACTTGGTGGCGGCGGTCGGATCACTAACGCGGAATCCGAGTCGCTTAATAAGAAGTAACGAACGATTTCATCTCTTTTAATGCGAATTGGTTTCTTCTGGATTATGTTAAAATAAATATATCAGATTCATTGATTGTGAAGTAGCAATTTTACTGGCGAAATGTTAAACTCGATTTGCCTGATTTAGGGTTTTGGTTTGATTAGTTGATGAAATTAGGGTTTAATCTGCTTCTGAATGTGATTTTCTTCAGAAATTGATTTAATGTTCCAAGTCCCGTTTCAGTGTTTCGTATAGGAAGAACTGTTCTGGGCATAAGCTGAAAGAAATGACTGGTAGTGATATATTCTCTGATAATGGCAAAGATGATCCAAATCACCAGACAAGAATCCATTACCATCAGGATCAGGTACTTATCTCATCCTCCGTTGTACTCTTTTAAGGATTCAGTTGATGGTAAATGGGAATGATGTTCTATGTAATGGCTACCTGTTTTGTAGCAAAGCCAGATATCATTCAGCGGCGAAGAGAATGTGACTCCCAAGAAACCAACCACTTTAAACGAGGCTGCAAAGCAAAAGGAGTTGAGCAGGTCTGTAACTACTGAAGCAGATTCAAAGTGCAAGAAGAAGCAGATATCGAACGCCAAGACCAAAGCAATGAGTGGTCATGACATCTTTGCATCTCCTGAAAGCCAACCTCGCCGCTTGTTTGGTGCAACCCAGCAAGAAGTTAAAGGAAATAGGAACGTGGAGGAATCTGCACCGAGGAGCTCACGTGCATCTGTTAGAGCCTCTAATGTAAGTGTCTTTACATCGTGATGATTTTGGGGATGGTAGAAAACTGACCTGTTTCATAATTGTTTTAACAGGGGCAAAGTGGCAACAGACTGTTTAGTGAAGAACATGTTGTAAAGTCGTCAAAGAAGATACATAACCAGAAGTCTCAGGAACTCACAAGCAATGGTATCTTCAAATGTGATAAAATCCCTCCTGGTTATTCAGAGAAGATGCAAAGCTCAGCTAAAAAGCGGGAAATGAGCGGGCACAATATATTTGCAGATGGGAAGTCGGAATATCGGGATTACTATGGTGGCGCGAGGAGACCTCCCGGTGGTGAGAGCAGCATTTCATTGGTCTAAATGAAACCTCGGACACTCTTAATATGTTCATGTTTAGGATCTTAGGATTTAGTTTTCTTGAGTTGTCGACCAAAACTGGTTTGTGTTCGTGTGGTCTTTTGTCTATGTTCTCATTCATAATACTTAATAGATAACTTCAACACGGACTCGTGTGTTCTGTTCTCTTTCTGTTCCTTTTTCTTCAATTTTGTATCGATTGGGAAGACGAGAGACTAACATAAATTGGCTACAACCTACAGGAGGATTCTTGAAATGTATATTACAATGTCGTTTGGATCCAAGAAAGATTATAATAAATAAAAAAAGCTAAAACCGACTCCACTGGGGATCGAACCCAGAATCTCTGGTTTCGTAGACCAGCGCCTTATCCATTGGGCCATGAAGTCATCGTTGGTTTAATTGATCAGCTTTAGTTAAAGAATGACTACTATAAATGAATGCTTCTGGATTGAGTTCTCTGAAGCAAGTGCCTACTTTTAACGGATAATAAAAAGCTATTGTGTAAACATAGTGTATATAGTATATACTACTATATAACTATATATATAATGTCAGTTGGCCGACATTTAAATAAATATAAATAATGTCACTTGTGGATTATAAAGAACAATTTTGTTTGTCTTGTCTGGTTCAATACAATCCAAATTTTCATGTTGTGTAGTTTGGGTTTAGATTTTTATAGATATCCACATCCACTAGCTCTCAATTTTGCGTGATTTCAGAAAACAAAGAATTAAAGTGGCATTTGCTTTTGCGTCGTATACAATAAGGTAGATAGCCTTTTTAAGAGGTTTAGTTGCAACAAAAAAAAAAAAAACACACGTTTTGGAAAAATCGTTTAATCCAAAAAATAATAACCGAATAAAACTGACTCAAGTTAAATACGGTTCCAGCTAAGATGAACAAGTTTATGATCCAAAAATGCTCAAACTCTACTAAAATATCAATCATCCCAAATTTGTTTGGTTTCTTTCTAATACAAAATCTCAAAACTAATCTAAAACTCAAAAAACACTCATCGACCACTTTTACACACCCGCATGGCCCATAATTTTAGTACCAAACCATTTTACTTGTCAGGCCCAAACATTGATACATCAGTAAGCACATTCGCATACTCGCATACTCAGGGAGTTACGCTCACGCGTCCAGGGAAATCAATGATTTGATGTTCGCGCGTCGAGAGTCTTCCTCTCTGACTTTGCTGTTTTTGTTTCAACGGACATAAACAGAGAAAGGGTAAAGTGGACTTTTCACGAGCCGTCCTAGTCGTCGTCGTCGTGCGTGGCGGTTTTCTTCACTTTCCAAAAATAGGTTCTTCCGGCTTCTTCTCTCTATCGAATACGTTTAAACATTTCTCCGAAGAATTTGAGAATCTGATTCCATCTATTTCAAAGAAGAATAATGGCGTCGGTGTCACCATTGGCGAAATATAAATTGGTGTTCTTAGGAGATCAATCTGTCGGAAAAACCAGCATCATTACTCGTTTCATGTATGATAAGTTCGACACAACCTACCAGGTAAAATCAAAATCCACCGGTCATTTGATTTTCTGTTCGATCTGGTTCTGTTTTTTTTTTTTTTTTTTGTTATTTGATTTGAATCTGTATCATTTTGAGAGGTCTCATCTATCACTTGATCTCACGATTCATCAATGAAAGATAAAGCAATCCTAATTATCACATTACGATCTCTTAATCACGTAAATTAATGATTCTCTGTATAATTTCTCTACCACATTGATCGTGTAGATACAATGCTGTACGTAAAATTCATTGTTTCATTCGCAGGCTACTATTGGAATTGATTTCTTATCGAAAACAATGTACCTCGAAGATCGAACTGTTCGTCTACAGCTATGGTAAGACAATGTAAAAGCTTGGTTTTTCGCGATGATCGGTAGCTAATAACGTGAATTTTCTGTTTAGGGATACTGCTGGACAAGAAAGATTCAGGAGTCTAATCCCAAGTTACATAAGAGATTCTTCTGTTGCTGTAGTTGTTTATGATGTAGCTAATAGGCTCTCATTTCTCAACACATCCAAGTGGATCGAAGAAGTCCGGACTGAAAGAGCTGGTGATGTTATCATCGTTCTTGTCGGAAACAAGACTGATCTTGTTGAAAAAAGGTAAAACTATTATAAGCCAACGTTACAACACCTCTGTTTTCATTTGAACATATATTGTTTTGTAATTGTTCTTTTCTTCTTGTGTGAAAAATTTCAGGCAAGTTTCGATTGAAGAAGGAGATAGCAAAGGTCGTGAATACGGAGTTATGTTCATTGAGACTAGTGCGAAAGCAGGATTCAATATTAAGCCTTTGTTTCGCAAAATCGCTGCCGCATTACCGGGAATGGAATCGTATTCAAACACTAAAACTGAGGACATGGTTGATGTGAACCTGAAACCGACTTCAAATACATCCCACGGGGATCAACAAGGAGGAGGTTGTTCGTGTTGATGATCAGAAGAAAGATAAGAGGTTTATCTTTGATATGATGATCAAGAAGAACCTTACATCGTCCGGTTTAGATCTCAGACTGGTTCCATCAAATATCATTGTCTGTCCAAATTGCTATATATGGACTATTAGTTGTGAAATGTTAGTTTCCACTTTCAACACATGTTTCATGTGAATTCAGAGTTGTTTACCAAGACTCTACATGTGAGTGTAACTTTACTTGACAATGGTTGAAGCAAAACACTTTTCAACGGTGTTCAAAATTTTAAGCTCATAATTACAACATTGCAGAATTTGTTTCATGCAGTTAGATAATATTAGTGTGGTCGTTGTTTTGCTTCACTCTCAGTGTTGGGTATATCAATATCAATGTCCCTACACTTGATCTGCAATCCAAAGAGAGAGATAATGTTAAGTTATGTGTGTATATATATATGTATTCAGATTTTTGTATGTATTCAGGATCACACTACGAACTTCACATAGAAGTAAATATTTACAGATTTTTAGTTTCGGATTTGGATGGTTCGATGAATGTCTAACAACTGTATCATCACTCCCCTTCTCTAAGTTAATGTCTACAACGCATGATTGGTATGAATCTGTACCTCCCAGTAACACATTGATGCAGTTTTGAGACAATTCAATTGTGTATCTGATTTCTAAATGGAAGCAGAGCCTTTAAGAAGTTCATAAGAGTAAACTGCGACATATCGTAGACCCTTACTAAGTCCAAAAAAGAACTCACCAGTGTAGCACTATCAAAAACACGATCAGCCTCATTAACAGGAAGAGGAAAAGCATCTGCAATTAATAATCAAAGGTCACTACTATACAGAAATTTGAAACTTCATTATCCTTGGAAACTAAACTTCCCCTAAGGCATTATCTTTGAAGCTCAGCTTAGATGCCTTGAAGCTTGGAGACCTGAAAGGCACGTTACCATTCCCATCCGGGCTTGTGGTACTTACAAATTGCTTCTTCCCCTGTGAATATCTTAGGTCAATATCACCACTCAAATGATAAACAACTTGATGCACCAAAAGATAACAGTAGAGTTGTATAGACAAAAAGCCTCCAGATTTGTTATTTTGATGTTCAACATTTGTATAATCTCATTCTCACATTAGAAAAAAAAAAAGTTCTACTTAATCTAAAAATGTTGATCACTTTTTTTTTCTTGTTTGTTTCTAATTTCCTTTACATCATTAATGACTACAATCTTAAAACAACTTGAAAACATATACGTCTTGCTAGATTAGTAAATATATATATAATTCCTACATTAGTCTGTGTCTTCTCATATATTCCGCATTTCAGCATTTTTCTGAGATTTCACAACGCATTAGATTAGTATCTATCAAGATAACTACTCAAAGATTAGACTCAGAATTGCAACAATTCGAACCACAGTTTCCACTCTTTGTACCCAAAATACCATTTCTTTATTTCTTAACTATCATCGACCATATAATATTAAGGAAGGTCAGAATTGTAATATCGGAGCAAGCGGTGCTGAATCAGAGTGGATTGACACCTCTAAATCTAATTAAGGTAGTTTTTAATTATTTTCAGCAATAATCAATTTTAAATTAGAAAAGAAATGAAATTTTTAAAAAGAAAGAAATTGCATGGATGTCACACATAATAATGTGTTTCTCTCAGTCTTACAAGTGTTCAAAAAATTTCAACCCTTTAATTTGTAATTATAAATGTATGCTTAGCTTTATAAACAATAATTGTGACTATAACTATTTATAGTTCATGTATTATTTATTAACTAAAATTAGTTTGTTCATTAAATATATTTAAATTGAATATTCAAACTAAAAAGTTATGGTGAAGAAATATTATAATATTCTATTAAAAAGTTAACATTTTAGTTAATATTATAATATTCTAACTAAAAAGTTATGGTGAAGAAATAATTTGTATATTTTAATTTAATCAAATTATTAAAGGATATGGTATTCTTAATTGGATTGATTTTTGTAATTTCCTTATTCATAATTTTTTTTAGTACATATAGGAATAACTTCTTGTTTTGTTTGGTCAACAAAATATACTAACTTCTTATTTACTTTATTTTCTTATAAATAAAAATTTAATCACTTAAATAATTTACCTTACTAGGAGAAAATTGCTAATTTAATAACTTAACATAACTTCATCGGATAAGGTTGAAAATGATATATTTCATAAGCTTTGTTCTATTATATATACATAGACAAACTCATATTAAAACATCTCTCTTGATATCTAACTTTTTTTTTTGTTAAAAGGTTTTTGATATCTAACTTCAGTCGAAAATTTAATAAGGTATTCTTATGGGTTATCCGGCAGATCTAGATCATATAAGCTATTTCACAAATGAATGTGGCTTCTGCAAGAAAAAGATTTATCCAAAGCTGGATGATATCTACATGTATAAGTACGTTTTTCATTATTTTTTAAAGCATTTGATTTAGTTGTTTTATCGTAATATATCTAAATTGTATACTTTTACGTCAAAGTATAGTGACACTCCCTTCTGTTCGGAAGAATGTCGAGAAAAACAGCAAGATGCTGACAAAGAGAAAACGAAATTGGAGAAGATGATTGAAAAAGAAGATGAAACTTGAAAAGCGGACTCATGACAGTGTTGATGGGATTTCATATAATTTATATTCTAATCCAAAAATTAGGAAGTTTTCTTATATAATTTAATAGTTAGTATTTCCATTTTTAAAAGTCAAACCTCATCATGTATTATTTATATTTTAAGATAAGATATGGTGAAAACTTATTGACATATGTACCCAATTTCTATATAGTAAAAAATCTAATAAAGCACATATTCTATTATTTAGACAAGTATTTTCAAATGCTTATGTATAAATCTTTTGATTATTCGTAGATTTTTTTTCTTTTAATCTTTTTTTTTTCTATCTATTCTTTTGAATATACATGGAATATAACACCTTTAATTTGGAATACTCTGGATTTTTTTTACATAATAGTATTAAATAAAGGATAATCTATGTTGGCATGTTGAAAATTAACAATGCATGTAACATTATATTGTTCAGGATGATTTCTGGATATGATGACGTGTCGAGTTTTGAAAAATCGTGTCGTGTAAGTTGGTTCGAACTCTAAGGAGCAAAGAAAACCTATACAACAACAACAGCCATATAATCTCGAGATGATAGGAAAATGATTGTTCTCCCAACGATTTTTTTATGCTCAGTTAGAAATGAGACAATGTGATTGGACGGAGAAGTCAAAACGAACATTAAAAAAAAAGATAAAGAAGAGTTATTCTGGGAGTAACAAAGTTAGTACTCCGCAAAGTTAGTTTAATCGTGATCAGTGTAAAGTGGAATCAAGTGTCCCCTTTGTAAATCATTATAAGTTGATCTTATTTATTGAAAATAACTGGTTCAGACTCTTGACTGGATGGAGACGCGGGCTGACCCGCCTTTGCCACATTAGATGGAGCGAGTAAACGCTTATCATCACGACTCGATAGAGTTAGTGACTAAATCTTTGCACACTCTTCGTATGCGGCTCGGGTAATGTATTGGTCAAAAGCACGGCTAGTGAGCAACTCACCTGCTCTCATTAACTGCGACACATTTGGTTGGTCATTGTATTTGATATTTAGTAGGAACGAGTTTAGATGAAGTGATGACAACTCATAATTCCCGGACCTTGCATGATGCGGCGGATGGGCTTCGACCTCCCAAACTCATAGTTTTTGTGCCTTACTTGTTTGGGTTTGAGCTGCCACGTAGGATGCTACAATTTCAGTGAACCTTTTAGTGTTACGTGAATCTTTTAATATCGTTACTTGATTTAATATTGGCTTCATAGGCCGGTTTTATAAGTATTCGGGCTTCACTCTATAGTGGTCCAGATCAATGAGTATCACTTTCCACTAAAGTCGTTGCTACTTGGTAAACGCGACCACGTTAATGGGTGCAAGCGGCTCGAAAGGATGACTAATTAGACGATCCAAAACACTTCCAACCCGCTACCCAATTTTTGATCAGGATTCGGGTCAGGTAAGTATTCCATTTCTCAAGGAAATTTGACGTACCCTTGATAGGATTGGACTCTGTATCTTGATGAAACAATATCTCTTTGTTCGTACGTGGAAATGAAAAGAAAATATCAAAATTGCTGTTTCGTAACCTCTGAGAAGGCAAAACAGGGAAAAAACTTTGCGGAACATGAACAAACACGGACTTTGAAAACCATGGATAAAACAAAGACATCAAGACCCTGCAACTAGTACATACTCTCCGAGCTATTGCCTTCAACCTCATTGATATCAATATTAATTTGTCGGCCAATTGCCAGCTAAAATAAGCAAATAGATGAAAAACGCTTGAACGCTCCATACTTATCCGTTTGGATGGATCCTTGTTTAACCCGATGTACTAACACGTACGAACCAATTATTCTATATAAAACAACATTTCTCTCTATGAGAGAAAGATTCATAATTTTCATGCTCATGCTCTTAAAATTCGTTTCTTACATCATCTCTCCATGATTTTCTCTATAAACTTCGAGTTTTTTTTACCTCGAGACACAATCTCATTTACTTTTTGACCACTTTTACGATCACATCTTCACAAAAGACCCCAACTTTCTTAATTATTTTCCCACTAAAATGCTTACTAAAACATGAGACGACATCACACACGACCATTTCTTTTAGGTCTGGTATTACTTCATCACTTTCCACTGTATTTTTCTATTTTATTTTGTTTTAAAGAAAGTCTCATGGTCTCTTTTACTAACTTAAGTGTCAAAGAATTCTCAAAAAACATCCTTTATACTTTTCGGACTACCATATTTTGTTTGTTGTTGTAGAAATTTATGTCTAGTGGCTAGACACGAACGACGAATTTTTTTTGTTGTTGTCTAAAACATTATCTTTTGAAGATATTTTAAATTATTTACATCATATTACAGATGATCGATCTCTATGACTAGCAAATCATTCATGCAATTTTTTATGGCGAGTAATTTTACGAACAACTATACAACTGACAGTTTTACTCGTACCACAAAAATCTACGCTATATGATTTTCAATATATCATGTTTATGAAGAACAAATTTACCCTTTGACAGACGAGACCACAATAAACAGTTCTATCTACACTAGATTAGAGATCTCCAATAGTCTTGCTCAATTAATCTGCAATAATTCTTAATTTATGAAAACAAAACTCATATCTAATGTATAAACATAATTAACCTTTAGTCAAAGGTCTCACAAACGACAAACAGTTACCGAAACAATTTTTTGAATGTTTTTTTTTAACCGTTTAAGTTCTCATTTTCTATTTTTATCAGTTATGTTATAGATAGTTTAGATAATTTTGTATATATATATTTTCATTCAAAATTTCCAAAACATCAAGATTTTTTTATGAAAAAAAAAATCAAGAAATTTTTTTCAAAGCAAACTAGATCATAAAATTAGATACTCTGTAGTTAGAAAGATGCTTATTTTTCTAGAATATAGCTCAACTCTAATCAGATTCCGTTTGCAAATTCAACCGAATTATGATTTTAAAGTTTCTATTTATAAAAATACTGATACAAGAATCACAGTAGAATCAGAAAAAAAATATTATAAACCAGAAGAATAAATTGTCAACACGTGATAAAATAACCCAATGGATAATTTTAATAGTACAGATAACAAATAAAAAAATCCGATTATAAAAAAAAAAGGATTAATCAATAAGAAAAAAGGCAGAGTCCCGGAACTTGCGTCAGAAGAATTTGACTAGAAATTAAATTCAATTACGACGGCCATTTTTCTCATCGTACGGATTCATTCCTATCTCTCACTACTCAGATGTTTCCTTCTTCACTTTAGTCCTTTCGATTTTGGTTTCCACCTCTTTGATTCCTCTGTTTCCCCAAGAAGAAGAAGAAAGCTTTCACCTTTACTTTAAAAGTTTCACTTTTTTTGTTTATTTATTGTAAGTTTTTTCATGTCTGCTTTGATGCTCTGAGATCGGAGAAAGGAATCTATGGCGGAAGCAAGACGATTCAGCCCAGTTAGTGAATTAGGTGAAGTGAAAGTTTTGGTCTTTTATGTATTTGGGATATTTTTGGTTTGCTGGGTCAAATCTTTATCCGATCTATTTGGTATGAGTATTGATTGGTATGACTCATAGTCATCAAAGTTCAATCTTTATGTATAGAATCTATTCAAAAGAGCTTTTTTATCCATTATTGCTCTGAGTGATGATTTGTTCTTGTGGAAGTATCTTTATCTGAATATTCGTTTTTTTTGTTTGTAAAGATTTTTCTTTGATTGATTTGGTAATTAAGTTCATCACTTACCTACTAATTAGTCTGTTTATAATACTTATCCAAGTTGAAAACGAATCTAGTCTAAATCTTGTTTTGGTTTATTTTTACTTCTTAACTCTTTATTCTCTATGCATAATTTACGATTTTATAGGCTGAAAATATCTTGGAAATTTTAGTATCTTGTGTTTGGTTATACTTTAATTAGCTGCTTCTTGATGGGAAGTTGACTTTTTTGGCTACTAGATCTGCAGCTACTTATCTAATGTACCATAGACTCTTTTAAAGCTTTCTTGATGAATGATATCTTAATTGTACTCATTTTGTGTGACTTCTGATTGCAATACTTCACAGATGTTGGCCAAATACTCTCAGAAGCAAGACATCGATGGCTTCGTCCTCCTGAAATCTGTGAAATTTTACAGAATTACCAAAGATTTCAAATTTTTACCGAGCCACCTATTACACCATCAAGTAAAGATTTTTTGACCCTGCTCGTGTTCAGCTAAAGTTTTTTCCTTTATAAACATTCAGTGTAGAATCAGATGAAACTCAAGAGTTCTAAGACTGATGTTCATGCTAAATCTCTGTCTCATTTTAGGTGGGTCTGTTTTTATGTTTGATCGAAAGGTGCTCAGATACTTCAGGAAAGACGGGCACAATTGGAGGAAGAAAAAAGATGGAAAGACAGTGAAAGAAGCTCATGAGAGGTTGAAGGTAGTAAATAAAACATATTTTGTTTACTTAAGTAGTTCTTTGAGAAGTATGGTCAATAGAGGAGCACTTTGTGATTCTTTGATTGATATATTAATATCATCAAGATGTTGGTAGGTAGGTGCCTATTAGTGATTTCTCTTGCTCATAAATATCCATGCAGGCGGGAAGCGTTGATGTTCTACATTGTTACTATGCGCATGGACAAGACAATGAAAACTTTCAAAGACGCAGTTATTGGTTGCTTCAGGAGTAAGCTTATTATAGCATTATAACTTTTACATCATTTGCTTGTGATCTTAAACTATTATGATAGATTCTCTCTCTCTCTCTCTCTCTCTCTCTCTCTCTCTCTCTCTCTCCTCTTATTTGTTAATTTAACATGAAGTATATTACCATATAGCTAATATGTCTTCGAAGTTGACAAGAACACACCTTTGCTAAGTCTCTTGTTCTTTTTCTGTTGGTAATGCAGAGAGCTTTCGCACATAGTTTTTGTCCATTATCTCGAAGTTAAGGTTTGACCCTATCCTGTTATTTGCTAATTACTCTGCCTCACTAGTTTTCTTTTCACTGAAGTTGACATTCAGAGAGTGAAATTTGTAAATGAATCAGGGTAGTAGAGTTTCTACTTCTTTTAACCGGATGCAAAGGACTGAAGACTCTGCTCGGTCTCCTCAAGAAACTGGGGAAGCCTTGACCAGTGAACATGATGGTTATGCATCTTGCAGCTTCAATCAAAATGATCATAGCAATCATTCACATACTACTGACTCAGCAAGTGTCAATGGTTTTCACACTCCAGAACTTGAAGATGCTGAATCAGGTGCTTCTTCTTTCATACATGATGTCACAACTACCTATTGAGGATTCCTTACTTAATTAGTCTCTTATCTTATGCATATTACATACATTCATTCTGCAGCATACAATCAGCATGGAAGTTCCAAAGTTTACTCTCATCAAGAACTTCAGCAGCCTGCATCAGGAGGAAGCCTTACTGGTTTTGATCCTTACTATCAAATCTCTTTGACGCGTAAGTTCTTGGTGACCTGGTTTTATGTTCTTTTTTTCTATCCAGTAAAAGCATAAGTTCCAGTAAACCATCTGATACCTCCAACCGGCACATGGTTTCTTACCTTTTTACCAGCCAGGGATAGTTATCAAAAAGAGCTTCGCACAATCCCCGTAACTGATTCTTCAACTATGGTAGACAAAAGCAAAACTATCAACAGTCCTGGAATAACAAATGGGTTAAGAAACAGAAAGTCCATTGATTCCCAAACCTGGGAAGAGATTCTGGGGAATTGTGGTTCTGGAGTTGAAGCCTTACCGATGCAGCCTAACAGTGAGCATGAAGTGCTGAACCAAATACTCGAAAGCTGCTCTTTTACAATGCAAGATTTTGCCAGTCTACAAGAGTCCATGGTCAAAAGCCAGGTATACACAATTCTGATGGTATCTGGCTCAATTTCTTCATTCCTCTTCCTCAGTTGTGCTGCTGAGTGTTTTCTATGCTGCTTTTCTAATTAATAGGCTATGTATTCATTGAGTATCTGAATACTTTTTCGTTTCAAACGTCTGCAGAATCAGGACTTAAATTCAGGACTTACATCTGATCGTACCGTGTGGTTCCAAGGACAAGGTTTACACTGCACTCAGCTTGTTTAATAAAAGGTTGGAATTTATTTGTCCTTAAAAGCTGACCTTCAATTTTTTTTTGTATCAACAGCAGATATGGAGCTAAATGATATAAGCAATCTAGCTTCGAATGAAAAAGCTCCATATCTATCTACGATGAAACAGCATCTGTTAGATGGTGCATTGGGCGAAGAAGGTTTGAAAAAGATGGACAGTTTCAATCGCTGGATGAGTAAAGAACTTGGAGATGTTGGTGTTATAGCTGATGCAAATGAGTCCTTTACTCAATCAAGTTCGAGAACCTACTGGGAAGAAGTTGAGAGTGAGGATGGGTCCAATGGTCACAACTCTAGGAGGGACTTGGATGGATATGTTATGAGTCCTTCCCTCTCAAAGGAACAGCTCTTTAGCATCGATGACTTCTCCCCAAGCTGGGCTTATGTGGGTTGTGAAGTGGTGGTAAGCACTGTTGATCAATTTATCTTTTCGGGTAGTCATAAGATAGGTTTGTGCTTATTTTATTTTTTTTTTTGCAAAAATTTTAGGTTTTTGTCACTGGAAAATTTTTAAAGACTCGGGAGGAGGCTGAAATTGGCGAGTGGTCTTGCATGTTTGGGCAAACAGAAGTTCCAGCAGATGTTATATCTAATGGTGTTCTTCAATGTGTTGCTCCTATGCATGAGGCTGGAAGAGTTCCGTTTTATGTAACATGTTCCAACAGATTGGCATGCAGTGAAGTGCGTGAATTCGAGTATAAGGTTGCGGAGTCTCAAGTTTTTGATAGAGAAACAGATGATGAGTCTACTATTAACATTCTTGAGGCAAGATTTGTTAAACTATTGTGCTCGAAATCTGAAAGCTTAAGCCCTGTTTCCGGAAATGACAGTGATTTGTCCCAAGTGAGCGAGAAGATTAGTTTACTGCTTTTCGAGAACGATGACCAGTTGGATCAGATGCTTATGAATGAAATCTCCCAAGAAAATATGAAAAACAACCTTTTGCAGGAATTTCTGAAAGAAAGCTTACACTCATGGCTTTTACAAAAGATTGCAGAAGGTGGAAAAGGTCCAAGTGTGTTGGATGAAGGTGGCCAAGGTGTATTACACTTTGCAGCTTCTCTTGGTTACAACTGGGCCTTAGAACCAACAATAATCGCTGGTGTAAGCGTTGATTTTCGCGATGTAAATGGTTGGACCGCACTTCATTGGGCTGCTTTTTTTGGCAGGTGAGTCACTTCTAGAAAATGTTCTCTAACTCATTTTCTTTTTCTTTATTTTTTATTTGAAACAAAGGTATTTTCATATTCAGGGAGCGGATAATTGGTTCACTCATAGCTCTTGGTGCTGCTCCTGGAACGTTAACTGACCCAAATCCAGATTTTCCATCAGGAAGCACACCTTCTGATCTAGCCTATGCTAATGGTCACAAAGGAATTGCTGGTTATCTCTCAGAATATGCCTTAAGGGCACATGTTTCTTTGCTCAGTCTAAATGATAACAATGCGGAAACTGTTGAAACGACTCCTAGTCCCTCCAGCTCATCTTTAACAGACTCGTTGACAGCTGTACGTAATGCTACCCAGGCAGCAGCTCGGATTCATCAGGTTTTTAGGGCTCAGTCTTTCCAGAAGAAGCAATTAAAAGAATTTGGAGATAGAAAGCTTGGAATGTCGGAGGAGCGTGCTCTTTCAATGCTTGCTCCTAAAACACACAAATCAGGACGGGCGCATAGTGATGATTCCGTGCAAGCCGCTGCTATCCGGATTCAGAACAAGTTCCGCGGTTACAAGGGAAGAAAAGACTATTTGATTACTAGACAAAGAATCATCAAGATACAGGTGCGTAATGTTTTGATAAAACCAAACCAATGTTCTTGGTTCGCTTAAGTTTCTCAAATTCTTAACGATTTTAACTGCCGATGGTGCAGGCTCATGTGAGAGGTTATCAGGTTAGGAAAAACTACAGGAAGATAATTTGGTCAGTGGGGATATTAGAGAAAGTGATATTGCGTTGGAGACGGAAAGGAGCTGGTTTGCGCGGGTTTAAGTCGGAAGCACTTGTTGATAAGATGCGAGAGGGAACAGAGAAAGAAGAAGATGATGATTTTTTCAAACAAGGAAGAAAGCAAACAGAGGAAAGGCTACAAAAAGCTCTTGCAAGAGTGAAATCAATGGTTCAATATCCTGAAGCTAGAGATCAATACCGTAGATTGCTAAATGTTGTCAACGACATCCAAGAAAGCAAGGTAATTATAATAATAAACTAACCTCAATCTCCTTATAATCAACAAAACTGAACAATCTTGATTCTTAACCTTTGGTTTATAGGTTGAAAAGGCTCTTGAAAATTCAGAAGCAATATGTTTTGATGATGATCTGATAGATATTGAAGCACTGTTGGAAGATGATGACACATTGATGTTGCCTATGTCCTCATCTATGTGGAACAGTTGAACTACCTCAAGCTTTATGTGATATTGTAGTATCACAGTATTATTGACTCATTAAACTTGTAAATTCTTATGTAATCACTCTTGTCATATTCTGTAACTGCATTCATTACTCTAATTTAAATGATACTATGTGAACATAAATATAACTTTTATAACCAAATATAGTAACCTTGTCATTAAACTGTACATGGCTTGGTTTCGATTAGTATACAAACTTTCTGTGTTTTTGGTTAAAAGAAATTTGACTTTTTCATTTCAAGTCACAAAATGCTTGGAAGAGAGGGAGATATCATGTTCTTGTCAAATGACTAAAAAGCCCTTTTCCTCTATCTTGTTCCGAGGCTCTCGTATAACAAGATGTAGCCATGATCAGTATTGCTTGAGTACTCTTGTGACGAACCAAAGAATGTCTGAACAGCAGATTCTTCAATCATTTCAACATTCTCATCGTCAAAGAAGAGCCAATGGTTATGAGATTTCACGAGGCTAACATAGTGACCATGGTTGGGTCCACTTCCGACATGAACCACGACTGCGAAGAGAGAGTACTCAATGTCCACATATTCATCCACTGTGTTGCTGAGTTTCAGTTCCAGAGGGAAGACAACTCTGTACGATAGCTTCTTGTAGCGGCCCAACTGTTCGATGTACTTGAACCGTTTCAGATGTATAACTAAGATGTGAGGCGGTTTCTTGATCTTCATTCTCTTCTGCGCTTCTTGTAAACTACACAAAATAGCATAATACAGTTTCAGTCATGAAACTGAAAAAAACTTTTTAAGGGAATTTTGAATGGTGCAGGACAAACTAAAGGACTTGAGTTGACATGTCGGAACAGTATTTCTTACCTGCAGCATTTATCACAGAAAAATTTGTCTTCAGCGTGTAGAGTCTCTGTGGAGCTGAAGTTTTTCAAACAGCTAGTTATCGAACTGTTCTGTTCAATATCAAGGCTTAGGTCTAGGAAAGTTTCGTCCCTTGCTGTTACTGTCTCACACCGCAGACACCTTGTCTCGTTGGTAAGTATACCCTGTAATGAGTGTGCACATGCCAACTTGAGATAATTGAAAAAAATTAAGAATAGGGTTTGTTCACTTTTGTGATTGGGTTTGCTTTGAGGACTAGAAAATGCAGGAAGTTAAGCTTTTATCCAGGAATGTTATTGATGCTTCCTGTATTTATACTGAAGGCAGCTATAAGTCCATGATCAAATATTTTTTCGCATATATATCTGGTATATAAATGAAGCCAAAAATGCACTGCTGGTACTTTTAGAAGAAAAGATATGCTATTTATTAGAAAGCACCTTACCTGAAAAATCTTGTGCACCCATGTAACAATAGGTTCTTTATGAACACCGTTTGCCTGAGGAACTTTCGGTCCATTTGCAATCTTTTCATGGGCTGATGAAGTTTCATGGTTCTTTTTTGTAGCTTTTGCTTCTTTCTCTAAGATGTCAACAAGTTCATTTAGCAGATAATTCAGGAACTCATGTGCATCCTGCGTGAGAATAGTGAGAGGATTGAATCGAAGTTTTGTTTACATAATATACTGTTTCTCTCACAATTTCAGTATCCTCATATAAATGGGATTTTGAATAGATAAGAAGTTATGCAGAGTACCTGATGCATATAACTCCGGAAAAGCTCATTCTGTTTCTTCAACCTCTGTACAAAGCGCTTTGGAGCAATAACTCCTGTTTTCTTCTTCTGGGAGCTTATCTATGGGAAAAGGAGCAATGAAATTAGTAGACATGTAGTTCATTTAAGAAGTAAACACCACCGCAATTATCAAGTAGATGATGACAGAAATAATCGAAGAAACATTAAGGATACATGAAAAAAACACGTTCATAGCTACATCTGCAATGCCATACTAGTAACACTAGCGAAATAAAACAAAAACCAGCCTGTGTAACAATAAAAAAGAAGTATATATTTCTCATAAGGAACCCTACTACATGTTTCACCACTCAAAGATTATTTTGCTGTCGTAGTAGAACATATCCATCCAATCCATCAAAAGATACAATAGTAAAACCATAACATAAGTCAAAAAAAGGAGTTATTAAAGAGTGAATGCTACACCAAATTGCCATAGCCCAGGATAAGAGAATCATATCAAAATAGCATCATAATTACCTGCGAAAACAAGTCTGCCAAGCAGGTCAAGAGATTCTCCTCAGCAGCAGCTTTATTATTCGCATAGTGTTCAAGCAATTGTTCACGAAAGGGAGCACAAAAATAAAGAGCCTGCACAACAAGCCAAAGGTTCATATATAACAAACGATTAGTGGAGAGCACTGGACTATGGTTTAGCCTTCTTCTAGTCCTGGAAACAGACCTAAGATCGAGAGAGAACATTCTACATTTATAAACCAAATTTCTCAAACACAGTCAAATCCGATGTAATTCGTAAGGTAAATGATCATGAAATCTACCAAAAGCAAAAAGATCCGTACACATGAAACTCAAAATGAGGATTCGAGAGAGAACGAGAGACCTGCAAAACACTGTTACAGTAACAAGTGTTGCCGAAATTTTCGAATCCGAAGTATCGTTCTCCTTCCGGGAACTGGTCTCCGAGAGCTTTCTCGAGTTTGGACCCCGCGGCTCCCATCAGACCTAGCCTCCGACCTCCGTAACACCGTGATTTCGTTCCCTGAACTCGTTCTGACTCCAATCGGAGAATCTAACAAGGAATGAGTCTAATCAACGAGGGGATGCTTCAGTCGAAGATGTTGAAATTGGCGAAGAAGAGGATCGAGTTTTTTCATATTATAATGCCAATGAAATGTCAATTATTCTTTGGATGCGGCTGTTCTGTGTATTGGGTGTATTCTGTTATATAAAATAGTATAAGGGTTAGATATGAACACATTTCACATTATTGAGGACAAAATTGCAATTGTTTTCTTTATTTCTTTGACATGAAACGCAACCGTATTATTCAGATCTTAAACCCTCGCCGTAACCGCAAATAAGAGACGACGGCGAGACAAACCCTAATGTTTCACGATCCAAAGCCTAGACTTCTTAACAAAAAATCTAAATACCATTTTTTATGTGTTCATCATGTATTCGAGTGAGATCAATTTGTGTATGTGTTTAGTTACGCTATATATAATTTTGAATAGGTTAATAGATAGATCACTACGATGAGTCGATGACGTACGAGGGCTAGAGAAGATTAGTATTACTACTACTTTCAATCTGCAAATGGTCTTCAACTTTGAGAGACAATCACGAGAATGTTGTTGTTCATATTGTTTTTTTTTTCGTTCAAAGTATTTGACATTTTATTTTTCTCTTGTCAACCAAAGTATTTGACATTTAAAATTCAATCCTAACGGTTTGATTTTTAAATATTTCACGTGATCTTTCAGGGGAGAGATACCAGAGAAACCACACGTCCGTACATGCCTATATATAGTAAGGTCATTAGCCACACGTACGTACTCATCAAAGAAGAAGTAGAACTCAAAAGGTTTTTTTTTTTTTTTTTTTGAAAAATCCTTACAAAGCAAACGACATTTTACAATCACTTTCTAATTTCATATGGGTTCGATGGATGCTTTAGCAATGGCGGGAGCGGATTATCAAGAATGGGGACTTAGTATTGAGGAGTGGGAGCTTCAAGAATCTGTAGTTCCGCCCCATTTGCTTGCTGAAGATTCTGAAGAAAAAGAAAATCATCGAGACAACGATGACCATGAAGTAGATGAAAAACAAGATCATCTTCGAGATGATAATGATGATAGAGTTTTAGATGGCTTAGCGATTAAACAAGTTGTCCCTTGTGACATTGGAGTTTCGGTTGGGAAATTGATTGAGCAATCTATCTCATACATGATTTTTCACCTCAAACAGCTTAAGTTCTTAACACTTCTTGTTGAGAACTTTTTGTTTAGCCATGTTCTTTATTTTATTTTGTAATCGTTTTAAGAATTATTTCTTTCAGTCAACCGTTTTAAGAGGTTTTGTATTCATAAAAGAGTGAGTTAAATGTAATCTAACTATTTTATTGTTTTCACAAAAAATGTATTGTAAGTACTTGTATTCAGTTTTGATAAATTGAATAGATTCAAGTAAACCTAACGTATGAATCTTTTTTGGCATTATTTGTTCTATATGAAAACTCAAACTCAATACCAAACAGAAATAAAGAAATAAAGAAATATCGAACAAAAGAAAATTCTTATTTGGCATTATTTGTTCTATTTAACATTAATTTGGATTAGGGCCAAATTAGGTATTTTCTTATCAAAAATTACAGTAAACACGCAAAAAAGATATTATTTTTTAAGCAAAAAATTATCTAAGAACGATTTGAATTAATATGCAAGTTTTTGAGTACTAGTGAATATGTTCTGAATCATACATATGTGTGTTATTATGCATTCACATTTATTCCTTCTGTAAGAGCTCAAAAGGGAAAGTGTCGTTTTCACGTTCCATCTTTCAAACGAAAGGAAAAAACAATTTTTTTGTATTTTTAATATTCACGAGAATCTTGACGTTGGTGTTAATATATATGAAGGGTTCCTATTATGAACACACCATGACGTTTGCATCAATACGTAATATCTTACGCATATATATTGGTACCATATGTACATTCCAAATCTCGTGTGCCACATTGAATATTACTTTTTTGATTGGATTCAAATTTATCTAACTCGATAATCAATCTTTAACTTCAACCTATAAATATATACATGATAAATACAACATACTATTATACTAATTAGTCGTCAAGTCGAAATCAATGTAAGCAGGAATATAAGTCATAAAACAAAACCTTCATTTCAGTGGTTTAGATTAGTCTCTATCGAGTTCGGTTTCAATTTGGAAAAAAAAAGATTACGCTTAATTTTATCTGTTCAATTTTAATTTGACAAATTTTAAGTTGATCTTGTTTCTACATTGGTAGATATATGAAGTTTTAAAAATTGTTAAAATTGTTAGAATTTTTAGATTTCACTGTTATTGATTTGGTAACATGCCCCAAAAAAAAAATTATGTGACCAACATCATAACTATCATTTATTGTCTTTTGACTTGACCCGAATTTTTTTTCTTTTTAATAGTGATACAAAATTAATTTATAAGACGAAACTGATAAAAAAATGTAAAACCCGACAAATCCAGCTAGTTGACACATAAACTTTTCGACACTCAAGTAGACATTGAACAAGAAAGAATCAGTGATCAGGTGGAAAAGCAAATTCCTAATGAATAACAAAATATCCACCAAAAGTATCGGATCAATCATAAAGACAATAAAGACAATAAATGTGAGCAACAAAGTGTCTATGAGCTCTAGTGAAGACTCAGCCCACTGCAGCCCAAATCAGAAGAAGACAAGAACAGTGCCAGCTATTGAAGAAAACAGAGCTGGCGCTAGTACGAAGGCGAAAACGGTCGAGAACGGATTCAAAGCTCTGCAATCTCTCACTGATGACTCAGCGTAGCCAGCTACACAAGCTGATAAGATTTGCTTTACTCCTTTAATTCTAGATTGTTCGATTAGGTCTATAAAGAGCAATATGTATCATCATTCATGAGATTAAGGAACTAAGAACATCTTTTACAGAAATACAAAAAGCTTCTTTTTCTCCTTCATGGTATCAGAGCCATTGTAAGCTCTAACAGGCGAATCAATGGCGACCACTTATCCCTTCCCGGATAATGTTCATGTTACCAGCTCCGTTACGCTCAAGCTAACAGATGGCAACTATCTATTGTGGAAGACCAAGTTTGAGTCTCTTCTGTCAAGTCAAAAGCTTATAGGTTTCGTTAATGGTGTCATCACTGCACCAGCTCAAACCCGTCTTGTCATCAATGGTGAAACCTCCAGCGAAGTTCCGAATCCCCAGTATGAGTCATGGTTCTGCACCGATCAGCTAGTCCGGTCATGGTTGTTCGGTACACTGTCTGAGGAAGTCCTTGGTCACGTTCACAGTCTAAATACGTCTCGAGAGATCTGGATATCTCTTGCAGAGAACTTCAACAAAAGCAGCGTTGCTCGTGAGTTCTCTCTCCGGCGAAACCTTCAGCTCCTGTCCAAGAAAGATAAGACCTTTTCTACTTACTGTCGCGATTTTAAAACCATTTGTGATTCCTTAAGCTCTATTGGAAAGCCAGTTGATGAATCCATGAAAATTTTTGGCTTTCTCAATGGACTTGGGAGAGAGTATGATCCCATCACTACAGTTATCCAAAGTTCACTAAGCAAGCTTCCTGCTCCGACTTTCAATGATGTAATCTCTGAAGTCCAAGGCTTTGACAGCAAGCTTCAGTCTTATGAAGAGACAGTCTCAGCTACACCACATCTTGCTTTCAACACTGAGCGGTCTGGCTATAATGTCCCTCCCTACGTTCCTAATCAGAGAGGTAGGGGTCGTTTTGGCCAAAACAGAGGCAGGAGAGGCTACTCAACCCGTGGCAGAGGTTTTTCTCAGCATCAATCCTCTCCACAAAACCCCTCAGGACAGAGACCTGTTTGTCAGATATGTGGACGCACTGGTCATACTGCAATTAAGTGTTACAACCGCTTCGACAACAACTATCAAAGTGAGATTCAGGCCTTCTCATCTCTCAGAGTCTCGGATGAAACAGGCAAAAAATGGTACCCGGATTCTGGAGCCTCTGCTCATGTGACACCATCAGCTAATACCCTACAGTCTGCAGCAGCTTATGATGGGAATGACACTGTCTTGGTAGGCGATGGAACCTACCTTCCCATTACCCATGTTGGCTCTACCACTATCAACTCCGCACAAGGTACCCTTCCTCTAAATGAAGTACTAGTATGTCCAGCTATACAAAAATCTATACTCTCTGTGTCCAAGTTGTGTGATGATTACCCATGTGGTGTCTATTTTGATGCTAACAAAGTATGTATAATCGATTTACAAACTCAGAAAGTGGTATCCAAGGGTCCTCGCAGTAAAAGGCTCTATGTGCTGGAAAATCAAGAAGAGTTTGTGGCTCTCTACTCAAATCGTCAGTGTGCAGCAACAGAGGAAGTATGGCATCACAGACTTGGATACTCAAACTCTAAGATTATCCAGCAACTTCAACTCAGCAAGGCCATTCAACTAAATAAGAGCAGCACTACCACAATTTGTGAGCCTTGCCAGATGGGAAAAAGTTCTAAGTTACCTTTTTTTGCTTCTGAATCTCGTGTTTTGCAACCCCTAGATCGTGTTCATTGTGATTTATGGGGTCCTTCACCAGTTGTATCAAACCAAGGTTTCAAATATTATGCAGTCTTTGTGGATGACTTCTCGCGATATTCTTGGTTTTATCCTTTACATTCCAAATCAGAATTTGCTTCAGTCTTTGTCTCCTTTCAAAAACTGGTCGAGAATCAACTCAATGCTAAAATTAAAGTCTTTCAAAGCGATGGAGGTGGAGAATTCACTAGTAACAAACTGAAAGCACACTTCAGTGAGCATGGTATTCATCACAGGATCTCATGCTCTTATACCCCTCAACAGAATGAGATGGCTGAAAGAAAACATAGACATCTTCTGGAGCTTGGGCTATCTATGCTATTCCACAGCCACACACCACTGAAATTTTGGGTTGAAGCGTTCTATACTGCAAACTACATCAGCAACATGCTTCCATCCTCTGTACTGCAGAACACAAGTCCATTTGAAACACTTCTTGGAAGCAAGCCTGACTACTCATCTCTTAGAGTCTTTGGATCAGCCTGGTATCCGTATCTTCGTCCTCTGGCTGAACACAAGTTTGATCCACGGTCTCTGCAGTGTGTCTTTCTCGGCTACAGCAGTCAATATAAGGGCTATCGTTGCCTATATCCTCCAACTGGCAAGGTTTACATCTCAAGACATGTTATTTTTGATGAGCAACAGCTGCTTTTCAAAGGAAAGTATCAGTTTCTGATTCCCCAATACCAAACACCTCTGCTGAAAGCTTGGAGATACACTGATCCCAGTCCTAACTCGGTCTCTCCTGCTCCACTACAGCTGCTACCAAGAGCAACTGTGGTACCTACAGAACAAGTGATTTCGGCACCAACAGAAGCAGCAACCCATGAGATCAAACCTGAAGCAATAATGCCTGAGACAGAACACGAAGAAACCCCTGCCATAGAACCTGCCGTAGTCATTGCAGCAACTGATGCAGAGAGAGGCACCATGGTTAACAATCACCCTATGACAACAAGGTCAAAGACTGGCATACATAAACCTAATACCAGGTATGCTCTTCTAACTGCTAAGGGTCACACTGAAGAACCTAAAACTATTGCTGCAGCCATGAAGCATCCGGGTTGGAATGATGCTGTTCTTGAAGAAATGAGGCGTGTTCATATGCTTAGCACATGGTCTTTGGTGGAACCAACTGAAGAAATGAATATTCTAAGCTCAAAATGGGTTTTCAAAACCAAACTTAACCCAGATGGTACTGTGGATAAGTTAAAGGCTCGCCTTGTTGCAAAGGGTTTTGAACAAGAAGAGGGAGTAGACTATCTAGAGACTTTCAGTCCTGTTGTTCGTACAGCAACAATACGATTGGTGCTTGCCGTTGCTACAGCCAAGGAATGGACGTTAAAACAACTTGATGTCTCTAATGCCTTTCTACATGGTGAGCTACAAGAACCTGTGTACATGTTTCAGCCGACTAGTTTCATTGATTCTGAGAAACCTTCACATGTTTACCGCCTTACCAAAGCTCTCTATGGCTTGAAACAAGCTCCACGGGCTTGGTTTGATACATTCAGCAACTTCCTCATTGATTTTGGGTTTGTTTGCAGTACATCAGATCCCTCTTTGTTTGTTTGGCACCACATGGGGAAAACTTTGGTTCTCCTTCTGTATGTTGATGATATCCTCTTAACTGGCAGTGACCAACCCCTCCTTGACAGTCTCCTTGCAGCGCTCAACAGTCGGTTCTCTATGAAGGATCTTGGCCCTCCACGATATTTCTTAGGTATAGAGATTGAGTCGCACACTGATGGGTTATTTCTTCATCAGACAGCTTATGCCACAGAGATTTTGCATCAAGCACAAATGAGTGATTCTAACCCCATGCCCACTCCTCTCCCAACACAGCTAGACAATCTCAATTCAGAACCGTTTTCTAAGCCAACATACTTCCGTAGTATTGCTGAAAAACTGCAGTACCTCACCATTACAAGACCAGATATTCAGTTTGCAGTAAACTTTGTCTGTCAGAGAATGCACTCCCCCCACAATCTCAGATTTCAGCCTTCTAAAAAGGATCTTGTGGTATGTGAAAGGAACACTCAACATGGGGCTTCCGATTTGGAAATCCAAAGATCTCAACCTCTCTGCTTACTGTGATAGTGACTATGCTGGTTGCAAAGAAACAAGAAGGTCTACATCTGGCTTCTGCATTATGTTGGGCTCAAACTTAATATCTTGGTCTGCAAAAAGACAGCCTACAGTCTCACACTCTTCCACTGAAGCAGAGTATAGAGCTATCTCATCTACTGCTCGAGAGCTCACCTGGATCTCCTCTCTACTTCGTGATATAGGCACCCAACAAGATCAGTCAACTCCAGTCTACTGTGACAATCTTTCTGCAGTCTACCTCTCTGCCAATCCAGCTCTCCACAGCCGCACAAAACATTTCGAAAAGGACTACCACTACATCAGAGAAAGAGTGGCACTTGGCTTCATTGAAACTCAGCATATCTCTGCCACAATACAGCTTGCTGATGTTTTTACCAAGCCACTGCCACGAAGATCCTTCACAGATCTAAGAACCAAACTCGGCATTTCCGTTTCACCCACGCCAAGTTTGAGGGAGGCTGTGAGCAACAAAGTGTCTATGGGCTCTAGTGAAGACTCAGCCCACTGCGGCCCAAATCAGAAGAAGACAAGAACAGTGCCAGCTATTGAAGAAAATAGAGCTGGCGCTAGTACGATGGCGAAAACGGTCGAGAACGAATTCAAAGCTCTGCAATCTCTCACTAATGACTCAGCGTAGCCAGCTACACAAGCTGATAAGATTTGCTTTACTCCTTTAATTCTAGATTGTTCGATTAGGTCTATAAAGAACAATATGTATCATCATTCATGAGATTAAGGAAATAAGAACATCTTTTACAGAAATTAAAAAAACTTCCTTTTCTCCTTCACTAGTCACCTAACTTATGTTTGTTCGTGCATGTCACTATGCAAATTTAATTCTTCGTTTACATACAGATACATTAATTTAGTTTAGATTTATGACCATGTGTTGGTCTATACTTGATGTAGCTGAAATTCATTTTTTCTTATTGATTTATGAATTCTACCATTCGTAAAGAAAAACACTTATACATTCTCAATAAAATCTATTGTTAATTTAATAATTTTTAAATTTCCATTTTAGGAAAAGGTTTGTAAGAGTCAAACAAAAGGACCAAAACAAGTCCGGATGGTGTACAAAAATGATATCTTGTTTCCAAATATATTAAACAAAGGGGCTAAAGTGATAATTTTTTACCATTAAGACTTGTTTCAACGTCTTTATTTGATATGTTTGTAAAGTACTAGAACTATGGTTTTGGATAAACTAATATTGTTTATGGAAATAAACAAATAGATGAAATAAATGATGAAGTCATAAAAAACAAGTAAAGAAAAAACAATTGAAAAGTAGTAAGAAGAACATAGATGTAGGATGAATTGAATCAATAAGAAGAAAACATTCAATATTGTTTGCCAATGAGTAATAGGCAAAACATTTTCAATCATTGGGTTAGAGATCACGTTTCTATCTACGAAGTATGTCATTTGTATGCTCTATACGTTTGTTGAAATAAACGATTTTTCACAATCCAAATTTGTTTTAGCTCTTTTCTTTGATATTTTTGGAAACATTTAAATTATATTTTTGGATAAGCTAATATATGGAAAAATAGATGAAATAAATAGATGAAAGAAATGATGAAGCTATAAAGAACCAAGTGAAGAGAGAAAACGAGTGAAGAAATAGTGAGAAGAACATAGATCTATGATGAATCAATGGATATATATACCAATTGAATGATATGTTTTGCCAATGAATAATGGGCAAAGGTTTTCTAATCATTGGGTTGGAGATCACAAAGTATATATTTTATACAAACGATCAATCATTAGTTTAAGAAATCATTTCTCTTATGATAATATGGAAGCCTGAGGCTCTAGAATTCTTGAAGGACCACAAAGTATGAATATAGTATATTAAAATTAAAATATTTCACGGATTTAAAAAAGCAGAATGAAACAATTTGGATCACTCTTCTCTTACTTGCTTCTAAAGTCTCGTACTTCTTTAGCACAATGTGTTGATTAAATAAATGCATGTTTGACATCAATATATTTTTTGAAAGTTTGAACCATTTTTCAGATCCCATTACACAACACCATTTCAGCGAAATAGTGTTGTGTAATCTATCGTCGGTTAGAATTTTCAAGTTTTTTTAGAGTTTTTTTTTTCTTGTTGCTCGCAAAAATTTTCTAGCTAATTTAAGAATTTTCGTTTTGAATTTATATAGGTATTCATTAGAAGTAAACTTAGAAAATAAAATAAAATAACTAGGAAAATGGAAACTCAAAAACATATTTATAAGAAGGGGTAATGAGAAAAACATACATTGTTCACCACAATACTAAACATTTCGGATTAGAATTAAGTGGAGACTTGCTATAACTGAAGTTCATCTTCAATTGCAACTGCCGAGTTTTAAAAGAATACAAAATATAGTTATCAGTGCAACTACAACAATTAGAACAATGAGGGAAATGAAACTGAAAAAAAACTTGTATCACACATTTAAGTATAGCTCGGTCTGTTGAGCTTTCAATAACCTCTTTTTCACCTTTATATCTTCGAAAAAAATACAATGTTTTAATCATACCTCATATTCAAACACATTGGCATATGTGTTACGTACGGAAAACTCCTTCAAGAATCAAGGGTGTTGTATATTATGAGCAAGTGACTTGGTGATATTTCTTTTGATCATTAATATACCATTCTGAAAAATAGAAAAAAATAGTAAACTTAATTCTTCAGAAAACCATATGACAAAACAATAAACAACATCATATATAGGAGAAATAAATGACTTTGATCATTATATGTTACTCAACAAGAAAAAAAAGAAAATACCTCATATTCTTTTAGAACCTCTGCATAGGTAAATGACTAGAAAAATCTAATCTAGTTTTGAAACTGATGGTCCTCCTATTTTTTACAACTCCAACAGCATCACGTCCATAGATACTTTAATATACTCGTCAGCTCTGCTTATAACGTCACGAATTGGATGGCAGGCCCAATTCTGACTAGTTCTCCGCACTACTTTTCTGCAGTTAAAATACTCTTATGCCTATTTAGTGAAAAACTGGCTGGCTCTGGCTACCAAACAAAAGATCCCCTACCACTTTTGAGGCCGATCACTACATAGGAACGATAGCGAAGCCAAGCCGTATAAAGGCGAGCAGCCCTTCTAGCAATAGCAAACGGCCTACTTATAGCCTTTTCCCCTTTATTCGGGAACTTCAACGGGTCGGCCCTTTACAAGAGTGAATACCGAAACAGACAATTCCAGATGCCACGTACTATCATAACTGTTTTTCACAATCGCATTGTAATAGACCGTAGTAAACCTGTACAGAACTTTTTGATATATGTCAATATAAATGCTCTAAAAAGTTAGAAAATTATATGGTATTAGTTAAAAACATTTCCAACGAACTTATGGAGCATACAACATACTTTATAGACAGAAACGTGATCTCTAACCCAATGATTGAAAAACATTTTCCTATATATCATTCATTGGCAAACAATATCATTGATAAATATATTTTCCTTTTATCTATTCATTCATCTTAGATTTATATTTTTCTTATTACTTCTTCAATCGTTCTTTCATTTTCAATTGTTTATTCATGGTTTTATCATTTATTTAATCTATATCTTTATTTCCATATAGTGAAGATGTTTACAAATATATCAAACAAAGGTGTTGAAACAAGGCCGGATGGTGAAATAATTGTTTTAGCCCCTTTGGTTGTATCTTTGGAAATAAGATATCATATATTTTCATCATCCATACTTGTTTTAATCCATTTGTTTGACTTTCACTAACCTCTCCTTAAAACAAAATTAAAAAAAAAACACTAAACCAATAAAACTGGATTTGATTAAGAATATCAAAATGGATTTCATTAAAAATGTTAGAATTCATAAACCAATAACAATAGAATCTAAAAATACTAATATTTCTTTCACCAATAACCCTCCCCTATAAATGATTTAAGTTATATGCGTTTAAGCGTCTCATATTTTTCTGTGGTCTGAATTCATATTGATTTTTTTTTAGTCTCAAGGCATAAAACTATTGAATCAAAGTGATTTTTAATTCACAAGCAATAAGAAATAGATCAAATAAATGATAAAAGCATAAATAAACATTTGATTTATTTGTATCGCAAGTGACTGGATTTCTTAAATGAAATAAACTAGATCAAGATTTAAATTTTATTTCTATCAATTCTAAAAGAGTAACAATAATTGCATTCCACATAATTTTAAATATTACTGTGGATGAGCGCTCATGTGTTTTTTATCTTCTGTAAATTTTGTAGAATGATATAAATTTTGTAGAATGAGGAGGATGATTACTTGAATCTGTTACAATAAAAATTGGCTGTAATAATTTTTAATATACGCTATTGCATCCTATTTTGATTCAATGTAATTTAATGAGTTTACAGGATTCAGACATCAATACTGGACTGATGGATCTAATGACTCCTTCCGACCATAGATTATTGCTTGAAAGACTGGTTAAACCGTCCATTAAGGTTATGGAGATGCTAGCATCCTCCAAAGCTCGCATACATGAAAACCGTGGACATGATATTCGAGTGGACGTGGCTAGATGTCTCTTTCATAAAGATCATCAAAGTAATCGAAGGGCAAGATTCGGTTTTTAGCTATTACAAATCTTTAAAGTTTGTAACCCAAGCTATATCTCTTTTTTTATGTTCTTTTAAAAAACTGTATGAGGTTACGTTGTAGCTTGTATGAGAACTTAATAATCATAATATATAATTAAAACAAAAACTATGAACAAAAGCTAGAGATTTTCCAAATATAATATTTAGTGTCTTTAAAATAATATTTTATTGTTGACATAAATGTTAGAATATCTCACATCCGAAGTGGAGATAATTTATAATTTCATACCATGCGAGAAATAATAAGTTTACAATTCACAAATCAATTAAAAATAATTTAAAAAAACACATATGTTTTATATATTATTATTATTATTATTGAATTATCTCCATTTTCGATATAGGCTATTCTAACACAAAAACGTTATTGTAACTGATATTATGTGTGTAGCAACCAATTATAAAAATGGAACATCTTCACATATAAAATGTGAAAAGATATAAGAAATATCCTTAATATATTCTTCTTCTCGCATTTGAAACTTGTTCGGGTTGTCCCATATACTTATTCACAAGAATTGTTTTTAACTATGGCTGTAAACTTAAAATTAAAACCCTTCATTATTCAAAACTAAACTGTGAGTGAATTTAAGAATAGTAAATGATTTTAGGAAAATTAAATTTTAATTATTAGCTTTTTTGTTAGTAAGAACTTAAATTAATTTTAAAGTATGTACAACCCTAAAAACACTTTACCAATCGCCTTCGTTGCTTTTAGGTTGTGTAACGTACATTCCCACATGTGTGTATTTACTAAACAATCCAATAGAGCAACTTTACCATCTTATATTACCCGATTTTGTATCCAGTGTGTTGCGCAGAATTTTAGTTTAAAAGCTTTCTTGTTGAATGTAAATATAATCATTCGAATTTTAAAAGATAAATCTATATAAAAGCCAAACTTATTTTACTAAGCTATATAGATACAATATAAATATTGTCGACAATAAAATTTTCTTGACAAAACAACAATTCTATATATTTCACATGGTAAAGAAATTACTTAAGAACATCGTTGTAAGAATAAACGACATCGGCGATTATCACATGACCATTTATCCCTAAGAGAGTTCCTTCCATATTCATATCCCATGAAGACATCTCTTTAAATGTTATGACGTTGAATGTCGATCGTTGACCTAATTATAGAGTTCAATTATCATTAATGTTGATGCCAACATACCGCTATCTCACATTAAATATGAATATACCAAGTTTCATGAATATTATTTGATGTCATGTCGCTACAGTGGGTTTGACGAGCATGTTTTAGCCATCAAAGCAAGTGCAGCGTGCCATAAGATAATTCTCGACCAACTCATAAGATAATGTCCCTATTTTATTTCACTTATCATGCTTACATGGCTAAATGGTTAAACCCAGCGATGAATCTGATAATTCGTCCACTGATCCATATCATGTATATTTTTAAAACTCATTTGTTTCACACAATAAATGAAATCTGAAAGATTTTCTTTAGTCATGTGCATTATATTTCTAAGATTTAATATTTTAAACACTTTTTTACTACCATGCATTTCTTTCGTCATCTTCCACGATGCACTCGTCGCCTCCTAGCATTTACTTTCTTTTTACTTTATATCAGGTCACATATAATATACTTATATTTCCTCCTTCATATCTTGGAATATTTAGTCTTCTTTGATGAGTTGCATGATCTTCTTGTTGAAGTGAACATAATAAAATCTTGGGGATATACCCATTTTTTGTTGTAAATTTCTTTTACCGTATTGTGGTGCATGTAAAATTTGCTTCCTAAATAACAAATCTCATATCTTGACTCGTTTATATCCAAAGACATCGAATTTCAACGTCAAACTTTACACTTTATCTCTTCGAACATATAATTTGACGTATATTATGATTCTAAATAGTACTATGTATTTTGGTTTTCTTAAAATGTGTAACTTATTCTAACTTTAAATTATGTGTATATTTCCTATAACAAAGCTCTTCTTATCTCCAATTAAAACTCTACAATCTAGCATTACAATTACAAAAATAATAATAATAATTGTTTCTTATTCACAAATTTTAGTATTAGACAGTTTTTATTATTCGATTAGGTTATTTTACTTTTATTTAGAAAACAATAAATAATATGGAAAAAATCTATTATTTTAATTATTTAACTTATACTATAATTGTAAATAATAATATGCACAATATCCTTTTAATTATTTAATCGGTAACAGAAAGTTATACTTTAACATTAACAAATACAGTCTCAAATTTAGATATGTGTTTTCCGTCAAAAATGATTTTTTCTTTAAGAAATTTTTTCTTTAGATATGTATAATTTAATCGGTAACGGAAAATTATACTTTAACATTAACAAATACAGTCTCAAATTTAGATATGTGTTTTCCGTCAAAAATGATTTTTCTAAATTTTTTATTTATTATTTCAAAAAAATTATCTTAATCCTTCTAAATAACTGTAATTCTGAAAAATAATTGTTCAACGATAAATAATATAGAACAAATTCTATTATTTTAATTATTTACTTTATATTAGAAATCTAAATAATAATATGCACTGAATCTTTCTAAATTTTTAACCCTTAACAAAATTTTATAATTTAACAAAACAAATATAGTTCAAATTTTAAATATGTATTTTCCTTCAAAAATGAATTACTTCTTCTTTTGAGTAACAAAATTTTCTTTTGTATTTATTATTTCAAAAAACTCTTTTTTTTCTTTGTCCTACTAAATAATTGTACCTCTTGAAAGTAATTGTTGTTCCATTAATTATATAATAATTTTTTTCCTGTATCTAGTCATTTTAAAATTACAAATATTTACACATTAATTATATGTACAGATAGAACTATATAATTTTTATATTTATCAAATCTCTATTGACATTTTGTTTCAACTTTTTGTGTTGTATTTTTATTATTTCAGTTTTTTGTTTTTTTTTGTTAATCGATGTTAAACATGAAAGTGTGAGAATTAATTTTAGTTTTGATGTTCTTAAATTTTAATAAGTTATGTAGATCCCACAGAAATGGATAAAATATGCTGATGTGGACTAGAAAATGACCCACGTGTTGCATGGGGTTAGTACCATATTATTGTTTAGTTACTATTTTCTTTTCAAAATTTAAGTGTTTACTTATTTTTTATTTTTTTATCACAGTTGTAGTCTAAAAGTTTATGATACTGTTGTCGATGTGTTGCCTACGTATAAACTCGCATTATGCATGCTATAGACAAAAATGTTGTTACTTTAGTTTTCAGTAAAGATAATGAATTGATTTCAAAGATTTAAATAAATAGAATTCAACATTTATAATCTTCTAAACAATTATATTCTTAATTTTTTTGTCTAAAATAAATATTTTTTAAATATATAAATTCAATGGGTCACATTAACCGTTAGTAAACTTTTAGTAGTAAAATTAGTGAGAAGTTTAAAAATAATTAAAGATGGCCTTAATATAAGTGATAAAAGTTTAAAGATAATATAAGTGACAAAAAATTTTTAAAAAATCAATTGATGACATCATAGTGGTTTAAATATTAAATAACCTAAAATATTTTACAATAAAATAATTATATAAAAAATTTAAATTAGTAACAATATAAAAATAGAAAATTAAAATAATATTATGTTTGCCGCCTTCATATGTGTAGTATTTGTTTACTGCTTTTTCTTACTGTATTTTCATTTATTTTACTTAATTCATTTTTTATTTAAATAATATTTCTATTAATTATAAATAACATAAGTATGCACTAAATAAACATTTTAAATATATTTTAATGTAAAAATAATAGTGTTTCTTAGGTGGACACCCTAAATGAAGAGATAACTCTCCTATTATATATATAAATTAATACTAGATGAATACCAGCGCTATACTCTGAGATTTTTTTTTTCTGATGATTTGTTAATAATCATTTTATTAAATTTTTTGTTTGTATTATAATTTTGACCCTCGTATGGAGCCTAAATTGGTTTAGGTAATTACATTAGCTTATTTTGCTACCGTTGTTTTGCTTATGTAAGAGTTGGTACAGAAAAGTGGGCGATGAATAAGTGATGTACATAGATGGTGGAGGTATGTGTTATTTTAAAAAAAAAATTCAATAAATGGATGGAAGTGACTATAAATAGTATAACCCCTCACTTTGTTAGATATAAATCGTGCTTCCAAAAAACATTGAAGGATATAAACGATGAAAATCGTGTGAGCTACAATTCAATCATCAAAAGAAAAATTGTTAGTATATATGTGATGTTGCTGAGTTGTGTAACTGTTGACACATTGACAGATGTTGTGATACAACTGCTGTGACACATGAAACATAGACAATGAGTTAGAATCATCACAGATACAGTGTCCGCTTAAAGAGAGATTTTGTTGAAGCTTGAAAATCATCAAAGTACAAATTACAAGGTGAGCTTGAGTTCTAAAATTCAGTAACAAAGAGGGAGATTAAAAATATATTTGTAACTGGTTGTTAAATTAAAGATTGGTTGATACAGACTGCAACAGAGGAAATGTGTGTGACACAAGAGTTGATTCATAGTACAACAGAGGCGAGTGTGTGTGTGTGTGACACAGTCGTCTGTCTGTGACATTAGAGCTATTGTCGAAGAGTTATTACAGAAGATCCAATAAGAAGAAAAGTGTCACGTTGGCTTTGAAATCATTAGAAAAGTCACGAGGGCTTTGTTTCACAGAAAAACCTAATCTTGAGGAGCTTAGGGTTCTTACTCTTGAAGAACATATAAATATAACACATCTGAAAAAAATAAAGGTTGTGCGTCTAGGGTTTTGATGAGAGATGCACTCAGGTGTGTGTGACGTCGTCCCATCAGAACAGATAGAGAGATACGTTGGTGGTTTTGTTGAAGATCTACACTCGTTGGAAAAGAAAATTAATGGTAGTCTTCTTTAATCCAAGTAGATAAGAGTGGTAGGCACAAGTGTGTGTTGGATACCATTGGCAAATGTATTTTGCGTTCTTATTCTAGTGGATTGATTCTAGATTTGGTCCTGGAGATGTAGGTTAACCAAACCCTATTAACAATTCTTTGTGTCTCATTTACTTAATGCCCTCATGTCTCCTTACGCATCTCATAAGCATCTCCATCATACAAGTTAATAAATCTAGCACGCATCTCATTACTTCAAGCATGAGAACATTAGGACGCAACATTATGTGGAAATTAATATTAATGGATGATCCATGGATATGGGAATCATATATGATACAATTAAAGTCTTTTAGTCTAAACCTTCTAGCTAGGCTAAGGTAAATTCATTTTTGGTGTCTATAAATTTGGTTGTGTTTTTGATGGTGTGGTTCGGTGGTTGTGTTGTTATGTGTTTGGCATCAGAGTCATGGCAGTCTAAGCTCTGGCTCTTCTCATCTTAAGAGGTAATATGCCATAAAGTTGTTTTCTACCATACGTTAGTACAGAGAATATGCTCTATGGTTGTCATTTCTTAATGGATCCTCCACATCAGAAATCGAACTAAGCTAAGATAACAGAGTATAGAGAAAAATATATATGAGGTCGTAAATCTCGAAGTACCTTGAGGCTTTTTAGATATAAAAAGTGTGTTGCTTCGGTTTGCGTAGCTAGTACATCTTGATTGCTTTCTTTATATTTTTAACACTTAAAGATAAAAAAAACAACTTATGGATTGTTATTACTTCAAGGGTTAGAAGAAAGTTAAAGTATTCTGTCTTGGTTTATGGTCTCTACATACACTATGGAAAGTACGTCCACTCTGTTTACAACACTTTCTTTTAGAAAATCAACTTCCTAAGAAGTAGATTACTTATATGAAGTATAATATGTGAGTGATGAGAGTAAAATTCTTAATACTCAACTTCTTTTACTTAATCCCTACAAAGCGTTCACAAAACCAAACTCTAATTTTCCAAAAATCATTAAACAAGTGTTTGTCCCTAATAAACATACTGCAAAGGAACTTGTTCTAGCCTCTCAGTTAAAGCAACATCTAGTTTAAGCAACAGAAACTGAACAAATGATTCTCCTCCGCCTCAACGAAAGGATGATTCACCACTAGAGAACCCTTGGCTATACCCATCTTCACTATGGAGCAATATGCTTGGCGTTAACTTTTCATGGAAGAAAAAGTTTACCTGTAGTAGCAAGAGTTGCTCTCCTTCACACAAGATACAAAGAATACTAGCACGCTTGCATCGCAACCATCCAGACGACACTAAATGCTGGCACCATCTTTGTCACCTTGTTCCCAAATTTCAACGTGGCGCTAGAAGACCGACAAATTTACCAGAATATGCAGATCCAACTACAAATCACAGGCGCTCCACAAGTTGGAAACACATATGCAGCAACACTCCATCATCAAATGGCATACAGGATCCATAACCATGCTATGGATCTAAGTCTCCCACGAGATACTGAAGATGTCTTACTCATACAATTGGAGTCACAACATAGTCTGTCATGCATCCATATTACCAGACAAATCCCTAGAGACGAGCTAGTCAAGTTACTCTGGGAATCATGGGTAACTAGTTACGAAAGACTCCATGAAAGAAGTACACCAATACAATCGGTGGATTCCTCTATTTACAGGAGAAAAGACGGAGCTGTCAAAATAGCGTTTAAGACACAAGAAGCAAAGTCAAGACCTATAACTTTTTGCACCGAAATAAATACAATCACTCCATTCGAGGAAAACCTAATCATGGAGCTAGATACACGTTTGTCTGGCGTTCAAATTACATCATTTGATTCACTGGAGATCTCATTTACTCGTTCATGGATGAATCTGATAACAAATTTTTTGATGTTTGTGATTGCTAGAAGTGTTTAGAAGAAAGTTCAAAGGAAGAGGAAATTCCAAGGCGAAGAAGAAAAAAGAAATCCTCACAACAAATCTCAAAGAACGTTATGAATCAGGAGGTCCACAAGTTGGCCTTGTTGGAGAACCAAGTGGAAGAAATTTTGAATACTATGTCCTATATTCAAGTAACGTAACTCCAATAACCCCGAATCAAGAAGAAGTACAGTTGAGCTACATGTTTAGTCCTTCATCACAACAAGATCCACCATTTCCGTCAAACGAATTTGAAGAAAACAACATTAAACACTCATGAAAAATCCAAAATCCAAACATAAAAAATCCAGACGGATCGGTGAAGCAAGTCAGTGCGGCAGAAGTAATCCTAAATTGGTAGTCAGAAAATGTAGCAACCCAAAACTATCTTTTGAATAAAATTGACAAAAAGGTAACCATCTTGGACCTCTCCATAAAAGAAATTACAAAGAAGATATCCTTTCTCCACCAAAAACTCCTCCAATTAGCCACCACTGTTTCCATAAGCTCTCCCCTCATGTCCCAGAAACGGTCAAAACTAAAATCTCTCAAAACTTAACTAAACTCCCTACAAAATCAACATAAAACACAAACCTCACTGCCATATGACATTTTTACACCTTATCCCATCTACACACCATTCTACACAGTCTAATCACAACTCCTCTCCTTTTCACAAGACCCAAGTATATTTGGATTACCAACACATGTATTTCCGAACAACATACCATAAAAAAAAAGAAACCTTCTGAGAAAGAAAAAAAACCTGAACCTAAACCCAAAACATCAAAATCCCAAAACCAACCCAAGAGGAGTGAACCACAATTAATGGTGGAACATGTCAATCCGATCACTAATTTTCTTGCGAAAGTAGCAAAACAAGAGAAGGGGTCTAAGAAAAAGAGTGTGGTAAAAGAGAAGGCAAAAACACAAGATGATGAAGTCTTGATCCTAAACTTCATGATATCGTAACCTACTATAAAAGATGAAGATATTGAAAGTGACGGAGGACATCTATATGAAGAAGGACAAGAATTCAGAAGATCTCAATCAGAATAGAATCCAAAATTCAGCACAGGACCACATAATGGTTTCTCGTTTGATGATATTTCTCCTTCAAAATGGAATGATAAAGTCTATGAGATGCATGCCTGGTTGACTAAACAACTTCTCAACCCAAGAGCTGTTCTACCCAAAGTTATAAATAACCTGGTCTCTAAATTCCAAGGACGCCTCATACAATGGTGGATAAGTCTAGGTCAATATCGACAGCTACAAATAAGACAATCTTCAATAGTCGATGTTTTAATTGGACACATCCATAACGAATTTCTTGGTACATAGGAACATTATATTGTCCAACCAAGAGAAGAATATCTTAGCATGAGGTGCTGCTCATTCAAGAGAGAAAAAATTAGAAAGGCATTATAAGAAAATGTCAAAAAGATTATATGCCCCGAACGGGATAGATGATGTCAATCTCAAGCAAGCGTACATGAATTCACTTCCAGAACCACTTGGAAATGAGACATTAAAGATATTATCTCTCATGAATATGAACTTCAACCAAGGTTCACTTGAAGACTTATATCAATTATCTTTGGCGGCCCTTGAAAAGTTATGCAACCACTAGAAGTTCTTCAAACAACTTCACGAGAAAGGAAAACATCTTGGAAAAATATGTGACCGTCTAGAACTCTTTATCAAATGCAGAGAAAATAAGTGTACCTCCTCCACGAGCCATAAAAACGAAACAAAATTCAGAATGGCAGAAGAGATATCCACACTTGTCTACCAAGAAAAAATAGAAATTCTTCAAGAAAAAAATGCAAAGAGGCTTTAAAAAATCAGATAGGTGTTATATCTGCAAGAAGAAAAGACATTACGCAAAAAAATATCCTAACAAGAAAAAGAGAGACAATTTTCTTGGATATTTGGCTCAAATCGAAGATATAGACGATTCAGATATTGAATATATCTTCTCCCTTGATGATGAACCAACATAAGAAACAGTCTTTGCAATGGAGATGGAACAAGACGACGAATCTTCAGAAAAAGATACAGAAAAAGAAGAAGATGCAGATGATCAATTCATGCTATTTGACATCTACACGTTTGATGCATGCAAGGTAGAACAGCCCAAAAAAGGAGAATTGGCGTACTTATCACAACCGTCATCAAATGTCAAGATCTACATCTTCCCTACCAAGTTTGATAAACTCATAACAGTGATCGCATATTTTGATACGGGAGCTGCATCTTTCATCATCAAACCAGATATCCTCCCAGCTTCATACTGGAACTCATGCTCGGTAGCTTTCAAAGCAGCTAATGGCCATATCTTCCACATCTCTCTTATCCGTAAGCCTATCTACATCCAACTCTTCCCTGGCTATATGATAAAATCCAAAGTATATGGTTCTGAACTCCTAGGAAAATATTTTATACTTGGATTTGATGTTCTTTATAGCCTTCAAAGAATTTCATGACATCCAAAAGGTCTTAAAAACAGAAACCACCTATTACCTTGGACAACAGTGTCTCATCTCTATCCTATGGAGATTCCAAACCCCATCAAAGAAGAGATTGCAAAGACCTCTTGTGCAGTTTTTCATCCGGAGTTTCTCAAAAAGGTTTCATCACCATTGTGGAAGAACCCTGACTTCTTCATATCCTTACATTTCAAGAAGAATGAAGATATCAACCCAACCAAAGCAAGCCATCTAGGAATGAGCCCAGACCATTACAATCTTGCGGTTGAAGAAATTGACCAACTCTAGAGGGAATATCGCATTGAAAAGACTACTTCACCTTGGGCATGTGAAGCATTCTATGTCAACAAAAAAGCTGAATAAATACGAGCAAAGTTAAGACTAGTCATCCACTACCAACCACTCAACCACTTTCTTGCTGATGACAAGTTTCCTCTACCAAAGAGATAAGTTTTATTTCAAAGACTTCCACAAGCACAAGTCTTCTCCAAGTTTGACCTAAAAGCAGGATTTTAACAACTTGGAATTAAACCAGAAGATAGGCCGAAAACAAGTTTTTGTGTATCGGATCGACATTACCACTGGAACGTCATGTCTTTTGGATTAAAGGTAGCACTTTCACTGTTCCAGAAAGCTGTGATCAAGATATTTGAGCCGATCCTCCCAAACCTCTGGTATGCATTGATAATATTCTGTTATTCTCCTCGGACATCGATTCTCACACCTTGTTGTTAGCAAAGTTCTACGATATTGTGCAAAATTATGGTATCATGCTCTCGGAGAAAAAGATGGTGATTGGAGAAAAATAAATTGACTTCCTTTGTATGCATATCTCAAAAGGACAATATCATCTTTAGCCTCACATTGCAACACAACTTAACGAGTTTCCAGATGAAAAGCTCGCTTTCAAGCAAGTTCAACAGTTCCTTGACATAGTCAATTACATGACAGATTTTATCCATGACTTAGAAAGACACATGTCAGTTCTCTCTACCCAACTCAAGAAAGATGTCCCTCCATGGAACCAGAAGTGCATAGAAGCAATAAAAGAATTGAAACAAATTTCGAAAACTCTACCAGCCCTGAAAATCTCATCAAACAGAAGAAGAATTCTGCAGACAGACGCAAGTGATTGCTATTAGGGAACAGTACGATAGGAAAAAATAAAAAAAGGAAAAGACATATATGTGGATACAAGAGTGGAGTCTTTAAAAAAAGCGAGAAACACTACCACTCTACTTGCCTTTTGACTGCAAGTATCTCCTTGTAAGTAGAGTGGTAGTGTTTCTCGGTTTCTTTAAAGACTCCACTCTTGTATCCACATAATGTCTTTTTCCTTTTTCATTTTCTTCCAATAGTACTGCTCTCCAATAGCAATCACTTGCGTCTGTCTGCAGAATTCTTTTTTCTTTTGATGGGATTTTCAGGGCTGGTAGAGTTTTCGAAATTTGTTTCAATTCTTTTATTGCTTCTGTGCACTTCTGGTTCCATGGAGGGGCATTTTTCTTGAGTTGGACAGAGAGAACTGACATGTGTCTTGCTAAGTCATGGATAAAATCTGCCATGTAATTGACTATACCAAAGAATTGTTAAACTTGCTTGAAAGAGAGCTTTTCATCTGGAAACTCGTTGAGTTGCGTTGCAATGTGAGGCTAAAGATGATATAGTCATTATGAGATATGCATACCAAGGAAATCAATTTCTTTTTCTCCAATCACCATCTTTTTCTCCGAGAGCATGATACCATAATTCTACACAATATAGTGGAACTTTGTTAATAGCGAGGTGTGAGAATCGATATTCGGCGAGAATATCATAATGTCATCAATGTATACCAAAGCGTTTGGGAGGATTGGCTCAAATATCTTGATCATGGCTTTCTGAAACAGTGAAGGTACTACCTTTAATCCAAAAAGCATGACTTTCCAGTAGTAATGTTGATCCGGTACACAAAAACCTGTCTTCGGCCTATCTTCTAGTTTAATTCCAAGTTGCTAAAATCCTGCATTTAGGTCAAAATTGGAGAAGACTTGTGCTTGTGGAAGTCTTTGGACTAAAATTTCTCTCTATGATAGAAGAAACTTGTCATCAGCAAGGAAGTGATTGAGTGGCTAGTAGTTGATGACTAGCCTTAACTTTCCTCGTGCATATCCAGCTCTTTTGTTGACATAGAATGTTTCACATGCCCAAGGTGAAGTACTCTTTTCAATGAGATCTTCTCTCTGGAGTTGGTCAATTTCTTCAATCACAAGATTGTAATGGTATGGGTTCATTCTTGGATGGCTTACTTTGGTTGGGTTGATATCTTCATTCTTCTTGAAAGGTAAGAATATAAAGAAGTCAGGGTTCTTCCACAATGGTGAGGAACATTGTTTGAGGAACTCCGAATGAAATGTTGCACAGGAGGTCTTTGCAATCTCTTCTTTGATGGGGTTTAGAATCTCTATAGGATAGAGATGAGACACCGTTGTCCAAGGTAATAGGTATTTTTGTGTTTAAGACCTTTTGGATGCCATGAGACTCTTTGGAGGCTATGAAGAACATCAAATCCAAGTGTAAAATCTTTTTCAGGGAGTTCAGAACCATATACTTTGGATTTTATCATATAGCGAGGGAAGAGTTGGATGTAGATAGGCTTACTGATAAGAGAGATGTGGAAGATCTGGCCATTGACTACTTTGAAAGCTACCGAGCATGAGTTCCAGTGTGAAGCTGGGAGGATATCCGGTTTGATGATGGAAGATGCAGTTCTCGTATCAAAATATGCGATCACTGGTATGAGTTTATCATACTTGGTAGGAAAGATGTAGATCTTGGCATTTGGTGACGGCTGGGATAAGTACGCCAATTCTCCTTGTTTTGGCTGTTCTACCTTGCAGGCATCAAATGTGTAGATGTCAAATAGCATGAATTGATCATCTGCATCTTCTTTTTCTGTATCTTCTTCTGAAGATTCGTCATCATGTTCCATCCCCATTGTAAGGATTGTTTTCTATGTTGGTTCATCATCAAGGGAGAAGATATATTCAATATCTGAATCATCTATATCTTCGATTTGAGCCAAATATCCAAGAAGACTGTCTCTCTTTTTCTTGTTAGGACATTGTTTTGCATAATGTCCTTTCTTCTTGCAGATATAATACCTATCTGATTTTTTAAAGACTCTTTGCGTTTTCTTCCTGAAGAATTTTCATTTCTTCTTGGTAGAAAAGTGTGGATATCTCTTCTACCATTTCTTCTGAATTTTGTTTCGTTTTTATGGCTTTGACATTTTCTCATTATGCATTTCTAAATCTTTTCTCTTAAATAAGCATCACATCATGCTAAGATATTATTCTCTTGCTTGGACAGTAGAGTGTTCCCACGTACCAAGAAATTTGTTGTGGATGTGTCCAATTAAAGCGTCGACTGTTGAAGATTGTCTTATTTGTAGCTGTCGATATTGACCTCGACTTATCCACCATTGTCTGAGGCATCCTTGGAATTTAGAGACCAGCTTACCTATGACTTTGGGTAGAGCAGCTCTTGGGTTGAGAAGTTGTTCAGTCAACTAGACATGCATCTCATAAACTTTATCTCTCAATTTCGAAGGAGGAATATCATTGAAAGAGAAACCATTATGTGGTTCTGTGCTGAATTTTGGATTCCATTCTGATTGAGCTTCTGGATTCTTGTCCTTCTTCATATACATGTCCTCTCTGTCACTTTCAATATCTTCATCTTCTACAGTAGGTTTCGCAATCATGATGTTTGGGATCAAGACTTCATCATCTTGTATTTTTGCCTTTTTTTTTTTACCACACTCTTTTGCTTAGACCCTTTCTCTTGTTTTGCTACTTTCGCAAGAAAAGTAGTGATCGAATTGACATGTTCCACCATTAATTATGATTCACTCCTCTCGGGTTGGTTTTGAGATTTTTAATGTTTTGAGTTTAGGTTCAGGTTCTTTTTTTTTCTTAGAAGGTTTTTTCTTTTTTTATGTTATGTTGTTCGAAAACAACATGTGTTGGTAAAGAAGAAGATGATCCAAATATACTTGGATATTGTGAAAAGGAAAGGGGTTGTGATTGGACTGTGTAGGGTGGTGTGTAGATGGGATAAGGTGTAAAAATGTCATATGGCATTGGGGTTTGTGTTTTAAATTGATTTTGTATGGAGTTTAGTTAGGCTTTGAGAGATTTTAGTTTTGACTCTTTCTGGGACATGAGGGGAGAGTTTATGGAAACAGTGGTGGCTAATTAGAGGAGTTCTTGGTGGAGAGATGATATCTTTTTGTGATTTCTTTTATGGAAAAGTCTAAGATGTTTACCTTTTTGTCAATTTGACTCAAAAAATAGTTTTAGGTTGCTACGTTTTCTGACTGCCAATTTAGGATTGCTTATGCCGCACTAACTTGCTTCATTGATCTGTCTGGATTTTTTCTGTTTGGATTTTGGATTTTCCATGAGTGTTTTATGTTGTTTTTTTCAAACTCTTTTGACGGAAATATTTGTTTTTGTTGTGATGAAGGACTAAACATGTAGCTCAACAGTACTTCTTCTTGATTCGGGGTTATTGGCGTTGAGTTACTTGAATATAGGACATAGTATTCAAAATTCTTTCCACTTGGTTCTCCAACAAAGCCAACTTGTGGACCTCCTGATTATAACGTTCTTTGAAGATTTGTTGTGAGGTTTTCTTTTTTCTTCTTCGCCTTGGAATTTCCTCTTCCTCTGAACTTTCTTCCAAACACTTCTTACAATCACAAACATCAAAGAATTTGTTATCAGATTCATCCATGAACGAGTAGATGAGATCTCCAGTGAAACAAATGATGCAATTGGAACGCCAGGCAAACGTGTATCTAGCTCCATGATTAAGTTTTCTTCGGATAGAGTGACTGTATTTATTTTTGGTGCAAAGAGTTGTAGGTCTTGACTTTGCTTCTTGTGTCTTGAACGCTATTTCGACAGCTCTGTCTTTTCTCCTGTAAATAGAGGAATCCACTGATTGTATTGGTGTACTTCTTTCATGGAGTCTTTCGTAACTGGTTACCCATGATTCCAGAAGTAACTTGACTAGCTCGTCTCTAGGAATTTTTTCTGGGAATATGGATGCATGACGGACTATGTTGTGACTCCAATTGTATGACTAAGGCATCTTCAGTATCTCGTGGGAAACTTAGATCCATAGCATGAATATGGACCCTGTATGCCATTTGATGATAGAGTGTTGTTGCATATGTCTTTACAACTTGTGGAACGTCTGTGATTTGTAGTTGGATTTGCATGTTCTGGTAAATTTGTGGATCTTCTAGCGCCACGTTGAAATTTGGGAACAAGGTGACAAAAATGGTGCCACCATTTAGTGTCGTCTGGATGGTTGCGATGCAAGCGTGCTGGTATTCTTTGTATATGGTGTCAAGGAGAGCGATTCTTTCTACTACAGGTAAACATTTTCTTCCATGAAGAGTTAACGCCAAGCGTATTGCTCCATAGTGAAGATGGGTATAGCCAAGGGTTCTCCAGTGGTGAATCATCCCTTCGTTGAGGTGGAAGAGAATCATCTTTTCAGTGTCTGTTGCTTAAACTAGATGTTGCTCTAACTGAAAGGATATATAACAAGTTCCTTTGCAGTATGTTTACCAGGAACAAACACTTGTTTAATGACTTTTGGAAAAGTAGAGTTTGGTTTTGTGAAGGCTTTGTAGAGATTCAGTAAAAGAAGTTGGGTAATAGGGACTTTATTCTCATCACTCACATATTCTACTTCATATAAGTAATCTACTTTTTTGGAATTGATTTTCTAAAAGAATGTGTTGTAGACAGACCAGAAACCAAGACAGAATCCTTTAACTTTCTTCTAATCCTTGAAGTAATAAAAATCCATAAGTTGTTTTCTTTTATCTTTAAGTGTTAAGAATATAAGGAAAACAATCAAGAGGTACTAGCTACGCAAACCGAGGCAACACAACTCTTTTATCAAAAAAGCCCAAGCTACTTCGAACTTTACGACCTCATAGATATTTTTCTCAGTATTTTTTTATCTTATTTTAGTTAGATTTTTTATGTGGAGGATCTATTAAAAAATGGCAACCATATAGCATACTCTCTGTACTAGCACATGCTAGAAAACAACATTATGCCATATTGCCTCTTAGGAAGAAAGGAATCAGAGCGTAGACTACCATAGCTCTGATACCAAACTTACAGACACATAGTGGGTACAAGCACGAAGGAGGTTTAACATGATCAAATATACGACACTTGTATTTGAGAAGTGATTATGGCAAAGATTTATTATAAAGAAAATTGTTTATACAAAAAAAGGAAATTTTATTATTTAGAAACTCTCAAAGAGATTACAAAAAAACTTTTAAGATTTTATTTTTCATTCAAGTTATGATGATAATTCTTCACCAAACTTGGTATTTATAATGCAAGCTCCAAGAAATATTTCATAGCATATTCCGTAAGATATTTCTTATCTTACATTACAACCACAGCTTTATAGAACAACTTACTTTTGGCAGTGGAAACAAATGGGTGGGAGCCAGGGACTCGAAACCTCAACTCTATAAATTTCTCCCGTGGCAAATTGAACATTGACCGCTTCAGGAAGGAGCTTAGTAGTATCTATGATAGTGAACACTTTCCCCACCTCCATGTTAGTCATGTTGATAGTGGAAGGATGAAAATAAATGGGGTGACCAATCATACCACCAACATGCTCAAAGCTTTCAATAGATAAGAAGTGTGGAGGAACACCACGGAATTCTAACCAAACTAATACTTCAGTAAGTTCCAGCATTGAGGGATTAAGCCATGGTACCCATTCGGCTACATACATGGTTTGGCCTTCAATGTGCCAAATTCTTTGGCTAAGAACACGCTTAGAGTTTCAGAATTCGAAATCCTGATAAGAAATGATCTAGGACCAAATTTGGAAGCTATATTGTCTCTGAACCTGTTGCTCCAAATACCATTAAAGATAGCGTGAAGGGAACCTGGAGATGGAGGATTACATGGAATTGACCTATAATGAACGATTTTCCCAGCGTTTGTGGTTGCGAGTAATCACCTCATTAGGGATTTGGACTCAAAGCTCTCCAGAATCTTAAAGAAAACTTGTTGTTGCAGAAATTAAAGCCAAAGAACGTTGCTCTTGAAAACAGAAAGCTCACAGAAATGGAGGTTTTGTTCTCTCAAAGGTGAATGAAAGCTTGGTGGGTGGTGGCTACAGGAAAAAATCATGCAAAGGAATATTCAAGAAGCTGGGAAGCTCAGTAGGAGGGAAACTATCTCATGAAGATTGAAGAGTTGTCACCGGAAAATGAGAGCTTGATTGTCAAAGAAAACAAATTGTGAAACATTATTCAAGAAGCTGGGAGCTCAGAGGTAGGTGACTTGCTTGTCAGAAGATGATGGAAGAATAATCAGCAGTGAATGAGAGATTGGTTGATGAAGAAACCAAATTGCATAGCACTATTCAGGGAAGTGGGGTCTTCAGAGAAAGAGAGGTCCATAACGTTGAGCCGTTGACCATTAACCTTTTTTCACTCATTGACCTAAACAAATGCGAAAAGAAAACATAAAAGTAGAAGGATTCAATAATAAATCTTTTGCGTACAGCTTATATTGAAATATCTAAGAATTAATGGATCATCTATTGTTTATTAATTATATATTCTGGTCACTGTATCTGCTGACAGCAAAAATATAATAATTCATTAGATACTTTCTTTTTTTTTTTTTTTTTTATATAGATTTTTGGGTTCAGAGCTTACGTTGTAAGATTTAAGTTTATGTTTTAGGCTTAGAGTTTAGTATTAGAGTATTTGCACCGAGGGACAATTGTGATAGAAAAAATTAAGAAAATAACACTGGAGATTTCAGATTTTTTTAAGTGTTTTAAAAAAGTTTGGACGATTTTGCCTTTCATATAACTGTTACGAAAAGTGTGATTTTTCTCCGATAACATGTTTTTATTTGTCATGTTATGTTGTTGTGTGTCATGTTATTCTCTTACACGGAAGTTAATTATATAGAATGTAGATTAAGTGTTCAGTATTGATTACACATCTAAAAAAAAACATATTATGTTACCAAAAAAAAAACATATAAAAGAAAACATTTTACAAAGAAAAATCACGCTTTCCGTAACAATTACATAATTTGCTTTTATCTTATTGTCATTTACCTATTGTTTTCTCTCAAATTTTGTCATTCACCAAATTCATTCTGGAGTAATATATATAATGTTTTAAGATTTATAAAGTAAGGTTTTATGATCTAAATTTTGCGGTTTAAGTTATAAATTTTATACTATTATAATATATAAAAAATCTGGGCTAAATTTCTAAATTTCCTTTTAAAAATTTACTATATAATTGACGCTATACAGTTTTTATGATTTTTCCCTCTAATTATAGTAACATGTTTCCGTCCCCCAATTAAGCCCACTCGTATTATGAACACATCTCTGTTTCTCTTTGAAAATGTAATTTTTTAAAGTTTAGTTGAATAAATTGTGGAAAACAATTGTCTCCCCTCTCCTACCAAAAAATAAAATAAAAAGTTATAAGTTCAATCATATAAAACACTATGCACTAAAAACAAAAAATTTAAGTCGGGTTCGATCCATACGCATACCAATTATATACATCGATGGACCCTTGGGTGTAACTTAGGATAAACATACAAGCATAAATATTTCCAAGAAAGTTAAATTAATTTATCACACTAAATAATCCAATTATCAAGAAGCAAAAGTTAAGATGACAACCAACCAAAATGCAAGAACTGTGTTCTCTAGACAAATCTTAAAGTCTAACACAAAGCTATAAAATAATACTACCAAAAAACATTGTTTATGAACAAAACTAACAATGAAATTTAATGTCCATTAACCACAAACAAACAACAATAAATATGTTCAATAATAGTAAGTAACTCTATCGGCTACTTTGCCTAGTGACAGACATGAACTGGATTTTTGTACGTAAACCTACGTACTGGAGTATAAAGTCAAGAACTTCAAAATCTAACTATTATAGGCTTTACAGCAAACTACGGTTCCCAGAACCGAAATAGAATATTGGACATATAATACATTTAGTCGATCTAAAGAGCAAAGAAGATCAGAGAAATTATTATGCCACATGCTTACAATGGGAATGATAAAATCGTCTGCTACTTTCTTGATTTTAACATCAAGTCATCCATCAAGTCATCAACCATAGAAAAGTGTTATTGAAACATAAGGCATGGTAGGGAATTCAAGAAGATTCATTGCACTTTGTAAATAAATACACGTGCAATTCAATAGAGTTCCAAGCTCTATCAACTCTGTATGACTAAGAGACCAAAGGATAGATAGTAGTAATACCATAACATAGGCATTTTCAATTAATGTACTGTAAAAAAGCAAGCCAACTGGTACAATTGGTAGATTAGAACACAGTAATCATCATTCTATGATATAACACAAGACAAATACATTCGAGTTTCATGTAAACTACTAACATCATCTACATGAGACTCCAAGATGCATCCATTAAATAAAACGAGATGGCTTATGATACATATACAAGCACCAAAACAGAGATAATGGGTATTTTAAACACACAATGTAATGTTCCAATACCAAGGTAAAATCAACTTTTTTATGAGTGTACAATGCAGAATGTTATTTTGCATGTTTAAAATGATCAAATCAGTCATACACATTGATGGACCCTTAATTAGTTAAATCAATTTATCACACTAAATATTCCTTTCTTAAAATGTTACATATTGAATAAAAAAATGGAAATAGGCAAAATGTGCAAGATATATTGAAAGGTTCTATATAGTCGTACTACCTCAACATGGACACTTTAATTTAGCAATTAGTTATGTTGTTTCTTAGAAACATAATCGAACAGAGACATTTATACTCTGTTCTTTGATAGTAACTCAATGCGCTACTTTGCCTAGTAACAAACATAAAAGTATAAGACTGGAATTTTACATAAACCTTTGTACTAAAGTAGAGAGCCAAGAACTTCCAAGTCTAACAACTATTATAGCAAACTACGGTTCCTAGAACCAAAAGAAAATATTGGACATACAATACATTTAGTCAACCTAAACAACGGAGAAGAACAGAGCATCTACTCCACATGCCTACAATGAGGATGATGAAAGTGTACTTATTTCTGATTTTGACATCAATCATAGAAAGTGTTACTGAAACAAAGAAAAAATATGGAAGGGAAATCAAGAAAGATGCATTACACATTCTAGTGATTCAGTGATTTCCAAGCTGCGTCAACTCTTTAAAACTAAGAGCAGACCATAACAAATATATTTCCAATCATTGTATAGTAAAGACTAAGCTAACAGGTACAATTTATAGAATTTAAATACAGTAATCATCAATTAATAATGCAAAATACCAATATACCAATATACCAATCACCAAGAGTTTAGACTTTAGAGCATAACGCAAAACAAAGACATTCAAGATTCAAGAAAACTACTACCATCATCTACATGAGTCTCATGAACGTTAAAATAAATATCTACAAGAGACTACAAAATGCATCCATTCCATAAAATGAAAAATCTTATGTTACATAGAAGCACCAAAACATAGAGAATTAGTATTTTATACACAATCTAATGTTCCAATACCCATAAGTAAAATCAACGTATGCTGAAAATGATCAACAAGGGTTTAGAGCATAATGCAAAACAAAGACACTCAAGATTCAAGCAAACTACTACCATCATTTGCAAGAGTCTCATCTACGTTCAATATAAATATGCACAATAGACTACAAGATGCATCCATTTTATAAAATGAGAAACCCTATGATACATACAAGTACAGAAACAGAGATAATGATGCATCCATTTTATAAAATGAGAAACCCAATGATACATACAAGTACAGAAACAGAGATAATAAATATTTTAAACACACAATATAATGTTCCGATACTCAAAGCAAAATCTACCTTTTTATCAATGGATATGTTAGCAATAAGTTTCTATAATCTGACGGATACTAGATCAATGAGATTAATAATTTCAAGACAGCTATGCAAGATACATTTTTAGTTATGAATGGTGCTTAGATTTACATTTCTAATATCTTTACTTTACGTAGATATATCACTTAACTTAAATATGTAATTTTCGCATATGTCAATTTATCACAGACAAGTCGAGAAAAGCATATACCTGGTCATAGAATTTTGCTACACTTAGAAATCTCCTGATTATGAACACCTTTTTCAAGCATATACCTGAACAAATCAAAATTGTTATTTACTTCACGTCTCTGTCTCATACGTGTGATTTTCATAATAGTATCAACTAATTACAAACAAATTTGAAAAATACATACCTGTCAAAGAAGTCTGCTACACTTGAAATCTACACTTGAAATCTATTCAGAGTCTATCTATTTGAACGCCTTCAGATACCTGAGGAAATCAGAATTAGTTAGTCTTCATTACATGTAAATGCTCCTATACTTACCTTGTTTATTGAAGCTGCTGGTCGTATTTTCTATCGGTAAATGGTCTTTGCTTAAAGACAGACTCTTAAAATGCTCCATAATCTTTTTCAAGTATATTTTTCTTATAACTTCTTCAAGCCGTGGGTATATTAGTTGCAGGTTTTGTCTTTATCTTAACATGTTGGTCGTTTTTACCATCCAACAAGTCTTAAAACCGCTCCATAATCTTTGTCTGGTATCTTTGTCTTATGAATTCTTTAAGCCGTGGGTCTACTAGTTGCGGTTCTGTCTTTATCTTAACATGTTGGTCGTTTTTACCATCCAACAAGTCTTAAAACTGCTCCACAATCTTTGTCTACTATCTTTATCTTAACATGTTGGTCGTTTTTACCATCCAACAAGTCTTAAACCTTTCAAAGTCTTTGTCTTATGACTTCGTTAAGCCGTGGGTCTATTAGTTTAGGGCCAGTCTTTATCTTAACATGTTGGTCGTTTTTACCATCCAACAAGTCTTTAAACCGCTCCACAATCTTTGTCTACTATCTTTATCTTAACTCGTGGTCGTTTTTACCATCCAACAAGTCTTAAACCTTTCAAAGTATTTGTCTTATGACTTCGATAAGCCGTGGGTCTATTAGTTTTAGGGCCAGTCTTTATCTTAACATGTTGGTCGTTTTTACCACCCAACAAGTCTTAAAACCGCTCCACAATCTTTGCCTGGTATCTTTATCTTAAGACTTTTAAAGTTTTTGGTCGCTTTTACTAGCCAATAAGTATGCGGATCCAGTCTTTTTTTGTCAAGTACTTTTGTCTTCTGCCTCCTTTTAAGCCGTTGGTCTATTTCCAGCTAACAGGTGGTCGTTTTTACCATCCACCCCATTTGTCTTTTGACTCTTTTTGTCTTATCATTTTTCTAAGCCGGGGGTAGTAAAATTGTGAATTCCTTTTTGATTCAGTCTTTGTCTTAAGACTTATTAAGCCGTTGGTCATTATTCCCCATCCAACAAATCGAGACCGATCAACAGTCTTTTTGCATCTCCTCACATGCATGCACTACCCAGCCAATAGATCCGATCCAATTCACAATTTTGCTTGGGACAATGTCCCCAAAAAGAATCTGACAGAACACTATAAGATTAGTGCCTGCCCATGATCTTTTTTGGGTTTTGGAAGAAAAACAAAAACAGAAAAAACTTAAACCAAAAGTTCACAATATCCCAAAATCAAGAATCCGCCAAGGCTTTGAAATCCTATGAAAACATGAGTTTTTTTTTTTTATTGTTGGACCAAGAAACAAAGATCTTGATTCCAAAATCGCAAGACAAATGTTAACTGTGAAAAAAACTCATCGACGAGAACTACTGATCATAATACACTTTCGTTCTCTCGTTCGATTTCAATCCTCAAAAACTGAAAAACAAAACCAAAAACCAAAAAATTGAAATCGGGAAAGACAGAGATATATACATACCTCGACGACGGGTTTCACGCGGAGACAAGCTTCGAACCCTATAAACACGAAATGTAAATACAAATACTCAATACAGAAACTTGGAAACCCTAAGAAAACAAAATCGCAAAAAAAGATGAGGAAGTAATCTAACCTATCACCACAAGGAAGAAGATGAAACCCAGACGATGTCGGTAGTTTCACGCCGAATCAACCATCCTCCATACTAGATCAATACATCATAAGATCGATTAAACAAGTTCGCCATCTATAAAAGAGAGAAATTTTGGGAGAAAACAATAATAATTGTGGAAAGATTTCGTTCATCCTGATAATGTTATATAGTTGCGTCTTGACATCCTAACGCGTTTTGCTAACGGATATATTGACCGTTGATCCTCCAATCGGATGGTCCTGCGTTTTCCACGTGCACCATGAAAAATATTAAAATTTTAATTCAAATTAGGCCTAATAGAGTTCATGCTAGGCCCAATAAGGCCCATTGATTCAAATTTCAAATTTCGAACTCCATCTCTTGCGAATTTTTTACCGTTGCTTCTCTTCATACGCCACTTCAAGGAGAAACCAACATAGTCAATCTCACTCCCAAAGATCCTGTTAATGCAGAGTCTATGTCGCAATTTGTGAATTTTCTCATCTTTAAAATCGCGGCATAACTTAAACTTTATTATCTAATTCCGTGAATTACATATATCAAACTTTTCATTTTTTTTTGTGTGTGTGTTTCAATTTTACATAGAAATTTTGAGTATTGTTTCTTTACTTCTTGAGGTTGAGCAAAATCAATGGTGATACACTTTTTTATAAGATCGTTTATGCGGAAATGTGAAAATCAAGTTAATAAGATTGATTGTGCTCAATTTTTCACTTTTTCACATAACGTTATTGCGAATGTACTTTTTATATCTTGACCTGAAGTTTTATGATACCGTCGGATTGGAACAAGTGTTGCCGGCGATCGAGCCATGGTGCACATCGGCTCACACGAATGCTGCACTGCATGGTTCCCTTAAGGGAAACTTGACCATCGTCGATGAACGTACTGGAAAGAAATATCAGGTCCCTGTCTCAGAGCATGGTACCGTTAAATCCGTTGATCTCAAGAAGGTATATAACGACTTGTTATTCTGAAGTCATTTATTCACTGTGGCCCTTAGCACTAGGAAAAGATATTGATTCTTTGTATATTGTGTGTGTATAAATGGATTTGCATGTTTGTTGTGTAGATAACGACAGGGAAGGGTGACAAAGGGCTTAAGTTATACGATCCTGGTTATTTTAACACGGCTCCGGTTCGATCTTCGATTTCTAACACCAATGGAGATGAAGGAATCCTACGTTATCGGGGATACCCAATTGAAGAGTTGGCTGAGAGAAGTACTTATAATGAGGTTGCTTATCTCCTAAGTAAGTCTTGATCATCTTGTAGCGTCTTGTTGTTGCTTTGTTTATTTTACTTTTGGGGCATAATTTTTGGACAAGCAAATGTTTCGATCATAGTATTGCTAGTGAAACGGAGATGAAGCTTTATTGGATTAAAATTTATCATCTTTAATTTGTGGGTAGTTCTTGAAATTTTTGTCTCCCTTAGTGTTTAGTTTTACCTCCTTTTTTTCTTGCAGTTTTTGGGAATCTACCTTCACAAAGTCAGCTAGCTGATTGGGAGTTAGCAATTTATCAGCATTCAGCTGTGCCACAAGGAGTATTGGTGAATTTCTTCTACTCTTTCCTAACTTTCTATGGATCTTGGAGCTGAGATGATTTGTGAATGTTTTCGCAGGATATCATACAGTCCATGCCTCATGATGCACACCCAATAGGAGCTGTTGTCACTGCGATAAGTGCACTTTCCATCTTTTATCCTGATGCAAATCCTTCTAAACATGATTAATTAGCTAGAGAAGTACGTAATGTTACTAGAATTGTTGAAAACACCTTTTCAGTTTTCATAACCTAGTTCCCCTTCTCTTTTATAACTTTTGATCAGTACAGAAAATATTTTTAATCAGTACAAATAATATTTTCAACATCTTTTGATCTCTTTTTTGTTCATTTTAGTTCGATTTTTCGTTAATCAACGAAAAACTTTGGTTCCAATTATATTTGTTTACCATTTATAGTCACCATAACCAGATTTTAAAGCAACGACCAAATTTATATATTTAATTCTTCTAGATGAAGAATCTCACTTTGTAAATCATAAAGATAGCGTAAATCATCCACACGTATTAGGATTTAATAAAAAAAAAAGTGCACCAGAGTAGACTAGATACAATTGTCTTTAGATGTGCGTACGTAAGCATGAACTAAACGTGCTCCAACAACCAAAGCCCACCTATCACATTTGCAATTTGCTTCAATTATACTATGCATGGCCAATCTGCCTTTTTGTTTTATTTTTGAGCAGCGGCCATCTGTTATTGATTGAGTTCGATTTTTCGAGATGGGCTTTCGTAGCTTTTCGATTTTTTTGTAAAAATATAAATTTTCATAAGAAAGTGAATTTTCGTTCCCTTCTAAAAGGGATACGCCTTCAAAATCATGAATTCCAACACTGAGGACTAAGAAATAAAAAAAACTTTTTCTCTAGAATAGTTTAAAATGAGTCTCAGTCCAAATCGATTATGAATTAGATCCGAAATTTACTAGTTACGAAAAAGTTTAAATTTTATTTAGTTCATATCGATTTAACATATTAAGACATTTTTGAATTTAACAACCAAAAACTGTCATAGTTTTATAAAAATATAAATAAATAAATGTAATATGTATATGCGTGTTAATGTTACGAGATAATGTGGGTAATCTAACTGTTTAAATTGTTTAATCTTTTAACAAATAAGAAAATTTTACAATTAACATTTAAAAAACCTTCTCCTGTCTAATCGTCCTCCTTTTTTTATAACCTAGTTCTCTAATAATATCATCAAATACTAGAATTGTAACTGCTTTAGCTCGATATTCATTCTTAATTTCGACATTTAATGTTGAGATTCGACCGTTTTGATACGGATGCAATGGACTCGGATTGAAATAGTGACTTTGGAAGTGCTATGACTCGAGATGGGCAATCAGGGTTCCCTCACCAGTTCGTATGGGATTTTATTCTTCACTTGTCTTTGATGCTAATAGGCTTTTCGTACGCCAACAATATGCCCTCCAGTTTTCAAGCGAACTGCTCTGCTCAGAAAACTAATTATTGCTTAGCTGAAATCATATTGTATTAAATTTTCGAATCCATCTTGTCAAAATAAATGATTGGAATTCTGCCAGAAGTTTGACAATTTTTCTATGTTAAGGTGCACATGCTTCTTGAGACATGTTTTTTTATAAAAGAGTAATTTCCACTCCCTTCAGCTGCTTTTATTTCGTAACGTACGTCTTCGAAAGTCTATGAAAGGTAATCTCTCATGCTTCACTTGTTCGTTCTCTATGCAATTGTTTCTACCATGCTTTGATTAAGTACTAATTAAGATTTAGATATATGTAGGATCAGTTTGAATTATAAATATATCTTCAATCGGCTTATATATAGGATCAGTTTGTAAAAATCGCTTAGACTGATCAAAATTGTTTTAAAAATTTTAAGTGATTAACTATCAAAACTATATAGTAGGTTAGCTAGGCCGTCTAAGCCAATTCATAATATCTTTAATTGCAATGCGATCTTCGTTTTCCTTTTCTTAGTTAAAAGGGACATAAAGTGATATATAATGAATATAGATCAATTTATTCACTGCCAAATGTTTTTCAAAATTTAATATGGTATCAACCCTAAACATATGTTGCCACAAGTCAAACAAAAATTGATCCGATTCGAAATCTGTCTGGTCTATATAACAAGGAATTAATTCTATAATGGTATTATGTTGAAATGAATGGTTGGAATAATATTTTCGAGAAATATAAGCTAGTTCATTTATTGTCAACTTGATTTTGAAATCTATAAAACTTAATTTACTTACTATTAGAGAACAATCTATCAAGTAGGGTTTATTACTACACTCGAAACGGGATTTGGTTCGAAATAAACCGATAAGAGACATCATTTTGATAATGCGTGTCATAAAACTAATATATATAAAAATATGAACTAATTTCAATCATTATCAATTAAATTTTTTTTTCTGATAAAAAGCAACAATCAACATCACAACCATATATTAGTACTATATTATTTTTTGTTAACAGCAACTAAACCACAAACTCTTTCTTTCTGATTCATTTATCAACGAAGCAAAACTACGCTGTGCCGCTCCTTGAAGGTCTTCATTGTCAATTAGCTTGAGTTGAAAGCTTATCAAACTTTACAAATGCTTAAATGGTAAAAATATAAAATGCTCCAAAGATTGTGCATTTTAGTATTGACTTCTTTTATTTTTTTTACATGCAACTAGGACATAGGATCTAATTTTCGTGGATCCGGAAGCCTTTTTACTATTTCCTTCGGGAACATCTCTTTTCCCAAATAGACTCCAATAAAAAAAAAAAAAACATCATTAGTCTGGAATTTGAGATCCCTAGTTATATAAAAAAATCATATATTTATTAACATTTGATGCATTTTCCTCTTATGAAGAATTATAGTGTTCATGTTCACTCCATACTCGTGTGATTATAATCCAAATATGAAGAAAGTAATCGGATTCAAACTAGATCCATATATCCATCACGTGAAGCTCATGTATTTTTGGTAATCCATATTTACTCGTTTAATATATTCTGTCCGACCTTTTTATCGTCTTTCCGTCGCGTAAAAGTCATTGAGACTTTAAAACGGCGTCGTAACCAAAATGCCTGTGTATGGCCCACCAATCCAACGACCAAAACATAAATTCCACGAGGCATTTTGGCAGGTGAAGTATACCAATATTTTTCATTGGTAACCAATTTTTTTATACATTTTTTTCACCTTTTTTCAAATAAGTACACTAAAATTAAGAAGATGATAACCAAAGATGAATAATAGTTACAAGGTAAAAAAATAACATATTCCATAATAGTTAGCGAATAGGACTTTGTGATAAGAAACATCGTAAAATTTAGTTTATTTCATTTTATCGTTTTTATACATTAATATAACTATTTTTATGGTTTCTTATAGTTTTTATATAACCTCGATTTTAAATTAATATATTAAATAGACGTTAAAAAGATTTGCTGGACTATAAAAACTCAACACATATTTAAAAATATCTGACACTTCTAATGTTATATAATTCCGAATTCACATATATATATATATATATATTGTATAACGATAAGAATTTACATTGATAAGATATTTTCATATATATTTTTATTTGAAGAGTTTACACCTCATCGATTCATAGGAAATACATAATATGAAAATATCTTATCAATGTAAATTCGTTATACAATATGTGTGAATTCGAAATTATAAAAAGCTGAAGAGAAAATTATTGTTGTTCCCAAAAGAGGCATAATCATGTTGATGTTTATTATATTGTATGGACGAATCATTTATGGATCGAGATTTATCAAACGACCTACCAAAAATAATATATACTCAATAAGAAGATATAAATGTTCAATCAGTTAAAATTACTATTTTGGTTTGTTAACTAGATATGAGAAGTTTAGTTTTGTGTTTAAAAATGATGATTAAGGCTTTTGTGAATCCCTCGCAACGTACTCTTACCAATATCTAATTTTTTTTTTTTTTAAACACTTATATGAGTTAGAATTTGAATTCTAACGTAGTGAAAATACTAGCATAAAACAATATATAATAAAGTATAGGTCCTCGTTACCAACAGTTAATTTTGAATCTCAAAAATTTTAAACTGGATCTTACCCAAAAAAATGCATATATAACACGAGGATTTTTGGCAGGTCACCAACAAAATCATTTTAAAAGTATGAATGAATTATTATACAATAGTAATTGCATTTTTGTGAATGTTAGCCCTACAAAATTCAATATGGTGGCACTCATCACTAGAGACCAAGTCGGTCCAACTCTATACCTTCCACACTGCTTCCTCCCAGCAACAAAAGGGGTATTATCGTCATTTCACATGTCACATGCCTGTGTTAATGTGACATTATAAATAACAAGGTGAAACAAGGATCCATGCAGAAACAATTAGCATATTTACAAAACACATATTAATTAATTGTTTCTTCTTCTCCTTCTTCTTCCTTGCAAATGGATACTTTAGCTTCAAACTCTTCGGATCTTAGGAGCAAGTCAAGTCCCGGAACGACGTCGTTTAGTAACGTGTATCTCCTCACAACACTTCAAGCCCTTGCGGCCATTTTCCTCTTGATGATATTCAAGAAAATGAAGTCATCTTCACGAAACAAGAAGTTGCATCCTCTCCCGCCAGGACCCACCGGTTTTCCAATTGTTGGAATGATTCCGGCTATGCTTAAAAACCGTCCAGTTTTCCGGTGGATTCACAGCCTCATGAAAGAGCTTAACACGGAGATAGCTTGTGTGCGTCTAGGAAACACTCACGTGATCTCCGTTACGTGTCCTAAGATCGCACGTGAGATTTTCAAGCAACAAGACGCACTCTTCGCGTCAAGACCACTCACTTATGCTCAAAAGATCCTCTCCAACGGTTACAAAACCTGCGTGATCACACCGTTCGGCGAACAATTCAAGAAGATGAGGAAAGTGATCATGACGGAGATTGTTTGTCCGGCGAGGCACCGATGGCTACACGACAATAGAGCTGAGGAAACTGATCACTTGACCGCTTGGCTTTACAACATGGTTAAAAACTCCGAAGCAGTCGATCTCCGGTTTGTTACGAGGCATTACTGTGGAAATGCAATCAAGAGGCTTATGTTCGGGACGAGGACGTTCTCGGAGAAAACTGAAACCGATGGTGGGCCGACCGTGGAAGATATTGAGCATATGGATGCTATGTTTGAGGGGTTAGGGTTTACGTTTGCGTTCTGTGTATCGGATTATCTACCGATGCTTACGGGATTTGATCTAAACGGACATGAAAAAATAATGAGAGAGGCTAGTGCAATTATGGATAAATATCACGATGCTATTATTGACGAGAGGATTAAGATGTGGAGAGAAGGTAAGAGAACTCAGATCGAAGATTTTCTAGACATTTTCATCTCTATCAAGGACGAAGATGGCCAGCCTTTGCTTACCGCTGATGAAATCAAACCAACCATTAAGGTAACTAATTATATATATATATATGTTCCCCTTGTTTCATATATACAAATTAAAAAAACTAAACCAGTTATTACTTTAAAGTTTAGATATATAATAATATTACATATTATATAATATGGGCGAAAACCTAGTTTGACATTTCTTTGAGTTGAATTAGTGGAAATTTCTGATGTTTTTTAAATGTGTTGAAAAAAGTAATTATTTCATCTTTTGGCAGATAAAATGCCAAAACATCCATTACAAGGGAAAAAAGTATCGTTGCTAAAAAATAGGCAATCCACCAATATCAGTCAGACATTTTTGTGTTTAATATAGTACATCATAAAGTTAAATGAGGTGTCATGGAAAAAAAGTTTGCCTTTTTTGGAGTTTAAAGAAGTAAAACGTGGAGAAATAACATTTAGAACAAAAAAATAGATTGTAACTCTTTTTTGTTGTCAACAAATAAAAAGAATAAAAAAAACAAATATTTATCAGATTGGGGAGAAAAAAAGGTTAAAGCACCCAAACATCTATAATTCAAGAAAAACCTTATGTATAGCATAAAGTCATGTTGACCCATGAGTCCATTCATAGAATAGTTAACTGATAAGAATCATTTATTTTTGGTTATGAGATAAAAATTATTTATTATTTGTCAACTTGCATAAACTAATAAAAATAATTTATATATTAATTTTGTAGGAACTTGTAATGGCGGCGCCGGACAACCCATCAAACGCCGTGGAATGGGCCATGGCGGAGATGATAAACAAACCGGAGATCCTCAACAAAGCTATGGAAGAGATCGATAGAGTCGTCGGAAAAGAAAGATTCGTCCAAGAATCCGATATCCCAAAACTTAACTACCTCAAAGCTATTATCCGAGAAGCTTTCCGTCTTCATCCCGTCGCCGCCTTCAACCTCCCACACGTAGCACTCTCCGACACGACCGTTGCAGGTTACCATATCCCTAAAGGAAGTCAAGTTTTACTTAGCCGTTACGGTCTTGGTCGTAACCCTAAGGTTTGGTCTGATCCACTTAGCTTCAAACCTGAGAGGCATCTGAATGAGTGTTTGGAAGTGACTTTGACGGAGAATGATCTCCGGTTCATCTCTTTTAGTACCGGAAAGAGAGGATGTGCTGCTCCGGCGTTAGGTACGGTGATAACCACCATGATGCTGGCGAGGCTTTTGCAAGGCTTTAAGTGGAAACTAGCCGGAGGTGAGACACGTGTTGAGCTTATGGAATCGAGTCAAGATATGTTTCTTTCGAAGCCTTTGGTTATGGTCGGAGAATTGAGATTGTCGGAGGATCTTTACCCAACGGTGAAGTGAAGCGAGGTACGGTGACGTTCGGCGAGGAGATTTTTGTATATATTATGAATAAATGTACAAGTGTATGGAGATCAGTAAATCATGAACCAAACTTTGTTCGGTTTGGTTCCTTTTCGGAAACACTTGAAGTGTGTTTCCCCTTGCTTTTTTCAATATATATTAATTTTGGTTTTGTGGCTTGACACGTTAGCCAAAATGGCCTCCAATACTTCTATTTTTGCTTAATAAACTCTCCATTTGACAATATATATATTTATTTATTGTATTATTACTAAAATGGTTACCAAAGAAAATCTTTGACCATATTTCCAAAATTTTTAACACTAAATAACAGTTATGAATGAAACCAACGATTACCAATAGGTAAGTAAGGGCAAAGCTCAAAACATGGAGCTTAAAAGAAAAGAGAGAAAAGCCTAGCTCTGCTAATAGACGCATGAGAGTGAGACTTCCAGAAAACTTCAAAGTCTCATGACGCATCATAGACTGCTTCAGAGGTGATTAGATCCATAAGCCAAGTGCCAAGAAGGGCCATTCTTGCAATATAAGATTGATAACGATGGTCTTTGGTAACGCTCACCGCTATGTGGTTGACTATGCGATTTCCGTCTTTAGATACATACTCCACCCTCCACTCCTCAAAGGTTTCTAGGAATCCATGAATGTCTGTGATTATGTGTCGAAACAGAGGGAAGTATTGCGGGGAGGAAATTGCCTGGACCACTTGATGAGATGGTAATTCAGAGATAACCTTGGAGTGGTAGATTAAATAGACTGATTAATTATCTATATATATTAACACTCATAGACGTGCAATTGCATTCATATAAAAAATCGAAATCCGGTTACAAAACTATATATATAGCACTGTTCGAATATTGTGATATTAAGTTTTGACTAATAAAGGAATACATATTTATATTCTATAAATATTACACTATATATTAATATTTACAACCAATTATTTTATTAATATTAAATATCACAATTTTTTTTCAAATATCATGATTTTGACTGCTTAAAGAGCGGATGCAAACCGTTATAAATTTGAGATGTCAATACTGTGTTGTAACCCAACTTTCTTTTTTATAAAACTTAGCATGCTTTAAATCCACTTGTTCTCCAATTTTTATACTGAATTCTTAAGCGTCTCATTCTCTTGGATCATGGTAATGATTTACACGTCCATATAAAATATACTACATATATTACACATTATTTTATGTATTTTGTTGTATAACGCATGAATAATATGTTACATAATTATTTATTTTCCATTTTAGTGCATAAGTTTATTAAATAAACATAAGATCACAAGAATCAAACAAATTTATTAATTTTCCAACAATCCAAATTTAAAAACTATAAATCTATAGAATAAAACAAAATACAACAACTTTATAGTCTTCATACGTATTGAAATTCATAATAAGAATCAAATATATATTATTCAAATATATAAAAAATACTAAAATTAAAATAGCATAAAACTTGTCTTTGCATAACACGGAATCTTTACCTAGTTGTTATGATTTGGCACTAAAATATATAAAATCATACTATACATGAAATTTACACATATATATATATATATTAATTTTGACTAAATATTAACTATGTATAATTGTCATTTCAATTTTTCTAACATTAATTTTCTTTAGTCAAATGATCTTGCATTTAATCTAATATTTGTTGTAAGATTTCTGTCTTTTTAAAGAGAATCTTATCTCTTTACAAGTGTAGGATTCTCTATTTTTCTCATTCTCCCTTTATTTCAAATTCAAAACCATCGACGGCAAGAGTCACTATAAATAAAGCACTTCAGATACTTTTTTTTTTTTTTTGTCAACCTTATACCGAGTTTGACCAGATACTTCTTATTTTCACAACAAAATTAACAGTAATGAATATGACAAAAGCTTTTGTTATTTTTGTTCTTGTAGTACTAGCAACGTCGTTGTCCAACTCCAATGCTTTGGCCTCATCGGGTATGTTGTTATTGTTCATCTATCTTTGATCATTTTATAGAGTAATTTTTGAATATTTTCATTAAAAAAAATTGTAAAACCAATTTACATGTATATTTGTGCTTATATATTTCTTTTTCTTTAACTTGGTTGTATTTATGCAGCGGTCAATGCATTAGGATATGATTATTGCATTAAACCATGTACACTATTATTTAGATGATGCATGCAAGGTGGAGGGTACACAGTTCAAGGGCTACTCTGATGGAGGGTGTGTTGGTTTAGCACCAAATTTTAAATGTTGTTGTAAGAAATGATAGAATCGATAATCTTTATGGTAAACTAATCTTATTGTACTCGGATGGAGGGTGTGTTTTTATATCTTGTTTGCTGGAATTTTAAGAAATAAAACTAATCTTATTGTACTTTGATAAGTTTAGAAAGTCTTGATAATTCTACAAAGGCTTAGCATTATTTTAGAGATAAGAGGGTAAGAGAGAGAGTAAAATTGAACCAAGCAATGCAGATTTTTGCAAGTTTTGCTTTTTTTTAGCTAGATAATGAATACTGCAGGGCTCATAAATTCTCTTATGCAGTGGGTATAAGGTAACCGAACACTAAATATTATTTTTTAGATAAAGAATACTGCACCTTTCTCACAAGAGATTGGTAGGTGAATAGATTTAATACCATATCCTTCTAGTATTGGTAAAATTATTCTTTTATAAATATCACTCACCATTTAATGAATTCGAGAGCTTTTCTCTATTTCCCTGGAGAGAACTTTTCATTGTTAAGTTACTAATACTCAAAAAGTCAAAATAAATAAAATTCAAAAACATTATGCATATTACTTCATGCGCATGCTATGCCATTCCACTTTTTTCGAGCTTTCCAAATGCAAGTGTTCTTACAACTTTTTAATTAAAAAAACTTAAATTTTAGTAGAAATCAAATGTTAGTTTAGATAAAATATGACAATTGCGACAACAAGAAGGGACAATCTCAATAATTTATTAAACTAGAAATCGATCCACGCATTGCGTGGGTTTAAGGATATATTATATTGTTCTAATTATTTATTTTATTTTAAATTTTTAAAATTATTGGGAATTTTGTCTTCAAAATAAATAAATGAAAATGAATAAGTGGATAATCTTCTAAAATTAATTTATTTTTTGTAAATTTTTCTACAATTATACTATATGAAAAATATATGAATTTAACTGGTGAAAATATGGTAGTGAACTTTGTAGTGGTAAGAAATAATGATCATGTTAAAAGTGATATTTAGTGGTGGTAATGTTTTTTTTTTTTTTTTGTCAACCAAACATTTATTAAAATGAAATTCCATGATTGGTCGCCTAATATGGAGGAAGAGAGTTTACAAAAGAAATCTCAGACGAAAATAATCTGGATGATCTAGGTAGGCAATCCGTTTTAGAGTTACATGAACGAGAAATAAAAGATAATGAGAAAAAAAAAGTAGACACGGAGCAAACCAATCTCGTCTAGAAGATTGGAGAAAGCTGGTCATTCATATATGTAATGTTAAGTGACGAAAATTTGAAAATAATTTCTATATGTAATGTTATAATGATTTTGAATATTACATTTTCTTAATATATTAAAATTTCAATTACAAGTAGTTTATAAACACAATATATAATGATCAATAATATAAAGATGTATAGAAAAAATTATAGTAGTATGATTGTCGCATTCATTTACTTCGAACATATATCTTATTGATTGTCGTATTCTTTTATGCCAAAATTATGTATCATTATTTTTTTACTATTTTTTATTGATTATACGTAGAGATGTCAAACGGGCCTGTCCGCATCTATCTAGGTCTGCCCGTGACGGACATTATTTTTTTTTGAACTGCGGCGGGCCATCACTGTTTGTATGATTCTAGAAGAATATAGCACTGCTAAAGCAGCCCTAGAAAAAGGTGCTTCTGTTGCACCAGTATGAATCAAAATTTTAAGAATGTGATAGATGAGTGTAATCTTCGCATTGCGGGTATTTTACATAAACTCCACAGCTTAAGAATAAAAGTACTAATGATTTTCATTATTTGTGTGCACCAAGGCTTAGATTTATGATATATTCTTTCTTTCTCTGTTCAGAAGAAGAAAAATATTTGGTTCAACCAGTGCCACCGATTTTGCCTTCAAGCTCTACAACACCACTAGCAACACCATCGATAATGTTTCAGTACTCTTATTGCTTAAATGCTCAGTTTAGAGCATGATTTCATTGTACGTTTTATGATGCTCCATTGATCATCGGTAATACTGCTTAAGCCTTGGCGATCATCATCGGAAAGAGCCGAAATCCATTTAAAAGAAGCCAAGTTTGCACCAATAATTTGTGTGCTATTCGCACGAGGAAGGAAGCCACGACCACGACCAACAGAAGAACCTTGAGAACGAGTTCGTTATTCCCACCACTCGGGATATTCGACGAATTTGTAGCAAGAGCTCACCTCGTGGCCCATCTTTCCATAATCAATACATTTCCTTGAGGGATCACGGTTAAAAGTTCGCAATGAACCTCCTATACTTTGACAAGTAACATAATATGTTGAGATACTTGCGGGTTACCAAAAATTTCTTGATGATGGAATTTGTGAGGCAAAGCTCATAACCGTAGATTCCTGAACAACATTCGAACAAATAGTTTCATTATGGGCAAAGGTTTGGTAAACACTGTCAAAATCTGGGAGAGGTGATGTGGCACAAATTTGAGATCGTATGACGCCGTGTATAGAATCATCGAGACCAAAGAAGAAATCATGGATTTGTAGTGTCTCTTGTTCCTTGTTATGAGCTGCATTAAAACCACATGTACAATTGCTACTAGTACATTGTTCTGAATTCATTCACTCAACAATTTCATCCCATATTTTAGTTAATCGACCAAAGTAATCATCCACCGTAGAGCGGTTTTGCTTGCAAGTGGCTAATGAGTTACGAAGTTGTTGTAATCGGGCTCCACTTTTAATAGAGAACATTTTTTTGATGATATCCCAAAGTTCTTTCACGCCTTCGCGAGTAGAAAGAGAGAACGTATTAGACTATGGATTCCAACTCAAAACCAATTGGCAATGAGTGGATTGATCCATATCTCTTATATACTGTCAGGATCTTTATCCAACTTCCGATGTGGGATATTGTTATCTCTAATACGTCCTCCTCGTGATGATAATTCTCTAACCATTGATCTCGATATTTTGGGCAAGGATCAGCAGACCAAATTGGGTCGGGCCGATTGTGGATAGGGCTGGATAACATGTGGATCGGACTCTGATACCATATTAGACTATGAGTTTCCAAGTCAAAACCAATTGGCAATGAGTGGATTGGCGCATATCTCTTATATAGTGTCAAGATCCTTGTCCAACTTCCGATGTAGGATATTGTTATCCCTAATAGAACGATCTTAGTTTGTTTGATCTAACCAATCAGGAGATGATTATTAGTAGTCCAGTCTTCAAGTGTAGAAGAACTTGCAGTAGGTTCAAGAATACTGCCATCAATGAATCCAAACTTTTTGCGTGAGCAAAGTGCCATATGAAGATTGATTGTCCACTCATCATAGCTTGTACCATTAAGCAGCGGTTGAGAGATGATGGCCCATGGGTTGTCGCTCGAGGTTAGATCATAAGGAGAGATTGTTCTGCCTTTTGGATTTGTGTTAGTCTCGGTGAGAGCCATCTTGCACAGATAAGAGCGAAACAGAGAAAATGACTATGTTTCTGTATCGGAGAAACAGAGAATTCGAGTAGTCAAAATTTGGTGTATGAAACCTAGGCTTCTTAGAGGAACAAATCTCTGTTTTCGTGTATGAAAAACATAGGTGATGATGTGAAGAGGACCAAGCTGAAGAATTCACACTTGATCTAGGTAAAAAACGGAAGACAAAAAATTGAAAGAGATGATTAGATCAAGGAAGAATCATTCCTTTCTCTGATACAAAAAATTGTGCAGTATGTATAAGGTGACCGAGCGCTAAATATTACTTTCTAGATAAAGAATATTGCAGCTTTCTCACAAGAGATTGATAGGTGAATAGACTTAACACCATATCCTTCAGAGTATTGGTAAAATTATTCTTTTATAAATATCACTCACCATTTAGAGAACTTTGTTAAGTTACTAATACTCAAAATAACCAAAATCCAAGCACATTATGCATATTACCTCATGGGCAGTGAAACGACCCTTTTTTTTAATTAATTAATTAATATCCCCATAAATATCTATTAATTCTCTCAATTAAAAATCATGCCGAAACCAACACAAACTAACCATCAAACCAAATTCAAATTGTCATAAATAAATTATCCAAAAATTCAATCAAAACAAACCAGCAAAATTAACCAACATGCAATAATCCCAAAAATAAGACAAAAACAATAACCGACAACACCACGAAAACGAGACCCTAGATCATCCTCTCTTCCTCGCCATGATTCCACGCTTACACCTTATCTTTACCTGCACCATAAAGAAAGAGATGCGTAAGTATTATCACAAATACTTAGTGAGGCGATCCTCCCATCTACGAGCTATACACACAAGCACCATAAGATCACAAATCAACACATAAATCATGAAACAACTCAAACCCATGAACAATCAACCCATCGACAAGACCAAACCAGGAACACGATTCTGGATCCGTAAAAAATCCAGCCTACACATCACAGCAAACAAGTCAAACAATCTCAATCGCTTAGATAAGCTCATGGTCATGCACTCACCTCGAAACAAGGATGATTTTCGAACCAAAAAAACAATCCCACAACCAGCAGTGACTTCCCACTCACCCACAGTAGTGCAACTCACCCAATAGCCAACCACAACAAGAAAACAACCTTCAACCTAAACTGGACAAAAATTGGACAAATAACAGAAACGATCAGTCTCAAAGATTGAGTCACGAATCGAAATCTAACCGTCCAATTCCAATCTCCACCATTGCAACTCAAGCCCTAGATGTGCTGGAGCTACCCTCAAAATTTCGTGATGATCCGAGCACAGATGAACCTACGAACTCTCTTTGAATCCACGTTGGTCCAAATCGCGTCTAAAACAGAGCACCTTACCAAAACACGAATAACTCTTAGAATATTAACTCAAATCCAGATCCGCAAAGTGGTACAGCTAGGTCTATAGCTTAGGTACAACTCCAAAAACTTTCGTTACCTTTAGAGACGAACTGCTAGGTCGAACCTCTTTTCTACCAAACCCTGCCAGTTCTGTCTCCTTCTCCCTTCACCAAAGCTTCAGCCTCTCCCTCTCTTCCTGATAACCCACCAAAAACTCTCTCTTTTTTCTCGATCAAAAACCAAGGGAAGAAGAAGAGAGAGGCGTCAAGTTAATAAGCAAGGATTAGGGTTTCTAGGATTAAACCACGATTTAACTTAACCGACTGTAATTAAACCGATTTTATCCCAATTTTCAACAAGTCTCTATAAACCGGAACACGGGTGTTACAATTCTCCCCCACTAACATAGATTTATCCTCGAATCTTGCAACACCATATGTCTGCCAAAAACCTCTTGCGAGCGTCACAACGGTTCGCACAACTCTTGACCAACCCGGCCAACGCAGTCTAATCACGAGATCGAACACTATCGACCTCCGAGGTCTACATCCGGTCACTATGCTTTAGACTCATATCATAGACTCATTGCTCATAACTCCCATCATACCACTCCACTCTTAGACGCAAAGTCTTTCGAGTTCTGCGTACACCATACCATTCCCACTCTCAGGCCACAAAGTCCTTCGAGCTATCGGTATCACACTCATACCACTCTCACTCTGGGCTAAACGACCTTACGAGCTCTGGGTATCATATCCGGACCACTCACACTCTGGGCTATATAACCTTACAAGCTCTGGGTATCATAACCATACCACTCACACTCTGGGCTATACAACCTTACGAGCTTTTGGTACTAGGGAAACTATTCAATCCCTAAAGAGTTGTACAGGACCACACTGTCCTCCGAGCAATCATGTCTATATGTCTAAAACATCAGTGACCGAAACTACCTCCCGTGGTCCGCATACAACATCGCAATGTCATAACCACCACCCATATTCCAACTCTGGAATATCATCTTAACCATGACAAATCCCTCAGGTCAACTCAAACAACTCAGTCACTCAGGCTGTTTACATACTTTCTTCCTAAGTATAAGTCAAGTTTTAAATTCTCTTAAACTTTATTTCAAAACTCCATTTTCATTAAGTTTTATGACATCACAAGTCACAAATCCATAAGAAATACTCATCTTATTAAAACTCCAAAGATGTATTAATCGTTACAACTTCAACGAAATACATAACGAATAAACCGTACAAAAATGCTCAAACTCTGAAATGAACCCATAGATGATACCTCAAGCCTTACCCTGCTTCTCAAACCACTTCTTGAATCTCGCATTCATCTTCGCCTCTGATTCTGAAGTTTCCTCCTAAACTCCGTCACAGTCCCACAAGACTCTCATCATCAGAATCTTCTTTCGACGAAGTTTCTTGACCCTCTTCTCGAGAACCCGCACTGGTCTCGCCTCTAACGTCATATTAGGCTGAAGATCTGACGGAATCTTAGCTAACACCTCATCATCCTTATGCAATCACTTATTCAACATCAACACATGGAAAACCTTGTGAAATGCTTGCATAATCTCCGGTAACTCCAACCGATATGCAACCGGTCCAACTCGACCAACGATCTTAAACAGACCCATATACCTCAGACTCAGCTTAATCACCGTAATGGACCTGTTAGGACCCCGTAACATCGCCACCTTGAGATATACTCTATCTTCCACCTCAAACTCAAGTTTTTTCCTCCTCTTATCGGCATAACTCTTTTGCCGATTCTGAGTTTTCTTCATGTTTAGTTTCAAAACCCGGATCTTTTCCGTAGTTTTCTGGATAAAATCTGTATCCAATGTGCTTCTCTCCCCCCACTTGGGTCCAGCACAAGGGTGTACGAGATGGTCTCCCATACAGCGCCTCGTATGGAGCCATCTCAATACTCGCCTGGTAGCTATTGTTATAAGCAAACTCTACCAAGCTTAGGTGATCCACCCAATGACCTCCCCAGTCAAGCACACACATCCTCATTAAATCTTCGAGAGTTTGAATCGTCCTCTCAGATTGCCTATCCGTCTGAGGATGATAAGCAGTACTCAAATGCACATTAGTACCCATCTCTGCCTGGAACGCCTTCCAGAATAATGAAGTGAACTTAAGATCCCGGTCTGACACGATACTAACCGGTACTCTATAAAATCTCACTATTTTCTGCACATATTTCTTAGCCAACACCGCAGATTCATCGGTTTTTTTGATGGCTAGAAAACGTGCAGTCTTGGTCAAACGATCAACAATGACCCAAATAGCATCCTTGGTCCAAGAAATTAGCAACCCCACTATAAACTTCCACTCTGGAATGGGTAAACTCTGCAATAATCCACTCAGAACCTGGTGTTCTGCCTTCACTAACTAGCACGTATCACAAGCTGTGACCCAGTTAGCTACATCTTTCTTCATCTCGACCCAGTGATAATACTGCTTGAGGTCTCGGTACATCTTAGTCGCTCCCGAATAAATCGAAAACAAACTCGCATGAGCCTCGCTCAAGATTTCTCGCCTCAAACCCTCATCCTTGGGTACACATACCCGTCCATGCACAAGAATAGTCCCATTAGCAGAGACCTGATATTCTGAACCCGCTTCCCTGGAAGTATTAAGCAAACCCTCATCCTTCTCCTGAACCAACCGAACCCTGCTCAAAAGATCCGTCTGATTAGCCGCCTCCAAGCCCAACGGTTCCTGAGATAAAACAGACAACTTCAATGAACCAAACTCACACACCAACGACTCTATGTCTTGCTTCCGAGCCGAAACCACACGCTTGCGACTCAAATCATCCGCAACCACGTTAGCTTTACCAGGATGATATGATATCTCTATATCATAATCCACCACCAACTCCATCCACCGCCTCTGCCTCAGATTCAACTCCGACTGAGTAAATATGTACTTCAGGCTCTTATGATCTATAAACACCTGAACCTTTTCTCTGTAAAGATAAGGTCTCCAAATCTTCAAGGCAAAGACCACCGCAGCCATCTCAAGATCATGGATAGGGTAGTTGCCCTCATGTTTCCTCAACTGCCGTGAAGCATAGGCAATAACCTTCCCATCCTACATCAGCACAAAACTGAGACCCACTCTCGAAGCGTCTATGTACACCACATTAGGGTCGTCCTGCTCTGGCAATGCAAAGACCGATATACTAGCCAACATCGTCTTCAAGTTAGCGAAACCCTCCTCACACTCTAGAGACCACACAAAAGGGACGTCTTTCCCTGTCAACTTCGTCATAGGCTAAGCCATACTCGCAAAATCTTTGACGAATCTCCAGTAATAACCCACCAAGCCAAGAAAACTCCTGATCTCTGTGGCATTCCTCGGCCTCGGCCATTCTCTGATAGCCTGAATCTTTTCCGGATCCACTGAAACTCCTGCCTAAGAAACAATATGGCCCAAAAGCCCTATCTCTCGCTGCCAGAAACTACACTTACTCAACTTCGCAAACAGCTTTTGCTTCCGCAGCTTCTTTAGAACAACTCTCAAATATACCTTGTGCTCCTCATGACTCTATGAGTACACCAGTATATCGTCTATGAATATGATCATAAACTCAACCAGATACTCCTGGAAAACCCCATTCATCAGCCTCATGAAAGCTGATGGTGCATTCGTCAATCCAAACGGCATCACCACAAACTCTTAGTGTCCATATCTCGTCCTGAAAATTGTCTTCCTAATATCTGCCTCATCAATCAGAATCTGATGGTACCCTGACGTCAAATCTATCTTGGAGAACCAAGTAGCCCCTCTTAGCTGATCCAACAACTCATCAATCCGTGGAAGAGGATACTTGTTCTTCACTGTGACTCGGTTAAGTCCCCGATAATCGATACATAACCGGAAACTCTCATCCTTCTTCTTCACAAACAACACCGGTGCTCCCTACAGTGAACTGCTCTGACGGATAAAGCCCTTACTCAACAACTCTTCCAGCAATTTCTTAAGTTCTGCCATTTCTGCTGGAGTTATTCTATAAGGAGCGTTAGATAACGACATTGTCCTCGGTTCCAACTCAATCGTAAGGGGATCAAACCGTGACGGCGGTAACCCCCGCAATGACTGAAAAATGTCCTCGAACTCTCGGACAACTCGAATTTCCCCAACCGCAACAGTTCTAACAACCTCCGGAGTAATAATTTTTGCCAAGTAAGCCTCACAACCTTTCTCGATCATCTTCTCAGCCTGCATGGCCGAGATCACGAGACTTTCAGAAGTTGGTCTCACATCCTGGTAAACCAACCTTCCTTTCTCTCTCTCAAAAGCGACACGTTCCCGATGACAATCTAGATGCACTATGTACTTATCAAGCTAATCTATACCAAAAATGACATCATACAACTACACCGAACAGATGATCAAATCCGGTGGCATAGATTCTTTGGCCACCTGAACATCCACGTTCCTCACTCGACCGTGAATAGCCAGAAATTTTCTTCCAGCAACCCGAACAACTCCCAACTGCTCGTTGGGTTCACAACCGATATTGCTCCGCTCGACCAATTCCGGAGTCACAAAACAATGCGACGCTCCATAATCAAATAACAAGTGGGACTCAATACCTCCCACGATTAAGGTTCCTACACAAATCTCATCAGCTAAGAACCTTAACACATCATGAAGACAAAACTCTCAAACAACTAGAATTTGACACACATAAATCTAAAAATTTACCTGTGATCAGCCTGAAACTCGGTTCTCCCATCCCCACGATGCAATACATCTGGAGCGCCGCTACTATCTGCCTAACCGGTGGTGGCACTGCCACTTCTTGCTGCTGCACCTTGGGACATTTCGACTTGATATGCCCCACGTCCTTGCAGTTGAAGCACACCTGAGTATCAACACTTGTCTCACCCTTCTGAGGACTGCTCGCCACCCTGTGATCCTTGCTTCCGCATCCAAAGCACCCCTGACCGGCCTGGCTTGCCCTCGAAGTATCATCCCACTTACGCTTCTGTCCCTACACCGGCTTGTCACCTTTGCTGGAACTGAATTGTTGTTGAGACTTCTTTGCCTAAAGGGTTGGATTGACTACCACCGCCTCATCCTTCAGACACTCCTCTAACAATGCCACCGTCTCAACCAACTCCACAACCATACAATCTCACAAGACAACGGTTCCTCAACTTGACCCGAAGACCTCTCAAAAATCTCTGCACCCGGGCATGCTCACCCTCCATGGCTCGACCAACATATACACTGAGACGGTTAAACACTGCCTTATACTGTCGAACCGTCCCATTCCCCTCAGATAATTCTGGAGGAAAATATTTGGCGTTAAACTCCGCCACAAAATCCTCCCACGTCATCTCTACCTGAGCCCTCCTAGCCGCAACACCCTTCCACTAAAGATGTGCATCAGTCTGCAGATAGTGGACAGCAAGATCAACCTGGTATCCCTCTGGACACCTAATCGAACGAAAATTCCACTCCATTCGCATCCTCCACTCATTCGCCTCCTCAGGTTTGGCACCACCCGGAAAGAATTCCGTGCCAATCCTCTGCATCTGCTCCATCATCTTGAGGTAAGATGGGAGCCCCTTTGCAACCGCAACCCTCAGCTGCACCTCAGCCACTGGTGGTACATCTGGAGCTTGCGCTGGTACCCTTTCCCGTAGCCTCTCCAACAGCCTGGTCAACAAATCCACAATGCGATTATCTCAGGCCTGATCAACATCCGCTACCACACCTCCAGCATCAGTTGCAACCCCAGCCACACCGGCAACCCCACCGGCTATACCTGTACCATCACCGGCCACACCTTCAGACCTCCGACATGCTCAACCGTAGCACTCTGTGCCACACTCTCATCCACAACCAAAGCCCCGTGCCTCCGACCACGACCATGACCTATAGCCCCGTTAGCCTTCTGCACTTCCGAGAACAGAAGCTAAGAACACCAAATACTAACATAACCAAAAATAAATTACCGTGGAATCTCATTGAAGGCTTGAAGAGGATGATTCTAAGACTTCATACTCATTCAAATTGACTAACTATCACATAATCAATTTTTTTTTCAAGCACAACTAAACAACAGTTTAACCAAACTCATCAAGCATCATGAAATTCAATTAACCCAAATTAAATTTCCTAAACCGTCCTAGAACCGTAAATGCTCTGATACCAATTGAAACGACCGCTCCCTTTTTTTATTAATTAATTAATATCCCCATAAATATGAATTAATTCTCCCAATTAAAAATCATGCCGAAACCAACACAAACTAACCATAAAACCCAAATTCAAATTGTCATAAATAAATTATCCAAAAATTCAACTAAGACAAACCAGCTAAATTAACCAACATGCAATAATCCCAAAAATAAGACAAGAACAATAACCGACAACACCACAAAAATGAGACCCTAGATCATCCTCTATTTCTCGTCATGATTTCATGCTTACACCTTATCTTTACCTGCACCATAAAGAAAGAGATGCGTAAGTATTATCATAAATACTTAGTGAGACGATCCTCCCATCTACGAGCTATACACACAAGCACAATAAGATCACAAATCAACATATAAATCATGAAATAACTCAAACCCATGAACAATCAACCCATCGACATGACCAAACCAGAAACTCAATTCTGGATCTATAAAAAATCCAGCCTACACATCAAATAAGTCAAATAATCTCAATCGCTTAGATAAGCTCATGGTCACACACTCACCTCGAAACAAGGATGATTTTTTAACCAAAAACATCAATCCCACAACCAGCAGTGACTTCCCACTCACCCACAGTAGCCCAACTCACCCTACAGCCAACTACAACAACAAAACAACCTTCAACCTAAACTGGATAAAAATTGGAAAAATAACAAAAACGATCAGCTTCAAAGATTGAGTCACGAATCAAAATCTAACCGTTCAGTTCTAATCTCCACCGTTGAAACTCAACTCCTAGATGTCCTGGAGCTACCCTCAAAATTGCGTGATGATCCGAGCACATATGGACCCACGAACTCTCTTTGAATCCACGTTGGTCCAAATCGCGTCTGAAACATAGCATCTTACGAAAACGCGAATAACTTTTAGAATATTAATCAAATCCAGATCCGCAAAGTGGTACAGCTAGGTCTAAGGCTTAGCTACAACTCCAAAAAATTTCGTTACCTTTAGAAACGATCTACTAGGTCGAACCTCTTTTCTACCAGACCCTACCAGTTCTGTCTCCTTCTCCCTTCACCAAAATTTCAGCATTTCCCTCTCTTCCTCAAAACCTACCAAAAACTCTCTTTTTTTCTCGATCAAAAATCAAGGGAAGAAGAAAAGAGAGGCGTCAAGTTAATAAGCAGGGTCTCTAGGTTTAATTAAATTAAACTACGATTTAATTTAACCAAAAATTAATTAAACCACCCATTAGTTAATTAATAAAACGGCTAGTTTAATAAACCAACTGGAAATAAACCGATTTCATCCCAATTTTCAACAAATCTTTATAAAGCGGAACACGGATGTTACATGCAGGTTATGCCATTACACTTTGCCGAGAGTTTTCCAAATGAATTTGTTCTTACAACTTTTTAATTAAATAAAAACTTTATTTTAGTAAAAACCAAATGTTAGTTTGGATAAAATATGACGATTGTGATAACAAGAAGGGACAATCTCAATAATTTACTAAACTACCTTCACTTTATTGTCACTCTTGCGACCAAAAAAACAATGGAGACGAAGAATGAAACTCACGATGGTTGATTTCTCACGAACTGGTAAAAATCTAGTTTGTGTGATTTGGATCATCTGGATTTATCTTATTACTTTAATCTGTAGCGACTGTAGCTAAATATACTACTTAAATTATGTTGCTCATGGATTGAGGAATGGCTCTTGAACTCAATGAATAGCCCAAATCTTCAAACCCAGGTTTCGATTTTTATATATCTTGTTACCAAATTGATTATTTCTTTTCTTCTGGGTTTTTGTAAAATTTGTTCAATTTTTCAATGTGGGTTGTTTTTGTACAGAGAAGAAGAGAAGATGTAAAAAATACGGTGTTGGAGCACCTGAGGCTTTGCTTATTGGTGTTGGTGTTTTGTTAGTCTTTGGGCCTAAAGGCCTTGCTCAGGTTTGTGTTGTTGGACCGATTTTTTACTTAAAGCAAATGAGTTTAGTAAAATCAAAGTGTGTGAAAAGAAATGGGCCATAATGGTTTGGTCCAACTTAGGCCGGAGATTCCGAGAGGCATTGGGTCTGGTCAAACAAGAGCTGAGATCGAGCTCTGTTTCACATTTCTTGAAGACGCGGTCTTTTCTGTTTCTCATCAACTCCATGAGAATCGGAATTGAGGAGAGATCACGTCTCTGGATTTTTGGATTGATTTGGTTCATGGGTTGTTGAATTGATTTCAAATTCAAACATATCATAAACCTTTATATAAACATATAATTTAAAATGCCTTTGGCTATATGAACAGCTTTAGGAAACTTACTACGGTGAAGCTTCCCAAACACACAATACTCATAGAATTCAAGACTCTTGACCTCATGGCCACATATAAGATTTCCCTTTGATAGAATTTGCATCCCTCTTTCACTCATATGAGCAAGTCTCATATGACACAATTTAGTCATATCCTCCTTGTGAATCTCTGGAGATGCCACATTCGATGAACCTGTAATTGTAGACCCTTGTAGGATATACAAAGTACCACGTATGACACCATTTAGAATCACATCATAACCTTGTTAGACTTTGAAAACTCCGTCTCCACCAGAATATTTCAGACCTCTGCTATCAAGCAGACTCAAAGATATCAAATTCTTTTCCCTTGACGAAACATGTCTGACATCATTCTATGTGCAGAATCTACCATCATGTGTCCTCATCTTTATCGAGCCAATTCCAGCAACCTGACTAATATAACTGTTTGCCATCTTGATGCCACCATTTTCTACCTGCGAATATGTTGAGAATCACTTTTTCCTTGGACACATATGGTACGATGCTCCGGTATCTAGAACCCACACATCATAGTGATGGTTATTTCCATCAGTAACCAGAGCAAAGTCATGTTCGGACTTGGTGTCATCTTCTGCTACAGAGACCCAAATTGCTTCTTCTTAGGTCTGATAGGATACTAGAAGAAGAAGATGCAATTAGTGGGATTCATGAGGCTGAGGTGGCAATAAAGAAATCGTCAAGGCCAAGTAGACCAAATTAAAAGTATCTTCCTTGAAGAAGTCATATGACTTCTCTTTCTCTGTTTTTTTAGTTTTAACAATAAGAGAACTAGTTATCCTTGTTTCTAGGACCCTTGTTTCTAGGATCCTTGTTTCTAGGACAGAGTTTTCCACTTTCACATTCCCTGTTTTGTAGGAGTTACTGACTCCATTTCCTGTTCCTGTTATTTGTTTCTTTGTAATGGTTTCTCTATTTAAACTAATAAAAAAAAAAATAGGTAGTCAAAACTACCAATCAATTTTTGTGTGTTATTGTTATCAATCTCTTGTGCTTTGAGGAGGGACCAACGCAATATTTGGTATCAGAGCGCGGTTAGTATCTTCATTTCACAAAAAAAAAAAAAAACCATTGAAACCATTGCTAGAAAAACAAAAAAACTCGCAACGTCATTTGGTATTGGCTCCGGACGAGTCAATGGCCAGCAGTAAGGAGAGACTTGATGAGGTTGAAGCAGGTCTAGGAGCATTCCGGGAAGACGTACGAGCAATGGAGGCATCTCTTAACCGAACAATGGAAGAGACACTTAACCGGATGATGGAGAATATAAGAACGATGACAACCAATCAAGAAGGAGGATCGAGTGTGTTGAGGAGCAAACCAAACGATGGACCACCATCATACGCTCCAGGTCATCGTGGAGAGCACACGATCCATGCTGCACCTAATAGAGGAGGAGGAGTGAAGCTTGAGTTCCCACGATTTCAAAGCGATGACCCGGCGGAATGGATGAGTAAGGCAAAACAATATTTTGACTACCATGAGATGTCAAGGGAGGAGAGAGTGAGCTTTGCCTCATACCACTTAACGGGGGAAGCTAATCTTTGGTGGCAGGCGAAAACAAAAGCACTCGGGCTGGCGACGCATCAGATCCCGTGGGAGAGGTTTGAATTAGAGTTGTGGACCAGATTCGGCCCTATAGATGGAGAAGACTTTGACGAAGCTTTCTGCCACATCCGCCAGAGAGGATCATTACTAGAGTACAATCGGGAGTTTGAGCGATTGCACAACAAAGTTTAAGGGTGGACTGAGAAAACATTGGTGGGGGCGTATATGGGGGGTTTCCACACGTCAATTTCTAGTGGCATCCGCATATTCAAACCGAGAACACTAACAGAGATCATCAATTATGCGAGGTTGCGTGACGACCAGCTGCAACAAGAGAAGAAATGGGATAATCAAAGAGCCTACAGCACAAATCCAGCAACCATGATATATCATGGTTTTTACGGTTTTTAACCATGATATTAGTCTTGTTTTAAAGTTTTTCTAGTCTTTCGAGTCTTTTAGAGTCATTGCAGGTTCAGGTACGTTTTGGACTTAGTTGGAGCATTTTGGGAGATTTGGAAGCATTTTACGTTTTATAGCTGAGAAGAGCAACTCGGAGACCATAATGGATGTTGGTGTCGATCGACACTGCCTCTTAGTGTCGCTCGACACTGGTCGCGATCACATGTTGCACACGAGTTTTTAAAAACTTTTGAAGAATTGCATATTAGCCCAGAAGTTTTCTCTAATTGCAAGACAAGTCTTTGACGTATTTTGGAGTATAATTAGTTATTTTTAGAGTTTTTGAGAGACACCTTTTGCATTATCCTTGTTCTAGATTTCAGAGAGCTTTTGGGAGAGACAGATCAGAACTCATTGTAGAGGGAAGATTTCGAACTTGTTTCTTATTTTATATCTTAATGCAATTTATTTCATTCATGATTTGTGTTTCATTGATTATGTCTGAGTAGTCCATCTGTTAGATTTAGGGTTTTTCTAAGGCTATGATGAATTGTTAAATTGGATAGATTTCTTAGGGTAATCATATGGTTCTTCATCTAGGTTGATATTAATGCTAGATCTAGATTGATCACTTGAAATTTAGATCATAAGATAATTGGTAGACACGAAAGTGTTATCAATTCTCTAAATTAAACTTTGATGAGCAAAATACCTCTCTGCAAAGACATTTGATTTAGGGACTTTGTGAACATATCAAACTTGAATTTAACGCATGTTTTGATTGTTGAATTCGCAAAGAAATTTGGGATTCATTGTTTTAGACATAGATAATCTCTGCAACGAAAGTTGATTGATTTGAAATTTGTGTGTTTGAGTTCAAGAATGGTTCTTAATTAAACCCTATTCTGTTTATGTGTTTGCAATTCTGAATTCCTGAAAAATTTCCCTAAGTCTAGCCTTTCCTTAATTGAATTTGCGACATTTACTTTTTGCTTTGTTAGTTTTACTTTTTATCATTTGTCATTTAGCTATATTTCTAAACTGCTAATCTATTGCGTGAACTTTAGTTCTTGTGGATTCGATCCCTAAGTACTGCATTGATCTCTTAATTTGAGAGAGTAGCTCTAGGGCAAATTTGAGCATATCAAACCACAATAGGAAACTCAAGAAATTTCTCAAACAATTCACAAACCCCTCGCGAGATACAATCTCCAACGCTACAGAGACTTAATTGGGACGAGCTTAAGAAGAAACGTAGTCTTGGCCTCTGTTTTAGCTGTGATAAAAAATATACGCCTGGCCACAGGTGTAAACAACCTCAACTATTTATTGTGGAGGGGAAAACGACGGTGAAGAATTAGAGGAGGAAGAACCAGATGAAGGAAACCAAACTCCAGAAATAACGCTTCATGCGTTATCAGGTTGGGATACATCAACAACGATTCGGCTTCAAGCAAGGATTAAGAGCCAATCGTTGGTGGCACTTGTGGATAGTGGCTCCACACACAATTTTATCGGCGAGAGAGTGGCGCATGCTCTCAATTTGAAGGCAACAATGATGAAACCATTCGATGTGCGAGTGGCAAATGGGAATCCTTTACGATGTCGGCGTAAATATGAGAATGTGAAGATCAAGTTGGGAGAAACACAATTTGAGATCACATTATACGCTTTACCTTCGGTGGGCTTGGATTTGGTGATGGGAGTACAATGGTTCGAGAGTCTTGGGCCTATATTATGTGATTGGAAGGCCCAGACTTTACAATTTGAGTGGCATAAGCAATCGATTAGGCTTACGAGCCTACAAAAAGAGACAATCCGGCCCACATCCTCACAAAAGATGGAGAGAGAAAGACGACAAGGACATATGCTATTCGCGGTGTGTGCGACGGAGGAGGCGGCGGAGCTGCAACCGATCGACGATGAGATGCGCGTATTGGTGGACGAATTCAAGGAGATTTTTCGCACACCCGAAAGCTTACCACCACCACGTGAGATTGAGCACCAAATTAATCTCAAAGAAGGAACTAATCCGATAAATGTTCGTCCGTACCGCTACGCATACTTTCAAAAGGATGAAATCGAGAAGCAAATCACAGATATGCTTCAATCCGACATCATTCGACCCAGCTCGAGTCCATTTTCTTCACCGGTATTATTAGTTAAGAAAAAAGACGGGTCATGGAGATTTTGTAAGGATTATAGAGCACTTAACACGGCTACTATCAAGGATCGATTCCTCATTCCTACTGTCGACGATATGTTAGACGAGCTTCACGGAGCAGCATTTTTTACTAAGCTCGATCTAACTGCTGGGTACCATCAAGTAAGAATGTATCCACCACATATTCACAAGATGGTGTTCCGAACGGATAACGACCATTACGAGTATCTCGTTATGCCTTTCAGGCTCTACAACGCACCATCGACCTTTCAAGCTCTCATGAACAACATTTTCAGACCAATAATGCGAAGGTTTGTTCTAGTTTTCTTTGACGATATTCTTATATATAGCCCAAGTTCGGAGTCGCATTTGCAACAGGTTCGTGAGGTTTTTAGTTTGATTCACAAACATGAGCTGGCAGTGAAGTTTAAAAAGTGTGAATTCGGAAAGCAAGAGCTGTAATATTTGGGGCATATCATTACACACACAGGAGTTAAGGTGGATTGTTCCAGGGTGAAGGCGATGACGGAGTGGCCGGTACCAATGACAATTACAGAGCTACGTGGGTTCTTGGGATTGACTGGGTATTATTGCAAATTTGTTCATGATTATGGTTTGATCGCACGACCCTTAACAAATCTTTTAAGGAAAGGACGATTTGTGTGGAATGAGGCTGCAGAAGAAGCTTTCAACAAAATAAAATCTGCGATGACAACCACACCTACTTTGGCATTACCCAACTTCTCACAACCGTTTGTGATCAAAACAGACGCTTCTGGTACTGGTATTGGTGCGGTTTTGTCGCATGATGCTAGACCAATCGCGTTTATGAGCAGATCACTGGGTATGACGAAGAAGTCGTGGTCTACATATGCTCGTGAGATGTTGGCGATCATTGTAGTGATTCGGACATGGCGTCCATATTTATTGGGTAGAAGATTCACGATTCAAACGGATCAACAGAATCTTTGCTATATGTTAGAACAGCGTATTCTTACACCAGAACAACAGAAATGGATGAGTAAGTTGGTGGGCTATGATTATGAAATTGTGTACAAGCTGGGAAAGACAAATTCCGCAGCGGATGCGTTGTCACGGGTAGCCAATAGTCCTATTCTGAATGCTGTTTCTATACCCCAAGTATCACTTTGGGAAGATCTTCAGGCCATGTCTACTACAGACCTGTATCTTGTTCGCATTGGTGAGGTGGCAAAGACGAATCCTGGTCATTCTTACTCTTGGAGAGATGGTCTTGTGTGTTACAACAACCGAGTGGTGATTTCTCCAACTTCACCACTAATTCAACAATTATTACATGAGCACCACGACACAGCTATGGGCGGCCATTCCGGTGTGTTAAGAACATTTAAGCGCTTGTCTAGACAGTTCTATTGGCCGTCAATGCATAAGGTGGTGGCTGAGTATGTCTCTCGGTGCGATACTTGTCAACGTGCTAAAGCTCAAACCATGTCACCAACGGAACTTCTGCAACCACTTCCGATCCTAGAACAAGTTTGGGAAGATGTCTCAATGAACTTTGTTGATGATTCAGGAGGATACACGACTATAATGGTGGTGGTGGATAGGCTAAGTAAGTCAGTTCATTTGGTGCCGTTGGCTCATCCTTATACTGCGGCCACAGTTGCTGCAAAATTTGTTTCTTCTGTTGTAAAACTCCATGGTTATCCACGCTCTATCCTTAGTGATTGGGACCATATTTTCCTCAGCAACTTCTGGAAAGAATTCTGGAAACTCTCAGGAACAAAACTTCGTATGTCGATGACATATCATCCACAGACTGACGGTCAAACCGAAGTCGTTAATCGCTGCATCGAACAGTTTCTACGATGCTTTGTTCAACAACAACCTAAGCAGTGGAGTGCCTTCTTGTCTTGGGCCGAGTATTGGTATAATACTACCTTCCACGCCAGTACCGGAACAACGCTTTTTGAAACTCTCTATGGCAGATCTCCACCATTAATGCCAAGGTATGATGTTGGCTCTTATATCATTGCTGAAATTGATGAACATATGCAGAATAGGGATGAGTTATTAGAGGAGTTGAAGCATCACTTAGCTGCGGCGGATAAGAAACGTCGTGATTTAGAATTTGCAGTTGGCGACTGGGTTTTCTTGAGGCTGCAACCATATCGGCAGAAATCTGTAATTAATAGGTTCTCACAGAAGCTGTCCAATCGGTTTTATAGTCCGCTTCAAGTTGAGGAACGTCTTGGGCAAGTGGCGTATCGTCTTGCACTTCCAGAGGGGTCTCGCATTCACCCAGTTTTTCATGTGTCTCTCTTGAAGAAACGGGTTGGAGATGACGTTTCTGTGTCCGTGGAGCTGCCGCCAATACGTGAAAATGGTCAGTTGCGTTTGGAGCCTGCACAGGTCTTACGGTCCCGTCACACATAACACAGTTCTAGGGTGATTACAGAGGTTTTAGTTCAGTGGCGTGACTTTCGACCGGAGGAGACGACATGGGAAGATTTGAAGCAATTATCCTTAAGTTTTCCCCAGTTTAAATTGAACCTTGAGGACAAGGTTCTGTTCGACGGTGGGAGTATTGATAGGATACTAGAAGAAGAAAATGCGATTAGTGGGATTCATGAGGCTGAGGTGACAACAAGGAAGTCGTCAAGGCCACGTAGACCAAATCAAAAGTATCTTCCTTGAAGAAGTCATACGACTTCTCTTTCTCTATTTTTTAGTTTTAACAATAAGAGAACTAGTTATCCTTGTTTCTAGGATCCTTGTTTCTAAGACAGAGTTCTCTACTTTCCCATTCCCTGTTTTGTAGGAGTTACTGACTCCATTTCCTGTTCCTATTATTTGTTTCTTTGTAATGGTTTCTCTACACGTAGACCATATCAAAAGTATCTTCCTTGAAGAAGTCATACGACTTCTCTTTCTCTGTTTTTTAGGTTTAACAATAAGAAAACTAGTTATCCTTGTTTCTAGGATCCTTGTTTCTAGGACCCTTGTTTTTAGGACAGAGTTCTCCACTTTCTCATTCCCTGTTTTGTAGGAGTTACTGACTCCATTTCCTGTTCCTGTTATTTGTTTCTTTGTAATGTTTTCTCTATTTAAACTAATGAAAAAAACAAAATAGGTAGTCAAAACTACCAATCAATTCTTGTGTGTTATTGTTATCAATCTCTTTTGCTTTGAGGAGGGACCAACGCAACAAGGTCAGTCTGATTTCCAATGTCTTTTCTCCTTACAGTAATTACAGACACCGTCTGGCTTAGGACCCTTATAAAACAGTTTTTTTATTTCTGTTCTTCTTACTGTATCCCAGCCCATTGTTACCACTGGCTGCTAGCGCAAAGGCTTGATTATCTCTAACTGTACCAGCCGCCAGATGACGCAACACTCTGCTGTAAAGAGCTAATCTGATTTGTTCCAACGTAACTAGAACTTTATTCACTATAAATGATTCCACAAAGTTCTCATATGATAGTGGTAAAGATACCAACAGAAGCAAAGCATCATCTTCATCTTCAACCTTAACATCAATATTACAAAGTTCTAGTAATATTAAATCCAACTGATCTAAATGATGTTTGAGTGGCGTACCTTCTTGCATCCTCAATGCAAACAGACGTTGTTTGAAGCAACTTGTTTTGTAGAGACTTTGTCATATATAAACTCTCTAACTTCTTCCACATATTGGCAGCACTAATTTCACCTGAAACTTCAATGATGACTTCATCTTCAAGATACAACATGATTGTGGAATATGCCTTCTCTTCCATGATAACCATCTCAGCAGCGTCGCCATTCCTTTTACTGTATTTCGACAACGGCACCCACAAACCTTGTTGCTTTAACAAAGCTTGCATCTTGATCTGCTAGAGACTGAAACTGTTTCTCCCAGTTCACGTTCATCGCAGAAATCTCCTCACTAGATTACAAATGCGGAATTCCCAGAACCTGATTCCGCACGAAACTTTTTCTGCACGGATTCTGCATGAACCTTCTTTTGCATTGATTTTGCCAAACCTATTTTGTACGGATCTGCATAAAACATGCTTCTGCACCGATCTGCACAAACTCGTTTCTGCCCGAGATTTGCACGAAACTGATTTTGCCTGAAAATCGCACGAACGCAGAAAGAAAACTTTGCGCCATGATACGAATTTCGCACGAATCTGAAACTGTCCGAAATTTTGCACTGGATGAGAAAGGAGGGGATAGAGAGGCTGAAACTGAAGCATGACGAGAGCAGAGATTTGAGATCTCGGCGAAACTCCGATGAAAATAAAAAACAAATAAAGCAGGCTCAGAAGACAGAGGATACGACGGAGAGGAGGAACATAAGATCTAGCGACGTCAACCGGAGCCGACGCTGCCGAAAAATGAGATCTCAGAGATTGTGCCAGAGAGCAAAGCAGCTAAGGCAAACTTAATGGTAAAAGCGATATCTTCACTAATTAGTGATGATCATCGATGTGAACATCACCAATAGCTTTAATTTTACGTGTACATCAAACAAACCATGTGAAACAAGTTGCTAAACCAAGACAGACAAGGAGTTAAACACACAAACATTAATCAACATTCAAATATTGAATCAAACAAGACCTTTTCATTTTAACGGTCAATGCTAAGCTTTCTTCCCAGAGGAAGTAATCCCATAAACTCGAGCCTAAGTCTGAGAAACTGAGCGAAGTAGTGGCCAAATATGGCGGACACAGGTCCATTTGTTGGCAGCAAAAGCAAGACTCATATATAGGAATCAGAGACGAGTCACTGATAAGCGACGGCGAGTACATATAAGCGACGTAAAAAAAAAACTAATCTTGGAGTCCAACTTTTGGTACTCTAGAACCAAAAATTATAGTATATGTTAAGTTCCTAACCTATACTAACATATACTATAGTATATGTTAAGTTCCTAACCTCAAAAAAAAAAAAAAAGTTCCTAACCTCGATATACTATGTAAACTGTCTTTATTATTGATTCTTTGGAAAAGATTACAACTTCAACGAAAACCGAATCATGATCTCATAGCGATCACAAAACAATGAACACCAAACCATGTATTGATATAGTCTGTAACTGGGTGGGTGCAAAAAAAAAAAACCCAAAATATGTTTCCATATAGTATCATACCATTTACCTAATTTTGATGATGTGCACTCGACCACTTTACTATATATCACTATCACAAGATTCACAATGTAAAAGTAAAATATTTATATATTTTTTTACCATTCATTATTTTTTTCCTTTTGCTAGGGTTTTCGACTCCCTATCGTTTTGAGATCTTCTGGTTTCCTGACTTGTTATCTAAGTTTCCGCTCTCTATCACCATTGACTACGGTACAGAAATATCTGTGTTCATCTCTTCTCTATCTCTCCTTTATTTTAGTTTGTTTTCTTCGATTGAACCCTTCGGAGCAACGATTTACATAGTTTCCTTTGCTTTGGCTGATTTTTACCGCCTTTGAAAGAGCATTTATAAAGGTTTTAATTTTTCACAACCTTACCACAGTTCAATGATCCAAATAAATTGTTTGGGAGCTTCAGAGTCGAGTATTTTCTCACATGGATCCTTGCCTTTCTTGTCAATTGCGGGAATTTCCAGAAGAAATATGCAGAGGATCTCGCTTCATTGTTAGAGCTGATGCAATGCGTGTTTTCTATTTTTCTATCCTTTTGCAGAATGTGTATATCTGACTTACTTTGATCACTACTGTGTTCTGATCTTTATTGCTTATGGGTGATTGTGTGCAGTTCTAGGTTTACTATTTGGTCCTCGGAGTTTCAAAAATGCGACCTTATTTGAGATTAAAAAGCGTTATGTTTTCGTTTTTTCTAAATGTGAGAGAATTGGTTGCTTTATGTTTTGTTATGACTTGTACTTTTAGGTATGACATAGATTCGCTTTTCCATGCTCTTTTGTTTCAGCATATCGGAAACTGGCTTTGACTTACCATCCGGATGTGAACAAGTTGAAGTTGAAGGTGCTGGAATGGGAGACATGGGGGCATGGTTTCAAAACGAAAGAATTCGAAATTTATTCTTTAAAGACTCTTAAAGCCAAATGCACCACGTGTGGCGGACTAGGTCAAGTGGTTTCATCAGCAAGAGTTCCTCTCGACGTGAACCAACAAGTCATGACTTGCTCTTCCTGCAACGGCACTGGAGTGGTACTTGCTCTGGATGATGAAACGGATAAGTCTCAAAGTATTGGCCGGGGTTGAGTACTATAGCTGGTTAAGAGTGATAGGAGAAAGCAATGATGGGAAGCGAGGCAGGTCACCGGGTGATCTGTTTGTTGTTATACCGTACCTGGTCTTCAAACGGGATGATACCAATATACTCCACGCTTGCAAGATATCTCCTATATCGGTGCGATTCTTGGGAAGACAATGAAAGTACCGGCAGAGACTCAATCGAGCACGACGCTGGTTTTAAAGAAGAGTAATATGAGAGTGCAAGTCGAAAAACCTAAAGAGATTGAGCAAAGAGGAGACGAAACTTATCGAGGACGCTGCTAATATGAGCAAGAACAAGACTGCTAATAGTACCAAAAGATGATTAGGAAAAAAAAAACAAAAAAAAAAAGGTATTGACATTGGAAATGTGATCTAACAAGACTGTTAAGATGTGGACACAATGCTCGGAAACCAAATCTTTTAAATCTTTCAATATACTACTGACAAAAATGGAACACAATATTAATTACCAGAATGTTAATGAGAGAAGCACACAAAAATTTCAAGATCCTAACTGATCTCATTTAATATTCAACTCTAATATACACGAGATTTCACAGCCATTATGTGATTGGAATAATTCACTACATAAAACCAAAAGATCTAACATGAGAGAACAGTTGCGTATGTTCATATACAAATCTTACTTCAACTCCAGAATGTGGATTTGTTAAGTTTAATTTTTACCAGTAAAAAAAGCAGTTACAAAAAAAAAATTGTTACTTTAATATGTTATCAAGTTTTAAAAAATTGTAAAAAAATTATCTGAAAACATTATTAAAATATTTAACAAATGATATATTATATTAAAATGAAATGGAGATAATACCAACAAAGTGGAGATATCACTAACATTTAATTGAATTTTTCCATATTATTCATCTATAAATTCAGATGTTTAAAAAAAAAAATGGATAAACTTGATTCCTTCCATTTATAGATTCCCTAATGCCCTCCAAAGATTCTTATTTTGTAAGTCCTTTTTGGGTTTTTCCCCACCTAATTTTTTTTTTTCATAATAATAATAACAATAAAAAGAAAAATTGATAATAAATAGATAAAATTTAAAAATATAAGAAAAAAAAAGGGCTACGCTCTTTCTAGCGAACTCCTTTAATTCGTCGTCTCTACTCCATCGCTTTTCTTATCTCTCTCGCTCGCGTTGGCACTGCTCGTCCTTCTTCCGTCGTCCACCATTAATTACGGTAAGATTAACCTTCTCCAACTCAATTTCTCCACTAGAGAGAAATCAATCTCTGTCTTCTCTGCCTCTCCCTTCTTTTCTACGACTGAAACTATCGAAGCAATTCGAGGTTTTACACAGTTTCCTTTGCTTGTGCCTCGACTGAAGAGGGAAAAATTGCGAACTTTCCGCGTGTTTTCGAACAACCCACATCGGATTTTTTTGTAGAAATGTTTTGCCTTAGTTTGATGAAGAATCCGGATGTGTTCTGATGGGTATTGCTTATATATTCTACTTTGATCCAAGTTTGTGTTAAATTGAAATTGATGTTGTGTATTTCTTAAGTTTGAATTTTTGAAATCTGTTTGTTGTGTTTAAGGATTGATTTGGTTAGCATTTGATTCATAATCCCTTCTGCAACTTTAGAGTTAAAAAACAAAAAAGAAAGGGGAGATTTTGAGGCTGAAAGCTACTTTAATTGTGTTGCAGGGGAGTGTATTGAGCTTAAATGGCTCTAATACAATTTGGAAGCACATGTGTTGCTCAATGGAGTATTCGTCCTCAATTTGCAGTGAGAGCTTCTTATTATCCGAGCAGAGTCGAATCAACCCGCAAACAAAAGTATGATTTTCTGTTTTAAGTCTCTGGATTCCATTTAGTTCTTGACATAGTGGTATTGAAACTAGTTTGGTTTACTTCTATGTGGCTTTAAAGTCTTTCAAGGATTTTGATTTGTTCACATTGCACATCTTAAAATTAGTCTTCGTAGAATGAAGTTAGTATTATACTATTATGTTATTTCTAGACCGAGAGTTTTATAACTGAAATAGCATTAAAGGTTTTCCTTTTCACAACCTTGCAGTTCCATAAGCCAAATAAATTGTTTGGGAGCTTCAAGGTCGAGTATGTTCTCACATGGATCCTTGCCCTTCTTGTCGATGACGGGAATGTCCAGAAATATGCATCCTCGCAGAGGATCTCGCTTCACTGTTAGAGCTGATGCAGTATGTGTTCCTATTTTTTTCCCTTTGCAGAAGGCGTATATCTCAGCTTCACTCCTTATTATGATCTTGATTGCTTTTGGGTGATTGTGTACACATCTAGGATTACTATTCGGTACTCGGAGTTTCGAAAAATGCAACCAAATCTGAGATTAAAAGCGGTATGTTTCCGTTTTTCTGAATGTGAGAGATTCCCTTGTATATAGATGGTTTGCATATGTTCCAATGCATGATCAAACCCGTGATTTGAATTCTTCGCTTTGTGTTTCTTGTGTTTTGTTTTGACTTGTACTTTCTGGTATGACATTAATTTGCTCTTCCTTGTTCTTGTTTCAGCTTATCGGAAGCTGGCTAGGAATTACCATCCGGATGTGAACAAGTAAGTGAAAAACTTCGTTTGATGTAGATTGGTGCTGTATATCTTGAGAACAAGAGGATATGATCGATACTCAAGTACAAGATAAGAACATTGATCTCTGTTAGCCAAATGTAAGATATGCCAAAAACAAGATGACTGCAAACCTTAAAATTTCGATTGTGTTATTCCCCGCTCCCCTGATTGGGGAAACCAGTTACCTTCTAAACTCGTAGGCATTAGCGAAATGTAGACCAAGAAATACGAAATGCTCAGAAACTGAAATATAGAAGTATCAGTCTTGTTTTCCTTCAAGACTGATTCTTTCAAGTTATAAAATTGTTACCGTCTTGTTTACATGTTTATTTTGTGCTTACAGGGATCCTGGCGCAGAAGAGAAATTCAAAGAAATAAGTAATGCATATGAGGTGAAATGGAAACCCAACTTCTCCTTTGTTTCTATTATGCAAGTTCAAACTTCTAGAGATGTTATTTAGCCTTTTGAGGTTTCTGTTGACTAAAGAACAAAATTTTGTTCTGCAGGTTTTATCAGATGATGAAAAGAAATCTCTTTATGATAGGTATGGTGAGGCCGGCGTTAAAGGCGCTGGTGGAATGGGAGGCATGGGGGTACGTTGTTCAATACAATGATGTGCAGATTTATTCTTTATAGACACTCTAAGCCAACTCTCTGATCACTTCTTGGTTTTGTTTTTTTATATTAACTTTCAATAGGATTTCAGTAATCCATTCGATCTATTTGAGTCACTATTCGAAGGCATGGGTGGGATGGGAGGAGGTGGAATGGGTAGAGGTTCAAGAAGCAGAGCCGTTGATGGTCAAGACGAGTATTACACGCTAATCTTGAACTTCAAAGAAGCGGTTTTCGGGATGGAGAAAGAGATAGAGATATCTCGGCTTGAGAGTTGTGGGACTTGTGATGGTTCAGGTGCAAAACCGGGAACCAAACCGACCAAGTGCACCACGTGTGGCGGACAAGGTCAAGTGGTTTCATCAGCAAGAACTCCTCTCGGTGTGTTCCAACAAGTCATGACTTGTTCTTCCTGTAACGGTACTGGAGAGATCTCGACACCGTGTGGTACTTGCGCTGGAGACGGACGCGTGAGGAAGACGAAACGGATAAGTCTCAAAGTACCAGCCGGGGTTGATTCAGGTAGCCGGTTAAGAGTGAGAGGAGAAGGCAATGCCGGGAAGAGAGGCGGGTCACCGGGCGATCTGTTTGTTGTTATAGAAGTTATACCAGACCCGGTTTTGAAACGGGACGATACAAATATTCTCTACACCTGCAAGATATCGTATATTGATGCGATTTTAGGGACAACACTGAAAGTACCAACAGTTGATGGGACAGTAGATTTGAAAGTACCAGCAGGGACACAACCTAGCACGACGCTTGTGATGGCGAAAAAGGGAGTTCCAGTATTGAACAAGAGTAATATGAGAGGGGATCAGTTGGTGAGGGTGCAAGTGGAGATACCTAAGAGATTGAGCAAAGAGGAGAAGAAACTTATTGAAGAGCTTGCTGATATGAGCAAGAACAAGACTGCTAATAGCACCAGTAGATGATTAGAAACACAAAAATTTTGACATAGAAATTGTGAATCTCTATATATATATATATTGTTCTACCCTGGCTTGTGATATTTGGAATAGCTCTTGAAAAAGAGAAAGCATTAAAGAAGCAAGTGGAGGAAGAATTTTTAGAATTCACTTTTTTTGTGGTTCGAATTTTTAATCTCATGTATCAAATCTGTTAAGAGTTTGATAGGCTTTTTAATTGGAATTTGTTAGTGATTGGATGACAAAATGGGTTTCAGTTCCAAAGCTCCAAGGATGAATGAATTGCGACTTAGTCTGAAATTAAGAAGACACCAACAAAAATAGTAAAATGGGGTGAGAGAGGCTCGAACTCTCGACCTCAGGATTACTCAGAAGCTATGAGACCTACGCGCTAGCCAACTGCGCCACCACCCCTGTTTGAAGAACCATAAAAGCAAGTACTTCATAACAATGTTTTATAAAGACTAAACTTCTAATACAACTTTTGCTTAACTAAGAATGATCTTTGATCTCAGATTCCTGAAAGACAATGATTTTAATCATGTCCGAAGCTGCTACAAAATACACGTATTCTTAAGCTGGTGGACACAATACTCTGAAATTAAAGCTTCAAAATCTTTCAATCTACTGACAATGAAACATCATATTGCCAGTTTTTCCATTGCTTAACTATGAACAATCAATCTTTGGTATGTGTTTCCTGAAAGACATTGATCTTAATCATGCTTGAAGCTTTTGTCAAAAATACACATTTTCTTAAGCTGGTAGACACAATACTCTTGAAATCAAAGCTTCCAAATCTTTCAGTCTACTAACAACAATGAAACATCTTGCTACCAAAAGGATGAGAGAAGAACAAAAATCTTCTGCAACTTGTCATTATTAAAGATCCCTAACTCATTAAATATTCAACTTTAATGGTTCACGAGATTTCACAGCCATCGTGTGATCTGAAAAAATTGACTACAATGGACCTAAAGATCTAACATGAGAGAACACAAAGAGCAGTTGTTTTAACTTCCAACTGCTTACAATGTAGTACCTCCTCCATCCGACATAAGAGATGCGGCAGCTGCAGCAGCGGTTGGCACAACTCCCAGGGAGATAAATGGTTTCGACAAGTGAACAAGCCTGAAAACAAAAAACATTGTATATCATTGTTAAATTAGATCATCAAAGATCAGAGTGTTGTAAAATATATTATATGTGTAAATGGCAATGATCTTACGGGGCGAGAAATTCACAGAAAGATGAAACTGCAGCAGCGACTTCGCTGTAATTCTCAGGTGTGGCTGGAGCTGTTACATCAACAATCTGCATCCCAGGTGTTACCGGAACTGCCTCATCTATGGCATGAACTTTGGGCATCTTATTAACCGAAGATACAGAGACACTTATGTGCGCGGTCCGTTGGAAATGAAAAGCGAATCCGACTTTGAAAAGCTCATGGTCTAGTTTGTAACCGAGTGCATAGAACATACGCAAAGCGTTCTTGCTTACTTTACTTTCAATCATAGTTCTTACCATAACAGAGATTTGATCAGCTCCAGCACCTCTCATCGCACCTCCAACATGTTTAACCGTCCTATGATTCTTAAATTAGATTCCTTTGAATGAAGCAAGAACATATAATACAAGAAGAAGAAGAAGAAGAAGAAGAAGCTGTACCACGTGGGCTCTGCTTGATCAAGATCACATAAAAGCCTAACTTCTGAGGACACAACTCCTGGAAAGGGGAAGATTCACAATGTGGATTATGATTCAAGGGATGCTTAAAGTTTCTGTTTTTCAGAGTATGAAACTGGAGAATGTGAATAGGCTTACCAAGATTTGGGCCGCTTTTCAAACACAACTCATGAACTCTCAAACGTTCGCGTTGAACACCGCAAAGACCTTGGAGAAGAATCTCAAGAGCTTCAACATGCTGCAAAATTGAGATTAAAAAATCTAATCAAATTCTAAATTTTTCAACCTAGGGTTTTTCAATTTGGCATCAAAGCAAAGCTAAGAATTTTTCGTAAATCCCAAAAAAAAAAGAAAACGAAACACACAAACGCACTTGTGTCTCAATGATTCCTTGAACTACACACTCCATTGAATTTGTTTTCTTCAAAACCTTCTGCAAAAACCCAAAAACGTTGGATCTATCACAAAATCTCCAATTAAAACCCAAAATGTATCCTCAATAAGACCAAATCCGAAGGGGCGAAATAGGATAAATTAACGAAAACTTACTGAATCGTCAAATACCATCGTCCTCGCGAGCAAATCGTAGAGCTTTTAATACACTGGAGAATCACAAAAAGTTACAAGAACCAATTCTGTAGTTAAATAAATATTTAAAACAGATCAAACATGATGGCCTATTAGCTCAGTTGGTTAGAGCGTCGTGCTAATAACGCGAAGGTCACAGGTTCGATCCCTGTATAGGCCATTTCTTTTTCCCATAATTCTTTTTCTTCCATATGTTTTTTTCTTTTTCTTTCTTCTGGAATATCAAGATCTTCGAAAACCTGCAGAGGAGCAAGGATAAGGCAATATGTTCAAGGATTTCTGTTTTTTTACTGCCAAATTTATTTTCTAATGATGCAATTAAAGATGTTCTCTAAAATTCATTAAATGATTTGAATCTTTTGTCTTTGTAAAATTATTTGTGAGGATTTTTGAAGATGTGATGTTAACATATACCAGTAAAGCTCAAATTACAAGTCCTTAATAATCCATGTGATGCTATATTGAAACTAAAAGTAAAATAAATATTAACATATACCACAAAATATCAAGTTACACGTCGCTTTTAATATATGTTTGATAATACCATGTGAATAGATGTCGAAACTAACCGTTCACAGACAAAAAAATATATATATGTTAAAACTAAAAGAAATATAATATTTTTTTTATATAACTAACAAGTTCGGAACCGATAACTAAAACGTTTTGCATCGAAATCTATACATTTTTTTAAAATTCGATCATATGATTTTTTGGATTATCTCAGAATACCTTTCCAATCGAGCTATCGCCCTCTGATTTTTTTTCTATAAAGTAAAACTTAAGAGATGAATGCATTACTTAAAACTTTTTCAACATCATAGTCTCTCCAAAATTTCAAGACGCCAAAAAAATGTTAAATAACGACGGTGTAGGAGTGATCTTTAAGTCTGAAATAGACCTCTAAATTGCTTTCTCATCTTCAAAGGCAGACCCTTCGAGAGCAAAAGCTATCACCGTGTCTTCATTTACCTCGAAAAAGCTTCAAAAAAACACACTAGCGTAAACTTCAAAAAAATAAGATAAAGATATATTACACTTTGTACAAGTTATGTAACCCAAATCATGCCTCAAACTGTATGATTTTGTCATTTGATATCATGTCATCTCTTTAGAGCTTTTGAGATAGTAGATATTGTTAGTCAAAAATATTGGTTAAGGATGACAAAAATAATCAAAAGAAGAGGCTCTGTTTTTATCAACAATATTGTCTCACCAAACCTCCCAAAAACCCCCTAATCTCTCATATAAATACTTGATCATTTCTGAAGAAGAAGAAGAAGAAGAAGAAGAAGAAGAAGAAGAAGAAGAAGAAGAAGAAGAAGAAGAAGAAGAAGAAGAAGAAGAAGAAGAAGAAGAAGAAGAAGAAGAAGAAGAGAGTGTGGGAGAGAAATAAATTTTTCTTTGTGAAAGAAAGATTTGTTCTTTTTTGTGAGTGTAATTGGGTTTAGGTGTGCGAATTGAGAGTATTGTAATTTCGTCGAAGTTACTGTTCACGATGGAGTCACTATTCACGTCGGAATTACTGTTCACGTCGGAATTACTATTCATGACGGATAAATTTCCCTGGTTAATAATAGAAGATTTGTAGTAGGTCCGGAACATAGGCACAAATTGGCCGAACTCCGTTAACAAATTATGTGTATTTTCGCAATCGTTCAAAAATTTGACCGATATATATATCCTAAGAACTAGTATCAGAGTAAGGTTAAGGTGATTTCGGTCAAATTTCGTCGGTAATATTGGTCTGTCGACGAAGGTGTTTTAATACACGGTGATTTGTAAAATAATCAGAAACGATGGGAGGCGAAGATGATTCTGCACACAGTATCAGAAAATTTGATGATACGGATTATGCATTTTGGAGAATGCAAATTGAAGATTATCTGTACGGAAGAAAACTCCATCAACCACTGAGCAAGAAGCTTGAAAAGATCGATCAGGAAGAGTGGGATCTTCTCGACAGATAAGTTCTGGGTGTTATTAGATTAACACTGTCGAAAAACGTTGCAAATGAGAAGACTACGGAAGCACTCATGAAAGTTCTCTCGGATATATATGAGAAAAATTCTACCAACAATAAAGTATTTCTCATGAAGAACCTCTTCCAATTGAAAATGGAAGATGGTTGTCCTATAGCAGCGCACGTGAATGAGTTCAACACGATTGTCAACCAACTATCGTCGGTTGAAATTGAGTTTGATGATGAGGTGCGTGCTTTGATTTTGCTGGCATCTCTGCCGAATAGTTGGGAGCCCATGAGGGCAGCAGTTAGTAATTATGTTGGTAATAAGTAGCTTAAATGCACTGAAGTTCGAGATCGAATCTTTAACTAGGAAGTTCGAAGGATATATACAGGAGAAGCTTCGACGAGTTCTGTTTTCAACGTTGAGAACAGAGGCAGAAGTCAAGATAGAACAAACCAGAATCAAGGATGAAGGAAGTCAAGCAATGGACAGGGTCATTCTAAGACCAGGTAGCCTGTAGAATGCTGGAATTGTGGCAAGAAAGGCCACATTAAAAGGAATTGTCAGGCACTACCGAAGAAGGAAGAAAACAGAGGAGTTTGAGCCAATGTAGTAATAGCTGATGCATTGGTAGTATCACTGATTCTCCAAAAGGAAGTGAATCTCACGTTGCAGCTGTAGATACCGTGGAAGCATCGATCTCTTCAGCTGTTAGTAAGATCGATCCTTGGGTTCTTGATTCATGAGCCTCTTTCCACACCACGGCACACCAGAACATAATGGAAAACTATGTTGCTGGGAATTACGAGAAGGTATATCTAGCAAATGGATTACCTTTGGACATTGTTGGTGTTGGAGATATCAACATGAAGATACCAGATGGACGTGTGTGGAATATCATAAAGGTGAGATATGTACCAAAGTTGCTGCGAAATCTGATTTCTGTAGGACAACTTGATGATACAAGACATGATGTCAATTTTGGTGGTGGAGCTTGGAGAATGACAAAGGGTTCCATGGTGGTTGCAAAAAGTCATAAAAGAGGCACTCTTTATATGATTACAACCCATGAAGATACAGTTGTTGTTATCGAGAATGCCAAGAAACTAAGTTGTGGCATTGTAGATTGGGGCATATGAGCGAGAAAAGTATGAAGCTCATAGTAGCGAATGGTGCACTTCCAGATTTAAAGATGGTGGATCACCATTTGTGTGAAAGCTGCATTCGTAGAAAGTAGAAACGGGTTAGTTTCTCGCGTAATGGCAGAAAGTTGAAATCTGAGAAGTTGGAGTTAGTACACAGTGACATGTGGAACCTGCTCCTGTTGCATCGTTGGGAGGATCACACTACTATGTCACATTCATTGATGACTCCACAAAGAAGGTATGGGTATACTTCATGAAGAACAAGTATGAAGTGTTCATGGTTTTCAAGAGATGGAAAGCCATGTTTGAGAATGAGACGAATCTCAAGTTGAAGTGCGTAAGGTCTGATAATGGTGGAGAGTACATCAGCGGCGAGTTCAGAAAATATTGCGCTGATAATGAGATTAAAATGGAGAAGACTATTCCTGGAACGCCCCAGCAAAATGGAATAGTGGAGAGAATGAATAGGACTTTAAACGAACGTGCAAGAAGTATGCGAATCCATTGTGGATTGCCTCAGATGTTTTGGGTGGATGCAATAAATACTGAGATTTCTTGATAAATAGGGGACCGTCTATTTAAGATCCCTGAAGAAGTTTGGAGCGGTAAGAAAGTAAATTTTTCTTTTTTCTAAAGGTGTTTGGTTGTTTAGCTTATGTTCACATTGATGGCGCCGCAAGAAGTAAACTTGATGCAAAATCTAACAAGTGTTACTTTATTGGTTATGGTGACACCAAATTTGGTTATCGGTTCTGGGATGACCAAAATCGGAAGATCATTCGCAGCGGGAATGTTGTATTCAAAGAAGAAACATGTATAAGGATAAGCTGAAAGTTAGCTCGGGAAGTAAAGAGTCTGGAGCTGTTGATTTGGAAGATATCCTAGCACTAGAGATGCAGGATACTGCAGCAGCAGAAGAGCAAGAAGCTCAGGGAGAAGATATTAAGGTAGATGGGAATGATGAGACAATAGTCATTCTGCATACGCCTGTTACAGCTTTGAGGCGGACTACAAAGGTTAGTAAGCCGATTGTAAGATATTATCCTTCTCTTCACTATGTGTTACTCACATATAGAGGTGAGCGTGAATGCTATGAAGAAACATTGCAAGTGGAAGAGTCGATTAAGTGGGAGCTGGCAATGAAAGATGAAATGGACTCGCAAATGTCCAATCATACTTGGTATTTGACCGAGCTACATGTGGAGAAAAAGACGTTGTATAATAAATGGATCTACCGGATAAAATAAGAACAGGATGGAAGCAAACGTTATAAAGCGAGGCTGGTTGTGAAAGGATTCCACCAGAAAGAAGGTGTTGACTACACAGAAATTTACTCCCCTGTAGTCAAGTTGGTGACAATCAGGACTGTTCTTGGTTTAGTTGCAAAGAAAAATTTGTATCTTCAAAAAATAGATGTAAAGACGGCTTTCCTTCACGGTGAGTTAGAGAAAAAGATTTACATGAAGCAACCTGAAGCCTTTGAGGTCAAAGGACAAGAAAAGCTGGTATGCAAGTTGCAAAAGAGTTTGTACGGGTTAAAACAAGCTCCAAGACAGTGGTATAAGATGTTTGATAGCTTTATGAAGAAATCTGAGTTCTTAAGGTGTGAGGCTGGCCACTGTTGCTATTTCAAGAGGCTGAAGGAGTCCTACTTGATATTGCTTTTGTATGTTGATGACATGCTGATAGCGGGAGCAGACTTGCAGGAGATTGACAAGTTGAAGACAATACTCTCAGAAGAGTTTGCGATGAAAGACCTGGAAGAAGCGAAACAGATTCTTAGGATGAGAATAAGTAGAAGCAAGGAGGATCTTGAGCTGCCACAAGAGGAGTATGTGAAAAAAATCCTCAAGAAGTTTAACATGGATAATGCGAAGCCGGCTAGTACTCCCCTGGCGAATCATTTTCGGTTTTCTAAGGATCAGTCACATGTGACTGAAGATGAGATTGCATATATGGATAAGGTTCCATATGCTTTTGCTATTGGCAGCCTTATGTACGCGATGATATGTACAAACCCAGACATTGCACATGCAGTGGGAGTCGTTAGCAGGTTTATGAGCAATCCAGGCAAGGAACATTGGAAGGCTGTTAAGTAGATTTTCAGATATCTGAAGAGGAGTCCAAGTTTGTTGCTATGTTTCAAGAAGTCTAAGATGGGATTGCAGGGATATGTTGATGCTGACAATGGAGGTGACATTGACAGTAGGAAGAGCACATCCGGGTATGTCTACACTTTTGGTGGTACTGCAATTTGTTGGGTTTCAAAATTGCAGAAAATCGTAGTTCTATCATGTTGTGGAGCTAAGTATGTTGCTGTGACGGAAGGAACAAAAGAAATGATGTGGTTACAGTCATTTCTGCGAGAGCTAGGCCATGATCAAGATGAAAATGTATTGTATTGTGATAGTAAGAGTACCATTGATTTGGCAAAGAACCCGGTATACCATGCTCGGACGAAGCACATACAACTTCGGTATCATTTCATCATATCAGCTTTAGAAGATGAAATGCTGATACTTGAAAAGATCCCCAGGAAGTAAGAATCCGGCAGACATGCTAGCAAATGGTGTGCCGAATGAAAAGCTGAATTTATGTGTAACCTCAGTTGACTTGCTAGAGTGATAAACCGGGAAGACCTGCTGTATTGATCATGGTTTGAAAACGGATTAAAATCAATTTTCAAGTGGGAGATTGTTAGTCAAAAATATTGGCTAAAGATGGCAAAAATAGTCAAAAGAAGAGGCTCTGTTTTGTCAACAATATTGTCTCACCAAACCTCCCAACAGCCCCCTAATCTCTTCTACAAATACTTGATCATTTCTTTCTCAAAATTCATCCCAAAACCAAAAACAAAAACAAGAAGAAGAAGAATAAGAAAGTGTGGGAGAGAAAGAAATTTTTCTTTGTGAAAGAAAGATATTTGTTTTTTTTTGTGACTGTATTTGGGTTTGGGTGTGTGAGTTGAGAGTATTGTAATTTCTTCAAAGTTACTGTTCATGACGGAGTAACTGTTCACGTCGGAGTAACTGTTCACGATGGAATTACTGTTCACGATGGATAAATATCCCCGATTAATAATAAAATATATATGTAGCAGGTCCGGAGACGTATGCAGAAATTAGCTGAACTCCGTTAACAAATTGTGTGTGTTTTCACAATCGTTCGAAAATTTGACCGATATATATCCTAACAAATATAATCCCATTAATCTGGGATTTAAACAAAAAATCCACTTCCAAAAAGTTATGAGGTAGATTATAATCTAGACCGATCCAAAAGAGCATCATAGTAAAATGTCAAGTTTTGAAAAATGATAGCCACCGTCCATTTTTCTAGTTTAGGATAGAGTTTAAGACGGTAAAGATAGTGAGTATAATTACCACCCCTATAATGCTTTTGTAACACAAACATAGTTTAAACAATAAATAGCTCATTACCGCTATTATAGTCGCCAAAGGTAATGCAGTTGTCATTATTCCGAGCAATACACGCTGGATGTGAACAAAGTTTATGATAGTCCTCAATCTCCCTCGATTTCGTCCATTGTAGAGTCACATGTGGACGAATTAAAACAGTTCAATTAACTATAGTCATGTATATGCTTCTATAAAAGAAAAATAGAAGAAAAATAATAAAAATTGGAAAAAACAACAGATACAAATAAATGAAATTGTTTTAGGTATTTAAATTTGAGATAAAACTTAGATATTATTTCCTACTCATGATTTTGGTATTGAAAATCCATCGTTATGCGTTAATTTATCATAGTTCTGTTTCTGCAAATTCATTTACAATCTTTTTTTTTAATTTCATAATTGCTATTTATTGTTCATTAGAAAACAAAAACAAAAAAATATATATATATATATATCCTTTTGATGCAGCGTTCAGTAAATAATAAGCAGGGTCGACCCTCCCATACATCAATTGAAGTATTATTGTTTTATGCCACAATTCAAATTGTTTAATTAGGCAACATCTTGAGAATCTATTAATAGTGTAGTGGCTCAATTTTGTAATTAATAGAATTTGTCTATTGTTTTGTTTTGTTTTTTTCTTCTCTTTCACGTTTAACAGTTCACCATTTTTTTCAATTTTTTATATAAGATTTTTATATCCTGATATTCTTTGTCATAATTTTGTTAATGCAATTATTATTAAATTTTATACTAAACATAATCATTAACCAAAAAAGAAGACTAAACTCTATAAAACTAGCTAAAAGTAAAACACATATTTATGTGTGGTACCTTTCACTATACAATTCTTTTTTTTTTCTAATCCTTCATTTCCTATTTTTAATAATACAAAAAGATATTAAATTAAGTAAAAATCGAAATAAAAGCATATATTAAAGTAGTCATACTGTAAGTTTTTTTTTTTTTTTTTTGGTTGGGAGGCCATATCTATCGTTTTGCTTTACGTTTCTAAATTGTTCGGACCGGCCATGATAATAAGGATGCAAAATGCAAGTAAAAGTGTAAAACGAAATATTAAGAATGGAGATGAGGGTGAGGCAATGGACTTATTTAAGAGGATGGGAAAAGATAGAAAAGTTCAACAAAAATGGGTCAAGCTTTGGGTTAATTTGTATACACTAACGTAGAGGATTACATCAAAGAACAAAGATGTATAAAAGCTCAGCAAAAAAGATGGAGCAATCATCTATCAAATACACGTGTGACGACTTTGGCACGTTTTGTTTCCGACTACGATAAATTCTAACAAAAAATAGTTAAAGCAAGAAGGCCTATTAGCTCAGCTGGTTAGAGCGTCGTGCTAATAACGCGAAGGTCACAGGTTCGATCCCTGTATAGGCCATTTCTTTTTTGTCGTCCTAAAGAGTTTTATTTTTCTCTTCTAACGGATGGTTAGGATAATAATCTCTCAGTCAACCGGAGAGTGATGGAGAAAATCGCCGGAAGAAGATGGCTGGTGGAGGAGGTAAAGTGGACTACGTATTCAAGGTTGTTTTGATCGGCGATTCAGCGGTAGGGAAGTCGCAGCTACTGGCTCGGTTCACAAGAGACGAATTCAGTATGGATTCTAAAGCCACAATCGGTGTCGAGTTTCAGACTCGAACGCTCGTTATTGACGATAGGAACATCAAGGCTCAGATCTGGGACACCGCTGGCCAAGAACGGTACTCAAACTCTTCTCTGATCTTAGTTCTATCTTCTCTTCTTAGATTTGTTTGCGCGTTTTGTAGAAAATGGAGAACTATTGCTTATAAATTCGATACTGTTATTTCGATTTGATCTTCGTGTGTATGTGAAAGCGACCTGGTTTGACTAGCGAGTGATTGAACTTTTTAGAATTTGGAGTAATAGTGTTAGAATTTGCCTGTACATCGCAGCTGAAATGGTCCATGGTCAAGGCGAATCGGACGATTTCGATGTGTTATATAGCATTCTCTTGGAGGATCTATTACCAAAAAGATAGATCAGATTATGTAGTGATCACATCTAACAGGCAAATCATTGTGCATCAAGTCTTTACCTCTTTTCTTCATTTGTAGTAATGTGGCTGCTTTGATTAGTGACATTCTTGTTCTTTTGCTCTGAGCAGATACAGAGCTGTTACAAGTGCGTATTATAGAGGTGCTGTTGGTGCAATGTTAGTTGAGCACATTCCTCGATGGTTAGAAGAACTGCGAGCACACGCTGATAAGAACATTGTCATCATCCTGATCTGGAAAATCAGAGATCGGTTCCGGTGGAAGATGCCAAAGAATTTGCAGAGAAGGAAGGGCTTTTTTTCCCTCGAGACTTCAGCAATAAACTCGACAAATGTGGAGAACTCTTTCAACACTCTCTTGACTGAGATCTTCAACACCGTGAACAAGAAGAATCTCGCATCTAGCGAAAATCAAGGCGATTCAAACAACCTGGGATCAATGGCTGGAAAGAAGGTTGTTATTCCAGGTCCTGCTTAGGGATCCCCACTAAGACCACCATGTGTTGCAGCTCGTAAGTCTTCTAGATTGGCTACATCAGTATAGAAGAAGATCAACTTTTTCATATTCTTCAAAATATATTTTCTTGATTTGGGTGGTTAGATAGTGAGGTTTATTATTGTATATTCTTTTGGAATCTGGCCTGTTACATCTCTTTGATTAAACATTGTTAATTGGTCCATTGCTTTCAGATTTGGAAATATAAATCTTTTTAGAACAAAATCTTTCATCTTCGTATGAAAAAGAATTTGGAGGGAGTAAGTGAATAGTCAAAAAAGCACAGCAAAGCAGTACAACTGAAGTTATAATATAGGAGGGTTTTAAGCTGTTTCCATAGCTTGAGGACCGCCTGAATCGCCATTGCTTCCATTTACCAAACCACCTTCAGTTTTTGGTGTTTTCTCGGCAAGTCTCTCTAGCAGCTCCTGGCAATCTGCAGCAGTGGCCATAACAGCCAAACTAGCCTTCCCTCTCCAGCAACTGATGGCTATTGTTGACGCATCCACTTTCACTGGTTCTTCACCTGAGGTTACCAACAAAACCATAAAAAAACACACCCTACATGATCAAAAATATTATCTATGAAAACCAATCAATACGCACCATCGTTGAGAATCACTACGCAGCTTCCCATGACAAGGTCAGTTGCTTTCTGGGCCAACTGTGGATTGACAAAATCCATAAACTTGATCGATTTGTCTTGCAAAAGATGTTTGAAGTCTGCCATTGGAGTGTAAAGTACTTGCTTGGTGATGTATGGAAGGATCACAGGTAGTCCCTCGGATGATATACGGAATGGGCACAGCGTGCTTGAACCTTCTTTTGCTGATTGTCTCTCCTGTGTTTCAATTAGTTGCAAATAATCTTAAGTTTGACTTCTGCAGCTTGCGCTTAATCAACCAAAATGACAAGTGGAAGAAATAATTTTGTACTTACAAACATCTTGAGGCCAACAGAAGCGATCTTAAGCTGCTGCCCGACTGCAAAATTCAACTGAAGAACTTCCTTAACCGATTTTGAAACATAGTAAATCCTCTTAACGCTGCTTGTGTCGTTGTTTCTTGCCACGAGATGACCATGCAATGGAAATGATTCATCTTTGATACCGTAGAATTCCTTGATGCCATTGATTACTGTTTCATCTTTCACGAAAACAACAGGGTCAAAGCCTTTCCACTTCCCTTGCATCGGTACTTTTCTCTTGCCTCCCGCATTACTCGAATTGGCTTCTTTATCTTCCGTGATGCTTTCTCCTTCTGTGATTTTCTTCTCAGGCTCCAAGCTATCATCTTTCTCATTGTTTGAATCTGCTTCAATAACTTTTTCCACTGCACTCTCATCTGGTACAGTAGAATCCACTGTAACAACAGATTCTTTACTCTGAGACTTTTCTGTCGAGTCAGCAGACTTAGCAGACGAGTTCCTTTTCGGATTTGGTTTCTCCTGAAATTCTGTGAGTAAATTATCGATAAGTTCTACAGAACCATAGGTGTTAAAAATGAATCTGAAGTTCTCCAAAAAAAAAAAAAGAAAGTTCACCTGGTAAGGGAGAAATTTTCTGAAGGACCGCAATGAAGAAGGCTCCGGTGTTCTGATCATGAGGCATTATCCTCATGCATCGTTCAAGTGGAAGATCAGAGACTTCCTCGGCTTGTTCATCAGGAGAAGCATCCACCACAGAAATATCTGTTTCTTTGTGTCCATCTCCACAGCCGTTAACATCACCGTTCTCACTCTTCCAAGTGGTTTCGGTGGAGTCCTTGAGGTTTTTCCCAGAAGGAAACATGCTCACAAGAACTCCGCCTCTCCGGTTTTGTGGAACATCTTTGTAGGAAGTAAACCACCCACCTTTATCACGCACCTGGATTAAACAAAGACAAGGAAAAAAAAGATGAGTAATCTCATTAGATTCTAGAGATGAGGGTTTGTTCACTCGTTAATGAAGGTAGTAGAAACTGACCTTCCATTTCTTAAGACCTGGTCTTCGTATAAGTTCAGGAAGCTTATCGGAAACATCTAAAAGTTCAACAGAGTCTCCACACCTCCTTAGAATCTGAATTTAAGCAAGTGTTATTACGAGTTTAAAGCTATAACTGGTTTATAATGAAAGGTGAAGAAGTAGTTAAAAAATTACCTCAGCAACAACAGCTTCGTCCTCCACTGGGTTCATTGAGCAGGTTGAGTATATCATCTTCCCACCAACTTTCAACAGAGATAAACCTGAACAAGACCAAGCAGACATGTTTACGATAGGCAAATCATTCAACAAGCAAGTTCATGGAAATTAGTTGAGAAATATAAGAAAGAAAAAAAATACCTCTCATAGCAAGAATAATCTGAAGGCTATGTAGTCCATTGCCCATTCCAGAGTTCCTGTACAGAAACCAAACGGAATAAGAAATTCAAAAATCAATGCCATATAATATAATGCATCATAACATTGCCGATAGGCAAAAAACGCAAAAGGTAAAAATACCATTTCCGCCAGATGTCTGGAGCCTTGCGCAGTGTACCATCACCACTGCACGGAACATCACATAGAACACGGTCAAAGGCAAGTTGATTAATGGGCATATTTTCACTTATTCCTTTCTCGGAAGCTCGGGATTTGTTCAAACGGCAACCAGGAAACTGTTGCCCTTCATGATTTGTCACCATCAAGTTGGCTGTGCACATTCTCTTTGTTTGGTGAATGAGAAGGTTGGATCTTTTAAAATCAACATCATTAGCCACCACCTGATAATTAAGGGAATACAATCAAATTATCTATCTACATAAACCATATTTAAAAAATAAAAGATATAAAATAGAAACACAAACCAATCCATTAGGTAGAGATCCTGGTTCTGATGCTTCATGTATAATCTCAAGCAGCTGAAATGTTTTGGACCCCGGTGCAGCACACACTGCTCAGAGTCAAATATAATTGATCAGTAACTATTGACCTCTTACTTTCCCGGAAAGCGGATATAGTCATATAGTCATTTCTTCCTTTTGCAAGGCGGATACTTCTTTGACCCATTTGGACATTTATAGGTCTCTAATAATATCAAATACAAAATCACTCACTGTCAAGTACAAAATGATCTGGATGTACGTCGAGGAAGAGCGGAGGTACCTGCATGATTATATCCATTTACAGTTTATGATTGTTCGTAACGACAAAGCATTGTGAATGGTGAAAATGAGTATTAAGCTATCTTACCATGCTAACAGCTTCCTGCCTTGTCATGTTTCCAACTTCATTTTCTAATTTCAGAAATTCATGAAACCTGAAAAGCCCCCCAATGAAAAACCCATCATGTGTAACACGCCAAATACACAAGTTCTTTAACCATACAGACAGAATAGCCAAAGTAACTAGAATTGCTTTAAGTGACCTGAATCGGTTATCTAATAATGTGAAGTGAAAACGTACCTCTCAAGTGTCTGGTTTTTTCTAATCTCCTTTCGAGAAAAATTAGAATGCCAAGCGAGATTCTTCGGATACCAAGGCAAGGGCTTAATAGCCTCCAACTCGCCACCTTCTATGGCCTGAAAGCAAAACCAATGTAAGATAAATATCTTTTCAGATATAACAGAAGTAGAAACTACAAAATCGCGAAGTACAAACATTGCATTTTACCTCTGCCTGAAGTGATTTCATAAAGTCATTCTCCAAGATGGATATTATTTCATCGCAAAATTGGCTACTGCAATTCAGAAAAGAGTGTAAAAAAAACAAAAGAAGCATCTAGTTAACGATTGCAATCTTGAAGCACTCCAAGTTCCAATCATAAACTCTACAGTGGAAACTCAACCATAAACCCTAAACCTCATTGAGACTAAGAACAAATAACATAATGAAGAGAAAAGAAAAAGAGCATTACTTGGAGTTAACCCTAAACGCAGCAGGTAAAGGCTTACGAAGAATCTCCATGAACAAATCCCACTCTTCTGGTTTCACTATCCCTTGTTCCTACAACACAAACACACAAGAGTTAAAACCACAACAAAATCAAATCCATTAGTCACAGTAAAAACCCTAAACACCTAGTAGCAAGCAAGCTTAATGACGAGACAATGAAAATACGTAAAGACATAATAAATAAACTGTATCAATCCAATACAGAATCGCGAATATGTTTACCTTGTAATATTCCTCGAAATTAGGGTTAACAGTGACAATAGGTTCCCAAGTGGGTTTTTGTTCCGGTACGGCGCCGTCGGAACCGTCAACGGTAGTATCGGATTTGGGACGTTTCCAGACATTCTCTCTGCTTTCTTTGAAATCTTTTCTCTGAGAACGACCTCTGTGTCTTCCTCCTCTTCCCATTTTTCGTATCGTCCGTCGGCAAAACAGTTCGATTTCCGCCGCCGGATTCGAACAAATCTCTGAGATATTCCAAAGGAGCTGAAGCAGAGAAGTGTTTGTTTCTTCTCAAAAAATTTCAGGGCTTTGTTAATGGGCTTTAGGGTTTTGGTTTTGGGGCCCATATTCTTTTTTTTAAACGGCATATGCGCATTAATTGAATCTGGTAATTGGGGAATTAGACTGGTAATTATTTCATACAAGACCTAGACACGAGCATTTGGTTATTTAGTTCGAGTTCGAAATATTTTAATCATAGAATATAGGTCCATTCGAAACATAACTTTTGTTCCGTTCGGTTTAGTTCGAATTTGGTTTTTGGACAAAAAAAACTATAACAAAAATATACATATCTAATTTAGTTTTTGTTAACTTTACATACTTTATTATAAATAAATGTATTTTTTTCTATATGTAATTTTTTGTTTAAACGTTTCAGTTTTTATATAATCGGATTCTGTCCAGATTTTGGTTCACGTAATTTGTCATAAATATTTCTATACCGTTTTGATTATTCTAAGATTCGGTTTGATGAGGTAAAAAAAACCATTCGGTTCGGTAATTTTGCTTAGCCAACCTCAAATGACACATATAAGTAGGAATTACTACGGTTACGGTTTATTAACCACCAGTTACGGTTATAAATTTTGTTTAACTTTAATCATAACCGTTTAATATTTGGTTAAACGGTTACGGTTAAATACGATTACGGTTATTTGATGATATGATACGGTTGATATCAATGATGGATCCATAATTTTTTTAACTTCAGTTCCGTAAATAATTTAAATGATGATATACCAACTAATACTTACTATTTTTTTTTTTTATCAACCACACATTAATTAAAAAAATTAAAAAGTTACTCCATGATTGGTAGCCCAATCAGGAGGAAACGAGTTTACAAAAGCTAATACTTACTATTATAATATTACAAATTATAATCTGGATTTAGTGTTATCATGTGATTTAAATAACAACATTATTATTTAAAATTAATTTAAAGTTCTAATCTTCACTAAAATGTTTACGATACTCTACTAATTAGAAGTAGTAATAATAGCATCCACTATTGCACTACTTTGATTTTGTTATTTTGTGTTCGTGAATGATTTTAAATATATTTAACTTTTTAAGAAAAAATTATTATATAATTATTGTGTTGTAACATTATTTGTTGAAAAATATTAATTATATTTTAGTATATTTATTTTTAATTAATAATTTTTATTGTATTTATATTTGTATAATATATAATTTATATTAAATAATTAATTATTAATATATTTATTATGTTTTAAAAATGGTTACGGTTAAAAGTTTACGGTTTTAACTATGCGGTTAACTAACGGTTTTGATACGGTTACGGTTAATATAATTTTAACCATATATTAATAGTTAACGGTTATAATTTTTAACCGTTTTATACGATTACGGTCCGATTATGGTTTAGATTCGGTCTTATACTGTTACGGTTTGATTTTGGTGATGCCCTACATATAAGTTCTTCTCCCGGCGGATTCGCCGACGACAATTAACGGCCGATGAGCATATTGGATGTGAGTAAGACCAAGCTTCTTCTTTTTCTTCCTGTCATACCAAAACTCAATCGTTCGTTATACTCTTATTCTCAGCGTCGTACTCGATCCCTTCCACATCACAGAGACAAACCCATAAACTGGAACTCCACTCACAGTTTCGTCCTCCAAAACCCTCTTCTTTCGTTGCTCGAAAAATGCAAACTTTTGTTCCATTTGAAGCAAATTCAAGCTCAGATGGTAATCACTGGCTTGATTCTGGACCCATTTGCCTCAAGCCGGTTAATTGCTTTCTGCGCATTATCGGAATCAACGTATCTCGATTACTGTGTGAAGATTCTAAAAGGTATTGAGAACCCTAACGCATTCTCTTGGAATGTAACGATTAGAGGATTCTCAGAGAGTGAGAATCCTAAAGAATCGGTTTTGCTATACAAGCAGATGCTGAGACATGGTTGTTGTGAATCGTCTAGACCGGATCATTTCACTTACCCTGCTTTATTCAAGGTTTGTGCTGTTCTTGGGTTGAATAATCTAGGTCATATGATTATTGGGCATGTTCTTAAGCTGAGATTGGAATTGGTTAGTCATGTGCATAATGCGTCGATTCATATGTTTGCTTCTTGTGGTGAAATGAACAATGCGCGGAAGGTGTTCGATGAAAGTCCTGTGAGGGATTTGGTTTCTTGGAATTGTTTGATTAACGGGTATAAGAAGATTGGGGAGGCAGAGAAGGCGATATATGTATATAAGCAGATGGAATCTGAAGGAGTTAAGCCGGATGATGTGACGATGATTGGATTGGTTTCTTCGTGTGCAATGTTGGGGAATTTGAATCTTGGGAAAGAGTTTTATGGATACATTAAAGAAAATGGACTGAGGATGACGATTCCTCTTGCAAATGCTCTGATGGATATGTTTTCAAAATGCGGAGATGTTCAAGAGGCACGAAGAATATTTGATAACTTGGAAAAGAGAACAATTGTGTCGTGGACTACGATGATTTCGGGTTATGCTAGATGTGGTTTGCTCGATGTTTCAAGGAAGCTTTTCGATGATATGGAAGAAAAAGATGTTGTGATGTGGAATGCAATGATCGGTGGATCAGTCCAAGCCAAGCGTGCTCAAGACGCTTTGGCATTGTTCCAGGAGATGCAAACAAGTAACACAAAGCCTGATGAAATCACCATGATCCATTGCCTCTCTGCGTGTTCTCAGCTTGGTGCTCTTGATGTTGGCATTTGGATTCATCGTTACATCGAGAAACACAATCTTAGTCTTAACGTCGCACTAGGAACTTCATTGGTCGACATGTACGCCAAATGTGGTAACATATCAGAAGCTCGCAATGTTTTTCACAGAATTCAAACAAGAAACTCTCTTACATACACAGCTATAATCGGAGGTTTAGCCCTTCATGGAGATGCATCCAATGCTATATCATACTTCAACGAAATGATTGATGTAGGGTTAGCCCCAGACGAGATCACTTTCATAGGGCTATTATCAGCGTGTTGCCATGCGGGAATGATCCAAACCGGCCGTGATTATTTCTCTCAGATGAAATCCAGATTCAACCTAAATCCCCAATTGAAACATTACTCTATAATGGTTGATCTTCTAGGGAGAGCTGGGCTATTGGAAGAAGCGGACAAGCTCATGGAAAGCATGCCAATGGAGGCAGATGCTGCGGTTTGGGGAGCTTTATTATTCGGTTGCAGGATGCACGGTAATGTTGAATTGGGAGAGAAAGCGGCTAAGAAGCTTCTCGAACTTGATCCCACTGATAGCGGGATCTATGTTTTATTGGATGGCATGTATGGAGAGGCTAATATGTGGGAAGATGCAAAGAGAGCGAGGAGGATGATGAACGAGAGAGGTGTAGAGAAGACTCCTGGTTGCAGTTCCATTGAGGTTAACGGAGTTTTGGCTGAGTTCATCGTTAGGGATAAATCGAGACCGGAATCTGAGAAGATCTATGATTGCTTACATTCTCTTGGAAGACAGATGGGGAGCTCGTTGAGTGTACTATTTTCGGACATGACATTACTTAGAACCAATGGGATTAAATGAAACTGCTGAATTTTATTTAGGACATGTTTGGTCTAAGCTAACTAAAAACTCAAACGACATATCTCTTGTGTATTAATTGACCAGTAAAATAAAATAATATGGTTTGTGCAATTTATTAATTAGCTTATTACATATTTAGGGTTGAGTGACAACTTAACTATGTACGAAAAAAATTTAGAAATCAATACAATAAAAACACTAAAAAAATTTTCAGGACACCTCAGCATTTTGGGCTGTTCTCAAGTTGACACATCATTAAAATCGTCTTCCAATAAAAACATTTCGATTAATACACATCAGCTCTCCAACTTGACACATCAGCTCTCCAGCTTGCCACATCATTTTTTCATTAAAACACATTATTTTAAAAAGACAACCAATCAAATTAAAACAAATAATACACACCATTATTTTAATTTTTTTAATATTGACACATGGATTTCTAATTTGTTAAAAGAAAAACAAAATCAAATTATTTATAAAATTATTTAGATGTAGAAATTGACTACTTGAATTTGGACAAATCTTTTGCCAAAACCCGACATCATTTGGAGACGTAAGTGGAGACCTAAGTGCAAACACATATAATTCAACAAAAATACATGATATTTAAGATTAAATAGATTGAAAAATATTGATTGTTTTAAGACATGTACTAAATCAAGATTTGGTCATATGATTGCTCAACGGATGCAAAAACTACTGAATCGGTGTTTTAGACACCAATAATTACAAAATAATTTTAAATTTTAAATTATATCTAACATAAAAAAAATATTAAAACATTAAAAAAAAAGTAAAAAGATATCCCGCAGCGTAGCGCGGATTCTCATCTAGTGTAATTAAAAGTTACTTATCTTCGAAGAGAATTCTCTTGTGTATTAATTCACCAGTAAAATAAAATAAAAAATAACATTTATTTTGTAAAATATATATATGCTTTGTGCATTTTATTAATTAGTTTATTACATATTTAGGTTTGACCCTTAGAAGAGTGAATATTTAACTATGTAAGACAAAAAAATTAGGAATGTAGTTCAAAGTTACTTATCTTATATATAATAGTTGAAGTGAACTCTCTTGTGTATTAGTTGACCAGTAAAATAAAATAAAAATTAATATTTATTTTGTAACATATATATGCTTTGTGCAATTTATTAATTAGCTTATTACATAATTAGGTTTGACCTTTAAAAAGAGTGACAATTTAATTATGTAAGACAAAAAATTTAGGAATGTAATTTAGAGGTTACTTATCCTATATATAACTAGGTTTTGATCCGCGGTACACCGCGGAACAATTTTTTTTTTTCATTGTATGATTTTTTATTTATATGTAGTTTTAAAAATCTTTTTAATACAATTTTAATTTGTTATTTTTTGTTAACGTAGTTGTAAAATATAAATATCGGTACTCGGTTGTTGCATTTGCAAAATTAATATATTGATGTTGCAAGTTTATTAAAAATACATTTGTTTGTGTAGTAGAGATATAGTGATATTGTTATAATTTGTATATTCTATATTATTAAAAAAAAAATTATTTAATAAAAAATTACATTGTTTACTCAAAAACCCTAATCTTTCTACACTGATCTTGGTCTACTGTATCTCTCAATTTCTGAATCAAATCTGGAATTCTTATCTCTCAATTTGACTGAGACTTTCCTCAGGCGGTGTTCAAATTGCCAAAATCTTAACAAAAATCATCTATTTTGTTTTCCTTAATTGCAAATCTGAGAGATAAGTAACGAACTCCATATTGTTTGCGGGGAAAGGGCGTATTTCAACCCCTACTATTTTCACGGTGTCATTTCATATCCACATAACGATATAGTGCTTCGTCCAACCCAAACCGTTCATAAAATTCAAATTTACTACTTAGACTTCGAACCGTGAATCGAAACCAGCATTGACAAAAGCAGACGTTAGTCAATCATTAAAATCGATGACTCGGACGACACGGTGGCAAAGACAACGGCGATGTGGCGATGTGACCAACAAAACGACGTCGTTTTTCGCTTTTTTATTCGATTAACAACACGACATCGTTCTACTTCTTCATCGTGTATTTGGGGGAAAATTAGAAATTAGGGATTTCATTTCAGTCATCTTATCCTTCTTTTGTTACTGAGCTCGTATTTCTCTTCTTCAATTAGAGATTTCAAAGAACTCATGGATAATCGAATAAGAGGATTGAGGACTTGATTGAGAAAGTGGATAATGTTGAAGGAGCTTCTATCACATTGCAAAAAGGCTTCAATGCTTGTGAATCTGAGATTGATACTCTCGTCATGTAGACGCGTGTGTGTGACATTGTGGTTGACAAGGAGATTCGAGAGTGCAAAATGCAACTACGGAGCTTGAAGAACATTGTCGGGTTTGCGTTGGTGATGGCTTTGTTTTTCTTGTTTATATATTGAGTATGTGAGTTGAAATAATTATGTCGTAAATTCAAGAATGTGGCTGTGGTTTGAGACTAAGTAGACTAGGTTTGTATTTTTGAAACTTTTGTTAGAATGTTTAAATTGTAATGAAAACTTTAAAAGTTTCGCATGTATTGTTCTGCAAAAAGATGGTCATTAACAGAAAAGATGGTCATAGTAACAACTTGGTAATCAAACCGTTACATATCCAACCAGAGACCATGAAAATTCAAAAGAGAAAAAGAAAATGTCTACACAACACTGCTTCATACTTCTAAGATATACAAGAGACCATGACATCCAAAAGAGAAAAAGAAAACATCTACACCGCTTCATATTTCTAAGCTTCCAAAACCTCCAAATTGAATCTCCATCTTTCTAAAAATACCAAGAACGTCAAGTTTCAACCAAACCTGACATGAAAACAGAAAATATAAATTTATAACAAAATGGTCATAAACTAAACATGGGCATTTCGTTGTCAAACCAAACCTGATGTGTTTCGTACACAAATTTCACTCTCATAAACTAAACAGAAAATATAAACTTATAAACCAAACCTGATGTGTTTGAGTTTGTTGTCTTCTTCTTCTTTGGTAGTTGACTTGGCATATATCTATCCACTCCCATATATGGGCATTTCGTTGCATTGTGACCAGCAACACCACATCTACGACAATGCATTATCCTCTTTTCCCTACTAACCTTTTTCTTCTTTGTTGGAGACTCATTCTCCCCTTTTTTCCTCTTTGGCTTTGGCTTTCTTCCTTTTCTGTTTTCAATTTTTTCAACTAAACTCGGAGGTGGCAATATTATAGAACCAGTTTTATTCCAGAAGCACATACCATTAACTGGTCGTATTGAGTCACTGTAAATCTCTTGCTGCTTTGAGCTGAGGAGCCAATTAGATATGTAATCTTTATGATTAAGTTTCTTTTCTACGATGATACGTAAGGCATGCCGACAAGGCACTCCACTCATATCCCATCTCCGACAAGCACATGTTTTTAATCTAATGTTCACTGCATAAGATGTACCAGCCTCACGGACTTCATTTCTACCTTCTGATCCTAGAATAACCTTACAGAACTTAAGCTTCTCTTGCTCCAACTCTATCATATTTCCTATTCTGGGAGGAACTCTACCTGTATAGTTACGTGCTTTTCTTTTTCTGAGATCAATACGCATCATGGCTCTTCTCCTTATCGTCTCCAACATCTCAACCATTGGCATATAACTTGCAGGGTCAATCGCATTGTTGAAAGATTCAGAGATGTTGTTGTGAACATCTACACAAGAAGATGTTGGTGTGCAAAAAGCAAGGCTGCAATTGTAACGCCCGTCTCCCAGGAAAAATAGATTGTAGACAGAAAAATATATATATAGAGGTATATATATATATTTAAAATGTTGCGATCCGTTTAAATCCGTGATAAAAGTGTTTTCTCGCAGTTGAGACTTTTAATCGTAAGAGTTTCGAGAAAAACATTTATCGAGCGGAAAAACGAGTTTTGGAGCGGTTGGTGGGTGTGGACTCCACGTGACGGTTTTTAAGTCAAAAAGAATTGGGTGCAATTATTTGTTCTTTCTTTTCTAATTTTTTTTCCTTCTCCTTCCTCCTTTCTTCTTCATTTTTCGTAAACAAGGGAGAGAGAAAGAGAAAGAGAAAGGGAGAGAGAGAAAGAGAAAGAGAAAGAGAGAGAGAGCTTGGAAGCTCTGTTTTGTTGCAGAGAAGAAGAGGAGAGGAGAGTAAAAGGTAGAGCTTGGTGTTGGCTTGAGAGGAAGGAGGAGAAAATCGGATTTGATAGCCTTTGGGAGAAAATCGATTCGACCAAGCAAATCGTTTCCAAAGGTAATGAAATTTTGTGGAGTTGTTGCAGGTAAAGATAAAGTGTGATCGTGGAATCAAGGCAATGAGGAGGAGGATGATTTAGGACTCGGTATTTGTGTGATAGTGTCGAACTTTATTTATGTTTAATAATTTCGATTACTATTGGTTGAAGTTTACTTAATAAGTACGAGTCTTATTTTATAACTTTTGTGGTTTGTGGTGGAAACTAGTTTTATTTGAAATAAATTGATTTAAATATGTTTAATTTAAGTGATTTGGTCTGTTTATTTAATCGTTAAATTAAATGTTTTATTCGGAATATAATTAATATTTATGGGAATATTAATTATTGCATTTAAAAAAAAAAAAAAAAACGGGTCGTGTCGTTTCAGCAATTCTTTGGATTCTTCTCCATGATGGCTTCAAACAGACGCATATCATAGCTTTTAACCAGTTCCAAGTTCGCTTCATACTGAGTCATGGTGTAACTTTCTGCTATTTGCCAAAACAACTTATTCATTTCACTTTGATGAGGAATCTTCTTCAAGTTCCCATATATATGCCTAGCACACATCCTATGTTCAACATACGGTAATTCCCTTTCCACTGCATTCAGCAAACCCTGAAAATGTATAACCAACAGCTTATATTAATAATTACCTTTTCTAAACCTAAACCTATCATAGCTTATAAAACACAATGGAGCATCGAGATATACCTTTTGTCTATCAGATATTATAGTAAACCCTTGACCCTCCTGTAGATTGAAATCAACCTTCAACTTTTGTATGAACCAAAGTCAATTGTCCTCATTTTCCTTATCAACCACGGCCCAAGCGATGGGATACATTCTATTGTTAGCATCCCTTCCCACAGCAGCTAATTGTTATCCCTTAAGTGTGGATTTCATAAAACAAACATCCAGTCCAAAGATAGGACGACACCACATACACCATTATTTGCGGATGACTTCAAAACACACATAAAATCTATGAACTAACTCTAACCCAGCATCATCAAACACTGTGTCTATCACAACTATTGACACCAGGTTAGCTCTAGCAAAAAAAGATTGAAAATAGTTTATTAAATAAGACATTAAACACTTACTGAAATTTAAAATTTGACTAACCAAATATAAATTTACTGAAGGAGTGCCAAACGGTAATCTTTCAGCCTATAAAACTGCTCCTTATGCTCATTGTTGATGATATCTACGGCTTTTTGCTTAGCCTTTTTACACTTATCTATGCTTACTATCAGTCCAAAATTATTTTCAACCTCTCTTTGCATATGCTTTGTTCTAAAGTCAGGATCAGTCCTAATATCATCCAAAAACATCTTGCAAATCACAGGTGATTTCAGAATCTTACAATGGCTATCCTTTGAGCAGTTGTGTTCATCTTCATATGTCTTCACCTTCCATTTTCCAATCCTCTCTTCATAAGAGTAGTAGCTATACCATGGACAACCATCTTTTACCCCACACACAGCCGCTGACTTGTCTTTTCCCCATCTACTAATATGTATATTCCATCCTCCTTTTAATGCATAAGCTATTAAAGCCTCTTTGAATTCCTCTAAACTATCAAATACTTGTTCTATCTCCAGCGGACCACTACCTCGTTTGTATCTCACCAACATCTCCTCTTCTTCACCATCAGAGTTAGAAGGTGTGTTATGGTAATCAAAATCATCATCTTCATCCGTTGAACTCAAAGTTCTCCTTTCCTTATGCTCTTCAAAAGAGAGCTTATACCACATGTTCTGCCCATAGAATCTCTCCCCCAACTCAGTCGACAACTTGATGAAGAAATCTTCTGCTTTACATTCTATAATCATGTCCTGACCATCAATATAACCCACGTCTCCTACATGATTCTTTACCCAATACTCTCCATAGTTCACAACGAACGATACATATTCTGAAAAGCAGTCAACAACACATTGAAACAATATTTTACTCACTTAGACATTTAATCAAACACTTGGTATGCAAAAAATAAGTAATTCTCTATAAACATAATTTCTTATAATTATTGACTCCAAATGTCCAAACGATCAGCCTTATAAACAAAACCAAACAAAATTCTTGATTTTTTGCAAAACTACTAAGTGAGACAATTCGATTCCACAAAAACTTCAAAACAAAACTACCTCATTTTTTCGCCTCTGTGCTAGCCCAATCCGTAGAATCACGCCTCGATTTCTCTCCAGTTATCCTTCTCATTTTTCATCAAACCATGTTCTCCATTTCTCGTCAATCCACTCTCAATTTCCCAAAGGAGAACCATGAAATCGAATGAGAAGAAGTGATCAATTAGGATGTACACCCTAATTTCTAATTTTCTCCCCAATTCAGAACGATGTCGTGTTGTTAATAGAATAGAAAAGCGAGAAACAACGTCGTTTTGTTGGCCACATCGCCACATCACCGTTGTCTTTGCCACCGTGTCGTCCGAGTCATCGATTTTAACGATTGACTAACGTCAGAGAAAAATTCCTGGGTTACTGGAAAGTTTAGGCCGATCCAAGACAAAAAAAAAAAAATTTTTGTCAGAGAAAAACTCCAGGACATAATTAATGGATGGTCGGCAAAACTGTTATCTAAATGTGGTAAAGAGGTGATGATAAAATCAGTTGCCTCTGTGTTACCTACTTATGTGATGTCTTGTTTTAGACTCCCAAAATCGGTTACATCGAAACTTACAAGCGCAGTAGCGAAATTTTGGTGGAGTTCGACTGGACAAACGAAAAAAATGCACTGGATGTCATAGAATAAGTTATGTCATCGCAAATCTGAAGGGGAAATTGGTTTTCGGAGTGTGGACGATTTTAATACCGCCTTAGTAGCAAAGCAGCTATGGCACTTGATTACAGTTCCTGATTCTTTATTAGCTAAGGTTTTCAAAAGAAGGTATTTTCGGAAATCAAATCCCCTGGATCCAATTAGATCATACTCACCTTCATATGGATGGAGGAGTATTGTATATGTTAGACATCTGGTTAATAAAGGGTTTATTAAAAGAGTTAGTTCTAGAGAGTCAATTTTACTATGGAATGACCCCTGGATTCCAGCTCAATGCCCGAGGCCAGTATTAAGCAATGGTTATAATTTTAACCCTTCTCTTCTAGTGAGTAATTTGATTGATAATCAGACAAATACATGGAACATCGATCTGATCAATAATATTATTTATCTGAAGGATATTCCCCTGGGTTGTGCTCTGCCTTTAGGCTCGTCCAACAGACTCGACGTCATGGGATGGCATTTCACAAAGTTTGGAAAATATACGGTTAAATCAGGATATCATACAGAACAAATGTCGAACCCGGGAGAAACCCGAGTCCGATAATTCGGCCCAGATACACGTCATGTGCAGAATTTTGCTTGGAAAGTACAATATCCGCCGAAGTGGAGACACTTCATTTGGCAAGTCATTAAAGGTTGTGTGCCGGTCACATAAAATATAAGAAAAAGGGGTATTAATTGTGATTCATGTTGCATTATATGTGGGGCTTTAGAGGAAACAATAAACCATACTATTTTTGAGTGCCCACCAGCTTTACAGACCTGGACACTTTCACAAATCCCAAAGATACCGAAAATTTTCACATCTCCATCACTTTATGTGAATATTGATCACTTGTTTTGGCGAACGCCAACAGAGTCTCATAGTTCTAGTTTTTCTTGGATCATGTGGTACATTTGGAAAGTGCGGAATGAAAAGATTCATGAGAATGTGAATAGAAATCCACGTGAGGTTCTCTAATTAGCTGGAAAAAAGGTCCACGCTAGGACCGTAGCTCAAATAGAGGCTCTTAATGACACCCAGGTTCCTGTGAATGTGATAGTAGGGTCAGAGGTTATAAACACTCCAGGGTACCGATGTTTCATTGATGTTTCTTAGAAAGAGAGTGATAATGTTTCAGGAATAGGATGGTTTTGTACACTACCAAATGACGACGAGCCAACCATGGGAGCTGCCAACCTTCGACGAAGCCTAACTTGTCTACATACAGAAATGGAAGCACTTGTTTGGGCAATGAAGTGTATGATTGGCGATAATAAGAGTGAGCTAGTTTTCATTATAGACTGCTCAAATCTGGTGAAGATGGTGTCTTCCCCAAACGAGTGGCCAGCTTTTTCTACATACCTAGAGGAAATAGAGAGAGACAATGAAGCATTTTCTTCTTTTTCGATATCTTTAATTTCTCGTCAAGCTAATATTAAAGCGGATAAATTGGTACGAAATGTATGTGCACAACCACGTTTTAGTTCGGATTTAAACAATGTTCCTCGGGTTGGTATTAATTGCTTATATAAATCAACTAATTTCAATTTAATATATTAAATTTTATAAAAATATAGATCAATGAATTAGATTTCATTAAAATATAAACATTAAATGATATGGTATTAGAATTTATTTAACCTTTTCATATACTATATATAAGATTAGTTACAGTGAATATTAATTGAATTTATTTTAATTCTAAAAAAAATATGAGATACCAAATTAACATTAGTTTTATCTATGTTTTTAAAAAAATATTTTTTTGTTTTTTTTTGTTTTTATGTAAGTAATTGTAAATAAGCCTTAGACTAAAAATAAATAAATAAAAAGATTGTGATGTATTTTTATTTGGAAATAAATACATCAAAATGATTAAAAACACAAAAAATAGTTAAGTTAATTCAATCGATGTAAATTGCTATAAACAACAAATTATGGATATAAAATCCCACACATGTGCTGGTATTGGTCTAGTAAACAAAATATCTTAAGCCTCAATCCGTAAAAAAAATTTATAAGAAAAATTGGTTAAAATTCATCCAGCTAATTTAAAGGTAAATCGATGGCCAGTAGTTATAACTTATAACTTACATGAGACATTTTTTTTTTTTTTTGATAAACGTTTTCAATTTAAATTGTGTAAGAAATAAAACAGTTACATGCCCAAACCATATTGTTTAGTGGATCTAGCCCAAATTAAGACATAAAAACCAATAAAATAGCCTAATATTAAGGAACTAATGTGAACTAAAGGAAAGAGTTGGTAGAATTAGTGTTTTCGAACCATCGCCGTGAGGGAGAGATGTAAAAGTGCAAAAGACGATTTGAATGTTTTGATGAGCCTTCATAGTGAAGATGAGATTCCCTAAGTACGAACCATAGATAGCCATACTCGGAGTCAAAAAAAAGTTTTGACTTTTTATTACATAATTTTTTTTGATATTTTTTTGAATTTTTTACTAAAATCTGAACTATTTTATAAATATAATTTTGACTTATTTTTTAACTTTTTAAAAATATAAGGGTCTTTTTATGTAAAAGAATAACATTTAGAAAAATTTGGGGCTTTTTATTTAAATTTTTCGGACCAATTAACAGTTTTTTTAAATATGAGTGACCATTTTCTTATGTAATTTTTAAAAAAATGTTTATGCTTTTCTGGACTATGGTCTCTCTGCCCATCCTATATAAACCGGGCATGCTCGGAGCGTCTTTGAAGCTAGGTCGTTGTTATTATCTCTGAAACTTGAGAATCTATTCCGAATCATAGCGTCGATAGAACAAAGGAGAGAGTTTGCAGTTCCGAAATTTTAACGATGAATTCTTATGTTTCTTTCGGTCTAAATGGAGTAAATAGAGCATTACCAAGCGAGGAGTGAAAGTTTGTTTCGAACTTGGATTATTGCATGTTGCAAAAGATGCTTCCCAAGCTTACATATGATGATGATTGCATATGAGTCCGATTAATTCCCAGATTGACCAACTGAAAGAGCAATCAAATAGTAGATGATCTCGGCTTTTCAAATACGTGAAACATTGAATATTGTCTTTAAATTTTACTTTTTTCTTCCTAATTCTCTCACTTTAAAATTTTCACGACTAATTTTTTGTACACTTAAATATTATTACATACATTATTAGGAAAACCATATTTAATGAATTAAAATGTGGGTCAATATTTATTGATATCCTCTCTTATTTTGGTATGGATTGGTTTGGTGGTGAACCTCAAATACAGTGACCTCCATGTGCGTTCCATATCCTGATTTCAATTCCGATAGGGTTTTTAAGGAAACTAGATACCTCCGAGTCATATGTATTAATTATGATTTTTGTCCCAACTGTAATATATATGTGTATATAAAAAATAAAAATTGACAACTAAAGATGGGGACAACATAATATCTTTAAACGGCAACGTATCGGTACTCACGAACGCGAAGTCATGATGATGACGACTTCCAGTGTCAGTCACTTTTAGAGATTCAGATGAATTAATATAAAGGCAATTTGTTCGGTTTGCAGAATATATGAACCAATAGCTCAAATTCTTGCCTCCTTTTGTATCTCAAGACACCCACTCACTATTATAGATAAAGAGGCATAAGAGCATAATTAAAAGGAAATTATCGTGTCCAAAATTGTTTATATTTGTTTTATTTTGTATTATGTTTCTAAATTTTGTTATTTTGTATAGTCTGTATTATAGATTGATGATTACCGAAGACATAAAGTTAAAGTTAAGAATGTTTAGTTGCTATATATTTGTATAACTTTAACGGATGTTGCTTCTATCATGTTAGGTGTGTTTCAAACGCATCAACACAATCATGTTACTATTTAGTCAGTTAGAAATGTTGAAACTGGAAAATTGGTTCAAGCACTAATTAATATTTTTTTTTGTTCCAAAATAAATATCGTTTAACGATTTTAATGTAAATTTTGATGTAAAATATATCTAATTTTATATTTGAAATTAATACGAATGTAAACATTCAAGGGTTTATTCGTTTTTAAAGAGTATAACAGAATATTTCATTCTTTATTAATTTACGTCAAATTGTTAAAATGATATCTATATCAAAACATTTGGAATACTTGGTTTTGTTTATGGTGATATTCTTATCAACAAATTTTCAAAAACTAAAATTGTAATTAAAAAATATATTTTTTAATGTTAGCATTGATCACAACAACTACATTGAATCACACTAAACAATAAAAGATGCATTGGTTTTTTGTATTTTTGGGTAGTATATATGTTTCATAAAAAATGTTATTTTCATACATTTCACATATATTAAAAATAAGTTAAATATACAAACACATTCTTATTTAATATACTCATGACTATATTATAATAACGTAAATACAAAAGTTTTTAGCTTTTGATAAATGACAAATCTGAAAATTAATTATAAAAGTCGTATTAAAATATAAAATAATAAATTTTCTGAAAAAAATAATTTTATTACGTTATTTTTATAAAACGGAGAGAATATATAGTTTAAATTATTTGGCCAACCCAACGTAAATGTGAAGATAAGGATTATATCCGTTTAAAAAGTCAAAAGTGCCTTGACTATTCGTTTTGTTTTAAATCAAAAGTTGAAAAATTCACTCAATTTCTTCGTGACCTATCAGTAAATGTGTGTTACACTATTTTGATAAAGAACCTGCCCTATCCTATCTATGACCCTTGACCATGATTAATGTTGCACTAACTGCTAAGCAAAAAAAAAATGGAAATTGGAAAGCCCACCACCACACTTACACAAAAATCCATTTAAACTACCAAAACCCTCGTTATATAATAAACCAACAAACAAGTCTCTTCTTCTTCATCACTGAGACACAACACCAAAAAAAAGTAAATAAAGTTATATTTTAACCCCAAAAAGAGTATGTCTCTTCTTCCCCATCTCATCCTCTACCTAACACTCTTGACGGTGGTCACAGGAGACATTCTCCGGCCAAGATTCTACAGCGAAACATGCCCTGAAGCTGAAACCATAGTACGAAGAGAAATGAAGAAAGCTTTGATCAGAGAAGCAAGAAGCGTCGCTTCCGTCATGCGTCTCCAATTTCACGACTGTTTCGTCAATGTAAACACAATGAATCATACAATCTCTCTCTCTCTCTCTGTTCTTGATTTTAACCCTTTTTCCTCTGAATCTTCCTTGAATCAAATCAGGGATGTGACGCATCTGTGTTGCTTGACGACACACCGAACATGCTTGGTGAAAAGCTCTCACTTTCCAACATCAATTCACTGAGATCTTTCGAAGTCGTTGACGACATTAAAGAAGCTATAGAGAAAGCTTGTCCTGCTACTGTCTCTTGTGCAGACATCGTTATCATGGCCTCTCGTGACGCCGTTGCTCTTGTAAGTCAATTAAATTTCCCGGTTTAGTGATTTCGGTTTAGTGATTTTGGTCTTTGAACCAGACAGGAGGACCAGATTGGGAAGTGAAGCTAGGGAGAAAAGACAGTTTAACAGCGAGTCAGAAAGATTCAGACGATATAATGCCGAGTCCAAGAGCCAACGCAACTTTTTTGATCGATCTCTTCGAAAGATTCAATCTTTCTGTAAAAGACATGGTGGCTTTATCTGGGTCACACTCAATTGGACAAGGTCGGTGCTTTTCAATCATGTTTAGACTTTATAACCAATCCGGGTCTGGTAAACCGGATCCAGCTCTCGAACCGAGATACCGTAAGAAGCTTGACAAGCTTTGTCCTTTGGGTGGAGACGAGAACGTGACCGGGGATCTAGACGCAACGCCTGAGGTTTTTGATAATCAGTACTTTAAAGACTTGGTTTCAGGGAGAGGGTTTCTTAACTCTGACCAGACTTTGTACACAAGTCAAGAGACGAGAGAGTATGTGAAGATGTTCAGTGAGGACCAAGGTGAGTTCTTCAGGGCTTTTAGACAAGGGATGGTGAAGATGGGTGACTTGCAATCTGGGAGACCTGGAGAGATTAGGTTTAATTGTAGGGTTGTTAATAGAAGGCCTATTGATGTATTGCTTGAATCTTGAATTAGTAGAAAGAGAGAAAAAGATCTTAATTATGACTTCTAAATAGATGCAAATCTTTTACTACTTACATCCCACGATTCTTGGTTCTCCGAATGGGTCACTGTTAAAGCTGCAATTGTAACTAACATCAGGTCACATCTTATCTGTAAAATTGGGAAGAGTGTCTAATTAGTGTAAGTGTTTCACAAACACATGTGTACCCAACATCACAGACAAGTGAGACATTGTTTGGACAAGTACCAACATTGTAATTCTGATAAACGACGAAGCCTCGCAACCGATTCACCACCGTGATCCCCCGCGGCGAGACTTGCTTAGGGTTCTCGAAATGTTAATTAAAGGCCCAATTAAACCGACGGGTAGACCGGTTATAGAGTAATCTGACCGTCCACTTATTAAACCGATTTCGTCGGTTTAAACCAATTTTTAAACCGACGGGTAGACCGGGTACGTTTGACGAGTCCTTCCTTTTCCTTCTTCCTCATTGTTGAAATCAGCTTTACAAATTCAGTGAGAGAGATCAGATCCTTCTGCTGTGGAATTAGGGTTTTCAGATTCGGTACCAAAGATTTCATGACATCCAAAATTTCCTTCGTCTCGTTCAATTTGGATTCAAATCGAAAGGATCTAAGGTTTTGATTTAGATTTTGATTTTGTTGTGTAGAAGGAATGGATTGGCAAGGGCAGAAACTGGTGGAGCAGCTGATGCAGATCTTACTGGTGATCTCCGGCGTCGTCGCGGTGGTTGTTGGCTACACAACGGAGTCGTTCAGGACGATGATGCTGATCTACGCCGGTGGTGTTGTTCTCACGACTCTCGTCACTGTACCTAATTGGCCTTTCTACAATCTTCATCCTCTCAAGTGGTTAGATCCGAGCGAAGCCGAGAAGCATCCCAAACCTCAGGTTGTTGTAGTTGCTTCAAAGAAGAAATCATCTAAGAAATAGGTCTGAATCTATATCTCTCTCTCTTTCGGAATTGTTTCTATGAGATCATCTGCATCTGAATCTTAATCGTAATTATGAATTGAATTTTCTGGGTTAATTCTTAATATCATCTCTGTTCTTTGTCAAGGAATTTGCTTCTGAATCTGTGACGTAATCAGTATGTTGTGTTCATAGAAACTTGAATTTATTAGGATGCAATTTGACTGAATTGTGTAGATTATCGTCAGAGAGTTTAGAAGAAACTCTTTTGAATCACCAAAGTCTCAGTTTTTATGAAACACCCTCCTTTTACACTCTCTGTGTAAGCAAAAACCAATGCTGATCTTGGTGTCTTGTTCCTTCTGTTTTTCTTGAGTCTTAAGTGTTGTCAAAGTAGAACACTAGAAATAGTTGGCCTCTGGACTGAGGATTTCACGAGTTTGGATTCCGAGAGATTCGGGAACCAGATGGGTAGGAAGGGTCATGGTCCTCTAGCTTGTTTAAAGTAGTGAGAACAAACCGGCAGAATATAGATCTTGTCCATACTTATGATGAAGAAGGTGGTGGGTAAGTTGCTTTGTTGGAAACTAAGACCGACCTGCGAATCAACTATTCCAAGAATGGATCGGACATGACCTCTGCCCAAACCAAATCGACACTCAGGAGAGTGTGATTTCGGCTTCATCGTAAATATTGTGAAAGAACTAAGTCAATGATAAGTCATAGTCTTCTGAAAGCGAAATGACAGTTGAATCAGGTGTATTGATAACAGCTAACGCGTACGGGTTCGGAATCTGAATTGAGACACCCCAGCATTTGGCAGAATGCTTGTAAATGAGGTGTTAAGAAAAAGGAAAACTGACTTAGATCAGCAATAGAAAGAAGTTCACAAACAGAGAGAAAAAGCTTTCTGGAAGTAGCCTAGCCAGAATCTACATGGTATCTCAACATAACACATCATGTGGACGCACTGTAGAGAAAAATTAAGTAACTGTGAGAAACTATTCAGCTAGAGACAAAATCATATTAGTACAAGGTATGACAAACTTGTCTTGAATTCACGGCTAGTGTCACTATCAATGATATAGAGAAGAGTTTTCCATGTGAATTCAGTTAGATCGCGAGGTTATAAAGAAAATTTGGGAAATCCCGTCTGATACTTAATTTGAGAACAGATAAAAAGTTGACTCCACGATTCTTCATGAGGAAAGCAAGCTTACTAGAGCTACTCTATATGATTGGTCTTTTTTTTTGTATCTTTCCTATTTGGATCTTATTTGAGCTAAGCAGCCCATTAATAAAAATGAGAGGGCTTATTCAAAGCCCATCAAATCATTTGCTTTTTTCATCCATACAATAACACATTTTTGTGTCAACACACTTCTTTGTTTTCTAAAGGTTTTTGTCACAATAAAAAAAAACAGTTTTTTACAAGACTGGTTTATTCATTTAGATAAGATATGATATATATTTACGAATTATTTTGCATATAAAAAAATATTAGAAGGCACGTTTACTTGATCCGAGTTTGACGTAGTCATATTCTATTGTGCTGTGTTAATTGCTCCCTTTGTTGCATTCATTGAGACATTGACCACCGTAGCATTTTTGGGGATTGACGAATATAAATATGCTTATCCTGATTTCGATGAGATCATTGTTGTATATAACTAAATATAAACAGAAATGAAAATAAATACATTGCAATATAGAGAAACGAAACCATAATCAAACAAGATACGTATAACGTATTCAAAAGAGAAGATAAAAAAAATTAAAAAATATTTATAGAATCCGAGCTAAGGTGACATTGAAAAATACATTTATAGATAATTACTAAGTTTAAAGTGGTAAGATGACCTCTTGATCATTTGCATTCCTTAAAATACCTGGTTAAACTACTACAATAACGAAAAGATAAAATCCCAACTCAAACTACTGCGATGATAAAAATTGAAGAGCATTTGTTAATTATATTATAGGTCTATACTTTTTTCCGCAAGTTATTAAACAAAAATTCTAAGTATCTAATTTAAATAAATGAGGTTGAAAAGTCAAAGTAATCGACGGCTAGAAAAGAGCGATCTTGGCGTGGCGTGTGGGAAGCGGGCACTGTTGATGGAGACAGCAAGTAGCATTCTCAAGCACGAGACGTCGCCGCTCACAGACAAATCCTCACCGGAGCGAGAGCGACTCTTCTTTCATCTATTTTTTTTTTCTCTCTAAACATTAGTTGCTAAAATACTTTAATTTGCTAAATAAATATATGGTTGAGGTTTATTTGCAAAAGTTATACTGTGGAAAAGTGTGATATAATTAAAAATAAATCATGTTTGATTCGCGTTACTTTTACATACATATAGAACTCTAACTTATAGTCATTTAAAAAAAAAACCTTATAGTCATTTAGTGCATTTATTGTTAAAATGAAATGTGATGATTTTAATCAAATATCATGATCAAAACTCAACTATTATTTAATCGTATTATTTTATTTACACAAAATTCACCTTTGTCTTCATTATAACCAAACAGAATCAGTTCTTTCTTTTATTTTTATTTTTATTTTTATTTTTATAATCGTATTGTGTCTAATGTATCACTTTGATTTGTAATAATTTGAAGAAAAAAGGAGTGTTGTTATCTTCAAGTTTGCTCAAAATCTAATCATGTTCGATCCAAAACAAAGTTAAACGTTACATTTTGTAAAAATTTTATAAATTTCTAACGTAAATGTATTCTAAACAAAATTATTTAATGCTGAGGTTTATGAAGTGAGTAACATAATATTATTAATGAATAAACATTTTATTAATTAAATATTTTTACTGATTAACTTATAACATCTCTTATTTTTTTGTTTCATGTCACCAATTTTACATCCAAAACAAAAAGTAAATATGGCAAAGGGTCTTCTCATAGTAATGTTCGTATCTATAGTAATACTTTACATGGTTTGTCCAATTTTTTCTCAGGAAATTGACTCATATTCACAAGAGGTATCAGAAGATGTAGTCATATCTCCAACTCCATCCGAAGAAGCTGATTCATCCGCAATGAAATATGATATAAAATTTGCTCACCATTACTCGCACAAACAGTACGAACTTCTTCAGACTTGTGCTGAAAAGCCGACCTCCAAATGCGGAGATGAAATTTTCAAGAACATGTTGGAGGAGACGACACTAATGACAGATGAATGTTGTCGTGATATATTGAAGATAGGCAAAAAGTGTCATCTCGAATTGGTAAAATTTTTATTGTCCACATATGAATATAAAAATATTGCATCTAAGGGTATTCTAAAAAGCAAACAGACATGGAATGATTGTATCCGTAGAGTTGGGAGCAACATTGGTGCTCCGGTCTCTTTGGAGCAATAAACTAATATTCCCTCGTGCTGATGTGTCTATGCATTTTTGTAATTTGACTGTGACCATTATAAAACGGTTACCATTTTATTTTTGGTAATCAAAAGCCAGAACCATATAATATTTTACGTTTTTATTCACCATTCGAATTAATCTAACATAAGTTAAATACGCATATACAAAGTGATAACTTTCAAATATAACATGGTCTCATAGGGGTGGGTAAAATGTTCTGAATTCGAAATACTTTTTCGATATAATTTGTTATGAAATTTAAGTTATATATGGACTTTTCAAAGTTAGATTCCAAAATATTATTTCAAAATTTTATATTATTATTTTTAAATATTTTTTGTAGATATGGATATCTATAAATCACGGATCATATGAATTTCCGATCTTCTAAAATTTCAAGATATCCAATTCATGTCCAATTATAAAACCTATTTTGACATAAAGATTTTGACTTCCATCGACGTAATTCCTCATATCTCTAAGCTCTATGGTAAAAATCATACAGCCCGGCCCACGATTTCGAATATTTTTATTCGCAGACCCGATACAACTAAAATCCTTAGAACACCTCTCTTTACATTTATTCAACTCAATACTCTTGTCCACAATTGATTTGTGATATATATAAATATAAATAAACTCTTTGAAAAGTTTTAAATAATTATAGTAGTATTGGGTTCTTTTAAATATAGGCAATTCTCAAAAATACTACAATTTCAAGTTTTGTTGCCAAAAATACCACTATTAGTTTAATGTTCCAAAAATACCATTAAAAGTTTTGGTTTTCCAAAAATACCAATAAACTTGGATTAATTAATTGCATGGAGCACACTTTTTGAACAAGTATTTGTCCCATGACACACTTTCAATAATTTAGACATTTTTCTTATGTCTATTGACTACACTACCTTCCAACTAAAATTCTATTGACAATAATACAATCTAACTACAACTCTCTAGTTACCAAACTCAACACCTTCTTCTCTGTCCTCTTTGTTTCTCTCTCATCTTCACACTCTTTCATTTTTTTATCTTTTTCTCCATCCTCTCTCTATCTCTCATCTTCAAACTACTTTGCTTCTTCATCGAGAAACCTCAAAAAATAAAATCAAAAAGCGCCTCAGTGATTTGTACTCTCTAATATCTTCTTCCTCTCTTTCAATCTTTCACATCTCCTCTTCTGTCTCACAAATATCCAACCCACCTTGAGCAAATTTATCATCCACCTTGCTCAGATTCATCAACAATGTCATATGATTACCTCTTTAAGTACATAATCATCGGAAAACATGTGAGACCCACCACCACCGATCATTACCTTTCTTAATTTTCAATTTTGACATCCTGGATCAGATTGATTTCACGGCGATTTTCATGGATTTTTGTTGTCTCATCGTTTAACATGTGAGAAAATCGTGTCTGCTTCTTCAATTTACTGCCAAGAGGTTTCAACCAGTCCACGATCTCACCACTGGTGTCGAGTTTGGTGCTCGGATGGACACCATCCATCTCATTATGAACAATTTGATTCCATATTGTCAATTTAGTCATCTCGACGTATATATTTTCATGTGTGTGATAAAGGACGGATGAAACACAAAGTCCACTTGAATAGGATCCATAAATTTTCACAATCAATCATCCCAATTTTTTCTATTTTCATCGTCACGCATATTGTCCATTAGCTTTTGAATATTTGGTTGCTGCTTAATGGACATTATCGATTCCATTTTGAATTCTACTTCTTTTATGTTATTTATTAGTCATAAGATGACTATATGGACAACACTGCTTAAAAATCATTAATGGACAACCATACTTCTGTGTTGCAGCGATCGTGTTTCATCACTGGATCAAATTATCATTGTTGTGCGCAAAACTCTGTCCAATCAATATATTTTATATGGAAAACCGTTAAATGGACAAATCTTGATTTCTATACAAGATCTATTTCTATGTGGAAGATATCTAAAGATTATTTTGCAATAGACATTGTGTAATAGATATAATTATGTGGTAAGATAGAAATCTACTACCAAAAAAAAAAAAAAATATATATATATATATATATATGACAACTTCACGTGAGATTTGTGATATCTTTTAGGTTATAGGAATCACTTTATCCACATGATTACATCCAATCAAACCAAAACTCAAGCAAAGACTATACAACTCCGAATCAAGTAAGAATTTATACACAAAACAATCACAGTTTACAATTTCTGTCAAAACAATAAAAACCTACACTATCATTGATTCGAAACAATCTCGTGATATTATTGCTTATGTTTCTATAATATTTTTTGTATTGATATGAAACAAGTCCGTAACTTTAACATTTCCTCCATCAATTTCATATTGACCATTAGATTCGTAATATGTAAAGAATGGTTAAATATTTTATAATGATTTGAGTATCTTTCTCCAAGTAAAAAATGGTCAAAGAAAAATGTACGGTGCAAGCGAAAATTGATGTTTATCACTTCTGTATTTATAAAACTTGTGTATTGATATAAAATGACCCATGAATCTTCAGAATTGGCCAATGATTGTTAAATTATTAAAAATTAGGATTTTAGGTTTAGGGTTTTTAAAGTTTAGGGTTTTAAGGTTTAGAGTTGGGATCTATTGTATGGGTAAGGGTTTTGGTTTTAGACTTTAAGGTTGAGTGGAGAAGGGTTGGGGGTTTAAGGTTGAGGTTTAGGTTTTAAATTTATAAGTTAGTGTGTAAGGTCTTAGGTTTAGAGTTTTGGATTTAGGATATAGGGTTTAGAATTTAGGGTTTAAAATCTAATGTATGGTTAAAGGTTTTGGTTTTACGGTTTAATGTTGAGTGGATAAGAGTTAAGAGTTAAGGTTTATGGATAATGTTTAGAGTTTAGTGGGTACTGTTAGGGGAAGAGAAAAATAGTTTTTTCCATTTTCCATAATCTGCCATCTTCTGTCCAATTGCATATCAAGTAGTAGTTGTCCATGTAGTCATGTCTAGTCCGCATATTCTATATGGATAACCACTAAATGGACAAAACTTGTCCATTCTATAATGAATCTCAAGAATCTGGTAACGTAGACGGATTGTAAAACTAATCAGTGTCCATAGCACTGCATCCACATGATCGCCTCCATTAAACAACATCTATAGAACCGTATCCATAATTTCCATGTGTTATGCCTCGGTGTTTGGCATTGATTCCCATAACATGATTTGATATCTCGATATACGAGTTTTTAAATTTCAATTTGCAACCATGGACACTTTTTTATCTTCTTACAACTTCTAGATTTTTAAATTTTAGTTAATTACTAATCCATTTTTAAGTTTCAATTTGTAACCACAAACATTTTTTCCCATATATTTGATGTGTTATGTGAGCCTCTAAAACTAAAGGATTTAACATTTAAGTTTTGATTTTGGTGCAAGAATTTAAAAAATAAAATTCATGTGGAAACTATGAGTTATCCATGTGTTCTCGTACATATGGTTATTTTCGACAAAAACTTTTTAGCGTACATAAAATTGTTCAAGTGAACATGTGTTTATGTCTCAGACTACTCTAGATCATATAAGGTTTCAGCGTTTCAGAAACCTTGTCCATTTCTATTCGAACATTTGTTCATGGTTGATCATAATATCATTTACAAATAAAATGTCATGCATCCACAAAGTTATGTCCATATGTTCTCAGACTCTATATCACATAATAGAAAACAACAAGCATTCTTCAATAATGGTTTCATCTATATCATATAACTTTAGACTCTAGATTCTTGATCTCATTGACTTTTGATATTCGATTCCATTTATGCATGAAATATTTTGTGATCTTGGTGATGTTTTCTTCAGATTTCTGCACAAGATAGTAAACGCAAACAATCAATGAATGCACTCACTTATTTGATACGTTTATCTAGATTTTCATGTATTTAGTAAAATTGAACCACAAATAAAAACAGACGAGTAGAAGTTAATGGTTTGATGAAAGCTATTTACCTTCTTGGCAATTTTTTTCTTATTGTTTGGCTAATGTTGCTCTCTTTTCTTCTTCTTCTCAAGTCTCTCCCTCTCCTTTTTCTTCAACAAAAATGTAAGATTCTTAGAAGTGAGTTTTAAATAGAAGACATTGAACTTCATAAACTAGTCTGAAAAAAAAAAATACCTCAATTTCAATAGTTTTAACGAGTCATGGCCAATACTTATGAGGCTGAGTAATGAAAGTGAGTAGTATCTAGTTTTAGTTGTACGTCTGTAACTGTAACTAAGACCTCAACCTCAAACCAAGAAGGAACACAACGAGCTATAGTTTTGTTTAATAAAGAAATATCCAGCGACTTTACGCCCCGTCCGATCATGTACAAAATCTACCAATTATACTAGGAGAAGTTTCACCATTGCTATTACTCCCGAGCTTATCTTTACACCACATTACAAGCTATTAATTTATATGCCAAAACAACCATCTAATAAACTATCTACTTCAAGTTCATACCTCCACTAATCTAAGATTCGATCCTACACAAATTTTGCATTAAAACCAATGTTTTGTTTCCAAAGTTTAATGCTCTTAGCTAATGAAATGTTCAACGAAACATCAATTTATCAAACTAGAATCAAATGGTATCAAACAAGCTGAACAAATGGATATGCAATTCAGTACCAGAATTGGCCAATTTGGTTTTTCAACAGCCAGGTGGTCCTTGGAATAGAATTCCACTTGTTGGCTTCACACCGATCTTGTTAAACGGTTCAGGATTGAGAATCGGAATATAATATTCATCTGACTATGGCTAACACCAAAAGCTTCATCAGATCCAAAAGGCACATACGAATTTAAAGATGGAAGAGATGCGTCTCAGTTTGAAACTTGAAATTATTTGTTTCTTTTCTAGTTGAACTAATAAGTCAAAGTTCCAAAATTTTACAAAAATCAACAATGAAAAATTGAAAAAGAGTTACCGCGGCTGGGATTTTCGGGGACGAAAGCAACGCATGAACTGATTTCTCGTGAGATTGAGGAAATAAATCTTCTTATTCTGCTTCCACCTTTGAATTTTACTTCAATGAAGGCGGCTGAAACTTATCATTATTCGGTGCAACACTTGAGTTTCTGCCGTTAGTTACACACGTTTCTATATGTACATGTGTTACATCAGCGCAACATCACCACCGATCCAGAGAGGTACGAAAGGGGAGTTGACAACAGATTCTTCCAACAAATCTAAATCAAAGAGAGCGTGCAGATAAGCAGAGGAAGAGGGAGAGCAAGGATCTCCTTCTTCTTCGTCTATCGATAGAACTTATCGATGATGTTGTTACGGTGGCTAGAGAAAGATAAATCGTTTGATGGTGAAGGGATGATGAGTCTCTTTTACCTTTTACTTTTACTCCTTCAAAAGATATACTTTTTCAAAAGTGTGTCATTTGTACATACTATCTCCAAAAGTGTATTAACGTGCAACTAACCCATTAAACTTTCAACTTTCAAAATTAAACCATAAAATCTAAACACTAAACATTCTCTCTTAAAAACTATATCCTAAATCTAAAACAGTTAACTTAAACTCAATAACGAAACTTAAAAATATGGTGTTTTGAGAAATTTTTTAATAAATATATACATAAGTGGAATTTTTTTGTAATTGGATTAAGTCTACATATAAAGTAACACCTTGTGTGCATATGCGAAGACACACGCATATGATAAAGTTTCTTTTTTTTTTCAGCCAGCAATAAAGTTTTCTTTTTGGCCAAAAATGTTTTTTTTATTAAAAGGCCGAAATTTTTGACTTTGAATATCTGCAAAAAAGAGTAGGTCCCATCACTTGCTGACTCGAACTATTCCCTTTGGACCACTTGCAATAACCGACACGTGTCATATACTTGGAGACAAGACAAAAAAAAGTTACCTAGCTAGTAGCTACTCTTTTAAGCTGATACGAGCCGTATAAGCTGTCTCCTTCAACAGATCTTACTTAACGTATTCTATTTTTTTAATACTCTCATACACTTTGTGATTAATCAATTTTTTGTGTTTAATTTAAATTGGGTTGTGAACTATTCGATGAAAATTTATTATAGATTAACTATACATAGAAAATTTTGCAACAACTCTAAATTTCCTAAATTAGAATATTGAAATTTTTTTAGAACTAAAGCCTTGAAAGAGACCCCATTCTTAACGATCACATCTCAAATTTTCTTATTAATAATTTAATGTGACTTCAAAGCTGTATATCTTTATCTTTAAAAAAAATATATACAATCATCTTTGAAAATTTAGGACAATATGCTTTAAATTATTATATGATATTAGTAGATATATTGAAATGAACACCTTTCACCATCAATGAAATTGTTTATATTTCTTAGTGAGCATTTTATTTTCTACATGCGGGCCCTTGAAAACACGGGTGTCTAAAAATATATAGAAAAAAAAAAACAAGTTATTTCTGCAAGTAGCACTAAACTGTCAAATTTTGAATTTAACTAGAATATGAATGTAAACTTTTATTTAAGTGATAATCCTATTCTAAGATTGGACGAAATATTCTCCATGTTTATTTGATTTCCCTAAGAATTATATCAAGTACTTGGATTCCGCCGAAACGTTAGAATTAGTGAACATATCTTTCTGTTAAGAGTTTTTCGTAAGCACACCAAAATAAAACGAATGGTCAAAGTTCAAATGATCGAGTGATTCACGCGCAATTTGTATATATATAATAAAACTAAACCGAAAACTATAACGAATATACATCTTTAACGTCTATACCAAATACTATTGTACCATATTCAAAAAATCGCTAGACGCTAATCGGATATTCGGGGTAGGTCTAGCGCCTAACGAAAAAATCAAATATTAAACGAAAATTAATCAGACACTAGTTTTAGAGTATTTTAATGTTTTAAAAATATATTAATCTATTATAATTAAATTTTTATATAATATTATTTTTAAAATTGTTGTAAACACATGAAAACGTATTTTTAAAACAAAATTTTGAATATAAGTTATTGATAAAACATCACAAACTCCTAATCTAAATGTATAAATAACAAAAAAAAATTGTTTAATACTTGCAATCTAAAAATAATCGAAGTATGCAAGATTAAGCGGAGAATAATCGGATTATGCGGGGAATAATCAGATTAGGCGGAGAGTAATCGGGTGACTGATTCTTTTAAGGGATTAATCATTAATCGAAACGGATAGGATGAACCTAACGACTAGATGAAAAGTAATCGAAGTTAGGCGGAGATTTTTACAACAAGGCTATTATATATCACCGCACACAGTTTCTAACCAAGAAAGAAATCATGCCATCAAAATCAAACCAAGAGGAAACTAATCAAAACAATCTTGTTCACAACTCTCTCTTCTTGCTACTTTATAAAAAAACTTTCTCCTCTTGCTTTGGTTTCCTAAGATATATCGTTGATCGGTTAAAACATGAACTGATTCATTTAATTATGTAAAACTTTATACATAATATATTATCATATAACATGTCAAATAACTATATATTATTTAAGGGTATTTTTAAATATATTTGGTTAGATATATAAGTGGTTACATATTAATACAACACGTGATTTTTATTAACATACGTAAACCTAACTAAAAAGTATATTATTATGTACCAGTCTATCTTGTTACTTTTTTTTTCTTTCAGAAATCTACGTTTCGGGCGTGACTTTTTCTTTAAAAAAATCATATACACTAATATTAGGTATTAACAATAACATACTATTTTAATATATAACTCGTATTTTATCATTTATTTTGTATCAATATATAGCGTGAGTGAAAAATTGATATATAGAGTTTTGACAAAAAAAAAATTGATATAAAGACATGTTGACATGTTGCGTTAGGTTCAAATTTTTATTTTTTACATTAATTTTATTTTCCTGTGTTAGCTAGATTCAAGTTTCCCCTTCTTCTCAATAACAAAAGTATTTTATTCAATCTCCAAATTTTTTTCTTGTTATTTTGTTAAGTATGTTATTGTTTTTTGCTATATACTTTTATTTGTATTTCAATATGATATTTGTTGTGAAAAGGAAATGGTCCTGTATGTATATGATATTAGTTTAAAAGACAATTGCAAGAATAAAAATAAAATAATATGATTGAATAATAGTTTAGGCCTCGATAGTCTTCATACGAAACTATAGAAAACTACAGGATATAAAAGGGCGCTAAAAGTCTTTGCAGTAACTAGTAGCTTGCTCCGATTTCATTTTTCATTAAATTAAGTTTCCCTATACTTAAATTTAGTCTGTTTGGTACAACCTAGGTAGAACGAAAGTTTCATCGCAGTTACGTTTCCCACTTCGGAATTAAAATCAGAGTCGGAAGGTTTCAAAATCTCACTTCCATGACGCTTTAGAAAAATCCATTTTCAAAACTCCTTGGAAATATACGTTTCCATTTTGAAAGCTTGTGTTTCTATTTTATTATTTGATATTTCAAATAAATAAGAAACATGAAATGAATTTTGATAGTTATCTTATACAAAAAAATTCAAAAACTGATTTATAATTTTGCATACTAATCTTTGTATTGTTTTTAAATCATCTTTAGAAAACTAGCGATGGCATGAATCATATGTTAAATATTGAAAGTGATTAATTGAGTTAAATTAACTCCGAGAGACTTGAGTTTGATGATTTTTTCTCGATAACAAAAAAAAAAGAACTTATTTGGTTTTTATTTTTAGTTGATTTATTTAAAATCTATGTATTAGATTTATGTGGTTAATTGTAAATTTTTAAATGATATGATGTTTAATAGAATAATATATATAATATGAATATTTGTATATATGTTTTCACGCTTCCAAACGTTTCGTCTCCACGTATCTGTTTTTAATTCCATGCAACATAGGGTACAAAAATAAATAAAAGCGAATATATATATCTTTAATCGTAAGAAATTTAGTTCCAAGTTCAAAATATTGTAAGTTTTACATTAAATATTTTATAGTAGAAGTACCTATGTCCAGCTTTTGATAATAGGTACGGATTTGCTATATGATAGATAATGCCGAAATCTAATGGTATATCAGAGACATAATTAAAATTTCACATAAGATGTGAGAATGAAAAAGTTGATGTTGAATCATGGATGAAGGGGCATATTACTTCAACAAGCAAGAAAATATGACTGATAGAAACAAAGTTTGGTTTAATTTTAGCATGATATAAATGCAGTACAATATATAAAGGAAGCTTTCGATGCAGTTCTTTAACATCAGTGGGCTAAATCTTTAGGGATCATAATGGATTGTATACTGGAGCATGACAAAATAAACTAAAGGCAACATATTTGGCTATTGAAGCGGAGTATTCGGTCCAAGGGGTTATAAAGAGCATGTTTTGAAGGTCATTTGAGACCAAATATACTTCGTTGATTAATATAAACGTTTGTAAAATTAAAGGTACTAAAAAATGACGCACACGGTGCATGGATTTAATACTATATTATGTTTTAGTTAACATTTTGTTGTCAAAATTTTAAGTGTTTATTTTATTTGCTTTTTATTATCACAATTATAGTATAAAAGTTTATGATAATGTTGTCGATGTGTTAATTACGTAAAAACTCGAATTATGCATGTTATTGACAAAATTGTGTTTATTTTTCAGTAAAGGAAATGAATTGATTTCAAAGATTTTAATACATAGAATTCAACATTTATAATCTTCTAAAAAATTATATTCTTACTTTTTTGTCTAAAATATATATTGCTAAAAAATATATAAATTCAATAGATCACATTAGCCGGTAGTAAATTTTTATTGGTAAAATTAGTGAGAAGATTAAGAATAATTAAATATGATCTTAATATAAGTGACAAAAAAAATAAACAATTCATTTGATAACATCAAAGTGGTTCAAATATTAAATTACCTAAAATATTTTATAATAAAATAATGATATAAAAATAATTTAGAATTAGTAACAATATACAAATATATAAATATAAATAATATTATGCTTGTGGCATTCGTGTATATGTAATATTTGTTTACCATTTTTTCTTGTTGTTTTTGATTAATTATACATATATAAACAATAAATCTCTTACTGTCATGGTAATAATTATGAAAACGCATCCTATAAAAATTATAGAGGTCAAACTCTTATAATCACAACTGTTGAAGATAAATCTAAATGATGAAAATTTGACTAATATTTATGTTGTATCTCATCGACAGATATATATATATTTTGAGAAAAATATTTTTTTTTGAAAATTGCATAGATTAATGTCTAACTGCACTTAAAAAGTTTTTATATGAAGATATTATAGTTTTGTTTTTTACAACACTTATACATCCAACAATTAAACAATGTGACTGCACTCCTTGGCGTATTGTTTATGGTTATTTTGAGATGTTAATTTTGTGATGTAACCTAAACATCGTCTACTAAAAAAAAACTTAGTGTACTTTAAATATGTTGTTTCCGCCAATTTTCGGGTTAAAAGCATTTAATTCAATTGATGAAATCTTAAACTTTTTTTTTTTTTATCATGTTATAGGATTGGAGTTCCACTTGAAAATAGGCTTTCCCCTGAGATATGCTACACAAATTACATGTCACTTTTTGTATATTTTAAACTCATGAACAATATGACAATTGATTATTTATTTATTTAGAAGATGGATTACAATGTTTTAAAATTTCAAGATTTTCTTTTTATAATTTCACATGAAAAAGTGGGACCCTGTCTTCATGTTAAATTAAAATTTTAAACTGAGTTTAGTAATCTTTTATTTTTCTTTAAGTGAAAATTTAATAATAAATAAAAATTCTTTGTAGTATGTTGTTCTTAGGGACTAATGTTTCACTTTAAATTTTATTTTCCTGTTTAAAATTTTATAAATACAGTTACATAAATTATTTTTACTCTACCATGCATTTAAATTTTACTTCCATTCTAAAACTCATTAACACATTAAAATTTTAGAAGTATGATCATTTTCTGTTAAAAAGTGAATTATATTATTACTACTAATAAAATTTTCATAGTATTGATTTTACTATTTAAAAATTTTCATTTATTTCTTCTTATTTTGTTTTTTATTTAATTAAAATTTCTATTAGTTATAAGTAACATAAGTATGAACTAAATAAATATTTTAAATATACTTTAATGTGAAAAAATAATGTTGTTTAGATGAATGCTTAGGTGGACACTTTAGATGGAGAGAGAACTCTCTAATTATATATATATATTCAATTAGAGACAATGAGATATACTTAGTGATAAAGATAAACCCTTTCTAATCCTAATATGACTTATTTTCTAAATATATAGTATACAATAGAGAATATATCCCAATACTCACTCTCAAACTAGAACACGGAAGTTACAAATGCCCATTTTGAACACTAAATCATCAATATATTGACGACCAAGCGCGTCTGTTAATATATCCGCCAACTGATCATTTGTACAAACATAAAATTGTAGAAATCACTTCCTCTTGAACATCATTACCAAACAGCGTAAATCCATCTCAATATCTTTTGAAAAAATTACACTAGATTGGCGACAATGTGTAGCTCTGAAAGATTTATCTTCATTACTTCATGTTGATTACGTACATTAATTGTAACAAATTTAAATGAATTAATACTTATATGTTAAAAAACATACTATAACGAATTAAACTGTCAGGCACCTCTGTTGGGCTTTTCCAATAAAAGGAATCAAATTAAGTATGCGCAGATTATTTTTCTTTTCATTAACGACATTATGCTCGTTTCCAGAAATTTGTTATGATGCAAATTAAACCATGCAAAAGCATGAATCACGTAGAAACATTAGCTAGTGGATCAAAATGCAATACACTTTATTGGTTTCTTTTTAGGTACTAATTAACTATATAAGCCATGAAAACCTACAATATGATCATTATAGCTTTTAGTTAAATAATCAAATCTAAGATGCTTTGTTATTTTTTAAAAAAAAAAGGAATCATAGAGATCCTACGATTCTCAGTGTTATTTGCCGAGAGAAAGTGAAACATAACGCAAGTGTTCGCCACCTAAACATTAAAAGTGAATAAAAAAATAACTCTACACTAGAAAATCAGCAAATATAATACAATAACAAATTAACTAAGCATATCGATCCAAGACAGAATAAAGAAATTACTCGGCTACATAAAAAACAGTTTAAGGTTTTTAGGTTAAAAATTTTCAAAATTCATTAAAAATGTATTTGGTTTCGGTTTAAAATTCCAATTTTAGTTTAGCAAAAAAGAATAATTTGTACACCCCTACTTTAACGGTTGCTTGTATTCATATCCTAAATTTTTAATAGCTGGTAAATTGACCTATATGCATTTTAAAATGTCTTTTGGGCAAATCTTTAATTATGATCTTCTAGTGGATTTCTTTCCTATTAAAAGTTATGAGTGAACTTGATCCAACTCACCATGCCACCTATGAGGAATTTATTTTCATTTTTCTTTTTAATGGACAGTAGAAATATATCACCAGAATTAAAAAAAAAAAAAAAAAAAAAACAATAGACAAAGAATTGCATGAAACACAATTTTTTGCGAAAGAGAAGTAGCCTACACTATAAGAAGAAGAAAAAAGCAATGCGACATACCCTGCCTAATGCTTAGACGAGAATCATTTCATTTCAAATACAACATTACAATTATAAAAATAGTATTTAAATTGGATCTGTTCTATATTAGTGATTAAGTGCGTTCGCGTTTTAGAAACTCCTACTGTTTAAGCTTCATAATCTTGACATGAGTATACTAATTAAGAGCTGATTCCTATATTTATTTGAGTCCAATGTCATATTTTGGTGTGACAGGGACTATTGATTCTAACGTATGATGCTGTCTAGAACTACATGAAAATGTTTTACAAAAACAAAATAATATAAGTATTTTCAATAATTTTGAATTTGTTGTAATTAGAGTCAATTGTGAGTTTAATTGTTGGATGATTTTAAAATTTAATATCTTATTAACTAGTTATATATTGATTGTATTTTTTTTATCGAGAATAACTTGTTATGTCTGTATTTTGATTGATTTACTCTAAAGTTGCATTATATCTAAAAATAACTTTGTTTAATATATAAAATTATAGTTTTAATTGGTAATTTTATATTGTTGCAGGTACAAGATATATCATTTTCATTAAAAGTTAAAATTATTCATGAAAGTGATATTAACCGTGGTTTTGCAAACGGTATGCTTAACTTTTTTTAATATACTATATTTTACTACTAATTTTATCCTTTTTAATTATCATTTATTGTTATCTTTACCCGCTCAAAAAAAACACATACTATTTTATGTCAGTAATCTTATCATCACAATACGTACTATTTCTCTTGCATAAACTATTAAACTTGAAGAGTTAAAAAAAAAAAAACAAAAAACTATTAAACTTCATTTTCGTACATAAATTAAACCAAAAAAAAAGAGAAAATTATAAATTATATCACTATACGAACAAAGTATAGATCTACGTCAACAGTATCTTCATCTTTTTCTTAGGTATGACGTGTCAAGTGATGACAGGATAAATAAAGTGGTGAAATGGACGGCTGTAAATAGTTGGATCGGTTGAGCTGTCGATGATCGGAACGATAACAAGAGGGGACCGTACACGTGCCTATCATCCTCCTTCCCCTCTATAGCCTTCCTGCGAGGTTTATTTTATTTTATTCAAAATTAAATTAAATCTAGACAAAAGTGATAGTGACAAATGGCTACGAAGAAAACGACATCTTCTTGATGCGTTTTAGGTCCCACGTCACATGGGTATGTGGGCCCCCCTTATTTTCTCATTTAGTTTTCGTATAAAGAAAGAAGCTACAGTGTGGGCCCTTTTTTAGCTATTTGTCAGTACACAAGAAAATGGAAACTTTAATATTATATATCACAAAATTTGGAATTATATCTCTCTCAATTTTTATTTTTTTAAATAGGTTTAGCACAGGCATAGTAACAACTTTAATTTGAAAACAGTATGATATGGATTATAAGCAAAATTTTAAGTTGAGTGTGGCTTGTAGTCTAGTATAGTTTTTGTTGGTAACATTAGTTCTGATTGATAACTCTATACTGTTACGGTACGAGTGTACTATTTTGAAAATTATCAATCACAAAAACGATATCAAAAACGTTATTAAATGCGTTATTTTCAGTTTTTTTTTACAGTTTTTATGTACCATTTTTTCTTATTGTTTCGCACTATTCTGTACATTTTTGTACACTTTTGTGTTACCAATCAGACTCATGATACACCAAAATTTATCATCATACACAACATAATATCAATAAAATAACATGTATCAATTGTCTTAATTTTAAAAATTTTATAACTAAAAATATATTATTTTATGAAAACATTATTACATATATAAATCTAAAACACATTAATTTGTGTCACCATTCATATAGTTAGAAGCGCTTGAATTGGACAGTCAGTTGCCGAAGAAGTACATCTCCAATTCTTTTTATGTATCGCCACACGAATGAAGTCAACTACTTCAAGTACTTTTAATCACTATGTATATTAATTAAAATTTCATACTTTTTTTTCTGTCTACGAACTATTTTTAATAAACTAATTCATCATTTAATAGTTTTACTGTATTGCATGGATAACTATAACAATCGTATGTGTCTACTGTAACTATATTCAAATTTGAGTTTGTAAGTGGAAATTATTAATATCCACATATATAAACATTTTAAAAAGATTGAAAAACAATACCTTACCTAATAAAGGAGAAATTAGTTAATATCACCATCTATTAAGGTTTTGCCATTATACTATTTATTTGAATGAGTTTAAAATATTGTCCATATATTGTAATTACTTTTTTGCTGTCTATAACTCAAATAATTTTGTTGTTTGAACTATAGTTATGAGTTATGACACTGTGATAACATTACGACAAACTATTATGATACAAATCCCGATCCTTGTAATTACTCTTACAAGTATGTGCTATAAATAATCCAAGTAATAAAATATTTGAAGATAAGAGAAAAATAATATAGTACTAGAAAATAGTGATACAGATACTGTATATTGTTAAGATCTGATTGCCTCAATTTCAGATGCTATTCATGACGTGAGTAAAGCTTCTGAATATGTCAGAAGGTTTCATCATCTTTATTTCTGTAAATTTTTCTTCGATAGATTCACTAAAAATGATGCTTCATGCTTCCACTTCACGTACGCGCACAATCAAGACTGACGACCTTTTTTGTAAAAAGCACCTTCATGATTTAGCCTTCACATCCAATTACTATATTTTATTCCCTAATTTTATCCATAGGAAAATCTATTAAAATATAAAACAAACGAATAACATTTTTTTTTTGTTCGTGGAGGTTTTATAGTTTTAGAGTTTCTTCTACAGTTCTACCCAGTTCAAATATTTTTATCCCGATCTTATAAATTTTGATTATTTGTTATCAATATGTTATAATCTACACATATCTTCTTAAATTATAGTTTTCTGGTTTATCTCTTTTTGGACCAAATATTTATATGATGTAGAGTTTAACTTCTCAATCAGAGCTTAACTTTTGGGGAGCAGTGTACAACTCATACGTTATGAATCATTATAAATTGTGTATATCGTTTTATTTTTTATTTAATTCGTTTTTTTGAAGATTGGATTTTGGATCCAAATCCTAACATTTGATATTCGGTAAAATTTTATATCATGCAACAACATATGAAAATTACGACTGGTTAACTCTAGTACCATATGTACGTTTAGATGGACTAGAACTGCAATGGAATGACAAAAAATCTTTGATTCGTGTTTGTCATTAATAATAGTGAAATGACTAAAGATATATATCAGTTTGGCAAAATTATGAATGGTAAAGCCATCATTATGGTTATTTGACCTTCCCGTCATAAATCATGATTTCAATAGTTGTTGTCCTTCATTATTTATTTTCTGACTTCTTCATATTTGTCTAAAAATGGAAAAATTACTTTAGATGCTTTCTATAAACGAAGAAAAAATAGAAGAGATATGTCGTGATCGTGGGATTAGGAAAGAAAAAATGTATTTGATGTCCAATCACGTTTTCCCTTTCTCTTCTTCCTCCTTTTGTCCTATCCCCGAGTGTTTTTCTGAAACCCCTAAATTCAACCCCTACTTTAACAAGTTTCACTTTTTAGGCCGCAAAATCTATAGGCTATGTCATAATCTGTAACATTGTATATAGTCATTCTATTTGGATCAGTGTTTGCCATAGACAATGTGCATCATTTGTGTTATGAAACATGCATATGAACATCGTTCCAAGTTAGGATTAGGCACAAACACTTGTTATACGTTTATGTATTGTATTGATCTTATCAGTTATCATCCAAATCGTTGAGAAATTTTGATGCAATATATTAGATCTTAATTTTCATCCCATGATACTTACATTGACCTGTAAATTCGAATTTGAATTAGGTATTTTCTTGGTTATATGTTATGGAAACGTGTAAAATATCCAAATCACATGGTCTTTAATATATGAACAGTGAAATACCTAACTCAAAATATCATATGCTGAGTTATATTATTAAAATATTTAAAAAGTCAATTTAAAAATAGTTAAATATGTACCTAAATATCTAATTCAAAATAAATATCTCAATATACCTTAGATAAAAAAAAGATTGGGATAGCAAACCATTTTTGGGATATTAAGTTTTTTTTATCTGATATTAGTAAGTTCTTTTTTGGTGAATTATATTTTTAAGTAATCGCTGAAACATATTTAGTAGCGAAATTAAAATTTTAACTTTTTTTTTACATATTTAATAACGAAGTAAAGAAAATTTTACTTTTATTTTTAGTGAGTGATTATACCTTAGAGCACTTCTATTTAGAGGTTTTAATGTACATACCTACTAATATAAAAAATAATAATAAAAAAGAAGAAATAAAGTGAGAAAATATTTTTTTTAAGATACCCATAAAAAACTTTTAAGACACATGTCTTATATAGAGTGATTCAATTTCTTTTTTAGATTAAAATTTAATTTTATAATTCAATGACACTAAAATATTAATATTTTTTTTTGTTTAAGAATCTTTAAGATGATCTAATAGATGGAGATCCTTATAAAGTGTGAATGTGATGTAATGTTGAGCCGGAATTTCAACAATTATATATCTAAAATTTTCGGGATAATTAATTGATCCATATGGATTTCTATAGATTTCATGCATATTGATTTGTACTGATCAATTGTGAGTCTATGTTATCCCCTAGACTCTATTCCCTATCTTACTTTATTTATGTAGGGATTGTATGTGTTGAGCAAACGACATTTACAACAAAAATTAATTTGTCTTAAACCCAATCACAAGAAACTTGCCATCCATGGTAAATGGTACTATGGTAACCTATATGAAATAGAAAAAATACTAAGCCAACATTGACCTTACTTAAGTTTGATTTTTAAATATTATAATTAAAAAGTAGGAAAATGTACTGGATAGTGAAACGTGAATATACAACACATAGAAAATATATACATACGCACTGTTAAATCTAACACAGTGTTATAAGATCTGATAATCGACATGTTTTAGTAAATCTAACAGTAAAAAAGATATAAAGAATCAAAAATGCATTTAGAATTCTGATTAGTTAGAAGATTCTCGTATTATTATTATAATGATCTTATTAGACGTGGTCCACAGCTTTGCCGGTTTGCGTACCTTTAAACATATTAAACATATTTAGTTTTCTTTAACAATTTACTGTGGTTACACAAACCGAGACAACTCGAATTCGAATCAAATCAAATCTGAACAGAAAACCTAATGATAAATTTTAAATAATAGCACTATACAAATTTGAGAAATTTGTACTCGACACTAAACGATCATGATATATAGCCTAATTTAGCTTTACTAATAACGCCATTGTTTTACTACGGCCTTGTTCATTTGGCAGTCATCAGTGACTAACGACCAGATGTGTTAGGAAGTCGTTGGATCAGCGATCAATCATGATGATAGTCACAACAATTATTAATCAAAGTTAATCAAAATTTTTAATCGTTAATTTTTTAACAATTTTCTGCATAATTAGCGATTGAAAAACGTACAACATAGAATCATAAAATAAATATAAAAAATAAAATAAAATTAAACAAAATAAAAAATAAAAATATATTAAAATAACCGAAATATTGAATTAATTATTATTATTTTTTTTAATTAGTTTTCTTAATAATGTATAGCATAAATATATAATTTACATTTTTTAAAATAAATAACACAACGATTTGACGCAACGACTCCAAAATAAACAACAAAATATGTCGATGATCGTTGTTGTTGGCTAGTGCCAAAAAACAGAGCGTACATATGTATAATAAAGTTTAAGTCTATATGATGAATGTTGTTATGAAAAAAAATAACTTAATATTGTAACATGTTAAGAAGTATACCACCAAATAAATTCTTAATCATTGATACAATAAGTAATGGTAGTATTGAATTACGTTACAAATCTGGATCGTACGAATCATAAAAAATGGTGGTACAAAGTCTTGTATTATCGACTTTTTATCGTTATTATTTTGAGACGGTAAGGAAATAGTAAAATTATATTTTTTATTTTTATTTTGATTTTACTATATTATTAAAATGTGAGTGTTGAAATTTTTTATTTTTATATATTTTCTAATTTTCTAGATCTATTTTGATAAATTTTAGTTTTTTTTCCGTCAAATAGTAATATATTAATTGATCAAATCATTACATAAGAGTTGATTGAGCGAGTTACAGAATCAGATTGATTACAACCATATTTAATAAATTTTAGTTATGAATACTATTTAGTATTAATCACCACCATCTCTTATCAATCCAAAATATTTTTGAACCGCCATCTTTTATCATACAATCATTTTTCATCATATTTTATAAAATTATATCCAAAACTGCTAATTTTTTTTTTGCCGTCTTATATCACTAATCGAACCCTATGTAACTAAATAATAAATTGGCTGTACATGGCAACTAACGTTTTATGCTAAATAAGATTTTTCCGGTAATCGAAAAAGCAAAAAAAATGATTTATGCTAAAGTTTTAGTTTGAATGGCAAAATCAATTACACTTAAAACTTAAAAGCATATTTTAACACAGGTAATTTTTTCTACTAAGAAGTTCGGACCTTAACTTCCTAAGTCCGTTTTGTCCGGAGATCAGAACATGTAAATATTAGTCTCCCCTCTCAACATCAAAACTCGAATCTACGACTTTGAGACACATTCTCATTGAAAAATCAGCTGATACACCAATAGAACTACATATACACTGAGTCATCACATCTAATTTTATGCTTCAAGTTTTTATTTAAGGATAAAAAGTTGTATACTTTAAGATTAAGAGGGTCGATTGTAATCTAAAGATTCCATGCTGACTTCTGCTCCTTTGGGGACCCTTGTCAATTCTCATGATCTGATGATCCTTTAATTACAAGAAGTGCACGAAAACACCAGAGAAAAAGCATAATTACAAATTCACCCTAAATATTTATTCCCGCCCAGATTTAACCCTTCCTTAATTTTCCCTTTCACCCTTCAACTGTAACCTTTATTCCCATTTTGCCCTCCTCTGTTGTTCCATCTTCATAGAGATTCCCCACAGAGAATAAGAGAGCATGTAATCCAATCCAAAATCTCTTCCGGTGGTGTTTACAGCTTCAATTCCAGTGATCAACGGTTGAGTACCAGTGTAGAGACGGCGGTTGTTCATCGGAAAAGAATTCGCAAGCTTCTTCTCCACTCAGAAAGTCATCGTGATCCTCCGTCTGCTCCATTTTCACAAACTGGAAGAAACTACCTCCGGGAACCGTCACCGGAGCCGCCACCGTGACGTTTGAGCTGCTTTCCTCGTTTAACACAGCGCTAGAATCGCTACTGTCTGAAGATCCAGCCGCGGCGGCGAATGAAGAAGTCGCCGCCTTTAATGGAAGAAGGTCACGTAGATCGGTGAAACTCCGGTAATTGAGACCATCGGAATGTTCTAGAAACTGTGGCGGAGACGACGGCGGCTCTGTGATCTTCTCCGGCAACGAAACTTCTTCCTCCTTGACGGAAATATCACTCTCTATTGTCGCCGCCGCGTTGTTCTCTTCTTCATCTTCTCCTCCTCCGTTAAGCTTAGTTTTCAGTTTACTAATCTGCATCAAACAAAATTGTAAATCTCAAGATTTGTAAAAAAGTTTCAATTTTTAACTTGGGATCAACAAAAATGTTTTAATTTTCTTTATATCTACAATGGCCAATTATAATTGAAAAATTGCAGTCACAAGATAAAAGTTTCAATTTTTAGTTTGGGATTAACATAAAGTTTCAATCTTTTTATTAAAAAAGAAAAAAAAAAAGATTGAATTTTTATACCTCTTGGAGAAGGGATTCATTGTCACGGCGGAGGGAGTCAAAGTTATGACGGAGAGAATCATATTGGGTTTTAAGAACACCGTAATCTTTCTCAAGCTGTTTTGTCTTCCACCGTGCACGGCGGTTCTGAAACCAAACAGCTACCTGACGAGGTTGAAGACCAAGTTCTTGAGCTAACTTAACTTTCCTCTCAGGCTCAAGCTTATTCTCTAACTCAAAATTCTTCTCCAAGGCTTTAACTTGGTTAATGCTTAACCTTCTCTTCTTCTCCGACAAGCCCACGTGTCCTCTTTCTTCAACTATGGCTTCTTCTTCTTCCTCGTAAGCTTCAAGCATCGACTGAAACTCTCTCCCACCGTATCTTCTCGGACTCTGCTCATCTGTTTCATACGAAGTCAAAATTAGTAATTTAATGGAGAAATTTGAAAAGAACAAAAAAGAAAAAGAAATTGAAGGACTTGGTTAGCTAAAATTAAGAACCTGTGGAAGTTGAAGGACATAAAGAGATGAGACCACCCACTGAATCTGAGCTACTTAATCTCTTCATCATCAACAATCTTTAGTTTTAAAATTTTCAATTCAATGCATCAAATGTTTTAGTCACTTGGTGATCTTTTCTCTCAACAAAAGAGAAAACTTTGAAGGAAGAGAGAAACTAGAAATGCAGAGAAATTATGACAATGGGAGATTCTTCTATTTACAGAGAGGAGAGAGAGAGAGAGATTGGGGTTGTGCGTTTTCCATATGAACAAGCTTGGTTTCACACTTTCTCTCACTTTAAATAAACTCAAGCTTGGGTTAGAATGTAACCATGGTTAAGTAGATATTGTTGGGTGCTTTTTTGGTACATGAAATTTGTTAAAACCTAAAAAGAAAAAAATCAATACTTGCAATCTGAGGGGTCCACCGGCTATACCCAGTTACCTCCAGGTTTCTTCCGGTATCACTGGAACTCGTGTGAGAGAAAATGGAAAAAAACAGCGATAAGATGGCTAGGCTTAATCTAATCGGCTCGGCTCAAGCTATACGTGGGAAGGAATCTCTGAATCGGCTCTTATACGACACCGTAATCTCGCTTCAATATTTTTTTTTTGGATAATATTAATAAATGTTAATTTTTAATAATAAAATGTTGTGATTTTTTAATCTTCTGAAAAATGTCTATTCACCATGTAATTAGATGATGTGCTACATTTTTTTATAGTCAACCACGATAACATCACAACATTTTACAAATATTGATTAAAATGTGCACGTATAAATGGTTTAGTTATCCGTAAATTAAAAATTTAACAAGAATTTAATACTTTGTCTTAGTGTAAAAAAATTGGTTTCAGAATTCTTTTGTTAATTGCTAAAACCAAGATTGCTTTAGAGATATTGGGCAACATTTTACAAAATCTGTTTGTCTTATTCGCTGGTAATCTAATCATCCTCTTTCTTAAAGCTGTAATAATTGGATTATATGCTTTTTTAATTTTCTCTAACCCCTTTATAATATTATAATTAAGTTTATGGGATGATGACTTTCGTGGCAATGCAAAATGAGACAGGAGCTGTTGGGCCTCGGTGACAGCAACAAGAGTGAGGTTTTTTTTTGGGTTAGGTTCTTTGATTCTCCAAAACATTTTATATTATTTTCTCATATAGGGTTTGGTTCTTTAATTCTTTCACCTTATAAGTTTCTATATCCGGTATAACCCATTGATAATATAATTACTTTCTTTCCTTTATAAAATGTAAATTATATTCTTTTAGGTATAACATCATCTTAATTATAATCAAAAACAATCTTTTCTAGTCGATTGAATTAACAACATTAAGATAGAAAAGAAAAATTTATATTTCGAATATGAAATTGCAACAAAAATCAACAAGCTTCAGTCCATCCTCCATGCATAGTATAAAGATTAATCTTGTTTGATTATAATCGATATAAAAATTTATAGGAAGAGACTATTAAAATCTCCGTCACAATTCGCAATGAAATGCTTTAGCAGGATCTCACATCGAATAAATAAAAATCTATTATAATATATAAGAGACATATAACAATACTATTAGTATGTTTAAACAAGAATTTACAACTTTTTGTTTTTGTTATGTTTTGTATAACTAGTTAAAGAAAGAAATAAATAAAAATTAAAAACAATACAAATGACTCAATTTTCTACTTTGATAGAATGCTCCCCATTCTTATAAAAACTCAAAAATTGGAAAGTAGGGTTTAAATTTGGTAAAGGAAATTATTATCCAATCAAAAATGTTTGTGCAATGGAAACGTAAATAAGACGAGTCAAGGGCCTCAAGGCAACTTTATGTTCACCGACACATGATGATCTCAAAATGGGGATTTGTGTTCCCACCTAATACGACATCGTATTCAATTTCTAAACGACGCCGTCTCCCCTCGTGCTTATCCATAAATGGAAAAATATCTACACAACTGCCACGTCAGCCAAAAAAAAAAAGATCACCGGCAAAAAAAAAAAAACACAGTGAATGAATCTATGGCGGTGGTTCGCTCTCCTCGAAGCTCGTCGTCTCTCTCTTCAACTCCATGAAAATGGCGTTACTTACTCTCCGCTGCGACGCGACGCTTCTTGTTCCTTCGCGGTAACCAATTCGAATCGATAGTTTTTGATTAGATCTGTTTATCATTCGGAATTTGAAATTACGTTTGGGTATGATTTCGAGTTTTGTGGAATTCGCGATTAAGTTGAATCGTTCTTTCTTAGAGGTTTTGGATTCAATTGGAACACATCTCTATGTGTTTTTGATTAGAGGTTTAGGTCTTGATGATTGATTATGTTGTCTCTGTGATTTTTCAGTGATGTTGTCAAGGGAACAAAGCCATTTAGAACGAGCTGGGTTTGTTCTAGGATTATATCAAAGAGGTTCAATGTTAGAATGAGAGTGATATCTGAGGAAGGAGATGTTTTCTCTTCCTCTAAGAGTAATGGCTCATCAATGGGGATTGAATTGCAGCCGGATTTGGTTTCGTTTGGAACACTAGCAGCTGAAATGATTCCCACAACAATGGATTCTTCTGATGTTGAGGATGAAGAGTTTGATCTTGATCGACCTACTGATGGATTTGCGTCTATTCCTCAAGCTATTGAGGATATTCGACAGGGCAAGGTGTGTGATAGTAGTAATAGTGTTGGCTTTTGCTGTCTTTGAAGGAGAGGATCTTATGTGAAAGCTTTGGTTTTTCTTGTTCGCAGATGGTAGTTGTTGTAGATGATGAGGATAGGGAAAATGAAGGAGATTTGATAATGGCGGCATCGTTGGTAACACCTGAAGCTATGGCTTTTGTGGTAAAGCATGGGACTGGAATTGTGTGTGTGAGCATGAAAGGCGAAGACTTGGAGAGGTTAGAGCTTCCTTTAATGGTGACGCGAAAGGATAACGAGGAAAAACTCCGCACGGCCTTCACGGTTTCAGTGGTGAGTAAACACTATATATCTTTTAGTGTTGAAAAAAACTACAGGACTCTTAGTGTTGGTATGTGTGATGAATGTTGAAAATCTTTGTCAGGACGCAAAAAATGGAACATCCACAGGTGTCTCAGCTCGTGATAGGGCACAAACAATATTAGCCCTTGCGTCAAAAGATTCAAAACCTCTAGATTTCAACCGTCCTGGTCATATATTTCCTTTGCGATACAGAGAAGGCGGTGTTCTTAAAAGAGCAGGGCATACAGAAGCCTCTGTTGACCTGACTGTGTTGGCTGGTTTGGAACCAGTATCGGTTTTATGTGAGATTGTAGATGATGATGGTTCCATGGCTAGATTACCAAGACTCCGCCAATTCGCTCAAGATAACAACTTGAAAATAATTTCTATAGCCGATTTAATCAGGTACAAACACTTTAGGGAAATAAGTTTCACCTAACTCAGCTCTCATTTGCTGAAATTTTTGGTTATCCGCTTGATTTCAATTGCATTTTTTTGTCTGGCAGATATCGAAGAAAAAGAGAGAGACTGGTAGAGTTTACTGCAGTTGCGCCTATACCGACAATGTGGGGACCATTCAAAGCATATTGCTTCAAGTCATTGCTTGATGGAGTTGAGCACATCGCAATGGTCAAGGTAAAGAATAAACCCTCATTTGAAATTCATCCTTGAAACTTTTCGTATTACCCAAATTTTGATAAAATCACAGGGAGAAATCGGAGATGGGAAGGATATTCTCGTGAGAGTACATGCGGAGTGTATCACAGATGATATATTCGGAAATAGCTCCGGTGGAAAACAGTTAGCAACTGCAATGAGATTGATTGAAGAAACTGGGAGAGGTGTTTTTGTCTACTTACGTGGTCCTGAAAGTAAAGGCATTGACTTAAGCCACAAGCCTCGTACTTACAACAACAATTCAGATCAAGCCGAGGGTGTTTTAGTCCCTGTTGCTTCACGGGAATACGGCATTGGAGCACAAGTAATAGTTAACAAAAACATTGAATCTTTTAATTTTTACTGTTTTTATTTTAAAGCAAAGATTGATCAAAGATTGGTGATGCAGATTCTGAGGGATCTTGGAGTTAGAGAGATGAAGGTGATGACTAATAATCCAGCACATTACGTTGGCCTTAAAGGCTATGGTTTATCAATTTCTGGCAAGGTTCCACTCATTAGTCCGACCTAGTCCCTGAGTGTTTTTTTAGTTCGGGAAAAATATGACCGTTATTTGATCTCGTTAAGATACGACATCTGTCGGAGTTTGTGAGTGACTTAGTTTGTTGTTAGTTGTGGTTTTGGCGCCTAAACCATGTGATCCGAATTTGTTTTTTCTTTTATCTCCATAATTGTCATTAGAATAATTTTAAATGGTCTTTTCTCTGCAAATTTTACTTGAGAATTCTTTTTTTAGTAATCAAGTGATCATTTATTGCAATTTTACATGTGTTGTCACTAACATTTGGGTTTTACAATTGAAAAAATTCCAGTGACGAAATACATAATTCTTAGAAAAAATATATTTTGAAAGTAATACTTTTTGTTTTATCCTTTTTTTTTCTTTTTTTTTTTTGTGAACTACTTGTTAGAAACTTCATATGTAAATACATATAATATCTTTCTATATCTCTTATTATGTTAATATTATAGATTACGATATTGTACTAGGGTTTCATATGTGATATATATACGAATTATATGAATGAGAAGGACACAACTTTTCTCTCCCTCTCACTTTGTCATGGTATCAGAACAGGTCTCATAGAATCGAAAAAAAAAAAAAAGGTTAGAGAAGATATGAAAAGGGGAGAAAAAACAGAGCATAAAGCAAAGGGGATATAACAGACTCAAACGTGACGGGGGGAGACGACGGCAACGGCAAACAAATCGCAATCGCGGCAGGCGGTGCAAGTGGTGGTTCGAACAAAACAGTGGTGGATAAGGCGGTGTTGTCACCGTTTTATCTTCATCCCTCAGATGGACCAGGGAACTTGATCACCATAGTTCAATTGAAGGGAGAAAACTATGAGGATTAGGCCAAGCACGTGCGGAACGCCTTGCGGACCAAGAGGAAATTGGGGTTCATCGATGGATCTTTGATTAAACCTACAATAGAGGAGGAGATAGAGCAGTGGGATGTAGTCAACTCGATGTTGGTGGCGTGGTTGATGAATACAATTGAGCCCGCACTCAAAACTTCAATATCAATGGTGGATGAAGGAAAGGTTCTTTGGGATGATTTGAAGTTACAATTTTCTGCAGGAAACGGACCGAGGATAAGTGAGATTCGGGCAGCCTTGGCTAATTGTCGACAAGGGGGTGACAACGTGATGGTGTATTTCGGGAAACTCAAGAAGATGTGGGATGAATTGGCTATATACAAGCCGATTCGAACATGTAGTTGTGGTGAACTGGCGGCACAATCGGAAGAAGATCGTGACGAAGAGAGAACAAATACGTTTCTCAATGGCTTTGATGATGCAAAATTTGGAACCGTGCGTTCTACAATTACGACCTTGGAACCTCTACCTAAGCTCTCTCAACTCTACCAAAGCATCATTCGTGAAGAGAGACAACAAACGGTGATACGGAATAGGGATTGGACCGAAGATTCATAAAGTAGTGAGCTCTGATTCGCGTGATTTGTGGCATCGTCGTCTTGGCCATCCTTCAGGTCGTGTTTTCTCTTATTTGTCTACTTCTTTTGATGTTGGGAAACAAGTTGCGTCTGATACGATTTGTGAGATTTGTTTAAGGGCTAAACAAACCCGTTATGTTGGGTCGTTCTCCAATAGCTTGGAAGACAAAGAAGCAATCGACCGTGTCGTTGTCGTCTGCTGAGGCGGAATACCGGACTATGAGCTTTACATTGAAAGAATTGAATTGGGATCGTGAACTCCTTTCGTGTTTTGACATACGTCATGCTGATCCGATGCGTATGTTCTGTGATAACAAAGCTGCTTTACATATTGCATGAGCGGACGAAACATATTGAAAATGATTGTCACTTTATCCGCGATGAAATTCAGAATGGTTCGCTTACTACAACTCATGTTCGTACAACCAAACAAATTGCGGACGTGTTCACGAAGGCATTGGGATCACAACAATTTATTTATCTTCGAAGCAAGTTGGGCATTCAAGATCTCCATGCTCCAACTTGAGGGGAGTGTTAGAGACTTCATATGTAAATACATATAATATCTTTCTATATCTCTTATTATGTTAATATTATAGATTACGATATTGTACTAGTGTTCATATGTGATGTATATATACGAATTATATGAATGAGAAGGACACAACTTTTCTCTGCCTCTCACTTTGTCACTACTTTTCATTTTATCCTATTTACATTATGAACATTTGTATCTATCATTTTTGTGTAGTTTATTCTCATTTTCGTTTTTGGATAAGCATTTTTTAAAGGCAAGACCATTATTTATGAAACACAGAAATGATGGCAACAAAGGTAAACAATTAAAACTCGAATTAATGAACTGTCGAATTGGTATGTAGATTAACATACAAAGCCAGAACTAAAGCCAAAAGCTTTGAGCACGACTCAAAAACAAGTTCTTTCTCTCGAACAAAGGAGAAAAAAAGGAAAGAAACTTAAAAACAGAACTCTTATGTACGATCATCTTCACCGGTAATTGATCAGACCGATGATGGGACGAAAAAGATACTGAGTTCTTGTCCGATATTCCCAGCTGGATCAATCAAATGGAAAGCTTCAGATTCTTTCGAACCACTAACTCGTCTAAAGCTAGCTCTCAAATACATCAATTCATCATCGAACCGGCCAAGTTCTTTCCCAGTCACAATTCCAGCTCCGACCACCACCTTACTTAGAGCGGTCAACGCTGCCATATCATCCTTCGACGGACTACGTTTTCTTGCATACCCAACTCTTTTCCCGTTACAATACATATTCCAAAATGGCGTCGACAAAGCAGAGTCGTTTTCTTTTTCTTGGTTGCGTTCTAACACTATACGCAGCGCTCCTCCTCTCATTTCTCGAGCTAAGACCGTAGTTGGAACGGCTAGCTCAAGAAGAAGATCGAGGTTTGTCGATTTTCTTGGTGTTTGGATACAGAAATTGATTTTTCCTTTACGGTATCCGAAGATTGTTCCTGTGACTGTGGACGAAGAAAGGGAAGAAGAGGAACGAAAAGAGGACGTCCGTGATTTGATGTCGTTGTAGAGTTTCTTGCCTCTCAAGTTAGGGTTATCTTGTTCGAGTTCTTGGACTAATGTGCAGTTGCAAGTTGGGATGAGAAGCTGAATGAATGAGCGGAGGAGACGCCATGACCGGACTTGTTTCTGGCAGTCTACGGTGGTAACCACCGTCGATTGTAACTCCATTGGAGCTCTGACTTTGGTCGTTGACATTGTATATACTTTTGATGAAGCAAAAAAAAGAACAAAAAATTTTAGAAAAGAAGAAAAACAAGAAGAAGAAGCTTGAGGATTTGGTGTTGGAAGTGTTATAGGGTTTAAATAGGGAGACAGAGAAGGGGTTGACGTACGAGTACTATTTAATTGTTTAAAATTCGATTTTGGTTTCATTTTAATTTTTAAAAACATTTATGTTTGGGTTATGAGAGGCAATTTATGAGCTCTGATTTGTAAAGTATGATTCGTGTTGGGTTTTTGTCACTCACCCTAAAGATTCTTTCGGAATAGGTGGAACTACTATTTAGTATTTTGTATTTTTATTATTGCAATAAAGCATATTAAACTTAGATGTTAAATAATTGGGTTTTCTGACCTTGAATAATTTTTTTCATCTTTTTTGCAGGAATTGTTTTCATTCGTATAATTCACTTTCTAGGAGGAATTTTACTTAAACATATTAAGGCTTAAATCAACTATACAGAAATTAAAGAGGTAATTTTTCTTAGTATATATCAAACTGTCAATTGCGTTCATAATGGAATTTCACCTATTTTAACATTGCAATAGATTATAATAAATTTAAACAAGCAGTTGATAAAATACAATAAAATAGTAAGTCCAAAACAGATGATCCCGTGAGTCTATGAATCTATCAACAAAAATGATACGACTTGATCAAGTATATAAGGCCAAGACTTACTTTAGTCACTCATATCTACAAGTTACAGGAGAGAATATATTTTAATCTGTGATAAAATTGTTAATTCAAGATACGATCATGATAGATCTTGAATATTCCCAACATAAAAAAGTGATACTACGAACCCATTTCAAATCAGTGGAATGAAGGAAATGAAACTTTTATATTAAGGGTTCAACTCATTTAAACATAGGAGATGCGGTTTTGAGTGTGAGAATTTACAAGTTTTAAGGGTATCAAACGATTTATACAACTTTTATATTACTGAACGTAATTAATCAATATATGTAATTAATTACATATATATTTTAAGAAGGTTTAGAAGATTGGTTTACGTATGATTTTTTTTTTTTCTCCAATTAAATTTATATAGTATCAAATATGAAAGAGTTTCATACGATAGTATTTGGTAGAAGATGATGATTTTTTGGCTTTTTGAAAAAAACAAAGATTTATTTTTGTAAGATTTTATTTTAGTGTTAACAGAAAATTTGTAAAAATAAATATATGTGTGTTTATATTTACCACAAGGGGGTGTTATTGGTTTGTGTATTTAGATGGAGTTATAAAAATTTAAATGTTATGAAGATTATATTATTATTCAATTAAGATTTTTTCAAAACTCTATTAAAGTTTGGTGTTATTATCAATAAAAGTTTTGTGTTATTCAAATAAAATGAAAGAAACTCATTTTGTCATTCAATTAAAATATTAAGTTATTGGTTTACTGTTTCTACACATCTTCCTTAACAAAATACAATTATCAAAAGTATCGTACATTGATAAAGTATTGTCAGATTTTATTTTTTATAATTAAAAAAAAAGTTGAATATAAGCACTAGGTTGATTCGGCCGCTAACGCCACAGGCATTGGAAAAATTGCAGATTCGTACATCGCGATGACTTTGCGATGAGGTTCCGGTATTTTATGGTGTGTTCGTCGAATCGGAACCGGAGCATGGAGGCTCATAGTCTCCTTAAGAGATGTTTGATGAACTTAAGAAGCAAGGATCCTGAAATTTACAATCATATGTAAAACTAAAACAGATAATCATTGTTGTTAACATGATGCACACGCGTATCCTTATAAGGTATAGTTAATTAACTTTATGATATAGTTAATTCAGAGTGAAATAATGGTAATTATATGTAGAACTGTATACACACACGTATGAATGTATATAATAAAGTATTGTTTTGATAAAATGTATATTTCGACCACATGTATCGAACTACGGGTGACGTTGGAGTATAGTTTTAATATTAAAAATAGAAAAGAGAACAAATTGAGTAATCCAAAAATATACAGATTGGATGAAATTATTCTCTAATAATAATACAACATTTCCGCCTTTTGCCTTTTCACCTGCTAAAAATCATTTAACGAAAACAAAATTTACATGACAATTATAAAAAGAAAAAGAAATCATAATATATGTATATTATATCCGTACGACAGAAAGAGTTGTATAATTGCATAATGATTAGACCATTAGATCTCTACCACTTCCATTAAACTCCAAACCTTTAAATATTAATTAGATCTTATTTTATCTATTGAACAAGAACAAATTAACATTGAGCACTTCACAAACAAATTCTAAAAATATTATCCATTCTATCTATTACGAGATTCCTCGATACAGCTCGTGCATGTTATTTCACTAATCTTTTTCTCAAAATATTTAAAGATTGTAATTTAACTAAAAATAAAAATAATAATATTTCTATATCATCAAAGACCTCTTGGCTTTTCCAATTTCAATTACTCTACAGGGTCATCAATTATGAAGTTTGTTGATTCTAAAACAAAAAGAAGAGAGAAGAAACAAAACAACGCATGAACTATGGCCCTAGATATTTTTCTTTTTTTCTTTTTGGCCCTCTTGTTTCTCTTATTATGTTTATAAATTTATAGCAAGTTACAAAAACAAAAGAAGAAAAGCAAGGAATGAGCTTTTATATTAAAATTACAACAACAACCGAAAAAGTGCATTTGGGTCCAAATCTAACAAAAGGGAAAACTAGTTTATTATGGTGTCCAAAAGCTAGCCTGGTTTCTCCACTCATGTCTTTTTGGCATTTTTCCTCCACCTCTAGTTTGTTCTACTTGCATATATGTGCTTCATGTTAGGCATATACAAAACCCTTTTATTATAATTAGATATGCCACCTTAGTTTTGTGTACTATAATTAAAAACTATATTGATGTAGCATTCTACCCCTCAAGTTGAGGGCCTCAACAATTCAGAAGGAAACTGTGGTCTAAACACCAAATTTAACTCTACTTCATATATGTATTTTAATGTTTCAAACCTCAAAATCATTTTTTCTATGATAAGAAATTTCGGACTGAAGTCCATACTAATTTCTGTGGAAGAGTTGGATATTCTTGCCATTTAAAATATCTATAATGATCAATAACAATTGAAATATCGTAATGTCATAACACTAAACCGCAAAGTACAAACTAAATATTTCACATCATCATATAAAAAGGACACTAAAGCACAGTTTACCACCATCAATCTTTTGCATCCAAACTTTGCATATATATCATAACAAACTCATACTCTCTCAAAAATTGAAAAATACTAGTAACGTTTTGCTATGTTTGGCCAACCAAACCCTACACAACTCGTCCGCTCGATCCCTTTTTTATATGCTGGATAAAAGATCTATAATCCTATATTCACTCACGACTATGACTACTAAATCTTTAAAGTTTATCATCAACGGTTTGTTGGGGCACAAAATAATTCAAAAACTTGCCGACACATCCACCGGTAAGAACTAATAACTAACAAAATCAGTTCTCCATAAATTATTTTTAGGCTGTTGTGATGGTCATAATGGTAACATTTTCACCCGGAATTTCGTGTGTATCAAACACCTAACCTAGAGAGATTGATGTAAAACATTTACCAAAGAAGATATGTAAATTCAGAGTTACATATATAGTGAAAATTAATCTTATTCGTTTAAGAACTACATATATATACATACATATATTCGTTCTTTGGTTTCATTAGTTGTTTCTTTTCTTCTATGATTCCTAAGAGAGATTGATAGAGAGAGAAAATGGAAGTGTGACATCCATTGTCTGAACTTTTGGTCGGTAATTCCATGGGCAAACTTAGCTGTTCTTGTTCCTTGCCTTTTTAGTTTTTACTGATCAATCATCAAGGCTTTTGTTACAATTATTTTCCCTTTTAACATAACTAATAATATATATCCCAAATTTTCTATATCATTCATATTTGAGGAAACTTCGATCAAGGAGCTTATAAAACTTGCATAACATCCTATCATGAAAAATCTATGCAGCGTTAATAACTCATAGGTTTTAACTAAAGATCTTTTGTGGAGGCTAAATAGTTTGATTTAATTAGTTATATACTTATATTAGTTTCTCATTTACCATGTCGCGTAGATAATTTAATTAGAGAAAATGATATCGAACTACAAAAATTTCATATATATGAAAAAAACATTCTCAAATGTACCAGTTTTTTGTGTGTAGATTTTCCACCAAAAAAGTTAAGAAGTTTTCTTAAATATTTATGAAACTTTCCTAAATCTGTAAAATTTAGAGAATGTGATTCTACGATTGGTAACAAACGGTACAAGTTTTTTAGCAGGTAGAAAAAGTGGTAAATTATATAAGATAGTTAAGCGGTAGAAAGTAGCGGTACGAGATAAAAAAAAGTTGAGAGTATTGTTTTTTGTATCGTTTTTAGTAACGCTTTTACGATTGGTAATTCTCATACCGCAACGGTACGAGTGTACCAATCAAACTTTATATTTTTGGAAAACATATTTTGGGGGTGCTATTTCGGATCATTTCTCATTTCTATCGATGTGGACGTTGATCTAAAGAGATATAGAATTGAGATGTGTGTAAGCTATACCAAATGTTTAATGAAGAAGTGAAAACTACAAAAGATGGAAGAACTTAAGATCCAATATATATGCATGTTTAAATGAATCGTAATAAAAGATGTAGTAGTCCTCTTTTTGAAGCCCACCAGTAGATAATGGGCTATTCCTAATGAGCTTATGTTGGTAGACGAATAGAAATTGAATCACAGAATGACAGAAATACCAGAAAGATGCTAAAATTGCCATCCACAATTGAAAACTAGAGCTTTTCCATCGGGGGTTCTTAATTAGATACTCTCCGCTAAAATAATGAAAATAAAGAAATTGTAAGAGAGAGAAGTGAGTTGAGGTTCTTAGTAAAAAACATTTGAGATCTTAATAAGAATCTCTCTACACACTTGGCATTTTATTATTGGTTTATTTGTTATTTTAAAATAAAATTTTAATTGTATAATTAAACTAAACTCAAATACTAATATTTTAATATACTAATATTTTAATATTTAAATACCCAAATGAGGTTCTAAATCATTGGAGATGCTCAAGCATGTCTTTGTCTAAAGCTTGCAAGTGATGTTTTCTGGTGGAGTAATGACACAAAGTCTAAGAGATTGAGACAAATTGTGCATTGAGATATACCTATAATTATGATTTCTGAGTTTAAAACCTAGTATTTCGTACCATGAGTAAAATGAATAAGTTGGTTTTTTTTTTTACTTTTGACCTAATGAAATATATTATTACTTTAAAATTAACCTATCTTTCACAACCTAAAGCATATGTTTGGTTAACCTTGCACAAATATATGTCAATCGAGCTAATCTTGCCTTGACCCGACCCAACTCATATATTATTATTTAGAACGACAGACCCAACTTCTCTTATGATTAAATATCTAAACCCAAATCCTGTTTTCCAAGGTTGGATCGATCGAATCTTGGACATGTTGACATGGAAGGGCCGACATGCTTACAACGACCCATCTACGCTCTTAAAATTTTGCTACTGAAAACATAAAACAAAACGAAAGTAAATTTAAAAGAATTATTTTAATTTATGAAAAAATAGATATTACACCATATATATCGTCTCTATGTTCATCCTCAGCCCAACAAGAATATACATGTCTCCACGTCAAAATAATAGCAATAGTAAAAACAAATATGAACGAGAAGAAGTAATTAAAATAAAACAGTAATAGAAAGCAGAGGATCGATGTCCACCAAACTCAAAAGGTCTCTAAGCCAAAACGACAGCGTATAAAGCTCCGGCAACAGCTGTTCCTACAAGGAAAGCTTTGTTAGCCCATGCGGCACTTGGCGCATCAGCGGCACTGTCTGGTCCTGGAGCTGGAGCGGGAGCCGAAGTCGGGGTTAATCCAGCGGAGGGACCAGGAGCCGGAGCATCGGTCTGAGGAGGAGAAGCAACGGGAGATGTTGTTGGAGCGGTGGTTGGAGCTGGAGTTGGCTCGTTGACTGGAACCGGCGGTGAAGCAACTGGCGAAGGTGTTTGTGCTGTCACCGGAGGAAGCGCCGTAGGTGGAGGAGTAACGGTGGTTGGTGCCGGAGCCGGAGCTTGAGCAAAACATGAAGTGGCCAAGAAACCAAGAAAGATCAAAGCTTGCATAGCCTTAGAATTCATCTTTAGTTCTTCTGTTCTGTTCTTTGTCTGAAACTTGAAACTCTCTGTTTAATGTTTAAAACTCTTCTTTGTTTTTGTTGATGGTGTAGAACAATGAGAGAAGAGAGTTCTATATATACCCGATGGTTGGGATGATTAATAATTAATTAATTATTGGTGTGACACTAATCATGCGAACCACATATACATTAATACAACATGGCTTAGCTAGACAATGGCGGTTTGAAAATAATTGCCGTGTTTATTCATTTATTTAATAGTGTATATATTTTTTTTTACTTGACGTGTTTGAGTTTTTGAAGTTTTCTTGAAGAATCATCTACATGAAGGAGCACCAAACGGATGCACGAAGCTCTGCCACGTGTTTTTTCTTAACGATGTTATTCTGAGATTCGTTAATATTGACACATGTCGTGTTCACATTGGTTATTAAGTATAATTTGATTAACCGCGTTACGATGGCAGTTTGATATTAACACGAGTTTGACTAAAAATGTTTCATTGATATGACGCGTGACTAGTAGATAATAAATATATATTATCCCCAAAATCAAAATGGGTAATTGTTTTAAGTTTTAGTCCATACAGGTTCATAGTATGTCTCGTCGATTTATCAAATTTTCAACTGTTAAAAGTTATTATAATCGTTTCTGTTGAAAAAGTTTTCGTTGATAGTAATACTAATGTTATCTGGACTGTATCTACGAGTGGAGGCTGGCAAAAGCTGTGCTAATTTAATTAATACATTATAGAAACATTAGATTATTAATTTTATTTGCAATATTCTAGTGGCAGATTACTTGGTTGGTTCCCATTATTGTTACAAACTTACAATGAAACAGTCAAGCAACGCGCATTCTCATATTCTACAGCTATCATTATTACGGTGTGAATATCCTTAATTATCATTTCAATAAGAGTCTACCTAACATTTATTTATATCCCTTGAACTAAAAATCGTTAGACCATTGCTTTGACCTTATATGCATTGTATCTTCTTCACAAGAAAATTATAATTTGAAACTTTTTTATTAACTAGCCCTGCGATTATTAACCGAACCGAACCGAAATTTTGAGTGTTTGTTTCGAGTTCGGTTATAAAGGCTTAACCAATCGAAATCAATTTAAATTGGCAATTGGTTATTTCGGTTCGGTTCGCTCGGACTGATCGGTTAACCGAAAATATACAAACCCTAAAAAATCTCATTCTTCGAAGTTATGTCTTCAGGTGGGCAAATCAAGTTTCTCAGAAGCTGGGACGGCGAGATTCGTCTTTGAGAAATATTTGTCCTTGAGCGGTTGCCGCTATCACGTTTCTTTTATTATCACCAGCCTAATTGAATTAGTTTTAGTTATTGAGTTTTAGTGGGCTTACGATTGAATTGGTTGATTTGGTGGCCTATTTTTTAAGTTTTACATATATGTTTTTGGATTTGTTTATTTTTGACCAATTTAATTTACTCTGGAAACAGAAAAAAAATTAATAAAACCGAAAGTGTGAAATAAATAGAATAAACCGAAAAATCGGAATAAACCAAAATTTGCAAAAAAAAACTCAAAAATTCGGTTATTTTCGGTTTTGAAAATTAAAACCAAAATTAACTGAGAATTGAACCGAATTTTTTAAAGTTAATTGCGGCAATATTTTCAAAAATCAAAATAACCAAACTAACCGAAGTTCCGTAACTACATTTTTTTTCTGCCAGCTTTGACCTAATAATATTTTTAAATTACCAATTTGATTGGTAGAAGAAGTTTGGACGAGGCCTTGGTAGGCCTCTCTTTCTAGCTTTTCGTGGATGGCCTAACCTCGTAACGTATTTAATTAAATGTTCCATTAGATAGAAATTGTAGTTCTTCCAAGAAATAATTCAGTTTCATACGATAATTGCATACATTTAACCTCTCTTTTGTAAACATTAAGTGTTCCATACCTTTGACAACAAAAAAAGTTGATTCGACAAAAAAAAGAAACTAATCTGACATAGAAAAAAACATAGACCCTTGTGCTCATGTCCCTGTTGATCTCTTACTCCATACCAAATTCAAAGTAAGCCAAATCCATAACCTTTTAATTATCTGACAAAAAAAAATCAAACGTTTCGTTATTATGATCATATGCTATGTAGGGAACAAATAAGTATTTATAATTGTTTATAACTTAATATATATATTATTAATTTATTACCAAGCAAAGCCAACGATACGATCCTTGCAAAATTCAAACTCAAACAAGCCGTTTATCTCACGCGCCGCCGTACGCGCCACGATCCGTCTTTGGGAGAACAATTTCTGAACGATGGAGCCGCCGAAGGGAGATACCGAAGTGAAGACTGAGGTTCCGGTCAAGGATCCGAAAGCGAAGGTAGGCGAGGATGCGAACACGGAGATAGCCTTGTCCGATGAAGTTGAAATCGAGACGAAGCGGAGCGATCCAATACCGGCGCAAGCACCGACTCGAACATCGTCTGGATCGAAGAAATCTGTACACTGGAGCCCCGAATTGGTGTCCGGGTCTCAGGAACCGGATCAGAAGGCCACATCGTCTTCTTCGCCTGGATCTAATCCGTATATTGCTCGTTCTCCGGCTGAAACGTCAGATGCTTCGTTGAAAGGTAAGAGTGTAAAATGGTGTATTGCAGCCTTATTACCTTTTGTGATCTCTCTCTCTCTCTCTCTGTCTCTCTCTGTGAATTGGATCAGATACGATGGAGTCTGTGAAAGGAGTGCTTGGGAGATGGGGAAGGAAGGTTGCAGAAGCAGCAAAGAAGACGGAGAGCCTTGCCGGGAACACATGGCAGCACCGTAAGTTTTTTATTTTTATATCAATTTGGAATCAATACACCTTAGAGTTCAGGGGAATCAAGAAGTTGTTCATAGGGTTGCATCGTTTGCAATGTGGGTTTTAGGACCAAGAAGGAGTTAAAAGGCTACGTTTTTGGTTCAATAATCCAGAGAAACATAAAAGATATTTTTTGGCTTTATGGTTTTCTTCTTTTGTTGTATGTTGGTGTTTAGTTTGCTACTGGTTGTAGGGCTGAGTAAATATTCGAATCACAACTTGTTCTACATGGGATAACATTCATAATTACAAATCAGATCCATGAGTCCTCTTCCGGAGAAATGACTCAAGATCAATAGCACATTTGCTCAGTATTAGAGGATGATCTTTTGATATTGTCAAGTCTGTGATCATACTCGTAAGAAAAACATATTGAAATTAGATGCACCTTAGAGTTCAGGGGAATCAAGAACTGTTCATAGGGTATTGTTAAAAGTAGCTCGGTCTTAGTGTTTTATGGTCAGAAAATTTCTTGGGTTGCATCGTTTGCAATGTGGTTTTTAGAACCCAGAACGAGTCAAAGGCTACATTTTTGGTTGGATAACATTAAAGATATTTTGGCTTCATGTTTTTTTTCTTCCTTTGTTGTATGTTGGTGTTTAGTTTGTTACTAGTTTTAGGACTGGGTAAAAATCTTCACGATTTCTCAATTCTTGATCGTTTTTCAACATGTTGTTGCTACTGGGAGATTTTCACTTGCTTGTTTTGATATATTTTCAATATTAAATGGAAAACTCCCCTGAATTGAATAGTCAGTCTTTAGTCAATTTTTATAAAAATAAAGTCAGTACAGTTTAGAATCTCAACTGTTGTACATGGGATAACATTCATAATTACATCAGATCCAAGAGTCCACTTCCGGATAAATGACTCAAGATCAATAGCACATTTTCTCAGTATTAGAGGGTGATCTTTTCATATTGTCAAGTCTGTTGTGATCATAGTAATAAAAAATATCACTGTCATGGAATCTAACAAGAAGATCCTCCTAGTTTCAGTCTGTCAAACTTTGTAGCTTTACCCATGACAAGTGTTTATAACAGAGTCTGAGTAATCTAAAAGCAGATTCTTTTCTCTTTATGATGTTTGCACTCAAGGTTTTTAGTACATTGTTTGGTAACGAAGAAAATAACAGATTGAAATAAGATGCACCTGAATAGATATTAGTTTCACTGTTGCTTCTTTGAAACTTGGAATTATAAGACCTTTGGATAAACATTAATCAAAAAAATCCTTTGATGTATTATAAGCTAAAATTTGTGGATATCAGTTGGAGCTTGGGACATGATCATTGGTGATGTAGTGTAACTTAGTAGGGAATTAGCTCCTCGTTTCAAAATCATAAAAAGCCTTTTGGTGTTTTAGAGAATTACCATTGTAATTGATCAAAGTTGGGTCAATGTTGTTTGAGCAATGGAGGTTGAGGGAAAAATGTCTAATGACTAGCTAAATATAATGAATTTGAGGGATTAAGAGAGCATACACGATTAAATTGTTTATGTGTGAACTCTAACTCATCTCTTCCTTGATTGGATGTGTTTTTCTTGTCTCCTACTCTAGGATTTTTCATTAAAGATCTATCTGATTGATATCTCTTATAATCTTTTCTTTTTAATCAGTGAGAACTGCTCCGAGTTTTGCGGATGCTGCTATGGGAAGAATTGCACAGAGTACTAAGGTCCTTGCAGAAGGAGGATATGAGAAAATCTTCCGACAAACCTTTGAGACAGTTCCCGAAGAACAACTGCTAAATTCTTTTGCATGTTATTTGTCAACATCAGCTGGCCCAGTTATGGGAGTTCTATATATATCCAGTGCCAAACTTGCTTACTGTAGTGATAACCCTCTCTCGTATAAAAATGGTGGTCAAACCGAATGGAGCTATTACAAGGTAATGTCATACTTCTTGCATTTTTGAATTATAACCATTTTGAAATTTGAAGACACCATATTATTATAACCTTTGTGATCTTTAAACTGTTCGAAATCTGTTGGATGGTTATATAGTCGATGCATACGACAATGTCTCGGTATGATTAGTTAGTAGCATCAACTAAGGAGCTGCCTTCTAGTGATTTTTATGAAATTGAAAAAAAATCTTGACTTGTTGTTACCTGGAATCATAAATCCATGGACTATTTGTGAGAGTAATAATACGATATACTTTCATCTCTTGTTTCCTCGAAACCATCCGAGACGATAGCATCAGTTTAAATTGTTGCAATAAGTTGGCTACATTGATCATTAGTGAACACTTTGTGTCTTCTTTATAAACAGGTAGTTATCCCATTACATCAACTTAAAGCAGTGAATCCATCAACAAGCATAGTCAATCCTGCAGAGAAGTACATACAGGTGATTTCGGTAGACGATCATGAGTTCTGGTTCATGGGGTTTTTAAACTACGAAGGCGCTATCACGTCTTTGCAAGCCGGTGCTTTACGGGCGGGTGTGATACATACTTGATGAATGACCATAAAAGCCTATTGAGCTGCACCTTTTCTTGCTTATTAGTCATATCCGAAGACTCAAATTAACATTATTTTGCATAAAATATAGTCTCCAATTCCTATTTGCGACAGAAACTAGCTGAATTTTACAAATTTACTGTTTTTTTTTTTATCTTTTGTAGCGTTTTCATTTTAATAAATGTTTAAATGGTAGCATAAATATAAAAACAGTCTGACTAATGGAAAAAAGCGCTAGTCTAATAATAAAACGATGAATTTGTGGCATTCTAGTAATAATCTATCCACCAAACACACTAAACCGTGCTTAATAATATAAATACTGCCTACGTAGTTATTTGAATAAAAGAAAAAAAAATGTATTTGAACAAATAGAATATTATTTAGTAATATCCCCGTTAGACAAAGATGTTGTACATGAGCTAAAGATGGGATAAATAAAATGGAAACTGTTGCATACGAAAAATCTTCTTACGATAACAATTTGATGGTTATTGTGTTTTCCCCATTTGTTCTGCCTAGAATATTATATATTTTTTATAGGCTTTGATTTGCTTCAAAATGTGCTAAAGTACATTTTTACCGCATTCTATAAGATGGTTACTTTTTAAAATGCAGTAGTATATATGGGGAAAATAGTTTCCATATATATTAAAAAAACAATTATAATAAAATTGAGAATTGTTTATAAACTTCCAAGTTTCAAATAACCTTTAACCTACCATACCAATGCATACCTCATATCAAACATTACTACTTTCTATTAAAGCCTTACGATCTAATTAATTAAAAACAAATTGAGTACGTAGTTGTATATTTATTTACTCATGTGTTGTTAATGGTCAGACTATCAACATGTCTAATAGTTGCCCTTTTAATCCTTTGCTTTATAATATTCATCCCCCCTGTGTCTGTGATTTGTCTTTTTTTTTTAAAGAAGTAACTGTGTAAAAAAGACAGAATTTATTATTTACTTCTTTTTAAGAAAAAGACAGAATTTATGATTTTCATATAAGTTAGAAAAAAAAAACAGATTAAAATCATATAAATTCATCATATGCATACCTCTACGGACTTGTAAAAGATGATAGCCTAATAATTTCATTGAGACAAATGTAATTTAATGTTAAGCATTAACTATATAATGGTCAAATTTTATGTTGATGATCACATGCACACATTCAATGTAATTAAGATTAAATTGATCCACCTACGTACTATTCTAATTTGTTATATACTTTATCGTAATAGTTGTCTACGTTCTTCACAAAGCAATTAATATATATATATATATATACATTATATATATGTATATCTTCGCTTGCCTGTTTAAATCTCCATTTTCTTACGTATACTTGCACTAAAAATCAATTAAAAGAAAAAAAATGACTAAGCATCTCTTAATATTTCTTCTATTTTCTCTTCTCATTTTCCAAATCGTTAGCGGGTTCAAATACAATGAAGAAGAGCTAGAAAGTGATGAGAGTTTATCAAAGCTGTACAAGAGGTGGATGAGCCACTATTTTGTACCGATGAACCTCAACCAAACGGAGAATAGATTCCACATTTTCAGAAACAATGCAAAGTATGTCCTCAAGACAAACAAGGAGAGAAAGCCCTACAAGCTTAAGCTCAACAAGTTTGCAAACTTAACGAACCTTGAGTTCGTTAAAGCTTACCCATGTCTTGATATGAGGGAGAGAAAGACATGTGTAAGCTTTAACGAACTCAAGGTTCGTTAAGTTTGCAAACTTGTTGAGCTTAAGCTTGTAGAACCTTGAGTTTGCAAATTAGTTTCTCATACTTACCAACTTCTGAAACAAGAATATGATTCAACATTACTCGGCCAACTTCTGGAGGATGCCAGTATGAGACGTTCGTATGATGGTCTATTATGGACTTTTGAGGTACGTTTTGATGGAGTTCAGGTGTTTACTATTCTGAATCTGCAACAAGTTCCTTGGTATATTTACAATTATTCCTTGCTGTCAAGGTGGTTAATACTTGAAATATGTAAAATGATATGAGGCACTTGGGATCTTTGTTTGCCTTAACTTTTAAAATTTTAAATCCTCTGATCCTGTATCTCAGTTATTATATTAATTGTGAAACTTTATTTCTTTTTGAATGAGTTTGCAAGGGCTCTCTTCTGGTTTGTTACTTCCAGATACTACTATGAACATATCAAAATCTTATGTTTCCTCAAGTGAGCTACGTACTGCCTTTCCGTGTGTGTGTGTCTGATACACATATGATAAGTTATAGTTTTAACAGAAACATGGATTGCCGAGGTTTAGAGTTGATTTGGTGTTATTACTAAAATAAAATGTTACAAATCTAATATCTTTTGATATTTTTATGATAGGACAGCTTAATTGCAATTCATTTTCGTCCTCTCTGCTTTTTAGTTTCTATGTTGAACTCTGATGTATGAATGATATTAAGGAAGAAATCAAGGATCAACAAAGGATGAAAATGGGCTCTTTCATATTTTTCGCTCTGAATCCATCGAAGAAATCACTCATCGTTTTTCAAGATTAACAGATAAATAAATACAATTCTTTATATTAAGTAATAATTTCACATATATAAATCATTAATATGTACAATATTTATATTTGTATAGAAATAAATACAAATATTCTTAAATAGTATAGTAATTTCACATATATATATATATATATATATATTGGGGTGGGCATTTCGGTTTATTTTTGGATTCGGTTCGGTTCGGTTAATTCGGTTTTACAAAAGTTCTAGATTTGATTTGGTTTAGTGTAGTTCGGTTCGGGTTAATTCGGTTCAGTTTCAATTTGGATTGGTTTATTTCGGTTTGGTTTACCATTAATTAGTCATACTTAATTTATCTAGAGCTAGAGAGTGTAATTGTATTGCTAATTTAGAAAATCGGTATGGTGGAAATTGAGATAATTGTAAAAAAAAAACTTGAATACAAAAATTTTTTTTGTAAGATAATAAGAAAAATAGAAAAAAATAAATGAGATATGAAGAGTTTTCTTTATAAATTATAGAATCATGGCTTAGAATTAGAGATTTTATGATGGAGAGAACTAAATAGACTTAATTTCTATTAAAGTAAAAAGAAAATCAAACATGGTTTAGTGTTACTATATTTATTTAATTAATTAAATTAACTATAAATAAAAAACAGTTTGGTTTATTGGTTCAGTTTGGTTTCTAACCGAACCGAACCAAACCATTCGGGTTAAACAAAAGCTTAACCTAATGGGTTGTATGTAGACTTTGGTTTGGTTTGGATCGGTTTGACTTCAGTTGGTTTAGTTTGGTTCGGTTTGGTTCGGTTCGGTTAATATGCCCACCCCTAATATTATAGATCATTACTATATATTTTATATTTGTTATGAAAATAAACACAAATCTGTATAGTAATGATTCCTAAATAGCATAGTAATTTTTAAAAATGTTTTATATTTTGAGTTTATATTTTATATTTTGAGTTTATGTAAGATGTTTTAACAGATTTATTTGAATTGCCGCAATAAATTTATATGAGTTTGTTATAGACTTATAGAAGATTTATTTGTACTATTACAACATATTTATTTATAAGTTTCTAGTTAGTTTGACATGTTGTGGCAGAGTTATTTATAAATGTCACCACAAGTTTATTTGAACTCGAAATTTTTTTAGTGTATGACTTATCTTAAATTTCTGATCCATGTTGAATGTAATTATATTTAACCTTAATATAATCATTTTTACATTTATAAATCACACATATGTGCATAAACTTTATTAATCCAAATTTTATTAACAACCAATAAGGTTTGTGAAATTTTTTTTATAGACTTTGAAGATTTTGCTTTTAAGATTGTTCAATTACGTTTACTAATTGAACACCTTCTGTATAATATTGCAAATTATAGTTGAGAAAAGCATGAGTCATTGGCCCACTAAAATAAGAAAGTAACTAGATTTTACCTCGCTGTACACTGCGAGTATATTTTCTTGTAACTAAAAAAAATATTATGTTGTATTTGTTTTGTTAATATTATTTGTTTTGTTTTGTGTTTAAGATTGTATATTGATTGTTAATTCTATGATTTCACCCGCGGTATACCGCGAGACAATTTGTATTTTTTTACGTAATCGTAATTTAATCAATTTAATTAGATATGTCTAATATTCAGATGGTGTTAACAAAATAATGAAACGATGATTTACATGTATTGTAGTATAAATTTAATGATATTTTAAATTTATATTAATATCGGCCCAAATCCGTCCCACCATATAACCCCGTCCCGTGATATTTTAATTTTTCTAAAACATTAAAAAATATTATAGCTGGTACAATTAAACGATCCGATCCGATTCAAGCAAATAATTGTCCATTTTTAAAATTTTGAATCACATTATATGCAGAAAAAATAAAATTTTATTAACTATATGTATTTTATAATAACTCAAAATAATTAAAATATAAGATCAAATAAAAGTAAAAGAATAATCATATATTTATGTTTAAATTAGGTAGAGAGATTTTAGAAAATTAGTTCAAATTTGTTATGTTAGGACTAAATCATCATATTTGATTTTGTTATCTATAAAAATCGTACCAAAAACGGATTTAGTTATGGAAAGCGAGATAAATGGTAATTGTTGGTGTCAATATCCATTAAAGATTTTCAGAAATTTTGTGATCCGATTTCAAAATTGACCCGACCCAACAATGGCAAATTTTGTAAATAGTTTCAAAAACCAAAGCTTTTTCCCAAATATACTTCAAAAATATTAATATAGATATACTCTCTCTCTTTCTGAAAAGTTGATTTTTGGAAGTTTTTACATAAATTAAGAAACAATGATTATATTTTTAAATACATTATTTTGTCTCACCCAAAACTATTATTTAATTGTGGACCAATAACAATTCAAATATGCAAATATGTTCAATGATTATTTTTTGAAGTTTACAAAATATTAACATTAATTAATTAAAAGTTATGGAAAATCAATTTTTGTGGATCATAAAAAAATCTCAAAACATCAATTTTTCAGGAACAGAGGGAGTATTTGATAAAATCGATCAAGGAAACTATGAGAGCTAACACTGATTAATTGACGAGTTTAAAATAGTTAAGAACCACAGAATCAATTCAGGCATGCTCGTATACCTCTGCCTCGTAGGTCTTATCTCCATCGTTTTCGTCACTGACATAAAAATTAACCGGAAAATAATGCCACATACCACTTGCTTTTCGCCGGAAACAACATTATGTAACTTGAGTTCCAAGTTGTTCTGTTTGTAGTGCTCGGTTATGGCGAACTTGGCGATGACATCAATAGAAGGATCCTTAATGTCTTTAATGGGAAACCAACCACCTTCCATCTTTTTTCTTCTTTATCTATTTTTTTATATATATATATATATATATATATATATATATATGATTCAAGTAAATCAGACGGTTTTGACTCAAACCCACTAAACAAAGAAATTTCAGTAGAAATTATCCTTTGATTTTTTTTTTTTGAAAAAACATACAAAATTATAGTTATTTATATGAGAATACCTTAGAAGTTAGAACACTTGTGATTCCTAGTTTCCAGAGATTTGCTTACTACACACTAAGGGAATACCTCCCAACAAGTGTTTTATAGGTGAAGTAATCTATTATCCATGCACATATGTATCAATGTATGTGTACGACCGGGTTTTAATTTATATCTTGTTATGGAAATAATTACAAATATGTATAGTAATGATTTCTAAGTAGTATGGTTATTTCCTATAATATAAAATATTTCCTTCATTTCTATGTTTTTATATTTTTTATGGATATAAATACAAATCAGTATAGTAATGATTCCAAAATAGTAAAGTATTTTCATATATATATATATATATATATATATATCATTTCTACATAGTAATAATTATATAAATCCTACATAGTAATTTCATCTATTTATATTTTTATATAAATAAATACAAACCAATATAGTAATTTTATATATGTTAAAATCTTTCCTACATAGTAATGATCATATAAATCCTACATATTAATTTCACCTATTTACCCGTGTTGTAGCGTTGAGTTAATGATATTTTAAATTTATATTAATGTCGATCCAAATCCATCCCGCCATATAACCCATGCCATCTTTCCCGTCCCGTGTTACTTTAAAATTTTTATAAGTTTCAATGTTCATAATATTTTAAATTTTTTTATAAAGTTTAAATATATCAATAATAATATTTAAAATTTTCTAAAAGTTATTATATCCGATATAATTAAACGGTTCAACTAAAAAACCGAATTCAACCGGATACAAACCTTTAAAATTTTGATGCTTGTTAAGTTAAGCTTCATGCTCACTCGGATTAGGATTCATTTGATTTTATTTATAATATGACTCTGAATCATTGTCCAAAAATTTTAGCCGATGTCGGACGTTGAACACACACTTTTTATTTCATTAATTGAGTAATATATGTTCGTTTTTAAAAATTCGAGTAAAAACATATGCAGAAAAAATTAGACTTTTATTAATCTTATGTATTATATGATGATTCAAAGCAATTAAAAAAAATCAAACAAAGATGATAGGAGAATCATAATTTTAAATCTTAACAAAATCTTCTAAATATCTATATTATTATTTGTGAAACAATATATAGATATTTCTAATTATAACTAATGTTTAAATTTTTTAATTGTGTTTGGTTATAGAGATAGTAGAGAATTAATTGTAAGAGTTGTTTGGATATATGAATATAAATATTTGTCTATTTCTTATTTACCTTTAATAAGCTTCCTAATTTTTTTTTAAAAATCAATAACTTTGTAATAATTTACGTTGAAATGTTAATACAGATTGCAAATTATAGTTGAAAAAGGCTCGAGTCGTTGGCCCACTAAAATAACAAAGTAATAGATTTTGGTACAATCGATTAAGGGAACTGTGAGAGCCAACATTGATTAATTGACGATTTTAAAATAGTTAAGAACCTTGGAATCAAGCTAGGCCTGGTCGTATACCTTTGCCTCGTAGGTCTTGCTATCTCTATCGTCTCCATCACTGACATCAAGAAATAACCGGAAAATCATGCCACGTACCACCCGCGATTCGCCGGAAACAACATTCTATAACTTGAGTTTCGAGTTGTTCTGTTTGTTGTTCTCGGTGATGGCGAACTTGGCGATGACATCAATGGAAGGATCCTTAATGTCTTTAAAGGGAAACCAACCACCTAATAACATCTCTTCTTTTCTTTATCTATTGATAATTTTATATACAGAGGATACAAGTAAATCAGACAAGAAACTTTAACAAAACAAGATTTGACTCAACCCCACTAAACAAAGAAATTTCAGTAATAATAATTCTTTTGATTTTTTTATTTGAAAAACATACAAATTTGTATATATTTATATAAAAATACCTTAGAAGTTAGAACAGTTGTGATTCCTAGTTTCCAGAGATTTTTTTACTACACACTAATGAAATACCTCTAAATAAGTGTTTTATAGGTGAACTAACCTATGCACATATGTATGCATACGCCCGGGTTTTAATTTATATTTTTTACGGAAATAATTACAAATATGTATTGTAATGATTTCTAAGTAGAATGGTTATTTCATATATATATTTCCTTCATTACTGTGTATTTTGTTTATATTTTGGTATGAATATAAATAATATAGTATTTATATATATATATATATATAATTGTTTTTACATAGTAATAATTATATAATCCTACATAGTAGTTTCATCTATGTATATTTTATTATATAAATAAATACAAACCAATATAGTAATTTTATATATGTTAAAAATTTTCCTATATAGTAATGATCATATAAATCCTACATATTAATTTCACCTATTTATGGTTTGTTATGCAAACAAATACAAATATGTATAGTAAGTTCATATATAAAAAATCTTCCTACATAGTAATGACTATATCATTACTTTTTTTTTATATTTTGTTATTAAAATAAATACAAATTTGTACAGCAGTGATTCCTAAACAGTATAGTAATTTCATTATATATAATTTGTTTCCAAAAAATAATGAATATATAGATTATTACTATGTATTTGTATTTTGTGATGGAGATAAATACAAATATGTATATCCTAAATAGTATTGTAAGTTTTAACTATATTTTTAACTATGTTTAAAGGATATTAAGCACTAGTCACATGTGTTCAGAAGCATGATTAAACACTTTGTGGTGTATTTTTATATTGATACGTATTAGAGAAAATGACCTAATATAACTTTGGAAAGTAGTTTTTCAACTAATATGATCTTTGTGTATAGTGACTAAGTAATATGACCTTACAATGTGTGCTTTTCTCCTTCATACTCTTTTGAAATCAACTAATTACTTAAAATGTCATTTTGATTAATTTTGTTTGAAGAAAAAAACCAAAAGTCTCTTATTTAGTAAAAATTGACTTTTTTTATGAAAACAATCTATTTTCTAAACCTAAAACAGTCAAAGACGATTTCCGACGCATCAGATTAGAGTTTATTCCCGAAATCACTAATTAAAGTTGGAAATTATTTCACAGAAATACAAACAAAAATATCGTTTTTCTAATAATTAAAAGAGAAGTCACAAGAAAAAAACAAAACAAAAAAGCTTTCTTCAAAATCATAACATATATATAAAATGGAGAATATGATCACTGGTGGGATCCCTAAGATTACCTAATTTCGTTTGTATCGTGATGTGTATTGATGGCTTTGTTGTTTATGTTTGCAGGATGAGTAACATAGTTTCCCAATACGTAGACCATAAGTGCTACATGTGGTGCTGCGGAAAAACTCATGCAGAAGGCATTAACTACTGCAGCGATGATCATGGCGAACAAGCCCAAGCGGATGTCTTTGCACATAACCCGCACTGCTTTTGTGACGTTTATAAACACCATCAGTTAGAGCGACTGTGTCTACCCAAAATCACAGATCTTCTGTTAAATGGGCTAGCAAATGATGAAGAGTCTGGACTGGTTAATTTGGCTCGGGATCCTGAAACACTTTCGCTTGATCCAAGGCACCAACCATTCCATTTTGACAACAATTTGGATCCCTGTGAGGAGTTCAGGATTTGGATTTTCTTCTCAAAGCTTGAGGACAACATTGTCAAAATGGGGGAGTATTGATAAGTCTGTGGAAACATTTACGGCTGATGAGAGGATTGAAGAGAAGCTAAATGATGAGCTGGCACCTGAAAGAATATGAAAAAGAAGTTAGTTAGGTATTAACAGAGTGTGAGAAGAGTGCTATAAATATATAGTAGAGCCTATTGTAAAGAGATATCATGCGTGATCATTTGTGTTATTAGGCTCTGTTCTTATGAGATAAAATAGATATAATTGAGAAGCAATTAAGAAGTTAAGAAGTTATTGGAACTGATCCAATAGCAGCAACTTCTGAGATAAATGATCCAATTGGGGCCTTCTTGACGATGTTACCTAATTAGGGGACTTGCAATCGTACTTAGTAGACTGTGAGTGGTTGAGCAGACTTGGGAATTTGTGTAGCATACTTCTAAATTTGCAAAGCAGACTTGTAACTTGTTTTCCAAAATGGCTTAGACAGTTTTTCCTATCGTACGATAGGCAAACTCCTAGCTTTATCACTGGAGGATGATAGAATATAGTGCAATCTTGCTCACTATGCAAAAAAACCAAAGGCAAAACCGATATCAAAAGCAACTTCATAAGTTTATAATCTAGACATTAAACTCCTCAGTGGTCGACCCAAACGAGATGGTGGCGGAGACATAGTCCTCCGTCTCCACGAAGGAATCCTCCGTCGCCTGAGAGGCCTCGAGAGCTTGAGCTCTCCACGCCATACAGGTGGGCCTCCACACCGGAGATGAGGTCTCCAGGGAAGTCACCGGAGATGGTGGTTTACTTGGCAATGGTGGTTTACTTGGCACTGTACCTGCCACTTTACCCAAATCTTCCGAATCATCGGACCGTTTTCTGCCAATTGCATAACTAATTGCACAGCTAACTACTATCAAAACGAATAAACCAAAAGGAATTAGAATATTCATTTTTTGGGAGGAGGGATCGGAGGAGAAAAGCAAATGGTCTTCAAGGGTTTCACTGTAAAGGAGGTTCGTTCTAAGCAATTATAAAAAAATCACAGGAACCAAACCCAACCGCTATATATTCCGACTTCCGATGTTGGTCTTTTCTCCGATGTTCTCTCTTCTCACAATATTTCAAGTTATCTAAATCATTAAGTAAACATTGTTTAATATTTTTTTAATATAATTTTTTTAATCAACACTATCCGAAGAGATCAGCAAAACTAATCTGAAATTTCAATCGATCTTCCCTCCCATCAAATATTTACCTATGAATATGAACAAGAAAATGAAATCAAGCATTGCAGCTCGAATTGATGGGGTTGAGGATAAGTTTTCCGCTATGAGGCAAATTCGTAAATACTGATAGTTGTGGAGCAAAATCGTAAATACCAAAAGTGTTAGGGCAAGTTCGTAAATACTAATAGTTATAGGATAATTTCGTAAATATCAAAAGATATTGGCTAAATAAATTACAGCAGGCCCGTATTGTTAAGTTATAATTTTAGGTTATAAGGGTTTAGGGTGTTATTGATGGTTGGGGTCTGCAAGAGAGTTGGGAAAAGAGCATGCATGTGAAGTGTGTGATGTTATAAAAGTCAAAATATATGACTCCTTTGACTTCTTCAAACCATTAGAATGAGATTCAAATCTTCTTTTTTTCCTCGAATCAGAATCAGATTCAAATAGGCATCATTAAATTAGGATTTATTTTCGAAATCGCTGATTAAAGTTGAAAATTAATTCACAAAAATTCAAACAAAAATCTCATTTTTCTAATAATTAAAAGAGAAGTCCCGGAGAAAAGAACAAAACAAAAAAAACTTCCCTCAAAATCATAACATATATAAAATAGAGAATACCCAATCGCTTAACATTTTTTTAGTCTATATTAAATATATTTATTAATTAATACGATATTACTACAATTTTGACTAAAGACGATTTTACATATTCAGTGGCATGAAAAATATTACAGACAAAAGTGAAGTTAGATTTGTTTTGTATTTACTGTAATACAGATCTAATAAACAACTTCTCTCTCTCTCTCTCTCTCTCTCTCTCTCTCTCTTGTTGTTGTTTTTTGTTTGTAAATTGTCGAAAACTCCCTCCAAAAAAGAAAAAGAAACTAAGTTGACTGAGAAAACTAAGCACAAGATCCGATCGGAATATTCGTCCATGGACGCTCTTTCTCAGGCGATCACTTCCGGGATCTCCGTTCCTTACACTAACAATTCTTCTCTCGTTCCTTCTCATGGGCTCACCTCTTTACTCCTCCACAAAACGAGATCTCCGGCGAATCCCTCATCACGAATCTCGTTGGTGCGAGCTTCGGCGATTCAAAATACCAAAACCTCAGCTTCATCGATCGATCTCAGCGATCCGGATTGGAAATCAAAGTACGAGAGAGACTTCGAGCAACGATTCAGCATCCCTCACATCACTGATGTTTTACCAGATGCAGAAGCTATTCGTTCAACGTTTTGTCTCAAGATGAGGTTAGTTTACTACTTTGATTCTTCTGGGTTTTTTGGAAAATCTCAAATTCGGGTTTTGAATTTTTTAGGTCTCCGACGGAAGATTTCGTTGGTGGTTACCCTTCTGATGAAGAATGGCATGGATACATTAATAACAATGATAGAGTTCTTCTCAAGGTTAAGATTTTTGATATATATTTTTGTTTTACTGAAATTTGATTTTTGGATTGAAATTTTGTGATTTGGGTTGTTTGGAAAATTAGGTTATTAGTTACTCTTCACCAACTTCTGCTGGAGCTGAGTGCATTGATCCTGACTGTTCTTGGGTTGAGCAATGGTAAAATTTTGGAGTTTGTTTGTGTTTGGGGCAATGGTAAAATTGTGTTTTTTGGTTACAATTGTGTGTGTGATGGGATCATCAGGATTCACCGTGCTGGGCCGAGGGAGAAGATATACTTCAGACCGGAGGAAGTGAAGGCTGCGATTATCACTTGTGGTGGGCTTTGTCCTGGTCTCAATGATGTCATCAGACATGTGAGTTTGTATCTGGAAACTTGGCATTATAGAGACAGTGTGTATGTGAGTGTGAAGTCCTACTAAAGCCCTTCGATTGTTGTTTGGATACATTGCAGATTGTCATCACTCTTGAGATTTATGGTGTTAAGAACATTGTGGGGATTCCTTTTGGTTATCGAGGCTTCTCTGATAAAGATCTAACCGAAATGCCGGTATTGTTTGATTGTGAACCTGAAAAGAGAACTCTTCTTTTTTTTTTTTCTCTTTTTCCGTTTTAAGTTATATATTTTGCTCTTGATCTTCAGTTGTCAAGGAAAGTGGTTCAGAATATTCATCTATCTGGAGGAAGCTTGCTTGGAGTTTCACGCGGAGGGCCGAGTGTGAGCGAAATTGTTGACAGCATGGAGGTATCATTTGTTTCTTCAGTCCTTAGGAACTTTCTTAGTAAAAAAGTTTCCAACTTTCTGAGATCACAGATTCTGAATTCTGAATATTGACTTTACTTAGGAGAGAGGAATCAACATGCTTTTCGTGCTGGGTGGAAACGGAACTCATGCTGGCGCCAATGCTATACACAATGAGGTTGTTATACTTCACACTGGAAACTAACTAAATGTTGTTCTTGTGAAGATTAGTTTTGCTTAGTTAGAGTATAATAGCTTCATTTTTTTACGAAATAGCTTTTCCATTTTGATTTACCATTCTAACTTCCTCCTTACAATTCTAGTGCCGCAAAAGAAAGATAAAGGTAGCTGTAGTTGGTGTGCCAAAAACCATCGACAATGATATTTTACATATGGATAAAACTTTTGGGTTTGATACTGCTGTTGAAGAAGCTCAACGAGCAATAAACTCTGCCTACATTGAGGTAAATTTCATGTACTTGTATGTAGTAAGCTATGGATCACTAACATGTCTCTTTCCTTTAAGTATTTAATCATTGCTATTTCGGTTATTTTTGATATGGTCTTTGTAATAGGCACATAGTGCTTATCATGGCATTGGTGTTGTAAAACTGATGGGTCGTAACAGTGGTTTCATTGCGATGCAAGCCTCTTTAGCAAGTGGACAAGTTGACATTTGTTTGATTCCTGAGGTACTTCTAAGCTTTTGTTATTATGTTCAATTTCCAAAGCATGATTGATGAGCTTGCTCTAAGAGATCCTATGCATCCCCTTCATTGAAGGTTCCCTTCAATCTTCATGGGCCTAGTGGTGTACTGAAGCATTTGAAGTACCTTATTGAAACGAAAGGCTCCGCTGTGATATGCGTAGCAGAAGGAGCTGGACAGGTAACTATCATACAACGGGAATTAAGGAGATATTTTTTTATCCACTTGAGTGCTTTGTCCATAAGTTATATTTCTGTTTACGTTTTTTAGTATTTTGTTGCAGAATTTCCTTGAGAAAACCAATGCCAAAGATGCATCTGGAAACACAGTACTTGGTGATTTCGGTGTGTACATTCAACAAGAGGTTAGATATAAGCAAAAAGATTGGTTGAGACTTGAGATATCTCATAAAGAGTTTATGTCTTGGATTCATTTTGAGTGATGCGTAGGGTAGTTGCTAAATCATACTCTTTTTGTCCATAGTGTAAACTTTGTTGCTTCCTTATGATTTTACAATCTATCTTCGTTTTTTTTTTTTTTAATAGACTAAGAAGTATTTCAAAGAAACAAGTATTCCAATAGATGTGAAGTACATTGATCCAACATACATGATTCGCGCTGTCCGTGCAAATGCCTCAGATGGTATTCTGTGCACCGTTCTTGGACAAAACGCTGTAAGTCACTCACACACACATGACACATCTCTTCAAGTTACTCTCTCATCGCTTTCAATAAAAGCTTAGAAGTTGAAATTAAAAATGTTCCATTTGCTAAGTCCATTGAATATGTTAAGCTTATGGTTTTGTAAAAACAGGTTCATGGTGCGTTTGCTGGATACAGCGGAATCACGGTAGGTATAATCAACACTCACTATGCTTATTTGCCAATCCCTGAGGTAATTGCATATCCAAAATCAGTCGATCCCAATAGTCGAATGTGGCATCGTTGCTTGACATCAACGGGTCAACCCGATTTCATCTAAAAAATCTTATTCAATCACGAAACAAACTGATATAAAATAAGCCTCGAACTGTATATACAGCATTCTTGGTTCCTCATTATGATGTATCAAATCATATATTTATTTGCTTTTAGTAGGAAAGATATTGAATCAGTGAAGTTGATTAAGAGCACTGGTTTAATAATTCAATTTATCATTTACCAAACTTGTAGAGTTACTTTGGACCACATTTGTTACTTTTACTTGTTCTTTGTCTCTTCCTTCAACTTTCTCTCCTGAATCTCTGTTCACTTCTCTCTTACTTCAGATAAAAACTAAGAAAAAAATCTGTAGTATTGCATTGTGGTCCTTTAACTTCTATGATCTTTCAATTTTAACCTGTCTTTAGGTGTTTTTTTGTTCTTTGTTTTTCCTTTCAAGTACGAATCTTCATTGATTGAGTTGTAAATGCTAACACCCAATGTAACACAGAAAGGTGACGATTTTTTACATAATTTATCTAAAGTTAAATTCGTTTAATTTACTACTCAAAATGTTTGAGTTTGTGTATGTGAGATTAAAGATTAAAATTTCATATATTTTGTAATTGTTGTGCCCATAATAATAAAATCTCAATATCTAAATATCATCTTTAAGCTCAATTATTTTTCTTTTCATAGAACTAAACTCAAAGTCGTTCCACTTAATGTAAATAATTATTTTTGTTAAGTACTAAAATTAACATAAAAACAAAAAGAATAATTATAACTGAGACAAGAAAAGAGAGAAGCAAGAAAGTGAGGGGTAAAAAAGAGTAAAGAAAATATGAAAATCTGTGAAGTTAACAGTAAGTTTGAAAGGTCCCCACACTTTTATGACGCCCTGAAAATGCACTCTCCCCCATACTTTTCACTTTTTTTACATTTTGACCCTTGTTCTTTTCTTTTTACCATTTTCCCCCGTTTTACTTTTTCTCCTTTGAGCTTTTCTTGTTTGGTATAATTTAAAGTTTAAGAATAATATATATCATTATATACACAATCTTAAATCTGCAAGTGTGGTTGATCAAAGTTGATGAGATTACATAAGAATAGTAGTATTATACTAAGAAACTATAAGTACCGTTTCGTGTGTAATTAATGTTCGCGAGTACCAAAATCCGTCTTGTTAAAATTAATTAGAGATCTAATCTAAACTAATGGTAAGTTCCTGTATTAGGTTAAAACATGACATAAAATAAAAACCTTATGGCTTAAACGTGTAGTTTTATATCTTATCCTGTATTTTTTTTAAAAATTCAAAGCTTTATAAGTTATCATGGATTCCATTTCCATAACATAAGCTGACGAAAATTCAATATTAGATAATGATAAGACAAAGTACAGTGTCTTATGTGTGTTTCAGAATATTAAATAAAATCTGAAAATACGAAATAGTTAGTTAATTTTATAATGAGAAGAAGAAAAAAAAGACCAGGCATGCCGCATGCACCAACTTACATACAGTTGAACTTATTATATATTGGAATATAGTTTATAGATATTTCCGAAATGCATAATTATTCCGAACACTAAAGTTAAAAGTTGTGTCTGAAATCACGATGTCAAACTAGATTCGATTCCGTTACTGGAATCAACCAACAAAAAGTATTGTGCTTATTTGAAATTCTAATTTAAGAGAATATAGATTTAGTACTCATGAGTAACACTATGGTATTGGTATATCAAAAATTAGATAAACAGCATGTATAATTGTATATGGTTGGATTCATTTACTTTATATTTAGTAGTCACTGTAATTTTTATTAGTAGTAATTGTTTGAAATCTTATATCACTATGGCGATGTTAGTTTTTTCACTGGTTCAATAAGTTTGAGAAATATTATTAAAATAATTTCAAGAATTTTACAAATAGTTCAAGAATATAATGTATAGATTACTTAGACTTCAGCTGACATTTTCTAATTATAGCTAGACCATTTAAAATAGAAACAACTTAAATTTAAGTAACTCATTTTTTTATATATTATTTTAAGTCTTGTTTCAATTCTAACGTGTAATTCCTAAAACATCTTTCGAAATAATGACTTTTTAAGTCCATTTGGAACCGAATTTGACTATAATATCAGTAATATATCCTATTCGGATCAAACTTACAATTTGATACAATATGAACTTTTATGTACTCCTAACTTAAAATAAATTGACAATGAATAAATTAGTTATAAATATATATATATATATATATATAACTTAATTTCTCAACTGAGTTCCAGTGTGATATTTCTAACATTGGAAGTAAGAAAATTGTAACTAGAATTAGTTTTTTTTTGCCAAAAAGAAAGTTGATATTTTTATGAAGAAAATGAGTACATTTATGTAAATATATACATCAATAGACAAACTACTAGGCAATGGAAGAATTTATATCATACAATTTAAAACCGAAGTTAATGTAAAGATAACGTTCGCATCCATAAATATTCAACCATGATATAAACATGTTGTCGCCAATTATAGACTACACAACACAATGATGCACTGGAAAGAGAATCTTATGCACTATATTTGGTGGAAATTTAAATCAATTAGTTTGGTTGATCCAATTTGTTCGTCTTTATTTAAAAAAAAAATAATACTGTAAAATTATAAATTTCAATGATCACTGGCTATGATGTCTAATGGAGTAGTATTATATTCTTATCCATTTAGATGTATAATGTGTCATTTTGGTGTTGTTATTAATTAGAAGTTGTTTGATCACACTTTTTTTTTCTCTTTATCACACAATTCCTTATAACTAAATTTTATTATGATTAATTAATAATGATTTTTAAGTAGGGCTCATAAAAATGGAGGGCCCACACAAATGTTTCATAGCTGGCTCTAAGCATCACCTCTAATACTAGCAACTAGTAGCAGCAAGCAAGTGAAAGAGGGTAACTAACATAGTTAAACTACAAACTAACCTTTTTATCAACAACAATTAACCTTTTATCAGTATATTGTAGTACATTAATACTAAGTGTAAGAGCATTTCTATTAGAATATCTAAATTAGATACTCACTAATAAAATAATAATAAACACATAACAAACACGAAAAAAAATATGTTTTTTTTTAAAGTTAGTTGTCATTTTAGATTGTTTCATATCAATTAAGAAAATAGATAAATGTTCTGTTATGATTTTGTTTGACTATTAGAATTCCAAATTATTTAATATTTTATTCATTTAACAAGAAGTAAATAAGTTAATTATCTATTAAAAATGACATTGAAAACGAAAACGTCAACTAAACTGAAAAAAAAATTAAAACTAAAATAACAATTATTATAAAATAAAAGAAGTAATATTTTAATGTTTAGATACTAATTAGAGGTTATAAACTAATGGAAAGGCTCTAAACGCCACAAAGTTGTCATAATCGAAGTAAGTGAAGAAATTAAATTTTACACACAAACATGCATATATATACTTTGAAAACCCCAAGAAGATGCCCATCTCGTTTTACACCCATCTCGATATAAGATTCAAATTGTTAGTATTTACTAAAGCTAAATCTGATTTCTTTTTCCTTGTTAAAATTTGTAATAAACTTAAAAGTTTGCAAAAATCAAACAACGAAGATGATCCGTTTCAATAAGCCAATCACACTAATTAAATCAAAATATCGGTATATTATTTGTTGCTCACTGAAAAAACCTACTAGTAGTAACATTTTTGTTATATATGTACTTTAGTACTTTGGACAAATGTACTTAATGGGTGGTCATCACGTTAAACTAGTTTGATTATTTAATACTAGTATTAAGCTGCAAGAGAATATATAAATAGAATAACATAATGAACGAATAATTAATTATACATGTAAAGAGAAAAGAATAAAGAAAGGGAAGAGAAGGCAGTAGATTCCCAAAGGTTTCTTATGCTCAGAGATTATTATTATTATTTGGTTTCTCAGACACGAGGAGAGAGTGAACAGAGATGTTGACCGGTCGCATAGTCAAAACAAAAAATAAGTTGGCCCACTAAAACCTCTTTTCAGGGCCCATTATGGTTTTCTCTTCTCCAATCCCCAAAATATGCAATTCTTTTTCAAACCAATTATGTAATTTGTTGTTCTCAAACATTAATTAAATAATTTCTTCAAAACCAGGAAAATTCACATTAGAATTCAACTCATTGTTACATTTTATCTTATAACAAGAAAAGATTCCAAATCAAAATCTACACTAATTCTTAAGACTTGTGAAAACTCATCTCCATTTAACTAGTGTGATATATTGAATAGATGCATATTTGTATATTTAATGTTTTTTAAAACAACAATCTTTTTTTGGATTTTTATTGTTAATGCAAAATAATCTCTATTGCAGTATTTCATAATTCTATTTTAAATTTAACGTATATTAAAGAAAATATATAATACTTTGGTTTAATTTATTTACTGTTCTTTATCAATATACTATTACGAATAAATATTATTATACGACCAGATATTATTTTATACTTAATGAAATCTAATTTTAGGTTCACCTTTGAATACACAAATTTTTTATAAAATTAGTTTCTCTTTCTATCTCTGACATTATGTAGCAACAACAACAAAAAATAGTCCCTTGGAGCAAGAACATGAACCTAGGGATGTCTCTCATCATCATCAATAATGACTTATTAATTTTGCCGCCTTCATAAGCTCTCTCTCTCTCTCTCTCTCTCTCTCTCTCTCTCTCTCTCTCTCACAAAACTCTCTTTTTCAATCCAATTTCTGATTGAAAATGAGAAATTAAAGAAAGAAAAAGAAAATTTTATGTAAACAAAAAAAAAAAGGAATAAACCAAAAATAAAATAAGAACCTCAAATGTCATGACCCTTATGGATTGAAGTTGGAAAAAGCAATGTATGACTCTTTTATTCTCTCTTCATTGTTTCCTCCTCCTCTTGTTGCTATTATTGTTGTCTGGACTACTCTGTGAGGAATTTGTACATGACTCAACTGTTCTCTCTTCACTCTTATAGCTCAAACATGTTGCTTCCAACACTCCAATTGGACTTGCCGGTACCGCTCTTGCCGCTAATCGCGGCTGATCCTGCGATAAACTAGTTCCCGGCAAATTCTCCCCTAAGAGATTTCTCATCAGATTCAAACATCTCTTCACTCTCTCCTGCTAAAGAAGGACAATGATCCATTGATCAAATTCTGATGAAATGTGTGTTCTTGAAACAGTAAAGGTTTCGTTTTTTCACTATCATACCGAAGGTTAATTAGGGGAAGCTACAAAGTTCTAGTCTTTGCAACCACTTGAAACTAATATATTTTATGGGTTTACCTGTTTAACAAATACGAGATTAGACATCGCCTTTTCGTCATCGATGCATTCTGTTTCTCCTGAAATGGAAACAGACACTGCCGCTGCTGCAGCTATCTCAGAAGGCCTGAAGTCTAAGAATTCAATTGCTGCATTCAATTTTAAAAACAGAAACTTATTAAGCCTTCCTCTTTAAACAGAGCAAGAGAGTTGCACAGAAGGAAAGAATATTATAGCTTGCTTCCGATTCAATAATTGACGCACCTGTGGTGGTGTTCAAGATGAATCTTGACGATTTATAAATCAAATTCTCTGACACGTGATTGCTGGTCTTCTCGACGAAATAATCAATGAAAGAGAATGGAGTTAGAGCTTGCAATCTCCAATTCAATGTGTTGAGAACCAAAAGTTCCATCCTTTTTATTGTTTTGGCCTCAAAAACAAACTTGGGATCTCCCACCTGCTCATCAAAACCATTAGGAACAACATTTCACGATTAGTTCCATTAAACCGCGATTTTCGATATGGTTCTTTAAGACTTTGGTAAGGACTAAATGTGTGTTGCACCTGTAAATCAACAATTTGAGGCACATCTGTTTCTTCCATTTTGGCTGCTAATGATAAGCAAGACACAGCTAGCAACTGAACAGCCCAAGCCTTGTCTTTCTACACAATAGAAAACACACACACACGATCAGCGGTTGTCTCGAAAATTAGAGAAAAAACCAATCCGGAGAAAATGATTCAACTTACTGGCAATTCATAAGATGTTAAGAACCGATCCAAGTAGTTCATGGATAGACATATGCACAGAGGTCCAAAGTGGTAATGAGCACAAGCCTGTTTCAGCAAGAACAATTGGCATTAAAGACAAAGAACTCAATTACTCAAATAGATCAAAACCTCATCTATTGAGAAGATCCAATAAACTCTCACAAGTGGACAATCTAATAAATACATCAGAAGCTTCTATTAAACCTTAAATATGAATGATCTATCAACTGATCAAAGAAGACACACTTTAAAATCAATCAAAACACACACAAAAAAAAAAAAAAAGGAGAGACCAAACCAGATTTGAGGTATCTTAAAAACACAGATCAAAGCAATCAAAAAGAAGAAATCTCAAACCTTTAAAATCCAATCCAAAGCTTGGTTTCTAACACACAAATCCAAATCCCCAGAACGCAATTTCTTAACATAATCAGTCCCGGGGCAAAACTCAATCTCTCTCTCCAACATGTCTCTGATTCTGTCTTCTTTCAACGAAGATGAAGAACCCATCATCGGAATTGATCCGTTGCCGCCAAAGTTGTCGTCTTTACTGAAAAGTTGATGATTATAATCAATCTCGTTCATAAATCCGCCGCCATAGTTGATTTCATCGTCGTTGTCAATTATCCATGACTCGCTGGTTTCACCACAAGCAAGATTCTCAGCCATGGGTTTGGTTTGATTTTGTGTTGTGTATTAATTGTCTCTTTAATCGTTTATTGGGGTCTCAAAGTTTATCAGAGCGTTCGGACAATAAAGTGAAAACTAAGGAAGCAAAAGTCATCAAAGATGGGAGATTTATGAGGAGGTTATGTCTCCAGGAACTGCGATCTTCATGGCAGAGGAGAGAGAGAAGAGAGGAGAGAGAGAGAGGGTTTATACAGAGGAAGTGGGTGAGTGTGTTTTAGGGTAGAGAGGGGAGAGACCACTCCACAGAGTCGAAATGGGATACACAGAATATACACTAAATATGTGGAAATAAAAATAAAATTAATATCATGGTCCTAAGAAATAAAATTTGAGAAATAAAAAATGCAACTAAAACTATGCTTACTACTTACTAACATGTGTGACTTCACTTAAACAAATCACTTCTTATGTCATGTTTAAGTTAAGACTAGTGTCACTATCTTTTTTTTTGGAACAGTTTTCGATTTGCTTCTGCAAAGCTATTTTTATTGGAATATGAAATCATACTTCAGTGAAAAACGTGGAAGATTTAGGATGAAAAATTTCTTTGAAGTTAGACAGATTATTTCGGTTAAATTAAAAAATTATGTTGATGATCGAGGATCTGATTTTAAAAAAAAATTACGTAAAAAAATTATAAACTGATCATAATATGAATTTTTAAACAGAATGAAACCAGTCGAATATAGTCCGTATAATGAAGGTTGGGTCGTCAATCATAAAAATTGTCGATTGTCGTACGGTCTTCCGAAAATTTTTGTGACAGTAGGTTTTAGTTAGCACCAGTGTAAGTTAACTAGATTTTACCCCGCGGGTCGATTTTTTTTAAATTTTAAATTGTATTTGTTTTGTTAATATGGTTTGTTTTGTTTAGTGTTTAAGATTGTATAATTGTATTTTGATTGTTAATTCTACGATTTTACCCGCTGTATACCATCCCGTATTAATATCGATCCAAACCTGTCCCGTCATATAACCCTGTCCCGTGATATTTTAATTTTTCTAAAAGTTTAAATATTATACTTTAAACGTTTTATAAAATTTAACTATTTATAATGTTTAAAATTATTACAAAGTTTACATATTTATGATATTTAAATTTCTTATAAAGTTAAAGTATTTATAATATTTGAAACTTCATAAAAGTTTTAATATTATATATATTTTAAACGTTTTATAAAGTTTAACTTATTAAAAATTTAAAATTTTTGAAATATTTAAATTTTAATAAAGTTTAAATATTTATAATATTTAAATTTTTTATAAAGTAGAAATATTTATAATATTTTAAAATTTTTTAAAATTTTAAATTCTTTGAAATAAAGAACCGGAGTAAACCGAATAAAATTTTTAAATTTGGACGCATGATAAGTCAAGCTTCCTGCTCATTTGTATTCGGAATCATTTTTGTCTATTTTATAGTATGACTCTGAACCATTGTCCAATTTTTCAGGCGATATGGGACATTGTACACATATTTTTTTAATTCATTTCTTGAGTAATATATGTCTATTTAAAAAAATTTTAATCACATCATATGCAAAAAAAAAATTTCAGATTTTATCAACTAAATATATTATATAATAATTCAAAATAATTTAAATATAAGATTAAATAAAAGTGAAAAGAGAATCATATATTTATGTTTGAATTAGGTAAATATATTTTAGGAAATTAGCTCAAATTTGTTATGGTAATTGTTGGTGTCAATATTCATTAAAGATTTTCGGATATTTTGTGACCCGATTTCAAAATTGACCCGATCCAACAATGACAATTTTTGTAAATAGTTTAAAAACCAAGAGTTTTTCCCAAATGTACTTCAAAAATATTAATATAGATTTACACAAATCATATAAAGCTAAACATTTGTTTCAATTTTCATGATTTTTTAACCAATTTATATATGTTAATTTGGATTTGATCATTTAATGATCCAAACAACTTGATGGATAAAAAATATTCTCAACATGTGTTCCCCACCCCTCCTCCCCTCCTTTTTTCCCAAACACATAGTTATTTGATAAAGTAATCCAGTAGAAAGATATTTGTTGATGAATGGTCTAATAGCCTTAGAAAAATCTAATATGCTTATCGAGAAAGTTGTTTAGTCTTAAATCAAGATTTAGGTGATGTAATAAGTTCTTATTATGTTTTTAAAATTGGGTACGTGTTCGCGGGTTTGGCCCATTCCATACTATTATGGGCGGTTACGGTTATGAAAATTATATCCAAATTGCAAAGCGAACTAAATGTGATATATACCTAAATTTAACAGCGGTCAGACATGGATTAGACTTCACGATCAATGGACAACTTGCGATCTTGACTCAAACCAAAAATCATATATTAGGGTTTCCTATATATTAGTTAACACACAAATTTTGGAGAATTTTGTTTATGCACGCTTTTGACAATAAGTTTTTCTTTCAATAAAAAAATGGCAACAGTCATGGACTTCCATTTCAATCGACAACGAACGAGACATGGGACCTTATATATCATTCTCCTACTCTTTCTATGTTGGTATAGGTTAGAGTTGTATTCTGATGTGGGCTTAGTTTGTTCCACCATGAGAAACAATAGTTGGTAGAAAACTATAAAGGGGGCGAGAAAGAGGGATATTGATTAATAGATAAAGATTGAATGAAGATGATTGAGTGAACAAAGAAGTAGAAAGAGAGTCACTCATAGAGAAAGAGATATTAAAATGGAGGAATTGAGAGAGCGAGTTGGTTTCTGAGAGAGAGAGAGAGAGAGAAACCGAGTTGGTTTTTGTGGTTTTCGTTTGCTAGTTTCCAAGAGATAAGAGATATGGTGAGAAATTTATGATGATTCTTTACTTTTTCAGCATAATAGATAAAAAGTCTCCAAAGTTTACAAATGCAAACAATCTGAGCGATGAAGATATAGGTAATGTGATGGATGTTATTAATCCTTTTTAGGAGTGGAAGTGTCACTGTTGAGGAAGAGAAAAAATAACTATACAACTTCATTCTAGTTGTTTGAAAAAACTTTTAAATTGTTGAAAAAAAGCATAATGGTAAACAAGATATTAGATGGAAGCACAGTAAACAAATGTATATCTCGAATCATACTCTATATATTAAAAGAGAGTTTTTGATGCTAATGTAACAAGTTCACAATTATTCTCAACATTTTTATTTTTCATTTATTTAATTCTACTATTCTACTTACCAAACAATTTTAGTTAGAAATTATATATTCTTATTATGATAAAACCAATTGCCAAAGATATATAAGTACTACTGAACTTACCATAATTAAATATTTCGAATTAAACTATATAAACGGATATTAAATGCATTTCAACACCATACAAATCCTTTCGTAAATTATAAGACATTGTATAAAAACGTAATATTATAAATATTATATACTATGGACATCCATTCAATTAGTCAATATAAATTTTCTTTCAAAATAAAATAAATAAAAAATAAAAATAAACATAATATATATATATATATTCTTATATTTATTTATATATATATACATGTATAATTTATATAAAAATATGTTTATGTAAAAAATATTTAATATATATGTGTATATATATATATATATATTTATTAATTAAAAAGTTATTAAGCCATTGATCTCCTATAGTATCAAACCAACTTGATCCGGAGATGGAGTGATTTGGAAAAAACTTCAATTTTGATTTTTGAATTGTGTTTAAATACATATTATAAAATCAAACACAACACTACATATTTTTGATATATAATAAAATTTAATAAATTAATCAAATATATATATATATATATATATATATTTTATTATAAATAAAACTATTTAGCATAAAATTAGTACGGACATGGCATGGATTTCTTACCTAGTGTATATGAAAGTAAATTTTTACTTTCTTCTTATTGGGCCACTAAACATTTCTTTTAAAAAAAGAATAATATTTATCTATAATTAACTCACATTTAAACTTATGTGTAATTTCATATTTAAATTAATGTGTAGCTCCTGCTAATTTAACTTAAATTTTTTTACTCCCCCACTAAAATTTTTGTATTTACTATTTGATTAAAGTTATACTGACCATAATTTTGGGTCATATTAAGATGTTATTTTTTAGTAGGTATACTTCATGTAAAATAATAAATTAATATGCCAAGTGGTCCAATAGGAAAATAATGAAACCTTACTTTTTAATATAATTTTACGTTACATCATATACGTTTCGAGATCTATTAATTTTTTAAAACTTATAAGAGAATCTTGATGACCAATAAATTTGTGTGGATTAATAAATTTAAAATTTGAACATGGAAAGACTATAAGTTATTTTTATTATAAAATGCTAACAATTAGGATTTGTATTCTACATGTCTTGTCTAAAACTACAATCACATTTATTTTTTCTTGAATCACAACTAATTAGAGTTTTAGAGTAAAGCTACGTGATTCTGTTTTATAGAGATGCGCTTGACCACTAGATCAGGATGGATCCTACGATTATTAAACTATCTAAATTGCTTTACCACATGACTACGAAATGGGTGACTGGGTAAGAATCACGCTTGTCCCATTTAACCGGAAAAATAGATTTTTATTATGGGTTTTATATAAAAACACTAAAAGGTCCAAATTATTTTCTGGCACATTTTGGTAACTCTATGGTTTCAAAGTTGTAAGCTATTCCATTTTGGGCGTAAGCCTTTGGATTTTTGTGATCCAAGCATATACTATTTATTGAGCAATGATGATTAATTGCCAATACTAATCTCTTAGCTGGCTATTACCTACACTACCCAAAATGCCTTTTTCTCCCCCTTATATTTTACATTTTCCCTCTAGCATCGCAGCCACCGCCCACCGGTCAAAGACTTATCAACATAATTCCGATTTATTATGCCAAGATTTGGAGCCTAATGATTTTTTGGTTAATGGTATATTATTGTGTTATTATATATATAGGTTTTTTTTTTATATTTATCAACATGTAATATGTGATTTTAAATTTGGATGATGACGGGGTAATAGTACTAACACAAACCATTAAGTTATAAATGATGGTCGTTTATATGAATTAAATTTCTTTTCTTAAGTTCATATGGATTAATTGTATATTAAGAAAATATAAAATAGTTTTTTCATATGAAATAACAATTTAAATATAAAAACTGTATAATATATACTAACTCAAGTTATATATTTTGTTACGAGTTGTTCTAGGATTGGGCAAAAATACTTGTTATCTGCTTCGTATTCGTTAACTCTCACATACCCGTCTCCAAAAACAAATACCCAGAATACTGAAAGTCAAAAACAAGTAACATAAATAAAATACTCGCAAATACAAAATAAATATCAAATATTAACTTTTTAATTATTTGGCTTGTTAGATAGTACATGTTACCTGTTTTTGCTTTTTCTTAATAAAAACTAATTATAAAATAATTAGATTTTAGTTAGAATAAAAAGTCCTGATAAGTTTGGGTTGGACTTTTGATTAAATGAGAAAATAGTTCGTTATTAAAAACTTATTTATGTTCCACATCGACTTAAAGACAACATAAGGCATGCAATTTTTCTTCATAAATAGAGAGTTCAACTGTATTGTAACGCTTATTAAGTTGGACCTTTCAATTGTTAAGTTCATTTATTATGGGTTCTTAATTTAAAATATAAGTCCAAACCAGATTTTCTTTTGACTTTGGCATGCAACAAACATGTATATCAGAAACATCGTAACCCATGCTACCATATACAACATTTGGAAGCAGCGTAACAACCTCATCCATAATCAACAAGTAATCCAACCTTCACAAATTTTCTTGTTTATGGATAAGGAGATCAGAAACATCATCTCAGCAAAACGACTTCTGAAGCGTTTTCGAAATTTGATGCAGGTATGGATATCATGATCTTCACCTCTGTGATTTTCTATTTTTTACCTTCTTGTTTTTTCTTTTTTTGCCAAGGAGCTAAAGTTCAAAGACTGTTTAGTGTAAAAACCAACATTTTCATTATCTTCTAATGATATTAACAGTTTTAGCAAAAAAACAATGCAACAAACATGTATCAAGTAAAAGCGATTTTTCACGAATCAGTTAAAATCTGGTGAATACCTGGGTAAAACGGGTCAAATATTTTTTCTACCTGTACGGGGCAAGACATGTAGCAGATAGGGCAAAAATTTGGGTACGTGAACGATCCGTGCCCAGTCCTAAGTTGGTCACAAAGTGTTTTTTACACTTTTTTATCCACAATCCACTAAGTGAGTAGGTCTCAGTGGAGTTTGTTGCGTTCATGATTTACCAACATATGGAGCAAAAAACGGTCCGTAATTGGTTCATAGCGAAGTGTTTTTATTTTTTTGGTTTGCACAGCTCCAAACCAAAATTAATGAATAATGAATGAAAAACAGTTTTTTCCACAAGTAGATTACTCTGCTTTGTCCGCAACTATTCAAACTTTTAATATGTAGAATGTCATTTTCATGTCACCAAACGCAATAACCTGCTTGATCCCTATTTCGATTTTGTAAAGTCGCCACATTGTCTTCTTCCACAATGCTCTCTATCAGCAGCCATGCCCAAACCCTAAAAACTCTACCTTTCTCCTTCCCCAACCTCCCTTAATCTACCCAAAATCAGATCTACGTTGACGTTTACATGAAATGGAAGAGACATCCCAATTTTGACAACAACGATGACCTCATCACCACCTTTCATTTCCTCTCTGTCTCGCTTTCTCTCGATTCAAACACTCTCCCTCGCCGAAAACGAGGAATAAGCCGGATCGTGAGATCACATATTTCAATTCGAGCTATCGCCGACGATCGAAGCAAATCGATGAAGGAGAAAGTATAAATAGATGAAGAAGTCTGGATGTGTTTATATATTCTATCCAAATCTCAACTTCAAACCTCAGAATTTGTTCTTCACATTTTACACTAATTTTTCTATTAAATTCCTGTCAAATAACGTTGTCATACAAAACTACATAAAATTGAATAACCCTTACATAAGGCTGGAAGTTCGGTTATTCGGGTCGGTTGGGTTAATTCGGTTTTTCGGTTTTTTTTATTTGAAATTGTCACCGAATTTAACTGAAATTTAAAACAGTTCGGTTCGGTTCTCGGATTATTCGGTTTTCGACTTTAGTACTCGAAAATAACCGATTTTTTAATGGGCCAATAACAGAAAAATCCAAATCCACCTGAAATATTAATCTTTAATACTAAATGGGCTAACACCCAATAAATTAAACAATTAAAATTGTAAGCCCATTAAAAATATTAAACACTTAATAACTAAACCTAGTGCAACGGCACCGCCGAACACGTTCTCCTCACACGGAACTGAGGAAGAAGAAAAAGAAAAATAATCGAAGAGGAAGAAGAAGAAGAAGACAGCGGTTTTTTCGAACCGAACGGTTAACTGATAACCGAATTAAGAAATGAACAAGTTAAATAACACTAGAATCTACTACTATTGAGGCTGAAGTACCACCAAATCTTTGAACATCTTTTCGTAAGTACTTACATCAAATATCTTGGTCTTAAGAACAAAGTTTAACATCTCATTAAGAGTATAATTGTATTATTAATTAATTACCATGTTGGTATCAGATGTATTCCCATGTTCCCAAAATCTGATTTACACCCGAGTCTAGAATAATCCGAAAGTTTTAATCGGATTTTATAATTAAATCTTGATCGTCGATTACATCCTGCATAAGTAATTCAAAAAAATTTAAATATGAAAAAATCATTATAATAGTTATAATTAACCATAACAAACTTATCAAATATTCATATATTTGTAGGATTTATTAAAATCTTTCTATAAACGAGATCTCATATCTCATATATTTCTTCTAATAAAATCACTAACAAAATCTTACCAAAAACAAAATATATCATTCAAAATTTTAATTTACAACTACTAATCAAAAAATAATCTTTATTAGGATATTCGGATAAGCCCATTAAAATTAAAATCAATGTTTATACTTTCAAATAAATATTCACCCAAATTCGATTTATTGTTTTTTTGGTTTAATATTGTTATGATTTAAAAAAAAAAATTCTCAATATGGATTATTTCGTAAATCTTACTACTATGGAAAGTATATAATGTAACTACGGGTGACCGATAAAAATACTTGAATGTCAATCCAAATATTTTTAGAAAACAGGAAATCAAATTCAATTTTTAAATTTAAGTAAATTGTTTTTACTATTATTTCTTATAACTAATCAATCAATATTTATTTTGAATCAGAAAATTAAAAAAAAAAAAGATAATCGATTTCTAAATGATTTTTTGTTAAAATAGTTTCTTCTTATAAAATTACTCACAAAATTTTACAAAAAACATAATATCTAATTAAATTCTTTATATACCACTACTAATCAAAACCAATCTTTATTAGGATATTCGCATATCTCCTTATTATTTCATAAAAACTAACCAAACAATATTTATTTCGAATTAGAAAAGTTTTTTAAAAAGGTAATCACATTGATACTAATTTATACTAATTTGTTTTAGATATTATACAACAAACTTCTAAAAATGAATATGAATATACCATTAACTAGATTTGCTCAATCATAAATTCGACTATGCATATAGACATTATTTAGTTAATAATACATAATCGAAAATATTTAGAATCAAATATTTGCAAAATAGTTTTGTATTTTTAGGTCAAACCTAAACTTCTCAAATACTTTTCATTCATCTATATAAAAAGATCCTTTCAATCATTGATACATAATGATTAACGTTTTCGTAAAAGTAAATTTATGTCTTGCTTGCATCGGAACTGGTTAAAGACTACCACAAGTCATCGATAACGGCACAGAGTGTCATCCAATTGGATATCTCCAAAGCTTTTGACACAGTGGAATGGGCTTTCATTTCGGTTGTTCTACGTGCAATGGGGTTGCCTCAATAGTTTGTGCATTGGATTCACGTATGTCTCTCAACTGCAGCTTTCTCTGTTGTGGTTAATGGAGAACCGGAGGGTTTTTTCACAAGCTCAAGAGGTATTCGTCAAGGGTGTGCGCTCTCTCCTTACCTTCATGTTATTGTTAACAATGTCTTATCTCGCCTCTTAAACAAAACAGCTCATAAGGGCCGGTTTGGTTATCATCCTCGTTGTAAGGATATGGGTCTTACCCACTTGAGTTTCGCAGACAATCTCTTAGTATTCATAGATGGGGAAGCTGCATCGCTTCAAGGTATTATGTTGGTTCTCGAGGAGTTTGGTAAGATGTCAGGGTTATTCATCAATGTATCAAAATCGTCTTTTTTTGTTGCGGGAAGAAACACAAGGGGTATTGTCGAAGCGGCAGATGGGTTAGGCATCTCCATGGGCTCTCTTCCGATACGGTACCTGGGTCTCCCCCTCACGACTAAATCGATAACTCGTCAAGACTACAAACCACTTGTGGACAGAATCAGATCTCGTCTCCTGCTATGGTCCAGCAAACGCCTTTCCTTCGCGGGTCGTCTGCAACTCATTCAATCAGTTATCACAAGCATCACAAACTTCTGGTGTTATATTTTCCGTCTCCCACAGGGTTGTTTTGATGTTATTGGCAGCATGTGTAATGCTTTTCTTTGGTCGGGATCACCAATGGATCACACGAAAACAAAAGTTTCTTAGGAAGAAGTCTGTAAGGCGGGGGGGGGGGGGGGGGGGGGGGGGGGGGGGGGGGGGGGGGGGGGGGGTCTGGGTATTAAAAGATTGTGTGACTCTTCACGGGTGTTTACGCTTAGTCTCATCTGGCGATTATTTGCGTCTTCAGGTTCATTGTGGGTTGCTTGGTCTCGCCGATATCTTCTTCGTAATGCCTCTTTTTGGAGCGTGGGTGAAAGAACTGTGGGCTCGTGGATTTGGCGAAAGCTATTAAAACTACGACCTCTTGCTGCTGCATTCATCAAATCTGAGGTACGAAATGGGGAATCAACTCTGTTTTGGTGGGATAACTGGACAGGGATGGGTCATCTAATTGATATTGTAGGGGCTCTTGGACCGCAACTGCTAGGCATTCCTAGCCTAGCAACAGTGGCCGATGTCTCCACCCCCCAGGGATGGCCAGTTCGGAGGGCACGGTTACACATTTTTCATGCCATTTCAGAACTTATCAAACCCATTGTACCACCTCAAACTACGGCAGGTGTTGACGTTGTGTTGTGGATGTCTAAGCAGGGAGAATATAAACAGACTTTCTCTTCTAAATGCACTTGGAACTTGGTCCGTGAGACATCGCCAAAGGTCCCCTGGGCTAGTACTGTATGGTTCCCGCAAGCAGTACCGCGATACTCCTTTATTACATGGCTGGCGATCCGGGATAGACTATCAACAAGTCAACGTATGAGAGCTTGGGGGCATTTTCAAGCATGTACCCTGTGCGGAGAGCGTAATGAGACCCGAGATCATCTCTTTTTCGCATGTCCGTATACTTATTCCATCTGGTCCGCCATATGCACACCACTACTACGGCGACAGACCACTCCCGATTGGAGGGCCACTTTAACAACTATCACACGAAAATCTTCGCCGGCCATTGAGGTAACGCTAACCCGTATCTTATTCCAAACTGTAATCTACTTTGTTTGGAGAGAACGCAATAGCCGTATCCACACATCCAGTCACCATAGCTACAAATCTCTCACCGATTTGATTGTAAAAGCGATTACAGATCGTATTAAAACCTGAACGCAGAAATGCAAAGCACTCCCTGCCCTCTAATGCAACGATGGGCCAACCTACACCATGGGTTATGACCCTTCTTTTATCACTATGCTTTTTCAATTCAGTTATGCCTATGTTATTTAGATTTGGAGACGAGCTCTGGGCTATAACCATCTCATATTGTCAGCTCCCTTGTTCAGCTATTTCAAAACTCTAGCAAACGTTTGTAATTATACTCTTTTTTTGTTGTTTAATCAATTTAACATTTCAAAAAAAAGGAAAAAAAAAATTATATCTTTTTCAATCAATATGTTCTTATTATTTTTTTAATTTTCGTGTTTAGTTTTTTTTTTAAACAATTAATTGTTATCTACTCTTTTTATGTTGCAGCTTGCGATTTTGAAGTTTTTGGAAAACTATGAAGATCATCAACATCCTTTCTAATAAACTAAAATTTTTGTTTTCTCATTTTCAGATAAGAAAAAAATTGATTTTTTAATTAACTTCAGTCATTCTTAAGTTTCATTATTCTAATGCTATCATTTTTTAATTGTTTTTATGATATGTACTTTCAGAAAACTTTGGATACGAGTTTTGGTTGGTAAGTGTAAATTTTTTAATTTTTCAAAACAATTCTAACAATTACGGGTTTTTATATGGTTAATATTCGTTTTAAAGTTTTTTCTACTAAATCATATATATATATATATATTTATTTTATTATATTATAATGTATTTCATGTTTAATGTTTTCTAATACTCTTGTCTATGTATGTTTTGGTTTTACCTAATTTTCTATCTAAGTTCTTAAATTAATATTTTTTTGATTAATGCATGAAAGTTGAAGTTTGTAGGATTTTCCTCTTTTGATTTGATATCATCTTTCAAGTGTAAAAAACTAATATTATAGGTGGAGCAATGTGATGTGCCACGAAAGCATATCTCAACAATAAGAAAGTTTTTAAAAAATTTATTCAACATCTACTTATTACATTTAATTTATTATATTTAAAATTTTAAAAATTAAACGAAGTTATTTTTTAAAAGATTATTAATAGTTATTGTAATACATACGGTCCGATTTCCATAAGATAGATTGTAGGTTTATGACATTAAGAAAATATTTCAGTTTCTAAAGTGTAAAATATATAATAATAAATATATTGTTTAAAAAGAAAATAAAATTATTATACAATTTTCTTTTATTTATAAGTTTTATATACGTTTTCACATCCACACTGATTTCAATTTAGATTTAAAAATTATATTAAAGTACTAAATTCTAAAAATATACATCAAAATTAACTAATCAAATATCAAATTTAAAAGTAAATATATATACATATTATATTACCAATTATTATATTTCAACCGTAATATTTTGTTTTTATTAATTAATGTTATTTAAAAATAAAATTCAGTCCATATTGTAGCACGGTTTAGTACCTAGTTTAAAGTATTTTAAAAGAATAATGATAAATACTTAATCCAATAACACAAAAGAATTTGTGAAACGTCTAACTGAATAACACTAGAATTGAAGATTCTATTAATTCTATCAAAATCATTGGTCCAATACCTCCCCTTAAATTCAACTGAAAATTTTGTTTACGCCTACCCACCCACCATATTCGGATTGATTAATCAATAAGATTCAGTCCAATCAAAGCCAAGTAATATTATCTGGGCCTTTAAAAAGCCCAATAATAAGTAGCTCATAGCCCATTAGCTAAAACCCTAAAGTCTTCCTCTATAAATCACTCATCTTGTGGTACACTGAGAAAACCTAATTTTTCTCCGCTTCTTGCTTTACAGTTTTACTCATTTTTCTTCTATCGTGTGCGGGTTTTGAAACCCTAATCTCCATTAGTATATATTTAAAGGTAATCTATAGATGTTTCAGGTTCTATCTCGATCTTATAGGGAATGTTCAACTAGTCCTGCTTAGTTTTTTAATCTCGTGTTCTGTAATTCAATATTGGAGAAAATTATGTGAATTTTCTTAATTATGGTTGCAATGATGAGATCTTATAAGTTAATTGAAAGTGTTTACGCTTAATGAACGGTCGACAAAAATGTCGAACCTGAGCGGTTAGCTGAGCAACCATTTATCAAATTTTAATACTTTGCTTAGATTTCCTCGTTATATTATCTGTCTGTTTTTTTTGTTGTTGCAATGATGAGCAAAAATATGTTTTGAAAGCACTATTTTGGTGCTTAATGAGTCAGCGACTATAATGTCGACCTGAGCGGTTAACTGAGCAACTAATTTTTTTTCACAGTGTTCTTTGAAATTCACCTTTTACTGGATTTTTCATTTTGTCTTTGTTTTTCTGTTCTTTGGGTGAATTTTGCGGGTGACCAATCCTGGTCTAGTGATTGGTTTCAGTTAATTTATAACAGCTTTTTAGTAATTCAAAATCAAATACAATCATAGGGCAACATATAGACAGTAACATTGTTGAATCTTAACGAGTATTCCAAAGAGGCAATATATATATATATATATATATATATATATATATATATATATATATTCCAAAGAGTCATTACAGTATTTACGCAATAACTTTTGTCATTTGTCCATCTACACAAACTACAACTTTTAGGAGTTAATGTTGAGTTTGTTGTGAGTGATATCTAAGTTCGATGATTGGTTAAAGTTGAATATGGAGTTTTTATTTCAAACAATTTTGATGCAATCTTCGTTTAAGAGAGATTACTAAAGACAGGAGTCAACAGTATTCGCTTATGGTTTCTTCAGTTAAGGTGTTGTCTATGAAGACTAAGGAGCAAGATACTCTTGCAAGACTAGATTTTGGCATCAAAATATCTGTAATATCAGAAGCATTTTGAACCATTCAAATTGTTGGAGAAAGGCATCCAAGTTCATTTATTGTGGAGTGCGGACAAAATAGCATAGGTCCTACTAGGAGGGACCTCGGCATACCGCTTGAGACAAGTACCTTTGTATCAAGTTATTTGTTAGTGACTTGTTGTTTGGTTTGTTTTTGATATAGATATTGGTTTGTAACATTTTGTAGATTCCAAAAAAAAAAAGCATTTGGTAGATTCTATAATATGGCCGCTTCTTTGTCAGATCTGTCGACACTTTCAAATATTTGGCAAAATGACGAATTGAATAACTCATATTTTTAAGAATATGATCAAATAAAACATCGAGTATATCAACAATTTTGTTCAATTATGGAAATGATATAAGAAAGAAAAGTTATATTTTTTGTTTTACAGAAAGTAATTTATGTTGTAATTTAATATAGGAACGAAGGCGATGGAATTGAAGTCGTTGCTATTTGTCTCAATGGTTGTATTTGAATGGTTTTGTGTATCATGTAAACTTTTATGATGTAATATAAGTACTTTGTCGCGAAAAAAAAGAAAATTCAAATATATTATGGTTGGTAACATTTTTTAGTTAAAGACGAATTAGGTTCATAACTGAGTTTAAGTACATAATCACAATTATGCTTTACCACAAGGTAAGGTAACGGAATAGTTTTGATAAGCTTCATGTTGTTTGATATGAGTTTGTGTTTTTGTATCCTATTAAAAAATTCGGTGTGGTTATTCTTTTCCAATTTGGTGTTTTAGGTCTTTACTTCTGTATCGTTACCAAAAGTTTTTTATGACAATGAAACATTTACTCGATAGAAACAGAGAAAAAGGTCACCGAAAAGATCAGGAAACTCTAAACACATCAGTTTTGAAAGAATCTCTTTTGTCCATAAGAAGAAGAGAACAATTCTGTCAGGAAACTGTAAACGCAACGAATGATATGATCGAATGAGATTCTGTCATTTTGATAACTTAAAAAGAGAATTAGGTTTGAGTCGGTAAACGTGTGGAAAGTGCGTTCTCGTAGACGCGTTTTTAATTTATGATGTTGATGAAGAGAGATTCCACATGGTAACGTATGTGTAAAACTAAAGCATCTCAAAACACGTGGGTGCTTGTTAACTGATCATCGATTTGTCTTTTTATGAACTTTTGGGGTTGACTTGATGTAATCTTAACGTTTTGCTAAATTTCATTGTCATCAACTTGATTAAACATCAATTATTGATCTTATATCATAGGAATGGTTCTTCAAAAAAAATAGTCTACACAACTATTTGAACATGTCCAAAGTATCAACTCATTAAAAAATAAGAATTAAATACATCATTGATATTGTCGTCTATGTAATTAACATTCACAAAAGACATATTTTGAGTGCAAATGACTTTTAGAGAAAAAAAAAACTAGATGAAAGATAGATTTATCTCAAATATTATCATTTGGGTTGAAAGTCTAAAATCTAATATTCATATTTTTCATCTTTAATGAAATAAACAAAGAAAATAAAAATAAGATTAGTTTTCATCCACTTTACGACAGATGAATGAGATGAAAACTATCTATTTCTATTTTTTCTTCCAATTTGTTTTTATCTCATTCATTTAGTAAATAACCATTTACACCCTTTTTGTAAATTTTAAGTTCCAAGTATCTCTAGGCATACTCCTACACGTAAGGATTGAGGTTTTTAAACTTTAGTCCATGTTTAAAATAAATACAAAAGATAAAAGATCAAAACAATCAAAAGAGAAGGCGGAGGAAGATCGAAAGCTTCGCCGTTCGATTCTTGCCAATGAAATTGCCGGTCGTTTTAAGGATTTGATCGGAGGAAAAACAACGAATTGGATTGGTTTTGCCGTCGTATGAGAAGCGATTAGCTCCTCTAATAGAATCCCTCCGTTCTTCAAATCCGATATTTTCTTCTTGTTCTTCTTGCTCATTAGATGATTGAGATTAAGAGATAGAAACAAAGAAAAACAAATTCATAACGGTATAAACAGCATGCTACTTCAATAAAAAGTCTTTGAAAATATCTTTTTGGGTTCTGCAATAATCTACAAAGATGATAAGAAACAAAAAGGGAGGAGGGAGAGCAGTCATCACCGGAGCCGACGTGAGCCGACGCCATCCGTCACCATCACCTCCGCTGATGCTCCTCCCCTTCTCTTTCTCCACCGTTAATTGTTTTTTCTTTTTTCTTTCTTTTTTAAAAGTAAAAAAATAAAATTAAGTGTTTTTCAAATAATAATACCCACGTGATATATTAATCTTACAACATTTATTAAACGAGATATTAAAAGACCATTTTTTATTAAAAGATGTATTTTTCTGAAAATAAAAAAAAGTTGGTGTAGTTTTTGGAAAGTTTTTCTATTTCAATTCGAATTTTTTGGGAGGTTATGCGTAAATAATATTGAAAGTAAAACTTAATATTATTTGATTTGTGAATGCATTTGTATATTTTTGATTTGTTTGGATTTGAGTTTTAGTCAAAATACATATTTAGTTTTCTTAAAAGCTTCGGTTTTAGATATTTTCTCAAAATTCATTTCACATTTGAGTTCAGATTTTATTAGGAGTGGGCATATTAACCGAACTGAACCAAATCAAACTGAAACCGAACCAAACCAATAATCCAAACTGTTTTTTAGTCATAGTTAATTTAATAAATTAAATAAATATAGTAACACTAAACTATGTTTGATTTTCTTTTTAATTTAATAAAAATTTAGTCTATTTAGTTCTCTCCATCATAAAATCTCTAATTCTAAGCCATGATTCTATAATTTATAAAGAAAACTCTTCATATCTCATTTTTTCTCCTATTTTTCTTATTATTGTATAAGTATTCTTTTTGTATTCAAGTTTTTCACAAATATCTCAATTTTCGCCGTATCGATTTTCTAAATTTAACAATACAATTACACTTTCTACCTCTAGATAAATTAAATATGACTAATTGATGGTAAACTAATCGAACTTAACCATCTACACAACACATAAACCGTCTAAAAATTATTTGAAACTAAGGAAAGTGTTCAATCTTATATTTTAAATGATTTGAGTTTTAATGGGTTTTTATATGATTTAGATGATTTTGGGTGAATTTAGATTAGTTGTTATGATTTGTTGTAAAATCAATTTTAATCCCATTTAAAACCATGAGATTTTGATTTTTGTATTTTTAACTAAAAAATCTTCTAAAATATCAAAGTCATTAAAAATTAAATGCTCAAAATGTTATTAATAGCAGTTTTTAAAATATTTTCAAAATTGTTATAATAACATTGAACTTTAAAAGATTTTTTAAAATCTATAATTAAATAACATAAAATTTATTATTTTAACACATGCTTGATTGAATACATCCCCTAAAACTTTTGTAAAATTAGATGGTCTAGTCCTTCCTTCGACATTGATTACTTTGGATCATGGAGTAAACAGTTTCCTTGACGAAAGAAAAAATATTACATGCATAGTTTAAAACTAACAGAAATGGATCTAAATAATTGATTGAGTGAGAAACCCTGCCTTTGTAAAATTAGGTGATATAGAGCTTTCTTGAACATTGATTACTGAAGATTTTCTCAAGATTTTCAATCTTTTTAATGAATCATCGTTTTGACTAATAAAGAGTCTTTTTTTGAGGAAAAGAAAAGAATATTACATAATTCAAAATTAACATAAATGGATCTAAAAAAAAGATTGAGTAAATACCTCCCTTGAATAATGAATCAAATAAAAGTGTTTCTTTCTTTCTTCTCATGAGAAGAAATTTCATACCATAGATCTATTCGAACAAATGGAAAACAAATAATACTTTTTAAACTTAAAATTACTAAATTAATCAAAGGAAAATGAGAACAAACAAAAAAATTTATTATCGCCACCATCATCCTCATCGTCTTCTTCAATATTTCAACTCTTGTTTTTATCAAAAGTCAAAGTCCTTCAACACCTTGCGAACTTGTTCAAGCGTAACAAACAGAACCACCGTGAACGGTGCTTGTCTCGAAACCGTCGGCACAAATCCTTTATATAAAGACATAATCCCTTCAGCCTTCACCGTCTTCAAAGCACAATCAACCGCTCCTTTATACGGCGGCGCAACTCCAGCCTCCACCTTCATATTCATCACTCTCGTCTTAATCACATCAACCGGATTCGAAGCAACACTCGCAACAAACCCCGCCGCGAAACTCGCCAACACATGAGTCCCAAGCCCATCTTTCAACAACCCTTTCTCCAAAATCGTCTCTTTAACCGAATCATACGAAGCTAACTGCGATGAAGTCACAAGCATTGCTCTGTTTATCGTCAACGACGATCCTCTCCACAAGGACGTAACGCCTTCACCGCGAATCATTTGCGTGATCGCGTCTAAAACGCTTTTGTAGTTTCTTCTCTCAGTCAACGGTAAACGACCGTCGGCTTGCATTCTCACCATCGCTACATCTGCCGGATTCCCAACCGCGGCTCCGATTGCTCCGGCGATGGCTCCGGCACCGATTTTTTTGGTTAAAGGCATAGTTTTTGTTTCCGGGTCTGTCCATTTGCCTTTGAGGATATCGTATAAACCCATACGAGTCGTCGAATAGAGAGTTTGACGAAGAACGGTTGCAGAGACGCCGGAGAACAGAGCACGCATGCCTTCATCTCGGATTAAACGAGATCCGACTCCGATTACACCCAGACGCGGAGGAGGCGCGTTGACGGTGGTGGAGGTTTGAAAAGCGAGAGCTGGTCGGAGATTGGTTTGGATCGGAGCTGATTCGCCTTGGAGTTGCATTCGAACCTTGATTAGATCAAGCGGGTGGGTTGAACAACCCGCAACGATTGAAGCGATTCCTCCTTCAGCAAAACCCTTGAGACCCATTTCGAATTTTTTCTCGGAGAAATCGAAAAATCAAAACTTTCAAAACAATAAAAAAAAAATCAGAAAGAGCCCTTTTGGGTTTTCCGGGAAAATCGGCAAGAAAATTTAAAAAGGTTAGATTTTTTTATTTTTTTATTTTTTACAGAGACCAGTTTGAATTAGAGCTGATCTCACTGGAGATTAAGAGATGAGAATGGAGACCGAAAGCTATAGAAGAAGAATGAGGAATCTGAGGTCTTTGAGACATAAGCTGTTCAAAGACAGAGGTTTTTTAGGTTTGTGTATTAATGTCTTTTAACGAGAGAGAGAGAAGTTGAGATTGTTTTGAGGTTGAAGACGAAACTGTTTAAATAAAGGGAAGAGAGAGAGGAAGAAACGCGGAGACTTGATGCTATTTTGCGCCGAAGGCAAGAGAAACTCATTTTCCTTTCCTTATTTTTGTTTTTTAAATATTTACTCAAATCTTTTTTTGACCAAATAAATGTCAATTCGCTTTAGTTAACCTAATTATTCAAGGAAATTTATTAATGAAAAAAAAAAAAAGAAGAAAAAGGCAAATCGAATATGTGACATTTTTAACCAAACTAGTAAAGTCTATTGAATCGATAAATTCGTAATTTTATGTTCACACAAACACGGCTATATCTTGGTCCCAAATTAAATACCTCTTATGCAATAGAGTAGCAATTTTAAAAGTCACTACTTTTTTTTTCAAATTCCTAAGCTTTGTTTCATATGCAAAGTCTTGGTTATGGTTCTAATGGGGGAGATTATTTGGGCCTCCTTGAGAACCATCACCCAAGTCCCAAGAGTTCTCACGCTTTCAATATATCCTTCTTTTCATGAAACATGTTACATGCATGTACTATAAACTTATCTCTCTAACTATTTAAGTTTTCTTAACGAGAAAAGCTTACTTTCATCTCTACTACATTAGTAATACAAATCAAATTTGAAGCAAAAAAAAAAAAAAAAACAACAATCCGCGGATTGAGAGTGTTATTCATTGGTTATAGAGATTTTAATGGATACTTCCCCCACTTGAATTATTTTCAACCCCACCACATGGGATGCTTTCTTTGTTCTTCCTTCCATGTTTGATTATTCCTTGAAGAATAACAGATTCCTTTTCTCATCAATTGTTATTTATTTCATAAGATTATATGATCTTCGTGTCTAATAATGGAATGCGATGCTTTTAGCAGGGTTGAACTGTTGAACACGATGGTTTTTAGTTTTTGTCTTGATTTATTTTCTTAATTCTATTGGTTTGATTGGATACTTCTCAAGCTGCGGATCAATAACATATTTTGTGGAGATCGCCAATGTGTATTCATTCACATAATACAAACAGTTCACTGTGAATCTATTAGCAAGTGCAGCTGGTTATTTCGTTCGTTTTATTCATCATGCTTTAAGCACATTTGCTCTGCTTATTCTGACTCTAAACATTTTTCTTTTAAGATGTTTGGTTTAGTTTTACAATTATAGTTTTAAGTTCAAATCTGGTCATTCCTTTTCAACAAAATCAACATGACATAGATCTATGTAAATAGTTAATTTTTATTATTATCTTCCCTATGTATTTAAAAATATTGCAGAAAATAATAGAGATTTGTTAGATTAAATAATTTTTTGTCAACAATATGAATTATGCGAATTTTAATTCGGATGGTGAACCAACAACAACAATAACACAAATTAGTAGACTACAAATCTTAATCAAATTAATTATTTTCTTTAAAACAACTTTTCGCATTAAAGCATTCTTTATTATGAATTATATGCTATTACTTTTTATAAGATAACAGGGTACTTCATTTTAACTAAATCTTTATTTAATTTTCTAAAAATATGTAAATTCCTGAAAATGCTTTATTTACATATCGCTTCTTCATTTTTTTCTAATTTTTTTTAAAAATTATTTTATTTCATGTAAAAAAACCAAACCAGATATTACTTTAATTTGTTTTTAACTAATAGTTGAGTAAATAATAAGGAATATTAAAACATTGTATCACAAACAATTTTCTTACATACACTTCTAGTAGGTTTTATATTACTACAGTGTTATGTAAAAAGACTATTAAATGTGTAACATGCCTATAAACGAATTATTCCTTTATTTAGTTTATAAAAAGTTAAAAAGATATATAGAATATGGTATCAGAACCCATACTGTAAAATTTGCGAGTCAGAGGTCTTAGAGCCATCCGATGGTGACCATAAAAGCTCTGCTTAAAATTAAAATAAAAGATTCTTCTTACACCCTCAGAACTCAGGTACTTTACCTTACATACCTTTCACTAGGCAATTGATGGCTCTGCCTCTTATTGCATCTCATGAAAATATATTCCAAGTTTCTTTATTTATCATTTTTTGTTCTCGTAATACAAAACTCATGCATGTTGTCGACAAAAATAAAATAATAAAATACTAGATGAATGCACTTTTGTTTGGTCGCTCTAATCTTCATTTGATAGCTGTTTATTCCACATATCAATTTGTAATTAGATTTTGGATATTTCGTTCATCAAAACTCAAAAGTTATGCAATCTTAAATGAGTTTTATTTTCTTGCCTCAATATCAATTTGAGCACCAACGCATTTATTTTATCTATGCGGTGAAGCACGAGGGAGTCGAGTCCTTTGGTCTTACGATGATAAAGTTTTCTCACATTTAAGTTTACTATCGTTCTTTTCTTTGTAGTTTTTTTTTCGATTAAATTAATTACTTTTTCTAGTGTGTTATATTATATCTAAACATCCTTGCTCAATGTGTCTATCACGTCTTTTCTTTATAGTTTACTTTTTTTTTATCCACATGACAAAATCATTTTAATTTAATTTTTGTTATAGAAAAATCACTTCGATGAGATTATTTTCACTTAATACATCATTGACCTTTTTTCTTGTCATATAACAAAAATTCAAACTCTCGTAAGTCGTAAGTCGTAACTCGACTCGGATGGTTGTGCAAGGTTGGCGTGCGGAGGCCACGCGCAGGGTCTTAACCGGACAGTCCTATTAAAATTCAAATGGGCTTCTGACTTTTCTCTTTATACATATTTTATTTTTCACAATTAATATATTTTGACGTCCTCTTGCAATCCATCGTCAACTAATTTAAAATAACTAACTTTTTCACTATATTAAAGAGATAACGATTAAGAAAGAAATCCAGCTATGAATATGTTATTTTGTCTAGTCTAATACTCTAACAGGCTTTGTCAAATAATTAACTACAATGAGACGTTATAAAAGACTAATCTGATTAAATTTATCACGGTGACCTTCCAAACGTACTCTTAAGTTATTAATATTTTAAAATAATTTCCAACTGTTGTGGATAGATTGGTGCAAGATTACAATTTTAGATACAACGCTGATACTTTATTTGGTTGAGCAAGAATTTTAAAAATCCGAGTCAAGTTCCAGTTATGAGCTACTACTCAAAAAAAGTCTTTTTTAAAAAACTTGAAATGTTGTTTTGATCTTAAAATTTTGTTTGAAGAAATTATAATCCACATGACCTCCAATTTCTTAACTACAAATAAAGATTTATAGGCTAGTGAATCAGTTATACCACCATTGACTTTTTATTTGAATAGTACGCAACAAATAAGGGAAAAAATGTAAAACTATAATTAATTAAGCAAATAAAGCACGAATTAATGAACTGCGAGTGGCCCGAAGAAGACATTTGGGCCAAAAGAGTCTAAAAGAGTTGACTAATGACTTGTATGCCTCTCCCGCCAAGTAAAAGCCGTTTTAAATCTTCTTACCGAACTCACACGTGTCCTACGATGTCGGAGTGGCCGAGAGTTGACTGTTGACTTTTAGATGGCTTTCCCTTTGACGAATTAAAAAGCTCTACTATAATTGAATTGTTTTTAACAACAAATAAACAAAATTTTGCAAGAAATATACATGAGTGGAATAATCTTATTTATCTACTTTTTAAATCTCATTGGTGTTTATTTACTTTGATCATGGTAATTTTTTTCTAGTTTATTTTATTTGAAACGGTTATAGTAGTGAAATATCAAAAACAAAAGGTATATGATCATCATCGTTCATAGTAAAAATCTCGTTGGAATACGTGCTGATGGGAAACAGATTCTTCCAAGAGAAAAATTCTTCCAATTTTCAAAATCATGAATGGAGTAATTTATTCTAGCCAGACACAATCTCTAAAACATGAAATTATGGTCTCTGGTTTTGAGTAAACTGCAGATTTGTATCGTCTGATATCAATGCGCGTGTGAAAATAATAAACGGTTTATCGCTAAGCTCTCATGGGCCATATATCATCACATATATTGGGCCTAATTCTGGGCCTGGGCTTCATCGCCAGTGACAAGTCGCATCATTGAATCATCTCTAAGGTTTCTTCTAAAATTGTTGGGGGTGTCCATGAATTGTTCAGGTAATTGGATTCTGGGAGTGAAGGAGTTATTAGTCTCTCACGTTGATTGTTGAAGCTATTAATCGTTGGTTAATATTACAAAAGCAACTAAATCATGGCAGAACCAGCAACAACAAGAAAAACAAGGAGAACATCAAACAACAGCATGAAGAATAAGAAACATTACAAGCACGTACGTGCAAAGAAAGTGTGTAAGATAGAAAGATGGTAATGTGTTGTGTGGCAGTGGCTAGCTAAAGAGCTAAGCTTCTCATTTGGAAGGTGGTGGAGTGAAGAATGGGAATGTTGGCATGCTGGTGGGAAGAGTGAATGGGAAGTTGTTTGGGATAGAAACTGGGAAATTTGGGATATTGATCTGTGGGAAGTTTGGGATATTAAGGGGTTGTGCTGGGTTAGTCAAAGAAGGTATCTGTGAGCTCGGTAATGGTGGAAACGCCATGGGCTGAGGAAATTGTGGCATTGTGGTTCTGGGAAGTGGTGGGAATGTTGTTGTAGCCGGTGGCGGAATCGCTGGTGCTGATTGAAGAAGGTAGCGACTAGCTGAGAGACCAGTGAAAAAGCTCGTGAATGTCAGTGCAATGACAAGGGATGATAACCACTGAGCCATTTTGGGGATTATTAGGGTTTTGAGTTGTCACTAGAGAGAGGAGGTTTGAGTCTGAGTGATGATGAAGAGATTAAGGAGTTTGAGTGTATTTATAGAGGAATTAGGGTTTGAGGTTTGATGAGAAGTAGGTTTAAAGAGGTTTATTGTTGTTGCAACTTATTAACAGTTACTTGTTCCACAACCACAAGAAAGAAAGATGGGTCACTTCTAATTAGAAACAACCATGACACATGGGTACTTTAGGTAACCCGGTTTTTATATTTTTGTATTATGTTTAGTTGAATAATCAAAATAATATGTAATAAAATAAAACTTGACAAACAAAAGAACTATTAGAAACAAGTGAGAAAACTTAATTTGGTAAACAAAATTCTCTTATATTATTATAGTTGATATAAAAATTTAAAAGTATCAATCTGATGTTTTTGGTTTGGTCTTGTTTGGATTTCGGTGACATTGTATACCGAAAAAAATTCGGTTTGTTTTTGGTTTAGTTTTAAAAATACGAGCGACAATATTTTCTTCAATTTGCTCCCAGAAAAAATATCTTGTTCAATTTATATCTTAAGAGATTGGTTAAAGGCAAAAAAAAAAAAAAAAAAAAAAATCAGTTTAATTGGATGGATGTTTAGAATTGAAAATAGTTACCTTTTTTCTTACAACTACTCCCTCTGTTCTATTTTATAAGATTTTTTATTAAAAACAAAAAGTTTAAGAAATAAGAAATATTTTATTGTTTATAAAAATTCAACCAATAAAAAATACTGCAGAATTTAAATAGTCATAAATTATTAAATTAATAAGAATTGTATATAGAAACTTGAGAAAATCTAATAAAATGGAACAAACAAAAAAAATCTAAAACATTCTATATATTGAGACAAAGGAAATAATTTTTTGTTTGGTCAACCAACAAACAGGACACTTAATTAGGTTTAAAGAGCTTTTATTCTTGGGACGGCCTACGTAAAAAAAGTGGATGACAGAGAGGTACTTTTTGTATTTTTTTTGAGTTTAATATAAATATAATTTGTAATAATTAATTTTTTTTTTTGAATTTGATGTTTTAGCTTTACTTAGATTTTAATAGTTCTTACTTCTTAAAATTAATTTTATATTTATATAATAAGATTTTGTAATTATAATTATAGTCTCTATGCCAACATTAATATCTAGTGAGAAAGGTGATGTTGCAAAAATAAAATTTTAGTCTCTTTTTCTATTAGTAATTTTTTTTTATTTTTTTTGACAGGTTATTTTTAAACTTGTAATTCCCATATTTTATGAATTTTCACAATTGATCAGATTGTTGGTTTTATCGATCCAACTGAAACTAATCTAGATATTTTAAATACATTCCACACTATGACTACTTACATATATATTAGTAGTTTATTATTTTCACAACCGTTAAATATCTATTACCGAATTAAAAATTACATTATGTAAACATCGACTACATAAAATTCTGGTTACTATGATCATTTTACTATCAAAACAGAACTAACACATGCCAATTATGAAACTATTTATATCACATTTCACCTAATCTCCAATACCTAATTGATTGAAACTTCTTCCTTTTTTTCACATTAGTTTCATCTAACTTATATTAAATAATTTTTGTGTACTTAAATGTATATATGTGGTAATGCCAGCAATGATTTTAAAAACGACTCAGAAAGCGAACCGAAATATTTCTTGGGTCACCAGATCATTAGGTAATCCGACTGCTTGTCACTTTTAATTTTTATTTTTATTTCCTAATTAATACTATAAATAAATATATATATATATATATATATAATGACTGGACATATATTTACCACTATAAAAACATAAATAAATTTTTGTGTTAATTTTTAATTAATTTCTATGTTTGTTTGAGTTATTAGTTTTGTATTTAGATTATTGAAGAGAAAGTAATTTTTGATAGATATCAACATAACAAAATAAATAAAAAGTTTTAGAAAAATGATAATAAATGCAAAACTAAAAAGTTATTGAAAGACAAAAAAATATATTGCCATTTTAGTTAGTAAAACTAATATTAAACGGAAAAAATAATATTAAAACATTAAATTTTTTTTAGTCTTTGTGTTTGTATACTTCCATTGGCCGCCCATTCATCTCCTTCCCCTCCTCCCAATTGTTTGTATCTTATGAAATATTATTATATTTTTCTTCCAAAATTAATTTTTGAAAATTATGACTACATCTTAAACGAGAAGAATCAAAATTATGACTACGTTTCATCTTTATTCTTCGTTGAATTTTCTTCAAATATCTATTACCGGCCATGTTTGAATTTTGTCTGGATTATCAGTTTCAAGCGAGTTTTTCTAGGTTATTCAGGTTCAAATATGTGTCGAGTTTTGTATAAAACTCAAATAGGAAATATTACTGGGTCATGATTCAATTGGTCGGACCGTCTGGTGTGGTCCGGATTTAAAAATATTATGCGAAAAATCAGTTATAAAGCGAGAAAGAAAAAGTGATTTAAAAGAGAAAGATAATCAGAAAAAGTGAGATCAAAGCTAAATTATATTAATTATTATATTTTGATTGGATTAGATTTGTAATAACGTGTTACATAGATAATGAGTTTAAAAAGCCGATGGAGCAACACATGAAAAATATTTATTGTAGCTTTATTGTATTGATTCGAAGCTAACGAAGACTTGACTGAGAAGAAGACGAGAATCTTTTAAGATTTTTGTTAAGCAATAACTTCACAATTAGATAGTGATATTATCTTTGTTCTGCGTTAGTGTAGACTGTGTAATTCCTAATTGTAATGAATATCCACAATTAGATAATGATAACTGTTACCTTTTGAGTATTTGAGATCATTACTTATGAAAACTTGTTGAGTAAAAAATAAATCTAATTAGACAATTATACTTACCCTCAACAGTCAACACTGCCACTGCTCTGAATTCATTACTCTCTGTAGTTGCTCTCATCTCAAACCTATTTGGACAAGACTTGTGGTTCAACTAGTTTCCTAAAATATATCTTTCAAAAACTTGTGTTTCCATTTTTTTTTTCATATTTAGGCTAATACAAGAAAACCGTTTAACAAAAATATCAAATCAGTCAAGATTCAAAATAAAAATTAAGTATAAATCGATATCGTTATGTACGCTTTTATTAACATTTCTAATAATACTAAATAATATTAGGCAAAAAAAGACTAAATAATAATAATTTTAAAACTAATAAAAAATAAATAGATTAAGGAAAAAATAGATTGACGCAGTTTTCAAACGTAGTAAAGGAAAACATAATTCAGGTAGAATAGATTAAGGAAATAACAATAGAGGAGACTAACGCAGTCCAATCGCTAAGTCATAGAAGAAAAAGGAAACATAGCACAAACGCAGAGACACATGTTTCCTTATTTGTAATTAAGTAAAATTCCTTTTTCTTTAATTCCAATTCCAAGTAAGTAAAACAACTCAATGATTATAAATAAACCCTTTAACCCTCTCATTATTTCTCACAATTAATCAATCGATTAAGCTCTCGTTCGTTTAAAGCAAAAGACGAAGAAGAACCCATCAAAGAGAGTCTTCTACTGTTCTCTTATCGATTCGATCATCAAATCTCTATTGAAGATGTCGATTATGTTACTACACCGTTACATCGTCAGAGACGTTTTTGCCGTTCCGTTTCGTACAAAACACGGAATTGGTTACCACTATTTCTCTCGTAACTCCGTTTTACATGTTCATAAAAAAATGGTTCCTCTCTCTAGGTTTAAAATAAGCTTTTGTGGTAGAGGATGATCAAGGAGTCTTCAAAGCTAATCACGACTTGAATGAGAAGACGAAGAAGACTAATTCATCTTTTTTTAGATTTTGTTATATATGTTCACCAATTATTTTCTTTGTAGCCACTAATCTCCACTTGTAACTCACAATCTGCGTTAGTGTAGACTGTGTAGTTGAGTATCTAGTAGTTGCTGATTGCAACTGATCTGAATAAGAAGAAGAAGATCAATTAATCTTTTTAGATTTTGTTATGTTTCAGCAAATCTTTGTTCAGTACTCGGTAGACACTAATCTTCGCTGCACTAGATTCAACTCGCAAGTACGTTCTTGTTTACAACTGATTTTTTTAATCTGATAGTACTGTTTCATAATCTTATAATGTTTGAGATTATAAATATAATAAAACCCCATTAATTCAAACTTAAATTAATTTAGACATTAGTGATTAGACAATAATACTTTTAACCAGGAAAATTAATATAGTAACTTTTATTATAACTCATGTAGATATCTTTAATATATGATTTTATTAGTTTATTAATATTTATAATAAATATTAAATAATATTTTAAAGTCAGGCAAAAAAAAAAATTAATAAACAAAAAAAAGATTTAAGGGGAAAAATGTTTTATCGACGCAGATCAAACGTAGTAAAAGGAAAACATAATTCAGGTAAAATAAATTTAAAAACAATTAAGTGAGATTGACGCAGTCCTATTGCTAAATCGTAAAAAAATAAAAAATGGAAACAAACGCAGAGACGCATGTTTCCTTATTTGTAGTGTCAATTTTCTTTAGGTGGACTACAAGTAAAGAACCCAACTTCTATAAATAACCTTGAACCCTCTCATTATTTTTCACAATGAATCGATTAAGCTCTCAAGAAAAGAGTTACTACTATTCTCTGATATCCGATCATCAAATCTCTCTACAAGATGTCGATTATTACGTTAACACACCGTTACCTCGTCAGAGACGTTCATGCCGTTCCGTTTCTTACAAAACACTGAATTGGTTTTCACTATTATTCTCGTAACTCCGTTTTACATGTTCATCAAAAAGTTGTTCTTGTCTCTGGCTTGAAACGTTTTTGTTACCCACAAAACGTGTCTTTTAAACCTTCAAAACCGTCTAATACTGGAAAGTAACAATCTAAACCAGATCCGATTCATGAGAAGCCAACCCAAGCTCCGACTGTGCCGTTGCAGAATCATGAACGAGAACTGTTCGATGGTTCGGTCACAACGGGTGCTGCTCCGTCACCGAGACACGTGCCTATTCCGATATTTTTGCGTTAGAGAGAGGATCAATGACTCTTCAAAGCTAACGACTTGAATAAGAAACTGAAGAGACCAATCTTTTTTTAGAGATGTTATTATCATTGTTTGTGACAAATCTTTGTTCAGTACTCAATAGTCACTAATGTTCACTGTACAAGAGTCGCAAGTTGTAAACTAAAGGCTTTCTTATTTACAATTGATATTTTTTTTTATCTGATATTGTATCATAATCTTCTAATGGTTAAGATTATAAATTAAAAAAAAACCATCGATTCACTGTTAATTAGTTTACACATTAGACAATTATACTTTCAAGTTCAATCAGGAAAGTTAATATAGTAACTTAACTAATAACTGTAGATTTAAGATGATAATTAACTAAAATCAATCTAGACCACATATGTTTATACAACACATAAAAAGTAGATATATTATACAGTAAAAAAAAAAACCTGTGTTTAGCAGAATCGTGTGAAATCAAATAACTGGGTTCAGTGTTCTACATTCAGTCTCAGGATCTCAGTATCTCTAGACTATTAGTCTCTCTCTCCCTAACATAATAAAGACCATACCTACGACTTCTTGTGTCTTGTTATATAGCTTCTACGGAAGGTAGTGACAAAGAAAATGTAGGTTACAGTAACAGCGACGATATAAACTCCGATGTATGTGCACAGAGTGGTTGCACACACATATAGGTACCTGTTTCCCATTGTTCACCAACACAATCAACAAAAATATTTTAATCAAAAACCAAACCAGAAAAATCAGATTCAAAAACCGAATAAGTCAGTTAAATTTATTATACATTTAAGATACCTGACGAACCGAATCCGAACGAAGAAGAAAACCCAGCTGAAACTTGTATTCTTTTGATTTTTGAAAATAAAAACAAAACTCAAAACCGAATCATAGTACATTTGGTTTTACATTGGTAACTTTTGAAAAACCGTAAACCCTTAAACAAAGCTTGGATTGAACACCACTAAATAACCGATTACCCGGAGAAAATGAACAAAGGTATGGTGATTTTTAAGACAGAAGCAAAGACTTACTTGGGAGAGAAGACGCTCCACACAAAGAGGTGATTCCTCATAAGTAGCAAGACCACAGTGTATGCGGTCAAGAGTATTGAGTTGATGCAGAGCGGAACAAGACAAGGGAACCCGAGCTTTAGCTTCAAAATTTGTCCAAGACTTGTTTCCCGATGATTTGTTATTGTTGAGTGTGAGTGGTTTCTTAGTTTTGCACCAATGTACATGACAAGGGATAAAAGGAACAGCATGGGAGATGCATACGTGATCATGAACATCAAGATCCCAGATAGTATTGTAGAATGACTAGATATTCCCTACGAAAAAGGGTTTGGTGAATGTGTCAGTGTTATGGTAAGTGTACATACGGAAAGTGAATTAGAAAAAAAGAGGAAGCACATGGCTTACGATAAAAGCACCAGCAACATCGATGGTTGCTAAAGTATTGCTGTTTCCAAGAGCAAAGTGACCTGCCATTCCCATGTAGTAGAGTGCAGCAATCTACAGAAAGAAGAGAAACCCCAAACCATAAAGCTTAAATGGATGAGCTTTTTGCAGAATAAATCCCGGACAAAGAACAAAAAACAAGACAAGACTAACCTCGACCCATTCGTTGACTTGCAAATCATTAGAAGAAAGAGATGAAATTCCTAAGATTTGGATGAGCAGCAAAAGTAGGGGCCCAGAGTTGATAGGTTGTTGGAGAAGTAGCTGTAGAAGACACCAGCATAGTATGTATGCAGAGCCAATCAAATACAAACAATCACCTGCTTCAGCTAGAAAAGACTTGTCTTTGTTTAGCATCGACCATGGCAAAACCAAAGCAGCTCCAACGGCTGATATGGAAAGAAGCAAATAGATAACTTTTGCTGAGACAATGGCTCCATAATCAGTTGACACTTCAAACATTTCATCTTGATATCTTCCGGAATGCAGCAAGACTAGGAACCCACAAGTTAAGAAACTCAAAGCAAGGACACAGACACTTTTTCTCTTTGATCCTGTTCGAAGGAGAGTAAATAGTCCTAGACCAATAACAAGGAAGTTTGAGATTAGCTGAATCCATTTCACATAACCACTGTCAACTTGCTCTAGCCACTTAGAAATATCAGGAAGGTAAGTCCAGTTTACACCCCCTTGACGCCAACCTCTCAGTAGTCTACCAGAAATAAGAAGCGTAAGGATAGAACCGACTTTATAGTCTCCAAGTATGTTCCTCTTCTTGGAAAAATTGAATGACTTCGCTGTCTTGAAGAGTAACAGAAGGTGGAATGTCGATACCATGAAATGCCATATATAATGCTCTTCTTCCACCATTGAACTAGATCCCATACTTGTAACAAGGATCAAAAGAACAGCTAAAATGAACACCTCTTCTAAATTCAACTGATAACTCAAACTGCAGACTTGATCCTTGAGCTCATGGTAAACCACTTTTAATAAGGACAGAAACAGAGTGGCAAAAAAGAAGCATGAAAGAAGCATGGCACTCACCCCAAGACTGAGTAAGAGAACAGGTTTCTGCAAACATAGAAGAGTTTTGTTTAGAATACTAGAGATTTTTACTAGATCTGGAAACTAGTGATACTTGACAATTGTCATTTTTCTAAATATACGTTTATAGAACTCTAAGAAAAGATGTCAAACATACTTCAGTGGTTTTGCTTGCTAACCACTCACTTGCAGTTTTCAAGAAGGCGTTATATGCATCTAAAGCTCTGCTGAAATCTTCCACGGGACTAGAAGACCTATCAACATGAAAGCCATCCTTGGAGTTAATTATAAGGTATTCAAAGTCAGGAGGAGCACCGTAACTGATAATCTCAAACAAATCACGCACTCTGTCTGTTTCTTGGACTTCCAAATGCCATGGAAAACAGCAGCATTCCTAAACAAGCAAATAAGTTGCTTCTCTTTATCCCCAGAGCACTCATTAATATCCAAACCAAGACCCTCGCAAGTTCCATCAAGGAAACAATTGCAGGAGAAGCCTCCAAATGAGGAACTCGGTATTTGTGCTTGCATTAGTCTGAGTAACTGCCATGAGTTCAGTTCTAGTGCGCGTAGTTGCTCATAATCTGAAATAATCAGAAACAGTGAATAAAGAACAGTCAAATGCGTCCCCACAGGTTCGAACTGTAAAATGTGAGAGGTTAAAAGTGGTTAACCTCTTAAAGAATTGAGTGTTCCAGGGACAAGGACTCCAACATTGTTTTTTGGTATCGGCACACCAAATAGAAGAGCTAACGTTGGCGCCAAATCTACCTACATCACAAGATTTCCGTTGGTTTCAGATCATGCATAACTCATTACCATCAAACAGTCTTTCCAAAATATGCAGATGCTTGACTGACATGAAAAGAGATGAAAGATATCTCACGAAATGTTGCAATGACTGTTCTACCTGGAAAGCTACATTATTGGTAGCTGCAGCATAATCAGAAACATTGCAACTCAAGCCAATAAAGAGCATTAAGGAGTCAGTTTCTTCATATGACGATCCTCCGTGATTTCCATTCTCAGTCATGCCATGATCACTAACTACTATCTGTATATGAAACCCAAATAAGATTAACTCTTGACATATGAACTTCAAATGAACCTTTAACACGAAAAGTACTAACCAAAAGAGTCCCTTGATCATGGCTACGATCCATCATCGCTCTTAAATGCATTGTTTTAACTATGTCATCCATTTCTTTAAGTTTACCAGCCATCAAGGGGCTAGAATAGAGAAACAGATAATAAGATGATTCAGCCATACAACTAGTAACCTTTCTACTCACAAATGGGTTACGAAACTATCAAAGACCTGTTACGGCCTCCAGTATGCCCAACATGATCCAGACCAAGGTAATGAAGGATCTGATAAGGGATAGATCTAGTAAGAATAAAGCACAGAAAATCTCAAGTGTTATCGAAGAGGAATTAGTTTTTTAGTCACTATATATAATTAAGGAAATCGAGAACAATCAAGGGAAAAAACGTTAATGCTGGGGAATAAGAGAAAAAGCAAAAACTAACCAAGAGATTCCAGTCATCATTGTTTAGCTCATCTAGCAGGTGTCGAGAAACATTTCTGTCTACCTGTACTGTATCTTTGACCTGTTCAAAAACATTTTTTTTTTGTTCATATGACCATGACATTGTTAAGAAAAGCAATCAACAAAACCAAACATCACATAAAAACTCACAAAGAAACTGCTAACACCGTCATGTCTCATAAATAGCCCTGGGAATAACTTAAGCCACGTCTCATCACCGAGCATCACCATTTTCCAACCAATCCGAAAAAATTGACCTGGTAATATTGGAGCACTGTTACAATGGCTTTTCTTTCAATTGCATATGTTTGCAAGCATGAAACACTTGTCATTCACAATAATAATAGCTACCAAGAAGGTTGTCCTCTAAGAAAGCTTGTGTGTTAAAATTGAAAGCCACATCCAAAAAACCACCAATTGCCCCAGAAACCATTGCCTGAAAACAACGAAATCAATAACTCAACAAGCAAAAAAAATTCCATCTTAAATTGTGATCATCCACTTAGCAACGAGGATAAACACACCTTCAACCTCGGCATTGTAACAGTTGGAGGAGCTGCTTTAGCATGGTAACCAATAGCATCTCCATTAGCCAACAATGACTGAGTATAAGGCATAGACTCTTTCCATACATTACTTGGAGGTCTACCATCTTTCCCTAGAACGAACTCCGCAGGAAGCCCATCAATAACCTAAACTAGCATCGTTTCATAAAACATTCTCTCACAAACAAAAAAAGCAAGATCCCAATTTAAACAAAGTGCATCATACCATCAAAATCAGTCGATCATATTTAGAAGAGATGCCTGATAATTCCTACAAATACAAAATTCACCACTATCAAACGCAAAAGGAAGCAACACATTTGTGTTCGGATTCACATAAGCACACTCAAAAGAACCTGGTAGAGCAATCTCAGTTTCTCAGGGTGATGAAGCTCCGATTCGTTCGAATTCGGAGAAGAATCACAGAAAGGATCACGATAGCTCTCCGAACCACTACAATTTCACATAAACAAATCAATAGAAAAGATTCTTCTTCATCGCCTTCAAAATGTTATGAATTGTGGTACCTGACGCCGGAGAGAGTCGGCTTGACGGGGAAGAAACCGAAGACAAAAATCGAAAGGCCGACGATCTGAAGGAATATTCCGGCCACCGTAAAGATCGTCAGTCTCGTACAAGTCATCGCCGTCGTCATTTCAAGATCCGGCGAGAACTGAACCAAAAAATTAAAAAAAAAAAAAAAAAATTTACTCGTAAGAAAGTGAAAAGGAAGCTTTGGGCCTAGTAAGAAGCCCATTAGGATTTAAAAAGCCCATTAGGGACTCTGATAACCGTCACTTAGTTTGAATTACCTTTTGTGTCAGAGTGTAGATAGGGACCTCTATAGAAAGGCCTAAAATGGCTAAAAGGTTAGGTGCATTGTTACTTAGAGGCTCGAAGGGAAGGTCACGAGTCCAGTCATAAAACTCTGACACTTTGACCAATCAAAACCATTGAACACACAGTTGTGTCACGTGCGGCTCCAACTACACTATTCAATTTCAAACTACTAATTAGAGAGAGTAACGACATAATTGCTTCAATCATTCCAAAACGCAGTAAACGCTTCCTGATGCGTTTCAGTTCTTTTATTTAAGGTTGTTAAATAGTATCACTGCATATTGATTGCATAGGATGAGCAGATGAGAGATGTTCAACGAAATTTTATCTACTTTTACCAAACCTAAACAATATGAATATTGAATGGATAACCATAGCTTAACAAATCTTTAATGAAATATATTACAAGCAAAATGGATTGTGCTGAAACACACAAATATTGATGTTGTATCAAATCAAACTATTTATACTAGGATTAAATTAAATGATAGTTTGTGTTATTATGCGTTGGAAATTCAAAAAATTGGTAAAGTTGTTTTTGTTACATATTATTTCAGATGTAATATGAAAATAAATTTGATTATATAATTGATAAGGAGATCATATATGTGTTTAACATTGTATTGTCATAATTAAAACTCTTAATTGATTTTAATGATTTAATCACATATGAATTTGCGATTTTTTTTTTGTCAAAACGATATGTGGTTATAGGTATCTGAACGTGAAAGTAAAACCGAATAGTAATCCTGACATTCTGTCCATTTAATGGAGCTCAAAATTGGTTGGGAAAAAGTTTGAAATTAATTAAGTCGATCTCATATCTAAACGTGAAGAAATTATGATATTTAATCTATAAAATTGTAAAATTGTAAAATTTTACCTACACGATGGTGGCCATTACATAATTTGGCATTGTTTTTTTTTCTTTTTAGGATTCACCAAATCTCGTGGTATTAATACTAATTCGAACACCATAAAATTTTCAAAAATACTACATTTGTGTTCTAAAACCATGTATATGTTTATTACTCGTAGAAGAATTGTTTATTAGGGATTGATTGGTTTTCCCGTAACTACCCATAAATACAAGAAAATAAATATATATTTTTATATATAAAACCGTTTCAAATCTCTTAAAATAAATATTTTAATTAATTTAAGAATTAAATTTTTTTATTATAATAATACAGTTTTTGGTTTTTTATAAAAAATTGATATTGTATGTATTTTTGGTAGATTTTATGTTAAATTGCTAATGTAATCGATATCAACCAGTCACAAATAATTCACAAACGCACCCATTTTCAATAGTTATACCAACTGTTCAAATCGCTTAATAATGTCTGAAACCACACCCGTCCGTTTCCGTAAACTTTTGCAACCATACTCATAAACCACAAGTTCTTAATAAACGAACCAATAAATTCTTCCACAAACTCAAACTATATTAATATTATTGTTTTCAACCAAAATTTTAATTTACATTAACACTACTAGGAAATCTAGCGTTGGCCGCACGGACAAGTGAAGTTTTGAGAAAAGTAACATTGCTAATTTGTTTTTTAAATCAATTCATTATTGTGTAAGAAAATTACTATATAATTAGTATTTTAGTTTTATTTTTTTTATAATAATTCACTATACTTTGTATGATATATTATGATCTGTAAACGACAAAAAAATTTTCATATCAATTGTATTACATATACGATACTTACATTTTTAGAAAATATTAGTTTTAATTTTATGTATTGTCACACAAAACAAAATCATTTTTTGGGTTTAACATGAGTTTGATCTAATATTATTACATATGCTTGTCAAATCTTTTTTTTTTTTTAGGTAAATACAAAGTTAACCCAACATAATTTTGTTTTGGCTTCCTTAAATGAAAGAAAAAAACAATTTGATTGCTTCTATCTTCATTTTTGATACATATACTTGAAATTATGGATCTTGGCTTTCAATCACATGTCTTTCTTCTAAAACCAACAAAAAAATGGTAAAGCAACATACCTACTGAGAAAGAAGATATATATTAAAAATATATAGAAAAACGGTACGTTCATGAGCTAATCAATTAGAATTAAGGCAATGCAAAGACACAAAATGATTCTGACAATGTAACCAAATTATACGTAACAACAAAATTAAACATGACTATAAAGATTGCAATAGCCAAAATATGAACCTTAACTTGGGTTTTAACAAAACATATATATATATATATATATATATATAGTGACAGACTTGGCTAAGAAATTAAAAAAACAATATAGTTAAAAATTTGGTCCTTTAACATAGTTACATAGGGCATCACAATTTTATGAGAGGATCACGGAGATAATTTGTTGAGTAATATATATGTAACGATGATATAAGACTATAGAGATAGGAATAGTGTTCACTGGCTATAGAGACTGGAGACGGTAGAGCGGCTCAAAACGTGTCTAAGCAAAACAATCAATTATCAGCTTCACATGTTTTTTCTTCTATAAACGAATAAGAAGAAGAATAATATACGGGTGCTAAGAAAAACGATACTTGATGTCAAAAATATTGCAATTGAAAATAAAAATATTGTTGTGTTAAATAAATTTAATGATAAGAAAATAGAACCCTTTGATTAATAGAAACATAATTACACTCGTTGGATGTTTTATCGTAATTGATGATAATCAACTTCTAGCTTATGAAAACCGAAGTTGTTTCTATTGAGTTTTGCTATTTACTCGCAAAGTTGCAATCTTCAAATGCTACCTAAACAACCTATGTTCTAGGAACAGGGAAATCTATATATAATTCATACAACATATAAAGATAAAGGCATTGTATAGACCTTTAATTTGTACGTTTTGTAGAGTTTCAAGTCATTTATTTAGGTATATATGGTTCGGCGTTCATGCAAAGCTTCACGTAAGTCGCTGCAGGCACATGCTGTAGTTGTTGCCGTTGAATTATCAAGTCCAGCTCTTTTATTTATATCATCCTCCTCCTCCTCTTATAATGGAGCGTAAACATGTTATCAATTTATAAATTAATGGTTTGTTCAATTAAAAAATAGTCATTTCTTAACAAAGAAAAAAGTTCTATATGAATACCCCAATACAGACCAAAATATAAAGAAAATTAAATTAGCAATTTGGTAAAGTGACTCCATAACAAGTAGGACTAAAGCGTATGAACGGAAATAAATATATTGCTGCACTGGAAATAATTTTTTCAAAATCATAATTCACTCCTGTTGACCATCTTTCTTCTTGTTGAAGAAAAATCATTAGAAAAATGATAGGGTATCAAATTGAAAGAAAGACTTACGTTCAAACGATGACAGTGGCAACGGTAAATAAATAAAACGACAACGGCGAATTGTGTGAATCAATGATTTTATGAAATTATCAATTAGGTATAGAATTGAGAAGGGAAAAAGAATTTAATCTAGCCGTCTCCTCAAAATCTTCAACTTTTCTTCAAAAAATGTTTTTTTTTTATATATTCTCGATTGTTTGAAAGCGAATCAGAAGTAAGAAAATAGAACAAAAAAATTACAAACATTGAATGAATTTCAATATAAAGTACTGAAGAGATGCAATCGAACATGTTTTTACAAAGAGAAGCGTTGATTCGGCAGGAAAAAACAAAGAGAAGCGACGATTTGGAGAAGGAAGCAAAGAGAAGTGCCTTTCCATTTAATATATTAATGATATCATCAGCTAAAATCCAAACCGTTAGATGAGAAAACAAAAGAATCTCATCCATTGGATTAAAAAGAATGATGTCAACATCTAACATCACCACACACCACAAATTCACCACACAAACGTTTGGAGAATGGCCGGAACAACGTGGGCACACGATCGGCCACAACCGGATGCATGATCAGCGGAAGTCGAATCCATGATCGGCCATGGTTGGATCGGGGGGGGGGGGGGGGGAAGGAAAGTGGTCGGTAGGATTGTGGTTGATAGATCGGATCGGAGGAGATTGTATTGGATCAGCGATACGACTGATAGATCGGATCGATGGATGGATCAGTACGACAGATATGCCGCAGGATCGGATCGACAGATCGACCGAGATGAATGTTCAGTGGTTCGATCGGAGAGATTGATCGGTTGAGAAGAATGATCGGTGGTCCGATCGGAGAGACGGATTGGCCGAGAGGAATGAACACCGGTTCGATCGGAGGGACTGATCATCGAGAGGAATTATCGACGATTCGATGGAGTGATCGAATCGACCGATGGTTTGATCGACAACTCTACGAAGAGATCGGATCGACCAATGGTATGATCGACAATTCGATGGTGTGACCAAATCAATCGATGAGATGATCGACGGTTTGTCCAGAGCGATAGAATGTATCAACAGATCGACCGATAAATCAGATCGGTGGAAATACCGATGAAATCAGATCAGCGAGTCCATAGTTCGATTGAGGGAAAAGATCGGCGAACCTATGGCTCGGCCGAAGGAAGGAATCGACGGATCACAAGATGATCGTCGAGAGAAATGGATTGACATGTCCCGGATCGTTGGTGTGAAAGGATCGACGAATCCAAGGATTGAACATGAGAATGATCGGATTGCTGGTTAGCCGAGGGAGAAGGCTCGGTGGATTATCGAGGGATCAGGTATGGAGGAATCAGAGAAACAATGGATTGATCAATGATCGTTAAGTAATCTGATTAGGTTGACGGAAAGTTAACGAAAATGAACAAAAGGAAAAGGTGTTCAGAGAAGCACAAGGATAAGTACAATCGAATACATCCAAGGGTCGCCCATAGGTGCAAGCTCATCGAAAAAGGGTGAAAGCACCGGAGATGGGTAATGAATGTGGTTCACTATACAAGGATCGATCGCGGTCACCTTAATTAATCCATCGTCTTTGGCCGAAGGTGAAACCGATCGAAAATCGGTAAGACCAATGGTGACTTGTTGGGTAAACCAACAGAAAAGTCTACCGTAGAACCGATGGACAAAACGGATGTTGGACCCGCGAACAAACCAAAGCCAACCAACGAATGCGATCATAGGCTAATATACGATGATCTGATGGATGAATCCACAGACCCTTGGTTGTGACAATGATATTGTTCGGATCACATGAATGATTCGGCAAGCCATAGGCTTTACCGACCACCATGGACCGAACATATTAAATAATTATTAAACCGTGGACGGTCGTATAGCTAAACGGCCGGAAGGAACGTACATTTGGAAACACTGATGGACTGGTAAACCGGAAGCTTGATCAGCCACAGTGAAACCAAAGGATACGTACGACCCTCAATCTCTATCGTGGTACTTAGCCTATAGGAATGGTTGATTGTATGACTAAGTAACAAAGAGATTGGTCCATCAATACATTATCGGGTGTGAATCGGTGTACGAATGGAATTGGCAACAAACGGACAAACGTGGAGGATTAACGGATGGATCAAAAAGGAACTAAGATCCGCATATTGGCCAAGGTATGTGAACGAATCTAACTTATTGGTTAATCTAGACGTTTGGGAATTGACCAATGGATTTAGGATAAAAAGTAAATAAAACGACAACGGCGAATTGTGTGAATTAGAGATTTATGAAATTAGTAATCAGGTATAGAAGCGAAAAGGGAAAAAGAATTGAATCCAGCCGATATCCTCAAAATCTTCAACCTTTTTTCGAAAAACGTTTTCTTATATTCTCGATTGTTTGAAATCGAACCAAAAGTAAGAAAATAAAACCAAAAAACTGCTAAGATTGAACGAATTCCAAATATAAAGTACTGAAGAGATGCAATCGAACATGATTTTACAAAGAGAAGCGTTGATTCGGCAAGACAAAACAAAACAAAAAACGACGATTTGAGGAAGGAAGAAAAAGAAGTGTTTTTCTATTTAATCTATTAATAACATCATCAGCTAAAATCTAAACTGATGAGAAAACAAAACAATCTCATTTGTTAGATTAAAAAGAATGACATCAGCAGCTAAAAATATGAGTTTGCTATTATAATTAGATTTAGTTGACTATATAACTAAGGAAAATAATAAATTTACATAAACAAACGCAAACCATACAGCTTTGAACCGTTTGAATCATTCATAGCGTGTCATAAATTCGCAATAATTCAACACGAGAGATTTGGCTGAACAGAAGAAAATAGGGAGCGAGGTATACAAGCCACACGTAGAATGGGTAAACAATTGTATTCTTGGAGTAACCAAGTAATACTGGAGTATCTCTCGTTATATTACATTTTTAAAACGTTTAATAAAACTAAAATCTGTACGGACAAATGGATCGTGTCCCAATCAGATTTCTTGTGCCTGCTTCGGGTCTGGTTTGGGTCCCCTTCTGAATAAGTGGTCGACACTGACTCTGGTTCGAGGGTCCCTCTCTACTCACTGTTTCTTCGCATCAAGGAATGCTAAAAACATTATTTTTTAAAAAACTCTTTAATCTTTTTCTTCTTTAATCACGGTTTTTTGTTTTGCTTTTTAGTGTGTGGCGATTGAAATCAAATTATGGTTCGGTTGATGACGTTAGTGTAGCATATAAGTGAGAGATTACTTGAACTTATGTAATAAAATGTTAAATGATAAAAAAGCACGTAAAAATGTAATTTCAATTTGATCTTATTTTGAATTACATATTCAATTTGTTTTATGAAATATCTCGGTGATGATACTACATTTAATTTAAACGAAATTTATTTGTGCATGACAACTTGAATTTTCTAAATTTGTAGATTGTATCATGGACTATATATATGACTAGGAATGGAACAAGAACTCACGAAATTCTCATTTGAAAGCACAATTCTTACGACAAGTTATTGTGCCCCATTACTGAGCGTTAGTAAATTTTCGAAAAATATTGCACTATTTGAAAGTAACAACTTATTTTTGTTATTTTAGAGTTGGATTCTTACTAACGAAGTCCGAACCTACAAACTTTTTTTGAAAAAACAATAGGCGCACACAAATTTATTTGTTACATTATGGATTGTCATTTTACCCCAAATGTTCCATACAAACAAAAATAGTATATGGTTGATGATATTTTGTTCTCATATTTCAAAACTTTACAAATATAAAATTACATCATAGCCCTTGAAGTTGTACAGAGTTTCTGGTTAGTTTTTACAGCAAAGACGACCAATTAGTTACAAGAGGTGTAAGTGACAAAGTGAGACAACTCATTTTATGCTTCCCTATAAAAAGAAATTCCCCACTGACCCAAACACACACTTCTCCTCTCTCTCTCATCTCATTGGGGACTTATAAATCCTATTACCTCACCATATCCAATAACCACCACACACACAAATAAATATCCAAAATAAATAAATAATAATAATAATATATATATATATTTCTTTCCAAAAATAATCATTAAGAAACCCCCATCATCTTTATAGTATTATTAAATAATAAACCTCTCCCTGAAAATATCTCATCCTTCACCAATCAAAACCTTCTCATGTCTTCTTCTCTCCTCGACATTTGAGGTGGAAAATTACAAATTTTAAATATTCCTTTATTTTTCTTCTTCCCAAGTTTTTTGTTGATCATCTTCTTGTTGATTCATCAACTAGATCTAAGTCTTCTCACAAAGACCTAGTTTTTCCAAGTTTTTACTGTCTTTAAATCATATTTATTCTTCTAAATTTAGCAAAAAGAACACGATTTGCTTTCCATTTCAGTCGTCTTGTCACTCTCTCTCTCTTCTTCAAAGTCACCCTTTTTAGCAAAAATTCTCTCTCCTCCTGCTCCTCTCTCACAAATTTTCTTTCCTTCTGGGTTCTTCATCTTCTCTTTACTTTCTTTTTTAAATCATCTCCCATTCTTGAATCTTGATCTATCAAGAACGATCCCGTTCTTCTTGGTTTTTGGCTCTCTTGCTTTAAAGGGTATTTCTTGTTGTGATGGCGAGAGAAAAGATTCAGATCAGGAAGATCGACAACGCGACGGCGAGACAAGTGACGTTTTCGAAACGAAGAAGAGGGCTTTTCAAAAAAGCTGAAGAACTCTCAGTTCTCTGCGACGCCGATGTCGCTCTCATCATCTTCTCGTCCACCGGAAAGCTCTTCGAGTTCTGTAGCTCCAGGTCTCTCACTCTCTCTCTAACTTCTCTCTCTAAATTACCTCTTTATCTATCTCACTAGATTTCTTAAACTCTTTCAAGGAATCTTGTCTAGATCCAGACAAAAACTTGGGAGTTTAAAGATGTATATATGGGATACAAAGAAGTTTACTGTATCAAACCTTGTTGGACCACTAACTATTTATATTGTTATATTAACGACCATGAATGATGTTGATAAAGTGTATAGTAAACTCTGTATTTAGGAAAAATAAGGTATCTAATTAGGGTAATATTTAAGAAAATGTATATCTTGGTATATGTTTATAAATGCTCTATATTATTTTCCTTGAGTAGCATATATATATCTACAGTATGTATATAGATTTGTGGGATGATATGTGGAAGCCATCAATGGCATATTTATATAGGAATATATGTGGAGACCATCACGTTAGGAATTTAGGAGGTATCTATATATGTGTGGATGTATAAAGCTTTCCCTTTGAAGAAGTAATCAATAAAAATAATATCTATGTTGGAATTTTAATTAGTGTTGGGAAAAGTCATAGACAGGTTTTGGATATGTTATTGATATTGGGAATCTAAAATGACTTATCGTATTAGAAAGATACCATTTTGGATTTTTGACCCACTAGTTATCACTTATCAGTTCAGTTCCTATCTTCGGGGACATGCGCACTCGCATATAATTGTGTATTTGTGTAAATATATATGTAACTAAAAACGATAGTGTTTAACATGAAATGATGTTTATGTTTGGGATAAAATCTGTTTTGTGGATTAGGTTTTGTATCTTTTGATTTTAGATTTTGGGTACATTGTCAATATCAACAGTATAACTGTTTATAGCATACATAATAAAAGATCATCAACAGTCTTATATAATAAGAAGTTTATTGGAATGTGTTTCCATTATATAATGAAGCATGAAGGAAGTCTTAGAGAGGCATAACTTGCAGTCAAAGAACTTGGAGAAGCTTGATCAGCCATCTCTTGAGTTACAGGTTAGCATTTTGCTCCCTTGAATTACCAATATTTTTTAGATTTCTGTATACTCATGTACACAAATTTGATCAAGAATCTCTAAGACATTGTATTAATAGCCACAAAGCATTATATTATTGCATACGATTAGTTTTTTTTTTTTTGTTTGGTCAACCATATTATTGCATACGATTAATATTACTGCATACGATTATTGCATACGATTAGTTAGATAACATTTAACATAAGAAAATACTCGATCCATGTTAGTAGTCATGAATGGATGCGAGCTTTCTAAGGATAAGCATGTAGAATAGTCATGTGTAGAGATTTGAGCTTTAGATCATTATGGATTTTATTAAGAACTTAATTCAATGTTTATCTGTTAGCTGGTTGAGAACAGTGATCACGCCCGAATGAGTAAAGAAATTGCGGACAAGAGCCACCGCCTAAGGTACATACATATATATGTATATTCTGTGAATTTTTGAAGTAACTATCATTTTCTAACTATATGTGTTTATATGTTCATATAAATAGGCAAATGAGAGGAGAGGAACTTCAAGGACTTAACATTGAAGAGCTGCAACAGCTAGAGAAGGCCCTCGAAGCTGGTTTGACTCGCGTGATTGAAACAAAGGTTGTTAAAGAAATTACTTGATACCGTGTTTAAGATTTCTCTAAGCTTACGACTATGTGACATACTATTACGAGTTGTTGCTTGTCATTTCAGAGTGACAAGATTATGAATGAGATCAGCGAACTTCAAAGAAAGGTAACAATCAAAATAACGTTTAATTTTTACATATTGATTTCATATAATTTTGGCAATTCCGGAAGTAATTTTTCTTTTCCTTTTTTTTGTGTGTTTAGGGAATGCAATTGATGGATGAAAACAATCGGTTGAGGCAGCAAGTAAGCATCTTACACTGTCTTTAACACATCCTGCTTTTGTTTGTCTACAGTTCACACGCACCCGCATTTGAACTCGTTTATGAATTACTAAGCTAAGACCCCGGTCGTCTATATAACGCATATTTTTTATCGTACTTTGAGATAAACGAGTAAACTTAGGTGATTAGCGCGGTTAAAAATGTCTTTAAATCTACTGGTAAACATGTAGCTTGATAGTCCCTAGGGTTCTAAAGGTATTTGAGTGTGCATGGTTTTGGTTCCTTTTTTTTTTTTGTGTTTTCTTATTGTTTTTTGGTTTTATGAAATATGGAAAGGGAAATTAATCTAATTCTTGTTTTATTCATTTTGATATGGTTTGGTTGAGACTTCATGTCAAGATTTACTCAACACGCAATTAGTAGATCTATAGAGAAAACCAAGACACATGGTCTCTTTAAAAAAAAAAACACAAAATGCATATAATTAGAAAATTTATTAATTCTTTTTTTGTGTTTTCTCTTTTCCCGTCTTGATTTTTGCAGGGAACTCAACTAACGGAAGAGAACGAGCGATTTGGCATGCAAGTACGTTGTTTGATATACTTTTCGATTATTTCGAATTTTGCAAATTTTTTTTTTTTTTTTTTTTGGTTTAGTATTAAATTTGGAATGTTTGTTTCGTTACGGTGTAGATATGTAATAATGTGCATGAATCCGGTGTTGATGAATCGGAGAACGTCGCCGTGTACGAGGAAGGACACTCGTCAGAGTCTATTACTAACGCAGGAAACTCCACTGGAGCTCCTGTTGACTCCGAGAGCTCTGATACTTCCCTTAGGCTCGGGTAATCAATAATCACCTTTTCGTTTTCTCGTTTTCGCGTTTAATAATGTTAAATGATTTTCTAAAAATAATATATAAGATAAAGAGTATATGCACTAAATGACCATATGTTGGCAATGCAAAAGATTGACGACAAAATCGTGAATAAGTTGGTTCATATATGACATATTTGTTTTTAATTAGTATGTTATTTTATTATGATTATAAAATATTTTACATGATATCATGCTATTTGTTAAAATTACCTTCATAAAACACACCACTTATTCAATATTCATGGTTTGCGATTTTATATTTTCTTAAATTTTTTGCCCCAAATAAAATTATCTACCTAACTTTTTGCTTCAACTTTTGGTGTTGTGCAGCTTACCGTATGGTGGTTAGAGATGGAACAATACAAAGAAGTTGATGAAGTGAGGAGAGTAATGTAAATCTTTTTAACTCGGTAATAACAAGAGAGATAATGTCTAATTAGTAAATTCTCATATGTTTGTTGTAAGTTTCTGTCTGCAGAAGAGGCTTTCCTTTCTATGATTTTTACTATATATTTTCTCTCTTCACTGCATTTCTGGTTTCTGACGTTTGTCACAACCAAACTGTATCGACATGGAAAGTTAGAATATAAAATATCTACAAGAAAACCTGTATTTTTTGACAACCATTTGTGACATTTTTTTTAGTCATAAATTTTAGCGACACCTTCGTGACTATTATGTGACGTATTTACGATTCCAACAAAAAGAGTCGCAAAATCGTCGCTACTATACGACTGTTAAACATTGTCGTCCATTCGTCGCATATTAGCGACTAATTTCTGACTTTTTTACGAGGTAATACATTCAGTCGCAAAACAGTGGCAATTTAAGACGAAAAAAAGACTCCTTTTTTAATCATAAAGATGAGTCGCAAAGTAGTCTCAAATTTGTGACTGTTTTGCAACTTACATTTGCAAGCACATTGTAGTAGCAAAGTAGTCGGTAGAAATAGTTAGTAGAACGTTGAAAATATGGGAGGTAGGTGTACTGAACTTTTGCGACCATTTTATTGCAGTCACGAAAGAGTCACAAATAAGTCACAAATATGTCACAAAATTTTTTTATATATACCAACTGCTCTCCCAGCGCTTGAGGTTTCCGAAATCCATTTACCTTGCTTCAAAAAAATTTTCCAGCGAGTAAAAAAAAAAAAAAAAACGTGAAAGAAAAATAGAAGAAGAAAACAATGTGGAATTCACGAGAGTGGATGTATAATAGGATCGATCCTGACACTAATCATATCTCCACAAAATATTTGGCGGGAGTGGAGCAGTTCTTGAGTTTTGCAAGTAGTCAGGCTATTGCACATAGTAGTAGAGGTAGGTTTTACTGTCCTTGTGTTAAGTGTAAGAATTCGAAGCTGTTACAAGCAATGACAATTTCAAATCATTTGCATAGTAGAGGATTTATGCCTGAATATTATGTATGGTCTGAGCATGGTGAAGATTATGATGTGGTTGGAGTATGATCGAGTACCCATTATGCTAATGTAGATTATACTAGCGGTTCTCAGCCAATAGTTGATGGAGGAAATGTATATGCTGGGATGGTGAATGATGCATTTCATGGTTCTGTACCATTTAACGAGCATCAACATGAACATGATCAAAGTGGATATGATCGTGTTTATGAAGAACCTACCCAAGAGGCAAAACGGTTTTATGACATGTTAGATGCTGCAAGTACTCCACTTTATGATGGATGTCAGGATGGTCAATCAAAATTATCGTTGGCTGCTCGATTCATTAACATAAAGGTAGATCATAATTTGTCTGAAACCTGCATGGACTCATGGGCTGAACTGTTTACGGAGTATTTACCAGAGGATAATCAGGCAACCGGTTCATACTACGAGACCGAGACTTTGATGCGAAAGATAGGATTGTCTTACCATACATTTGATGTATGTATAGATAATTGTATGTTATTCTGGAAAGAATATGAGAAGTTGGAGCATTGCAATTTTTGTGGTAAATCAAGGTACAAGGCTAGTGAGGGAAGAACTAGAATACCTTTTAGTCGTATGTGGTATTTACCTATTACTGATAGATTGAAGAGAATGTACCAATCATAGAAGACTGCATCATCGATGAGATGGCATGCTGAGCATGATTCAGAAGATGGGGTAATGTATCATCCATCTGATGCGGCTGAGTGGAAGAATTTCCAACAATTGCATCCTAGATTTGCAGAAGAAACACGAAACGTATATCTTGGATTATGTACAGACGGTTTTAATCCATTTGACATGTCCAAAAATCATTCGTTGTGGCCTGTGATATTGACTCCATACAACCTACCTCCTGGTATGTGCATGAGTAGTGAGTATTTGTTTCTGACAGTTTTGAATTCAGGACCAAATCATCCACGAGCTAGTCTTGATGTTTTCCTCCAACCACTGATCGATTAAAGGAGTTATGGTATAACGGAGTTGATGCATATGATGTGTCATTAGATCAAAACTTTAATCTGAAAGCTGTCCTTTTATGGACTATTAGCGATTTTCCGGCATATGGTATGTTGTCAGGATGAACAACTTATGGAAGATTATCGTGTCCCATTTGTATGGATGATACATATACTTTTCAATTACCGGCTAGTAGGAAGACATGTTGGTTTGACTGTCACAGGAGATTTCTGCCTGTAAATCATCCACTGCGAAAGAATAAAAAATTTTTTTTGAAGGGAAAGCATGCTTTGAACGACTATCCACCGCCATCTCTAAGTGGAGAAGTTATATATCAGCGTATAAGGCAAGCTCAAGCACCTAAAACATCTGTGTGTGGTGGAAATGGTCATGAAAATAAAATGGACGGCTATGAAAACTGGCATAATTGGCATAAATAAAGCATATTTTGGGAGTTACCATACTGGGCGGATCTGATGCTACGACACAATCTTGATGTGATGCATATCGAGAAGAATGTGCACGATAACATCATGTATACTGTTATGAATGCCAAAGACAAATCAAAAGACACAGTGAAGTCAAGATTAGACATTGAAAGATTTTGCTCTCGGAAAGATTTGCATGTTGATGACGGAGGGAGAACTCCATTTCCTATTTGGAGATTGACTCCAAAAGCGAAAGAATGCCTACTACAATGGGTTAAACATGAGGTTAAGTTTCCAGACGGTTATATTGCAGATTTAGCTAGTTGTGCAGACGTCAATGGTGGAAAGTTCTCGGGAATGAAAAGTCATGATTGCCATGTATTTATGGAACGGTTGATTCCGTTTATCTTTGCAGAACTTCTACCGCGTAATGTGCACCTTGCAGTATCAGGTATATATTAGATAACGATCTAATGTTAGTTATTTCTGAATTTTTTTATTGTTGATAATATTGGTATAACACTAGATATAATGTTTTAACTTTGTAGGGATTAGAGCATTTTTCCGTGACTTATGTAGTAGATTATTGGATCAACCCCGTCTGGCTCTTCTGAAAGAGAACGTTGTCATGATTTTGTGTAACTTGGAAAAAATCTTCCCACCTGCTTTTTTTGATGTGATGGAGCACTTACCAATACACCTACCATACGAAGCATAGCTCGGTGGTCCTGTGCAATACAGGTGGATGTATCCTTTTGAACGGTTTTTCAAACATCTAAAAGGCAAGGCGAAGAACAAAAGATATCCAGCGGGATCAATAGTTCAATCATACATAAATGATGAGATATCCTATTTCTCAGAACATTATTTCGCTTCCCACTTATCTACAGCCAGAAGAAGAAGGTATAACTTCATTTGTAATTAAGTAAATTCAGCATTCGCTTCAATAACTTTTTATGATGGTAAAATAAATATAATTTTCAGGGTAAATCGATATGATGAAGGTGAAGTACCCGTATATCCTATACCGGTACCAGAGATGTTCACTCAAGTGGGTCGTCCAAGTGGAAAATGTAGTGAATTTTGGTTAAGCGAGAAGGAGTACAAATGTGCACATGCATATGTTTTGCGCAATTGTGATTATTTTCGTCCACTTGAGAGGTACTCATGTGCTTCATTAACTTACTTGTTGATTTATTTGTTATTTGGTTTAGTTTGATAAATCTGATATACTTTGGTGAAATGAAGATTATTGGAGGCGCATATTCGATATGGTGATCCAGAACTTTCTGATGACGAGGTCATTTCGAAAAGAGAAGAAGATTTTCCTACATGGATTCGACAATATGTATGTATTTACTATCATATATTAATTATTTTTATTCACACGTATATATATGTATAATGAATTCGATTATATACTTGCATAGGTTTCTACAAGTTCAGAAAGTTTTCCTCCTTGGGTCCATGAGCTAGTTGAAGGTCCTGAAAATAAAGTCAAGTCGTGGCCTATGTATTTTACTAGAGGTTATTTGTTTCACACGAAGGCACTCGCATGCGAGATGGAGGCATTGTTGACGTGCTACCATCAAAGAAATATCAAAATTACGAACCATTCATTTTAGGTATTGTTCTGTTTTTACCTAAGAATATATATATATATATATATATATATGTAAATATAAATATTTCTTCTTTAAAGCTGACCAAGTTTCAATTATATACACATGTAGGTTCTCAAGCTAACCAAGTTTGTTATCTTTCATACCCAAATACTAAACAACCTCGGCAAATTTGGCACACGGTTCTAAAAGTCAATCCAAGGCATGCTGTTCAAGGAAGATTTAGCGACAATAAACTTGTTATATTGCAACAAACAGTTGCTGATGGAATAACGGATCCAATTGAGGATATCTTAATTGATAGTTTGATAGACACAAATCATCCCGTTGAGACCATAGATTTTGAAATCGAGGACGCTGAACCAGAAGACGAATTTCGATGTAATGAATCATCTTCGGATGATGAAGATGAGGAATCACAATAATTATATGATGTTTAGATTTGAATTTGAATAATGATATTATTTTTTTTTTTTGAAATTTGAATTTGAATAATTCGATTATTATAATCTTGTAATTTTTAATAATCATGTTTCTGTTTTAGAATTTTACTTAGGTAGCCTCTGTTTTTAAGACGTCGCAAAAGAGTCTAAAAAATGTCCCCTAATTTGCGACGAATGAGCGTCACAATTTAGAAATACAAGATTTGTTTTTGACTGTCCCATTTCGGTCACAAGATACCCACTACTTTGCGACGAATGAGCGACTAATACCTGATTTTGTGACCTATTTGCAACCTTTTAGTTACTCCTACATTTTGGTTTTCCCAATTTCAAAATTTTACTATTGCGATAATGTTAGGTTTTAAGTTTCTACATATATTTGAACTACTAAATACGCTAAATCTTAATAATATAACATATAAGTTCATATTATAAATATATGAGTGTATATTACATATGATGTGTTATGTGTTACATGTATTATACTTACAATATTTTTCAAAGTTGTAAAATTTCATAATTTGCTTTCTAATATATTTGTTTCCTCTTTAAACATCTTATTAAGAATTTAGAATTTGTATATGAATGATTATAGCTCAAATTTGTATATTTTTGTGGATCAAAATCTAAATAAATTTGTGACTACTGTTATAGCGTCACAATATTGTTACAATTTGCGACAATTTTGCAACTATGTTTATCTTTTTGTGATTAATTAGCGACTAACAAGAATTGCAACTGATTTGCGACGGATGCAAATTTCAGAAAATTATTTTGGCGTTTTGGTGAATTATTATGCGGTCATTTTTTCCCCCCTAATCTAAATTGTTTTGGCGACAAAACCAAGATTCCCTAAAATCCCTAATTTCCTAAAATCCCTAATCTCACCAAACACCTCTTCTCTCAAATCCCTAATCTCTAAAATCCTTCGTTTATTCTCTCAAATCTTCGCTTCTTCTCATAAATCACCAAACGCTTCTTCTCTAAAATCCTTAATCTCTCACTCTCTCGAATCCTAACTCTCTCGAATCCTAACTCTCTCGCCTCCTCACCCTCTCGATTCCTCACTCAATCGAAACCTTCTCTCTCGATTCCGTTTATTTCATACCCATCTCTAAATCTATTTTCCAATGCCGAACAAAGGAAAAGGTGTTCGATGTCGCGGTGGTAGATCTGGCGCCGTTGGTAGACCAAAGGTCGTTGGTGCGTCTTCTCACTCCTCCAACCCGTCATCCTCTTACGAGACGGCATCGGTATCTAGGACTCTCCCGTCTCAATACCCATCAAATACACAACAACAACACCCGCCGGTTCAGCCACAGCAGCAAGCGCCTCCGTACCAGCAACAACAACCGCCGCAACAACAACCATCGTACCAGAATCCCCACCTACAACAGCAACGGTACCCGATTCTCCACCCACAACAGCTACCGAACCATCAATCCCCGCCTCAGAATCCGGAGGATCAACAGCAGGCGCCACAGAATACAGAGCAAGAACCATTGCAAGACCACCAAACCCTGTTAGATGATTTACTGCTTCTTCCAGGACGCCAACATCTACCCCTCTTGAGTCAGTACCCTATCCCCGACGTTGAGACGATATGGTGAGTCAGTATTTCTTTTTCTTTTTTTGTTATGAGACATTTTCAATTTCTGTTCTTGATCTAAAACGATTTCCCATGAATTAGCTTCAATATTTATCTCGGATTGTTGATTGTTTCGGGTAGTCATGATAGATTGTTGATTGTTTCCCTTGATGGATAGAATCAGTTTATTTTAACGGAGCTGGATTGTTGATTGTTTCGGGTAGTCATGATAGACACTCATTGATTATACTTGTTGCTACTCTCGATAGAGTGAAATCTATGAATGAAATCTGGTTATGAATTGAAGAGTGTAGCTATATTGGTTTCAGTTGATAGAGTGAAATGTGTTTTGTCTTTGATGAGTTCTTGCATTTGTGTTATCTCTTGATCTATTGGGCTAGTCTTAACCTCTTCTTATATACTTCAAATAGGTTTGGACGGGACAAAGGAAAACTGTCTCGAGTCATAAGTGGAATAATTCGACGGAAGTTTGATGGACCTTACTACAGCTGGAAGGTTACACCTATAGGTATTCAAGAACGATACTTCAGAACTTTTACGGTAATATCATACACAACATTTATTTTTTTATAACAACATTTGAATGATTAGAATCATTCAAACTTAACCATATTATAATCTGGTTTTTGTAGAGGAAGTTCAACTGGGACAGTGGGATTACCGAGCTGGTGAAAGAAAATTTTCTGAGGGTCGCCAAAAGAAGGATGAAGGGAATCGTGAGCCAGGCAAATAACAATGGTGTGAGACCAGTTTGGATTGCCCCAACGCTCTGGGATGAAATGATGGAGTATTGGAACACTCCAGAAGTTATGGAAAAGAGCAGTACTGCATCCCATTCCCGCAACTCTGATCGTGGTGGTCTTGGAGTCCACAAACACTTATCGGGAAAGAAATCCTACTTGCAAGTACAACAAGAGTTGGTAAGAAATTTGTACTAAACATTATTGTCTTTTTCTGAGCATAAGTACTAATATGTTTTTCTATCATTATAGGAGGAGAAATTGGGGCGTCCTGTAGCACTTGGAGAAGTTTTTATGGAAACACATACAAGGGCAGATGGAAGCTTTGTTGATCAAAAGGCTAAACAAGTAGCTGAGGCGTATGAGAAGAACTTAGAAGATACATTGAGTCAGCTGGATGTCGATGGTCCTCACACTTCAGACCATTCTTCTCAACAATCTACTCAACGGACCCTCACCATTCAAGAAAAAGATGACATATTTCTCAAGGTATACTCGACTTTCTTTTGCTAATGTTGATTATCTGCTTTTGCTAATAATTGTTGTCTTGTTTTGCTGTTTTTGGTCTTGTTGTTTGTTGCTGAGCATCAGTCTGATTTTTATGTTTCTGGTCTTTATCTGTTTCTGGTCTTGTTGTTTGTTGCTGAGCATTAGTCTGAAAATTCAGTTTCTGGTCTTGTTATCTCTTGCTGAGCATTAGTCCGAATATTATACTTGCTGTTGTTGTTTTGCTGAGCATGATTGTTAGCTTTTTCTGCTTCGTTTTTTGACTTTGGTTTTGCTGAGCATTAACACTGTCTGTTTAATTATAATTGGTTTCGCAACATCTTTTTTTGGTGTTTAGTGTACTGTCAAAGATGACAAGGGAACATCTATGGTCTTGGTCTACTTGCTGAGACGATAAACAAAAGGAAGAGGAAAGAAAGTTACGCAAGCTCTTTGTCATTCTTAGACTTGCAAGAACAACTTGAAGCTGCTACTCTTAAGCTCGCTAAAGTTGATGAAGAGAATGCAAGACGTGATGAGGAGCGACGCAACGATCAAAATCGTATAGCAAACTTGGAGATGCCAATCTCTTACATGAAGAACACTGATCCTGGGTTTGCAAATTTTATGGCTACTGCCACCTCTCCAGCTCCTCAGCCACCAGTCACTACAGCAGCAAATCCAACAACCAATCCAATAGCCAATGCCACAGCCAATGCAACCACAAGCCCCATATCAAACACTTCTTCATCCTCTCCCTTGTCTTGAAACCTTTTATGTATTATGATAGTTTTTTGGTTACTCTTTAAGACTTATATGTATGTTTTCAGGTTTGGTAATAAAATCAAATTCGGTTTAAAATCAATTTTTTGTTTTTTTTGGCGATTCAGATAAAGCGTCACAACATGGTTGTTAAAATCTCACTTCTTTGTGACTTTTTTGTGACTACATACAAAAACGTTGCAAAGTGGTTGCTAATATGTGACGAATTTCTGACTAATTTCAGATTGTTTTGTTTCTTCCATAAATTCGTCGCTACAATAGTAGTCTCAAAAACGTTGCAAATCTACAACCAAACATATCGTCATAAATAAGTCTCTATAATGCGACTCTAAACATTTGTCACAAAATAGTCGCTAACACTAATAGTCCCTATTTAGTCGCTAATATAAGGAGTCTCAAAATACGACTACAATAGTAAGTCTTAATGTAGTCGCTAATTTGCGACGCGTTTTGGTTCTCACAAATCGGTCGCAAATTTGCGACTACTTTGTCACGACTACAATTTGCGACGATTTTTTAGCGACGGTTTCTCTTAGTCTCTAATTAGTCTTAAATAGCGACTTTGTGACTCTTTTGTGACGAATTTTATGGTCACAAAATGCAGGTTTTCTTGTAGTGTATTGTGGAATTTGAAAATGCGTTTCTTGCAACAACGAGTTGATGGCAGCATGAGTTTGCATTTAAAATTTCATCAAACGTTTGAAGAGTGTGAGCAAGCTAGAAGCTGACGTGTCATGGTAAGGAAGCGAGGAGCTGACGTGTCATGAAGATAAGTGTGGATTTAGTGTGGAGATTCAAAAAATATTTTCTGGATCAAGTTTTGGAAAAGATAAACTTGATGAGCAAGTTTATTCATTTTGTGAAGATTTGGTGAAGATGTTTAGTAGTAGGGTTTTTGCGGCAATATAAATAGACTAGGTGTTGGCCACGAGCCACCTTGAACACTCTAAGCTATTGTTAAGTTGTAAACTTCGAAGCCACAAGAAAAAAAGCTCACAAGGTGTGTTCTCAATTTTCTGTGTGTTTCACGGACGGGTGAATAGATCGCAGGGAATTGCTGATTCTCTTTGTGTGACACGGACGGATGACTAGATCGAAGAAAGTTAACCTTGAGGCTTGTTTTAGTCGGGTTCAATCCTATTGAACGGGATAGGTTGAGTAATTCTGAATAAGTGTAACTATTTAAATGTTGTAAAAATACACTAATAATAAAACAATTATATAAGCGTTGACTTGACACGTTTTAAGTAGCATCAGTGCGTTGTGTTACCCTCAATACCTCTTCAATTGGTATCAGAGCAGACACCTGCTAAAGAATTGGTTTATTCTTCAAATAGGTGAGATCTTGCGACGAGGTATGGAGTACCCAAAACAGTACGTTGCTGTGAGCAAACCGCTGAAGTTTGACGCTGAACAATATGGCAATTGGAAGGTGAATATGAGACAGATGATTCAGAGTATTGATATGGAAGCTTGGTTCGCTGTAGAAGATGGGTGGACACATCCAACAAGTAAGAACGAGAAAGGGGAAAGTGTACCAAAGCCCAAGAAGTCGTGGACTGCTGATGAGAAAACAGAGGCCAGGCACAACTCCAAAGCATTGTCAGCTATTTTTAGGTCCTTGCCAATGAATTAGTTTACAAGGGTGCACGTCTGCAAAAGAAGCACAAGATATTTTGGAGGTTTCTTTTGAAGGAACCAGCAGTGTGAAGCGGACAAGAATTGATATGCTGGCGTCTGAGTTTGAAAACTTGACCATAGGAGATGGTGAGTCCATTGATGACTTCAGCAGTAAGCTGAGTTCTCTTCGTCAGGAAGCTATAGTGCTAGGAGGATGTACAAAGACAAGAAACTTGTCAAGATGTTTCTAAGGAGTTTGCCGCCAAAATTTCAGTCCCACAAATCTGCTATTGAAGTTGCTTTGAATTCTGATGAACTGAAGTTTGATCATGTTGTGAGAGTGATGCAGGAGTATGAGTTGCAGCTGAAGAAGAAAAAAAAAACTTCAAGAAAGGGAATTGCTCTGGTAGCTGATGAAAATCAGACAAGTGATCTGGAAGACAAGGTGGGTCTGATTGTCAGAAAGTACTTCAAGAGAATGGAGAGAGGTCAGCGCAAAAACAAATCTACACATGCCATACCTAATGCATAGAAGGAAAACGTAAAGTCGGAAAATAGTGTGCTGAGTGTGAAGGTATTTTAAGTCTGATTGTCCAATGATATGCTCAAATTTACCCTATAACTACTCTCTCAAATTAAGAGATCAATGCAGTACTTAGAGATCGAATCCACAAGGACTAAAGTTCACGCAATAGATTAGCAGTTTGGAAATATAGCTAAATGACAAATGATAAAAAGTAAAACTAACAAAGCAAAAATTAAATGTCGTAAATTCAATGAAGAAAAAAGCTAGACTTAGGGAAATTCTTCAGGAATTCAGAATTGCAAATAGATAAATAGAATAGGATTTAATTAAGAACCGTTCTTGAACTCAAAACACAAACTTCAAATCAATCAACTTTCGTTGCAGAGATTATCTATGTCTAAAACAGTGAATTCCAAATTTCTTTGCGAATTCAAGAATCAAAACATGCATTAAATTCAAGTTTGATATGTTCACAAAATCCCTAAATCAAATGTCTTTACAGATAGGTATTTTGCTCATCAAAGTTTAATTCAGAAAATTGATAACACTTTGGTATCTACCAATTGTCCTATGACCTAAATTCCAGGTGATCAAGCTAGAACTAACATTAATCTCAATCTAAATGAAAAACCATATGATTATCCTAACAAATCTATCTAATTTAACAATTTATCCTAACCCTAGAAAAACCCTAAATCTAACACGTGGATTACTCTGACATAATTAATGAAACACAAATCATGAATGAAATAAATTGCATTAAGATATTAAATAAGAAACAAGGGAGTTCGAAATCTTCTCTCTACAACGAGTTCTGATCTATCTCTCCCAAAAGCTCTGTGAAAACTAGAATAAGGATAATGCAAAAAAAGTGTCTTTCAAAAACTCTAAAAACAACTAATTATACTCCAAAATACGTCAAGGACTTGTCTTGCAATTAGGGAAAACTTCTGCGCTAATATGCAATTCTTCAAAAGTCTTTAAAAACTCGTGTGAAACATGTGATCGCGACCAGTGTCGAGCGACACTAAGAGGCAGTGTCGATCGACACCAACACCCATTATGGTCTCCGAGTTGCTCTTCTCAGCTACAGAACGCCAAATGCTTCCAAATCTCCCAAAATGCTCCAACTAAGTCCAAAATGTACCTGAACCTGCAATGACTCTAAAATACTCGAAAGACACTAAAAAGACTCTAAAACAAGACTAATATCATCGTTAAAAATCGTAAAAACCATGATATATCAACTCCCCCAGACTTAGCCTTTGCTTGCCCTCAAGCAAAACAAAAACTTAACCTGTGAAAGAAGTTTGAAAATCGTGGAAACTCTCTCTCTCTTTAAACTATTGCATTGACCATTTAAACCATAATCCATATGCTTAGCAGACTAATCCAAATTGAACCACCATGTACTTCTCTGTAGACATTTCAATACCCCAAATTTAACCCACAACTTCGCAACATTCTCCACAGCCTTCATCGCTGGGTCTCATCAATGAAATCAGTGCCAAGAACCTTCTAGACTCATTCCCGTGCAATACCATGACAAACCAACCAAACATTTTTTGGTACTCTTTCTCTCCCTAAACTTATTCTTTTCTCAACATCTTTTGTGTTGTGTTTCTTTTTATCAAAAGTGTAGGCGAATAATGGTATCACAGGAAATTTTTCTTAACTCGCTTCCAACTTTCGTGTGATCATTCCTTTCAAAGTAAAAAAATGGGGTCATTGGAAATTTTCCTATCCCTTTACTTAAAAGAAAGTCATCTCATCTTTTTTGCTCTTTTGTTTTTCTATTTTTTTTTTTCGAATAATGGAGAGGAGTACCATCACTTTTGCATTCAGGTTTTTGTTTGTCAGGTAGGAAGGAGGAGTCAAGCCCTATAAACACCAGTTGCATTGATGAAGTAAAAAGAAGAGCTCAGAAATTAGCTCCGGCTGTAGTGGATTCTGTTGCGAAGTATGGATCGCTCTGGGTCATCGATCAGTCTTTGGATTTTCCATTAGTCGGAGTTGAACTAAATCTGCAGCATTAATCACTCAGGCAAATAGACTAAGAAGAGAGGTCGTTATTTTCTAACCAAGGTTTTGACTCAATAAAACGAATAAGACTGACACGACTGACTCTCAAAAACAAACACAACGTCAGCATCTACCTCTCCCAGACGTAGGTAACACTGTCCCCAGTGGTACCAAATCCAAGTTTGGTGAAATAAATAATTAAAAATGGAACCGAGTGGAAGAATGAAGATCCAAAAATAACTTGTGGTCGGTGTCGATCGACACCAGTAGGTGGTGTTGATCGTCACCATGAGTTAGTGGCGAGAGCGTGTTGAATGGTGTGTCGGTGTCGATCGACACTACAGGTAAGTGTCGATCGACACTCTGCCTATAAGCAGAGACGATTTCTAGCAAGAAAAATTGAATTATCGATCTACATCCAAAGAACATTGTAAACACGCACACACAGATTAAAAGCAGTGACATAAACATCATGAATTCATACAAGTTCCAAATAGAAGCTAACAAAGTGACTCAAAAAAAAACAAAAAAGACAAAAGAAAAAGAAAAATAAGAGAAAAGAAAAATGAACCATGATAAACCGAGGAGCTAATCCTCATATGTAGCCTCGTCTTCTGAAGCGGAAGTATTGAGCTGTTGGCGAGAGGGAGCAGAACGACGGGTCAATGGGCGAACGCATCCACAGTGAGACAACCGAGCAATCGCCTGCCAAATACTCTGGAAGCTATCAGCCACATAGCGCTGAAAATCTGCAGTCGCTATAGGTATCGCTGGGATCGGAGGAAGCTCAAGTGATGGACCTCCAGCAAGCTCTGAAATAGGAGCTTCCTCTGCAGATGAGGATCCAGAGCGTGAAGAACTACCCTTACGGACTCGAGAAGGTGGGGCTGAGGTCAGGAGGCGGGGATCAGGCTGAAAACTAAGTCACAACGGGTCGTCCGTGATGGTTGTAAGCGCTCGCTGAGGCAGCTGGATCATACACGGTCCCGAAGAGTCGCTGAATGCCTGGTAACAATACTGCAGCTCTCTGTAACCATCCCAAAATGCCTAAAGATAAGTGTCAGGAGGTTACCTACACTCTCAACCTTAGTACCACGACCTGAGAATGGCTTAGTCTTCAACGAGACTAAATGGTGTGCAAACACAGTACCTAAGTTAACATTATCATCCAGCTCAGGCCACTCAAAACCCTCAACACAGAGATCAAAAAATAGTGTAGTAAAGCAAAACCAACTCAGACAATCTCATTTTTCTAGGTTCCATCTTGCATAATATGGTGTTCCCAAGGAAGCGAATGACATAAATCAAAACAGGATGGCGAACATCAGACTGCGTCGATGTCTTGGAATCATAGCGCCCATTCCCAAAATAAGACCAGAAGGCCTGTGCATCGTAGAAAACAGTGGGAAGCGCGATCCCTGTTGGGTCGCTCTGAAAATCATACAAGCTGCAGAGATCACGCAGGGAAATATGATATCGCACACCTCGAATCAAAAAAGTGAGAGTACCTTTCTGAGCGTTCTTGACGACCTCGTTGCTGTAGTAGACTCGAGCAGTGGCCAAGAACTGGCGAACCAAGTCAGGAAACAAGTCGTAATGCTTGGTCGCTATCGTGCCCAACCCTATCTTCCTCAGAAGCCACAGAACATCTTCCCGAATACCCATTCTCCTCAAAGCAACCATATCTGCAAGCCGAGTGGGTCTAATCTCAACGCCCAACCAAGCATTGTAGAACAATGTATCGTACTCATCCCAATCCTCTGAGATTTTGCTGTAAACACACTCATCACTTTCAATCTCCTCTTTTGGGGATTTTTCCCAAACCCATTGTGAAATGATTCTTCGACCTTCTAGTCTTGGCCATGGAGGACGAGATTGAAGAGCTATCTGTGGTAAGGGAGGATGCAGCGGCGACGGCGTGATAGTGGAGGCTGCAGCGAGCGGCTGGCGAGAGGAAAAAGCCTCGCCATCAGACCCATTTCGCTTCCTACGCGACGACATGAGCACAAATCGAGCAAAATGGAGGTCAGAATCGGGTAGAGCGTGAGATTCCGATGAGTTTAGCACCTGAAATCAACAAAATCGCCCAAGAATCACAAAAGTTAGAGTGGATTGAAGTTTGGTTCGATTTCGGGTTATGACGCTCGACACGTTCTAGGGTTATAAACTAATGGTGTCGAGTGACACCAATGGCTAGTGTCGATCGACACCAAGACGATGGTTCGATAAAACTTTTTTTTTTTTAGTTCGAATGAATTAATGAATATAAACTGAATGAATGAAAATAAAAATAGATATGATACAGTATTACCACAGTGGGTTGCCTCCCACTAAGCGCTTGTTTTGTGTCATTAGCTTGACTTGGCAGCGAATTAAGCAGAGGGTGCATCCTCCAAACGGATGATGTGTCCGTCTGGGATTTCGGCCTTCGCCCAGTATTGTTTCACCCTTTCTCCATTCACAGTAAACTCCTTGCCGTCAGAGTTCAGTAGGACAACAGCACCATATGGTCGAACCTCCTTGATGGTGAAAGGACCTGACCAACAAGAACATAATTTTCTAGGAAACAATTGTAAACGAGAGTTGTACAAAAGTACTTGGTCATTGGGTGGGAAGTTTCGGGAGATGATCCTTTTATCATGATATACCTTTGTTCTCTCCTTATACAACTTAGAGTTCTTGTAGGCGTGGAACCTGATCTCATCCAACTCATTTAGTTGAACCAACCTCTTTTCTGCAGCAGACCTGATGTCGAAATTTATCATCTTTACAGCCCAAGCTACTTTGTGTTCTAGTTCCACTGGAAGGTGACAAGTTTTCCCATAAACAGATGAAACGGTGTAGTGCCCAGTGGAGTTTTGAAAGATGTCCTGTAAGACCAGAGTGCATCATCTAACTTTGTAGACCAATCCTTCCTTGTCTTGCTCACTGTCTTTTCCAGAATCTCCTTAATCTGCTTGTTGGACACTTCCACCTGCCCACTTCTCTGAGGATGATAAGGAGTAGCAACGCGATGATGTACCCCATGCTTTTGCAGCAGCTTCTTAAAGACCCTATTGATGAAATGTGAACCACCATCACTAATCACAAGTCGAAGAACTCCAAAGCAAGAAAAGATGATGGACTTAAACAGCTTAAGAACCACCGCGAATCATTCTTTGGGCTAGCAATTGCTTCGACCCACTTTGACACGTAATCCACAGCAACCAGAATGTACTTATTCCCGAAAGATGAGGGCAAATGACCCATAAAATCAATGCCCCAGCAATCAAAGATTTCAACCTCTAGGATGAAGTTTTGTGGCATCTCGTGTCTTTTGCTGATCTTTCCTCTGCGCTGACAAACATCACATGTGAATATGAATGCGTGAACATCCTTGAACATTGTAGGCAACCAAAAGCCTGCTTGAAGAACTTTAGACACTATCTTAAAAGTAGCAAAGTGGCCCGCGTATTCAGACCCGTGACAGTGAAACAACACATCCAAAACTTCAGATTTCACAATGCATCTTCTGTAAACACCGTCAGAACAATGCTTATACAGGTAAGGCTCATCCCAGTAAAATGGCCTAAGTTCTCTCACGAACTTCTTCTTAGCATATCCCTTGAAGTTATCCGGCTCGTCCTCTGCAGCAAGGTAGTTGGCAATATCAGCATACCATGGTCGATTCGAAACAACAACAGAAGCAATGTACCCTTCACAACCCAACTCAGGTGCAACCATCGACGGGTGTCGATCGACACTAGAAGTGGTATCGATCGACACTAAGGCCATGTGTCGACTCCTCATATCGAGCGTGTAATGGCTTGGTTGACAATCGTCCGTCTCGACGTAGGTGGTGTTGAGCGACACCATGTTGGTGTCGATCGACACACTCACCGCTTCGTGAGAATTCTGCAGATTTTATCTCAGGAAACTCTACAGATCCTTCTGAAATCCTGTTTCCACCAAATTTATGGTCTCTTCAGGCAGAGAATCTCGTATATGAATACCATCTTCGATCATTATTCTGAAAAGATGATCAACAACTCCATTCTCAACACCTTTCTTATCCTTGATTTCTATGTCGAATTCTTGAAAAAGAAGAAGAATTCATCTCAACAATCTCGGTTTAGTATCATTTTTCTGCATCAAGTATTTAAGAGCGGAGTGATCTATATGCACAATCACCTTTGATCCAACCAAGTAAGTACGAAACTTCTCAAAAGCAAGCACTACAGCCAACAACTCCTTCTCAGTTGTTGCGTAATTCCTCTGTGCGTCGTCTAGTGTTCTGCTTGCGTAATAGATTGCATGAAGTTTCTTGTCCTTCTTCTGTCCCAGAACAGCACCAACAGCGAAATCACTGGCATCACACATTACCTCAAAAGGCAAATTCCAATCCAGGGGTTGGACGATTGGAGCAGTCACCAAAGCTGACTTGATCTGTTCAAATGCTGAAAGATAATCAATAGTGAACTCAAATTTAACATCCTTATAGAGCAAAGCAGTCAAGGGCCTGGCGATTTTGCTGAAATCCATGATGTACCTCCTGTAAAACCCGACATGTCTCAGAAAACTCCTCACCGATTTCACAGAGTTTGGAGGCGGTAGACTTGTCATTACCTCAATCTTTGCACGGTCAACTTCAATCCCAGCTTCTGAAACCCGGTGCCCAAGCACAATACCATCTCCCAATTCAGAACCAAATGCTTCTCTTCACATCTAGCAAGCACCTTGCACAGGCTGTCCAACCTGTCTTTAAAGGAAGACCCATAAACAGAAAAGCCATCCATAAAGACTTCCATGTAATCCTCGATCATATCTGTGAAGATAGACATCATACACCGCTGAAAGGTTTCAGGAGCATTACAAAGTCCAAATGGCATCCTGCGATATGCAAAAATACCATACGGGCAAGTAAAAGTGGTCTTCTCCTGGTCATCTGGATGGATTGGAATCTGAAAGAACCCTGAGTACCCATCAAGAAAGCAGTAGTACGAGTAACTTGCTAACTTTTCCAACATCTGGTCAATGAAACGTAAAGGAAAATGGTCTTTTCTTGTAGCGGCATTCAGCTTTATGTAGTCAATGCACATCCTGTGCCATATAACTATTCTTGTAGGAATCAGCTCGTTCTTGTCAGTTTTCACCACTGTAACCCTTCCTTTCTCAGGAACCACATGCACTGGACTGACCCAATTGCTGTCTGAAATAGGATAGATGATACCAGCTTCCAGCAATTTCATGATCTCCTTCTTAACAACCTCTTTCAGATTCGGGTTGAGCCTCCTCTGATCCTCAACTGATGACTTTGTCTCATCCTCAAGGTAGAACCTATGCATGCACAAATCTGGAGAGATACCTGCAATATCATCAAGGGAATAGCCAAGAGCTTTGCGAAACTTGCGCAGCTTACTTAGCAATAAAGTGAGGTCTGCGTTGTTCAAAGAGGCATTAAAAATAACAGGATAAGAAGAGTTTTCACCAAGAAAACGGTACCTCAACCCTGCAGGAAGTTACTTGAATTCGAGTTTTGGAGCTCTCTCTGCACTCCAATCACTGATCGGTGCAACCGTTTCAGATGTCTCAATAGACTCCTCTGTACCAACCAACTGCATCACCTGTTCACTCGCATCCATCAACTTAACAAACCCAGCAGCAATGTCATCTCGATACTCTGTTTCTTCTGTAGGAGTGATCAGAGCTCTTTCCAAAGGAACCTCAGGATGCATCTCGTGGAAGATTTCCGCAGCCAGGTTTGAAAGTGTGTCCATATAGAAAGTCTGTCCATCAATGGTGGGTCTCTTTCCCAGTTTATCCATGTCAAAGTTCATCACTAAATCGTCTACATTCAGACCTATCCTTCCTTTCCTCACGTCAATGATGGCACCAGCTGTAGCCAGGAAATGTCTCCTTAAAATAAAGGAGTTTTTAGGTTCTTCCTCATATTGCAAAACCACGAAATCAGTGGGAATCAAACAATCTCCGACCTTTATGGCAACATCCTCAAGTACACCATCTGGAATGCGTACAGATCGATCAGCTAGTATAAGTGTGATCCTAATCGATTGGAAGTCGGTCATTCCAAGGTTAACAGCTACGAAACGAGGCATCAAATTAACACTATAACCCAAATCACACAATGATCTCGCAAACCTGTCAGAGAAGATGTTGCAATCCAAAACAAAGCTTTCAGGGTCTGGAAGTTTTTCCAGAATCATGTTCTGGATAACGGCGCTGACATGTGCAGAGATCATTATCACACTTTGCTCAATATTCAGATCCTTAGTCACCATCCTCTTCACGTACCTTCTGATCACAGGGGACATTTTCACAGCATCAATTAGAGGAATCTTAACAATGAGCTTATCCATCATAGCTTTGCATCTAGCATCTTCCAATTCTTGCTTTGACTTCCTAGGGTTCTTAGATAGGGAACCTTAGGTTTGTACACCCTTTCTATGACCTGAGGAGGATTGTTGATAGATTTTGGTACTAATTCTACAGGGTGTCGACCGACACTAGGTTGGTGTCGATCAACACTGGCTTTTGGTGTCGACACTGTGGTGTCGAGCTTGGTCGATTTTGGTACGTCTCTCATCGAATTCTCTTCATCCTCTGAAGGGTGTCGATCGACACTAAAGTGGTGTCGGTCGACACTTTGCTCTGGTGTCGAGTCCTTAGTGTCAACTGAGGTCGATTTCTCTCTATCTCGACTTGATTCCTCGTGAATGTAGGCTGGTGTCGATCGACACATAGGGTTGGTATCGGTCGACACTGGCCTCTTCTCAATCTCATCCTCGTCTATCTCTTCCAATTCTAGGAGTTCTTCTGTAGCGAAACGCTTCAGTACTGGTTGAAGGATTTTTCCGCTCCTCAACGAGATGGCGTTACAGGGATGCTTAGGATTTGTATCAATTTTTCCAGGAAGGAATCTTTCTTGTCGCTTTACAGACCCAGCAGTCTGAGCAGCCTGAGTGTTCAGCTTCTTGACATGGGTGCTTAGAGCTTCAAACTTTCCATTCAAGTCAGTGTACAGAGCATCGATCTTTCCATTGAAGTCCACTGTAATATTTTGTTGACCCTCCAGAATCTGCTCTAACATAGATTTAACCTCACTCTCTGAAGTCTGCGGAGGAGGTTTCTGGTACGAAGAATTTCCAAAGTTCCTGGTGAAACTACTGTTCGGATAAGTCTTCTGGTAGTCTGGCTTCGGGATGTATGCAGAAGAGTTCTGATTTCCTGCAAAGTAAGACCGCTTACCGTTTCCACTGTAGTTCTTCTGATAGTTACGATACCTCTGACCCTGAAATCTAGCCTGATTGACATACTGTACCTCTTCTTCAGTTCTCCCTTCTGGCTCAAAAGTTTCAACCTCAGCAGCGAAGTGAACAGACTTCTTACCCACAAGAAGATTGTGTATAGAATCCAACTTGGCCTTTACCTCAGCGATTTGACCATCCTCAGCATTTTCTGCTTGCTTCTTTCTCTCGAAGGGTGCATTTTTCGTGTTGTTGCTAGAAGCTAAGTTCTCTATCAATGTAACAGCGTCCTCGGGATACCTGGTGTTGAAGTTACCATTGCTCGCAGCATCCAAAGCCATTTGATACCTCCAATCGACTCCTCTGAAGAAGATACCTAACAACTGCACCTCACTGAAATCGTGATGCGGACAATCTCTCTGATAAGCTCTGAATCTTAAACAAGCAGCCTTGAATGCCTCAGCTAGTTGTTGAGAAAAAATGGAGATCTTTGTCCTCGCATCTTTGGACCTGGCACCATCATAGAAGTTGTTCAGTAAAGCATTCTTGGTTTCACACAAAATCGTCAAAGATCCTGGCTTCAACTGCTTGAGCCAGTAAGCTGCTTCCCCAGCAAGAGAGTACGGGAAGAGCTTGCAGAATAGGAAATCATTGGATACCCCATTAGCCTTGATGCTAGTAACAAGGTCCTCAAACCTTTCAATGTGATTCATGGGCTATTCATGAGGAAGACCATGGAAAGGATGCTGTTCCACGAGAGTGTAGTATACGGGTTTCAGCTCAAATTCGTTCCTCTGAAATAGAGAAGGTATGATGGCGGCTCGATTAGCATAGAACTGATCCGGCTTGTTGTAATCCGTAGCAGCAGCTTGCACATCCGGTGCCTCAATAGTAGGAAGGTGTCGATCGACACCAACGGCGGGTTCTGCTATCTCGTTTCCTTCTGCATCTAGTTTTTGACCCTGCTCGTTGTGCACATGGCCCTCTTGATCCCGCAGAATTCCAGCCTTATCCCTTACCAACACAAAAAGGTTGTCCATCGCAACTAGTTTCTTAGCTTTTCGGTTTGCCTGTTCTATCCTTGCGATGTCCTGGTTAAAAGGATTTGCGAGCTGAAGATCTTTGTTGCTCCTGGTTTTGCGATAAGGCATAAACCTGAAACACAAAGAGAAAAAAAAACAAAAACAGCGTAAGTAAATAGATAGTAAATAAATTTAGACTAAATTCTAACTGAAATCTAATGGTGAATCAAAAGTCCCCGGCAACGGTGCCAAAATTTGATATGCTCAAATTTACTCTAGAGCTACTATCTCAAATTAAGAGATCAATGCAGTACTTAGGGATCGAATCTACAAGGACTAAAGTTCACGCAATAGATTAGCAGTTTGAAAATATAGCTAAATGACAAATGATAAAAAGTAAAACTTACAAAATAAAAAGTAAATGTCGCAAATTCAATGAAGAAAAAGGCTAGACTTAGGGAAATTCTTTAGGAATTCAGAATTGCAAATAGATAAACGGAATATGGTGTAATTAAGAACCATTCTTGAACTCAAAACACAAACTTCAAATCAATCAACTTTCATTGCAGAGATTATATATGTCTAAAACAGTGAATCCCAAATTTCTTTGCGAATTCAACAATCAAAACATGCATTAAATTCAAGTTTGATATGTTCACAAAATTCCTAAATCAAATGTCTTTGCAGATAAGTATTTTGCTCATCAAGGTTTAATTGAGGAAATTGATAACACTATCGTGTCTACCAATTGTTCTATGATCTAAATTCCAGGTGATCAAGGTAGAACTAGCATTAATCTCAACCTAAATGAAGAACCATATGATTACCCTAACAAATCTATCTAATTTAACAATTCATCCTAACCCTAGAAAACTTTAAATCTAACAGGTGGATTACTCAGACATAATTAATGAAACACAAATCATGGATGAAATAAATTGCATTAAGATATTAAATAAGAAATAAGGAAATTCGAAATCTTCTCTCTACAAAGAGTTCTGATTTATCTCTCCCAAAAGCTCTCTGAAAACTAGAACAAAGATAATGCAAAAAAGGTGTCTCTCAAAAACTCTAAAAACAACTAATTATACTCCAAAATACGTCAAAGACTTGTCTTGCAATTAGGAAAAACTTCTGAGCTAATATGCAATTCTTCAAAAATCTTTAAAAACTCGTGTGAAACATGTGATCGCGACCAGTGTCGATCGACACCAACACCCATTATGGTCTCCGAGTTGCTCTTCTCAGCTACAGAATGCCAAATGCTTCCAAATCTCTGAAAATGCTCCAACTAAGTCCAAAACGTACCTGAACCTGCAATGACTCTAAAAGACTCGAAAGGCACTAAAAAGATTCTAAAACAAGACTTATACCATGGTTATAAACCGTAAAAACCATGATATATCATCCAGTCATCAAGAGGAGAGATGTGTTGAAGCGCTACGAATGCAAAGGCTACGGGAATACATAGGCTGATTGTCTTGGGAAGTCGAGCTCTAAGCAGGAGTCTTATGTGACTTGGAGTGAGAGTGATACCGAAGGAAAGATTGATGATGAGGAATAAATTCTCAACAACTTTGTAATCATCGAAAAGGATAAAAAAGGCTTGAGTTATGAGACTTCTGCTGATAAGGGTCAGTATTATGATTTAGAAGAAGAAGAATCTGATATGACTATGAAACAAATCACAATTCAGATCGAGAACCTGATTCAGAGAAAGAAGGAGAATAAAATTCTTATTACTGAGAAGAAACATCTATTAAGCAAAATCTCTGTTATGGAACAAGAGTTAGCTGAGGAGAAGATCAAATGACACGTCTTGAGAATCAGCTAAAGAATATCAAGACGTTGAGTAAGGAAACAAATGATCTAGACAAGATTCTGACCACCGGCATAACTTTCAATGTCAATTGGGGTATGAGTTATCATGGAGGAAACTCGAGTGGCAAAATGCGGTTCATCAAAGGATTAGTGTCTAGTGAGAAGACTGCTGACATATGTCATGGAAAACCTGTGCTAGGAGGCAGCGATAATGCTAACAAACAAATGTCTGATTTCAATATGTAGAAGACCATATAGATAACTGCAGGGAACAATCTGGGAGGCAAAGCGAGTGATTGATGATACTGTGGTAAGCCTGGTCATATCAAGGTTTATTGTTACAGATTTCAGAATCGTGTAAATCAGCTCATCCGACAGAGAAATTTTCACAGAGATGGTCGACAGCATAGTCGAGTCTACATAAAAAAGCATGATCTATATTGTCATGGTGGATCTTCAAGTACCACAACTAAGTTTGTGAAGGGAGATGTTCCTGCAAACAACTTTGCAGACTCAGGGCATGCGAAGGTAAGGTAAAGCTTAGAAGGAAAGGTTATCCAGCAGGGGGTCATAAAGCTGAACATAAAAAACAAGGAGTTGTCGGTACTGCGGTAAGCCGGGACACATCAAAACTAATTGTTATTGGTTTTGCAATCGAGTGACTAAATTGATGCAACAAAATAAACATCATAGAGATGTTTGCAGACCTAATCAGGCATGGATCAAGAAACAAGTTCTCCACTGTCAGGTTGTTGTTACTTCGAATGAAGCATACATGAGATCACAACATTGGTACTTTAAAAGTGGTTGCTTCAGACATATAACATAATTACCAGAAGAACTGAGCACTGTGGACAAGAATGAATGTGGCATGGTGGTGTTTGGTGATGGATCTAAAGGCAAAATCAAAGGTAAAGGTGCAGCTAAAGAGGATCAACACCACATGTGATGGATGTTTATGTTGTTGAAGTGTTGAAAACTAATCTGATTAGTATCAGTCAATTGTGTGATGAAGAGCTGTGATGAGGTCATCAAATCTGAATGTGGGAGCAAAACATCTAAATAAGGCTTGAAACTTCATGGGCTTGATTTAAGAAGAATGAAACTTAATTGGAGTATTTTTAGCCCAAAAACAACAAGAAAAAAGAGATTTTTGTCCATATTCAAAGCATCATTTATTTAAGTGTTTTTCTCTCTCTTACATGCAGTTTAAAGTTTGAATTTTGTTTTTCTAGATGCTCTGCATGTTAAGCAACTTTTATGGACGTTTTTTATGTGTTTCCTCTATAAAATGAGGCTCATTTCATGAATAAAAATAAGTTGAGAGTTGAGTAAAGATTAGAGAGGTTTTCTCTTTCAAGATGAGATGTTTTGATATTTTTGGAGTTTCAGTTCATTGTGTGCGATTCCTTTGAACTAAACTTGTCCATCTGTATCAAAGGCTTTGCCAAAGCTTTTGTGGTGCTATCGATTCACCCTTCTATATATTCATCTTCATCTCTATCAGATTTGTCAAGAGTGTCCTACAGCCATTGACAGATTCACCATCTATTCACTCCATTTTCATCCCTTGAATAGGTAGAACAGTGTTCTACAACCATTTGTCTATTTCCATCCTATCCATCTCGTGGGTTCCTTCACCGGTTCCTACATCAGCCTCACTGTTACTGTCACCAAAGATCTGTGTAAGGTTGCTGATGAACAGGGCTGTACTATCTTAGAAGGGCTGTGAACTGGCAACAACTGTTACATGTAGAAACCATTCAACCACATTAATCAAATCAGAGAGGTGCTCTAATTTCTGAAGGTGTGATCAACCAGGGCCTTGCTGATAAATGCAAGTTGTAGTAGTCTAGAAACTGTGAGAATCACATGCCATAAAAATTTATTGGAAAGATTCAGAAGGGCAAAGTTTTCATGTTTGCTGGTGATGGGCTGAAGGTACTCAACTGTCAAGTCTCTTTCCTTGAACCCAAAAGTCATGCTGAAGCGCTGAGTGATGTTGAGTGGGTTGATGTCATGCGAGAGGAACTGGAGATGTTGAAACGCAAGGATGATCGGATCTTAGTTCCACGACCAGCTTATATGAACGATATATTCTCTAAAGGTCTTGTATCGAAATGGATTTTCAAGAACAAGAGAGATGAATTTGGACGAGTCGTAAGAAACAAAGTGCGACTGGTAGTTCAAAGACTATAGGAGAAGATGGTACACTCTGCATCTACACCTCGGTTTGAGGCAATCAGATGCTTGATTGGAATTGCATGTACACAAGATTTCAAGCTGTACAAGATGAATGTGTGAAAGATAGCACATAGTGGATTTCTTTAGAGGATTGTTCATTTGGAACAGCCTGAAGGTTTTGAAGATCCTAATTATCCTGATCAGGTTTACCTGCTGAGAAAGGCGTGTCAAGTCTTTAAGCATAGACCGAGAGCTGGTTACGAGTATCTGAAAATGTTCTTGCTTGAACAGTGGTATAGACAAGATAAAGATAACGAGACTCTGTTTGTTCTCAGTAACTAAGAAGGGATGGTGTTTGCCCAGATCGATGCAAATATGATGATCTTTGGAGCTACCTGTCAGAATCTGCTGGATGAATTTTTGAGCTGTATGGAAGTAGTTTAAGATCAGTGAGTTCATATCTCAGTGTGAGTATGCTAAAGACTTAGTCACTGTGTGAGTTTCAGACAAGTGGAGAAGAGAAAATACCCATGGGAACTGAAGATGATTTATCAGAAGATGAATCAGGAGATGAAGTAGATGGAAGCTGGTATATGATATGCTCAAATTATCCCTAGAACTACTCTCTCAAATTAAGAGATCGGTATAGTAATTAGGGGCCGAATCCACAAGAAATAAGATTCACGTAATGAATTATTAGTTCAGAAATATAGCTAAATGACAAAAGATGTAAATCAAAACTAGTAAGCGAATAGACAAAGTTTATAAATTCAATTGAGGAAAAAGCTAGACTTAGGGAATTTTTTTGGTAATTCAGAATTGCAAAACAGATAAACAGATAAGCGTTTAATTAAGAACTGTTCGTGAACTCAAAACACTAACTTCAAATCAATCAACTTTCGTTGCAGAGATTATCTATGTCTAAAACCTATAATTCTAAATTTCTTTGCGAATTCAACAATTAAGACATGCATTAAATTCAGGTTTGATATGTCCACAAAATTCCTAAATCAAATTTCTTTGCAGATAAGTATTTTGCTCATTTAGTTTTAATTCAGGAAATTAATAACACTTTCGTGTCTACCAATTATCCTATGATCTAAATTTCAGGTGATCAATCTAGAACTAGCATTAATCTCAACCTAGATAAAGAAATATATAATTACCCTAACAAATATATCTATTTCAACAATTCATCTTTAACCTAAAAAACCTAAATCTAACAAGAGGATTACTCAGACATCATCAATGAAACACAAATCAATAACTGAATAAATTGCATTAAGTTATTAAATAAGAAAACAAAGGGAGGTTAAAATCTTCTCTACAATGAGTTCTAATCTCTCTCTCCCAAAACCTCTCAGAAAATAGAATAATCCCCCTCACAATGACTCTGAAAAACTAATTATACTCAAAAATACGAAAAATACTTGTCTTGCAAATAGAAGAAACTTGTGGGCAAATCTGCGATTCTTCAAAAGTTTTTAAAACTCGTATGCAATATGTGACCGCGACCAGTGTCGAGCGACACCAGTGGCCAGTGTCAATCAACACCAGTAGCTATGGTGGCTTCCGAGTTGCTCTTCTCAGCTACTGAACGCCAGCTACTCCAAAAAACTCCAAAATGTTCCAACCGAGTCCAAAACGTATTTGAACCTACAATGACTCAAAAAGACTCGAAAAATACCAAAAAGACTCTAAAACTATACTAATATCATGGTTAGAAAACTGTAAAAAAACCATGATATATCAGTATAGAGGGCTTATTGGTGATCTCCGGTGTCTCACTGTAAGTATACCAAACATCAGTTATGCAGTTACAAGCTGTGACCGATTCAAATACAATCCCAAGGTGTCACACATGAGAGCTGCTGAAAGGGTCATCAGGCATATCATGGCCACAGAGGATATGGTGTTGACGTACTCCAAAAGGAACCAGTAAAAACTTGAAAAGCTACTGCTCCCTAAACAACCATGAAAGCTCAAATGGTGGCTTTTTTTTGTTCTGGGAACGAATCTGATTTTCAGCTACGTTTAGAGACTTGATAAGGTACCTTGATCAATTGCTAAATCCGAGATTAATGCCTTAGGAATCTGCTTCAATCACCTAATGAAGATGAAACGAATAGGAACGGCGTACAATACCTTCTTTGACCCTGCTTCAATTTTGTGTGATAATCGAGTTTTTGCTAATATTGCTGTAGAAAATGTATCACAAACTGAAATTGATAATCAGGACCCTGGATATCAGTTTATTCATAAGTTAGTTGAGGAGAAACTGATAGTAACAGAACATATGAGCACTGAATTGAAAATTGCTTAATTGTTTACAAAACCTTTGGATTTGGATCAGTTTCTGATTCTGAGATTAGTCACTAGTGTTTGTGAGATCTAATTATTTTTGTGAGTTGTGCTGATCACAAACAGGGACATGTATTGGAATAGACCATGTAAATTCTTAAGGATGTATAAAGGATTAACATTCCGTTTCAATCAAAAATCTATGGAAAATAGCTGCCTGTCATTCCAATTCTTGTGGTCACCTCATAAAACGTTATCGTGAAGAAGGAGGTCAAATAGCTGAAGAGAGGCATCTGTGTGCATACCATTTTAAAGATTACCAGAGGCATTGATGGTATATTCAAAAATATGGTAATATGTTTGGGACATACTTAACAGAGCACTGAAAAGTATAACAAAGTATATCAGCGGTTGAGAAGTCAAGTGATATCACTGATACAATTTAGGAGATTCAACAGAAGATCTTCACGGCATAAATTGGGAGGATCATCCATGTATGTTGAATCTAAGCTCTAAGGTAGTATCATGAAAACTCAAAAAAAAAAGTAAAAAAAAAAATGTTGACTTGATATACTCCTGATCTTACACTTTCCAAAGAAAATTCCAGCTGCCTGCTTCATGTTGATTATGAACCATTTGGATCAAAGGCATGACAATGTGAAAGACTAACCACTGATCACATAGCTGATTCCTTGAAGATTCAAAAAGGTTGTGGTAGTTTCTGATGAAAACCTGAACAAGTGATTAACACACATCGCGAAACAGATCTCAAGGTATAAATTTTTTTGTTTAAAAATAAAAAGTGTTCTTGATGGTCTGATGCTTTTCTAGTTCCCTCCTTTCATTTGTTTAACAATATTTGGAAGTCTGAGATTATGTGTGAAAGGCTGAAAAAAACAAATTATGCTAATGAAATTAACATCTTGTAGATTAAATCACATGGTTGATTGTTGAAACATGATTCTAATTGTCTGAAAACATTGTTGATAGGAGAAACCCGTATATATTTTCTACAAAGTGTACTAACTTGTTTGTTAAGTGTTCTAGGCGCAAACCCATTTGTTTCAACTCACATGGTAGCACTGAATCTCTATCGTAAAGGAAAAAAAGAAACTAGTTCAAAAAAGTGGAAGTACTCCAGAAGGGTCGTTCAACAGTTGAATCGATCATGCATCCGATGGCAGATCAATCGATTGATACTAAGGGTAGATCTGAAAATGACCATGGTGTTACTTCATGGTGTGAAGGAGTTGAGATACCTGTACCAGAAGCTGGAACATCTTACCCAGTAACAGACTGTGTCTCACCAGCTATTGACGTGTTGATCTCGTCTGTGCTACCAGTAGCTGCTCATCGAGTCTCATTTCCGGTAAACATGTCTGAGGTGAGGGACTGTTCGCCTTTTGTAAACGAATCTATAAAAATGTCTCTTCAAGGTTAAGGAAGAGTAAGCAGAAAACTGTTGACGTTTTAGCGTCTGGCAGCCAACAGAAGGGTGAAAGGAGACCAGCTCTCCCTCAGTGATCTACAGGTGCAGCAGATGATAATGTTACCCGTTTTATGATGTATGATGTCATGGCTGAGAACCCTGATAATTTCATTGAAGAACAGACAGTTGGGTTTGGTCGTAATGGTGGAGTAAAGGAATAATTGAAGTTGATGGGCTTCTGAAAACTGTGTCTGAGATTAAGCCTTTGATAACAGAAGTCGTCTGGAAATTTTGGGCTAATCTGCCAACTGTCAAAGTTGAGATTGAGACATTGGATGTCCTGGTCAGGAACTGGGTATATGAGTTCTCACCTGCAAGGATCAATTCTCTGTTTGGTCTTGGTGAAGTGGATGTTAGAGCAGCCGAAATGAGGATGGAAGAGGTAACAGATGATTACATCCTCAGCGTGGTTTAGTCTACTCGGTCGAGATTCTACATGATGGTTCCAAGTCTCTCGTCTATCAGCTCTTTACAGCTCAACACCCAGTTGTGGTTGAAATGATAGATAAAACGCCTCAAATCAAGAAGCAGAAGAGAAAGGCGATCAGACTAGCCATCAAAGTGCTTCGGGATGCACTGGTAGCAGGTAAGTAATTGTTTTTAACTTAGTTGTCACTCAAGCAGGGGGAGATGATTATGTTTTTGATAATGCCTAATGTTGGGAGAGTTCTTTGCTTGTGGGGGAGAATCCTTGTAGTCCTTTGCTTTAGGGGGAGAATCATTGTTTTTGGGAAGACTTAACGTTTCAATTGGTTGATTTTAGGTTTAGAACAATTAAGAACATGCCAACTGGTTGAGTCTAGTTCTAGAGAACTGTTAAGAACATGGTTTTCGTTACGGCCTGTTGTGGCTTTTTATTTTTAGGTTCTTAAACATGGTTTTGTTAGAACAAGCTTTTAATTAATTATGCTAGATGATGTTTTACCTTTTGTCTAGATATTACTTGTTTTGTGCTTTGTTTGGTTTATGTTTGAGTATCTTCTCAGGTTGAACCAGAAAGATGCTTGAGTATCAAACTAAACTAAAAAGAGAGAGATGAAGATGCGTTTCTGAAAACAGCAAGCTGATGGAAGACAGCGAGCTGATGGCAACAGAAGTCTGCATCTGAAATTTACATCAATCGTCTGAAGAGTGCGAGGAAGCTAGAAGCTGACGTGCCACTTTCGAGAAGCTGATGTGTCATGGCAAGGAAACGCGGAGCTGACGTGTCATGAAGATAAGTGTGGAGTTGGTGCGGAGATTCAAGAAATATTTTCTGGATCAAGTTTTGGAAAGGATAAAATTGAGGGGCAAGTTTATTCATTTTGTGAAGATTTGGTGAAAATTCTTAGTAGTAGGGTTTTCACTGCAATATATATAGATTAGGTGTTGGCCACGAGCCACCTTGAACACTATTTTCGATCCTATTTTCGCTGTTATTGTTGAGTTGTAAACTTCGAAGGTGTGTTCCCAATTCTCTTTATGTTTCACAGACGGATAAATAAAACGCATGGAATTGCTGACTCTCTTTGTGTGACACGGGCGGCTGACTAAATCGAAGAGAGTTAGGTTTGAGGTTTGTTTTAGTCGGATTCAAGCCTATTGAAAGGGATAGATCAAGTAATTCCGAATAAATGTAACTTTTTAAATATTATAAAAATAAATTTATAATAAAACAAATATATAAAGGTTGGTTTGACGCGTTCCAAGTATAATCAATGTATTGTGTTACCCTCCGTCTTCAGAATTTAGATTAGCGATTTAATCTTGCTTAATGGAAACTTAGGAATTTAGAAACTAGACGTTTTACATGAGAAGAACGTACGGGTACGTAGTTTAAAAGTTTTGTTGAGTTGATGATTTATAGAGTTATGAAAATAAATATCTCATTAGTTTAATGTTGAAATATAGTTTATTTTTGTTATAAATAAATGATTGTACACTAAAGTAAAAATAGGATCGTAAGAATAATTTATCTAAGAAACTGAACAACAACATATAAAGAAAGGAAGAGATTGACAATGCAATATAGCAAAAGTTGACCAAAAAAAAAAAAAGCAAAAAGAAAGCTGAATTTAATTTGTGGGTACAACTTAAAGTTTGACAAGGATTCGATTTAACCACTTAATTATTTATTTTTATCAATTAATTTTATACTTTAAATAGCGTGATGCGTTTCTCATGAGCTAATGTCATTCATAGAACATCACATATCTGTTTTAATAGTACTAGATAATTTTACAAGTAAGTTAATAATATGGTAGTTTTAATTGGTTTTGCATTAACGATTTCAAAGAATGGATAAAATCTGTTAAACCACTTATGCTTTTCATACCCGTAAATGTATCGAATTTCAGAATTTTAGTTTTGTTTAATGGCAATGGCTGATGCCAATTCAAGAAAACTGTTGTGTAGTAGGATTATGAGAATTGTAGAATTCTAAACAATGTCGAAAAAATTATAGCAGTTTATAAAGCGATAAACTACATCATGCAAATTGCAAGTGATATGCATCATAGACGATGTGAGTAAAATGCTCATCCAACACCTACAAACATCATGCTATCTTCAAAATTTAGAGAGTAGTCAAGCTTTTTTCACCGTTTGAAAATAGGGGCTACTATATTCTTTTACCTCTCTAAGACGACGACCCATCTAAGCCGCTAGTATCTGTTGTAGCGACAATATGGAAATTTTGTGTATCTCTTAGAACCAATTTTCTGGAAACACGTTATTTATTTTGTTTATTTTTTAGATTACTCTTAGAACCTATTAGGTGTTGGCTTTTGGTATTATAAATATGATCTTTTATGTTTTATTGTACGGTGGTTTTTGAATGAATAAAAATTAGAGAAAAAATGGTAGAAATAATTTTGTGCAAATTTTGGTGATAAAATTTATTAGTGGTTAACAAACTGGTGATTTTTTGGATAGTGGTGATAGGTTTTGCCTCACCACTACAATATGCACTGGATTTATAAGAATTTTATTTCTTTTGTAATTAATCTCAAAATTTTGTATCAACAAAAAAAAAAGTTGATAAGATGTCTTCTTAGAAAATAACGCATATCTCTTCTTTGAGTTTTATACTTTTACTAGATTAAGACCCGCATAAATATAATATATCGATTAAAAATATATAATATTCGTTCAAAACTTTTGAAAAAAAATGAATAGAAAACAGTATAATAAAAGTAAAGTCTTTCAAATAGAAATAAAATAATCAATTCATCATGATATTATTTAAAAAACATAGAAATATGTAACACTAAATATTTTGGAAAAATGGAAAAAGAAAAATTTAGCTGGAAACCAATATAGTATAAAGATATTAAAATTTAAAATTAATTTATACGTGTCAAAATTTAATCAATTAATTGACATATATCGCGATATTGTAAATTTGACACATGTCAGATTCTCATGAGAGGATTCAATATTTATATATTAAGATTTCAATTAAGTATATTTATTCGATTTTTGTAGTATTTATAAAAAATAAACTTTTTGTCAACAATATGCAGTATGGATTTAAAGTTTATAGGTGTCGCATAGAGGACACTTGGAAAAAATTACTAGGATATATATAAACACTTAAATAATAAATTTAATACGTATTCATGAATAAATAAAATATATATTATTTTGTGTTTTATTTTAAGTTCAAACTTAGTTCTTTGACACTAAAGAACGATAAGCCATATGCTCATGCAAAAAAAGACCCTTATGCAGTTATGTCGGAGGCAACGTCTCTTTTCTCTTTATCTCTCATCATAAATCTCTAGCTGAAAATCGTTTTTTCAATCGTACCCATACCTCAGAAGATTCCAACCCACCGTGAAAAACTCTTATTCATTCCTTAAACCTGTTATAGATCCCACCAAACACCATATTAAACTCTCAATAGAAGTATTATTTGACTGCTTCCCATATGAGATTTTATTTGGTTTTACCACTTTGTGTGAGTCCTATTTCCAAATCTATCACTTTCTCATAATCTTTTCAAATCTACCATTTTATTGTGGTAGAAACACACGAACGAATTTACCCTATAATTTGGTTTTAGAGAAAAAATGTAGTGTCAAAAGAAAATATGTTTGGCTAGACATTTTCTTTATTATTTTCTTTATTTTTCTTTTTGTTTTATCCTCGATTATCAAAAAATACTACAATATATATATACACATGTTTTAAAAGAACTTTCTTTTGAATTTCAAAAATTAACATATATGTGGTGGACCTATATATAATTAGTCGTGGACAGAAAATACATATATATGTTATGGATAATAATTATTCGTAACAAATAATTGAGAAAAATATATCGTGGAATAAACAAAAATAAATGTAGCCATATATGGTATAAACTAAAAACACACATATATATGTGTGTGCGCGCGTCGTAGACCCATAATTGTCAATACGTTTTCTTAGAATATATGTTTTGTAGATGGACAAAATTATATGTCGTGGACAAAAATTAGAAAAGAAAAAATTCATATCAATATCACGGACACAAATATATATATATATATATATATCATGAATAATAAATATTGTCGACAAAAATATATCTACATTTTGCATGGACACAAATGATATATATGTATATATTGCTTAACGATACAATAAGCTCCAGTGACGACAACGGTTTGGCAGCAATGATAAGCGATGGCGGTAGTTCAGATCTCGGCGATGAGAAAAAAAAACCTAGAGAAAAAAAAATTGAAATTTTTAGTTGTCCAAAAATGTGAAACAAAAAGAGAGTAAAAGAGAGGGCAAAAATAGAAAAAGAGAGAGAGAAAAAAAATAGAGAGAGAGAAACGAGATTGAATAAGAAGTAGAGAGATAAAATTAACTTAATTTAAATTAATAAAATTAAGAAACATTTGTCTTTTTTTGTGGAGGAGGGCAATTCAGTCAATTTGCTTGTGTGGTATGGTAAATTTAGGTAAAGAAGTTAAGAAGTAGTAGATTTGGAAAAGATAATTTGAAAAATGATATAAAATATCATTTTTTCTTCTCATATTTAGCTTTTGTAATATAATTTTTCAATTACAATAATTTTGTGAACAGTTTTTTTTTTTTCAAATCTTCTGTATCATTAAAGAGTATTGAAGTAGAAAAGAATTGTGAAAAATTATTAGATTAATTGCTTTTAGAAAGAAAATGATTTCAGTTGACAAAAAATGATTTCATATTTTTTTCCAAATTAGCAACTATTTATAAAGAAAATATTATTTATAAGAAACATGAAGTATTAGTTTATGAATGTTATTTTTGGAAAGTTAATGGCATAATACTTTTTTTTTTTTGGTGTGTTAAAAAAAAACTTACTTCATCTTCCAAATGAGATGAGATATTCCACGTGTGAGGTTTGAACTCTAGAATTTAGAGATCCTTTGGACAAGAAAGAAGGTTGTGGTCGGATCTTAACACACCGACTTTTGACCGGTTCATCAAAACGTGTCGGGTTTTTGTAGTTAAACCGTCTCAAAGAGAAAAAGTTTATTATTAATTAAATGATTAAGGCTTTGCTTGCTTGAGAACATCTTTTACAACTTTTATTAAAAAATAGACCAAGACATTTCCACATTCATTTTTTTCATTATTTTAATATGTTAAATCTCTGAGATTCTCTCTTTTTTTTTTTTTGTCAATCACTCTGAGATTCTTTCTCAGATTATTAAATAAAATAAAATTTGTATTTCTGACATGTTCTGTAACGTTTGATACAGAAGAATAATCGGAGAGAATGCTTCCGACTTCTCCGACCACGACGTTGGCACTATAACATTGGTACAAACATTAGTAGGAGGAATCAAGTATTGAAACTTATTACCAAAAAAAAAAAAAAGTTAAAAAATTCAGTATAATAGTCTTAAAAAGAAAATTAAAATCTCTTTACCAAAATAAGACCGAGGTTTGCTCCCACCCATGATCTCTCTCTCTCTCTCATGAATGATGAGAAAAAAGCAGATTCATTTGTTGCGCACGTTCTTTCCTCAATTTTGATTTGATTTACAACCAAACTACACCTTAAGTCTATCTAAAAACCGAAAATTTTCTCTTTCTTTCTCGGGAAAATTTCCTTTTTTTCTTCTCTTGTTATGATCTAGAGAGAGAGAGAGATTAAAAAAAGGGCTCACACACATAAATGTTAGAAGCTTTTTTTTCCTCTGTCTCTGTTGTCTGGGAATTTGAATGAGAAGGATCAAAAAGAGTTGAGAATTTGACATCAAAATTTAAACTTTGCCACGATGCTGCAGAGAGCTGCGAGTAATGCGTATTCATGGTGGTGGGCGAGTCATATTCGAACCAAACAATCTAAATGGCTCGAACAAAACCTTCAAGGTCTCTACTTTTTTTTTTTGTTTTTCATCCATCTCTCTTCTTTTATATATGTGTTTGATTGTCTGGTTTATATAAAAGTTGAGATCTTTCTGATCTTTTAAGGTTGATCTAAAAGGATCTTTGTTTTGAATATGATGAATTTACAGATATTGAAGAGAAGGTGCAATATGTGTTGAAGCTATTACAAGAAGATGGAGATTCGTTTGCGAAGCGTGCGGAGATGTATTACAAGAAGAGACCAGAACTTATTAGCTTCGTTGAAGAATCTTACAGAGCTTATAGAGCTTTAGCTGAGCGTTATGATCATATTTCAACAGAGCTTCAAAACGCTAACACGACGATTGCCTCTGTTTTTCCTGACCAAGTCCCCAACTTTGCAATGGATGATGATGATGGCGATTCGATGTCTAAATTCGCCAAAAGATCGAATACTTCTGGTGCTAATGTCCCCAATGTTCCGAAATTGCCTGTTAAAGACTTGAAGAGCGCGGTTAAAGTGGCTACCAAGAAGCTTCAGCCGAGGAAATCTATGAAGTATACGGGCGGTTCGACGAATATGGTTGTTAAGAGCTCGGGTTTGAGCAAGCCCGAGGCGATGGGGGAGATTGATAAGTTGCAGAAAGAGATTTTGGCGCTGCAGACGGAGAAGGAGTTTGTGAAGAGCTCTTATGAGATAGGTTTGTCTAAGTATTGGGAGTTTGAAAAGGGTATTAAGGAGAAACAAGAGAGGATATGTGGTTTGCAGGATGAGTTTGGTGAGAGTGTTGTGATTGAAGACGATGAAGCTCGGAGATTGATGACCGAGACTGCGATAAAGTCTTGTCAGGAGAAGCTAGTGGAGTTGCAGGAGAAGCAAGAGAGGTCTTATGAAGAAGCTAGAGAAGAGCATGTGAAGATTAAGGAGTCTAAAGAGAAGCTCAGATCTATGGCAAGCCAGTTTCTAGGGGACGAGAGTGTCTTTGCCAAAGACGATGGTGATGAAGTTAGAAGAACAGAAGAGTTGGAGCATGAGATCAAAGAGATGTCTAGGAAGAAGAAAGAGTTGGAATCTGTAAAGGAGAAGATTAGAGAACATTTTGAGTCTGGTGTGAATTCATCGCTCAACGCGACAGACATGGCTGAGAAAGTCGATGAGCTTGTGAACAAAGTGATTAGCTTGGAGAGTGCGGTTTCCTCGCAGACTGCTTTGATACAGAGACTAAGAAACGAGACCAACGGTCTTCAGTCACAGATCAGTACTCTTGAAACAGATAAGGCGTTGTTAGCAGACGACAAGACTGATCTGAGGAACAAGCTGAAGGATATGGAAGAGAAACTCAAGGCATTGCAGGATTTGGACAGAAATGTTTTGGACAAGAGTAGCAATCTGCAGACACATTTTGATGAAGCTTGTCATAATCTCGATAACCTCTCTGGTGGGGTGAAGCCAGAGAGCAAGTCCGATAACTTGGCGATGAATATGGAACCAGATAAAGATCTCGAAGGTAAGAAGAGGAATTTAGATGTTAGTGAAGAGACAGAGGAACATCGAAAGGAAATGGCTGAGGAGAAGAAAGAAGTACCTGAGAAGAGTGTAAAATTTGAGCAGACCCACGATGCGACAATAGAAGCAGAAGTTATCATCATCCCAAGTAAAAATCCAGAAACTGTTTTGGAATCTACTGAAAAAGTAGATTCTGATTTAGAGAAGCAAGCTGCATCTGACAAGACAGATTCTGTTCTTGACCATGTTTTGGAGAAGCAAGCTGCATCTGATAAGACAGATTCTGTGCCGAATAATCTTCTAGAAAAGGTGATATCTTCTAAAGAATCTGATATAGCTTCCAATGGCGAACAACAAGAGGATCTAAAAGAGAAAGAAAGTGAACCAGATTGGAAAGAGATGTTCATGAAGGGTATGGAAAACAGGGAAAAGCATTTGCTTACAGAGTACACGACTATTCTCAGGAACTATAAGGATATGAAGAAAACATTGGATGAAACAAAGACAAAGATGAAGACACAGAATGCGACAAAAGATGATGAGATCAAGCTACTAAGAGAGAAAATGAGCCTCCTGCAGAAGGGTCTTGCAGACAGTAATGACTTGATGGAAAACCAGTTGTCAAACGAGGACTATTCCATCGGATTCATGGCTGCAGAAAACGAGAACATGTCCCTGGTTGAGGAACAGTTCAGGTTGAATATTGATGAGCTTCTAGAAGAGAATTTGGATTTCTGGTTAAGGTTCAGCACAGCATTTGGACAGATACAGAGCTACGACACTTCAATCGAAGATCTACAAGCCGAGATTTCAAAGCTCGAGCAAAGAAGAAAGCAAGATGGAAGCAGCACAGCCAAATATGCCCTGAGATCAGATGTTCGACCACTTTATGTACACTTGAGGGAAATAAACACAGACCTGGGTCTCTGGCTGGAAAAAGGTGCAGCCTTGAAAAAGGAACTGAAATCCAGATTCGAGTCATTGTGCAACATACAGGATGAGATAACAAAAGCCCTGAAGTCAAGTGCTGAAGACGATGATTTCAGATTCACGAGCTATCAAGCTGCTAAATTTCAAGGTGAGGTGTTGAACATGAAGCAGGAGAACAACAAAGTGGCAGACGAGTTACAGGCCGGGTTAGATCACATCACCACGCTTCAACTCGAGGTTGACAAGACTCTAGGAAAGCTAAGCGAGGAGTTTGCTCTTTCGGGTTCAAAGAAATCCGATCTTGATCTCCAGCACTCGGATAGCCGCTCAAGAGTGCCCTTAAGGTCATTCATCTTTGGCTCCAAACAGAAGAGAGCTAAGCCGTCCATATTCTCCTGCATGCATCCCTCACTGTATAGAAAGACGAAGACTTCTACATAGGTAACATTTACATATCATATACTACATACCATCCAGAGAGTTAATTGATTCATATACTGTAATTTATCAGATTCATGGAGGATTTGATTCATTCGTGCCTTTTTTACCTGTATTTCCCTGGGGAGATTGACCCCTTTTTTTATCCCCCATTTCCCTTTTTTTTTTTGGTTTGCGAGATTGAAACAATAGTTTTGTGTGTTGGTTATATCCTTTTCGAGTATTGTAGATTGTTCAGTTTGTAACTGGTGAAGCAAGAGGATGTCTTCAGGCTTTTTACATTTTCCTTTTCTTCATCAAAGTTTGTATGTTCAGAACCATTACAAGAAACAGAGTTTGTGATTATGTATTTTCATTATGGCACATAAACAGACTATGCTAGGACTGTAAGAGCCATTATCTCCCAAAAAAACAAAGTGTGAAATCAGACTGAACATTTCATTTAAACAGATGAGAAACAAATTATTTGTCATTCTGAAACATTTACGCAATAGTTGATCTTCAGAGAACAAACTTCATGAATATAGACAATGGTTCTGTAACAATCCTATGAGACTATGCTAGAATCATATTTCTCAAAAACTGTGTAAAATCAGATTGAACATTTCATCAAGACAGATGAGAAATCATATTACAGTATTTGTCATTCTGAAACAGAGAACAAGCTTCATGAGCAATTTACAAGTAAAAAAAGAGGCAAACTCAACAAATATAAATATTCGAGATTAAGAATATTATATATGTTTATTAACGAGATAGTCTTTAAGTCCCAAAAGAAATTTCAGAGACTACCTTAGCTCCTCTTCCTTTAGCCATGTATAGACCTACATGGTGCATCAACTCCTGATACAAAGAATCACAACAGAAGGATAAGAAGATGATCCGATTCAAAAGTATCAAGTCACTAGAAAAAATGCTAATTTCATAAGCATCAAACTTTTCACCAGAGTTTCTAATACTACCTGAGGATGAGCCAGAGCGCCTTTGATGTCCTTTGCAACATGAAGAGGAAGGTCAAAAGTAGCACAGCCACGCGAGTACACTACGACATCTTCTAGAGGAGTGAGAACACCATGGTTCCGGGCAGAGAGCGCAGTAGCCACAAAATCAAACACACATATGTCTGTACAGATACCTACAACCACAATCTTTAGATCCCCAAAACATAGGGATATTCAAGTAAGTTGAGGATATGCCTAAAAGCACTGAACTTGTTCAACAATAACTAATCAGATCATCAAGAAAAAAGAAAAAACTTACGACTTTGATCTGTTTTTCCTTAACCCAATCCACAAAAACATTAGAACCTTCTTTCTCCATCGAACCCACAAACCCATTGACACAATCTTTTCGTCTAAGAGTGACACAATCCTCACTTTCAAGCCACTGCAGAGCTGATTCATTGTCAAAAGAAGAAAATCACGACAACTGTCTTCACTGGCTATATATAATCTAACAAATACATTAACAGAGCTAAAGTACCAGGAACAAGCTTAGATTCTTCAGTTCCTACGATACAATGAGGAGGATACGGAACCTCAGGAATATCTGGATGATGAGAGTCAATAAACGCCAAAACAGGCCATTTCCGATCACAGAATTCTCTACCAAGCTTTGCACTTTCCTCCACCATCTTCGATATCTGTCCATTATGCTCTGTTGGAGCCTGCAGCAGAATCACAAGCCAAACAATATCACAAACACTTGGAAGACATTAAGCAACAAAAAACAACCAAAGTCTCAATTAGATCAAATTGAAAAAGGATCAAAGAGTGTATAAACCAAACCATATTGCCGGAGCCAATTGTGCAGAATCCATTAACAATGTCAACGATGACGAGACCAACGCTCGAGTCTCGATTCAAAACCAGATATTCTTCCTCATCCACTGGAATCTCCTTCTTAAGCTGATCGAGCATCGTTTCATGATTCGCCATATCGACGATACGAGTCTTTGAAGAAATTGAGAAAACTGGATCAAAAGTTCCCAAGTAGAGAAGGAGACATGTGAAGCAAAAGTTCCCAAGTAGAGAGAGGAGACATGTGAACAAGTTGTTTTGTTTTTAAACATAATATAATGATGCTATCACAATTGGGGGTGTAGCTCATATGGTAGAGCGCTCGCTTCGCATGCGAGAGGCACGGGGTTCGATTCCCCGCACCTCCATTTTTTTTGCTCGAATCTTCAGAAATAATTTAATTTAACCAAAAATTAACTAAATTACCATTTAGTTTAATTAATAAAACGGTCAGTTTTATAAACCAACTGGAATTAAACCAATTTTATTCCAATTCTCAACAAACTATATTTTCCGGAAGACAAGTATTACAATAGTTAAGATAAAAATATAGTTTTTGTGGATTTTGTAAAACTAAATAATAAAAATAAAAAGAAGTAAATAAAGAAAGCAATGCAATAAAAAAAATATCAGGCACATGAAATTCTCATAAATTCATAATATGATAAATCAGATAATCAAACATAAAACAGTATAAGTACCATTCTTTAACTCAAATCATAAGATTTAAATTAACTTTATGCCGAAAAATCAATTTTCTAATCATAAATTCCAAAAACAAAAATTATGTGAATTTCAGGTTTAAAAGAAGCATTAAACTCAAGTTTAATATGTTTACAAAATGTTTTAACATTAATTTTTGTTGGTTAAATATATTTTGCTCATCTATGTTATTCTTTCATAAAATTCAACATACACTTGATGTGTGATTTAAGCTAAGCCATATTAACCTATTTTCAGTAGAATGACATAACTTTTGAACTATCAATTGAAAAGGATTTCAAACCACAACAAAAAGAAAGCTGAATTAAGTGACTATCTCGTTTCCAAATTTTAGTTCAATCCAACAACGATAAGCCTTCCAGCTAATGCTATATTTTGACACTCCAACATGATATTACATCTTAATTAGTGTATTTATATTTCAAAACAGTTCGTTTTTCTTCAAAACAATATATAAAAGACTCAATATAATACAAATTTTTTTAAAACATATTTTAACTCGATAAATGACTCTAAACACACCAAAATAAAGGTTAAAAACGATAAAACCCTAGTACATCACAAAGCCAACTTTACTAATTTGATTTGTATGCTACATATTGTCTTATAAATTTATAATAATTTTTTTGATTTTTTTATCTCTTTTTTTTTTGGGTCATCTTATATATTTTATTGATATAGATAGAAAACATACAACACATAGTCCAATTTTAATGGGCTTCTACAAATATCAATACAAAACCCAACTGGAACTTGACAACAAAGAGAGATGCTTGATGGATTATTTTCAGTACACGTGTGAAGCATATAACATGATAAGAAGGCCATGTGTTGCAGAAAAGCAAAGGTCATCGTCACAAACCTCCACCGCCTGGTACTCCGATTCAAATGAAAGAAAAACGTCGTTGGGAAATAACATCCGACCATTGATTCTTTTATTTCTTATCAATTTTGTTGCTACGGGTAAAAGACATAAAAAACATATCGAAACAAACTCAACCGGTTGTTAAATTCACTAATAATCAATTGGAATTCAACGAACACGGGTAACAGAGAATGTTTAGATCTGATAGTCCGATACAACGTGTCGGCATGTTATATAAGACTCAGGATTTCGGACCGGTCCGGCTTTGTTAAAGTTAATGTAAGCTATGACCTGAATAATTGAACATGAAAAACTTTGGATTAATATAGAATTTTGGTAAAAAATTTAAAACAGGATCGATCTTATTACATGGAAACTTTTTTTTTTCATGAAGGTAAATATAATGTTTAAATTATTATGTTTGATAATTACAAATTGATTTTTGGCGCATAAATTTATAAATTGATATTTAAATATAATTTTTCGGTTTTGACAAAAAAATATAATTTTGTGGTTTTGGCGAGAAAATATAATTTTGTGGTTTTTGAAAACGAGATTTTGCAGTTCAACGGAAAAAAATAATTTTCAGTTATAATAGAAAAATGTGTTCAATTTTGACCCCAAAAAAAAAACTTAGCGATTTTTGCAGAAAAACATGATTTTTTTTGTTTTGCGAAAAACATAATTTTACGGTTTTGGCGGAAAAAATGATTTTGCGGGTTTGACGGGAAAATACGATTTTGCGGATTCGGCGGGAAAATATGATTTGACGAAAAAAATTCAATTTTGGGGTTTTTGCGGGAAAATATGATTTGGCGGTTTTGACGGAAAAAATTGATTTTGCGGTCTTGGCGGGAAAATATGATTTTGCGGTCTTCGCAGAAAAATATGATTTGGCGGTTTTGGAGGGAAAATATGATCGGTATTGGCAGAAAAATATGATTTGGCGATCTTGGCGAAAAACATGATTTGGCGGTTTTGGCGGTAAAATATGATTTTGCGGTTTTGGCGGGAAATTTGATTTTGCAGTCTTGGCGGGAAAATACGATTTTGCGGTTTTGACGGGAAAATACGATTTTGCGGTTTTTGCGGAAAAATATGATTTTGCAGTTTTGGCAGAAAAATCGATATTTGAAATTATTTATAAATTTATAATTTATATGTCTGTGATGTTTTAGTGTTTCTATTTGATAATTAAATAATAGTGTTATCAACATAACATTTTTGTTGAAAAAACATTTTAAGTATGAAAAAAAAATTGGAGAGTTAGAAAGGAGCAGAATAGGGTTTAATCCTGCTATATAAACTTTCAGGCCTCAAAATAGATTATGGCTCATTCATGACCGAAATTTAAATAAACAGGACCGGTTTGGGCCGAAAAACTCAATTTAACATCTCTTACCACTTGCTAATCAAATTGAAGCTTTGATTATAAAGAAATAGTGACTGAGAGCAATCTAAAATTAGCAAAGGAACATAGCTTTCATACCATCAATCTTAGTCGCAAAACTTTGAAACTGTTGAAAAACAAATATTTGGTCCAAAAGAACAAGTCGGAGAAAACGCACTTAGGTAGAAAAGGATCCGCCTAAAATGCCGACGTTGACATAGACGACACAATTTATTCAAGAAAAAGACAAGAAGTGGCAATAGATAGTCGAGACATAAGCCGGACCACACCGGAAACCAAAGTTGTTTCCATCAGAAACTAAATCCGGATGCGGAAAAACAAAATGTAAAATCGGAATTTGTCCGCACATGAAGGTCGAAACAAACCAGATGGCAAAACAACATAGCAAAGTTGGAATTTGTCTGCACATGAAAGCCGAAACAAAGCAGACGATAAAAAAGAGAGAGATAATTCTCTCTCTCTCTCAAAAATCCTAGAGAGAGAAAAGAGAGAAAGTCTTCTTATTCCTCCCTTAATTTTACCCTCTAAAAAAGTTAATTCAAAAATATATAACAAAAGTAGGTTTCTATTTTTATATTTATATTATTTTGGAAATATAATATAAAAACAAAATTTACAAAAACAAAATACAAAATTTAGATGAGAACAATCTCTATATTGATTAAATATAGATAAGAATTAAGTAGAATTAAGACACTGCCAATCGAGACATAATAATAAACTAATCGCTTCTACTTTTGCTATTGATTTCGTATCTTAGCATGTGTATTTGTCTTTTTATTTATATGAATGAGGATGAAATCTGCGGCGATAATTTTTGAAAGTTTTTAAATTTAATAGAAATATGATTTGTAATAATTAAATAAACTTTTTGAAATTGATTTTTTATTTTTACTTAGATTTTTAGTAATTTTTACTTCTTAGAATTAATTTGTTTTATGTAATTAGATTTTGTAATTATAATTATAATATTTTTTTGCCAACATTAATATCTAATCAGAAATATAATGTTGTAAAAATAAAATTATAGTTTTTTCAATTGGTAATTTCTTTTGAATTTTAATTTTAATTTTTTATAGGTTATTTTTAAATTTGTAATTAATTTTCATATTTTATAGATCTTCACAGTTGATCAGCTTATTGGTTTTATCGATCCAACCAAAGGTAATTTAGATATCTTAACCATATTTCACACTATGACTACTTATATATATATATATATATATATATATTAATAGTTTATCACTTTCACAATTGTTAAAGGATTGTTATCGAATTCAAAATTACATTATGTAAACATCGAATATATAAAATTTCGGTTAGGTTACTATGATCACTTAAATATCAAAACAGAACTAACACATGTTAATTATGGAATTATTTATATCTCATCTCACCTAATTTCCAGCACCTAATTCATTCAAACTTCTTCTTCTTCATATTAATTTCATCTAACTTGTAATAAATAATTTGTGTGTATTAAATTGATATATGTGTCGAGACCAGCAATCATTGCAGAAAGCAAAGTGGACTACCTTTTTTTTTTTTTTGGTAGTAGCAAAGTGGACTACCTTTTGGGTTACTGTGTCGTTACGTCGACCGGATCCGACTACGTGTCATTTTTTTCTCTAATTAATACTATAAATATATATAATGACTGGACATATATTTATAACATAAAATAAATGTGATGTGTTAATTTTTAATTAATTTATATGTTTAAAGAGAAAGTAATTTTTTTGATGGAAATCAAACAAAACGAAATAAAAAAAATTTAGGAAAAATGATAATAAATGCAAAACTAAATAAGTTGACTTGCTATTTTAGTTAGTAAAATCAATATTAGACTAAAAAAATAATATTAAAATATTAAAAATCTTAGTCTTTGTGTTTCGTATATCTCCATCGACTGTTCATTCATCTTCTTCCTCTCTCTCCTAATTGTTTGCATTTTATATAATATTATTATAATTTTCTTCCAAAATTAATCTTTGAAAATTATGATTATGTCTCAAACGATGAGAATCAAAACTATGACTACGTCTCAGCTTTATTCTTCGTTGAATTTTCTTCAAATCTGGAATCGGTCGGATCTGAATTTTGTCTGGGTTACTGGTTTTGAACGAATTTTTCTAGGTTATTCCGGTTCAACTATATGCCGATTTTTGCATGAAACTCAAAGCAGAGATACTATCGAGTCATGGTTCAACCGGTCGGATTGGTCGGTTTGGTCCGAATCTTAAAACATTGATGAGAAATTGGTTTTGAGGTGAGAGAGAGAGTGACGTTGAAGGATAGAACATTATTCGTAAAAAATGAATTGTATTAATTATTATATTTTAATTGGAATAGATTTTTAATGATGTATTACATACAGAGTTTAAAAAGCTAATGTGACAATATATGATAGACTTATTTTGGTTTTATCGTATTGATTATCTTAGGATCCCTAATTAACATATATGATTAGTAGTTAGAGCATCTTTATTAACAAAGAGAGGAGAAAGGAGTTTTTAAATGATAATATTAAGTATTTTAATTAGAACTCTTTTTTACACTTGTCATTTTATTAATAGTTTAATTTTAATTTTAAAATTAAAATTTAATTATTTATTTAAATTTATATTAAAATAATAATATATTATCGTTAAAATATTCAAAATAAATATATAAGGAACGAGGATGCTCTTACACACCAGATTTATTTTGCGATAAAAAGACACGAAATTTGGATGACCAAGTTTGTAACAATTATATGTACTGACCTTATCTAGTATATTTTTAGAATATTTTTTTCATTTATTAGAATTTTTAGATTAACTTTGGACTTGATCTAATAAATCTCAATAATAAAAATTATCCAAACAAATATTAATATTAAAGTTTTAAATAAAAATGTCTTTGCCGTTTATTGCTTTTCATTATCTGTCTTTCATTTTTTATAATTTTTTGTTTAAAGATATGTAGTTTCATATGTTTCTTCTCTTGATAGTTTGCGTATTGAATAAAATTTTATTTTTAAAAGGAAATTATTTCTTTTTTAACATCTTTGTCTTAGCAAAATAGATATTTAAAAAGAAAACGGATATCCCAACCTTTTGTGGTATGAATCAGATAACAAAATTATATATATGGAACAGATCACACAACATATACTATTCATTTCAAAATATTCACTCGGTGTCCTGCTGACTAAAAGTTACACTTTGAACTCTTGAGGACCACACATCTTACCAACCTAACTTAATCTCAGCCGTTCATCTTACCTACAACATCTGTTTATTCACAATCAAATGAAATAAAACTTTGCTTGGAATGCAAAATATAAATACCCAAGAGATCGCAAATATCGTTCTGCTTTCCTATAAAAGAAGACAGTCAAGCGCTTAATTATATTTATCTTTTGAACTCTTGAGGACCACACATCTTACCAACCTAAATTAATCTCAGCCGTTCATCTTACCTACAACATCTGTTTTTTTCACAATCAAATGAAATAAAACTTTACTTGGAATGATATAAATATCCAAGAGATCGCAAATATCTTTCTGCTTTCCTATAAAAGAAGACAGTCAAGCGCTTAATTATATTTATCTGAGTGACAATCTATATTATTATTTTTAAGTATATTTTTAAAAAAAAATTAATTTATAAAATATTATAAAAAATATCATTGGTTTAAAGAACAAATTATAAATCACTAAAAATAAATATAAAATAGACAAATATTTATATCAGTATATCTAAATAATCCTTACAATTAATTTTCTATTATAACCAAACATAACTAAAACTTTTATCATTAATTATAAAATTTAAAATATTTATATAATGTTTTACAATTAATAATATAAATATTTAAAATTTTTGTTAAAATTTAAAATTATAATTTTTTTTATTTTTGTTTGATTATTTTTAATTATTATATAATACAAAAAATTAATAAAAATCTAAATTTTTTTACATATGGAACCAAGCTCCACGTAGCAATGTTTTCATGCACATGGTTAGCCTTTGGCCACGTGGTTACCACACATCTCTATCCTACCATCCTAACTTAAATCCCAGTGTTCATCTTATTTTGTCGGCTTCGGTTTCTATAAAAGACGATGTATTCTATCTATTCAACTGTAACAATGACAGACTTCAAAGGCAACGAATATGATGGAACAAAGCTCCACGTGGCAATGTTTCCATGGTTAGCCTTTGGTCATATGGTTCCATATTTGGAGCTCTCTAAGCTTATCGCTCAAAAGGGTCACACCGTCTCTTTCATCTCCACTCCTCGTAACATCGACCGCCTACTCCCACGGTTGCCGGAGAATCTCTCCTCCGCCATTAACTTCGTCAAGCTCCCGCTTCCCGTCGGCGACAACAAAATCCCGGAAGACGGCGAAGCTACCACCGACGTGCCTTTTGAACTCATCTCTTACTTAAAAATCGCTTTCGACGGACTAAAAACTCCGGTGACGGAGTTTCTTGAATCCTCGAAACCTGACTGGGTTCTTCAAGATTTCGCAGCTTATTGGCTTCCTCCGATCTCTCGCCGCTTAGGAATCAAAACGGCATTTTTCAGCGCTTTTAACGGCGCGACGCTCGGGATTTTGAAACCGCCGGGATTCGAAGAGTACCGTACTTCTCCGGCGGATTTTATGAAGCCGCCTAAGTGGGTTCCGTTCGAAACTCCGGTAGCTTTCAAATTATTCGAGTGCCGGTACATTTTCAAAGGATTCATGGCGGAAACAACCGAAGGGAATGTTCCCGATATCCACCGTGTCGGCGGCGTGATCGACGGCTGTGACGCCATCGCCGTACGGAGCTGTTACGAGTACGAAGCAGAGTGGTTAGGACTTATACAAGATCTTCACCGGAAACCGGTTATACCGGTGGGAGTGTTACCACCGAAACCGGAAGAAAAGTTTGAAGATACCGACACGTGGCTGACTGTTAAAAAGTGGTTGGACTCACGGAAAGCGAAATCCGTTGTTTACGTAGCTTTCGGTTCAGAAGCTAAACCGAGTCAAACGGAGCTGAATGAGATCGCTCTCGGTTTAGAGCTTTCCGGTTTACCTTTCTTTTGGGTGTTAAAGACTCGTCGTGGTCCGTGGGATACCGAGCCGGTGGAGCTACCGGAAGGATTCGAGGAACGTACGGCGGATAGAGGGATGGTGTGGAGAGGTTGGGTTGAGCAATTGAGAACATTGAGCCATGATTCGATTGGTTTGGTTTTGACCCATCCCGGTTGGGGAACTATAATTGAAGCTATCCGGTTTGCTAAACCGATGGCGATGCTGGTTTTTGTGTACGACCAAGGATTGAATGCAAGAGTAATCCAGGAGAAGAAAATTGGGTATATGATCCCTCGGGATGAGACAGAAGGTTTATTTACTAAAGAAAGTGTTGCGAAATCGCTGAAATTGGTAATGGAGGAAGAAGAAGGGAAGGTTTATAGAGAGAATGTGAAGGAGATGAAGGGAGTGTTTGGAGACATGGATAGACAAGATCGTTATGTGGACTCATTCTTGGATTATCTTGTTGCTCATCGTTAACTTTGACATGAAGTCTTGATCCAACGGGGGGTCAATTTGAATGAACTTATAAAAATCAAATTTGATCTAGTGTTGTAACGATGATCAATGAATAATAATTTGATGTTTTGAAATGGTGAAGTTTTATTACTGCTGAATGTGCTATAATGTCTAGTGTTGGACATTTTTTTTTAATACTGTAATAATATCTTATATATTAGGGACGACCTCAAGCAAAATTGTAAAAACCAATATATTAGTGCGAACTTGGACCAACTAGACAAACCGCAACGAAATGATCGCACCGGACCAAGAAACTAAACTGATAATATGTCGACTAAGAGTCTTTGTGTTTAGGAGCATCCTCTCCACTTTTCCAATTTCCCTTTGTTTGTAGGAATCAATGATTCCAACTTCTTGTAATGTTTTCCTATTTAAGAAAAGAAAAACCAGAGAGCAGAGATAAATTATGTTTGTATATACAAAAATAGGTGTTTTAAAATTTCGAAGCTTATGAATGAAACCACATCAGTGGTACCAGAACTTCCATTTTGATTTTGATATGGACCACATTTCGTGATATCAAAACCGCACTTATCTTTCATTTTGATTTTGATATGTGTTCTAAAATTAATATATAAACGAAACTAAAATAGAAACATTTTTCCTAGAACCTCTAAAAAATTTTGGAAAAGGGTTATTGAAAGAAAACATCAAATTGAATTTAAATGAGTTCAAGTTACTAGTTAAATCTAATTATGTTGGAAAAATTTAAAAAGTGATTGGTTCTATCGCAAACAAACACTGTATATCCAGACGGTTACAAATTGCATGCGTTTAATCTGACAAACATATAGCGTTTGCGTTTGAAACACTGAATCGCAGTCGCCCGAGTGAACGTTTGAACAAAATCAAAATCCTTCCCCATTAAGCTTTCCTTTTCTTAAAACACACTGAAACAAATTTTGTGCGGAAATCAAATCGTGGGTGATTGATTTGAGAGATTCACGAGTTCTCTGCAAAATCAAATCGTGGACTTACTTGTTTTATAACTCTTTCTTATAAAAAAATCAAAAATTTTAGCGTTTTCTCGTTCCCGCTTACTTCACCGTGACTTCAGTGGAAGAGTCGTGTCGTTTCACTAAATCACGCCGTAATGAACAACCGCCGTGGAGTAACAACCGCCGTGTCGAAACGGCGTCCGGTGATACACGTGTTACCGGATGAGACAGCGATACGAGTAGTCTGCCACGCGTCAGTAATCGGTGGTATAATCGGTTCGAATGGCTCTGTCGTCTCAAAGCTCCGTCGTGAAACCGGTACTAAAATCCATTGCGAGTCTCCGGTTAACGGCTCCGATCACTGGGTTGTTTTCATCGTTGGTTCAACCGCGGTTAACAAAAGCGTTTTATTGACTGATAGAGTCGGAGATTTCTCCGGCGGGGAACACGAAGATTGGGTGACGTGTGAGGTTTCCGCTGCTCAGACGGCGTTGATTAGGGTTTTGGAGAGATCTTGGGTGGTTTTAGCGGCGAAGGATGGTGGCGGAGTTGTTGATGGTGAGGATGAAGAAGCTTATTGTGGGATTTTGGCTGATCGGAATCAGATTGGTGCTGTTTTGGGTTTGGGTGGGAAGAATGTGGAGTGGATGCGGAGAAATTCTGGTGCTATGATTAGGGTTTTGCCTCCGCCGATTTGTGGTACTAACAGTGATGAACTCATCCAGGTTAGTTCAATTGGAATCGTTAGGGTAAAACCAAAAAGTTAAAAGTCTCTTTAGATTTTTTTAGAATGTGAATCCAGAATCCGCTATTTTTGAACATTCATAACGTTTTTGAAAAGTGATTCCGCTATAAACTATGATCGTGTTAAAGATATAATTAGAAAAAAGGAAAAAGTTTTTTTTTTTGGGTTTTTGGTTTTTGATTTGTAATGTGTCACTTCTTTGTGTATTAGATTACTGGCGATGTCTTGGCTGTGAAGAAGGCACTAGTTATGGTATCGACTTCTCTTCAGAATAGTCCACCTCTTAATGGGTATCCGCCGCAGCTTTGCAGCAAAGCTTATGACCCATCTACTGATGGAAACTCGGAGGATCCGCATGCTGAGTTTTTCCCAAACCTGCGTTCTTCGTTGCCTAATGCTTCAGATTCTGCTGTGTCCAATAGAAATTTACCATTACCATATGAAGAAAGAAACAGTTTTCGGGATTCAAAAGATACAGAACGAAAGGTTGTGTTCAAGATAATCTTTACAAGTGTTGTAGCTGGAGGCATAATTGGGAAACAAGGAACTATTATCAGAGCTCTGCAGAATGAAGCAGGTGCTTCTATTTCGATTGGAGCTCCATTAAAAGTATCCGGGGAACGAGTTGTTACCATTTCTGCACGTGAGGTAAGGTTTTTATTCTCCTGCTCACTGCTATATGTTTATCCGAGTATCATTGTTGATATATTCATATTCGGGTTTTTTTTTTTTTTTATAGAACCTCGAGTCACTGTACTCTCATGCACAAAATGCTCTGGCTCTGGTCTTTGCAAGATCTGTGGAGATTGATGTTGAGAAAGGTCTGCGTCCGGGATTGCACAATGGTGCTTTAGTGAAAGCTAAGTTATTGGTACCATCGCAGTTTGCTAATAGCTTAATCGGAAACGGAAACAGAGAAGCAATCATAGCGACTGGTGCTGATGTACACATTCCACCAGGCAACCAGATTTTAGAGTGGATCTCAGAAAATGAAGTGGTGATTGAGGTAAGTGCGTGTTTTCTTGTAATCAGTATAAGCTTTTTTCCCTTAGAGATGAGAAAAAATTGTGCAATTAACTGAGATTTGCTCCTTTTGATTCTCTGATTGTTTTTAGATTAAGGGAGAGTATAGTCATGTACAGAAGGCCTTGACTCATGTTTCGTCAAAATTACGGGAAAACCTATTGCCAAAGAAGGTCCTTGGAGAAATGAGAGCTAGAGTTAGTAATCCATATGAAAGTGCAGGAACAAGCCAGATATATAATCTGCAACCATCACAACAAGTATGTGTGTTTCTTTCCTCTAAGCTAGACTAGAGTTTAATTGCCTTCATCTAATTCAACAAAACCGCAGAACGCAAGCAGAGGTGATTCTCTCTCGGTACCAGATGGTGAACAAGACTTGAAGATGGCCAGAAGCGGTGCACAAGTAATGAAATCGATCAATTCTTTAAAGAACACTGGGGTCCTTAAAGAGGTGGATGAAGTCAAAGGCTTTACACTTCCACAAAGTTTGCTGGAGGATGACTTGACACAGGGAATGAAACAGCTTCAAATTTCTAGCAACGTAGACGTCTCTTCTTTACTACCACGGTCTGTTCTTGGCAACAACAATGGTTCCATTTTGTTAACAGTCAATCTTGTGGAATATAACAGTATTTTTTGTGGTTTATATTTTTTGTTTTGTTTTGAAGCAGAAGTAAAGGTGTATCTTTGAGAAACATTACCTTGGAGTTAGCCGTCGAGAAAGATGCTCTTGTTTCACTCTATGGCAGAGATGGCACCGGTCTGGATAATCTACGACAGGTACATAAATCATAGGCTCTCTTAATATATCCCTTCAGATTCTAGACGATGAAGTTGATGGGTTCTTGCAAACCAATAGATTTCAGGGACCAGAGTGGAAGTGAAGGATCCTACAGGAGTTGAAGCAACGGTCTTAATCTGTGGGAACCCTGAGCAAACCCGCACAGCGATGTCTTTGATAGAGTCAATCCTTGCTGATCAATGATTGCGTTTTGCAACTACTTTTGGTTATTTAGTTTTGTGTTGTTAACCTACCCTTGTTTGATATCTGCATCTTCATTCTGTATATAGAAGAATACAACATTGCACTTATCTTATCATTTTTACCAATACCGGTTTATGTTATCATCATATACCCTCTGCTCAAGAATCCACGTCATACCAATACCGGTTTATGTCATCATTTTACCGGTCTAGTTTTGTTCGGTTTGGGTTAAAGTTAATACAAAATGTGGCCCATTATATAAAAAAAGGTCAAGGCCCATGTAAACTTTACTGGGTTCATTAGGTAACGGTAACACTAGTGATCTTAAACGGTCGTCTTCAGAGATTCAAATTTTAAACAGCGAAACGCAGAAAAGGAAAATCAAATATTCCTCCGCTCACGCCTTTCTCTTATCTCTCTCTCTCTCTCTCTCTCTCTCTCTCTTTCTTTTATCTTTCTTTGCAATTAAAAGCTTTATTCATCAATTTGGTTTCGATTTCTACAATGGAAGATGTTCAGATCGACGCTACAACAGTTCCGGTGGATCCAAATGTCACGTCACTTTGTTCACCGGAGATTCCTAATTCCCAATTCGTTAGTAATGCAACAGAGAAATTAGAGATCGGAGATACTTCCGTTGATGACTGTGAAGATTCTTTGGGCGATTCCATGGTTGTGTGTGATCCTAATTCAAGACTGGTTCCTACTGGTTTCACTAGACCTAATCGCACAGGTTCGATCTTCTCACTGTGACACTTTCAATTCTAATCAATCATGGGTTTTCAGATGAGTTTTCGGATTTTGGATCTGATTTTTACCCAATTACTTAATGTTAAACCCTTTGAGCCTTATACGACTGTAAATCACTCAATAGATGTTGGGAATATACTCTGATTTTGTTGAATTTGGTGAACCCACAAATTTCAATATGTATTGAGGTATTCTTGTGTTATTGGTGTTAAGCAGATGAGCCCATTATGTTCATTAATGCTGGAGGAGATGATTCAAAGTTATTAGATTCTGAACTGAATATCCTCAGAGACTCCTATTTCGAAGGAGGGGATGTGCTGAGAACTGAGGAGTCTATACTTGAAGCCGGAGACTTTCCGTTCATTTATCAGTCAGCACGTGTTGGCAACTTTTGCTACCGGTTTAACAATCTTCTTCCCGGAGAATACTTTATCGATTTCCATTTCGCGGAGATTATTAATACCAATGGACCTAAGGGGATAAGGGTGTTCAATGTCTATGTTCAAGATGACAAGGTAAGATAGACCAATTGAAGGTGGTGTTTTTTTTTTTTTAGATGTAGTTATGTACAAGAGTTTGTGTAATGAGCTGAAACAAGTGTTTTTGTTATCTTCAGGTGTTAGCTGAATTTGATATCTTCTCGGTTGTTGGCGCTAACAGGCCACTCCTTTTGGTTGACTTAAGGGTCATGGTAATGGATGATGGATTGATTAGGGTAAGGTTTGAAGGAATAAATGGAAGTCCAGTGGTTTGTGGGATTTGTCTGAGGAAAGCACCACAGGTTTCAGGTAATGGCTCTTTTCTTGTGCTTGCTTTTATCTATGATTTTAAGCTACTAAGGGAATCTCAAAGTTTCCAGTTTCTAACTCATTCATTGTATTACTTTACAGTTCCAAGGACATCACAAGATTATATTAAATGTGAGAATTGCACTGCAGAAATAGAGATTTCTCCTACGCAGGTACTGTATAACTAGCGTCCTGGCTCTTACTTCTGAAATATATATAAGCGTTATGGAATTCCTACGTTCTTATATTTTTTTCATGTTGATATTTGAGCAGAAGAGGCTTATGCGAGCCAAAGCTCATGACAGATATGAGAAGAAGATAAAAGAGCTTTCTGAACAATACCAACATAAGACAAATGAGTGCCACGAAGCATGGATGTCACTGACCTCTGCCAATGAGCAACTAGAGAAAGTGATGATGGAACTTGATAATAAGATGTTCGAGGCACGCTCTCTAGGTAATGGGGGTGAAAGTGGGAGATTACAATCATATGCCTTCATTTGTCAATCCAAATTTGTTACTCTTATATATTTTATTTACGGAGGTTTTCTTGCTTTTGATTCGCTGCTTACTTGAAACAGACCAAACTGTGGTAACACAAGCTGATTGTTTGAAGAGTATCACTACCAAGTATGAGAATGACAAGAGACATTGGGCCACTGCAATTGATACCCTACAGGAGAAAATAGAGGTAGCTGGGCATATCCACAACTACTGTTGTATCAGAGCCTCTCTGCAATACACATGTTTTTCAAAGATTTTTTTTGTGGAATTTATGAAACTGTTGCTATGCAGATTATGAAAAGGGAACAATCTCAGCTATCACAGGAAGCACACGAATGCGTGGAGGGGATCCCTGAATTGTATAAAATGGTAGATGGAGTTCAGGCACTCGGTGAGTTTTACCTCCACTTATTTAGTTCTGAAGATGGGATTTTAAAAGGCAATTCGATGAACTAATGCTATATCAACTCCTAAAAACAGTTTCACAGTGTGAGGATCTTAAACAGAAGTTCAGCCAAGAACAAGCAAAGCGAAAAGAGCTGTATAACTATATACAAGAGACTAAAGGCAAGAATCTTATCTTTTCAGATTGATTTGCTTTAGCGTCTTTACATCATACTTTAATAATTTACTGATAGCATCCTTATATCAGGCAATATTAGGGTCTTTTGTCGCTGCCGCCCTTTGAATAAGGAGGAGACATCAACTAAGTCTGCCACAATTGTTGACTTTGATGGAGCAAAAGATGGAGAGCTTGGTGTTATTACTGGAAACAATCTCAAGAAAAGTTTCAAGTTTGACAGAGTTTATACACCGAAAGATGGTCAAGGTAGTGCGACATGTCATGGTCAAGTTAGATCATTAAGTTAAATAACACTGATAATTAACTTAACAAAGTTTTTTCTTGATCTTGCAGTTGATGTCTTTGCCGATGCTTCTCCTATGGTTGTTTCAGTGCTAGACGGCTACAATGTTTGTATCTTTGCATACGGGCAAACAGGAACAGGAAAGACGTTTACAATGGAAGGTACTCCACAGAACAGGGGTGTCAACTATAGAACCGTCGAGCACTTATTTGAAGTTGCTAGAGAAAGGAGAGAAACAGTTTCATATAACATATCGGTTAGTGTCCTTGAGGTCTACAATGAACAGATAAGAGACTTGTTGGCAACATCACCAGGGTCAAAAAAGTAAGAATTCTCTGCCTAATTAAATCATAAACAAATAGGGATCGAAACGTTCTATACAGAGCTTGATCTTAAATCTTTTTGGATTTTGCTACTAAGGTTGGAGATAAAACAATCCTCTGATGGGTCCCATCATGTTCCTGGATTAGTAGAAGCAAAAGTGGAAAACATAAATGAAGTGTGGAATGTGCTTCAGGCTGGGAGTAATGCAAGATCTGTTGGATCCAATAATGTGAATGAGCATAGCAGCCGCTCTCACTGGTATTTTGGATACATGCCTCTCGCTATCTTGTTTCAATGTTTTGGCTTCCCTACATTTTTTATGTCACATTATGAGGGTTGTTTAATGTAGTAAATTATCTTTGCAGCATGCTCTCTATAATGGTAAAAGCAAAGAACGTGATGAATGGTGATTGCACAAAAAGCAAGCTTTGGCTTGTAGATTTAGCCGGAAGTGAGAGGTTGGCAAAGACTGACGTGCAAGGTGAGCGTCTAAAGGAAGCACAGAACATCAATAGGTCACTTTCAGCTCTCGGGGATGTGATTTATGCATTAGCAACAAAGAGTAGTCACATTCCATACAGGTTAGTCTAATCATTTGCATAATTCTCTCTCTTTTCACCTGTGTGGGGAGCTTTATAGCTTGACTGCTTTAACACTTTGCAATTATTAACTTTCAGGAACTCGAAATTAACACATTTGCTTCAAGATTCACTGGGTAAGAATCTTCATGACCTTTTCTTAAGGATCAATCCGTGGTTACACTGTGCTTTTGGTAAACTGGTGTGTTTGTGCAAATGATGCAGGAGGTGACTCAAAGACTCTGATGTTTGTGCAAATCAGTCCCTCTGAGCATGATGTGAGTGAGACTCTAAGTTCACTTAACTTTGCAACTCGTGTAAGAGGGGTTGAGTTGGGTCCTGCGAGGAAGCAAGTTGATACCGGTGAGATCCAGAAGATGAAAGCAATGGTATGGCTTCTGCAAGTTTTTTTTTCTTCTTCCTGGACTTGTCTTTCTGGATTGTGTCACAGCTTTTCCTTATTGCTTCTTGTATCACTTTTATAGGTGGAGAAAGCAAGGCAAGAAAGCCGATCTAAGGATGAATCCATAAAGAGATTGGAGGAGAATATACAGAACCTGGAAGGTAAGAATAAGGGAAGAGACCACTCATACAGAAGTCTCCAGGAAAAGAACAAAGAACTTGAAAGCCAACTTGATTCACTGCATAACCAATCTGAAAAACAAAACGCACAGCTTCAAGAAAGACTAAAGAGCAGAGATGAGATTTGTAGCAATCTCCAGCAGAAGGTTCTTTCTCTTTTTTATTTCTGCTTAACATTTCCTTGACTACCATTTTATGACTAACAGAAATCATTTTTTCCATTAAAGGTCAAGGAGTTAGAATGTAAGCTCCGGGAGAGGCACCAATCAGACTCTGCAGCTTACCTCCAGAAGGTTTCTTAATATCAATATTGATTGTTACATAAATGTCATACTTTTTTGTTGCCAAACTTCTTAAAATGATGCTTGCAGGTTAAGGATCTTGAGAATAAGTTGAAAGAATCTGAGGGTAACTCCCTTGTATATAAACAGAAGGTTAAGGATTTTGAGAATAAGTTGAAAGAGTCTGAAGACAACTCATTTGTGTGGCAACAGAAGGTTAGGACTGATTCAGTCTCAAACTTTTCATATTTTTCTTTGTAAAATCTCACCATCTTGATCTTCTATTTGATATGGTGTCCCAGATTAAAGAGTTGGAAATAAAACACAAAGATGAGCAAAGCCAAGAAGCAGTGTTACTACGAGAGAAGGTAAGTGATCTCAGGATTTTTGAGCTTTCTGAATCCCGATATCACCAGATATTTGAAAGTTTTGGTTTTTGGCAGATTAAAGAACTTGAAATGAGGCTAAAGGAGCAAGAGCAGCATATACAACAAATGGCAACAGCTAGAGAATTCCCTGATGTTGCGAATGCTACTCCTAATGAAGTGAGAACCTGCTTCAAAGACGATAACTTTGGCAATGAGAATATGGAATCCAACAACAACATCCTGAGAACATCAAACCGTCTCAGGACTAGAAGACATGAATCATTAAATCTCAATGAGATGACTAGAAAGAAGAGGGCCTCGAGAAGCGGCGAAACAGAGAACAATGGTGATGATCCTCAAATGAAGGAGAAACGGATCAGGAAATCAGACCCACCAAAAGTTCTTTCCAGAGTAGTCAGACCAATAAGACCAGTTTCTGGTTCATCAAACCCAGTCCCTGTGGCTCATAAGAGAGTCATTAAAAGAGAACAACAAGAAGTTCCGGTCGGGAAAGAGAGAGACTCCAAGAAGAAGATCTGGTCAAGATAAATATTATAACTAAAGAGCATAGAGAAATTCTTAATCTCTTGTGATTCTCTATATGGTTCTCTGTATGAACTAGAATACTAATACGTTTCTCACATTTTTCAAAGGCATGGCATCCAAAACAACATAAATATATAATTATCCTTAGTATTATATAAATCCAAGTGAAATGATCACATTAGAAATTAGGTTGTTAATAATGATAGAGAGTGACATTGTACTCAACGATAGCATCACCATTGGTCAAGTTAACAGAGTATGTATTGAGTAGAGCCACTCCACTAGCCATCCTAAACCTTCCTCGACCTCCCACAACCGCAACCTCCCTCTCCTTCTCCGTTATCGTATTCCTCGAAAACACGGTGATGGAACTGCCGTTAAACTTACCGGAGGTGAATCCGAAGTCGACGTACATGGTCAACGTGGGGACATGTTTACCAGAGGAAACGTACATCCCTCTAGCGTTCCCGATCTTCTTGGATTTCGGGTCCGGTCCTACGGTAAGAGGGTCATCGACGGCGAAAAGAGAACCGAAGGGTGTCGGAGAAGACTTGTTGCCTTCTCTAATAAGAGTGGGCTTGGCAATGAGGACAGCTGATGGGTTTGGGGCGGTGAGAGTGTCGTGAAAGAAGAAATGGAGATTAGTGACCACTTCTTGTTTTGGTGTGAATGGACGAGTTTTTGAGTAGTATTCACCGAGTGCGAAGGTGATGAAGAGATAAAGACTAAACACTACTATTCCTATTCTCTTCCCCATTCTTTATCTATAGATCCTTTTTGTTTTACATGTAATGTAATATATAAGAGCAAACAAAGATTACAGTATTACTGACTCAATAGGTTAGGCTTTGGACTGATCTGGAATCAAATCCATTATTCATTCGTTTCCATATGTTCGGTTTCCGGGTAAGATTTCATCAGTAATGTTCCAACAAAAACCGTACCGCGCGCTTGGTGTCCGGGTAAGATTTCCTTGGTAATGTTCGAGAGAAACTTAACCGTTCGGTGTCCAAGTAGGATTTACATTGATGGAATGTGACATAAGTACCTTAAGATTGCTAACTGTTTTCATTATTATTACTACTTGTTGCTTCTCTCTGCTCTCCCATGGCTAAAGAGGCAATGGGTATAAATTTCTAAAAGTTATGTATATCAGTCTATATATATATATTAGGGATTTTAGTAAAATAACTTTCAAGTGTTGACTATTGACAGATCCATTTTAAACTCAACTAAATTATTAATAAAAAACCCTTAAAGTAACATCTTTTAATGAAAACTACTTCAACTAAATTATTAATAAAAAAAACTATTAAGTAAAGATCTGTTTAATAAAAAAAATTTAAGTCTATAATTATGTTTAAACATATGTCATTCAATTGATATTCTGCGTTTTAGTTTGGTAAAAAAGAACATGTGTGTATTTGTTTCTTTTTAGATTTTGACAGCACTCTAAAAATGGATTTTTTTTTTCTGTTTAGGTACATTTATTTGAAAAGGTTTTTTTATCAGCAATTTAGTTAAAAGATTTTTTTTTAAAAATTTCTTACTTAAATTTTTTTTATTAATAATTTAGTTAAAGAATTTTTTTTATAAAAAAATCGCTAAAATTCTATATAAAGTGGAGTTCTCTGGCGAAGAGCATATGTACATACATATAAACTATAGAGTCGGTAGTGACTAGTGAGTAGTGAGTAGCTTTTAGTAGGTGAAGAAAGACACATGTGACCGGCTAAATAACTATAGGCTAACTCCAATATTTGAAATATAGGTCCTAATTATATGTTAATATTTTTATAAATGATTTTGGGTTCTAAAGTATTTGTTAGTTTGTTGCGGGTCATGTGAAAATTACTCCTTATACACATGCATAAAACTATTGATTTCATTCTCCATACACATGCATAAAACTAAAATGCGCAAATCATATGTGCATTAATACATTTGGTCTTATTACGTTCATTCACACCCCATTCATATTACATTCAAATCAATAAATAAAACAACTTTAAACTAAACCTCCTCTACACTAAATTATTATCACTCTACCCGATTTATTTTTCAAGTTCTAAAAGGACTTTCAAGACGAATATAATCATACATAATACCTTGAAACGGTCCTATACTTCTCGTTTGAGTTAAATATATCGTATTATCACCAACATTTAGTAAACTTCCGGCAACATCTATACTATACAATCTATATAACCCATGAATTCCAAGTCTCGCAATCGCATTGTCTTTTCCGATTAAACCGGTCGTGAAAATATGATCGGATTTCTGATCGTTGATCCGAATATGTAGTTCGGAAGCTGCGGCAGAGGCTAGCGCTATTCGGAGCGTGTAGAGTCCGACCCGGTTCACGTTTTTTAGGTTGAATATGATTTGCCATGTCGTTGGTTGGTATGTATTGTTTCCAACGTTTCTATATAATTCAACGTAAAGATAAATATATATATAATTAAATAGTAGCATTGAAAGAGAAGAAACAAATAGTTATGTATGTATATTACCTGGTGACATGGGCAAAGAACCAATCTCTTCTATAATCACTTACACCGACTGTGTAGGCAAGATCGTTTTGAGGGTATAAATCTGCGTAACGATCCCATAATCCATATTGCCTAAATCTGCAATAGTTTGAATATAGTGATTATATATTTATATTGAATGTGTATATAATTAGGAGTGTTTGAAAACGCAAGAGCTATCGATATGTATAGAAACTGAGTGTTTTTTTTTTCTTTTTATCTTGATTTAAAACTCAGTTTAGAATACATCAACAGTGTTGAGTTGGGTCAAAATGAAAAAACGTAACAAAAAAATCAACCTGAAAAAGAGACCAAATTAAAATTCAGAACTCTTACTTATATGTAAATCTATTAAAAAATAGTTTTACATGAGAAGATTATAATACTAACCTGTCTTGAAGTGGGTTGACATAAAGCTTATTCATCAGTGTAGGGTAAGGATCCGGTATATAGAATTCTCCGGCGGTTCGATCCGGTACACCGATTTCCCACAACGTTGGACCGTTTCTCGGCGGTTCATACACTATAGGCCCTACATTCATCTCACTACCTGCACACCCCAAAATAAATATAAAGGCAAACGCAAACGCAAACAAATAATCGCATTTGAACCAGAGAGCATAATTCTCTAATCATGATGTATGTGGGTCTAGAATGGACCCAAACAAAACGTTCGTAACATAAGTCAAAACTGAAACCAAACCTATAAACTGATACGATATCACTTTTATATTAATGTCCAAAATATCGTAATGTATCCCAAAAGAAAAAAGTTGAATTGAATATCTAGTGAACTGTGAGATCAAGCATGCTTCTCTCTAGCTTTGATCAAAATAGGGTTATAATGGATAATTATACGTAGTATATGTGTGTATGAGTATACCTGGCGTGATGGTAATGTTTTGCTCATATTTATAGTCTCCAATAAAACCAACACCCCATGCGTAGAGACTATAATTGCCTGCCCTCACATTCTCTATTATGAATCTCCCTTTTCTGTCAGCTTTCGTCCAAAATTGATACCCCTTTTTGTCACAAAAATAAAATAAAATTTAAAACTAATACACACTATAAGAATTACCACTTATAAACTTGTATAAAAGTATGACTTTTATTGAAGTCAAAAAAAAAAAAAGTATTTGGCTTTTATTATTATTATACCTTGGATTCGGTTTGCCATGAACCAGCTTCGCCAATTGGTGCCAAACCAACAAAAGCAAATTTTCCATATATCTTTAACCTTGACACGTAACTACAACATTACGTAATCCAAAGCAAAATAAGACTAAAACAACAGTCAAATTGAATATGTAAACATTATATAAAATATTTAAAGGGAGAAAATGAGGGAAGTTTTCTGACCTGTCTTTGATAAAGAATTGACCTTCGATAGTTCCTCTTTGATGACGAAGAGGATAATCTTCTGAAGTTACAAAATCATAAGGCCAGCTTTTGACTTCTGCAGCCATCTGCGACAATTAGTAACCATTTAATATATATGTCAATCTAAGTTTTCAAAAAGAAACATAAGTTAATATAATACGGAACTATATAATCGTTCACTTTTATATATTTAAAATGATACGACAAAGGAACCTGTCGTTTAGCATCTCTCCAGAGACGAAGAGTGGAATCTTTGGGAGAGACAGAGTTGAGATAAGCAAAGACAGGGCCAAAAACTTTCTTCCATGGCTCTCCATTTCTATAGTCCATTCTCATCTCTTTTCCCGCGTAATGCGTGCTCGTAAACATCTACGAAACACAATTATTTCAAGGAAACATTATTGTTATTAGACGAAATTTCGATGAACATTGAGAATTAGCAATCAAAAACCTAATTATATATCATCACTTTTGGAGTTTACGTATTTTTTTATTTAAATGTATGATAAATGGACTCACGGAGAGGGTGATGGGTCCGGCATGAGAGGTGAGATCTTGCTTGATGGGGCCACCAAGACGGAACTCATCGCTCGGAGTTATCATCCAAAACCCAACCGGTGGGTCCGACGAGATCCAACCATGCACATTGTTGTCTTTGTCTTCCATTGAGTACATATACTTATCGTCTACCTGCGTCACACCATATCACTCCCTCATGTTCTAAAATTGTTTTAAAAATTCCAGTCTAATGCAACATGTTTATAAATTGTCTAGATGTAGTATATTTATATTTATACCTCTCCTTTGAACATAGGGTTCCTTGGATTTGTCAAAAGAACAGCTTCTTTGTAAGCTAATGGCTTAGAATTGTCTCGATCCGCCATGGATGGCATGCTTCTCTGCCGATCATCCGATATCGCCATGAAATCAAATCTGAAATTTCCATTTCAAAGTCACAAGAAATTTCACCAAAGGCATTAGTTGAAATTGGCGTAAGTATAGATATGATTAGTGCAAAATGTATGGTTTACTTTTTTGGGTTTAGCTTGAAGACGATCCTGATTTGGTCCATGTCCACGTCGGGCCAACCTTCTAACCTCTCCAATATACCGTACATGTATATTCCGGAGACACCACTTCGAATAATATATCTTTAACAAAAGTTACATTCGATTATAATTAATTTACTTTTGGAGATCAGAGTTTATAAATATACATAAATATCTCTTTATTAACGATGATCTACGTACCTTTTATCTACGTTTAGGGGGACCAAGGAGCCTCGTTTGGAGATAGTCCACGTTCTTGTAAATGAAATTTCAACTTGTTCTTCGTTCTGAGTTATGATTTCAAATTTAGTTCCTTCTAATCTACGAAGCACACACAAAAATATAAAACTGTTAATTTATCGAATTATTATGTTAACAAAACTATCATCTATTGTCTAAGAATTTTACACTTATAAATTAAATACCATTAGTTACATCGATTTTATTGTTAGACTATTAGTTGTTATATATATATTGAATAAGAATATTTTAGTGTATATACAACTATATCATCATAGATAGAAAAGATGAAATAAATATATACCTCACGTTAAGCATAAAAAGTTATAAAAATTGCTGCGAAATATATTAACAAAACAAGATGAGGAGAGCCTTGAAAACTCACTTGTCAATTTCCAATGTCTTTTCCGGTTCATACCAGGCAACGTCCCAATACCTATTTCCATAACAATATATCCAAGAAAATGCAATTGGACATTATTAAAAAGTAGCTAGTATTCGTATTTAATTATTTTTTCTTAATGTAAAATATTCCAAACGTATAAAATGAAGTTGTGTTATAAACTCCTAAAGGAATAAAAGAATCTTACCCCCGATCCTCAATTTCGTCGTCCAACACATTATCGATACCATGGTATTTTATCCCAGTTATTAAGCCTTGTGGGCTCGAGAAAGTAACTTGAATAATACCATTATCAACTACCACCTTAAAACAAAACAAAAATTTTATTATATTGTAAAAATATATGTTTGAATTAAGAAGATTTGAATAATTCTTACCTTGTCATGAGTAACTCTCCTTAGCTGAACTGTTAAGGCTGGTATGTTTTGTCCAGGTTTTGTGATGTTAAGTTTGTTTCTGTAATAATAATAAAAAGGATTGTAGCAAAAAGATAAATCAACTTGTCCAAATCCTAGAGATTGTAATTTGTAAGTATTTTTCGATTAGAATATTCATTATTTTATTTAAGATAAAATAATACAGTATTAACCTTACTGTTAAAAGTTTTTAACATTACAGTTACAAATTTATTAGTCCGATAGTTTTTTTAGATAATTAATTATTAGTCCGATAGTTCTAGGGTCTACTAAACAGAGTAGATGATATGAAAAAAATTTATTCGATTTTTTTTTTAATTGTTAAAGGCCTTACGATTTTTAAGTTTAACTATAGTATAGTAGTTACTAGAGAATATATTATCTTCTGATAAATACTCTTCAAATAGTGGCCTATATCCATGGAAATTTAAGACAATAGTGGTGGATCTACTAACTGGAATCAATGATCTGAAAATGATTTATTTCATTTTTGTTTGATTTTAGAAACTTCAACAATAGTAGTTATATGGTACGAACTCCACTTGAATATGAACGGTCAAATAAGTTGAAGAGTGTTGGAGACGAAAAGAATAATTCCAATAGAGGGAACACAAATATCCATCATGATATTAAAAGGCATAAAGAACATAAAAGTACTATATATAAAAATAAATAGATAAATAATTTGTTTTAAAAAAAGCATACCAAATATATTTGTATTATGTGTGAGAACTTAGAAGACATGTAGTTAAAAAAAAAGACAAGTAGGTTTTGAGCCGAAAGGTAAAAGCAGTTTTCAATATTTTTCTAAGGTTTTTTGTATTATAAACAAAAAGAAACAAAGGTTTAAGATTAATAAGACCCCTTTAAACATTTATTCTTTGTTTTTTTTTTGTCGTTTAACGTTAATAGTAACTTTTTAACACACGTCTCGTGACGATCTCGGTTTCGAGATTCTCCTTAAGATATTTTACGTTATAAAATTTGAATGTGATGATGGTATATGTATATGTTTTTATTTCTGACAATTTATATATATACACACATATACTTATATATGTGTTTGTGTGTGTTGTAGATATAAACGCAAATTAAAGAATCTAGTCAACCATTGTCATTACCAACGAAACTTCAATTGTGTTTTTTTGTTATAGTCAAGGAAACCAAAGCGAAAGAGATTAATAAAATAATTATATAATTACCTTAAAAAGTTAATATGGAAATGGAATCAAGGAAACCTTCGCTTTCTCATTTGTATTTGTTTATTGGGTGTTGGCTAAAATTTAGGCTAAACATTTATTTAAATTACACATATTTAAGTCTTAAGGCTTAATTTTATAATTTCTTCATGAACTAAAAAAAAAAACAATAGACAGGTGAAAGATTACAAAATAGTACACCAGATTCTGATGAAAGAAGTTAAGAAACCTCTGCTTGTTCCTTTCAGTAAGTTTGACATGTGAACTTGGAAATTTAAAGCTTGTGAAATCAATGTTTGCACAAAAAAACAAAAAATGAGGTAAAAACTAAAAACTAAATGGGTAAAAAAAAACCCGACCCGACACAAACAGAGATGGGTTAAGAGAAAACATACTGTGGTTTCTGAGAATGAACACTTTGTAGAAGAAGATGCAGAAGCAGAACTTGGACGATGACCCTACCCGGCTTATTCGCCGGAGCTCGGACCTTCATCTCCGCCACAATTCACTAAACTTCCGACATAGAAACCAACCGTTAAGGCAGAGATTATACGTATATACAACACACAATATACGCGATTGTGTGTATATATATATAGACAAGTATTAAGAAAACCTTATTTAAAGGTTTAACTAAAAATGGGTTAAATCAAATTAAAAAAAAAAAAAAAAAACTAAGAACAATGAAAAGTGTACCTTATATAGATTTTCTTGTGTGTTGGGTTTCTTGGGAAGATAAAATTTGAGGAATGCAGAAGAAGAAAGGAAGGCTTTTCTTTTCCTATGAAGAAGGTTATCTCTCTCTCTCTCTTCTCTCTTCTCTCTAAAATTCACTGATTATATTTTTTTTAGTTCTTACAATAATTATAGGATTAGAATCTTAAGTAGCTTTTATATATCTCCAGAATCTGCATTCAGATGTGGGGAGGTGTACATAGAAATGTGTGTGTTATACATGTATTTGTATATGTATATAATGCATATGTAGATGTGTGCGCGTACGTAATTGATCTGTAGACCATCTTAATGTTGCAGGTGTGACTTTTTGCTGCCTAACCTTTTCATCTTTTAAAAAATAAAGAAGTAAATGTAATAAATTAGTACTAAAAAAGAGGAATATCGTATATTGTTTTCAGCCAAAGAAATATTATAAGTTCTCTAACTAATACATTCATGACATATATAATAAAATATATGCTCTAGGTTTATCACTATTACGAATTTCTGAAATTCGAAATGAGACTTTGCGGTAATGAAATGGGAACATGAATGAAAATCGGGAAATAATTTTTTTTTAATTTAAGAATTTTAATTTAATTAATAAGTACTCTAACTACTACATTCATGACAATGAGGTAATTAATAATTTTAATTTAAGAATATTATGATATTATCCCAAATAGAAAATCAGGAATTTAATCAAAACTTTCTCTCAATTGGAAACGCACTCCTATGTGAAACGGAATTGCCAAGGTGAAATCGTGACAGGACAGAACTTTTCTCCATCCTAAAGAACATTTACCATTAAAAAATATTTACATTCATATAAATTCATATCGAAATTGTCAAATTTAGCCTTACCTCATTGTCCCATGCGCAAAAAGTTTCTGCTTCTTTTGTAGTATATGGCAAACTCTATGAATAAATTTTACTCCAAAAAAAAAAAAAATTTGTTGCATTTACATATATACATATAAGGCTGCCAAAATATATCTTATAAAGCTGTTATAATTGACACTAATGCATATATCCAAGAAATGGCTGCCAAAACTACGTTAAAAATAATTATCAAACAAAAAAAACTACGTTAAAAATATATGTTTATTTTTTTGTCAACAATCAGAAATATATGTTTTCTTTCAGTAAGAAAATTCGTCAATTGGTCATATCAAACAAATTTCGTCAATCGGTCAGAGTACGGTCAACTTTCCGTATCTTAGGCAAAGTACCAAATTTTGAAGGATTACCCAATGGTACATAGAATTTCTCTAACGACGACTTTTAGAACGACTCAGAAAATATTATCAGTGTTAAAATATTCACGTCAGTGTAACCAAAACGACGACTTATTTGTGCTGAAACACCCATTAAAAAAAAACAAAGGGTCAAAACTCAACAAATATCCATATAATATATAAAGAATAATCTCTAGTCGTTTATTGCCGAACTTTTAGGAAAATTGAAGGTAATCTTTTTTTTCTTTTTTTTCTTCTACTTCTTCAAGTAAGTGCACGTTCTTTAATCGATTTCAATTATACAACTTGCGAACTGTCAATCCTTCAAAAGAAACAAATTTGACTGAATTATGGGTTTGAATCCAGGTTAATTATAAACAAAACGATATAATACCATTAAATTTTTTATTTTTTACCTAAAACGTACTAATTTTATAACAAATACTCAAAAACATTTAACATGTTTCTCATGGTTGTACCAAATTGATAGAAAGACCAGAATTTAAACAAACATAATAAATAAGTAAGAAAGAGGCTTTAGATGCAATAAAATCTGCACATCCACTAGATAACCATAATAAGGGTTTAAGATACCGTATTCGTGAGGTCTTGGACATACCACTAAATTATAAAACCCGGATTCTACATACATTATATTACAATGAGTACATAAAATTACATTACAATATGTTGTTAATCGATACTAATAAAAAAGAAAAAGAAAAATAAATGATGAATTTATATGTATTTTGTCGAAATATGTTTTAAAATATATTTTAAATTAATCGCTAATCTATCATGATTGTTAAGTTTTTTTTTCTTTTCATGACTATCTTATGGGCTTTGTCCGACTAATCCCAAAAATATGTAAGATAAAGAGTAATTTCCATATCCAATATAATCATATATGCTGAAATCCATAAGTTCATTGGCTCAAACGTGACAGATTAAATTTGCAGTAAAAATTCGAAAACAAACGCGCTAAAATCAGACGGGCTTACACATTTCTCTAGGTTATGGAACAAACCGCACCACTATATCACCCTGCTATTTTTAGTTTTGTAGCGATGAATAATAATTATTTTAGTATTTATATGGGTATCACAATTAAATGGTATTTTTAGTCAGAAATTTTACTTTTAATAAATCTATAGATTAGTAGAAGTACAAGAACTTTATTTAGAAAAAGGTTAACAAATATATTGTATTATTTATATAATATGGGTTAGTTCGTACTTCATCAAATTGGCCAAACAAAATAGATCAGATGATGACAAAATACCGAAATAACGGTCTTAATTTGACTCCCACATTAAGAATATCTCCCCACCCCAAAAGTTTGTCAAAAATATATTTTCCTAAGCATAGGATATATACCGAAATCGCATAATATGTTAGACAGAAAAAGTTCTATGGTAATTAGGTGATAATGAGATGATCTAACGCTACTACTTTTGAATTACTTTTTGATAACTTTAAGTGATTAAGAGAGTTTAGTGAGTTCAAAGTTGAATGTTTCCAAGTTTCTTTACGAATAACTTTTCTTACACAAATACTACTTATATAAGATACTTTTATTTACAATCTATACACGGATCCGGGTATTATCTCGAACCATCGGAAAGTACTTATATTAAGTATTATATAATAAGTAGATTAATTAAATTAAAAAAGGGACAAAACTAAAACTTAAAATAGATATTCAGCAAAAAAACAAAAGAGAGATTAAAGACATCCACCATTTATATTAAGAGATTAAAATATAAATTAAAAGACATCCACCATTGATAAAAAATAATGATGCGCATCAAGCCGACCCACTATAGGCATACACAACGACACAACATAAAAAAATAAATGTAGCAAACAAAGAAACATTATGCTTATGTGGCTGTAAGCAAAATAGAGGTGTAGTTTTAGCACAAATATAGCGATACTATAATAGTTACACGATAAAATATATTTTCACAAATGATGATAAACATAAAAAGCGAAAAAGAGATATAGTACATTATGGGTATTAATATAATAATGTCGGCGAAAATGCGTTACAGCTTCGTGGTTTCGTTGGTGCAAGACAAAAATTTCAAAGTAGGTTAGTTAGAATGGTGGAGAGACTATTTAATTTTCAATTTTCCTCTTTTGAAAAAAGAACAAATTCACATTTAATTTTCTTAATTCAGAAGTCAAATATGGTTGAGTTCTTCTTTCCGTAACCGTAAGTTTATTTTTTCAACGCATCGTAAGGTTAAAGTTGTTGAAACGCAAATTCAGCTCTGTACGTATATATATGTATATATGATATTAATATAAATATAGAGTTGGTTTGATATTGTTGAACTAAGATTTTGATATTCATGGCTCTATGAACGATTGAACATTTTTGAGTGAAGCCTATTTAATTTGGTAACTCCTTTTTTATTTGCTTAACTTTCACAAATTGTAATTTAGGGTAAATTTACTACATAAACTGTAGTATTTTCGATTTTTGTAATAGAAAATTGATATAGAAGATTTCATTTTCTTTTGTTCTTGTTATATTTAGGAAGTTGGTGAGATTTCAAGGAACGACTTGTTTTCTGCTATAATTTCAAGCACCATATATTTATGTTCTTACAAGATTCTTCGTACATATAACTTTGTTCGAAAAATACCACAGTCTGAATATAATTATGAGTGTTTGCATTACAGATGGTGGAAACTAAGAAAATTACAATAACATGTTTTGTTTAAATAAAAAAAATACAATAACATGTTTTGTCTAAATAAACAAATTGGATTAAACACACATTTTGAAATTTTTTATCATGCGATTTAAATACTACGAAACACATTATTTATTTTTGACATACCTTAGTTTTTGTCTGAACATCCAGTTTACTAGGGAAAATGGCTTATTCCACCATAAATTATTGGCTTCTTGCTTATTTATACACCAAATATTAGGAAAGACCAAAAACTACATCAACTATTGTAATTGTAAACTTAACTACATAAACTATTAAAATTTGGCTAAATACTACAAAAACTTAAACGGTGTCAGTTTCACCGTTAATTCTGATGACGTGTTAGACATGTGTACAAAAGAGAAATATATGTGTACAAAAGTCTAATTCCCTTGGAACAACTCTGGACAAAATCAACAATCACAAAATCCTTCATGAGATTTCCAAAATTAAATTCACCAAAATATAATTTCACAATACAAATCCATGAGCGAGGAATCCATATGCGTGATGAAACTAAACAAAAGTTGGATTAGAAACCTCTAAGTGGTCTGAATACATGAAAGCAAGTCCAGCAAGTCTCTGCAATCAAAATTATATAAACCTGTAAGATCACGAAAATACATACACTCGGATATAACAATAAAGTTGGATTAGAAAATATAGACTTACTAAGATTAGTCTATCACTTGGCTTTGCAATTGTTGACTTGATCCATCATCAAATTCAGGTCGATCTTGGGTTGCATTTTTCTTCTTTTTTGGTGGTCGTTGAATCACAACACCAACATTTTTACACTTTCTTGTGTTATGTCCACTTTCTCCACATCTCCCACAATGAATGATTCTTCTTTCTCTTGAAATTTTAGTTGCAGATTCATGTCTATCATTTGTCTTCTTTTTCCTTGGGGATTCATTTTTCCCTTTGATCTTTTTAGGTTTCTTCTCTCTTCCTTTTGATGTTTCCCCTTCTGTTGGTGGTGGCACAATCACAGAATTATTAGTATTTTCCCAAAAGTTCACACCATGCACTGCCTCAATTGGTGTTTCATACTGCTTTCTCCACATAGAAGTGAGATAACAATCATCCACATAATCTTCTTGCTTGCGCTTCTTGTCTGAAATAATCTTCAAAGCATGACGACAAGGCAATCTAGACATATCCCACTTTCGACAAGTGCAACTACGTTCAAGCATCTTCACCTTGTGTGAAGTAGTTTTCTCTTTCACCTCAAAAATCTCATGACCACAAGGATATATACTACAATATCGGATTTTTTTCTGCTCCTCTCCGACTTTCTCCATTGCTTTAATACTAAACTTCCCTCTGTGGTTCATTGCTTTAACCCTCCTTGCCTCTATACGCAACATTGCTCTTCTGCGTATTGTCTCCAACATTGCCACCAGTGGCATAGATCTTGCAGGGTCAATGGCATGATTAAATGTCTCAGAGATGTTGTTACTTACCTCATCACAAGTAGCTGATGTCGTGAAATAAGTAAGGCTGCAGTTTTTGGGATTCTTCAGCATCATCGAGTTATAGACATTCATGTCATATGCCTTTACTGCATTCAACCTCTTAATGTATTGTGGCGTGTTGTAGCTCTTGGCAACCTTCCAGAATAAGCCTTTCATGTCACCTCTATGTGGATGATTCTTTTTTAGGTTTGCATAAATGTGTCTGACACACAGCCTATGTTCAACCTTTGGTAATAGATCAGCTACAGCGTTAAGTAAACCCTGCAAACAATCATCACCTCTTATGTCTCCAATTATCTTCATTCACAACATCAATTAAAGTAACAAAGTTTGATGTTATTACCTTCTGTCTATCTGATATAACAGTAAAGCCATCACCATCTTGCAGATTTAAATCTGTTTGCAGCTTCTCAATGAACCATCTCCAATTGTCTTCATTCTCGACATCAACAACAGCCCAAGCTATGGGGAACATTTGATTATTTGCATCTCTTCCAACCGCTGCTAACAACTGACCCTTTATTGTGCACTTAAGGAAACAACCATCAAGACCAAAGATAGGTCGACAATAGGAACACCATGTCTTCTTCAATGCAGCAAAACAGACATAGAGTCTGTAGAAAACTTCGCTACCATCAGCTCCGTTGTATGTCTCTAATTCCACCGTAGAACCCTCATTTGACCTATAGAAGACAAACACAAATAAATTTTTTTTTTTTTGAAACTGAAACATGTAAAAGATGGAACATTAAACATATAAAAAGAAACCCACTTACTCTAATAGCTCAAGCCGGTAGTCTCGGAGCCGTGAGAATTGTAAGTCATGCTCCTCTTGGATCATTTCTAACAACCTTTTCTTTGCATGTCTACACTGATCTATGGTTGCAATCAATCCCCAACGCTTCTGAATTTCTTCTAAAATCTCTTTTGGCATTAGTAAGGGATTTTCCCTTACATCATCTATAAACAACCTACCAATAACCTCTTGTGTGAGTAGTTTTGAACGCCAAGTCTTCATGCAAGTATGATCCTTAATGAACACTTTAACCAACCACTTTTGCAATGGCGCTTCATAAGAACAGTAAATTTTCCACATACAACCTTCCTCTCCTTCTTCAGCTTTACTAGCACATTTAAGCTCAGATTTGTCTTTCTCCCAACGAACATACTTCACATTCCATCCATTTTTCAACACATAGTCTACCATAGCCTGCTTGAAAGCTTCTAAACTGTTAAAGGCTTGTATTAACTTCAGCTCACCACTGCCTTTCTTATATGTGACATAACCAGGTGTCTCATTACTATCTTCATCATCATCTGAGGCCACAGGTGTAGTATACTCATCAATCTCCTCATCAACAAAATCCTCCACAATCTCCTCATTGCTGCAAAATGTAGTAAGAAACATCAATTAAAACCAATTTAAACTCTTTGACACATTTAATCAAACACTTGGTGGACATGTTACAATCTCTTTCTATATTGAAGGGACTCGGAAGCTGTATGTATCCTCTTTATTTGTCTTGGTTGTGGTTCTTGCCCTTGTTTTCATTTGCCTACGCCGCAAATTAAGACGAGAGTTGGTACAACGATGGGTACGAAATCGAGAGTTGTGAATAACTAAAGGATGAAAATTCAAAGAAGAAGAAGAAGAGAAGAGACAAGGGCGGCGAGGTTTAAAGTCAGATGAATGGAGAGGAAGCTCGAATTGGGGAAGTTTATGACGAAGAAAAATAGAAGCTCGAATTGGGGAAGTTTAAGACGAAGAAAAATAGAAGCTTAGGAGCCACAAGAAGCCGCTTACCTGGAAGAAGAAGAAGAAGACGAAGAAGCCATGGACTCTACAATCTCCAGTTCGACGATTCTTATCCGATCATATCTCACTCCTCCGGTTCGTTTGGTTTCTTTGGCGGAATGAAAGAGATTGGATTGAAGAAGATGCAGATGCAGAGGAGACAACAAATTCGATCCCTTTGATTTAGGATTGTATATTCTCTCCCCTTATTTAATTATCAATCCTTAAACCAACTCTAATTTTTATAATTAAACCGGATAATTTCCCACGTTATCAATCATATATTTCTCTTTTGTACACATGTCTAACACGTCATCAGAATTAACGGTGAAACTGACACCGTTTAAGTTTTTGTAGTATTTAGCCAAATTTTAATAGTTTATGTAGTTAAGTTTACAATTACAATAGTTGATGTAGTTTTTTGCCTTTCCTAATATTTGGTGTATAAATAAACAAGAAGTCAATAGTTTATGGTGGAATAAGCCATTTTCCCAATTTACTAAATAAACTTCAATTTTTGGCCATATAAGCTAATAATATCTTACAAAGCTCCACTAACATGTTAATTATTATTGCATCTCTCTACAAAAATTCTAATATATATAATTTGTAATAGTGCAGTCAATAAAATCACGAGATAAAAAGAAAATCATACATGCCTAAATTTGTATATGTATATACAAATTTGTCATTTACTTATAAAATACGAGTCTTTCCAGTATTAAGGCTGTAATTATGGAGTGAATTGCAAAACTAGCATAAATATGGATTCAAGTCAAGAAAGTTGCAAAGAGAGAGAGAGCAAATAATTAAATAACCAATCCTTAGTAATCTTTAGTTAAATCCAGCGACAGCGATCAGCGACCAACGACAGCATATGTTGTTCGTTTGCCTGTCGCTGGCGATTATCGCTGGCGATTGTCGCTGTGTTGTTCGTTTTCCTGTCGTTAGCGACTGTCGCTGTGTTGTTCGTTTGACTGTCGCTAGTCGCTGTCTTATTAAATAATTAATAAAGTATTTTATTTACTTTAATTTTATTAAATTTAATTTATTTCAATTATTTTAATTTATTTAGATTTAATTTAATTTAATTACATTTAATTCTATTTAATTTAATTTAATTTAATTTAATTTAATTAGATTATATTATATTTAATTTAATTTAATTTCATATAGTTAATATAATTTTATTTAGATTATATTTAATTTAATTTATTTGAATCTAATTTAATTTAATTTTGTATAACTTTATTTAATTATATATTATTTAAATTAAGTTTAATTAGATTTAGTTTTGATTATATTTAATTTAATTTTTAATTAATTTAATTTAATTTAAATTTTTAAAAAAAATTTAAATATTTTTTGTCGCTATGTTGTTTGTTTGCCTGTCGGTGGATTCAGCGACTGATCGCTGAAAATTTTAGCGACTGAAAATTACGATCGCTGATCGCTGGCGACTGTCGCTGCGATTGGTCGCTGGATCCAGCGACAAGCAAACTAACAACTTTTGGTCGCTGTCGCTGATTTCTGTCGCCAGCGACAGCCAAATGAACAAGGCCATAGTAAAATTGGAAAACCATGGTTTGAGGTTTTTGTTGTGATTTCAGTTATGGTTGATTACTATTAGATGTTTTAAATAAAAAAATTACATGGCTCTTAATGCAGGAGGATAGTACGATAGAAGAGCTCAAGTATCAATGGATCAAGAGCTATCGATCGTTGCTCGAATTTCAAGCATTTTTGCGTAGCAATAGATCGAAAGAAAGAAGAATTCAAAGACTTCGATGAGAAAAGCTTTTTCTTTTTATTATTCAAAAAAAAACAACCGAGCCTTAAGCTTACAATATCGAAAGTACTTATACTCTTTAAAACTATAAAATCCTAGACGTCAAAGCTTGGAGACAAAACAACTCCTAATCTGCCTTATTAAACCCAACAAACGCAAAGCCCAAAATAAGTTTAAGAAAATGTAAAGTATAATATAAAAACCTATTAAGAAAAAAAGATGTTGCTACATCAACTCTTCTGTAAACCCTGAAATATGGGGTTCAGTGTGAAATTTTCCGATTATAAAAAGAAGAGAAGAAATCAAATGAATAGCAAATTATAATTTTTTTTTTTGTGTGTAATTGAAACGCCTTTGAATCTTAAGTTTCCATATATGTCACTTTGTTTGGTATATATTTTTCCTATCCACTAGACCATTGAATTCGTTCGTTGTGGAAAACGTTGTTGTTGTTAAAGCAAACGTAACTTAACCTCATTTGATACCGGTGAGAAGCAAACCTAACTTAATTAGCCTCATTTGATACTCTTACGCTAAGAGTGTTATTTCTTGAGATAGTAACACGGTAATGATGGTCAGTATGAACAAAAGAGATATGGTAGTTGTAAGGCTAGTATATTGTCAACAATGTGTTTTCGGGCCGGGATACGATGTGATGTGATAGCATTAGAGCAGTTTGATAGATGTCCACTCGATCGATAGAGCATGATATATACAATTGAGATAGATCATAGATGCACGTTGTCGTATAAAAGTATTTAATGTTTGGTCGACTTTCGGGTGGTTATGTATATGACTCGTTTGTCAGATATACTATAAAAACTGAATTCTATATCGCAACTCACAAAACTTTTTGCTGGGAGACAAGGCGATCAGCCGTTTGCGTGGAGTTCGTTTGAAAAGCCGAGTAATTCTTCGACTGTCTTGTAGATAATTATAACAAAGCGGCATCCACATGTCACATTCGGATTGGCACCTTAAAAATCAACACTCTCTATGCCACTCAGCCTACTCTATTATTGTTCCCTAACTCATTCAAACTGTCATGTGCTTTCGATTTCACAATTTTCATATTAAACATAGTCAACTTAAAAAGAAATAAAATTGATGCAGTTGAAAGTGACTTTAAAAATTGATCATATTTAAAAGCATCATTTCATCTATACGCTTTAGGGCTATTGGATGTTGAGTTCAAGCCATTATATTACACAAAAATTAATTACGATATTTCTCTTTTTCTTTTAAAAGCAATATATAAAAATCGGACAAAACGATAGTTTTGAGATAATACGTGTGCATGACTACAACTAATAAGACTTAATCATGTTTCTGGTGAACAAACGTATAAAATTATGTCTATTCGTCTAGTGTTGTTTTAGTTAGCTTATATTCTACTAATCTCACCTAAATAAAAATTAATTGAGCTAATTTTTTGTATTGTATTTACTCTATATATATTCGTTTGCGACTAACTCCGGTGAAGGATAAAAATAGATTGTGCTCCGAGAAAATTAAGTAATTAACGATTTATGATTACAAAAGTGAAAGAGCAAATTAAGTAATCCCACTTGTTCTTTGCTTGCTCTTACTCTTTGGAATTATGGCTCTCTTTTTTTAATAACGCTGGTTTAACTCCTCCCAGATTATTTGAGGACATTGTTCACTGAATTCGTTCGTGTTCCCGGAACAAGAAAATCCGAGCCATTTGCAAAATCATTTTTTAGGTAATTATCTATGAGTTATGGAGGGAAAGAAACTCAAGGTTCCACAATGCTGTTGCTAAATCGGGATCGTTACTAATAAAGGAAATTCATCTTCTCATTCGAGCTATGCGTGCAAGCCTAGATCGCCAACATTTTCTCAATAGAACCAGCCCTTCTTCAGATTCAGCAAGCACCTCAAGAACCTACTTTGCTTCATGGTTTCAGTCCTTTCAAAGTTAATTCTCCACGTCTAAAGCCTTTTCACCCATTGGACAGTCTGCTTCACTCGTCTCTGGACTTGTTCTACTCAGTTTTTATAAATTTTAAGCTTCAAAAGTGTAATTTCAAATAAACTCTTGTTTGGGGCAATTATATGAAAGTCAAATTAAAAAAAAAAAAAAGTGAAGGAGCAAAAGGACAAACATTTTTTTTTTTTTAAAGGACAAAGATTAGTCACGTGGAGATCATTATTGAGGATTCACAAGACTTGCATATGACCCTTTTGCCCGTTACCAAATTGTTTCTGTCTACGATTGTAGATTCTCCACATAAATGATAACATGTGGTATCTTGTTTCTGTCATATTCTCTATTTCTAAAAATGTTTTCTATAAAATAAGCTAGTAATTCGAGCGCCGGTTAAAACAATAAAAAAGCAACTTATTTGAAAATTTGATGGAGTGTGTATAGTCGTCATAGTTGGTATTAAATTCAGGTTAACATCTGCATAAGAAAAAAAATGAGTCGATTTGCAAGTAAACTACAGTAAAACCTCTGTAAACTAATACTTAATAAATTAATAATCATTATAATTTAATAAAATTTTCTGCTCTCAAATTGGGACAGTATATTATTTAATATAATCTAATAAAATAATAAAATAATAATTTTAAAAAATTCTAAGTAAATATATGGTTTCATCAATATCATTAATTAATAATTATATCAACTTATTTATATATATATATATATTAATTATATGTTAAAAAAATATTGAAATATGACTCTAGTATTTTTTAATTGAATTTACATTAATTCTTGTTAAAGCTCATTTGTAATATTTTTAATACATCGAAAATTTTTGTTGTTGTCTTCTAGATATGATAATTATATTGTTTTATATTAATATTGATTATAACAAAAACTCTTATTTTAAATAGATTTTTTAAAAGAAATTATGAAATTAGGCAAATCTCTTTACAAATTAGTAATTATTAATTTATAGATAAATTAATACCTTTATAAATTAATAAAATATCTCAGTTTCAATAATTTATAGAAGTTTTACTGTATTTGCATATAAAAGTTATTTTGTCTCTTTGATCTCTTATAAATCATTTTTTATCTGAAAAAGATTAGTCAAGAGGTGTGTAAATTTCCCAAAACATATGGATTCTTTTCTTCCAAACAAGTATATGGTAAGACCTTAATTATCACAATACAATATTTCCATAATGGACCTTCGGCCGGCCCGTGAGTCCAATAAGAGTGTCTAAATTTCTTAAGTGCGGTCCAGATAGATGATGTCCTAAATCATATAAATGACGAGGGAGAGCAAGTTTAATATTTTAAGAATATAATTCTTTAAAAAATGTAGATTTGAAGTATTACTTCATTTATCATATGAAAGAAAATATCTAAAATAGAGGAATAACAAAAATATGAGCTGGCTAATAAGCAGTTAATCATCATGTATAGCATCCAAAGAACTGTTGCTACATTAATCTCCCTATTATACACCATAAGTCTATAAACATCTTAATCTCAATTCTATATATTTTCGTAATCATCCTCTTCCCACAGTTGTAAAAATCGCCAATTATCCATTTAAATTTGTTCATTATATGTTGCCCCTCAAATCAAGGTCATCGATTGTAACATCTCAAAAATATATCTAGCTGGAAATCTCACTATATCTATAATTCCGATAATATATTCGAAGTGTACAAGACACATCTCTAATGTCTTTATACATTACCAAAGAGAAAAACATTATACTGATACAACAATTGATGATTTGAATCAGGTGTCGCGAGAAACAAAAATATGGATACGCAAAATTAGAGAGGACAACGAAAACAATATAGCCAATGTTGGAGTATTTAGAGAGATCAAAAGGGATATTACAGAGGAGACGAAGATCCAGATCATAATTGGTGTGTATAAGTGCGGACTATATTAGAAAATGTTTCGTACAAATAACTTTATTGGTTATAACGCAATTCTATATCCATGTATAAGAGTTGATGTAGTATCAGTAGTTTTATAATTTTATAAAAATGGCATTAACATGATCAACCGTTACTGAATACTATAAACAATGAACTCATGGCCAACAACCTTGGAACATATAGTACAATTACAACCAGTGTTCAAGTTCCAACGACTCAAATTTCAAGCTTTAATTTAATAAAACCTCAGAAAATAAATGTAACTTTAATTATATGGATTATTTGGATATGAAAGCAGCAAATGGAATAAGGATGTAAATGAGTACTCTTTATTTTATGAAGTTCACGTGAAAGAGTACTAATGATCACTATCACTTTCGGTATTCTTTCTCACGAACTTCATGAATCAAGAAAACCTTTTATCAAAAAAAAAAAAAAAACTTCATAAATCTCGAATGTATCTATATATAGTTCTAAATATAGCAGTGACTAAGATCATGTTAATGCAACTTTGGAACTATCTAATTTAGACTTAATGTTGTATGTAGGAAAAAAATGAAAAGGAAAGAGCTAGTGTTAGAAGGTAAAATATTTACTAGTACGATCTAATTTAGATTTAATGTTGTATTAAAAAAAGAGAAATAAGTGATTATCAATCAAATTCACATATATTTGGTAAAGAGAAAAGTTAAAAGCAATTATTTATTCTTTCGAAAAACCAAAATCTTTCTTTAGAAGATCAACATGGTACACTGACGGCTGATGGTTGACATCTGGCAGGTATATTTTGTTCTCTTTTAGTTTCATTTTAAGGATAAACATAAAGACGAAAAAAACTCTTATTGTGTGTTGGAGACTCGAGATCTGATTGGTCCAAAACAAACCCACGTGGTCACCATATTGTCATTTTGGGTCTCACCTAAACTCTTCAAAAGCTTTAACAGTAGTAAATCTAGTGATATTACTTTCCTAAGGAAAAAAGCTGAGGAGAATTTACTTAAACACTGGTTTCAAAAAATTTAAAGCATAGAATAGTATTTTAATTTCTGTAAGTGATATATATTCACATGTATGATAAAAAAATGATAATATTTTTGGTAAAACTATGATCAAGACTTCAGAACTTAAATATTATAAATTCATATAAAGATGAATCATGCAACTTCACACTCCTTTTGGAATATGAATATCTAACGATTATTCCTTAGGTTTATAAGTACGACTATTCATATTGGAAAAATACATGTTCTATAGCAAAGATTGTAATATAGCTGAATCTAATATATGTAGTATACCCACTCTCTTATATATAACTTTCCCTATTTGGAAACTTGCAATATATCTAAATATGTTGATGGGATAGAATATCTGCAAACACTAGTTTCTGTCCGACACCTGTCAATATAAATCAATTTTGTGTTTTATTTATTTATAGGAAAATATCTTCTATTTTAACATTCTCTTAAATCCGTTAACCTTTTTCTTATCTTTTTTTGACATTTTTGTATCGACAAGTTCTGATCCATATTCTAAATTTTATTACGCGGGATGACGCGGTCTGTTGAAGTTGAACTCCAGTAGAAAAGGCTGCAGAACTGAATCGTTAATTACTTAACTAAAGACACTTTCCCATCTTTTTCTTACTTAAAATTTCTCTTTTATTATATGTTTTTTTTTGGGTAAATAATGGAGATATCAAATAAGGTTTTCATTTCAGCTTTAAATTAAGCTCTCTCTTTTTTGAATTTCTTTGGTTTATCACGATATATGCTAATCAAATAGATATTTATTATTTTATGCAACATACTAAGCAAATATATATTATATATATAAGCTATACGTAAATTTGCTTAACCGGCTGTAAGTACTCTCTCTATAAAGGTTTTCTTCTATCTCATGTGTTCTATGAAATATATTCATACATTATCTTTAGGTCATAAATTTGGTACATTACTAAATAGCCCTCAAGTTGTATCAAATAATACAACGACTCAAACAGATACTCCTTTGTTTATTCCTCGAATAGATTGTTGACTCTTACATCCTTTCGTTTTTTTCTTTTCCTTCTCTCTCCCTCTCTTCTCTTTCTCCTGATTCGTTCCTCTTCATCTTCCTTTGGTCTTGCGAAGATCTAGAAAAACCCTAGAACGGGGAAGATCACCAAGATCGAAAGGAAGATCAAAATAAGGTTAAAACTGATGGGGAGAGGGAAGATTGTGATCCAGAAGATTGATGATTCGACGAGTAGGCAAGTCACTTTCTCCAAAAGAAGAAAGGGTCTCATCAAGAAAGCTAAAGAACTTGCTATTCTCTGTGACGCCGAGGTCGCTCTCATCATTTTCTCCAATACCGACAAGCTCTATGACTTTGCCAGCTCCAGGTTTCTCTCTTCCCTATTCAATCCCTAGATCTTTTAACATCTACAGACCTATATATACATATATGTATTTGTAACTCTATTAATACATGGTAGTATATATATGTACTTACTTATATAATGATATCATGCATCGGTTTTCTTGGAAGGTTGGATTAATTCAATGATTTGTGTTTAGTTGTGTGATTTACTCATTAATTTGTAGTATACAATTTTGTGCATCTTGTGTCGATATGTATGTATGTATAGCTCATGAATGTATATTTCAGTGTATATATATATATATATATATACAAGGTGGTGTATGTATGTATAGCTCATGAAACTTAATCTTGTCAAAGGAAACTTAGTTTGAAACGAGGATGCCAAAGCAAAAAAAAACTAACTAAAGACGATGAACTAGCTAGTTTTAAAGATAAAAATACTGATTTGAAGTAGGCTCATGGCTTATTGTGTGTGTGTGGACATGTGTGTCATTCGTTGTAAATTGTGAATCTGAACTGACAATGTGTCTTTGTCAAATTTAGAAACATTTTAGAAGTATAAGAGATAGTATTAAAAGCTAAAACAAGTACAACGTTGGAAAACTAAAAGATAAAAAGGGAGTGTGCAAGATTATCAGCATAAATACATTTGGAGATGATATGTAAAATGATATTTTTTACACATATACTTGTATATATGAATATAAATCTCAATATTTTGTGTATATAGTATTAGATGAGCAGATGACTCTGTATTTCTAACTATATATGACTGTATAATTTATTTGTTGAATTATATGAAAACAAACCTCTTTTTTACAAATGTGAATCATTCATATTTACATTTGCAGATCAAATTTTCTAATATGCAAAAGAACCTTATTGTTTGATATATATGAAACCTAATTAAATCAACGTGAATACCATTTATGAATGATATTATATGCCTAACCTATATCATTTTTTTCTTATCTGATAAAAATCTTAAACCTTTCTTAATAATTCAAAAGATTGTGAAAATCTATCTAAGGAAGTGAATGATTTGTTTATACTTTCATTAGCAATGGAAATAGAATATTACTTTGCTACAAGGATACAACCACTATGAACTATTTATAAGTTAAAAATCTTGAAATGAACAGTGTGAAATCTACTATTGAACGATTCAATAAGACCAAGATGGAGCAGCAACAACTATTGAACCCTGCAACAGAAGTTAAGGTACGTATAACAGAAATCACACACAACACATAAGATGAGAATTGGCATTTATACTAATTAAGATCTTAATCATGTTTGTATTATTACACTTGAGTTTGAGAGTTGATGATTTAGACTGTACATGTTCTGTGTATTGTAGTTTTGGCAGAGAGAGGCTGAAACTCTAAGGCAAGAACTGCACTCATTGCAAGAAAATCATCGGTACGTACTTGCTTATAAAATTGTGAGTAATCATGAGTTTCAAACTCAAAACTATTAGGTAGTGAGTGAATTAACTTTATCTTATATGCGGAGTGTAGTAGTGTTGATCAAATCTCACTTGATTCCTAACTAAAAATTTGTTCTCTTTATTTTTGTTTAAAATTGTTCAGCTAAAAATTTTGTGCATTTATCATGTCTTCTTTTTGTAGTCACTTTTTTGTTGTGACAAATTTCTTACGTTAAAAAAAGTCTCCAATTATATATATAGAGTTAATTAACAAAATGGATCTTATGTCTCTAATAAAATCCTTTTACATATTTATGTGTGTCTTTGTGTAAAGATGCAACTAAGGGCAAAAAAAAAAAAAAAAAAAAAATGAAAACTCGGTTGATCATCTTTTCTCCGTGGAGCTGGTTCACTTTTGGAATTGGTCGTTTGGCTGAAGTCGATTATGGTTGGACCATGTATTAACTGCAATTATCTTTTGTAATAACAGGCAACTAACGGGAGAGCAACTTAACGGTTTGGGCGTTAAGAAGTTACACAATCTAGAGAGCCAACTTGAAATGAGTTTACGTGGAATTCGTATGCAAAGGGTAATATTTATCTCTCTCTCTAAATATATTTATATATGAATGCTCTAGCTCGTTCGTTTTCGAGCATGATGCTTAAGGATGATCATAGATGATATAGAGCAATGAAATTCAAACTAATCAACTTTTTCTAACCAACCTTGCAGGAAAAAATTTTGACCAATGAAATCAAAGAACTAACTAGAAAGGTAACTATATATATATTTTGTGCAAAAGAAAGGTGACTATATATATGATATAAATCAATTAGGAAATTAACAAAAATAAATATAGTATCAATTACGATTATGAATAATCAGACACGGATGTTTTTGTTTGGGTTTACATGATAGAAAACATAAATATTTAAGTTTTTTTTTATGATTATAAATTCTTTGCAAATGTGAAATGCGAACGGTTTCTTATTTCTTGGTTCGTGTTTACGTTACAATTAACGAAAAATATTTTCTTTGATAAAAGGTACTAAAGATGTTGTGTTTAACTTTGAATGTAAACAAATCTATTTACACATGTAAACACAAATACAATGTAAACGCATAATCAATGATATATTTATAGTTTTTCAGGTTCTAATAATTAAGTGTTTTATCTTTTGCAGAGGAATCTTGTTCATCATGAAAACCTCGAATTGTCAAATAAAGTACAAAAGATTAATCAAGAAAACATCGAACTATACAAGAAGGTAAAATAAAAATACAAACTTCTTTACTTCAAGTTGTAGCTAATAAATCCTTTGAATCAAAATCTCCTAGTTGAAACTAGACAAATTATATATAGAGTAGTTACAAAAGTGCCAAGTGGTATTGTGGTAATGATCTTGCAGGCTTATGCAACGTCAAACACAAATCGATTGGGACATCATGAGCTAGTAGATGCACCCGATGAATCCCATGCAGAGGTTAGGCTGCAGCTAAGCCAGCCAGAGCAGTCCCATTATGAGACATCATCAAAGATCTAAGATCATAAAAGATATAACAACTTGTTCGTTCTTATTTATCTTAAAGCCATTTCAAATATACGTACATATTTTGATATTATATATGAAGAGGGACAACTCGTTTAACTATGTCAATATGTTTTCATGCAGGAGTAAGCGCGAGTGTAATCATGTCTGAGAACAAACCAAAGGTTTGGTTTTGTACTATATATATGGTCGCAAGTGAAAGCAATGGAACAGCTTCTCGATTATATTCTTTTTTGCTTTCTCATTTCGTTTTAAGTATATAATTAAGTCAGGCATATATAAAAAAACATAAGATATAGTTAAGTAGAGTGATTCATTTGAATATCGGTTTGATTTCAGTTCCTATTTCAGTCGTTTTATATTCGATACATATTAACTAAAGTAAAATTGAGTTTCATATAAGTCGATTTAAAATGAGTTTTTTTTTGTCAACAACATGCATGGCCGGTGATAGAGTTTATATTCGATTTTAATCATATTTATTAAATTAAATTTTGGTTCAGATTTTGTTTTGTTTCAGACTTGGTTTTAGTCTTTCGGAAATAGAAGAATAAATTTAAATCAGGGCTCTAACCTTTTTTTTTTACTCAAGTTGAAAAAAAATAAACTACCATTATATATAATTAATAAGGCTTCACTTTGTTTAAACCTAAATTTGAGCTCAATTTTGTGTTTTTTTCTTCTTTTTTACTTTTAAACCCCCTAATTAATTAGTTGAGCTGCCCCGAATGGATTTACAGTCCCCGACAGTAATTAGGACGTTCCATAAAGAAACCAAGAGATAAGGAAAATGGTACAAACTACAAAATTCAACCATTAAGCAAAAGCTACACACAACGGATTTATTTATCATTATGTCAGGTGTGTTCTAGAGGGAGATTTTTATCAAGATATTTTTTTAAACTTAGAACACATTATTCATCGAGTTTTTGATAAAGGGAGATTCAGTTGAGATCATTGGTTCTTTAGTTTAGGGAAAATTTGTAAAAGCAAAATTTTAGGGTATTGTCGTTTCAGGTAAAAAAAAACCCAACAAAAATGAGATGTATATTAGAATCCAATATATATCGAAACGATGCAAAAAATCTCCTAGAAACTAGCAAGAGTTAAATGACTAACATATACAAAAATGCATTGTTTAACATATCTCTTAAACGACTATGTTTTTTGGTCGTATTCTCAAAAATATAAACAAAGTGAAACAAAAAATCTCAGATGCAAAATCAAACTCGGAGGAGAATTAAGAAAAGAAACCATAATTTCGTCTTGCTTGAGTTCTCATTTCTCTCTACATCGGATCTTCCCAAAGAAACTGTATGTAAATATGTCATTTTGTAGGATATATGATCTTAGGATCAAATTTAAGATTCGATTGGTAATATTGTTTAAACAGAGCGATTAAAGGTTTTTTTAACAGTTGTGGAGAAGACGGTTAAGGAGAAGACAATTAGAGATGGCAGAAATGAAAAAACGGTTGAGTTAAAACGAACAGTTAAATAATAGTAATAATTGATAACAAGCGGTTTAATAGTAAAATATTATTGTAAATAGACAACATAAAATAAATTAAAATATATAAACCATTTAAATTTTAGTTTCATTTTTAAAACTCTTTTGAGAAAATAATATAAATAAAGAAATACTTTTTAAGAAAACATGAAATATTAAAGAGAAATACTCTAAAATAGCACTAAAACAAGTTTTATGGACAATTATAGTATACATTCCACAAATTTTTAAAAATAGCATTAAAATAATTTAAAATTTTGGGTTTGAGTTTAGTATTTTGGATTTAAAGTTTAGTTTTTAGGGTTTATGTTTTATGTGATTTTGACATTTTTTTAAATCGCTCTCAAAAATAAATATATTTTTATATTAAATTTGTGTTATTTTTGGAACTTTGAAGATGATTTGCTAAATTTGAAAACAAAACTTATTTTTGTGTTATTTATGAGAATTGCCCAATATTAAATAATTAAAAAATTCAAACCGTCTGTTTTATAAACAACCGCATAATTTAAGTTTTTAACCGCCTTTTTCAACTATCTATTCCAACCATTCGTTTCATCTATCCGTTTCAACCATTTGTCCGATTGGTAACCAAATGAACAGTTGAACCTCGAACTACTCTTAATTAAGCTACCAATCAAAGGCTTAGTGGGTTGATTTAGGGTTCAAATTTAATTGTAAACATTGAGTTGTTGTATCGGCAATGATTTAAATCTCATCGGTAAAATTAGAAGTTCGAATTATTTTGAAAAGATGTGAATGCAGAGACCAAACTATAATAAGTGCATCTTCGATGTTCGAATATATTATATATGTACGCACTCGTACATATATAGTATCAAAACCATTCAGCCAATGAGCATACCAAATAATTCACTAGACTTATCTTGAATTCAAAGATTAAAGATTGGTTGTAATAGTATTATTTTCTTTTTCTTCTTTTTGGGTTGTGATAGTTAGTTTAAAATATAATAAGAACCAAGAATTGCTCAATCTTTAATTGATAGTGACATTTGAATAGAACGAAAAAGATTGGACACTAACTACGCAATCTACAAAAACATAAACTATTAAACCAAACCGGCCCACCCAAATGAAACAAATCTCATGACATTCACATATCAAATATCATAAATTACAATTTAGCCCCTTTATTTCCACTTTATCTCGTAAGACACCCGTTTCTTCTTCTAATCTTACTTCTTCTTCTTCATCAATCACCCATCATCTAAAAGAAACAACAACCTACGAGAAAAAGGACGATTAAAATTCAGAATCTTTTTCTCTGAGAAACCAAAAAGAAGGAGGTGACCCTCGTTCTCTAATCGATTGCTCAATCATTTTTTCACAGGTCGGTTGAATCGAAAAAAGAGTAAACACAAAAAAGCTGCAGAATTTGAAATCTGTGAGTATTGTTGTGTATCTGTGGAAGAAGAGTTTTTGAGGTTTAATAATGGCGAAAGCAGGAGGGATCACGAACGCAGTAAACGTAGGAATCGCTGTGCAAGCAGATTGGGAGAATCGAGAATTTATCTCACATATCTCTCTTAATGTTCGTCGTCTCTTCGAATTCCTTGTCCAATTCGGTAAACTTCATTCACTCTCTATTTCTCTGTGTTGGGTTTCGAATTCTTTGTCCAATTTGGGAGTTTTCTCGATTTTGTCTATGCTAAATTTAGAAACTTTTTTAGGGTTTTCGTCCAAGTAAGGTTTTTGATGATTGGGAGATTGATTTTGGTGGTGGGTTAGGTGAAAAATTTCAGCTTTTTTGGTGTTGAGATGATCGGATTTCATATGTATTGGGTTCGAGTTTATGTTGATTCGTTTGGGCGTTATCTGATTGTGATCCTTTGACTTTCATGTCCTTTAGATCCATGGGCTGAGAGAGATCTTTGTTATGATCTCTTTGATCTTCTTAGTTTCAATTCTAGCTGGTTTTAGACAATGTTGTGTGTTGATGAAACTTTCTCTTTTCTGAGCTAATTTGATTATCGAAGCCAATTAGATTATCGAAGCCAATTAATGTCTGTGAGTTGCTGTAATTTCCTTGTGTGTGATTTCAGAATCGACCACAAAGAGCAAGTTGGCTTCTTTAAATGAGAAGTTGGATCTGTTGGAACGTCGCTTGGAGATGCTAGAGGTACAAGTGAGTACGGCGACAGCAAATCCTTCTCTGTTCGCTACGTGAAACACGCACAGCCAATGTCTGTTGAAATCGAAATCGAAACCGGGTCTGAGCCTTTGGCTTTATCAGAAGAAGCGTCGTTTGTTGAATGTGTACCATTGAATGATTCGTTCTTTCTTCCCATAGCTGTAGTAAGTAAACACTAGTAGCTTAAAATATTAATCCATTCATAAATCTTTGTATCTTTTGTCTGTCCATTAAGATCTCTTTTGAATGACAAATCATTTCATTAAACCCTTCGAGTTTTGCTTCCTTCTGCTGTTGATTTATAAACTTTGCGAGGTACCCTTTTCATCTTCTATGCATCAGATTTGTATATTCGTCTTTTCTCTTAAAGTGGGACACATGTAAAACCCTCTTGTTACCCTTTTTTACTTTTTCATCAATGGAGGAAGAAGGAACTGAAAAAGCTCAAGTAAATCTCTTTTTCTCCATCAGATTCTGTTTTGCATTTGTGACTAGTATTGTTTTTGAGTTAGACTCGGATTCATCAAGACCGACCCTATCGTCTCCACCATGTACTTACTACGAGATCACCCCAAGGATGTCTTTGGTATCCAGGGGTCGTGGAACAACCATAGAACCAAGCCATTGTTGTTGACAATTATGCTGTTTTCAGGTACCTAAACCACAAAGTTCTGTAGACTATGGATCATTGATAATTTTCCTGAAAAGAATCTGTCCATTGATGCTGCTTGTGAGAAGATGAGAAGCTTTGCTAAGGCTAAGGAGCTATATGGATTCCTCATTGATCTTAAACATTGCTTTTGGCTGCTGCTAAAAGAGTCGCAAAAGCTTTTTATTCTCTAACTCAAATCATGATTGAATTGTAAGATCTGATCTATAACATTTATGAAAAGCTACAACCAAACTTTATTGAATGGTAGAATCTAATCTTCAACTGAAACACACAAAAAAAAGATAACAAAAAACTAAAACGAGAGCTGAGTTCCTTCGTAGTTTTAGATTCTATCTTAAATTTTGTATATTGTTTTGTCTAAATTGAATTTGTTGTCTGAAAAATGGCTGGAGAAAGATATTGAAGAAATCAAAACCAAACCTTGAAGCTGCAAACAAAGGCTGTCAAAGACTGGCTACCTACCACTGGTATAAAAGGATCCTTTGATTCATCTGGAGGGTCCTTCTCAGGGACAAAGATCGGTTTAGATCGGTACAAATAAAATTCTACATGATTATAAACTGGATTCTGAAGGTGAGAGACTGTTGATCACCAAACACATTTGAGACACTAAGAAATTGCAAGAAATTTTTCAGTAATGATGAAAACTAAGCCGGTTTAGTACATTGGATTCGATTATGCGAGGCGTATACTACACGTTAAAAGTTGTAGTTGGTTGAAGGCCTTTCTCCAATTAGTATATTTTTAGAGTCAGACAAAGGCTTTTTTCATTATTGTTGGCCGTTTTGGTTTTATCCAATTTCGCAAAACGCAATAATACAATATAAAACGGATATATGAGTGAGGGGCATATTTGTCATTTAACAACTCCCTTGTGATCGTTGTTTTCGAAGTCGCTATAAGAGTACCAAGCCTTGAAAGTGTTGTTCATCTCTAGGTAAGGCTTTTTTCTCAGTCATCATCGGAGAAAATACACGGCGGAGACGTGAAGTTTCCGGCAATCGGAGGTGAGTTTACACCGTTAGTCTTTGCACATGATCTTTCAAATTTTATAGGTTTTATGCAAATTGATTAGATAAAGGATCAATTTTTAGGTTTGAAATTAGGTCAAAATCTCGTAATCACATTGATTGATCGTTTTGATAGGTAAAATTGAAGAGATGGATAAGGAGAAGGATCAAGAAGAGGAGTGGCTTCAAGCCCAAAAGATAGAGACAAGCGTTGACTTATTGGCTGCAGCTAAGCAACAGCTTCTGTTCCTTGAAACTGTTGATAGGAATCGATGTCTCTACGATGGACCTGCACTCGAAATAGCCATCTACAGGTTAATATAAGTATATTCTCTGTTTGTTCTAGATCAGTGAATCTTTTTTAACTGATTATATGATTTTGGAGGATGATCTTTACGTATAGCTTTATGTGTTCTTGATTTGTTCAAAGTTTTTTAAATGTTGGTGAAATTCAGGTACAATGCTTGTTGGCTTCCTTTGCTTGCCAAGTACACCGAGTCATCATCGGTTAGTGAAGGGCCTTTGGTCCCTCCTCTTGATTGTGAATGGATTTGGCATTGCCACAGGCTTAATCCGGTAAGTTAAAAACGGAGTTATTGATAGGAAAAGCTTTGACTTTTGTTGTTGGATGTTTGAGTAATTTCTTCATGATGTTTGAATCCAGGTGAGGTATAAGTCTGACTGTGAGCAATTTTACGGGAGAGTTCTCGACAATTCTGGAGTTGTATCTTCTGTTAATGGGAACTGCAGATTGAGAACTGAATATTTATGGAAAAGATTGTATCCTGAGGAACCTTATGAGCTAGACTTGAATAACATAGACTTGGAGGACATCTCTGAGAAATCTTCAGCCCTTGAGAAATGCACCAACTATGATCTAGTTTCAGCTGTTAAGAGGCAGAGCCCATTTTACTACCAGGTAACTTCAGAATGATTTTTCATTGAATCATCGTAACTGCAAATATGGATTTTTCGTCCTGATTCTATTTCTGTGTGTTCGTTGCCACAGGTTTCGAGATCCCATGTGAACAATGTTATTTTTCTACAAGAAGCTGTTGCTAGATATAAGGGTTTTCTCTATCTGATCAAGACGAACAGAGAAAGGTCTTTGAAGCGGTTTTGTGTTCCAACTTATGATGTTGACCTTATCTGGCACACACATCAGCTGCACCCAGTTTCTTACTGTGATGATATGGAGAAGCTCATTGGTAAAGTGTTGGAGCATGATGACACAGATTCTGACCGAGGCAAAGGTAAGAAGCTCGATACCGGTTTTTCTAAGACTACTGCACAATGGGAGGAGACGTTTGGTACAAGGTACTGGAAAGCCGGTGCAATGCATAGAGGCAAAATGTCTAAACCTGTCACAACTTCCCCTTATGCTTCTGATGTTTTGGCCAAAGAACCAACTGCAAAAGAGGATTTCCAGAATTTAATCCAAATTCCAGAGGTGGAAGTCGTTGAGGTAGTTCTTTTCATCCTTTCTCCATGGTTGTCTCTTCCATATATTGAGGTAATTGCAGTTGTGTGATCCTTTTGTATCTTTCAGGTTCTCTTGGAGATTATCGGGGTTAGAAACTTACCAGATGGGCATAAGGGAAAGCTCTCGGTTATGTTCAGTAAAACTCAGCCTGATTCTCTTTTCAATGCTGAACGTAGACTGACCATCTTATCTGAGGTTGGGGAAAAGCAAGTTGCTACTTTCCAGTGTGAACCTACAGGAGAGCTTGTTTTCAAACTTATTTCCTCTTCACCGTCTAAGATACCAGTTTCAAGAGAGCCTAAAATCTTAGGCTTTGCTTCTTTGTCACTGAAGGAGTTTCTATTTCCAGTTATGACTCAACTCTCTGTTGAGAAGTGGTTGGAGTTGACACCCAGTAAAGGTAGTAAAACATATACCAAACCCATAAGCCTACGAGTCGCTGTCTCGTTTACTCCACCAATACGCGGTCCATCAGTCTTACACATGGTTCAATCAAGACCATCGTGCAAAGGCTCTTGCTTCTTTCCAATCATGGGAAAGTCTCGTCTTGCTAAGAGTTCAACACACATTGTTGATGAAACTCAAACAGAGGTGATCAGTCTCCAAATGAGGTATGGCATTATAAACAACATTCTCTCTCGAAAAGTAAACGCATTCATTGATTCTGCTATGATAATACTCAACCCAATTATATTTATGATTTCACATTCTTGCTTTGTCATGTTTTAGGAACTCTACTGATGGAGGAACACTGAAAGATGATCAAAGAAAAGTCATTGGCGTGACAGAGTCTGCTGAAACTTGTGTGCTTGCGGATTATACTGGTAGTTTCTGGTCTTTGTTGGACTCGAAATGGTCACTTAAGCAAACGAACGCCTCCACTGCAGATAATCCGCTCTTTGAGCTTTTGGGTCCTCGAGAGGTATATTCCACCATTTCACTCCATTAAAAAGAGAGTAATCTTCTTGTTTTTGACAACGTATGCACTTCAATGATGCAATGCTTTTTATTGGTTTGCAGGTGAAAATTTTCTCGGGGAGGAAGCTGGATTATGAACCAAAACACTGTGCAAACCTTAGAAGTGATCAAGATTTCATGACTCTTGTGGAATTCTCTAGGCAACATCCATATGGAAAAGCTGTGGGATTGGTTGATATGAAATTTGGTTCCATTGAGGCAAGTGTGAAAGTTTGATTTAATCTGGAATGTTACTTCTTCTTTATCTTCGCCATGCTCGTTTTTACTCTGTTATTCGATATGCAGGCGAAAGAGAATTGGTTGGTTTTTCCTGGAATCGTATCTGCTTTCATACTCAATACTGTTCTGAAGAAAGGAGGTTTTGATGGCTTCAATGTCACAACCAAAGAAATAAAAGAGGAAAGCAAACAGACTAAACTTGTAGCTGTGACAGAAAATAAAGTGAATGCAAAATCTATGACTGTGGAGACTGCAGCTGCTATCACAGCTCCTGAAAAAGGCAGCGGTTGCGGCGGTGGCTGTAGTGGTGAATGTGGAAACATGGTGAAAGCAGCTAATGCTAGTGGTTGCGGCAGTGGTTGTAGTGGAGAATGCGGAGACATGGTGAAAACAGCAGCAAATGCTAGCGGCTGCGGTAGTGGTTGTAGTGGAGAATGCGGAGACATGGTGAATACAGCAGTGAACGCTAGCGGTTGTGGCAGTGGCTGCAGTGGAGAATGTGGAGACATGGTGAAAGCAGCGAAAGCTAGCGATTGCGGCAGTGGTTGTGGTGGAGAATGCGGAGACATGGTGAAAGCAGCGAAAGCTAGTGGTTGCGGCGGTGGCTGCGGTGGGGGTTGCGGCGGTGGTTGCGGAGATATGGTGAAAGCAGCAAACGCTAGCGGCTGCGGCGGTGGTTGTAGTGGTGAATGCGGAAACATGGTGAAAGTAGCATAATCTGGTAATTATTGTGGTGGCGACCTAGTAGAAAATGCGGAAACATGATGAACAGTAACGTTGCGATGGAGGCGGTTGTGGTGGCATGAAATTTGTTTACTTCTTACTTGTGAAAGTGGTAAAGCAAACACCTTAACGACGTCGTTTGTGGCTTAATAGCAAAACTGTAAAATACAAATAAAGTTTGTACTTGTTGTTTGTTTATGCAATGAATGGTTTGTTTATGTAAACTCGAGTTAAAATAAGTTAGATGATTTAAAATCTTATTATATTGAACCATTTCATAAGAGCTTTAAAGAATCTGGTTAACTCCAAATTTGTAATTAACAAAATTGTAACATATGTAAAAAAAACCATAAACTTCACATTAACTAAGTCTTCAAAGACAACTGTTCTTTTGTGAGTCATGCGACTCTTATCAGCGACAGGTTTTTGACTTTTTGATTTTAGAAACCCAGCGACAGTCGCTGCTTTAAAATGAAGGGTTGGGTTGGGTTGCCGTTTTCTCTGGCGACTCTGAATTCTCAAGTTTTTAGTCGCAGCGATAGAAATTAGGAAAGATGAAGAAAAGATAAAGATGATGTAAAGGCAATTTTCATATCGCCAGTCGCTGTCACAGCGATTCACTCCTGAACAGAGCCTTTATCTGTTAATAGCCAAAGACTATGAGGATCAAAGAATGACAATTTGGCATGAGCTAGAGAGTCTTGGAATTGTAAGGAGTTTCTTGAGAAAGGCAGATTCTTCCTTTCCACTGCAATTACCCAAGCGTAGTGCGAGTTTCTTGAGTTTTCCAGAAAGTAACTCACTAGTTTGATCTATGTTGCCTCCTCGAACGTAGCTTTACTATGTCAACAAACTCGAGCGATGGTAGGAAACAATGAGGTCCAGGTAAAATACTTATTGGCTCTTCCCCTGGAGATTTATTAAATCCTTTGCAAGTAGGACCAGGTGTACCAAACAAGTTAAGTATCACAAGTCCGTTTCTTTACCTTCTGTCAAAGTTATCTATCTAGAAATGGTTAAGTTTGCAACTCAGGTCTCTGTACTATATTACTACTCTGTATTAATGTAAACCACTGACCACAAGACAAAAGAGGAGGAAAGCAATAACATTCATTCTTGTCAAAGTACCAAACTTAAGATTCTCTTACACGCTACGATAATCATGGAAACGAGAAACAAAGAAGAAACATAGAGAGTTCACATCAAGAAATTCATCAAAAGACAAACTTCTGTGTTCATCGTCATCAACGACTATAAGGATCAGCGAACCACAACTTGGCATGAGGTAGAAAGTCTTGGAAAGGTACGGAGTTCCTTGAGAATGACAGATTCGTTCTTTCTGGAATCATCCAAGCGTAGGGTAAGTTTCTTAAGGATTGTTGATTTCTCAAGAAAGTAACCCACTTCATCTCCATCACCTCCCCTTTCAATGGCCACTTTATCTCAACATACTCGAGAGATTGTAAGAAACCTCGAGGTTCGAAAAAATTATTAAATCCTTTCTTCATTTTTTTTAGTAGATTCCTGCAAGTACAATTACAAGGACGAAACAAGTTAAGTTCGTGATACTTTCACCATTTACATTATCACAAAGGTCAGTAAAAAAATCCTAACCAAGACGCATGATTTTAGATTTGGGCGCTCTCAAGAAATGTTGCCAACATTTCCCACTTGTAGTCGGAGAACATAACACGCAAGAAAGATAGGTTATGGAATAAGGGTAATGGTTCACATCTTGCGTAATCATGAATGACCTGCAAGAAAGAGAGAATAAAAAAATGAGGAAAAACTTATAGGATGAAGTTAAGCATTCAAATATCGATTACAACATAGGTTACCTCAAGGGTATCTAAAGAGATGGTCATGTTTTTGACGCGAGAGATCCCGACGGGAAAATTACGAATCATATCTCTTTTGGGTAGATCACTCAGATTGAACCTCTTACTGAGAAACAAGTTAGACACAGTATTGATATCCACCGTAACAAGGGAACCAGGATATTTAATTATGAAACTTGCGGTTCTATAATCACTGAGCCACAAATACTCAAGCTTGGGAGCATCAATTTCAACAACTAGATCATCTTCACCCAAACTACTCTTGTGCGCAACATGATTGAAGCTCAATAGAGAATGAGAACACACTCGTAGAACTTGTTTACGATCACATATACTTGTCCTTATAGCTAAGGTCGGGCAGCCTGAGATGGTGTTTCTAAATCCAAACTGTCGGCAAACATAACTAAACTTAGCTTTGATAACTCTGAGTAAAGGTAAAGAAACAAGCTTGACACTGGGCATGGTTACAGAGCTTTAAGCATACCAATCTATAATTTCTAGAAGTGTATTTGTAACTTCTATACAAAACCACACGAACTTAGCTTTTAGAATCTTGTTGTTGTTCTAGTTCTTCTACTCAATGAATCATATATACAAGGATCAATTCACATTTGACTCCAAATATGCTAACTAAGCGTTTTATTGATTCGAAAAGCTTTGTGGATGGAGGTGAAGTTTTAGAAGTGCATTTATACCTTCTACACAAAACCACACGACATGTACTTTCGGAATCTGGTTGCATGTCTAGTTCTTATGCTCATTCAATCATATACAAGGGATCATGTCACATTTGACTTGAAATACGTTAACCAAGCGTTTTATTGATGGTATGAGGTACTTGAAACTCATCAATCCCCCTTGAATAGTCCGCAAATTCGTGATGTTGAACCTTCAGCATAAAGAAAGTGGTAAACCACCGCAAGAGAAGATCAATGTCAGGCTTACCATTCCCATCACCGAGGTAGCCCAACTTAAAAAGTTTCTATGTGAAACTCACTATTAAAACCCAGAAATCTATCGACAAATCTCACGAATTTGTAGTAATTTTTGTAAATATCATTATTCAAGACTAACCCAGGTACCCATTTCCAGAGATTTCTCCATCTAGTAGATAAAACACTAGTCTTAAGTAACCACATCCTTAGTGCGAAGATTCAAAAGTACCTTACATAGCAATGGATCTGGCAAATTGCTTATCCTATCAGTATCAACCAATCGTCGTTTTGCTCCAGTTTTATCTATGTATGCAAATGTAGAATCATCGTCGATACGGAAGAGTAAGTTAAAATGGAACGGAAACATCAAAACGAGGACTTCTCAAAGAGTATGAAACCCGGTTCGAATCGATTCGGTTTAATTCGATTCGATTATCCGTGTTTGGAAACCGAGTCGTAAAACATCGTCGTTTTTAAGCATGAATTGGAATTGTTGTCCACGTAATTGGGCCTGTAATGGGCTATTGGGTTTTTACTTTTTAGACGTCAGAGTTTCTTTCGTGTTTTTTAAAGCAATTTAAGAGAAAATGCAAAAAAAAAAAAAATTAAGGAACCTTTTGTTTCTCGAGAATCCAACGTTGGATTTGTGCTAGCATCCAAAATTTAATTTGCATTAAATTTAATTTTAACATCCAGAATTTTGAGATCTTTTAGACGGAATTATGGCAATTTTTTTACAAAGTTTGGTATTTTTACAATAAATTAAAAATTTTATGAAAAGGTTTGGTGGTTTTTAGAAAAAAAAAAAAACACAAGTTCATATTCCATTTTTGACACTTTTACCGATATATAGGCATACAATAACGAATATACATGTATCTTTTGTTAATTGAGCAATAAGGAAACATCACTACATAAGACCGATTGCTCAATTGTTTTGCTTAAAACACTACTAAGCAAGCAAAAAAATTATCAAAGAACAAAGAATAATAACTTCTCTTCGATTTCACCATAGATTTCAAATAATGGGTTCGTAATGGGCTCAATCAAAATATAAGTCAATCAAACTATAAAAGAACATGTATCAACCCATAAACTCAACTCAAGCATTGGATTCAATCAAAGTATATACCATGCAACAACCAAAAGAATTCAAGTCGTGGATTCGAATCATAGACTATGTACCAACCAGTATATTCAATCTCAATACAATAGATAAAAGAATTTTTATGTAAAGAATTTTTATTCTTACGTGAACATAAAAATTAAGCCATGACATCAAAGCATAAACCATGCACCACGAATAGACCATAAAATAATAAAATCAATGCATAGTGTAGGATACAGACTTTGCTTTTAGTATATTCCTTGGCCCGAACAGAGATTTAAAGGACTAACGGGCTTATTTGACCATAGAGAAGAAATCCTAGGGCAAAAGATTTCCCAACAAATACAGAAAGAATTGTTGCTTATCCTGAAAACCTTAATTCGTTTTTCTCTCGTATTTTTCCTGTTCGTTTAGTACGTTAACTTCTCGGCTTGGCAGATTGTCAATAACCGCCTCACCAGAAGTTAATCCTCTGTATCCATCAATCTCATTCATCGTTATAAAAATGTTCGCTACGTTTTCCATAAAAAACTGTAAGTTATATATTGTTATAACCTCGGTACAAATAATTGGCGCCCATCATGGGGCTACACGGAGCGTTCGTTTTTTCTACTGACGTTCAGAATTGATGATCCCGTTGTTTCCAAAGCATCACATCGACAAGACAGATACCTCAAGTGAAGAAGGAACCGACGTGTTCGACCATCCGGCTCGCCCGCCTGCGCCGCCTCCTGTAGCAGTTGTCGAAGCCGAAGTTACCGTCGAAGACGAAGGCGCGGCGCCCAATGGTGTCGAAGTTACTCACCTCGACGAACTCGTGCAGAGTATCCTCGACAGACTCGATAGGAAGGATGAAATGACGACCAAAAAGTTCAACGTCCTTGTAACCGCGCAGACTACTTCTCATAGCCAGATCGACCAACTTCGGCGATAAAGGCGCGATGTTCAGCCGAACGACGACGAAGACACGACGCCGCCCCAACAAACCCCTGTTAAAGAGCACTTGGAGAATCGGATACGCAGGCTGGCATCTGTCGTCGTTGGATCCATCGGCGAGCATATCCGCGAAAACCTGTCGAACGTCTGGAACCTATCGCGTAGCCAGAACCTGCCCTCGTAACCAGAACCCGATGAGCCAACCTGTCGATGACACATACCGCGCCCGAGACTTGGAACTCGAACGGATGAACGAGCCACTAGCTAAGCACCCGAACTAGAAAAGATATTGGAAGAACAAAGCGCTCCCCCTTTACGGCACGCATCTCGGAAGTGCGAGTCCAACACGTCAACAAAGTCAAGCTGATTCCATACAACGGTCCCACTGACCTAAAGTATTTCTTCAAATCCATCAGCATCGCAATCGATCGTGCATATTTCACTGCCGACAAGCGCGATGCCGGTAGCTGTCAACTGTTCGTGAAAAATTTGGCAGAGGACGCGCTAAGTAGATTCTCACAGCTTGAGGCCAATTATATCGACATCTTCCACCAGCTCACGTGTGCTTTCTTGCAACATCACGCAATTTTCATGATCAAGGGAGCCTCTAATACCGATATGTGGACCATGTCTCAGAAGGACGACGCATCACAAAGAACGAACGGTTCAAGAAAGTCGTCTTCAGCATCGCTATAACCGACAACGCTGCAACTCCTGTCCTACGAAACGCAGTATCCTACAGATTGCGATTCAAAAAGGATCTCATGATTACCCAATCAAAAAATTTGGACGACTCGTTGCAATGCGCTAACTTATTTACCGAAATCGAGGAAGAGAAAGATGCCATGATGCAGCGACAACAAAAAAAATCAAGTTCGAAGGAAAAACAGTACGACAAACACTACGAGACTTGCCAACACTAAGATAAGAATACACCAAAGGTGAAAGAGGCAAGAAAGCATCGATGTATTCTATCAACGGCTCGGAAGCGCAACCTTCCAAACCATGATACAAAACGGAACCAGTCGTAGTGCGACTTCCATAAGCTCTCCGGCCAATCGATCAATGAGTGTCGGTAACTCAAGCTTTTGCTCCTCTCAAAATTCAAGAAAGACGACGTCGATATCGAATACGAACGACGCTATGAAATCGCACACGGAGATCTGCCAGTTCGCACAGAAAATCGTGTCGGGCAAAATGATAAGCAACAGACAGAAGAGCTGCGACAGGGAGCTTGGTCAACGTCATCTTCAAAGACATACTCTTACAGATGAGGGTGGACTTGCGTTTGACCCAACACGATGTCCAACCGTTGACGATTTTTGACGGAGATACGGTAATGACAGTCAGGACAGTGATGCTACCAATATACGTCGGTGGAACCATGCATTGCTTTAACTTTATGGTTGTGCATAGGCTGATTGTTTACAACGTCATCATCGGCACACCATGGTTGCATAAAAAGAAGGTCATCGCATCGACTTACCATCAATGTGTCAAATTCCCAACCTTACCTAGGATCTACACGTTACGCGGCGACCCACAGGTAGCACGCACATGCTTCATCACCGAACGCCAACTCCGCAACGCCAAGACTTTCGTGATCGCCGAACCCACTCAGCCTCGCGACGCATGATTTATCTTAAAAACTGAGTCCATCTTCGAGATCAACCCACTCAGTCTGGCGTCTACGAGCTCATGACCATGGATAGAACGACATATCCCCGCTCCTGGTACTCTGCCAACCTGAAACGCTACTACTACGCGCCGCCAAACAAAAAAAAAAGTTTGCCCACCGAGCTCACCCTTTGTAATATGAATTCCGATTGGCTTAATCTTTTCTAAATGGTACGTAGACAGCCTTTCAAGAAGCACAACTATAACAAAAAAATATAATATTTATTTTCAACAAGCTCTTTCGGACGAGTCTGCCTCGCTGATTGACTAGCTTCCGCATCGTCTCTTTGGCCAGCTATATAATTTTAAACATGTTCCACATGAATGTGGTAACGAAATAATCTTTACTTAGGTAAAGACTAAAAGCCGAGCCAGTATTGCACTTTTTAGCAAGCGCCCGAATCATAATAACCCGAGCTCCGGCTCGCACGTTCTTGCCGATCTCATATCACCCACAGGATCAACCGGATACTAGAACCGCACCTATACAATACGACGAGTCCACCACGTATACCTACTAAACTCAGCGTTTCGGTGTAAACATATACAGGATAAATCAAGAGACGTTTTCGCCCATAATATGTTTGGAAACCTAGTGTAACGGCCAAGAAATCCTCGCTAAAAAATAACCGAGAGCACTATTTGCTCTCTTGCACGTCTCAAAACCGCACATTCGGACATGATAAAACGAACTACAAATCACACCTATTACACAGGACAAGCCATGCATCATCGAAAAACAATAAACAAAATCTCAACAATCTAAAAGACAAATACTAAATAAAACCCAGTTCGAAATTCCACTAGAACATGAGAATAACGAATCGTCAATAATCATCATAGGATCAAAGGCCGACATAGTACAAAATTCACAAAGAAAGAAAAACTATGGAAATCCAACAGAAAGCCGAACATACGAAATCCGATCCGACAAACCACAAACGGCTAAAACGCCGGATAAAAATCTACAACCAAGAAAAGAGAAACAACAATGATATCCTACAACGATATCCTAATAAGCCGAATCAACCAAAAACTAATCACTGGTCGGCATGAACCTAAGCGCTGGCATCCTCTGCCATAGCTTCGGAAGCCGCTGCTACGACGCCATCCGCAAACTCCGGAAAAGCCACAAGATCACACTCATCAAGCTCAGTAACAACCATCCGATCAACTTTTAATTGCCACATCTCACAGTGTTTCTCTAGCCTCGCAATCGTCACCGGCAGAATGATTGTGCCCTTGGCAACCAGTTTCTCGAGGAATTCATGTGTCCCCTTCACCAGACTAAGTGTGAGAAGGGGAGTCATCCTGGCTTGTGTATCGACAATGCGTCTGCACATCCTGTCAATACGAGTACGATACCCGCGGATCCCTTCTCTGACCTTCTCTCGTTCGGCATGTACCATAGTGGCATGCGAATCCCTCAGTCTCTTCTACTCATAAACACGTTCCGCCTCAGAACCCTTTAACGAGGCATGAAGCTCGATAATCTTCTTTTCGAGACCAGCGACTCTACTTTTTTCGAACTGCAAACGCTCTCCCGCGTATCATAGCACTCTGTCGAGCAGATTTCAAAGCAGCCTTACACTTAGCGGCATCCTCCATAGTACTCCTAACTCGATGCTCGTAGAAACCAACAAGACGATTGCATGCATTCATCGACTGAAAACAAACAAACTTAAAATTCAAGAAATGAAACAGAGAAATTAAACAAGTACGGAAATAATACGACAGAAATTAAACAAACCTGAAACTCCTTGCAAGTCCAGTCTCTGTAAAGATCTTCCCCTTAGAGAGAGTCGACCGGAGGAAAGGTTGCGTAGTCTCTGCGGATCTTGCTACCGAGATCACCAAGTGCCCCTGTTACCGAGGGATCAACGCCTTCCGAATATCCCAAAGTAGGATTCTCGCGCTCAGCAGGACCCTCGCGTCTAGGAAGACATATACGTCCACTAGTGATGGAAGCTCCACTCTGAGGACTACCGAGTAAAGACCTCTTCCGCGAAACGTCAGCGGCGGAACTAGCTGAAGCAGAAGAGGCATTCCATGTCCTATTAACCGCAACCATCTTCTTTGCTCGTGCAGCCGCCACCTCCAGCGATCTAGCACAGTGCACAACAGCCGGCTTGGCAACCCTCTCGGAAATCTCGACATGCGAAGAATCAGCAGCAAACACCGACGGACCGGAATCATTCGGAAGCATGTCATCTTCGTCGAACAAATCAACATACCTCGGAAGCTGATAGTCTACTCTCCCCATCCTCAAGTACGAAGACGAACCTGCAAAATACCCTCGTATAAAAAATCAAAAATAAAAATAATAAAGGATAAAACACCGGAAAACTCACAAATCCAATAATGCTCTATTACGTCTACCAACCGCAAAGTGCCTTTGACTCTCTCAAGATCCTCTACGATGTCGTTGGGGAGCTCGCGTTATCGGATAACGGAATCTGCAAACAAACAAAAAAACAGTTAGAAAGTAAACATAAAATCTAACTTTGGGAAACCATAGCCAACTAAAAACTACCAAGAAACAAGTTTCATTCGCTAGCATGCGACGAATCGAGGTCTTCGACCGAAAAATCATTTAACTTCACAAAAAAAAAAAATCCACCAGTCACGGACTTTGCTCTTAGCTCCGTCAAACATTTTGAAACCCCGGCCTTGAACTGGCGCAACACAAACCCGTGGTATTCTACCCCCAAAATCGAAAAAGTCGTCGCCTCTTCGAAATGATCAACGTCAATATCGATCCTTTCGTCGACTCCCAAAATCGCAAGTTAAACCGCGTTTCGAATTTTGGCGATAGTCAACTGCGAAAATGCAATGTTGCGCCTCGCAAGGAATCCAAGGACGCTCATACGACTTCAGCTTAAAGATCTCCAACTCGTCGGACATACGACATCGAGTAAGCATGTTAGACAACGAATCCAGGATACATAAGGACTTTCTGAGATCGCACGAAGCATATATATTTGCCAAACCTCCACTTACCTGCAGCTCTACTAGCTCAGCTGCTTTGGTCACCGTGACGCGACGTTTGCAATAACTCCTAGAACGATCGGTCTCGCGACAACTACATTCACATCAGCCATGTTCTCTGCGTCTCCATCGACTTCATTTTCTACGATCTTCTTAAAGCAGTTTCTGGATCCCCCAAGATCAATAAGATGATCAATGACCTTCCCAACATCGTGCTTAACAATTGTGTGTCCGTCACAAGCAGACCGTCTAGCTCCCTTCCGAACTCTTTGTCGAAATCCTCGAAACCCTCGCCAGGCTCACATCCTGCAAACCAATTAGCTTGAGTGGTTTCATCCAAGCTATCCATACCAAACGAGAGACTACCATACCGATGTCTATCAAACTCAATAGAATCCTCTGAGCCGTCTCCACTAACGTAATCTTCCAAAAAACGAGGCATGAAATCCAAAACTCACAAGAGCCAAACCACCAAAGCTCACCAAATCAAAGGGCTCTTAGTCAGACTCATAAGAGCCAAACCACCAAGACGGAACTTAATCTTCTGTTAGAGCTCCGTGCAACTCGGAAAACTTGCCCGCAGCACAAGTCTCCTGTAACAACTCTGTGCTCTCCAACAAAAAATGCCAACTGCACGTTTCTTGTTAAAGCTATGCGCTCTTCGAAAAACGTGTCCACTGCACAAATCTCCAAATAGAGCTCCGCGCTTCTCGAAAAATATGCCCACTACACAAGTCTAGGACTCCACACTCTCTGAAATACGTGCTCACAACACAAATCTCCTGTTAGGGCTTCGCGCTTTTCGGAAAACATGACCGCAGCACAAGTCTCTTATAAGAACTTTATGCCTCCGAAAAAAGTGCCCACGACACGTCTTCTGTTAGAACTTCAGGCTCTTCGAGAAACGTGTCCACGGCACAAATCTTCTATGAAAGCGCTCTTCGAAAAACGTGCACACGGCACAAGTCTCCTGTTAAAGCTCCTCGCTCTCCGAAAAATGTCTCCACGGCACAAGTCTCCTGTTAAAGCTCTGCGCTCTCCGAAAAACGTCTCCAAGGCACAAGTCTCCTGCTAAATCTTTACGCTCCTCCTGCCAAGGCACATAATACCTACAAGAGCTTTGCGCTTGCCGAAAAACGTGCCTAAAGCACATATCACCCCGAAAAACGTATCTATGGCATAAAACTTCATGAATGGCATCTTATTCCCCAAAATGCAACACAACCTTTCGTTTGCGCCAAAATGGCATTCCTCCGACTCAAGAGATACGCTCACCGAACTCAAGCTAGTCTCACTCGCCGAACTAAAAAAAGGTTTATTGTAGGATACAAGCCTTGTCCTTAGTATGCCTCTTGGTCCGAACAGGGATTCAAAAGACTAACGGACTGTCTTGATCATAAATTCGGCATGCTAGGCTCGAAAGGCAAAACGAGAATTCCGCAAAAGATACAGAAGAAACCCTAGGCAAAAGACTTTCCTATAAATAACAGAAAAAACCATTAGACAAAGGTTATTGTCCGGACGTCATTATCCAGAGGTTTACAGAAAAAATTATTGTCTAACCCGAAAACCTTAGTTCGCTTTTTTCTCGTGTATCTACCAATCTCATTCATCGTTGATAAAACATTTCCAAATCTCGGTACAAACACATAGGCCTAACCTAAAAATGATATTATCACATCTAATTGTTTACTTAATAAGTAAGCGATATCTTTATCAACGATTATTGAAAACTTTCGTCTAAATCGTTTACGTACCTTAGAGGATTGCTAATGCAACAACTTCTTCGTTTTTACCAGATTCATGTTCTGATTCTGATCTTATTGTATCTTAGTTGATGTTTTCATTATGAACACTACATTTCATTCCTAACATTGAAGCACTTACATGTCAATAACGTTTTCAATGCTTGAATTCTTCTTACAGTCTCCAAGAATTTGTACACCTTTTCAAGCACTGCATGAGGATATATAAATATACATTATGTTATGTCTCTTTACTTAACTTGTGATTGTGTTTAAAACATCACTCACATGTCTCACCTGTAACTTCATAGATCCAGTCACTAAGGAGGGTTGCCAAATCAGTTGTCCACTTCAGAACTGTATTCAAAGCAAAACTTTGTCAACTTCAGATTTCTAACATTAGTAACAATATTAACTAATCAAATACAAACATAGGAGAAGCACAAGTCTTATCCTAAACTAGTTTCATATTTTTACATCACAGTTTCTAACCATCACCAAGAAAGTAAGAGAAGCAAACCTTTTATTGATTCAATTTATATCTTAACCGATTACGTACACGAGGGCTGATATGCAGAGTCCATTTGCAGTAAGGTTGTTAATATCTAATTATAATAGACGATCTTCTTGTACATGTTTTAAATATCTGCCAAAATCTTCGCTCTCTTGCCATAATTTAAGTTTGTAACAATATAAACTAATTAAATACAAGTTTAGGAGAAACACATACCTAAATTGAAGTCTATTAACACTCTGAAATCTCTCCGGAGTCTCCAAAAATATCTGGAAAAAAATAAGAAATATTGCTTTAGTTCACTTGTAAAATATGGGTTTATGCCCTTCATGCACAACCCTGCTTCATGCACAACACTGCTTGATAGTGTGTTTGTCCGCTTTATCTTTGAAATGATAAATCTGTCTAAGTTTCCAATTTCAGGAAATTATTTCCCGCTTTAAGCCGTGGGTTTGAAGTTATCAAATTTAGGCAACTCGGTGTGTTTAAGCCGTGGGTTTTTGAACCGAAAAACGGTTTAAGCCGCTGGTTTGTGATATAATTAGGCAACTCCCATGGAACAGCTCTAATTATAGAGCTCACACATTGTGATAAGTTTTAGGGGCTTTCGAAATTCCCAAACCCTATTTGTTCTTTTAACTGAAAAATCGGATTTAAGCCGCAGGTTTTAGATAAGAATATAAGCAACTCCCACCATGCAGCTCACAGCGTGATAGTGTGTTTACCGCTTTATCTTTAACTGAGAAATCTGTCTAAGCCGTGGGTTTTAGATTATATATTTAGGCAACTTAGTGTGATTAAGCTGTGGATTTTTATGATTAGGCCGTGAGTACTATCTTTCCAATTTCAGGACAATCGTTAGGTAACCTTATATGGGACTGTTTTAACATTAGAAGCTCACACTGTTAGGCTTTAGGGAGCATTTTGCACAACGTGACAGTGTGTTAAATTATAAAGACACAACGTGTCAGTGTGTTTAAGCCGTGGGTTTTTGATCCGAACAAACAGTTTAAGCCGTGGGTACTATCTTTCCAATTCCAGTGTGTGTGATAAGCTTTACGGGCTTTCGCAGTTCCTACACCGCTTGGTTTTTGAACCGCAAATTAGTTTTAAGCGGCAGGTTTTAATTTAATCAAAATAGGCAACTCCCATCGGACCAGTTTAATTTTAGAGCTCATAGCGTGATAGTGTGTTTATCCACTTTATCTTTGAACTGAGAAATCTGTTTAAGCCATGGGTTTGAGATCATCAATTTAGGTAACTCAGTCTGTTTAAGCCGTGGGTACTCTTTTCCAATTTCAGGAAAATCGTTTCTGATCATTAGACAACTGAGTATGGGACTGTTTTAACTTTAGAAGCTAACACTGTTAAGCTTTAAGTATCATTTTGCACAATGTGACAGTGTGTTTAAGCCGAAGTGTGTGATACGTTTAAGGGGCATTTGCAATTCCCATACCCTCTTTTGTTTTTGAACCGATAAATCGATTTTAAGCCGCAGGTTTTAATCTAATCCATATAGGCAACTCCCATCAGACAAGTTTAATTTTAGAGCTCACAGCGTGATAGTGTGTTTATCCGCTTGATCTTTGAACTGAGAAATATGTCTAAGCCGTGGTTTGAGTTTATCAATTTAGGCAACTCAGTATGTTTTAGCCGTGGGTACTTCTTTCCAATTTCAGGACAATCGTTTCTGATCATTAGGCAACTGAATCAAGGGACTGTTTTAACTTTAGAAGCTCACACGATTAAGCTTTTAGGGAGCATTTTGCAATTCCAATACCCACTTTGTTTTTTTGAACCGAAAAACCAACTATAAGCCGCTGGTTTGTGATATCAACTCCAATGGGACAGCTCTATTAATAGAGCTCACACATTCTGGCTAGTGTAATAAGCTTTAGGGTCTTTTGCAATTCCCATATCCCCCTTTGATTTTGAACCCAAAAAAGGGTCTTAAGCCGTGGGTTTTACAGGCAACTCCAATCAGACAGTTGTAATTATAAAGACACAACGTGCCAGTGTATTTAAGCCGTGGGTACACTATCTTTCCAATTTCAGGACAATTGTTTATAAACTTTTTAGATCACCCAAGTAAGATTCAGACAGAAGGTAACAAATAATGTCCTATGTCTAATCTTTTGGGTTTGAAACAAAGGATTGTGAAATAGGAAACAACAATTCAGAGATGTTACCTGAAGAGATTATGTAGACTGTTGTGAAAGGGATCCTCCAGAAAACTCTCTGTGATCAATGAGAAGAATGTTTTCTCTGTCTTCTTAATACAAACTTGAACTGCAACCAAAAAAAAAAAAACATAAGTTTTTGATTAATTGTGAGTAAATCAAGATTATAAAAACGATTATAGAGATTTCGAAACCCTAATTCAAAGAAACAAACACATATCTTCAAGAACCCTAAGAAGTTAATTCGATTTCGAAGACTACAGCAGTAGAAGAACAAATCTTCGATTAAAACTTAAAACGCGATTTTGAGACACTGAAATCGCGATTACCAAAATTACTAACCGAAGAGAAAAGATCGATCATCGATTTCAAAAAACAAAAACCAAAGGAAATCGTAAAACGAAATCAAATGGGAAAGTAAAGAATCGATCTCGGGGGGACAAAACTTACATAGTGATTTCAACGAAATCGCCGGCGGAGATGAGTCGCTGAGAAATAAAATAATTAAAACCTTTATGAGGGCTCTTAATATAAGTGGAGGAGACACCAGCCGTGAACTAAAATATGCCCAAAAATATAATTAAATTACAATAAGCATTTTACTCGAAAAAATTATCACGATTCTGGTTTGAAAAAAATAATAGGGGATTATTGTTCAACTTTTAAATTTGTTGTTACATAAAATCTAAAAAAATATCTAATATAAATTTTGTAGATAATTATAGTACACATTCTATAAATTTTCAAAAATACCACTAAAATAATTTAAAATTTTGGGATTACGTTTACTATTTTGAGTTTAAGATTTAATTTTTAGGGTTTAAAATTTATTTTTTGGATATTTTTGATATTTTTAAATCATTTCAAAGTTTTTGATACTTTTAGTATTAAATTTATGCTATTTTTAGAATATTTAATATAATGTACTAAATTTGTAAACAAAACTTATTTTTGTGCCTTAAAATCTTTATATTGAAAATGATAAAATTATGGATGCAAACTTATTCCACTATTTGGTGGGAAGAAGCCGATGAGAAAGATCAAAATTCCAGTATTTGATAACTCGGCCCTCATTGCAGGCTATTCCAAAACGGTGATAGGAAGATGCATGAATCCTCGGATGCAAGACATGAAGTCGCTGCTATTCATGTTTCCCCGGATTTGGCAGCTTGAAGGAAAGGTGGTAGGAGCGGATTTGGGACTTGGTAAGTTCCAATTTGATTTCGATAATGAAGAGGACATCACTGAGGTTCTCAAGATGGAGTTGTTTCACTTTGATGGCTGGATGGTCTCGATGGTTAGATGGAGGCCTACAGTGGATCCCTCATATCCATCTAAGTTGATGTTTTGGATCCGTGTGTTAGGAGTCCCACTTCAATATTGGGCGGAACCAACATTTAGAGGGATTGGGGAAGATCTGGGTTCTGTGTAAACAGTGGATATAAATGGAGGAAGAGTGCAAGTCATAGTGGATGGGTTCCAACCGATCTGTTTCGAAACGGAGATCGAATTTGGGAACGGGGAAGTAACAGTAGTTAAACTGAGGTATGAAAGGCTTTTTGGCTTTTGTAAGGTTTGTTGCAGCTTATGCCACGACTCAGAACACTGTTATTTGGCTGAGACGGTTCCATATGTGGGGAGATCAGAGAAGGCTGAGGGTGATGGGGAGGTGAGATACAACCAGAGCTACAGAGGAGCAGTTAGTAATGAATGGAGAAGGGGTAATGGACAGGAGGGTAAGCTCAAAGGATTAAGTAAGGGTAAAGCTAATGGAGATCAATACATGGGGGCTGGGAACAGAGCTACTACACAGACTCATTATGAGGTGACTAATTCTCGCTCTGAAAAGGAGGTTGGAGAGTCTTCATTTCGTCACAGAAGGTACAATAGCTATGCCCAATTGAATGATCATCGTGGGTTACACCAGGAGGTTATTAGGCCACCGCGTCTAGTCGCAGACCCAAATGAGGGTACAGTTAGGGATATAACTGGGGTTAATCCTACTGGATCTAATCCTCCGAAACAAGTCCGAAAAGGTTTATTTCAAGAAGTTGGTTCAGAAGCGGTGCAGGAGTTAGAGGCACAAGAGGCAATAACCTCAGGTTTAGAGGGTATGTTGAAGATGGATGGTTCCTTAAGTAAGGATGGAGTAATAGATTTGGAGGCTGCATGGGTGGAGGATGATTTGGCCCAGGTGCTTCAGCAAGTGGGCGATGGGGTAATACTAAATACAACTCAACAGGTGTTAGGTGGTTTACAATCGGGTCAAAACACTATGGTGGTTTCATGTGACAGGATCTCAGAGGGGTCGATGGAGTTAGATGATTTATTGGATGATGTAGATTATTTTCCTGGATTGTTTGGTTTTGCTGCTGGTACAGGTGGTACAAACGAGAATGAGAAGGAGAATGGTGATGACCTAGAACAAATGGTTTCAGACTCAGGGTTAGAGGATACAGATGAAACAAAGGCAGGGGAGGATGAAGGCTTCACTGTTGGGCCTGAAGGGTCTGGGATAGATATGGAAGGAATGGTTTCTGTGGCTACTGTTCAGGAACCAGGGACATCAGCCCATGCGATGCACAGTGGTAAGTTCACTAGAAAAACTGCTGAGTTAGAGAAAGGAAAAAAGCAAAAAGGAGGCTTGAGTCTCAAAGGGGTCAGCTCGAAGAAGCGGAATGTGCAAAGGCTTACGACTCCCAGAAAACGGCCAACAACTAAGAATGAAGAGTTGGTAGATGAAGGTAATAACCAGGAGGATAAGGGTACAGAAAAAAAAATGCAGGGTGGAGCTAAACCACCAAAACCACCAGGTGATAAATGAAGATTCTAAGTTGGAATTGTCAGGGTTTAGGAAATAAGGCAACAATTGGGTATTTTCGGGATTTATGGAAGCAACATAGGCCAGATTTTTTGTTTCTTTCAGAAACAAAACTATCTTCTTGTTTTTTGGAAAAATTTGTAGGTCATTTTGGTTATAGTTATTTAAAAACGGTTGATCCAATCGGTTGTAGTGGCTTAGCCTTATTTTATAATAATGAATTCAAAGTTTCTATATTATTTGAATCGCGAAGATTAATTGATATTGAGACAATTGTGAAAGGAAAAACAATTCATTTGACATTTGTGTATGGCGATCCGGTTCCCAAAAATCGAGATCAAGTTTGGGAACGTTTAACAAGGATCGGTTTGGATCGGGACACGCTTTGGTTATTAATAGGAGATTTTAATGAACTAAAAGGCAATCATGAAAAAAGAGGTGGAAAATTAAGACATGCTTCATCTTTTGTTCCTTTTAATATGATGATAAGGGATTGTGGTCTCCTTGAATTTCCTTATCTCAGTGATTTTTTTTCTTGGAGAGGTTGGCGGGAAAAAAAACCTATTAGATGTCGGTTGGACAGGGCCTTAGCAAACGAGGATTGGCATGATATGTTCGCAATTCTTTTATTGAATATTTACCAATGATTGCGTCCGATCATAAGCCGATTCTTGCAACATTAGAAGATAAAAAAATCTCACGGAAAACGAAGTTTTCGATTTGATAAACGCTGGATTGGGAAGGCAGGATTATCAGAGGCAATTGAAAAAGGGTGGAATTCGGATAATGAACAAAATGAAGGAAATTTTGTTTATAAAGTGGTCCCCTGTAGACATGTGATATCGAAGTGGCGGAAAAATCTACAACCTTATGGTCGAAAAACAATCGAAGAATTAAAAAAGGATCTAGCTCTGGCACAGAGTGATGATAAGAGGCCCTATGCAGAAATTATGGAACTGACTTTTAAATTAAAAGAGGCTTACCGAGATGAGGAATTGTATTGGTATCAAAAAAGTCGAAATTTATGGATGACGGTGGGGGATAATAATTCCAAATATTTTCATGCTCAGACCAAGCAGAGACGGGCAAGAAACAGAATAATTGGTTTACATGATGACGATGGAACATGGTTTTCGGAGGAGGAGGATATCCAAAAGGTAGCGGTCTCCTATTTTTAGAATTTATTTACAAGCTCTAATCCTAAAAATTATGAGGATATTATGATGGAGGTTAGACCTCGGATAACAGAAGAAGTTAATGACTTCTTAGTGGCACCAGCTACAGAAAAAGAAGTTAAAACGGTCTTATTTATGATGCATCCGGAGAAGGCTCCAGGTCCTGACGGGCTGACAGCTTTATTTTATCAACAAGCGTGGAATACTATCAAGTCAGATTTGGTACATTTGGTAAATTCATTCTTAAAAGATGATGTTTTTGACAAAAGACTTAATACAACTAATATATGTCTTATCCCAAAAACGGATAGACCGACGCGGATGTCAGAGTTGAGACAATTAGTCTTTGCAATGTGGGATACAAAGTTATATCCAAACTCCTCTGTCAAAGATTAAAATCAGTATTACCAGGACTAATATCAGAGACACAATCGGCTTTTGTAGAAGGTATACTGATATCAGATAATATCCTAATAGCGCAGGAGATGTTTCATGGTCTACGGACTAATCCGTCCTGTAGTAAAGATTTTTTGGCAATAAAAACGGATATGAGCAAGGCTTATGATAGGTTGGAGTGGGATTTTATTGAACATTTACATAGGAGAATGGGTTTTTGCGATAAATGGATTTCCTGGGTAATGTGGTGTGTTACTTCAGTTCAGTATAAGGTCCTTATAAACGGACACCCGAGAGGATCGATTATACCGAAAAGGGGGTTACGTCAGGGCGATCCCCTTTCGCCATATCTATTTATTTTGTGTACCGAAGTTTTGATCGCAAATGTGAAAAAAGCAGAACAAGCTAAAATAATTACCGGCATAAAGGTGGCTAGGGCAAGTCCCTCAATCACCCATTTGTTATTCGCGGATGACAGTTTGTTCTTCTGCAAGGCAAATAAAGAACAATGTGGAGTAGTTCTGGATTTACTAAAACAGTACGAAAAGGCCTTGGGTCAACAAATCAATTTCCAAAAATCCTCTATTCAATTTGGTCATAAAATTGAGGCCTCGCGAAGAGAGGAGATAAAAGGATTTTTGAGCATAAATTATATCGGAGGTATGGGTTCGTACCTGGGGTTACCGGAAAGTTTAGGAGGGTCCAAGACGAAGATTTTCTCCTTTATAAAAGAGAGATTGGAAAAGAGAATTAACGGGTGGACGACCAAGTTTTTGTCCAAGGGTGGAAAAGAAGTGATGATCAAATCTGTGGCGGCGGTATTACCAACTTATGTAATGTCCTGTTTCCGACTTCCAAAAACAGTTACATCGAAATTAACAAGTGCGGTAGCGAAATATTGGTGGAATAATAATGGTCTTTCTAGAGGGTTGCATTGGTTGGCATGGAATAAACTATGTTATAGTAAGTTTGAAGGTGGATTAGGCTTCCGAGACGTAGATCATTTTAATACGGCTTTATTAGCGAAGCAACTTTGGCGTTTGATAACGGTTCCAGATTCACTTTTTGCTAAGGTGTTTAAAGGACGGTATTTCCGGAATTCAACACCTTTAGACCCAACTAAATCTTACTCTCCTTCATATGGTTGGAGAAGTATAATATCTGCTCGACCTCTGGTTAATAAAGGACTTATTAAAAGAGTTGGTTCTGGAGAATCCATTTCAGTATGGAATGATCCATGGATTTCAGCTCATTTCCCGAGGCCAGCATTAAGCAATGGCTCAATTTCTGACCCTTTGCTTCGTGTTAAAAATCTTATTGACGTGCAAACAAATACATGGAATATGGATTACATTAATGCCTCTTTTGAGGCACAAGATGTATCATTAATTTGTGCTTTGCCGGTAGGGACGTTAACAAAATCAGATACTTTAGGCTGGCATTTTACCAAAACTGGAAAATATACGGTTAAATCGGGTTATAATATGCTACGGGTAGTAAGTTCGGAAAATCATCAACATAGGGTTTTATGTCCAAATATTAAGATGTTACAGGCCTATGCTTGGAAAGTTAAATGTCCGCCAAAGATAAAACATTTTATGTGGCAATTAATCTCAGGTTGTGTGGCGGTTTTCGCGAACTTAAAACGCAGGGGTATTGAGACGGAAACTGTATGTGCTAGATGTGGAGCACAGAATGAAACAATAAATCATGCAATTTTTGAATGTCCACCGTCATTGCAGACTTGGGCATTATCAACAATCCCAACCTCACCTATGATTTTTCCATCAGAATCCTTATATGAGAATATGGACTACCTATTCTGGAGAACACCGGCAGAGTCAAATTGTGATATGTTTCCATGGATAATATGAAACTGAGGAAAAAACATGGACATTGGCGCAAATAGAGGCAAATAAAGAAATTTTGAATCCGATGGGAAGCTTAACTCTTGGTCAAGAACAAGGTGAATGGATTGCGTTGACACACTTGGGGGTTAGGTGTTTCATTGATGGATCTTGGAAGGAAAGTGATAGGTTTTCTGGTCTGGGATGGGTGTGCTTAGCATCCAACAACAAGACTCTTAGTATGGGAGCTGCTAATCTAAGAAGAAGCTTAACTTCCTTACATGCTGAGGTAGAAGCCCTAGTATGGGCTATGCGATGCATGATAGGACAAGACAAACGAGATGTAGTATTCCTAACCGATTGTTCAGATCTGGTGAAGATGGTCACATACCCTGTTGATTGGCTGACGTTTTCTATCTACTTGGAGGCGATACAAAGTGATAAAGATGAATTCTCTTCCTTCTCATTATTTTTGATTCTTCGTAATGAAAATAGCACTGCGGATAAGTTGGCACGAAATATTCGTACCCACCTGCAACTTTCGAAATTTGTAAACAATGTCCCTGAACATTGATATTTATAATTTAAGTGTTGACAAAAAAAAAAAAACTTATTCCACTTGTGACACTAAAAAATTACTTCTTCTTTTTTGTCAAAAAGTTTTCATATTTATAATTTTTAGAAGCATAAATGTATACAAACACATTGGACTAAGCCTTTACAAAATAATAACAAAAATTAAAATAGAGATCCAAATCAAAAAGTGTAACAATCCCAACAAGGAAGAAGCCCCATAGCGAAGAGAGGCCAATCAGCCCACCAAACCCACAAAATCACACCAAAGCTAAAATTAGGTTTAACCCTAATTGCAGCTACCGGCTCCACCACGGATTCTGGCATTCGCACTCGGTGTATCCAGGCCTAGATCCATCGAGTCTCTACTCGGAAGAAACCAAGCAACCAGAACCCCAACAACAAGAGGCACACAACACCAAACAAACCCTTTACCGAAACACCATCTGAGAAAGCTGAACACACCGAAAGATTCCGACCTACTCACGCTGGAAACCTAACGAGGACCAACAAACTCGCACCACCAAATCGACTGCGCCGCCGTGATCAAAACGAGAAGAACTTTCCTTGCCTCACCAGAACTTCGACGAAACGTTTCTTAGAGAAGCTTTGTTGCCGTCTTCGGATCAACTGCGCCGTCTCAGAGAAGGGAAATCATCCAGAGGTTAACAAAGCCGAGGAGATCCACCACCTACGCTAGTCGACCAGCAACGTATGTCCTCGCACCACCTTCACCACACCGCGATTCTTCAGAGTTCAACAATCATAATTAATTTGTTTTCTCTAAGTTCTCATGGATTCAAAGGTTTCCAGATATATCATATTTTAACGTACCATTTCTACTTTTTTTTTTTCTCACCCACACAAAAATTTTAAAATTTTATATTTTGACTATTCATAATTTAATTTAAAACTTCTATAATTACAAAATCTAGAGCAAAACTTCTAATTATGTTGTAGAATCTTTCCTGTACGTTTTGTTTTATGTTAGAATATAATAATATAACTGTTTATAATATGAGATACGTATTTCATGTTTACATATGTTATGCTATTATTTGATATTTTAATTCATTATACTATAGGTTTTTTATTTTTTTAATAAAAATAATTTGCAATACAAAATAATTACTTTTTACTCATTATATTTTGACCGTTTAGTGATTTAATCTAAATCTTCTATAATTACAAAATCTCCAGGTCCAGCAAAAAATCTACAACAATAGGTTTTAAGCTTTGTTCTCATTTCAGTGTTTATCATTTTTTATTTATATTTGTATAAAGTTTCATTTTGTAGACTTATTATTATATATACAGTATAGACTTATGCATAAAATAATATATATTATTTATAAATATTTATGATATATCTATATAAATACCATTCAAAGTATATGTGCATAATATTATTACTTATTAATATTAATTTTATTTTATTAGTGTATACAACTAAAATATTAATCTACAGCATACACTTAATATTTTATCAATTAAGCTTTCATTTTGAAAAAGTCATAGTCATAGCAAAAAAATCTACAACATTTACCAATCAGGTCCAAAATCACTAGTTTCTTTTTCCTCTGTGAACTTTATCGTTTTTAGTTTCAGGTTCAATCCTCTAATTTTGTTCTCCTTACCTTCGTATCTTCTTTGAATTTACAGTTATGCCCCATAACCGTTTTCTTTTAACCCAAAATAGCTAGATCTATTGATTCTGTTTTATCATAGTTGGGTTCCAATGATAAAAAGAATCTTGTTTTCTTTGGAGATTCCTACGTTTGATCTAACATACTCCTCTCTACTACAGTTTAGCTGCATGCATGTATCATTATGTTTTACGACGTATAAATAAAACCTAAAAGAATCGTCTCCTTTTAAATTTAGGTTACACAAGATACAATTTTACTGATGGGTGAAACATATTTCCATAACAAATTGTGAAATGAAGAATATGCATGGGTGAATGGTGAGTTTTAGCATAATCTTTCTCAAGCTTCACTTTTTGATCTAGAAACAAACAAGAACCTAAATATGTGCAAATAAGCAACCCATTTGAGCCCTCAAATCAAAGTAAAAGATTTCAGAGTCGAAGTCAATCTTAGACTTGCATGTTCTGGACGAGAGAAAAGGCTAATAAAGGATTGAAGTCTGAATGGTATCTAAGTTTAAGTTTCGACCTCCAACGTTACGTACACAACAGAAAAACTACCCTAGTCCTTGTTAGTTTATTGATGACTTGCATGGTAAACAAAATGACCAAAGTAACTTCCACCTTCTAAACTTTAAAAATTTATTTGAGTTTTTTCCTTCGATGATTTACTGATTTTGATACACAAGTTAAACATATCGATCGAGAAAAAAAATATACATAATTTGTGTGTAATCGAGTCAATCATTTTTAAAAGGAAAAATCATAAATTCAATAAGTTTTGAACTTTTTTAAAAATAAACAAACTAGTAATTAGGAAATGTTTACCAAAACAGTCACAAGTTTCATTAAAGAGGAACTAAACGACATCGTTTTTTCTAGAGCCACGTGGAAGGCTGAGTGGGCTCCACCACAATATCTTCGTTGGACCAATCGTCGTTTTCCTCCAGCTTCCATATTAACTTTGCAATCGGAAAAATAATACGCAAACCCGAGTTGTAAACGTTATCGTTTTCAAGCATGAACTGTAATTGGGCTTATAATGGGCTATTGGATTTTTCAGACGTCGAAGTTTCTTCGTGTCTTTTTAAGTAATAACTAAAACGGTACTTGTACTTAGCAGCCAAAGTTTAATTTGTATTAATCGAAAATTTAGCTATGTAAAATTTTATTGATATGAATATTTAGATTTAAATTGGTAACCACAAATTTCTTTTGATTTTAATTGGTTATCGTTTTTAAAACTGGATTTCAAACCTATATATTCTATTTCGCAATACAACATAACTGCTTCTTCAATTATACTAAAAACTAGATGTCAATCAGTTAGTAAAGCCCCAAAATTTTATATCAAAACAATATTTTCATCATATAAAATTTATGTTCACGTATATAATTAGTATTAAACAAATAATAAAATTTCAATGATACCTAAATTTTCTAAACCAAACCGAATTTTCGGTGGTGTTGGACATATTTTCTAAACCGAACAAAATCTGAAACCTAAAATGTATAAACCCCAACGAATGCGAATGAAATTAAACCAAAAAACAAATGCCCAAATTTAGTCAGACTCGCAAGAAACACATCTAGATTAAAGGTAGAATAAGAAGAAATCTAGAATTTTCATATTAACTGAAAATTGATCGATTTAGATACCTAAAATCGAATATGTTTAATATTTCTACTAATTGGTTCATACTAATAACCGAACCTGAATCGATTTTTCTAAACCTTAGTTCGGTTTGATTTGGTTTAGAAAAATCAGTTTGGATAATAATCTTAGGCGTGTAATAGTTAAATACTATCTAAGTAAAGCTTAAGCATGTTTTTAATTGAGGCTACATTTAAACCTTGAAATATATGAAATTTCTTAGTTAAATTTGTCAAAATTTAACTAATTTTTTAAAAATTTAACCAATTTTTTAGATTTTTGAATATTTTAGATATTCGGAACCGAACTAAAACTGAAACAAACTCGAATAGAACCGAACAAAAATTCTAAAATATTAGAATGGATCTTCAAACCAAGAACCAAATTATCCAAAATCCGAATTATCTGAACCGAACATGAACCAAACCCGAACCCCTATGTCTAAGTGCTTGTATGGAGCTATAGGTTCTTGTCATGTGTCCGCAATACATAGGATACTCACACGTGATGCACATATGATCGCACGCACGCGATCTTTGACTTATCTTTCCTTTATCCAGTAGACACATGCTCTAGAGAGGGACGTTTTACATGTGGACACTTGTTGGTTCTTTATTCGTTTTGATTAAGCAGATAACTTAATCTTACGGCTATGCCGCTATGGTTTAACTATTTTGATTAGTTGTAATTTGTTATTAATTTAATTACTAAACTTTAATCAAAAGTGAATACAAAGGTGTGACCGGCATAAGCGGAAGCAGTGGATCCCATTGTCGTCGCACTGCCCCGCAAAGTCTGTGGCTCAAAGCAAAGGTTTTCTCTATTTATATATTTAGGTTTTTTTTTTACTAAATCTACTCATTACGGATTTATAAGTTTATAATAATGAAGAATCGCTTCACGAGTATAATAATTCTGTTAGTGATCACTGATCATCGGTCATCTTTTTAAATCATCTTGAATTATGATGATGCTGATTCATTTCGATTGTGTTATGTTGTTTTCAAGGTTCGTATCTTTGGCTTTTTAGTTAAGATATTTTCAAGACAACTTTTTGCTAAATAAACTTAACGCTTATAAAATTTTTAAATTAGCACTTAATTTAATAGAAATTTGTAAATAGCATATTTCAATGTAAATTGTACAACCTTATGTTCGCTCTTTGAGTTTTTTTTTGTGTGTCAACCACCCATGGATGCAGTCTCATTTAAAAAAAAAATTATTAATAATTTGTTTAATTAATAATAAAATTTCACGTCCACATTTAGTTATTTATACATGCAAGTAAAACAGTTAACTATTGTATAAAATGTTTTTCGAAAGAAAGCTACCCAAAATTAACTTCTTTGGATGAAAAATTTATGGGGTCGGCTCCCATATGACTTCTTCCTTCCATACATGCTTTTTTAGTTATTCAATCTTATGAAGGGGAAATCCATACCCATATAAATGGTAGTCCTTAAATTTAAGAAATAACGGGATGAACCAAAAAAATGGAGAAGTCATGCGTAGCTTGGCTTTTGGTTGGCCACGTCCTTCTCTTAAAACCCAATGTGTAAAAAGATATGATTACGAAAGCCCACATTCTATTGTTATACTCATTATTTACAACAAATTGAAAAATGCATCAGTCTTCTTAGTCTTTTACATGCCATAATTTATGTGCATAGCACTTGGGTTTTGGTATGTTTTCATTTATATGTCTAAAAAAAACCATCGAAAAGACAATTTATCGTCGTCCCGATGTTTCTTGATTTGTCATTGTGTTGCATACATTATATAGTTTGCTTTCCAAAAGTCAAATCTGCTTTCCATACCAATTTGATGTCAGCAGGCGACCATTTTTTACGTTGACTTACTGCAATATCACCTACTTCAAAAAACTACCCAACACACATCATAAATAATTTTAGGGAGGATCTACTATATTCTTTTGTTTAGAAAGTAAAGAAATTATACTATAAACCAAATTAACCAATTCATGATGGTATAATGGTTGAATAACTTATCTTGGGTTTAGAAAACCAATATTAATTTTGTTTTAACTATGTTTGATTGTGAATGTTTTAAATGACAAAAATATCCGACATTCTAAATGTTTCGAAAATTAATCTAGAATTTGAAAAAACCCCTCGCATAGCCTAAATGCTTGTTTGTAACGAGAGAGTAATTTTTTGTTTTTTGTGTTTTTTTTTTGTCAAACGAGTAATTTTTGTTTATAGAGTTAAAAAAAAACGAGTAATAGATGAACATATAAAGAAAAAAAAAGAAACAACAAAAACAAAAGAGTGGGAGACAAGAGGGTGATAATATGGTATAGCTACGGAACGGTGACGTATGATGTGAAAGAAAGGAAGAGCGGGTGATGATGGGAGTTAAGTGACAGGCATGTCAACAGTGAAGCTGCAAAGCCTGATTTGTCTGTTTCCCTTCTCTTTAAGCGTGCTTCCAACGTGTCCCTTTGATCATGACCTTCTTCAATATACCAACTTCACTTCTTTTTCTTATAAATATTATTCATTGCTCTCATTTTCACATTGATTGTGTTCTTAGAATTTTGTTCCTCGTGCAGTCGCCTCACTAATTTAACTAAACAATTAGATTTGGGATTTTGTTGACGTTCTAGATTAATCTTGGTATCTACTATTGTGAATTTCATAACTACCGTATTATTATTTTATTTAACAGAAACTACAAATATTTAGGTTACAATATGACATGGGTGGGCATTTTACTCGGAATATATTGCTTGACTCGTTATTCTTTCCGGCTCATCTTTAAATTTTGGTATTGTAAGTTTGATACGTATACAAATAGTTGCATGAGATGCATAGGTACAAATATAGATAATGGTTCAAGAGCTTTAGTATTCTAACACTCGTATTAATCAAAAGAAAAAAAATTACGCTTTTGAGCGGTTGTAACTTTTATCTATTGGATTTGATCACTAATCATCGTGGAAACCAAGTCGGGCTTTTTACATGTGCTAGGGGTGCATTTGCACATATTACATCAAATTTTTTTGGATTTTTTTGCTTTAATAAAAATTGCCTAAAATTTTGTTTTTTTTATAAATACGTAGTAATATTAGAGCTAATTTTTTTATACCTCTGGATCCTGCACAAATTTTAGTCGGATCTGGTAGAAAAAATCAAGTTGACGATTAAATAGTTAGAAAATTAATACGAATTTATTAAAAAATTGACATAGTTCTTATAAAAGAAAATTGTTTTTATTTTGGTCTTTTAGTGCATTTTGTAATAAATAAAATTTCTTGTTTTTATCATGTAAATAATTTCTTTATTGTACCATTTAATCGCAGATATGTCACCAATCAAAAATAATTTTAAATTCGTATCCATTCATTTACCGTTTTCAATTACACCGGTTTTTTTTAATCGCAAAAAATCTAACTAAACCTTCTAAATTGATCACCAATCGATCCATAATTGGGCTAAAATTACATTAATAAAATATAGGAGGAGACAATATTGAATAAACGAAAACATGGTGGTCGTATTTATAATAAGAAGAGAATATATAACCATGCGGCAAAACCAAGTTCAATTGCTGCTTTCTTGTCCCTGGTTTCCTCTCTCTCTCTCCTTTTCTAATTTCTCAACCCATTCCTTAATTAAACAAGAAGTCAAGGAGTAATTAGTAAGAGTTTTTTTCACTGATTAACTGTTTGGTAATTTCACAATTTTTACCCCTTGTTTAATGTAGTTTTTTCTCTCCATGGTAATTTTAATTTGGAAATATGCATATTTTAAGACAGACAAAATTTAAACCGATACGTGGTCCCATAACTATTGAAACTCAGATTATAATGGAAACATAATAAATTTAATAGGTATTTTAGACCACTCAGCCTCTTAAATATTGGATGGTCCCATTTCTATTAAAATCAATTTTAAAGTACTAATACCAAATTCATATAACCAAAAAAACAATCTGATCAAAATTTTTGAAAAATTTAATAATTGATATTAACAACAAAATATTGAATTATTGATAAAAACATATAATAATATTTTAATAAAAATAATAATAAACACACGCATGTTATTTGTGGACCTAACAAAAATAAAAAAAATAAAAGCAGAGACAAAACAGTCATTTCAATATATAAATCAAAGAAAAAAATTAAATTAAATTAATAATATTTTTCCCATTTTTTTAAGCTTCCTTACAAACCAGAAACCTGAAACCATGTTACCTGTAACAACGACATGTATTTATTATTATATCTCCACGAGATCTAACGACTCAGAGTCTCTCTCACTTACTCATTCTCAACCGTCAGATCTTGTTACCGTAGTCCACACCGCATACAAACAAAACCTTATCTATCCTTAATGCCCATGCTTTTGTAGTTTATTACCAGAACTGCCACTCCTTCCATGTTTTGTTTTTCTCTCTTCTTCTTGAATGTTGCGCTTTTTGGTAGCTTTCTTCTGGTTCATTTTCCATGGAAGGACCTTGAGCTCTCTGCTTCTCTTCTCTCGTCAAAGTTTGTGTCTTTCACTACACACTCACTCTCTCTCTCTCTCTGTCTCTCTCTCTCTCTCGTTTATTTGATCTTCTATTGTGCTCTTCTTCTCTCTCAAGGTACACAATCACAAAGGTTTCATAATCTACTTCTATAATTTCAATCGCAATCTGGGTTTGTTTGTTTCGTTCTTGTAGCTTCTGTGGATTCATTATCACTTGGGTTTAGTTTTTTTTTCTCGTTGTTTGTGATTTTAAGCTGAATAACATCTTTGATAAATTAGTGTAAGAAATGCAGAATAAATTAGTGTAAGAAATAGTTGTTTCCCTACTTAGTGTTTAATGGAAACTGATTAATTTTGGGGAAGATGGGTTCTGGGAACGAGAAAAGTTGAATTTGGACTATAAACCTAAGTTAAAGTTTCTAACTTTATTTTTTTCTTGTTAAACAAATTTAACCCAAATCTTAGCTGGAACCCTAATTTTTTCTTGGTTCTTCTTGAGGACAAAAGAAACTTTGTTGAGATTGAGAATTTTGCTCATGCATATATAAAAATTACAGATTTTTGTGCAATTAGTTTGTTTGATTTTGGGTTGTTGTTGTTGTGATGCTGAACAGATAAAACAAGTCGTGCAAAATTAAGATCTGATGTCTTATCGATTGCTAAGTGTGGATAAGGAGGAACTGGATACATCACCTGGTTTGAAGGAACGTAACTATTTGGGTCTGTCTGATTGCTCCTCTGTTGATAGCTCAACCATTCCCAACCTCAATTTCAAAGCTACAGAACTGAGGCTAGGCCTTCCTGAGTCGCAATCTCCCAAACGAGAAACTGATTTCTGTTTGCTGAGTCCGAGAACACCTGATGAGAAACTTCTCTTCCCGCTGTTACCTTCTAAAGACAATGCTTTTGCTACTACAGGGCACAAGAATGTTGTTTCTGGGAACAAAAGAGGATTTGCTGACACTTGGGACGAATTTTCGGGTGTGAAAGGATCTGTTAGACCTGGAGGTATCAACATGATGTTGTCGCCGAAAATTAAGGATGTCCCGAAAAGTATTCAAGAAGAAAGATCCCATGCTAAGGGTGGCTCGAACAATGCACCAGCTGCCAAGTTTGTGTTATATGCATAACTGTTTATGAGTTTCCTGGTTTGTTTATGATTCAAGACCTAATCCTGTGGCAATCTATCTATTGTTTACAGGGCACAGGTTGTTGGTTGGCCTCCAATCAGATCATACCGGAAGAATACAATGGCTTCTTCTACTTCGAAGAACACTGACGAGGTTGATGGGAAACCTGGTCTTGGTGCTCTGTTTGTGAAAGTGAGCATGGATGGTGCTCCTTATCTGAGAAAGGTCGACTTGAGAACTTACACTTCCTATCAACAGTTGTCTTCTGCACTTGAGAAAATGTTCAGCTGCTTCACTCTTGGTGAGAATTTTCTATGTATTTAAGCAAATCCTTGATTACGTTGTAAAAAGAAATTAAAAAAAAAAAAAAAACAGTGATTTTGCGTCTTGTCTGTGATTTCAGGTCAATGTGGACTTCATGGTGCTCAAGGGAGAGAAAGAATGAGCGAAATCAAATTGAAGGATCTTCTTCATGGATCAGAATTTGTGCTTACTTATGAAGACAAAGACGGTGATTGGATGCTCGTTGGAGATGTCCCGTGGGAGTAAGCTTCTATTGAACTCGCTACTTTAGTAACTTTATGAGTTTTATGAGTTGTTCCCGGTAAATTTGGAAGAACATCAGATCTTTAAAGCTGATTCATACTACTAAAAATTTCCACCTGTAGGTTTTTGATTTTGCGTAAAAGTTGAATGAATCCTTGTTTAAAATCTATTTTGCAGGATATTTACTGAAACATGCCAGAAACTGAAGATCATGAAGGGCTCTGATTCCATTGGCTTAGGTAAGCCATTTACTTTGCTAACATCTTTTTCCCCTGAATCTGAATACAAACCCAATGGCTGAATTCCTTGTTGATTTGCTTTGTCTCAGCTCCAGGCGCAATGGAGAAATCGAAGAACAAAGAGCGGGTTTGAAACAAAAAGGCTCAAGATAAAAATACCATGCACAGTTCCAATGTTTAAGTCTTCTTTACTGATGTGTTTGAAAACTCTGTAGTCTTTTTACTAATTTGTGTTGTAAAACTTTGGAATCTCTTATTTGTGTTGTAAAACTTTGGAATCTCTTATTTGTGTTGTAAAACTTTGGAATCCCTTATTTGTGTGTGCTTGTTTCTACTTTGATCTTCAAGACTTTTTTCTCCACAGTTTACATTGAAGACCAACTTTTTCTTTTTGTCTAATTATACGCAAAATTTCGATTTGTTTTTTCTTATTACAAAAGTCTCTAGGTGATAATTAGGATAAAAGTTGGTTATTGATGGGTAATTCTGTATATAAAGAGCCTTTACCACACAAAGTGGAATCTCAAATGATGGTTTTTTATCTGTAAAACAAGAAAGTGTGTAAATCTGAATTACCTTTAGACTAATCCCAATAATTTATCTTCTACAACTTTAATTATGCATTAGAAAAATAACATGTTTGAACTAAATATCTAATTTTTTGACATACCATCTCTCTTATATATGGCCTTAGTGCTCCAAAGTTTATCCATACAATTTACTCTAATCGCAAAGTTTCTTAAACCGAAACCAAGATTTATTTTTACATCTACAATTTATTTATCTGTTTATTTTTCTAATAAATCGATATGATTCGATCAACATGACACATTACACAAACTAATGTGATTGCTACAAGATATAGTTCTCACTTGATATGAAGTTTAAATTTGGTCCAAAGTGTAATTATTCATATTCTAATTCGCCCTCCCCACCCCTAAAAAACAGAATATAAAAATATTTTTGATATTTCGACATCAGTTGTCAAATTAGTCTTGTCACATGGGACAAAGTGGGTTGCACAAATGTAGCACTTCTAAGTGATTTTGTGGTTAGTGCACTTCATCATTGACTTTATTTTTTAATTTTGATTGTTTTGCTATTCGTAAGAACAATTATATCAACCACAGTTATATGTCTTGTTAATGTTTTCTTTCACACGTACCAATTATTTCTTTTTTACTAATCAGATTAATTTTAGAGAAGCATATGATACTATCGAAAATCGTAAATCATCCGTAGATAAACTAGACTCGTCCAAAATATATAATTTTAGTAGCTTTTACTAGCAGTGTTGTGTTGTTGTATCACCACCCAAATGGAAACATGCAGAAATAAATGAGAAAAACACTCGACTCTATTGGACGTCTCTAACCAGGGATAAACTAGCACCATTAAAATATCATATCTTGGTTTCCAACATTTAACTATATTATTTTAATAAAATTTTGTGATATTTTGTTTAAAAATTTCTTATCAAGGGTTCAAGTGAATATTTACGGTATATCTCATGTTTTAAAGCTAGTGGAACTAGAGGAATATTGGTCCCAATGTAATGGAATTGGAAGGTAGTGGCTTATATCCTTTGGTTCTGAGAGTTGGAAGAAAATTAAGATTCATAGTTGAGGTCCCAATCTCTTCAATATGAATTTTGCTTCTTAAATATTTTAACATGCACTCAGATAGAAACTACACACGGTTTAGAAAAAACGATTTTTAGGAGAAAAAAAAAACGATTAAAAAATCATTTATCAATATCTAATATATAAATATTTTTTTTTACATTTTATGACTGGTAGATGATTGTACTTAAATTTAATCTGTAATAAATATGTAAAATAATGAATTTGAAAGTTTTGGTTTATACAAGAATTTGGTTTCGTTATATGTAGTTTTGGATTTGGTAGCTATAGGGATATCTATATATAGTTTAAATTGGTATTTTCCTATCAAGATCTTTGTTTCTTTACCAAAAAATTGTGATCTATAAAGTTCAAACGCAAACTAACATAAGATAAGACGTTATCATTTTCTTTTTTTGTATAAATATGATGTTATGCATGTCTCAGTATATATGGAAATATCGTTTTTATGCAATTTTTTATATATTATATTAGAAACTGTTATATATATTGTTAGTACCAAACTATCTAATTGAGTTGAAAAGTTGTTTAGGCCATATGATATATAAATTTTACCGATCAAAACGCAACAATTAATAATACTAGTTAACCCTTTAGTGATTAATTGTGAAAATATGTATTTGGTTACTTTTTCTTTTGTTTTTTATTTATAATAAGGGGAAATCCGGGGTGAAGTCGATCAAAGTAATCACTTTAATTAGGTGAGTGTAGTCGCTTAGTATCGTGCTCACCGAATTTTTTGATAAATATAAAACATGACATCATTTCGACTAGTTAAATAGATGTGTGAAATTATTATTTTTGTGGTTTTAGATATTTTTAGATGCGTCAAAATGTATAATTAATGTTATAAAAATATTTTACGGATATGTTTAAACGTAAATTATAATTGTTAAGTTATATGGAACTGAAAATTTAGCAAAAATAACAATATTTTTCCAAAGTAAATTTTGTTATTTTATGTCATCATATTTCATAATCTGAAAATTTTGATAAATATATTATCTTAGAATATTACCAATCAAAAGCTAATAAGAGGTAACTAGAAAGAAAAAAAAATCAATTCATAATAAGCTAGTTATTAATTTAAGCTAGTTAGTAATTTAAGAACATTTGTCATATGAGATGATGTTAAAAATCAAATATTTTTCACTGTGACTTTAATTATGGTTCCTAACTTTTTACATGTTCGAAATTAGTTTAAATTTTTCTCTACACTTTTCTGGTTACAGAAAATGATAAAATTTCATAAAAAAAAATACATGATGAGCTCGAAATGGAGGCACCATCACGGTATCCATACTTTAGTCGAGTATTTGAGAGAAAAGAATAACTTGCGATAGCCTTTAGAGAAGAAGAAAGCTATTGAAAAAAAGAATCGCAAGTAGTGACCAAAGAAAGGAGACCGCAACACAAAGTTCTTTCATGCGTTAGTGAAAGACTCAAGGATAAAGAACAATCTAGCAGTTCTAGAGGATGATAATGGGAGGGAACATTTTATAGAAGGTTCAAAGGGGATGTTGATGTTTGATATTTTAGATAATTATTCAAGAGTTCGTCACCTTTTGATTTTGTTTTCATTTTCCATGATTTTGTTTCAAAAATATCGAGTGGAATGAATGAATCTTTGGTTTAAGAAATTATAACGGAAGAAATCAAAGAGGCAATTTTCTAAATAAATGGTTAAAATGCTCTGAGACACGACGGGATGACGGTTTTGTTCTTTTAGAAATATCGGATTATTATTGAGGATCAAATTGTGAAAGAAGTGCAACATTTTTTCGAATCTAGAGTAATCCGATCGACCCAAAAAACATTCAATCCAACTATCAAGCCGAGTAAAATAAAAACTCTATAAATATCTCACCTCACATCAAGGAAGAGAGGCTGGGTGATGGGAGATTTGCACACGAGTTAAAAGACAGATCCATGATCTGGTCTCTAGCAAGTAACTCTGGATCCTGACCTCATACGTACTCAGTTTTTGATTGATAGTGAGAGATTTTTCTTTAAACTTCTCTACGACTCTTTCTCTCTCACCACTCGGATCCCTCATAATTCAAGTTGGCTAGGACGTCGGAAGGTCCTCAGATTTTATTCTCTCGAAATGTTGTTGTAATATGTTATTGTAATGTCGTTGTATTCTAGGATGACGGTCAAAGGAACGAAGTTTCATTAGACATCGTAATGAATCTTGCTTAGTTTTTACCCCGGTGAAAAAAACCATATATTATATGCTTTGTCGCTATTTTCGAACATTCAATATCTTTTTTCTAGAAACATACTCAATCATTCGGAAAATTTTGAAAATTCGGGTACTTGAACAATATAGAACATATATTGAGTATATATATTATTCGGATAGACTTCAAAATATCAGGTTATTTACTCAATTTTTTTTGGTTTAATAGCTTGATAATAATATATAGCCTTTTTTTGTTCAACAAAATACATAGTTATTGTTACTATTTTTATAAATAATTAATGGACCACAACATAAATAACTAATCGCCTTAATTAATATATAATCATGGATCGGTCCACAGACAGATCATATGGTGTGTCTCCCAAAACCTTTCTTCTAGTTAAGCTATGTTTTTAGTCAAATTAATCTTATTATATACACTCCAACGAACCACTATCCTTTAAATTTATAATCCTCTACTCATTGCACTCATTCTTTTAAGCGTACCCATCAAAAAGAAAACACCTTTTTTGTACATTTCCTCCAATTTAGTTCCTATTCATATATTTTATGTATGTTTAAGATTGAAACAATTTTGTTTGAAGACAAAAGAATAAGATATTAGATACGATATATTATCCAAAAACAAAAAAATGAATATGATTTTAGATACGATATATTATCCAAATATTTGGTTTGACTAGTTGTCTACGTCTTTTTGTCTACAATTTTATATACATGTTTTCACTCGTATTTTTATTTTGTCGTTGACGCACACGATAACACAATTAATACACATTACGAATTTATGTATTTTATTTATTTATTAAAATTATTAATTACTCAACTAAAATATTCTAAACTATCTGATTAATGCATTGATTTTGCAAAATTTTATTATGAGAAATACTCTACATCCAGTAAGACCATCTCATACTATTTGTAGATGCACAAATTTTTTTGGCTCAAGATATATTTGGTGTGGCTAAAATTTATATTAAAAAATAAAAGAATCCAATTTATATGCATATATTATTTTTTAAAAAGTTTTTCGAATTGGAGTTATGTTTGAATGTTCTAGTTACAAGTCTTGCATCCAATGAGACAAAAATGTCTCTCAACATCCAATGAAAGAAAATATGAGATATTTAATTATGATTCAAGTAGACCTAAAAAAAATAAATATTATTTTTATTGATTAACATAAAATAATGCATCATTGGGATATAATTTTTTTTTTTGGGTTGATATGTTACGTTAGTCTATGTTTATTTGGTAGGATTATGGATTCGAACTGTGAAAGCAGATCAAATGAATCAAAGGAAATTAAGTGTTATTAGAGCAGAAAATGCAGATCAAGCAGCTTAGTAATGTTATAGGCAAAAAAAAAAAAAAAAAAAAGTTTTTGAAAGTATACAAGATATTGCTTGAATCTAGCATTAAAAGAATTTTCAAATCTCATTGAAAGGTCAAAAGATAGATGACTAGGTTAACTAATCGTTCCAACTTAATTATAACTTTATCATGTAATGAACTCTATATAAAATCCTTTCACTAGCTCATGCTGAAAAGATGAGATTGAATAATACTTGATCTCCTATTCAGGTTATCAATTATACATTAAATTGTTTATCTACGTACATTCAGTTATGAGAAGACTACCTTCAGTAAATAATAAGTTTTCGGCTTAGGTTCGATCGATAGCGTACGAAACCCTATAAGCATAATAGTAGTCAAAGTGTGATTAGTTTATGAAAAGATATTAAGACTACACATATGTGTCTGGAACATACAAAATAGCCAAACACGTAGGTATGCATGCAATGTACGTTAAAAGCTGTAACAAAACAGACAAACAAGCAAAAAAGTTAGGAGAAAAAAAGTGATAAATAAATTAAATACCAATAAATCGTTGAGATGGGATAGAGATAAATAAAAAATGAGTCGACCCATTACAAACAATTTATTAAAAGTAACAGAGTACAGAGACTAAAACAGTAGCTATGGTTTTTTTGGCGTCTCTGTAATAAATTGGTTCTGGGGATCTTCGTCCTATCCCATGCCATTCACTATCAATACATTTATTGATGCCTTCATTATTATCATCTTTTGTTTTTTTTGCCGATCACTTTTTTTAATTCGTACCATATTCTATAGCATTGATTTTAATAGTCGTAGGTCGACTTTTGTTTTATTTGATTGCAACACTTATGTCCTTGGAGATATGTATTTTTTTAGAAGTGCTTTTTGATTTATTTATATGTGTACCTTTTTGTCGACCAAAAAAAAAAAATGTGTATCCTATCTTTAGAGTTTTTACTTTATAGTTTGTAAACTTTATATATATATATATAGGGTTCGATTGGTTGTAAGTTGGAGCGATAAACTATTACAAAATATTGTAAAATTGTAAAAATAAATAGTATACAAAAGCTATACAAAATAAATTTAGAATAACGTTTTTAGTAACGCTTTAGATATAATTGAAGATTGTCAAAATGATATATTCTATACCGCAGCGATACGAAGTTATCATTCAAAACTACAATCTTTATAATTTTATTCATAGTTAGACAATTGAGATTATTGTTGAAAATATCATTTTGTCATCAAATCTTTGGATTTGCCATTTTCTTAAAAATTTTGTGGATTTGCTATTTTTTGCCACTTCAAAATCAATATATTTGTGAAATTTTTTTATAAATTACATTTTTAATAACAAATACTAAATCCTAAAAAATAGAACTAAATAAACTTAAACATAATGTGTAAAATTGTGTTTTTAAATCTTGAAAATTGACAAATCAAAAATATTTTAGACAAAATGACAGAATTTATATATACCACTCAAAAAATGAATTTTTTCTAATTGATTCTAGACAATTTTGTATATACAAGTTTTATTATATTTATTCACCATTCAACTTAACTCCTATATTAGATGAGTCATAGGGATCAAATGATTGACAAACTCAAACATTATAAATGAACAAAGATTTTGTAGAATAGTCACTTTGTTAGTTATATTTCTAATATTTAACTATTTTCTTAAGAAATTCCATATCAAAATCGAGATTAACCTTCGTACACTATAAAAATTTGGATAGTCTTGCCATTTAATGAGTTTACAATGGCTAGAAATCATCGTAAAAAAACTAAAATCCTAAGCTCCAAATTTAAAATAAATTTTTTAACCATCCACCATGAAGTGGTAGCATGTAGCAAATTTATTTTACAAAAACTTGATAAATGCTTTAAAATAAAATAAAAATAACAAAATTACATTTTTTATGTCTTAGAATTGTGAAAAATAGAAGAAACCACTCATCACCTAATCACCTAATCACCTATATCATTTTTACTGCATCTACCGTTATTAGTATCACTATACTAACATTACCTCAGTTTCAGCATTATAGTTTAGCAATAAATATCTGAACAAATGTAGTTGGTATTTTTGTTAAAGCGGTGCGCAACATGTTTATTTTTCTATTCACCAGGTGATGATGGCTTATCGGATCAAGTCTTGATTCGAACATTAAATGTTTTACATGGATCGATATATAAACAAGTTAAATGGCTCACATCCATAGATCGATCCAATAATCCAAGTATCTATGCATAATAATGCATTTATACATTCACTGCACTGTATTAACCCAATCATATTTGCCCATCTACTACATTAAATTCGTCAAAGATTCAATAGTGTTATACAAAAGACGGTCAAACAACAAATGATTCTCTTATTTTGTATGAGACGGGACTTTTACAAAATCGAAAACATCAAATTTATACATTGAAAATTTAATCCCAAATTCTAGTCTGTGAATTTTTCTTTACCAGCTACGGCGACTAGATTGATCGATAGGCTATAATAGCTTATATATATAGCCCACAGATTTATAAATATATTCGTCAACTGTTTGTAATATATAGACCGTGTATATCTTTTTATTTTAATTTTAAGATTAGGTGCTAATTAAACAAGCTTCATTATTACCTTTTTAAGGGTAGTCTGTTAGATAGCCGAAATTAAACATATAAGTGAAAGTATTTATTTGCATGGTTTTTACCAAAATATTTTCGGTGGTGTTTATACGTATTTGTTGTAATTTTATTAAATAACATAATGTGTTTTTGGATAAAATGACGTGATAACAAATAAGATAAAAATACTATTGAATAAAATAAAATTAATTTTCTTTTACGTTGCAAAATAACTTTGGAGTTAGAATTTTAAAGTTTAGAAGTAATTTTACAAATTCACATAATTAATAAAGTTATTAACATATACCCTATTTTAAAATGGTGTAGTATCGTGCTAGCCCATATATTTATTTATCTGTTTTATTTTTAAAATAGTATTAAGAGATTATATAAATTAAAAAAAATTAAACTAGGAATTAAAAAAAAAACTTTGTTTCTTAAAAATGTTAAAATATCAGTGGAGGCTATAATAGCATGTTGTAGCCCATAAGTTCTATGTTGATAAAGAACAGTACCAAAATCAATAATTTACTTATAATTAACCATGAAGTAGAAAAGCAATTATATCACAAATGCAGTAACTTCTAAAATTTTTACAGATTTTAGGTAGTCTTTTAATCTCTATGAAATTAAAAAAAATATATATATCAAAGATAATCCCAATATCCAATCTTCCACTATAATTGAAAAAAAAAGACTCCTTTTTAAATTCAACCTCTCCCACCATCTCTCTCTCTCTCTGCAATTCTCATTTTCTTATAATCTCTTTCTCAGAGCCAAAACCAAAATCTCGGAGTCTCTAACAACAACAACAACACGAGTCACGAGGTTGAAGAAGCAAATATGATAAACGGCTGGAGAAGAGCTTTTTGCACTTCCATACCCAAAGAAACAAACCTAAACAACGACGGAGTTGTTGTTGATTCACCGGAGACTCAACGTTTCCGCCACAAATCCACCTCTCGTTTCGGGTTTTTCTCAACTCCCTCCACTCCTCGTTCTGATTCCGGCACCGGAACTTACAGCCTCCGTTGTCGTACTTCAACAGCCACCGCCGTCGCCACCTCTACTCCTTCTTCTCCGTCTCTTCCCGGAACTCCGAAGCTTAAGTGCAAAACCACCACCACCGCTGAATCAACTCCGAGAAACAGAAGCCTCGTCTCTCTTTTAACACCTTCTTCTTCTCCTATTTCTCCGGCGAGCTTCTCCCTTCTCAAATCCAAACTCCGATTCAACAAAGTAAAAACTTTGATTTTTGTAATTTTTGTTTCTTAAATCGTTTTGATTTTGTCTAATTTTTCTTGATTTTGGATTCGAGCAGAGTAGCAGCAGCAACAAATGCGGAATCTGTTTACAGAGTGTAAAATCCGGTCAAGGTACGGCGATTTTCACGGCGGAGTGTTCACACACGTTTCATTTTCCTTGCGTTACCTCACGCGCCGCCGCGAATCAGCATAACCGTCTTGCTTCTTGTCCGGTTTGCGGATCTTCGCTTTTACATGAGATTCGAAATTACGCTAAACCGGAATCTCAAATTAAACCGGAAATTAAGAACAAGTCTCTCAGAGTTTACAACGACGACGAAGCTTTGATCTCATCTCCGATATCTCCCGCCGGGTTCCATACAATTCTTGAATCCGACGAGAACGAAGACGGCGAGGAGTTCACCGGATTTTCCGTTAATACTCCGTCGCCTTTAACGGCGAAACTGTTAACAGATCGAAACGTGGACGTTAAGCTCTCGCCGGAATCGGTTATCGTTGCGGCGGGAAAAGGTTACGAGACTTACTCCGTCGTCATGAAGGTGAAATCGCCGCCGTTTCCGATGGCGCGTGGATCTGTGCGTAGAGCTCCGGTGGATTTGGTAACTGTTTTAGACTTGAGCGGGAGAAATTTCGGTGAGAAATTGGAGACGATTAAGCGAACGATGAGGATCGTGATTTCGAATCTCCGGGAGACAGATCGGTTGTCTATCGTCGCGTTTTCGTCGAGCTCGAAACGTTTATCGTCGTTACGGAGGATGACGGCGAACGGGAGGAGATCGGCGCGGCGAATCGTGGATATCATCACCGTTCCTGGTTCTGTCTCCGGCGTCGGAATTGATTTCTCCGGTGAAGGGATGAGTGTGAACGACGCGTTGAAGAAAGCGGTTAAGGTGTTAGACGATCGCCGGCAGAAAAACCCTTTCACCACCGTCTTTGTTTTAACGGACCGTCAGGCCCATCAAGCGGCCCAATTGGCCCATTCTAGAATCCCCGTGCACACCATATGGCTAAGCCACGCGTTTCCCGAGGACGCGTTTGCGAGGAGCATCAACGGTTATTTGAGTTTGTCGGTTCAGGATCTCGGGTTACAGCTCGGGTTAGTTTCCGGGTCGGGTCAGGGAGAGGTAACTTCTGTTTACTCTCTCTCGGGTCGACCCGCCTGGCTTGGAACCGGTTCGATCCGGTTAGGTGATATGTACGCGGAAGAAGAAAGAGCGTTGCTGGTTGAAATAAAATCACCGGTTGATTCCTTAACTGGTAGTAGATCTCACAACATCATGACCGTTCGATCTCGTTACGTGGATCCAACAACTCAAGAAATAAGAAACCCCGAAGATCGCGCGCTTTTAACACCTACTCCTCTAACCGTACGATCATCAACCAATCCGAACATCTCACGGCTCAGAAACCTCCACGTCAGTACTCGAGCCGTGGCGGAGTCTCGGCGGCTAATAGAGCGTAACCATTACTCCGGTGCTCAGAGATTGTTGACGTCAGCTCGAGCTTTGCTTGTGCAGTACGGTATGAGCTCGAATGATATCTGCATACGTGGATTGGACGCAGAGCTAGCGGATCTTAACGGTGTGAGAGGAAGACACGTGGCGGCATCAGAGAGTTTGGAGTTGCTTACTCCGACGTCGGCTTGGAAAGCAGCGGAGAGGTTGGCTAAAGTGGCGATGGTGAGGAAACATATGAACAGAGTCAGTGACTTGCATGGCTTCGAAAATGCTAGATTCTAGTTTTTTTATTATATGTTCCTTAATTAGACTAAGAACTTGTGTAATAATCTGATACAAAGTTAAAAACAAATAGAATGGTGCATAAATGAAGTTATATTTGGTCAAATGATAAGTTTGGATAGTTATTTTTATACCATTCAGCTAATGTGATTCATTTCTCACCTTACACATTTTTTTAGGGACATTGGATTAGGTAGTAGGTTTTACCAAATCAATTAAACAATTAACATTTTGATATTTTTTAAAAAAAAATTAAAAAACATTTACTATGATATAGGCCTCCCATATCTCTCCCTCTGAAAATTGTAAGAGAAAACAAAAATGTAAAAAAAAATATATTTAAAATTTACAGAGAAAAAAGTGTTTCACCTTTAGTTCATGTTATTAGGTTTGAAACATGTTGTTTATTAGTAATGGCGCCACGGACATGACATAAATGATCGATTTTTTCTCTTGTCGATGCGATACTTTTTTTTGTTGTCAACAAATAGAAATAAAATATGCACTTCAAATTAGGTATTTATTTCATATTTTTCAGATGTGTTAAGATGATAGTTTTTTTTTTCTATGAAAATCGTGTACTACTAAATGATTAGAAAACATCAATGTGAAATGACTTGGTGGTATTTGAATGAAAATATGACTAGAGTCTAGAGCTCTTCCATTTGTGTTGTTGTAAACTTGTAGGCATTTAAAATGCTTTTAACATACATTAGTCATGAACATGATATTATCTATTCTTTTACTTAATTACTTATTTTTATAAGAACTTTTCTATTGTTTTGCTTTATAATTATTTAAAGTGAAACTTTTTAGCGAGAGCATATATTCTATGTGTACTTCTTCATAATGGGTAGTACATTACAAATACTATAATGTAGTAAAAAATCGGGATGTAGCCTTTTTGCGGCTACACACTAATTAAATTCGTTGTATCCAATGATTCAAACTCGATGGTCAACAAATATTTTCTTACCAATACAATAAATTAGCAATAAACAATTCTATAGAAGCCTTATTAATATGATTGGAATGCTAATAATTGAGTCGAGGATATCATTTTAACGGCGGAATTTGTCTCTTTTTTTTTTTGTTTGTTTGTTTGCCTCGTAGGCTTTTTGCACTAATTCATAAGACTATGATTGTTAATTTCACCTCTCTTTTGAGTGTCGCTTGCGTTACGCACAAGACGCATCATATTTTCGCAATTGTTTAGCAATTAATCGCAAAAGATACTTGTTTCAAAAATTGACTAGGTAGATCGATTAATCGTCACCATCTATTAACATATGTAGCTTTATCCAAAATTAACTAAAGAAGATTTTCAACTTCTTAGATAGATTAATTGTTGTAGAAACCCCTTGATTTAGTAGTGGATTTTGTGAACTTTTAAGTTTTAACACAAGATATGAGATATGATTTACACATAGTGCAATTTTTTAGATTATAGATATAAATGTTTATCGGAGTTTTAAATTTGTTGTAGATAGATCCGTCGTCATGGTCTCGTGTATTACAAACTAGTTTTATCGTAAATATGGTTTATGTAAAACCGTTTACGTTAATTTGTATGTTGTAGAGGAAACTATCTGTTTTGAAATCGTCCATGAAACCGTTTATCGTGATCACATTTCATATAGATAGTATTGATCGATAAAACATCATTTTTAATATGATAAATATCAAATATCTACGATGATAATGAAAGTGTACCTTACCAATTTTGTAAGCCAATTAGTCACACATCTCCCTTATTCAACTTCTGTAACTATTCAAAAAAAAAAATTGCTAAACAATCACTTTTGTTAAAAATACAAAACTTACTAATGAAATAACAAATTCATCGGCCTAAGTGTTTCATACTTACATTTGATTCGTCCGGCAATATACCATCTTCTAAAAGTTTGAAAAACATCATGTAACATTGGTCAAACAGTAAGAAAGAGAATAAAAGGCAAACAAATATTTGGAAAGTAAATGTTGTGGTACGTTTAATTTGGATAGCGATGGTGCGTTCCACTAAAGGGGATGCAATAATGGTACGCACGGCTATATCTAAAAGTTCATATCATATATCCAAACAAGTCCAAGATTTAATTCATTTTAAAGTATTAAGAGATCTTTAAAATTTTAGTTTTTAGATTTAGTATGTACACGGACAGGTATTAAACTATGTAGACCAAAAGCCAAACTAAAGGCAAAAAGTAATTCACAAATTTATGTTAGTGGAGGGTTTTGAAATGATCAACAGGACAAGATGAGTCTAAATAATTATCTTAATTAATAAATTTTTAATTATTATAATATACTTTAGCCATAAGAATATCAAAAAGCTCTCCAAACATAAAGATTAAGGAGCTTGAGCCTTGGGGTTGTATCATTTGTATACTTAAGTGAATGACGCACCAAATTTCATATATGATTTAGTGGTATTCCATTTTCGCACGATTCATAATGTATCACATTTTGTTTTGTATGGAAAATGATATTCTACAATTAATACGAGATTCTACAATTAATACGAGTCAAAAACTAAAAAAAAAAAAAATTGAACGAATTTGAAGGACGGTTGGAACAATGGTGAGTGAGCAATAATGATGGTCGCATGATGATGGTTGCGACTTCCGGAGGTGGTATTTTGCGTCGGCTACATCCGAGGATCGGTAAGTTTTGTCTTGGCAAGTGATCAAAAGTTGGTGCTGTCATACAAAATTCAAGACCAGTAGACAAAAGAGAAAAGACCATATGTGCGTATATAGGTTTTGTTTAAAACTAAAGTTTTTTGTACACGAACCCAAACATTATTTTACAAAAAGATGATGATCCCAGAAAACAGAGCTTAGATTGAGAAAAAAAGTCATGATCCCAAATATTTTCTACCTTCTTTAAGAAATGCAGCATAAAAATTTGTGAAAAGAGTTATATAACTACTCTAAAAATACAACTGCTTACATTGGGAAGCATCTATGTCTGTTGGACAATAAGGACACTTGAACGACCTTGATCCATTCCTCGACATTCTGTTGATAGACTGCTTGCAAAGGACATGACCGCAACACATTCTCATCGGCAGATTATCTTCACTTGAGTGTTCTTTAGAGACAGGACAGACAAAGACTGAGTGGAAGCGATACTCTTCAGAGAGTTCCACAGGTACAAGAAGTTGCTCCATTGTCTGCCATTCTTGTCTTTTATCTGGCAGCACGGTCAAGTATTTCAAAAACGTTGGCAAAGCTTGTGAACCCGCTGCAACTGTTACAGTTAAAGGACTCTCCGATGATTCACCGAGTAGGTTGCAGTATTGTAGGGTTAGTTCCTTGGCAGCGTTGGTCCATAATGCGGGTGAGAGGAACTCTGCGTATGGGGATTTATCGAGGTTTCTGTTCCATAAGAGAGAGCCCATGAGTTTCTGGATCTCTGGGAAACAGCTATCTGAATATGTAATGATGTGTTTTCTCGCATAGTTGATAGCTTCTTTGGAGTTCTTTTCTTGTGCTATTTCCAGGAAGTGAAGGCTGTGAAGCTTCAACTCGAGATCTGAGTTTGCTTGCTTTAGCTTGTCAGAGTTTGAGGCTACCCAATTAAGAGCTGGTCCGAGATCTCGTTTTTTCATGGCTTCAAGTATCATATTCATTTCCATGAAGGATTTTGTAGCAGAAGATTCAGGATGAGGCTCACCAGTCTCGGAAATGAAACTGTCACCAATGTCGAACATGCCTTGCCTGTAGAAAAAATGAGCTATTATCTGGTGAAGGGTATGAGGATCAAACTCGACGTTTCTGTAAGCCGTTGATATGTCTGGATTCAGAGTTTTGTCCAGAGCTTTCGGGTATTTGGTCAGAGCCGCGCTTAGTTCTTTCTGAGTGGCTTCTACTTGTTTGGTCGGAGCAATCTCCTGAAAAGTTTTCTTCAGATCAGCAACAACAGATTTATGATGAAGCGGATGATCTGAGCCAGTGGGTGCCTCCTGTATCGTGTTCAAAGCCTTGTCGAGTTCTTGAGACAGTCTATCTACAACTTCCTGTGTTTTGCTACAGCAAAGTTTCTGCTTTTTGGCAACACGATCAAATGCATCTTTGACAGTATTTAGCTCCATTCTAAGATAAACAATCACACTGAAAAAAATCTGCAGATTCTACCTGAACAAACAGAAACCAGTATCAACAAGAAGCAAAAAAAAAGATCAACAAAGAGAACACCAAGAATCATATCCACAATAACAGATAAAAACATAGCTCTGAAACATTGATAAAACACTCCACATAGCAATTTCTTGACCCTTTTTGCATCAAAACAAGTGACTGACTATTCAATAAGTCGAATTCAGACTCCAGAGACATCTAATTTTTCAGAGATGCGCCTAAGTCTAATCGATTCTTTCGCCATCAGAAACTTAATTTCAAGTTCTCAAATGATCGACACATCTGATACAACCGAAGCATTTCCGATTATTCTATCGTCAATCCCAATAAGCAAAATGATCCGAGAATCTAAAGATCAGGTACAACGATTCAGAACTCAAACAAATCCAGAGAATTTGACGATTCGCGAATCAGAAACCGTCGATGAAGCGAAGAAGAATCCAAAGTCAGAGACTTACTACATACATATAAAAGGCATCAAATCCAATACATGTTCTCAGTGAGAAAGATGAACCTGAAAAATCCGATGAAGAGAATCGCCGGAAACGGAGAAAGATGAATCGGAGGAAGAAGAGAAGATGAATTCGCAGACTTCGATTTCTTCAGTTTTCTTTGTAACTCTGTATTATCTTGACGATGAATCTCAGCCGTTGGATCTGATCGGTTTCTTTGAATTAGATGATCAACACTATGAATTTGGGCCGAGAAAAAATTATATAGGCCTAATTAAAAGGTCCACTAGTCATACCAACTAAATAACGGTTTTTTTTTGGGTCTAAATATCATCATTTTCTCTTTTTTTTAGCAAGTAGAATATTTTATTAAAATAGCAACCCCTAATATACAAAGCACACCGAGTTTTTCATGTGTATAGGGAACTTAATCATCTGGCTGATGAATTAGCAAACTATGCATTTTTGTTGCCTTTAAATCTTCACACTTTTAATTATGTACCTTCTGTTGTCGCAACAATTTTGAGTGAGGATGTCTTTGGACCGCCTCTGTCAAGATATGTATGCATGTAATTGTTGAAGTTTTTTAATAATAATGCTGGGAGATTTTCTCCCTGTTCATTACCAAAAAAAAAAAAAGCACACCGACTAAAGAGGAAAAAGTTTGACTTTGACACGTCTCCACCAAACCACGTGTCAACAAACTGGTATCAACCATTACACGTGATGGATGAGTAATCTCAAGCATTCCGAAGATCTCCTCCGCCGTTCAAGCTCCAATTTCGGTGGAAAAATCTTCTCCGATAAAGAAATCGAACTTGGATTCTTGTTTTTCCACCGACAATAAACAAATGGAAACTCTAATTAGAAAAAGAACAGCTTAAGACAATGTTAATAAGCAATGAAAACCTCTTATTTTCTTCATCTTAATTTGTTAGTTGAAACCGGCCATCTTTGCTAGTAAAACCAGAAAATGCCGGACAAAAGTCCGAATTAGTTGGGACGACTATCACCGAAAAAATTCCGGCCAGTGGAAACAAACAGTTCCTCTCTCTAAAAAGTATGAGAGAGAGAGAGAAGAGAGAGGAAACTGCCCTAACTAAAGAACGTTTAAAACTCAAATGACTGAATAACTTATATTAATTTGGAAAATCATTACAAATGGTTTATGATCCAAGATGGAGGATTTAGACAATCAGAATAAAAGCTAGAACTTATGCTTCCAAGTTGTGCTAAGTTATGAATTGAGCTACTTTGTTACAACAACGATTTGCATGAATGAAATAAACTTCTTTGATCTTTGTTGTCCAATTCTTGATATTATGATAGATTCTTGCGAGATATACGTCTGATAGTCCATTGTTTATGTTATTGATTAGGACCTCACAGTCCCCTTCAAAGTAGACATTAGTGAAACCACGAATCCATGTTTGCTACATTGATGAGAGTAAAGCTTGTGCATGTGCCTCTAGTGGCGATCCTGTGGTATTCATGTTGGACCGAATATTACTTAAGCTAAGTGGGCTTCGTAAAATCATATTGTTTGAATGAGAAATGGAGGAGAAATCCAAACACACATGGGCTGAATTTAGAATTTGAGATTTAGAAAATGGACATATAATACATAAGATTATTCTTATCTTCCTAAATTAATTTTGATTTAAATTGTTGATTAAATCAAAAATATCTCCCTTAAATATTGAGTTTTGTAACGACAATTAAGGTTTTGACTTCAAAATGAGAATAAAGTCTTATAGTTGTATCATTAAGGTGAGATTCTCCTCTTTAGGGCTATGAACGTTGAATTCTTAGGCTATAAAAGCCATGACTATTCTTCTCACTTTGAGAGAGATTGAAAAAAAAAAAAACTATAAAAGCTCAAACAATCTTTCTTAGTCTAAAGTAAGTATTTCGAGAGTATCGTAGTTATTAAGTTCGTTTAGAGCCGAGTTTCGAGTGCTTGAGAAATCGGTTGTTTGTAGTTGTATCTTGGGACTCTTGAATCTCAGATTTCCATCGCACTGCGAGTGATTCAAAGAGTTAAGGAAAGAGTTTATACTCGCCTCCACTCGATACTTTTCCTTAACGTTTATGATTTCTTGTTTCAATTGCATCTCCGTAGTGTTGCAAAAATTTTGCTCCTACATTCTTAACTCTTTAAATCCGTTGTTGTTATACAAACATCTAACGGACTGAAATTGAGATTTCATAAACGTGTAACGAGAGCTTGTGTGTGATCACAAGTTTCAGAGTTTGTTTACCAGTTGCGATTGGTTAAACTTCAAACTCACTGTGACGAGAGCTTGCGAGTCTCAAAATTTTGTTTGGTTTGCATCATTCGAATTCTCATTGGAGATTCGAAAGCGAGTGCTCCGTTGGTTCTACCTCAGTTTGAATTGAGATTCTGCTGTGTCGAGACCTGCAGTTTGCTATCTCTGCAAAAGAGAAACAATCATAAGTGATTTGATTGTTGTTGTGTCATCGAGACTTATTGTCTCTTGGTCTTATTTTTTCTGCAAATCATACAGATAAAACCTGCAGTTTTGTGTTCTTAATCTTAATTATTATTGACTAAGGCTTTACTTTGTTTTGGCACGTTCTCTCCCATTAAGAAGTGCTTGTTGTTAATAAAAGTTAGGACATGTGGTTAATATTTGTTTAATCGTTGGTCCTCTGACTATTTAATTAAAACCAGCAACGTGTTTGTGCAAATCAAAGTAACGTCGCGTCTCGTTGGCATTGAGACTTTTGTCTCTTGCTTTTATTTTTGCAAATCAAAATATATTAACTTGTACCTGTAGTTTGGTTTTGCGAAACCTACGGTCTTGTTTTGTGTTTGTTTTAGAAATGGCATGCGAGAACGTGAACGTCTTCAATGTCGCTGAGGTCACCGAGACCACCACCAATGGGGCTGAAACCGAAATTCAGTTTGACACGCTTCCACCTGTGAAAGTGATGGTTCCTGTATCTGTACCAGCCGTAGTCTCTGATTAGTTTCAAAAGGTACAAATTCCAGCTGCAAATTCAGCTGGTCTCCTTCCCGACAAGTTCGACGGGAATGCGTTTAAGATGTGGTAAAAAAAGATGTTCTTCTATCTTACAACGCTGAAGCTGAGCCAATACACACGTGAGGAGAAACCTATTCTCCCAGCAAATAACACTGAACCTCGTGCGCTTGCGAGCGTACACGCTTGGGAACATGGTGATTTCCTTTGCAAAGGTTACATCCAAAGTCGCCTTTCCAATCAGCTTTACAAGTGTATTGTAATGTCGAGACTTGTAAGGGCTTGTGGGATTCCCTTGACAAGAAATATCGCACCAAAAATGCTGGATCACAGAAATACACCGTGGCAAAATTTCAAGATTACAAGATGGTGGACTCATGGCCATTGATGGAGCAAGTGGAGGAGTTAACTAATCTCCTTCATGAGATACATGCTGAAGGGATGCGGTTGTAGGAAACATACCAAATTGCATGTGTAATTGAGAAGCTTCCTCCTGGCTGGACCGACTTCAAGAACTACCTCAAGCTGAAGAGGAAATAGATGAGTCTTGAAGATTTGATCATGAGGCTCCGCATTGAGTCAACGAACCGGAGACAAATGGAAGTTGGTGTACAAATTCGCGAACCCAATGCGAATATGGCGGAACACCAAACCAAACAAAAAGGAAAGTGGCAAAACAAGGGACACCAGGACAAGGGTAAAGGGAAAGTCCCACCACAAAACAAGCAAAAGTTCAAAAAGAAGTCCGGTGAGAACTCGCATAAGTTTACCGTAACGTGTCACAAATGTGGCAAGACTGGCCACAAATTCTTTGAGTGCAGTAGTAAGAAGGCTCCAAAGAAAAATTACAAGGTACATATGCTTGGATAGGTCGATGTATTCAACCTACAAAAATAATAAGAGTGACGAGAAACTCTTTATCGGAAACTCCGCCACCTCAAAGATTGAAAGTTATAGAAAAATTGTCTTGAAACTTACCTCTGGACGTGAACTCACTTTGACGAATGTAGTCCACGTGCCGGATATGCGCAAGAATTTAATCTCGGATTTTCTCCTTAGCAAGCATGGATTTACCGTTAAGTTAGATGCGGATAAGCTTGTAATTTCAAAAAATAGGATGTATTTGGGTAAGAGGTTTGTTTGTGATGGATTGTTTATGATGTCTATTGAAGCGGTTATCCGCAACAATGAGGTAACCGAGGTTTCCACCTCGAAGACGAATGAAAAACCAGTTGCTTATTTTGCGGAGTCTTTTAATATTGACATGAACGCTTACGACATGTTAATTTCAAATCTATGAGTAGATTGATGAACATGAATTTGATTCAAAAGCACAAAATAAGCAAAGACAAATGTGAGATTTGCGTCTGAGCTAAACTCACTAAAACGCCATCACCAAACGTGGAAAGAACAACACAACTTCTAGCTTTAATTCATATGGACTTGTGTGATTTAAAATATGTGCAAACTAGAGGCGGGAAAAAATATTTTATAACCTTCATAGATGATTTCACAAGATTTTGTTATGTATATCTATTACGTAGTAAAGACGAAACTTTGGAAAAATTCAAAGAATACAAATTGGAAGTAGAAAATCAACTTGATAAAACTATCAAGATGATCCGAAGTGATAGAGGAGGAGAATATAATGAACCGTTTAATGCGTTCTGCAGGAAACACGACATTATTCATCAAACTACCGCTTCCTACTCACCGGAATCCAACAAAGTTGCGGAACGAAAAAATCAAACTCTTAAGAAAATGATGAATGCAATATTGCAGGAATCCGGATTAGCACAGAACATGTGGAGGGGAGGGGAAGTTTTGCTTACCACAAATCATATCCTGAACAAAATACAACATAAAGTGACATGAAAAACTCCATATGAACTTTGGAAAGGTCATGTACCTTCGTACAAATACCTGAAAGTGTGGGGGTGCCTCGCAAAAGTTGCAGTTCTCCCTCCTAAAAAGGTCACCATCGGACCTAAAACGGTAGATTTCATTTTCATCGGATATGCTCATAATAGTAGTGCTTATCGGTTTCTGGTATATAAGTCTGGTATACCGGATATTCATGTGAACATTATAATGGAGTCAAGAAATGCTTCATTTTTCGAAAATGTGTTCCCATGTAAGGATAAAGAAAATAATAAAAGAACTCGTGATCAACGAGATAGTAGCTCCTCCGGGAACGAAGCAAGCGGTTCAGGCACGACTATTAATGACGAAAAAGAACAAGAACTTAGACGAAGTAAAAGATCTCGTAAAGAGAAAACATACGGACCTGAGTTCTTAGTAGCATTTCTCGCAGAGAATGAACCTAAAACTTTTAAGGAAACAATGTGTACACCAGACGGTTCTTTTTGGAAGAAAGCCGTTAATAGTGAGATGGACTCTATTTTGCAAAATAATACATATGAGATAACGGACTTACCTCAAGGGTTTAACTCCTTAGGGAGTAAGTGGATTTTTAAAACGAAATTAAAAAATGATGGGTCCATTGATAAGTACAAGGCTAGGCTTGTGGTGCAAGGTTTCCGGCAAAAAGAAGGATTGCATTTCTTTGACACCTATTATCCGGTGACGAGAATAACTTCAATACGAATGTTAGTAGGCATCGCTGCTTTAAGAGACCTAGAAATACATCAAATGGATATAAAACAACTTTTCTAAATGGTGATTTAGAAGAGGAAATTTATATGAAACAACCCGAAGGGTTTGTTGATCCATGACAAGAACACAAAGTTTGTCGACTAGTAAAATCATTGTACGGACTTAAACAAGCTCCTAAACAATGGCATGAAAAATTTGACAATGTAATGATGTCAAATGGATTTAGCATTAATGAATGTGATAAGTGCATATATAACAAAAGTACTCCACACGGATATGTTTTACTCTGTTTGTATGTTGATGACATGCTCATTATTGGTAGCAATAAAGACGTGGTCAATCAAACAAAGAAAATGTTAAGTAGCAAGTTTGATATGAAAGACATGGGTCTAGCAGATGTAATTTTAGGAATAAAAATTATTAGACACTCTGATGGTCTAATCTTTGAGCGGTTTAAGAACTACTCAAATGGAAGTGCAAAAACTCCCGCTGACCCTCATCTTCACTTGACAAAAAATTCAGGTGAAGCGGTGTCACAAGTGGAATATGCAAGAGTAATCAGAAATCTTATGTACTTGAAAAACTGTACTAGACCCGATCTTGCGCATTCAGTAAACGTATTAAGTCGATAGAGTGTTGAACTATCTTCGATACACCAAAAATTATTGGTTCCATTACAGTAAAGAACCAGCTGTGTTAGAGGGCTATAGTGATGCCAACTGGATTTCCGATTACAGAAACTCAAAATCAACAAGTGGATATGTCTTTACATCAGGTGGTGCAGCAGTATCCTGGAAATCTTCCAAGCAAACTCTCCTACCTAGATCCAGAGCCGTGCCTAATGGGTTAGAAAAAAAAAGCTTTTGCCTCATACCTCCAAAATATATAGTTTTTTTAGGCCCCCCAAAATATAATATATATTGTATCACAATGGTTCTTTGGGCCCCTATAAATTGCATAACCCAAGTTAGATTCTTTTGAAATTTTTTTTCCTTTTAATTAGTAGACTTTAGAAAAAAACTGAGAATTGACCAAAAAAAGGCAAATCGATTCCAAACCGAGAAAAAAACGAGATCTTAAACCGAAAAGAAAATCATAATTCCAAATCGAAAAGAAATCGAGTAAGTTTTTTTGAGTTCATAAATAATTTTTTTGGTTTAGATTTTCTAAACAGAAGAAAGCAAATCAAAAATCTCAATTACTGAAATCTCTAAACTCTAATCTCTTCTTCTTCTTCTCACTCGCTAGTGGTAAGTCTCCTTCGGTCCTTCTTCTATGTTGTTTCATCAATTTCGTTCAATCATATATTTACTCCTTTTAAAAGTAAAGAACTAACTTAAGTTAATTTTGTTTATTCAATTTATTTCTTTTAAAAGTGTTGAACCTGCTTTAGTGCTTCTAAATCTTTGTTATCTATTGAAAAGCTTTGTTTATGATAATGCTGATTTGATATATTGATTTTTTAATCATTAAATATAGGAAAATGTCTTCGAGATCGTATCTAACTGGAGCACAGAAAAGACAAAAGAAAGATAAAGTTGATGCATTTGTGAAATCACAAGCAGGTGCTCTGCTCAAGTTTTTAAAGAAACTTGAAAATCTTAATGAATTTGTGGGAGTTGATGTTGAGACAGATGACGGAATGGAGGATGAGAATGAACAAGATGATGAAAACGTTAACATAGAAGTGGATGAGAACAGAGAAGAGGATGAGAACGTTGACAAAGAAGAAGATAAGAATCACAGAGAAGAGAATGATGAGACATATATGAATATAGATGAGAAAAATGCTGAATTTAAAGAGCATCATGGACTTCTTGATATATATGATCCTAGAAACTGGAGAAAAATTGAGCCTGCATTAAGAGTTGTTATGGTTGAAAAAAGTCCCTCTGCAAGACAACCTGCTGATTTTTCTTTTCCAAGAGACAAGATTAGTGGTCGACATTTCTCTCATTCATACTATCAAAGAGTTTTGAGTAATGGAGAGAAACAAAACAGGCGTTGGCTAGTTTATTTAAAGACATTGGGTTGTCGAGTTGTAACTCCATGGAAAGTTTAGTTTCTTGCTCTAGCCCCATCAAACTTGAGACTCGATATAAAACTACATATTTGAAACTTTGTCAATGTTTAACCCCATTAAATTTTGTATTCCGAGTTATAACTCCTTTTCTGTTAATGATAAACGATTTCCGTCTGTTTCATAATAAACCGGATTAAATCATTATTAAACCAGTAATCCCACAAAACACAATTTATACTCAAATCAAACTTTGTAGCTGGGGAAGAAGGTTCAGAACCTCAAAACCTTTCTCTTCCAACGCTAGAGGAAAGCCAAAAATCAAGTCTAACTTGTGTTGACTTAAAACCCAAAAACACGAGGAAGGAGAAATTCGAAGATTGCAATGAGGTAAGAGATTCAAACCCTAACTTGTGTTGACTTAAAACCCAAAAACTTAGATTTCAATCCCGAAATCGTGTTTGTATAAATTCTGAAATTTCCCTTCTTACAGTGACGAAACCGAAGAAAATGCCCTTGGGAGAGAGCGAATTCAAAATATGTTGGAAGATGAGAGTGATCCAAGTGACACAGACTTTGAGAGTCCTGTTGAAGATGAAAGCGAATCTAGTGAAAGTGAATCTGATGCTGAAGGCGATGAAGAGTTGATGGAAAGGTTTGAGTTAGAAATTGAAAATTCTGTAGCACAGTTTAGGGATGAGCTTCCGATGCAGCATAATGTATATCCGAGTAGTGATAGTGATTCTGAAGATGTTGAAGTGGTTCCTGCAAATAAACAACGACATGTAAGACGAAGAGGAGATGGGAATTTACACTTCCGACAAGTGTTTTATAGTGGTGTTGCGTTTAAAGAAGCTGTGTTGGACTATGCTCTGAAATCTGGCCGCAATATAAGACAATATAGGTGGGATCAAACAAAACTTGGGTATAAATGTGCTATGGCTGGTTGTAATTGGAAAATATATTGCTCACTAAGTCGAAGAAGAAATAGGTGGGAGGTCACAGTTTATAACACTCTTCATGATTGCTCTCGAAATGGAGAATGCTTGATGTTGACTGACCCCGTGATTGCGCGTTTGTTTTTTGACAAAATAAGACAAGATCCGGTGTTAATGATGCCTATGAAGATTCAGGAGATGATTAAGGATCAATGGAAGCTCACTGTTACAAGGAATCAATGTCAAGAAGCTAGAAAAAAGCATTAAGGTGGATTAAGAAAGAACATGAAGATCAATTTGCTCATATCAGAGGCTATTGCAAAGAGATCACTACTTCAAACCCGGAATCTACTGTGCAAGTTGAAACTGTTCTTGGGCCAAATGGTAAAGATTTATTTGATCGATTTTATGTTTGCTTCAATATTCTTAAAAGACAATGGAAAGCAACATGTCGTCCAATTATAGGAGTGGATGGTACTTTTCTTAGAGGTGTAATGAAATGTCAACTATTAGTTGCTATTGGTCGAGATGCATGTAACCAAATCTATCCAATAGCTTGGGCTGTTGTACAAGTAGAGAATGAGGATAATTGGTTGTGGTTTGTTAACTTGCTCAAGACTAATTTGGATCTTAAAAGTGGTGATGAGTGTATCTTAGTCTCAGATCGGCAAAAGGTATGTCATTTTGTTGTTTTGATTGCATTATTAGTGTAATGTGATGTCTAGGTTTGATGCTTCTTATATGTCAAAAAGCTCACCTATGTTTGCTTCTTTCAGGGATTGATCAAGGCAGTTGCGAAAGAGTTACCAAATATTGAGCATAGAAAATGTGTTCAACACATTTATGGTAACTTGAAAGCAGGACATGGAAAAAAGATGGAGATGAAACCATTGATTTGGAATTTGGCATGGAGCTATAATGAAGAGCAATTTGAAAAAAATCTGGAAAGGGTTAGAGACTATGATGTGGGTGTTTACGATGATGTGATGAAATCAAATCCCAAGAGTTGGTGCCGTGCTTTCTACAAGATTGAAGGAAACTGTTGTGAGGACGTAGAAAACAACTCATCTGAATCATATAATAATACCATTGTTAAAGCAAGAGAGAAACCAATGATACCAATGTTGGAGACAATTAGGAGACTAACAATGGTGCGAAATTCTACAAGAGCTACCATTGCAAATGCTCACTCAGGGAAATTCACACCATATGTCCAGAAGTTTCTTGATGAAGAACATGAAGATGCTGGTAAGGCCTTTGTATTTTCTTGCAGTAGTTGGGTCTATGAGGTTGAAATTAATGGTCATTCAGAGAGGGTAGACATGAGAAGCAGGACATGCACTTGTTGTAAGTGGGATATATGTGGGATCCCTTGTCATCATGCTTATGGAGTTATATTGAAAAAAAAACTGAATTCGGATGATTACGTTTCTGATTGGTTTCTCACATCCCGCTGGAGAGAGTTATATGCTGAAAACATGAAACCACTAAGAGGTTCAGGTTATTGGGCTCGAGGTGATATCTCATTGGTGAGTGAACCACCTGAACCGCCACAACCTGGAAGGAAAAAGAAGAGTAAGAAGCAGAAAAGGAGAAAAGCAATTAACGAGTCCCCATCCAAGAAGAAGAAAAAGAAACAGACAAAGACAAAAGAAGTTTCCATATCTCCATTGAATGCACTAACCAAGCGGACAATGCATTGCAAAAACTGTGGATAAGCTGGTCACAATTCTCGTTCTTGTGGTAAAAGAGCCAAACGGGTAAGTTTTTGTTGATACTCACGATTGGTTTCTCTGGTTTGTTGATAGTTATTGTCATGTGTTAATGCTTTTTGTCTATTGTTTTAGGGTCATGATGAGGCTTCTTCCAGTCAATTTACAGAAGCGTAGAATACGATAATTGGATAGCTAGAGATCTCTGTTTTTTTTTTTTTTGCACTCTAATAAAATGAATCTTTGTTTTTTTTTGGCATTCTAAGAAGATATATCTGTGCGTTTTTGGCATTCTATTTTTTGTGCGCAAACATACTTGTTACCATTCATTCAAACCCAAAGGGTGATAAAGAGTACAAGATCATCAACCTAATGGTTGGGTACAAGAGGCTAACCAAAACCAAACTTACAGCAAACGTAGATAGATAGATTGGAAAAGCATTATAAATTGGAAAAGGGTCTTTAGCTTCTTTGGTTACCAATGCGAACCACTTTGAGGGAGGTGGATCCGAATTCTTGATCCATAGGTGATTGGGAGTTGCAATTTCTTGTGGCTGGTGAGAGGATACTCGACTAGATCTTGTGTCGATGTTAAGGCCTCGAAAGGTGTCCTTAGTATGGTGTCGAAACATCAAAATTAAAGAACGTTGATGTAAAACGGACTTGGGCCTGGCAACTGGAAATATTGGGCCGCCATTTCTTAGGTTAGTCCAATGGGAGATAAGTGGGTCGAACATGGAAAGGCCCATTATTTGAAAACCTACTCTTTTTTTGCAACGATGGGTGAGGTTTGCTAGGGTTGACGGCGGCGAGAAGATGATGGCCAGTTCTAACATAGTTTTCCGGTGAACATCGGGATGACTTCGAATCGAGCAGATCCGTGAGAGAATAAGAGACAGTTCTCAGATATCAGATCAGAAATGATTGCCGTCGCCGGAGACCAGTAGATAAGGGTCCTTGGCCGACCAGACTTAGTAGCGGATCTGGAAAATCCGAGAGACTAGGTGACAAGTCTCACCATCTTTTCTGATGAAGCACGATCGGAGACATATGATTTCTGGAACAAGCGACAATTTCACAATACAACAAACCGAAGAAAAAAAAAAATTGACAAACTTAAGCACACACCTTTTTATTTCACACACCAAATATCTTCATCTTCATATTCAATTAGCCGGAGATATCGTTAGACTTGATTTTTGGCTTTTCTCTAGCGTTGGAAGAGAAAAGTTTTGAGGTTCTGAACCTTCTTCCCCAGCTACAAGGTTTGATTTGAGTATAAATTGTGTTTTGTGAGATTATTGGTTTAATAATGATTTAATCCGGTTTAATATGACACAGACGGAAATCGTTTATCATTAACAGAAAAGGAGTTATAACTCGGAATACAAAATTTAATGGGGTTATACATTGACAAAGTTTCAAATATGTAGTTATATATCGAGTCTCAAGTTTGATGGGGCTAGAGCAAGAAACTAAACTTTCCATGGAGCTACAACTCGACAACCCAAAGACATTAGATATAATCTTTTGTTTTTGTTGTAAAGTGTTCACTCGAGACAAAAATTCTAGTCACTTGGCATCTAAGGGATTTGGTGACTGGAAAAATATTTTGGACATGCTTAAGAAGCACGAGACTAGTCATGAGCATATTAAATGCATGCGTCAGTGGATGGAACTTGAATTGAGGCTGCAGAAAAACTAAACGATTGATAAGCATGTGCAGCTAGAACTCAACAAAGAAAGGAATAATTGGAAAGATGTGATGCTTAGAATTTTTTCGTTGGTAAAGACTCTTGCTAAACAAAATATAGCGTTTCGTGGAACAAAGGAAAAGCTAAGAGTAGACGGTAATGGAAACTTTTTAAGTTTTGTTGACATGATGTCTGAGTGGGATCCTGTAATGAGAGAACATGTTAGATGGTTTGAAGATAAAGAATCTGGTTACCATTATCTCAGCAACAAAATTCAGAATGAATTGATAACAAGGATAGCTAATGAGATCAAAGGTATGATCATAAAAAAGATTCAAGGTGCAAAATATTTTTCTGTCATTGTTGATTGTACTCCAGATATTAGTCATCATGAACAAATGACTCTTATCTTTCGATGTGTTGATGTTTCAGCACCTTCATCTAAGATAGAAGAATTTTTTATCACATTCTTGAAAGTTGATGACACATCTGGAGAAGGGCTTTTTCATGAGATTCAGGATGTGTTGGTTACTCTTGATTTAAATATTGATGATGTGAGGGGACAAGGATATGATAATGGATCCAATATGAAGGGAAAGCATAAAGGAGTACAAAAGAGATTCATTGATGTCAATTCACATGCATTTTGTACACCATGTGGTTGTCATAGCCTTAATCTTGCGCTTTGTGATATGGCGACCACTTCTGAAAAAGCAATTTCATTTTTTGGGATAATCCAGCATATTTATTGTCTATTTTCATCTTCGACTAGGCGGTGGAAGATATGGTGGGAGGTTTGATAGTTAAAAATTTATCACATACTCGGTAGGAGAGTCATGTTAATTGCGTTAAGGCAATAAGATTTCAAGCTCCAAAAATAAGAGATGTTTTGATTTATATAGCATAAACTACTAATGATCCGAAAGCACAAAGTGATGTTGAGTGTCTTGCGACAAGTGAAACACATGGGATTGAAAATTATGAATTCTTGTTGTCGATGGTGATTTGGTACAAACTTCTATTTGTTGTTAACACCGTAAGCAAAAGTTTGTAGTTTGAAAACATGAATATTGAAGTTGCTGTTTCTCAGTTAAAAGGACTTGTTTCTTTTTTTCAAAATTATAGAGACACGGGCTTTGAGAGTGCAAAATCAGATGTTCAACAAATAGCAGAATATATGGAAGTTGAAGTCATATTTCTTACAAAGAAAAAACGTGTCATCAGAAGAAAAAAGTTTTATGACGAGAAACTAGAGATAGTCGACGAAACTGTGAATTTATCTCCGGAAGAGACCTTCAGAATTTTTTATTTCATTCAAGTCATGGATCAAGCTCTATATTCTCTTGAGACAAGATTTGAGCAATTTCAGAAGTATGAACAAACATTTGGGTTCCTATTTGATTTGGAGAAATTGAAGTCATCAAGTGATGATAGTTTGAGGGCGTCTTGTACCAATCTTGAAGCATGTTTGAAACATGGAAATCATTCAGATGTTATTGGGGAAGATTTGTATTTTGAGCTATCAGTTCTAAAAGATGCTTTGCCAAGCGACTGCCGAAGACCCATCGAGGTGTTGAACTTTTTGAAAGGAATGGAAGATTGTTATCCAAACTCATGGATTGCTTATCAAATATTGTTGACAATTCCAGTTTCAGTTGCCTCTGCTGAGAGAAGCTTTTCAAAATTAAAGTTGATCAAGTTTTATTTGCGATCAACTATGTCACAAGAAAGATTGAATGGCCTAGCTATCATATCCATAGAAAGATAACTAGTTAGGAACTTGGATGATGAGAAATTGGTGAAAGAGTTCATTGAAACTGAAGGAAGAAAAATTATGTCTTAGTTTATTTAGTTTATTGTTTTACTTTTATTACTTTATATTATTTCAAAATTACTTTTGTATTTATTTTATTAAAAAAATATTTTGGAAAGGCCCCCAATTTCAATCTCGCCTTAAGCCCCCATGAACCTAGGCACGACACTGGCTAGATCAACCATGGAATCAGAGTTTATAACATTGGATAAACTGCCGAAGAAGCAGAGTGGTTTCGAAAGTTTTTGGAAGATATCCCAATGTGGAAAAAACCAGTGCCAGCATTACGTGTACACTGTGATAGCCAATCAGCTATTTTTCGGGCGCTGAATAAACTATATAATGGCAAATCTCGTCATATTAGAAGGCGACACAAGACCATTAGACAACTGATCTCTAAGGGTGTACTCTCGATAAAATACATAAAATCAGCTGAAAACTTGGCAGATCCATTTACCAAAAATCTGTCACGAGATCAAGTTGTTAAATTATCAAGAGGAATAGATTTAAAGCCTATAATCAAAGATGACACTTGATGGACACCCTACCTATGTGATTGGAGATCCCAAAATCTAAGTTCAAAGGAAAAACGAAATCAAGTTGTTTCAGAGTTGAACACTGTAAGACTATGTCTATACCCAGTTCTTAAAAGATAAAAATAAATAGTATTACCTGCATGTGTTGAGGCTAAGCGTTGGCTTTTAATGATACCATAGCTTTGAGATATTAGTGGAGTACTATAGGATGCTTCTAAAAACAAAGCTAATGGGAGATCACATAGTGAGTGTGAAATGAGTCGTTTCTAGGAGAATGAAAGAGAGGTTATATTCTCCAAGTTCACTCACGAATAACCAGAAATGTTCAAGGTATTTTTAATACATGTTGTCTCGATTTACATCAAAATTCGGGTGGTTCAAGACATCATGTTCACCTCCTGGCCGAGTAAATCCGACAGATATTAAAAATGATTGGTTCAAAGCTGAAAAATGCTACCTTTCAGATACAGTAACATTTTCACATACTCTCGAAAGTCTATCTAGTCTAGTCAAGTTGTGTTTAGTCTAGTCAAGTCAAGTTTAGTTTGTTAAATTTTGTCGATTTTTCATATGTTTAGTGTCATTTCTATTCATGTGGGGGGTTGTTGGACCGAATATTACTTAAGCTAAGTGGGCTTAGTAAAATCAAATTGTTTGAATGAGAAATGGAGGAGAAACCCAAACAGACATGGGCTGGATTTGAGATTTGAGATTTGGGAAATGGACTTATAATCCATAAGATTATTCTTATCTTCCTAAATTAATTTTGATTTAAATTATTGATTAAATCAAAAATATCTCCCTTAAATATTGAGTTTTGTAACGACAAAGTCAATTGACGACAATTAAGGTTTTGATTTCAATCTGAGAATAAAGTCTTATAATTGTATCATTAAGGTGAGATTCTCCTCTTTAGCGCTACGAACGTTGAATTCTTAGGCTATAAAAGCCATGACTACTCTTTTCACTTTGAGAGAGACAAAAAAAAAACTGTAAAAGCTCCAGTAAAGAGCCGAGTTTTGAGTGCTTGCGAAATCGGTTGTTTGTAGTTGTATCTTGGGACTCTTGAATCTTAGATTTCCGTCGCACTGAGGGTGATTCAAAGAGTTAAGGAAAGAGTTTATACTCGCTTCCACTCGATACTTTTCCTTAACGTTTATGATTTCTTGTTTCAATTGCATCTCCGTAGTGTTGCAGAAATTTTGCTCCTACAATTCAAATGAGATGAGCCCCAAACTTTTGTCATTCCATCATGATCTCGAATAAACCATCCAACATTTGTTTGGTATGTTTGAGCGTCAAACTTTGCATCGAAATTACATTTGATGTATGGAGAGGGAGTTTGTGACCATGATGATGTTAAATTCGTCGGTAAAGGAGTAGTCGTAATAATATGATGTCGGTTCGCATTTGCTTCTATCCACTATATTACATCAGCCTTTGTTTGCAAAACAACTTTCGAAGGGCTACTTATGATATTGTTGAAAATGAGATTATTTTCTTGCTCGCCAAAGGAACCTAAAAGCAAAAGTTTTTTTTTTTTTTTTTTCTGTAGAGATACCCGAAGTATGTTGCAAGTCTACAATCTTTGGTAAGTTTTCTTCAACATCTTCCGATGAAGTTTGTAAAGAAGTTATAGGAATGTTTGAAAGTCTCCATGTCAAAGGAAAATAAATTATTTGCTTTTTTGTTATCTTAGTTTTTTTAAAACATATAATTAGCTACCACATGTATAAAATACAATATTAGCTACGATTTTGGTATATTTTTTTTCGGTTTACGCTCCATCGGTTTTATAAAATCTGAAACCATATAAAAACTATACGCAATTCGGTTTGTTTTGGTTTCAGTTATTTTTGGTTTACTCCATGATTTAAAAATATATATAATAGCATTAGATTTTTATCTTGAACTATATCATCTTTGATTTAGATTCTGTGAAACTGTAAGTACATTCCAACATATTTTAATAATTAAATGTTAAACATAATATCTTTATGAACAATATCATCTTTTAAATGATTTTATTTCCTCTTCTCCAATATGTATTGATATAAAGTTTCTAAAAAAGCATCATTAGACTGACGTTTTTATTCATATAGATTATATCACCAAAAAGAGGAAATAAATATTGCAAAAATGATTAAACACTAAGCAAACAAGTAATATTACAAAAAAAATTAGAAACCCAAAAAAATCGAACAGTTTTAAACCGAACCGAAACCAAAATATTTTTTTAACAATTATAACCGAACTGCTTTTTGGAGGAAACCAAAACCAAACATGATTACCTAATTACGGTTCGGTTTTTTCGGATAATGTTATTGTGCCCACCTCTTTCACATCTACTGTTATTCAAAAGTTAATAAGTATTTTGGAAAAGTTACTAGAATTGATTTTGGGAGGCTTTTAATACTCTTTTAGTTGAAAAATTAGGATGAAAAACTCACATTTCTATTGAAATATGAAACATTTTTTTTTTGATTCATGATATGAGGTAGATAAAACAAAACGATGGTTTTGATTAGTAATTTATATTACAGTGGTACATGTTTTACCGCTTTAATAGTTACTAGTCACAAAAACAGTAAAAGTTAGCAATACCGAAAGCGATGTTCTCAAGTATTGTTGTACCGCTAATTTTTATTGTCATCTCTTATTTCTTCTAACTATTTTTGGTATCGTTTATTACCATTAAATTTTTTTTTATTGTTTTATGTTATCAAATACGATTTGATAATAAATAGTTCAAAGCGGTCAAAAAAAAACTAGAGGTGTACAAATTTTAGAAAGTGGGAGAGGTAAGTAAAAGATTTACTTACCTGTAAGAGATGATAAAATATTTTAGGCATAAGCTTCAACTTTTTATAAAATAGTTCATTTTTAACCAACCATGATTGAAAATTCCCGGTGGATGGATTCTCGCCGGTGAAACGGTTCAGGAGGAGATGTCTCAATTTCACTCATTCTTTTTTACCAAAAATATAACAAAAAAAAAAAAAAAAACCATAAAGTTATAAATAATTTTCCCATTTAAAGAGAGATACGCAAGTGATAGAATGTTTGAGAGGCGCAGCAACATGGCGCATAATAGCAACAATAGACCTAATTGTTTCTGGGTCCTTGGATTTCCTTTGTCTTCCTCTTTATTCCCATCAAAACCTAAGCCCAACGAGAGTGCCCCTCTATCTCCCTCTCCTCTTCTATATCCCCTTTTTTTCTCTAATCTCTTCGCAGCTTTCTCTCTTCTCTCAGATCTATTTGCTTTCTCATCGTTCCCAATCGTTCGCTTTCTTCTCTCAATCAGATCGGATTCGTCAGATCTCATCGATTTCTCGTCGTTTCATCGCTTCCAGGTCAAATCCAGGTATGTCAATTGTAAATTTTCCATCAGATTCGTCGATTTCGGATCTGTTTTCGCTGAGATTTGAGATCTGGTGATTGTTTTATATCTTTTTTTTTTTCGGTTGAATTCACAAGATTTTCTGGAAACGAGATCGTTTTTGTGTTTTTTTCTTCTTGATTTCTATGTTTTTTTTGGGTTGGATTGATAAGATTTGCTGGAAACAAGATCGATTTTGTACGTTTTCTGTTAAAAGTTCAATCTCGATTTCTATCGATTTGTTGGATTTGGATTGAATTGAGAAGGTTTTCCCGAAACGAGATTGATTTTATGATTTTTCTGTGTTTTGGATCAAAGATGAGATATTTTCTCTGTATTCTTATGAAAAAATCTGAGAAAGACGGAACTTGGCGATAATCATGTTGAAATTTGCATCGTTTAATGATTTGTTTTTGTTTTCAGGGATTTGCTAATTGGTAGGCTATCTTCCAGCAAACATGCATGGTTATGAAGATGTAAGCAAGCCCATGATTTTTTTTTGTTTCAGTGATTTTGACGAATTCAAATTTAAGCTATAGATTGGTCTGCCATCGTTTGCATGATTTCGATAATGTTATATTGCAGGACCTTGATGAAGAAGCTGGGTATGATGACTATTATAGTGGTGATGAGGATGAGTATGAAGATGAGGAGGAGGAGGAAGAAGAAAGAAAACCTCCAAAGGAAGAATTGGAATATCTTGAATTGCGTCAAAAGTTGAAGGAATCAATCAGGAAGAACATGGGAAAAGGAAGTGCTAATGCTCAATCTTCACAAGAAAGAAGAAGAAAACTTCCTTATAACGAGTATGTGGTGGCTAATTACAGTTTCTAATTTATTACAATATCCTTGAATGTGTTTTTGATGATCAGCTAGTAATTGATTTTTTTTATGCAGCTTTGGTTCCTTCTTTGGTCCTTCACGGCCTGTTATTTCGTCAAGGGTTATACAAGAAAGCAAATCTTTGCTAGAAAATGAGCTACGGACAGCTAAAATGTCTAATTCTAGCCAAACTGTATGTGCATTTGATCTCTGTTCCTCTTTGTGTGTTATCATTTTTCTGATGGAATTGTTTGTGGGGTGCAGAAGAAAAGACCTGTTTCAACGAGTGGTTCAGGCAATAAGAATGTATCACAAGAGAAGCGGCCTAAAGTTGTGAATGAGGTGAAAAGGAAAGTTGAGACTCTTAAGGATACGAGAGACTATTCGTTTTTGTTTTCCGATGATGCGGAGCTTCCTGTTCCGAAGAAGGAATCTTTGTCTCGTAGTGGCTCCTTTCCTAATTCTGGTATGTTGCGTCTTTTGAAAAACTTGTTTGCTATTTGTGATCTTTAAGCATACCATTTTCATGGAGATAACTTATACAGGTTTTTTGCTGATGTTCAAGAGGCTCGATCTGCTCAATTATCAGCGAGGCTCAAACAATCATCAGGTATCAATGGTAGAACTGCTCATGGTCCCCCTCGTGAGGAGAAGAGGCCTGTTTCAGCGAATGGACATTCAAGACCGTCTTCCTCTGGCAGTCAAATGAATCATTCAAGACCGTCTTCCTCGGGAAGTCAAATGCAAAATTCAAGACTGGCTTCCTCTGGCAGCCAAATACAGTCTAGAGCTGTCTCAGGGAGACCTTCTTCCTTAGGCAACCAAACGCAAAATTCAAGACCAGCTTCCTCTGGTAGCCAAATGCAACAAAGGGCTGCTTCCTCAGGCAGCCAAAGACCAGGTTCCTCGACAAACCGTCAAGCACCCATGAGGCCACCAGGTTCAGGTTCCACAATAAATGGTCAATCAGCTAACCGGAATGGCCAACCGAATTCCAGATCAGATTCCCAAAGATCAGCTCTTGCGAAAGTACCAGTGGATCATAGGAAACAGATGAGCAGTAGCAATGGAGTCGGTCCTGGTCGGTCAGCTGCCATGGCAAGACCTTTGCCTTCTAAGACTTCATTGGAAAGAAAACCCTCCATCTCGGCTGGAAAGAGTTCTCTGCAAAGTGCTCAGAGACCGTCCTCATCAAGATTAATGTCATCTGATCCTAGGCAACGGGTAGTAGAACAGAGAAAGGTTTCCCGTGACATCGCCACACCCCGAATGATATCAAAACAACCAGTGCCTACCTCGAAACACCAGGTACCATGATCATGATCTTTGACATCTCTCTATTATGTCCTTCCTCTAGCCAAGGCACTAATTTGTCAAGTAATATGTACAGATGATGAGTAAACCAGCGCCCAAGAGACCTCCCTCGCGTGATATAGGTCATGATAGGAGGCTGTTGAAGAAGAAGAAGCCTGCAAGAAGGTCAGAGGATGAAGAAGCATTCGACATGCTTAGAAAGTTGTTGTAAGTACTGCGTCAAACTTTCTTCCTACTCTCAAATCCATTGCATTTTCAATTTTTTTTTTGTCTCAGTGATACTTATATGTGTTTTATGTTTCAATTTCAGACCATCCAAGCGTTTTGCTGGGTATGACGATGATGACATAAACATGGAAGCAGGCTTTGAAGATATCCAAAGGGAAGAGAGACGAAGGTACATGAGTATTTTGATCACAAGTTTCATTTAATTGTTTCTTCGATATTCCTTAACGAATCATGTTAAATTGTTAAATGCAGTGCGAGAATCGCAAGGGAGGAAGATGAAAGAGAACTTCAGCTCTTAGAGGAAGAAGAAAGGAGAGAAAGACTAAGAAAGAATCGGAAGCTGACCCGTTAGAAAAGTTAGAAGAATCCCTTTGCTCTTTTGTCTTCTTTTAGGACTTCAGATCTTTTTTAGTGTTCTCTCATTTAATCTCTTTGGCCGCTTGAGGCGACAAAGAGTTTTAACCTCTTTTTTTTTCTGTTTTGTGTTTTCAAATTAAGGATCTTTTGTTCTTGGAATTGTACAATTAGTAATAATACCTTTATTGGGGTCACTTCAAGAATCTGCTGGAAACCTTACAAGTTAGTGAAAGCTTTGATTCTTTAATTTTTTGGGTAAAACCAAGAGGATGATAAAGTAAAAGAAACAAAGAGGGAAAGAATATTTCTTTATTCACGTGTAGTTCCTTTAGCTGATAAAATTTCACTTTTTATAAGTCCAATAATATGATTTTAGCAATGCTTTTGTCTTTTCCTTTTTTTTCTGGCTAAGAACTTTGTTTGAGTTATCAAATGGTGGTGACCAAAGAAGAAGATTGTCTTCCTCCTGCGACGGAGACGCCGAGATGTTATTCTCCTTCTTCATCTACTCCTCTTGCGGAGTTAGAGACCGTTCGAAGCTTAGAAATCGTCGAGTCTTCCTCTCTCTCTCCCGTTTGGTATATTGTTCTTTATTTACTCTTTAGTTTTTTGCTCTCTGTTTGCCATGAAAGTCGGATTTTGAGTTCTCCAAAACGATTCAAAGTGGAAAAATCTTGGATACCCAAAACAGAAATCTGATTTGTTCTTGCTCTGTTTAAGACTCTTTTAACTCTTTGCATTCAATTATATATGTTCAAGATACCTTTTGGTTTCTATACATAAGACTCTTGATTACTTCCTGCGTCATTATCTTCTTCAAAAAACATTTCCAGGTTACTGGTGATCTTTTGCATCATTAACTTGTTAAACTACATGGATCGTGGTGCGATAGCAAGCAATGGTGTCAATGGAAGCACCAGGAGTTGTAATGATAAGGGCAAATGCAGTCTTGCAACTGGAATTCAGTAAGATATTTTTGATAAATCTAAAAATGTTTGGTTTTATTCGGAACTCTTAGAATAAACCAAGTTTCCGGTATTTTTTTTAAAATTATAACTAACCTATCTCTAGAAGCTTATGTTACTCAAGGTTTTCTTTATTGTTCTGTTTTACTTAAATTTGGGCTGTTTTGATGTAAAAATTGCTTCTTTTAGGGGACATTTTAACCTAAGTAATTTCGAAGATGGTGTATTGTCATCCTCATTTATGGTTGGGCTTCTTATTGCATCACCAATCTTTGCTTCATTGGCAAAAAGGTGATCAGAACAACTTTCATTTTTGTTATTTTTCGCTCTTCTAATTAAATATCTAAACTTACTAAAGCGGTGGTTTGTTTTTAGTGCAGCTTCAATCCATTTAGACTTATTGGAGTAGGTTTAACTGTCTGGACTATTGCAGTTCTTGGATGTGGCAGTTCCTTTGCCTTTTGGTTTATCGTCTTATGCCGTATGTAAGTTGTTTTGTTTTGTCTGTACACCATATGGTTCAAAAGTTTCTACTTATGAAATAGAGTCAATTAGGTAAATGACAAATTTGGAAAAGAAATTAGGAATTAGGAAAAGACAAATAAGTTAAGTTTTTTTTTTTCAGACAAAATCAATTTCGATTCTATCTTACATTTAGCTGCTGTTGTTACATACATAATTTTTTTTAATGTAATATGTTATTTTTCTATGTGAACATCTATTTTATTACATGACACTTTCCACAATATTTCCATTTAATAAATTAGATTGTTACATAGAAAAATATATATATGTTAGGAGAAAACATCACACATCATTTAACAATTAAATGGAAGATAAAATCGTTGAAAAATCCGTCCAAAAATCATATTTTGTTTGCATTACTATTTTCTTAATTGTCATGCAACGTTTTGTCATTGGATGCAAATACTCTTATTATTACTCGTAGGTTCGTTGGTGTAGGTGAAGCTTCTTTCATTAGTCTTGCAGCTCCATTCATAGATGATAATGCTCCTCAGAAACAGGTCTCTGGTTTGATCTTTGTTGTGCACTCCTCATGAAGGTCAAATGCACCATTGTTTAAAAGCTTGTTTGTTAACCGTTTCTTTTTTCAGAAAGCTGCATGGCTTGGACTGTTTTACATGTGTATACCAAGTGGTGTTGCTCTTGGTTATGTCTATGGCGGATACGTAAGTTATATTTGTTGTCAAAACACTTTAGAAAAACAAAAACGCATTGTGTGATTCCTTCTTGATGCTTTTAGGTCGGGAAACATTTTAGTTGGCGGTACGCGTTTTGGGGTGAAGCTGTTTTAATGGCTCCATTTGCTGTTCTTGGTTTTGTAATGAAACCTTTGCAGTTAAAAGGTTAGAAACAAAATCTTGTCTTCATGTTATATATTGAGCATTAAACTGTTTAAAGATATTGATCTGAGAAAGACTGAAAACAGGGTTTCCTTCGACTGATTCGATAAAGACGGTTAGATTAATTGAAGTAATGACTCCATCAGTAGGTGTATTTTTTAATCTCTCTTCTATGGTAATGTTAATGTGCTCTGATTATACAATTGTGCAGTGACACTTGCCTTTTGCAGGCTCAGAGACATCGACAAACAACAATCGTCTTCAGGTTGGTAATGAGATTGAGCATGATCAGTTTGAGGTCTCAATTGAAACTAGCAAGTGAGTAGATTTCATTGTATCTTTGTTTTCTTTTATATATTTTCTTCCATATGCTTATATATATTTATCAAACCTTTATTTCAGCTGTGGTAGGTCAAGTTATGCGGATGCGGTTCTGAAATCATTTACTGGATTTGCAAAAGACATGAATGTTCTGTATAGAGAAAAGGTCTTCGTTGTTAATGTCTTAGGTAATGTTTTGCTCTTACTTTTTCTATTCTTCTTCTTACACTATTTTATCTTCTTCGTTGATTGATTGATACTTACACCTGCCTTAAACAGGTTATGTATCATACAATTTTGTTATAGGAGCATACTCATATTGGGGACCAAAGGCGGGTTATAATATTTATAAAATGGTAAAACAGTCAATTCATAAAAACTCCTTTCTCTTGTTTCAAATCACATTCATTTTGGAGATTTCATGAAAGATTCAAGAACTGTATATCTTGACAGAAAAACGCGGATATGATCTTCGGGGCGGTAACTATCATTTGTGGGATCGTTGGAACATTATCAGGAGGCTTTATACTTGATCGCGTCACTGCTACAATTCCAAATGCTTTTAAGGTAAAAAGAGCTTTTCTTCTAGTTTTCGGATTACTCAGGTTTTTTTTATCTTTAATCTTGGATTCAGCTCTTATCCGGAGCAACATTTCTCGGGGCGATATTTTGCTTCACTGCATTTACCCTGAAGAGTTTATACGGTTTCATCGCTCTCTTTGCCTTAGGAGAGCTTCTTGTGTTTGCTACACAGGTAAAGAGTAAAAAAGTGTATAAACTTTGACGAGTCTTGTATTGTTGTTGTAATGTAAATTGCTCTCATCAAGAACAGCTGCGTCTTTCTTCTTGTTCAGGCTCCTGTGAATTATGTGTGCTTGCATTGTGTGAAACCAAGTTTACGACCATTATCAATGGCTATCTCCACCGTCGCAATTCACATATTTGGCGATGTTCCTTCTTCCCCTCTTGTCGGTATCGTTCAGGTAATATATCCCAATTCTTTACATCTCCAGTCCTGGAAAAAAAACACAGAACTTTGGGGAAACCGAAATGCTCCATTGTTGTATACACAGGATCATATCAATAGTTGGAGAAAAACCGCATTGATTCTTACATCGATTCTGTTCTTAGCTGCTGCAATATGGTTTATAGGTAAAATAAATCTCAATTCTTTAACTCAAAAAGATGAAGGCTTTCTGGTCCAACTCAAAAACCGGTTTTTGTTGCGAATTTTGCTTTTGCCAGGGATATTCATAAACAGTGTAGATCGGTTTAATCAAGAAGAAACTGGAAGTGAGAACCCGAGGAGGCAAGGACTATCGATTGTAACTCTATAACTACTTTAGCTGAGTAGGAATCTGTTGGTATTCAAAATTTAGCCCGAGTCATTATACATTTCCAAAACACAATGGTCATGAATGTTACCATTTTCTCACAATTTGAAGTTTTGAAAACATGATTCCGCTATCTTTTACCAGACAGAACATTCATCAAGTTTACACGTTTTCTGAAAGTGATTTGGTTATATATACTTTAGACGTTATAAATATAATTAAGTGAAACAAAAAACTTGTTAATCTTTCTAAAACCAGCTTTTTAGCATTTTGAAATTATTCTACAAAAACTCTATTCAGCTCAAGTATTATCTGACTATTCCGCCATTCTACTATTCATCTGATATATAACAGTATCTTTGATACCAAAGAGAGACTTGGTTTGACTTTAAATCCAAACTTTATAAAGACTAAATGTGACATAAACTGTTGATTCCGTCAACAATAAAACATAGGCGAATCGATCAATAGAGTCTACCGGAACATATGGCAGAACCACAGTAGCAAAGTTTCTTCTTGATATTGCCCCTAGAGTCGCGTACCTGATCGAGGGCGTAATTGTAGTCATATGATAGTTCTTGAAGCGGAGGTATATTGTCCATTGCGAAGAACATCACGTGAGGCATTCTCGTGTCTTCATGATCATACAATACGTTTTGTGCGTAAAGATTTGGCGAGCAGCTATGGTTTATGAACCTCCCAATATTACCCTTCGTTGCTGCATCAATGGTGAATCCGCTCGTCTCACCATCTTCTTCCATGGCTGGATCTGCCTGTCTCCCTGGCATTAGCTCTGACATCCCTTGCGCTAAAGAGTTATCATATCTGTTACCAATATCAAAGAGATATTCGTCGTTCCCGATTCTTCTTTCCGCTTCATCATCCTCTAAAAGTTCACCTACGTATTCGCATATGAAGCTACCAATAGGGATCGACTTAAGCGATCTCACTCCCCAACCTCTTGACTTGGTTTTGAAGATCTCAAGCTGGAACTTGATCCCGCGCTGTGTGACTCTTAGGTAGCAATTAGAAGGGCATTTGCAGAGCGGGCCACATTCATAGATTAAAGGCTTTGCACCAACAATGGCTCCATCGTAGTTGTACGGTATCTCTCCTTTGTTTTTCGACACGCAAGCGCACTTTCTCGCTTCCGTGCAGCGACTGATGCAACCGCATGACTCTGGAGGAACTGGTCTGCACCAATCTGGGTAAATCATTTTAACCGTGTAGGTGAACAAAGGCGGTTTCTCGTCGTCTATTTCGTTCACAGCGCTAATGGGTAGTCGCTCTTTCCCTTCTGATATGTCAAGTTTGCATAGACCTTCCCGATATTTCAACATCGTTGATTTCTTCACCACTTTCCATGAAAGCTCAGGTTGTCCGGGTATGCGCCTAAGTTGATACTTGAAGACACACATCCCGTGAGATCCGACTTCTTGCCAATAACTTTCCACAAGATATAATCCGTCGTAAACATAATTTCCACCTGCTGATGATTCCAAAGTTGCCTTTTGTTTGCCTCTTATGACACGCACAGGGGTCTTCTTCTTTATGCTGTTTGCTAACGCGAGGTTTCCCGTTACAAGCTTTTGATCTTCAGGCTCTTTCAGTTGCTTTCCCTTTTTCTTTACTTGCATCACATTTCCACCTTGACCAGTGTAGGTCAAGACATCCGAGTTATCCAGATGGTCGTCGTACCCTCCAGAGGCTACAATACTTGTTGCAACTATGTCCTTACCGTCTTTCATATAATCGATACCGCCTTGACTCGGTCTATGTACACCGAGAATGTTCAGCTCCATCCTATATTGGAACTCATCACCAACCTCAACCCCAGGCACATGTCCCATAATCTGTATACCAATGTTGAGATATTTCCCTTTGCTTTTGAGAATCTTCGAAGCAACGTAATCTACTCTAAGTTTTTTTTTCCTTTTTTCCTTAGGCTTTGCTTCATCCTCCTGCAAAATTTTTCTACAAACTCCATGGAAAAGTCGAAGAGTTTCCTTAACTTTGTTCCGAATACTATCACCGCTGCTTGAACCACTGGGACGTGAAGGAGGAATCCCGACATCTAGTATCCGATGCTGCTGAGCTGTTTCCTGATCAGGAGGATCCAGACTTACCCTCTCACGTGAAAATAAATTCGTCTCACTGTTGTTTTTCCTAGATCCTTCACCATACTCTCGGTTGATCTTTTTGGTAAGCTTCAAGGATGAATGAAACGCAACCCCTTTCTTTGCCTTTTTTCGACCTGCAACAAGACTTGGTTTTGGAACTGTAACATTTGACATCTCAATTTTCAACGGCTCGGTTTGATCCAAATCATTTGTTCCCAGACTTATCTCATCTGCTGCGTAAACAATGATATCCCTCACCATGTTTTCAGTTCCGCTGCTGCTAACACCAGAACCCGAATTCTCAAGAACCAAGTTCTTTCCCATCGACCCAGCAACTTTCACAGTCTGTTCACTGTTTGAAAACTTGCTCTCCGTTGTAGCAGAGAAGTCTCTTACCACATCAACCTTTCTTTCAAGAAGCTGTTTAGTAGTCCTTACGATGCTTTCCCCAGCTATAGAACCCACCACGACATCCCCATCCAGCATGCAAATGCTCAGAGGCTGAACCAAAACCGGCTCAGCCAAACTGACATGACTCGCAATTTCCAGTTCCAGACCACCAACTGATGATGCATCCATGTCATCATCTCTCTGACCCAAACTCTCCTCCTCTTTAACTGAAGAAGACTCAACCTGATCATCTTCAGCAACATTCCCGTTCTCACAAGTAGTCTTCACTTCCGTTGTTTTCGGATTAAACAGCTTCCCACCGGTTCCACAACCTGGTGGGAAATCCCTGACAGCACCAATCCTCCTGCGCTTAAACTTAAGCCCCGTCATAGTATCAATCCTGCAACCACCACCAATCTGCAAAACTGTCACTCCTCGTTTCTCCACAAAGCCATTGCTCAACGATTTAACCTTTGAAGATGTCTCACTATATACCATATTGTTCTCCATTACACCCATAGAACCCAAAAAAATCACCAGCCTGAACAAAAACATCATCCATTTGTAAGTATAAACTATACAAATTCCATGAATCCATGCAATAATTAAGAAACAGTTTCATCCATTTTTTAACAAATATAATTACAGAATTCTAAGCAGAGATTTCGCAGAAACACATCGATTTCTACAAAAGGCGAAGATCAAAATACACAACGGAAACGCGATTAAAAGATCAGATTTTAAGGGATGGAGATAATTTACCGGCGAAAGATCTCCGTATCCGATCGAAAATGGTGGAGATGACGAGATCGAATTCGGTATTTGATAATGGCTTCTCTGAGTTTATACTCGAATTCGAATCACAAATGAAAATTTATGAGCGAATAAAATCATAGAAAGGGAAATAAATATCAAATTTTTAATTGATTTGAGAAATTAAAACCTTTTTTAACGTTGCGATAAAAATGGAACCCATTTGGCATTGAAATTACGCGCAGTTCATAGAAACAGACACGACGTGGAAGGGATCGTGGTCACATTCGTCATCAATCTTTTTAATTTTTTTTTACCAATGGAGAAACATATCTAATTTGGCATTTATGTTAGATATTATAAGAAAAATGGGTATAAAAACTCTCACATTTCCTAAAAACACTAAAAAACCTTCACTTTTTAGTAAATGGAAAAAAATAGTGATGTTAATTTGGGTATAGACCCCTATTTATTAAATGGATATGACTATGATAATAAGTCCATTTAAATTTATTTTTAAAAAAAACTAAATGAGGTTAAATGGATTACTCTAATTAGCCTCATTTATTAAATGGATTTTAACACATATAAATGGGTATCCATTGTACCCATTTAAACCCTAATAACAAAATATACAAAATATTATTAAATATTTACTAAAGATAATCTAGCCAAAACCGCAATACCGTGTTTCCTACTAAAACCGTAAAATCGCGTTTTTTCTCACACAAAAAATATTTTCTTCAAAATCGTGTTTTTTTGGACAAACCGCAAAACCGTGTTTTTCCGCCAAACCGTAAAACCACATTTTTCCGGTAAAATTGCAAAAATTACGTTTTATCACCCAAAAAAAATCTCACAAAACTGCGTTTTCCCTCCAAAACCGCAAAACCGCATTTTTCCGCCAAAACCGTAAAACCGTGTTTTCCCGCCAAAACCGAAAAATTGTGTGTTTCCCGCCAAAACTGCAAAAGTGTGTTTTATCAACCAAAAAATATTCTCACAAAACCGAGTTTTCCCGCCAAAACCACAATACCGTGTTTTTCCGCCAAAACCGCAAAATTGTGTGTTTCCCGCCAAAACTGCAAAAGTGCGTTTTATCACCCAAAAAATATTTTTACAAAACCGCGTTTATCCGTCAAAACCGCAAAATCGTGTTTTTCCGCCAAAACTGCAAAATTGCGTATTATCACCCAAAAAATATTCTCACAGAACCACATTTTCTCGCTAAAACCACAAAATCGTGTTTTGGTATGAATGTTGTAGTTTTCTCTATTATGGAAACTAGGTGTATGAATTTGTTAGTTGTAATGTTATGGATGCTTATTGACAATAAGGTATTGTTATGAATTATAAGCCAACCAAAACAACTGAAAATCTGAAAGCCACATTCACTGTGACTGAGATTCATGTGTGAGAAATGATTGAGAGGGCTAAGTGAGTGAAATTTTCTCAGCATTGTGACTAGAAGTACCCTGCAATCAAGCTTCACAATCAGAGACAACTACTAGATAAAAAAGAAGAGAACTAGTAGACAACGATAGAAGACAACTATTAGACAACGATAGAAGCAAAAAAAAGTTGAACAAAACTTCATAAGAGAAATGTTACCTCTGATATGTCTTGCATATTCCTTGGCTTCTTCTTTGGACGCACCATACAACCCGTGTAATTGTGACCTTCATCACCACAGTTTGAGCAATGCATGATACAACCACTCCTAGGCATTTTTTGAACCTTTTTCTTTTTCTTCTTAGGTGACTCATGCTTACCTTTAATTATCTTTTGAATCTTCTTTGATTTCTTCTTTCTTCCAGGTAAGTCCGGTTATAGAGGAGCGACTACCAGAAGACAACCTCCTTTAATCCAAAACCGTGGTCCTCTACCAGGTTTCATATTTTTCTCGTAATTCAAGACCCACATTTCTTTCGAGAACCATGGAGATACATAGTCATCAACATTCAAACATGCATTTAGCACATCTTCATATGCATGTTCACACGGGATACCTATATAAAAAAACTCAACCCCAATCCAATTAAAAACTGACAATGAAACATCAATTTAAGCATTCATTTCATATAAAAGGAAAAACATATACCTGTCACTTGATACTTTCCACATGAAAAAGTTTGATTCCTCAAGTTGACCGTGTAACCATTCCCGAAGAGGTCGACTTCGTGAACTCCATGAGTCGCAGGAATGAAGTGCATTTGTCAGCATGCTCTTTTTCCACTGCAAGCATCTTCTTGACATACTTTGAAGACCTTCCTTCCTATGCCTCTGATTTCTTTATTCTCTTTGCAATGTGAGCCATAGCCTGTCTTCGTATCATCTCTAACATGGGAACCATCGCCTTTGCTCGAGCTTTCGTAATAGTTGAGTTGAATGACTCAGTTGAATTGTTATCAACATCCTCACAGCAGCTTCCGAGTTTGTAATAAGCAAGATACCAAGTTTCAGGTTTCTCCCTCATCACATCATCATGTAAACTCCAACTATAGTCCTGCAGCTTCTTACGATTCTCTTCATACTCAACCGTAGTGTAACTCCAAGCTAGGTTCCATACCATCGGCTTTATCAGATCTTTGTTTGCATGTCCATTGTTCTTCAAGTTCTCCACAATGTGCTTAACACACATTCTGTGTTCAGCAGATGGTAATACCTCTTTGACAGCATTAATAAGTCCCTGCAAAAAGATTCATAGTTAATATTTCTCATAAGTAAATGCCTTACATGCATACATCATTAATAGGTCTGTAACTAATAAAACGTAAGACAATAAACACTTACCTTTGATCTATCTGAGATCATGACTATTCCAATTCCAGTTTGAAGACCTAAATCACGCTGCAATTGGTTCACAAACCACAACCAGTTCGGCCCATTCTCTTTTTGTACCACTGCCCAAGCAATGGGATAAATCTGATTATTTGCATCATGCCCAACAGCAGTACGCAACACTCCTTTCATAGCCGCTTTAAAAAATGTCCCATCAAGACCAATAATTGGACGACAAGACGCAATCCAACTGTTTTTAAGGTTTGCTATACAAACATATAACTTATCAAACACATCTTGTCCAGCCGCATTTCTATATGTATCAACTATTGCAGTTGACCCTGGATTTGTGTAGATAATTTCTCGGGCATACCCATGGAGATGAGCAAACTGTTCTTCATACTCCCTCTCAAGCCATTACAATGCTCGAAGTCTGCCCCTCTGACACTGATTTCTTGTACTCACTAATTTCCAGGTCTCCTTGATAAGATTCTGAATTTCTTCAAGCATCAGCTTCGGTTGTTGCCTCAATTTGTCTAAGAAAAGACTTGCAATCACTGGATCTTTCAGTAACTTACATTTCCCATTCGGACTGCAACTGTGAGATGCATACCTAGTTTTAATCATCCACTTACGACTTGGTTTATCAAAAGAGCAATAAACCCTCCATTTGCATTTTTCACCAATGCCACATACATACGAAAGCTTAGTCTTATCCCATCTATCTTGTTTGATGTTCCTTGCTTTACTCAAAGCATAATCTAACACAGCTTGCTTGAACTGATAGCCTGTATAGAACTTTGTTCCTAAAGCTAACATATCCTTACCTTTTCTTTTGCCCATTCTTCTTTTTCTCACAACCAATTCATCTTCCTCTTCATCATCTGAACTCTCTGGAATTGTGTGTCTCTCCCTATAATGCTCGTCAACAAAGTCTGAAACTTCTTCTTCAATTTCATACTCATATCTTCCAATTACATCCTCCTCTTCATTAAAGTCATTTTCATCCATGTTTTCTCTGAAACAAATTGACAGCAATTTCCAAATGTTAAAACACACATTATATCCTCTCTCTCTCACTCTCATTACACACTCTCTCAAAACATACACACACACACACATTGGATTTAAATTTTCTACCACACACATGGGATTCAAAATTGTTACCTGAGAACATTAGTTTGTTCATCCACCTCCATCTCCATTTCTGGGCACCGGAATAGCTCCGACACTGAAGCTTTCTCTCTCTAAATCGTGTCTCTTTCTCTTGAAGCTCTGTCTCTCTGAACTGGGTCGTGTCTCTCTCACTCTCTGAATTGGGTCGTTGTCTCTCTCATTCTCTGAATTAGTCGTCGTCTGTCTCACTCTCTGAATTGCATCGTCTATCTCTCTCGTTGTCTCTCTCTCTCTGAATCTCTGTGAAACTATCGTTAAGCCATAGAACCCTAATCCCAATTTTCTACGAAGAAAGAAGAAACCCAAAAAAGGTCACGCTATTTTTCAATTTTTTTAGTTAGGTTTGTTTTTTTGCTAACCGGATTCTGGATCAGGTTATTTTAATTTCGATTTGGGTTAAATCAATTTCGGGCAATCACTGTTGATTTTAAACGCGGTTAACAATTTTGATCGCGATTTACAGATTTTGATTTATTAGGTGGAATTAGGCAGAATAAAATAGATTGGGGGGGGGGGGGGGGGGGTTTATGATTAAATGTTATAGTCTAGAGGGAAATAAGTAGAGCATTATAGTTTGGGGGGTTTTAGGCGGAATGTGTATAATAGGAGTGGGTTTAGGCAGTCAATCCTTTTTTGAAAGCTCTTATGCATCAATTGCACGAGCCATCTATGACCACAAGTTGGTCGGAGATTTCCTGAACCTCGCTTCAAATCAGATTTCTAAAGATCTTCTATTCCTTACACTCGGAGTTGAGCACCTCATTGGAAAAATCTTGGAGCCTTTTTTTATCTTTATTTTCCTTGTAATGTTTTAGACTCAAGTTGTATGAATTTCCCTCTTTTGAAGAGCTAAGTGAATGAAATGTTTGTTGCACAAAAATGACACTTTATAGTCACAAAATTCTCTGTCCGTCATCTTAGACTTGATCAAAGTACGTTAACGACCGTACGTAGCTTTTATAATTACCGTAGAAATCTCTTAACAAGATTCTGATGTAATATCATATGAATCTTGAACTAGAGTGGAGATGTTGTGGTGTAGCACATTTTGAGTAGTTATCACGTCATTTGAATGGAACTCTCATGAAACTTCAACAGTTGCAGTCTCTTCCGGTGATAACCAGCTCAAAGCCGCAAAGAATACACCGATAATCCCTTACAAACCGGAAAACCATCTTTTTGTTGTATTTGTAATAATATAGGATTTATCCTTAAGAGAAGGATGAAGAAGAGGAGACAGAGTTCAAAGCAAAGACCAAGGAACAAGTCAACTTAACCACCTCAAGTCTTGCCTTCTCAGCTGCTCTTCGTCACCAAGTAGCATTTTTGCTTTAAAACGTCATTAGCTCGAGTTTATTGGATCGATGTTTTGTTTTTGTCTAGAGGGAAATAAGTAGAGCATTATAGTTTGGGGGGTTTTAGGCGGAATGTGTATAATAGGAGTGGGTTTAGGCAGTCAATCCTTTTTTGAAAGCTCTTATGCGTCAATTGCACGAGCCATCTATGACCACAAGTTGGTCGGAGATTTCCTGAACCTCGCTTCAAATCAGATTTCTAAAGATCTTCTATTCCTTACACTCGGAGTTGAGCACCTCATTGGAAAAATCTTGGAGCCTTTTTTTATCTTTATTTTCCTTGTAATGTTTTAGACTCAAGTTGTATGAATTTCCCTCTTTTGAAGAGCTAAGTGAATGAAATGTTTGTTGCACAAAAATGACACTTTATAGTCACAAAATTCTCTGTCCGTCATCTTAGACTTGATCAAAGTACGTTAACGACCGTACGTAGCTTTTATAATTACCGTAGAAATCTCTTAACAAGATTCTGATGTAATATCATATGAATCTTGAACTAGAGTGGAGATGTTGTGGTGTAGCACATTTTGAGTAGTTATCACGTCATTTGAATGGAACTCTCATGAAACTTCAACAGTTGCAGTCTCTTCCGGTGATAACCAGCTCAAAGCCGCAAAGAATACACCGATAATCCCTTACAAACCGGAAAACCATCTTTTTGTTGTATTTGTAATAATATAGGATTTATCCTTAAGAGAAGGATGAAGAAGAGGAGACAGAGTTCAAAGCAAAGACCAAGGAACAAGTCAACTTAACCACCTCAAGTCTTGCCTTCTCAGCTGCTCTTCGTCACCAAGTAGCATTTTTGCTTTAAAACGTCATTAGCTCGAGTTTATTGGATCGATGTTTTGTTTTTGTCTAGAGGGAAATAAGTAGAGCATTATAGTTTGGGGGGTTTTAGGCGGAATGTGTATAATAGGAGTGGGTTTAGGCAGTCAATCCTTTTTTGAAAGCTCTTATGCGTCAATTGCACGAGCCATCTATGACCACAAGTTGGTCGGAGATTTCCTGAACCTCGCTTCAAATCAGATTTCTAAAGATCTTCTATTCCTTACACTCGGAGTTGAGCACCTCATTGGAAAAATCTTGGAGCCTTTTTTTATCTTTATTTTCCTTGTAATGTTTTAGACTCAAGTTGTATGAATTTCCCTCTTTTGAAGAGCTAAGTGAATGAAATGTTTGTTGCACAAAAATGACACTTTATAGTCACAAAATTCTCTGTCCGTCATCTTAGACTTGATCAAAGTACGTTAACGACCGTACGTAGCTTTTATAATTACCGTAGAAATCTCTTAACAAGATTCTGATGTAATATCATATGAATCTTGAACTAGAGTGGAGATGTTGTGGTGTAGCACATTTTGAGTAGTTATCACGTCATCTGAATGGAACTCTCATGAAACTTCAACAGTTGCAGTCTCTTCCGGTGATAACCAGCTCAAAGCCGCAAAGAATACACCGATAATCCCTTACAAACCGGAAAACCATCTTTTTGTTGTATTTGTAATAATATAGGATTTATCCTTAAGAGAAGGATGAAGAAGAGGAGACAGAGTTCAAAGCAAAGACCAAGGAACAAGTCAACTTAACCACCTCAAGTCTTGCCTTCTCAGCTGCTCTTCGTCACCAAGTAGCATTTTTGCTTTAAAACGTCATTAGCTCGAGTTTATTGGATCGATGTTTTGTTTTTGTCCGAAAACCTCGTTCGAAGTTGATTTGAAGGAACTTCACTGGCACAACCAGATTCCAGGGACGATCATCTTAACCGCTGCTCATGGTTTCAACATATTAACGTCTTACAACATTCATAACACAATCTCACGTTTCCTGCCTGAAAGATCGAGTCTTTGTCTGAAAACTCACAAAGTTATTCATATTGTAGTCACTTTGAGTTTTGTGTTGTCCTCTCTATGTTCTTCCATTGAACATTTCGTTTCATTGATGGCAAGTTATAAGAATTTTCTGACCAGGTATATGTTTTTTTAGAATTTTCTTGTAAAAAAGTTATATTATTACATATGAACATAGAAAATTAAGTTGGATTGTAGATACTTATTGCTAATATATCTTGGATAAAAGACAGAACTTATTTTCGGTATTGGAACATTTTTTTTTTTTGAATTAATGTTAAATTCATTCAAAAAAACGTTTATACAACTGGTGCAACATTAGCTGAAAGTATTGGTTGAAAACAGAAAATTAAAGCTTACAAAGACGAGAACAGAAAGAGCGATAAACATAGAAAACATGACTCAAACGAAAGCCGAAACTTTCCTTGAATCTCAATCGTCATACACGAGTTGCAAACCAGACTTAAAGGCCTGTCAGAAGCATTCCTTTTCGCTGAAGCGTTGCTAATCGATTGTGCACCGTTCTATCAATCTCTTTAGCAATATTTTGGATAGGTGTATGTGTTGTGCCAAATCTCCTATTGTTCCGCTCACGCCAAAGGGAATAAATAGTAGTTTGGAGAACATACCTTAGGATGAATTGTTTGGTAATGTCGAAAGAAGTGCTTGAAACAAGTTGTAGGACGTCGTCGAATTGATCGCTGAACTGAGGCCTGGTAATGCCTTCTATTAGTTGTCGCCATAGCTGAGAGGTCGTTGTACAGCCGAAAAAAGGTGATTACGAGTCTCAATTGTATTGTTGCAGAACACACATAAATGATTCCCGCTTTGACACCAAACCATTTGTCGATCTTGTGTTGACAATCTATTCAAAGCTGCGAGCCAAGCAATGAAGGAGAATTTCGGTGTAGAATGAGAGAACCAAATATCCTTAGTCCAGTTTTTGACTAGACCCTGTTGTCGACTCTGATTCCACATCTCAGCAGCAGAGAAAGAACATTTGTATGAGCCATTCGGACCTCGCCACAGAGAAACATCTTCCGTTGTGGAGGGGGAAATGCGTCTTGATTCAATTTCTCATTCAATGATGTTTAAGGTTTCGTTTCGATGTCGCCTAGGCCTATGGCTTGATAACACCTCAGAAACCAAAGCGGAGAGCTTAATACCCAAGTCAATGCACCCGCGATTACCAAGGAGATCGTGAAGTCGACCTAAAGAACACCAATGATCAAACCAAAATGAAGTGGACTCACCATTGTTTACCTCCATTTTGTGAAAGGGTTGAGCTTGAGCTCGATATTGAAGCAGTTTCCGCCACATCCAAGAGCCACCATTTGATGTTGCTTTGACCGCCCAAAACGAGCTCTTCCTAATGAGATGTTTCTTCACCCAATTGACCCAAAGTGAAGAATGATTTGAAACAAGCCGCCAAATTAATTTGAAACAGCACACTTTGTTGACCTCGTTAATGGAGCGAATGCCCAGCCCGCCTTCTAATTTTGGTTGACAAACCGCGAACCAAGAAACCTTTGCCATCTTCTTATTTAGTTGAGGACCAGACCATAGAAAAGCTGACGTGATTCCCTCGATTTCTTTGATGCAGGCGCTAGGTAATCGAAAGGCGGAAATCCAGAAGTTGGTCAAGCTTGCTATAACAGATTGTATTAGCTGGAGCCGTCCTGCAAATGAGAGAAATCGTGATTTCCAATTTTCGATACGACGTCGGATCTTGTCTATTAAAGGTTGATAATCGACTTTGGACATGCGCTTAGTCATTAAGGGCAGGCCTAGGTATCGTACTGGGAGGGCACCAATCACAAAAGGGAAACGAGACAAGCTGGCGGCGATGTGAAGGAGTAAGACCAGCCACAAACAATGTAGTTTTCTGTAAACTAACGGTTAACCCTGAATAGATTGCAAAGATATCAAAGACCTGGATAATACCGTCAATAGAGGATATCTTTCCATCAGAAAAACCAATACATCATCTGCAAAACAGAGGTGGGTTATGTTCAGTTTTGCGCATCCAGGGTGACTCCCAAACTTTGATGTAGCCGCCCCCTTATCAAGTAAAGAAGATAAGACATTCATGCAGATGACAAACAGATAGGGTGATAGAGAGCACCCCTGTTTCAATCCGCGTTTACTCTGAAAAAACCCTGCAAGCTCGCCATTCACCTGAACTAAAAAGGAGGCTGAGGAAACACACAAAGAAATCCAATGGATGAACTCACTTGGGACATTTAAAGCATTTCAGTAGATTGATAAGAAAATCCCATTGAATAGAGTCAAATGCTTTTGAGATATCAATCTTTATGGCGCAGCGGCTCGAGATGTTGTTCTTGTGGTAATATTTTACGAGTTCTGAAGCGAGAAGGATATTTTCCAGAAGATAGCGATCGGTGATGAAGGCGGACTGGTTTGGAGCAATAAAGCCTTCAAGTAAGTGTTTGAGGCGGTTTGCGAGGAGCTTTGAAATAACCTTGTACAAAACATTACAGCAGGAGATGGGACGATAGTCTGCCATTGTTGTTGACGCAAGTGTTTTAGGTAGAAGCGCAAGGATGGTGGAGTTGATGCCTTTTGGTAGGAAACCATATGCAAAAAAAGATTTAATTGCGACAAGGAAATCCTTACCAATGATTGGCCATGCTTGTTTAAAAAATTTTGCAGGGTATTGGAACATTACATTGTGTGTTTACAATATCAGTAATGTCTCTCTAAATTAGAAAAATACTTATTATCCCTGTTTTGGTGCTTGTATGTATTGCAAGGGCTTTCATTTTATGAAGTGGATAGAATTTGAAGTCTGTTGTATATAATTATTTTGAACATAGGTGAGACTCATGCAGATTATGGTAAGTAGTTTTTCCTTCATTCTCAAATTCATTTGTTTTGTGTTATGTTGTAAACCCTTGGTGACCATTCTAAACATGCAAGGTGACATCCCTGCAATTTTACAATTAAATTTGTTTATTTTTGTGGTAATCTGCGTCATGCTTCATACACTATTATTGTGTTAGATTATATTAATTATATTCGTTGACTTGAGTTCTTACAAAACAGTGATTGAAGATATATCTTCTATGGTACTAGATCGTTCCCTTGGTCTCCGTATTTCAAAGTTGATGGTGCTTGGAATCTATTGACTCACTGGTGTGTATATTTAGTATGTGCAGCTTCGGATATAAGCGTTTATCTTCTTATGGACCTTTCTTGATTTTCCTACCATGCTTTTTGTTTTAATAACAGTTTTTTTATGATTGATGTCAAAAGTAAGAAACTAGTTGTTTATCATCCTCATTGTAGTTGTAGGCATGTGGCTTAATAGGTGCTCTAATCTTAATTATATGCTCTTTAGATAGTCTAAAGTTTAAAATTTTGGATATCCCTTCCGGTCCATATATTATATAAACATATTCTATCATAAATTTTATAATGTTTGTTTGCAATTAATGTACCCTTAAAATACATAAAAACAATTTTGAGACGAAAACATATATACATACATAATAAAAGTGTATTGAAAACGTTTATATTAATATGAAAAATATAAAACGCTAATACTTGAATTTTCAGTGTAATTTTCTTTAAATTATTATTATTTTCTTTATATAAGAAACACCATTTTTTTCCATCTCATCTTTTTTTGGTCTTTTTTGTTTTGAACTAAATTTGTTTTTATTTTTATTTTATGTCATTTTTAATGAATATTTAGGTGCGGATATATAATCACTTGTTAATTTTCATACTCAATAATTTCTTTAAACAATTATTTTTAATGGTTTTCATTTTCTTCTTTTTCTAAAAGTTTTAGTATAAGAAACATAGCGGATCTAGTATACGACGTATATTCAAAAAATTTCAAAATTTTTTACAACGAATTGCAGATCAAAAATATAGTTATCTTATAATTATCGGGCGATTAGTTTGCTATACTATTTTTTCGAGTATATTAGAAAAGAGTATGAGAAGTGTTAAGGAGAGGTTCGAAGAGCCCAATAAAATTATTTTTATAAATCTGTTCAAAATAACAAGGTTCAAGTTTATATTTGAGTTTTTGTATTTTTAGTTTAAAAACATTTCCAAATCTATTTAAAAATGCATTATGAGGATTTTTTTGATAGTGAATGACACTTAACTTATATTAACTTTAAATCAGTATTTTGTTAAAAAAAAATTCAAATCAATGATTTTGTTTGGGTTTTTGAATCCATTAAAATTTAAGAACCAATAAACATTTTTTTAGTTTTTAAAGCTTGTTCCTCTTTAGAATACATTATCTTCTATTAATCAAGAATCTGAGTTATTAAACACAGTCCACGCCCGTGTCTTCTTTTCTTGTTCTTGAGAGTTGAGATAAAACAGTACGGTCCAATCCAGTAATAATCGGACCACTTGATCCTAAATCTATCAACCAACACATACTGACAAGCAAAGATAGATGCATAATACTGATAATAAACTATCATATTTCCTTAAAACGTAACAAATGGAAAAAGCTTATAATAAGAGTCTCTTTGTCTACTTCTATTTGTTCCTTTCCATTGCCAATTTAGTGTCTGACTTCCAAAATTTACTCCCATAACAAATAATTATTGACCTTAAAAAAAAAGAATTGATGTCCGAATCTAAATTTTTTTTATCCAAAGATTATGTTATCAAAACTAAACGCTTGATTTTCATTTTTTTTTGGTAAACTATAAATTTTTTAGTTTGCGCTCTATTGTTTCTTTGGATCCCAACAATACCTCTTGATACTACGACACGTGAAAACTAGAAAGTTTTTGTCATGCAAAGGGTTGTCTTATGATTGTTTCTTTGGATCCAACATTGCTTAGTTTTTTTCAGTAAACTAGACTTTTTTTTTTTAGTACACTACACTATTTTTTTTTTTGAGTTTTCGTCCTATGGTTCTTTTTTTTGGATCCAACACTAGCTCTTGACGATCCATGTAAAATAGTAAATATCTTTTTTATGCCAAATTATTCGAACCTAGAAATTAGTGTTTCCTAATAACTAAACCAACTACGCTTGGATAATACGAAAACAAAAATTGGGTATTAGTTACAGGTATTAAGTAATACGTGTTGCTTTTTATAATATTAGATGACAATTACAAATTGCAATAATTTTTTTCCTCTCACGTTACACCGGAGATACGGAGATACGGATCCATCAAACTATTTTCATTGTAGAGATTTGGATCTTGAACAATGAAAAAGTTCTTATAATATATACTAATCATGTGCATGTGTATATATATAGTTATTATAATTAACAGGCCTGTATAATTATGCCTGAATTATACCCTAATCATGTGCATATATATATATAATGATTTCAAGATGCTTCTATCATGGGGCGAGGTAAATCGAGAAATTAGTTGTCTCTTGCCTGTCATTTCTCAAATAGATTATTACATTAACACTTCAACACTTCCAACATAACTTTATGTGTCTATATATAAAAGAAATTAATGAGTATTCTTAACCTAGAATAACCATGGTTGCACAAGACACTAGACCCTCAAAAGAGTCAGATTTGTCTCTCTCGATAACTATTTACAAGCACTTAATTTCGTAAGAGTATACATTTACAAAGAGTATATCTTTTTTTTCTTTTTCTTATGTAAAGCAAAGAGTATATGTAAAGAGATACATTTCAATTAGTTTGTTGGTGCAACTCATTTTTTTTTTTTGCCAAATTGTAAATATTTCATTGATAATGAAAATAGTTTAGATTACAAACCAAAGATTTGAAACCTATACACATGGTTCCATGGTAAAAAAGATAAAAACATGGAAGCATAAGATGGTAATTAAACCTAATTTTCGGTTCATCTACTCAACCAAGCAAAGAAGCTGTGGGAACAAGATGAAGCGATGACGTTTATGTTATCCTTCCCGGATGAGATGCAAATGGAGAAGAGCAGATGCAGATTGTAAAACACCTTGATACGACTGAACTAGCTATAGAAACCTATCGCAGGGGGCCCGAGACCGAGCCGTCAACGGTAAAACTCCAAATCATCGATCACAATATCTCCTTGCGTTATGTGAGATCGATTCATCGTTTCAATCCATGAGCTTTCCCTGAAACGAAACCTCACACAGCCAAAAAGCAAAAGGTGCAAGCTCCCTCTACCAAGTTCAATCCCCGAAGTCAGTAGCTCAGAGCAAAATAAGACCATTCATAACAACACTAGAAGCTGATAGCCCTACTAGCTCCTCTATAGCACAATCAAGACGCAAGGAAGAGGCGAGTACGCAAAGCAAAGCAATATGCGGAGTTCTCAAAAGGAGAGGAGAGCTAGCTATCACCGATAACTAAATCCTCAACTTATCAAACACCACTGCAGCTACACAAAGGAGTAAGAGAGCATATGGTTCGATGGGGGAGCTTGACCAGCCACGAGAAAGCACGCTCCTAATAATCCTGCTACTGTCCTCAAGCAGAAGATGCCAACAGAGACATGATTCTCCTAAAATGTCAAGGCTCAACGAAATATATGAGGCAAACTGCACCAATAGTAGTAGCCATGCTCAGAAAACCTATGCGAAAGAGGGCCACAAAGGAGAGGCCGAGGCATCAGAAGCTCAAAAGAGTCGATGGACAACACCAACCAAGGCTGACGAACCATCCACAGAGCCAATGAAAACCTCTCGATTCAAACTCCAACACACGAAATCGACACGCACGGAGTGGACAGAAGCTTCAAGCGTGTGGGAGTAAGCTGTCCTCAAAGCGAACAACCCAACAGAGAAACCCATACCTCCGGCAGACACGAGCCGAAACAAGGCGGTTAGACCAAGAGAGATCTTGGAAAAAATGAGTCCGAGCATGGAGGAGACGCGACACCACGACACAGCCAAGGGGAGCACGCTCTACCGCCGGAAACACCAGGAAGAAGGCGACCCGAAACAGAACTACAAACAAAGTTTGCTCTGCCGCTTGAGATGCGAGACGCTAGGAACGAAAAACAGAGCCTCCACCTTAATCCATCACCGTCTACAGGCAATGGAGGCAAAAACAAAGATTTCAACCACCGGAAACGGTCGTCGCGCATAGCGGACCTTCGACACTCGCCACGAGAAACTGAGCCGAAACAACTCTCCGGAGTCTTCAAGTACAGAGGTGGAAATCGGACCAAGATAACCTAGAGCCTTCTCACGGTGCCGGTTTGCAACCGGACACCGGATAAGTAAGATGCGGCGGAGTTAGGGTTGTCGCAGAAAAATGCTTCGGGAGAGAAAGATTGGGGCGCGTGGGGTTCACGCGCGTAGGGTTCCACCGTGAACCCCACACGCCACCGTGTAACTCATTGCGAATGAACATTTCTCAATGTTATATCACCAATGTGTGATAAAATATAAAAATAAAAAGAATGATATACTGAAATAGCTAGTTATGATTTCTACGTAGAACTTTTAAATATATGTATCTTGCAAATTGTTCAATAGCGAACTATTTATGGAACGAAAATTGAGGTTTACGAACCATAATGTTAATATGAGAGACTACATACATACGGAGCACTAAATGAACTACAACTGATGAGAAAGCATTCTTTTACAAATCATGTTACAAGCTGTAGACAGATTCCACTAAAACTCACATCCTTACAATAATATTTTTGTGTTAGTTAATATGTTTTTTTTTTCATTTCTAAAACTAACTATTTAAATCTTTCTATAATGTATTTCACATTTAAAAAACAAACTATAACCTAAATGTCTACACACTAATGCTTACATCAATTAATCTGTAAATAAAGCTCTTACCAATCGAATTCTAAATAATTATTTTAATAGAAATTATATATATATATATATATATATATATATATATATGATAATAGGTTTTTCTCCTATCAATTCCCTAATGCATTATCATGTCATTGCAATACAATAGGTATCAATCCAATCAGGTGTGATGTTAGCAGATAGGATGCTACAGATCAAATTAAGTCAAGCCAAGCAATAGGTTTGATCAATGGTAATGTATCAATTCTCAGGTTCGTGGCTTTGTGTTCCCATATCACCGAGGTGATATCGAGTGCGAGATCCAGCCAGTAATCTGAACCGTTTCAGACCATAGTCTTAAATCTCTAGGATCTCTCCATTACTCGTCGAGGATTTCCAACCGATAAACCGGAAAACTAAATCAATTTGAACTTAAATCAATATAAAGCATGAACAATAACTAATAAGGACAGAAACTTAAAACAATAATCTTATCTATCATAAACTAACAAAAGCTAACAAAGTGGAGAATAGCAACAGAATAAATGACTAACAAGAACATAACATTAATAAAAACAGAAACTAGTAAGCAAGGCAACAGAATAATATAGAGAAATAAAAGCTCCTATGGATGGGGGTAATGGGTCAGTAGCCCCTCTTTATTTAACCTAGGTGTTTAACAAACTCAAACGATGAGCTAACCCCTAGAAAATGTGCTTAAGCTGACTAATTCATTCTCATGACATAAATCATCAAGCTAAGCTAGTTTCAGACCTAATTCTCATTAGCGAAATCTAACCTAACAGGCAATAAGACTCAGTCTATTAAAGCCAATAAACACTCTAGACATCTAATCTCTTAGGCTAGAAATGTAAATCTATGGAATTAGTTGGTTCAGACATTTCATGAAACACTTTCTGGGTGTGGAAATGTCTGGACTCTAATTCCAATTGATCAGAAGGAAACTAGCATTAAGGACACTAATCCATAAGGGAATCATGGAATTCTAATCTCAAACGACCTAGGAGACTAAAGATTTGCCACTAACCTATCTCATCCTCAAGAACCCTAAATGACTACTCAGAACTCATCAAGAACATCAAGAACATCAAGAACACCAACCCAGAAAATCCTAAAACTTGCATAATCCGAAAGATAAAGATGAAAGGAGTAATAAGTGTCAAAGAATCAACAACATAAACTAAATATACTGAAAGCAATCTAGATTACAAAATAAGATCACAAACCCAAAAAATCCTAAAACTTGCATAACAGATAGACAATGGTATGAAGAGTAATAACTATCAAAGGAATTATATCAAAAACTTAATAACTTAGAAAAAATCTGTATTACAAAATAAGATTGTTTTTGGTAACAACAGAGAGAAAACCTAGGCATAAAAACGTATCCCTTTAACAAATAACTTAAGAGGTGTATTTATAGTGAAGGTTGCAAAATCCTAATAAAGAAAAGGATAAAATAGCATTCGGTGGCTCCACTCGATCATGCACGTCGAGTGGGTGATCGAGTCCGCTTTGTGGTCGACTCGATCATGTACGTCGAGTGGTCGATCACGTGGCCGGTTGAGCTCTTCCCTTTGCTTGACTTGAGTATGCACTCGATCTTGCAGATCGAGTGGTCGATCGAATAGCTTCCTTCTTCTGCATCATGCATTATTTGATCCCGCTTTGTCCATGTTTCCAAATCTCTATTTTTCCCTTGATCCATTAGAAGTTCTGGATCACCTGTTTCAACACTTTATGCAAGATATGTATGCAATGCTGATGCAAGAATGCCTAAGTATGCAAAATATAAGCAATTGACTCTAAATGGTTGAATGAAGGATGAAACAATGCTAAATGGTTTATAAATGTATGCTTGAAAACAGGTAAATACAGAGATATCAACTCTCCCAAACTTAGTTCTTGCTTGCCCTCAAGCAAACTAACAAGACAGAAGCTGGAGGAGAGGTTGCAAGCGGGGATTCAGAACCTTAGCAAATTGATAGAATAATCAAGATCAATGTCCAAGTTGATAGTTCTTAGATGCAATGTGAGTGAGTTCTTTTTATAAAACTTTAGCCATGCTCTTCACAACACAATCTGATTTCAGTCTCAACCTACACATGCATTCAAATCGACCAATCCCTTTAACATTCATTAAGCAGAAACCGTAAATCAAGCTATGCATATTCAATGAACTCATTTGGCTAAGGGTAAGGTTAAGAGACAAGAATGTTTAAGCAACTCATAACAAGGGTCTCTCAAGAAAAGAACTGAGCTTTAGTAGAATGCTAAAGGTAAGGGCCAACCTATGCATACAAGAACAGAATCCCATCTACCCAATGATTCAAAAGCTTTATTTCAGCTTTCCTATTTCTAAACCAGAAGATGATCCTATTTCTACCCTTTTTCATTAGCTCTTCTTATTAGCTCACACCTTTAATTGTTCTTACTCTTAGGAGAGGTTTCCTTCTGATTTTTATCACTTCTAGCGGATTGAGATTTTCCTTATTAACTTTGGTTCTCTTTTCTTTCTTTTACCTAGAACCATTCATTTCAATTCTTCCCAAATCCTTTACTAGAACAACCAACTCTTTTCTTTTTAAACCCCTCCTTAGAGTTCTTAAACTTTGCTTTCTTTCTCTTTTTCCAATTTTTTTTTTGAAGCTCAACCAATCCCAAACTCAGAATCAAGTTCCCATCTAGCCCTATCTAGTCCAAAAAGCGTGATAGAACTACACATGATGCTATTCTTGTCGGCTCAAACCTAACACTTTCTACCAAGCTCAATCCGAAAATAAGCCTAACACTCAGAAATCACAATTGGCTTGAAAAAAGATAGGGTAAGGGTGTGAGAAACTGTTCCAATGATGAAAATTAGCTACTTAGATTCACAAGAGTGGTAAAAGGAGAAAGGAAATCCAAGTATGTATATGGTATCCATGAGTTTAAATTCAATGCATAACAAGATATTTATGAGTCAAGTTCAGGTTATAATAGATAGGGAATGGCATCAAATCACAGCATGCTTCAATTCAGATAAGATCAATTTGCGCATTCAAAGCATGGTGCTATCTTATACTCGAACTCATTCAATATGCATTAGACAACTAGTAACTTGGGCATTGATGTTAAGTAATGAATCAACAAGCTTGCAATGTTGTAATCATCCTAATCCCCTATGCAAATGCAACTACATGAACACTCTCTTTTTGGATAATTTTTTTTAGATTTTTTGAATTTTTATGGTTTTTTCTATGCCTTAGATGATATGCAAATATATCCTAAATCCTCCCCCAAACTTAAATTACACAGTCCCTTGTGTAATAAAAATTCAAAGAAAGATTTAAGGATCAACAACAAAAACAATAAACATGCTATGGATAGTACAATGATAAGGTGGAGAAATTAGCTCATGGGTTGGTGAAGTAGGTGTTGACCAACTCGTCCATTGTCTCTCTAGTGTAACCAGGCTCGTGTGCGTGATCGAGTGAGCACTCGATCACCGACTCGATCGCTGGTTCGAGTGCTCGATCGAGTCGTTTGCTCAAGCTCTCCCGTGCTTTCCTTTTCTCGCTGTCATCTTGTTTCCTCCTTTGCCTTGGCTCAACCGAGGATGATCTGGGAGGTTCCATTAGCATGTCTTGGCTTGGTTCCATTCTTAAAGAACTGCTCCTTCTCAACTCGTCTGATCTATGCTTAGCTTTCCTAGAAGACGAACCAGCAACCTTCCCTTGAAGTTCTTTGATTTGATCCTTCATTTCGTGAATAGAACCAGATAGCTCCTTGATTGTCCTTTTCAATGTCTTGATGGTCTTGTCCTGGAACTTATTCCACCTTTGAAGGATGTTGAGGTGCTTGTGAGCTTCCTTTAGGTCTTGGCCTTGTCTTGAATCTGTAGAGTACTCATGGAAATGGAAAGTCTCTGGTGCATACTCAGCCATTTCGTCCACATCAACCTGTTCTTCTTCTTGTGGAAAGACTTCTGCTTGAGGAACGTAGAGGAGGTCTGTTGATGGCTAGAAGTCGATGTTGTTTCCGGTTCTGATCTTAGTGGCAATGGTGTTGGGGAGTATCATCCGAGCATCACCAACAGCTGGGTGAACGAACTTGTAGAGGTAGCATTCATTCACCCTCTCGTTGTCTAGGAAGTGGGTTCTTGTTAGGTGTGGAATGTCTATCCACCTTGGACCATACTCCTTTGAACTAAGCTCCACACCACAAGCGACCAGTATTAGGGTCATTATGCCTCCAATACTCAGCTCCCCTGTGCTACCCTTCTTGTGCAACCTTAATGCCCAATCTTGGTAGTACAACATCTGATCAATCATAACATTGGTGAGGCTTGTATTGGACCTATCTCCAGCTAGAACTATGCCATCCCTTGTGCAACTTAGGACTCCTCCAAGAGCTAAATCAAGCATTTGCAACTCACCATCGTTGATGTTCCCCGTGACCTTCCTAGCAAAAAGAGTGCTAGCTATAGACTTGTGCAAATACCTCAAAACGGGGCTCCTGATTTGTGCACTCTTTGACCTAGAAGAAGAGTAGACTTTTGCTCCACCAATTGTCTCTCACAATGTGAGAATCTCACGCTTGTCAAAATCTTGGACAGTTTCCGTTCCACTTGGAAACTCATACACAACGTCGATCTCCTTGAAGGTGAGCGAGTAATGTTGGTTTCTAACCGTGAACGTGATGAAGCCTAACCCACCATCTGAGACGTAACCTGGTTCGTCCTCATAGAAGTGCCCCTTTAGGGAGGCCAAGAAGTGGCAGGTTTCATCTTCGTATGCATTCATACTCAACTTCATGAATGTGTCTAGGTGACACATCTCAAACAAAAACTCAACGTCTCTCTTGATCCCTAGCTTCTTTATTGTCTCTGGATGTGGATAACGGGTGCCAGCAAAGATCATCTCCTTGAAGATTTGTAGAGATCTTCTGTGGAAAGTTTCTTCTTCCCCTTGCCTCGTGGTTGCTCAGCTTCCTCTTCTTCTTCTTCCATGGGTGCTACTGGACGTTTTCCCTTGCTATGGCATGCCTATCTCTCGAGTATTCTTCAGCCATGGGTGTCTCTTCTTCACTTTCACTAACCTCCATAGGTTCTGCTGCTCGACCATGAGCTCGACCACGCACTCGATCGTGAGCTCGACCATGAGCTCGATCACTTGTCCGAGTGGCTGGTCGAGTGGGTGATCGAGTGATATCCTCGATCTCCATCTGTTCTGGTTCTTGTGTTGCAGACTCTCTCATCCTCCGGAAGCTTCTTGCCATTGCTTCAGCAGACGAACGACGGGCTGGTTCCCTTCTTGGAGAGCTCTTTGGCTTGGTGAACAGGAACTGGTTGATCATTTTTTATAAACCTGGATGATGCAACTCAAAGATCAAAGTGAGATGGCTAGGAGAGCCTTTGCCGAAAACAAAGAGAGCTTCGGAAGAGTTAGAAGGATAAGAGAGAGCTTAAGCAAAAAGCTTGGTAAGCGACGAGGATGAGAATTAGTGAGGGGATTTTACTCCCTTATATAGGCACAGATGAATGCAAGAGGACAAGAAGGAGCTTGTTCAAGGAATTCGAATTTGAATTCAAATTCAAACTCCATTTTCCGCTCCACTCGATCAAGGCCGCATTGATGACATCGAGTGAGCCATCGAGTAAGCCTTTATCCCCTTGATTGTCGCCGATCTTGACCGGGATTTGAAATTCAAATTCAAATTTTGGCGCTTGCTTGGACGGACTCGACCATGTGGGTCGAGTGGGCCATCGAGTCAGATCTTGTTCCCTTTGTTTGTCGTCCACTTGATTTAGAATCTTTGAATTTGAATGCTTGTGTGGGTCCTTGATTTAGAATCTTTGAATTTGAATTTGAATGCTTGTGTGCTTTTATCGGTTCCTTGTCTCATCGTTGTTGCCTAACTTGGATTCTTCATATGAACGGATCAATCTTGTAGCTTTTAAACCATCCAGAACCGGCATGCACACATCCATAAGTACCAAATCGTAGCTAGAGTGATTAATCGCGTATATGGCTTCAACTTCATTATTAGCAATATCCATGGTATGGCCTAACTGTTTTATCACCGACTTTGCTACCATGATGTTGATCTTATTATATTCTACAAGCAAAATCATTGGCTTTGATGTTTCTTTGAGATTTATCTCTTCCCTTTGAGATGAAACTGTAAGCTCCTACTCTATTTCTAAAGTTCCACCTTCTGACCTAGCTTGTGAACTGCTACAAGATTCAGAATACTTAGAGAAGCATCGACCATTCCCATTCTCATGTCTTCGGTCGAGTGGCCGGTTGAGTTAGACTATACTGACGTTGGACGGACGTTGGACGGTACGTTGAACTCGATCAAGCACATCGAGTTCATGGTCGAGTCACATAGTCACCTTCCTTAGTCATTTCCTTCTAAGTCTCCACCATCCTCTTACCTTTGACTCATGCATTGTACCCTAAACACCAAAAACACTTAAAAACAAACCATAAAAACCAAAACCAACAAAAGCAAAATAAAGTATCAAAAAGAATGAAAGTAATATAAACAGGGATAGACATGGGACTTCCTCCCAAGTAAGCTTGTTTAAAGTCACTGAGCTTGACTTGTTAGCCTCTTATGTTTGGAGCGGTTCACCGAAAGGAACAAAAGTTCCTTCTTGAATGATCATGTCAGCCATCTAGCGCTTAACCCGTTGTCCGTTGACTGTGAACTCAGCTCCATCTTTGCTAGTCATGGTGATGGCACCATAAGGCAAAATTTCCTTGGTGTTAAATGGTCCTGACCATCTGGATTTCAGCTTTCCCAGGAAGAGTTTTAGCCTGGAGTTGAATAGCAGGACTTGATCGCCATCCTTGAATTCCTTAGGAAGGATCTTCTTGTCATGGAAAGCTTTAGTCCTTTCCTTGTAAACCTTGGAGCTTTCATAGGCTTCAAGCCTGATCTCTTCCAGCTCGTGCAAATCCATTGCTCTCTTTTCCTGGGCAGTCTTGATATCAAAGTTCAACAGCTTCGTTGCCCATAAAGCCTTGTACTCTATTTCCATAGGTAAATGACATGCCTTTCCATAAAGCAGCTGGAATGGAGTTCTTCCAATAGGAGTTTTGAATGCTGTTCTATAAGCCCAGAAAGTGTCATCGAGCTTGACTGACCAATCTCTTTTTGAAACCCCCACTACTCTTGCAAGGATTGCCTTAATCTGTTTGTTGGAAACTTTTACTTGGTCACTGGTCTGAGGATGGTAAGGTGTTGCAACTTTATGCTTCACCCCATGCATCTTTAACAGATTCTCAAACAGCTTGTTAATGATGTGAGAACCTCCATCACTGATGACTACCCTTGGAACGCCAAACCTTGGGAAAATGATGCTCTTAAACATCTTCTGTACAACCTTAAAATCATTGGTTGGACAAGCAATAGCTTCAACCCATTTCGAGACATAGTTTACAGCCACCAGTATATAGCTGTTCCCAAATGATGGTGGGTTAAAAGGACCCATGAAATCTATCTCCCGTACGTCAAACACTTCAACTTCCAATATAGGGTTCTGCGGTATCTCATTCCTTCTGCTTATATTCCCCATTCTTTGACAGGGGTCACACTTAGAGATGAAGCTCTGAGCATCTTTGAACATGGTAGGCCACCACAATCCCGCTTGAAGTACCTTCTGGACAGTCTTGAAGGTAGCAAAGTGACCTCCATAGGCAGACCCATGGCAATGTTCCAGAACACCTTTTACCTCCTCCTCAGCTATACATCTTCTGAACAGGCCATCTGACCCCTTCTTGTAAAGATACGGTTCATCCCAGTAGTAGTGGTTCACATCTCTGAAGAATTTCTTTCGTTTGTACGAATCCAAGCTCTTAGGGACTTCTCCAATAACCAAGTAGTTAACCAAGTCTGCATACCAAGGCAGATTGTCTTCTCCTAATGCTAAAACTTCGGCCGTCGCACTCGTTGTACCCACTCGATCGACCACTCGATCATGTGATTGAGTAAGTGATTGAGTTGGGGATCGAGTTCTTAAAATCTGGATGGCCATGAGTGACTCTTCAGGCATAGAGTCGTCTATAGGCAATGCATCGTCTATCTTCATTCTTGACAAGTGATCAGCCACTCCATTTTTGATGCCCTTCATATCAACAATATCCATATCAAATTCTTGAAGCAAGAGGATCCATCTAAGCAATCTTGGTTTAGTGTCTTTCTTTACATAAATGTGCCTCAAGGCTGCATGATCTGTGTAGACAATAACCTTTGATCCTACCAGATAGCTTCTGAACTTCTCAAAAGCAAACACAACTGCTAGCAGCTCCTCCGTAGTTGCATATCTCCCTTGTGCTTCATCTAGGGTCTTACTAGCATAGTAGATAACATGCAACTTCTTATCAATCTTCTGCCCCAAAACAGCTCCCACTGCATAATCAGATGCATCGCACATAATCTTGAATGGGTAGTCCCAGTTAGGAGCTTAAACTATCAGGGCTGAGATCAAGGCTGCCTTGATCCGTTGGAAAGCTTCTAAGCATTCAGAGTCAAAGTTGAACTCCATTTCCTTACAGAGCAGCATTGTGAGTGGTCTGGCTACCTTAGAGAAATCTTTGATAAATCGCCTGTAGAACCCAGCATGCCCAAGGAAACTTCTGATATCCATCCTTGGAGGTTGCAACTGCATCATCACATCTACCTTGGCTTCGTCTACCTCTATTCCATTCTCAGAAATCTTGTGCCCCAAAACAATACCCTCTCTGACCATAAAATGGCATTTCTCTCAGTTCAGAACCAGGTTGGTCTCTTCACACCTAGAGAGTACCCTGCACAAGTTCAACAAACACAACGAGAAGGAGGAGCCATACACAGAAAAATCATCCATGAAGACCTCCACCATCTCCTCTATCAAATCTGAAAAGATAGAAATCATACACCTCTGAAAAGTAGCAGGTGCATTACAGAGACCAAACGACATTCTCCTGTAGGCAAAGATCCCATAGAGGCAAGTAAATGTAGTTTTCTCTTGATCGTTAGAGTGTATGGGAATCTGAAAAAACCCATTATATCCGTCTAGAAAACAGTAATAAGGATGATTTGCAAGCCTCTCTAACATTTAGTCAATAAAAAGCAACGGAAAATGGTATTTCCTAGATGCAACATTCAGTTTTCTGTAGTCTATACACATCCTATGGCGAGTAATTGTTCGAGTGGGAATGAGTTCATCCTTATCATTTTTACTACTGTTATACCCCCTTTTTAGGAACGCAGTGCACAGGGGATATCCAAGTGCTATCAGAAATAGGATAAATAACACCAGCTTCTAACAACCTAAGAATTTCTTTCTTAACAACCTCCTTCAAATTTGGATTTAATCTTCTCTGAGGTTCAATGCTAGCATACGATTCGTTTTCAAGATTAATCCTATGCATGCATAAGCTAGGTGAAATTCCTTTGATGTCATCCAGTGAATATCCTATAGCTCTTCTAAACTTCTTAAGTTCAGTCAACAGCAATTACAATTCATCATCATTGAGTTCAACATTCACTATGACTGGATAGGTGAAGTTAGGGCCCAGAAAAGCATACCTTAGCCCTTTAAGAAGTGGTTTGAGATCAACCTTAGGGGCCTTCAGTTTAGACCAATCGTCGGATGCATTTAATGTTGACTCGATCTTGGACGCGATCATGGACTCGATCGAGCGATCGAGTGGGGTGGTCGAGTGGTCTGGTCGAGTCTGAGATGATCCTTCTTCGATTGACCCAATGACCTCTGTGTTCGAACCAATCAGATCTTCAAAAATTTCTAACCCCTCTACTGCTCTGTGTGAATCAAGAAGCATCTCATAACCCAAGGTTTCTTTGTGCAAATACCCGACTTCACCACTCTTTGTCAAAGTAGTCTGAAGATGGTCTTCTTCATTGAGTTCTTCCAGTAGTTCATCAGCAAGTTGATCCATCTCTTCAATCCAGAAAAGCTGACCCTCTATTGTAGGTTTCTTCATGGCGTCTCGGATGTCAAAATTCATCCTAAGATCTTTCCCTAGATTCAGCTCAATCTTTCCTTTCTTGACATCTATAATTGTTCCAGCTGTAGCTAGGAAAGGCCTTCCCAATATCAGAGGATCTCTTGGTTCCTCATCCATTTCTAGTACTACGAAATCTGTCGGGATATCCACATATCCAATCCTTAGAGGTAGGTCTTCTATAACCCCGTGTGGTATTCTAACCGATCTATCAGCCAATACCAGAGAGATGTTGCAAGCCTTGTACTTACTGAATCCTAACCTTTTGGCTACTAAAAGCGGCATAAGGCTTATTGAAGCTCCAAGATCGCAAAGATACTTCTTAAAGCTTAGCGGCCCTAGGGAGTAAGGAAAAGTGAAACAACCGGGGTCGCCTAACTTCTGGATCGCTCTCTTCTGTACAATAGCACTGCATTCTTCACTGAGCACTACCATTCCCTGAAGCTCTTTAACCCTTTCTGTCAATGTATCCTTCAGAAACTTTTGATATGGAGGTATCAGCATAAAAGCATCTAACAGAGGTATCTTGACCTCAATTTCACCCATCTGCTTATCAAACAGAGCCTTATACTTCTCCATTTTCTCTTGCCTGAATCTGCTTGGAAATGGAAGCTTAGGCTTGTATGGAGGAGAAACAAAGCACGTCTCCATTTTCTCTGAAGCAAATGGTGTTCCAACAATGTGGGTTTGAACTCGATCGTTGACTCGATCATGAGATCGAGTGGGTCCTGGATGTTGAACTCGATCGTCGACTCGATCATTCACATTGAGTTGGTGGTCGAGCCAATCTTTCTTAGCTTTATCTCGACATAAATCCTCCCTATCCTGGTCTTCACTGTCCTCAGTGACTTCTGTAGGTCCTTGGTTGGCAGGTAGTTCCCTTCTACTCCGCAACGTGATTGCATTGATGTGGAAATCCTTTAGGGTTTTGGATTGATTTCCCTGGTAGTTGTCCTGTAGGGTGTGGAGAAGAAGTAGAGGCGGTGTTGCTTTCCAAGTGTTTGATTTTTGAGTTCAGTGTCTCGAATTTGCTGTTAAGATCATTGTAAGTGCAGTCCATCTTGGTGTCGACTTCGGCCAGTTTTTTAGACATCTCCATGGCACTGGATGCTTGTCCTTGTAGGAGTTGCTGGAGCATATTTTTCATGTCTTGATCCAGGTTGCTCGGTGGTGGTGGTCGTGGAGGTTAAAAACCCGGTGGACCCACTGCGCCTTGCTGTTGGTGAACGCCGTGAAACTGCTACTTAGGGACGAATCCTTGAGTCTGATTGTATGGGACGAAAGGCTTGGTAGGAAGTTGTTGCGGAGGAGGGTAGACTTGGTCATGTAGGTTGGCCACATTTGTATTCCGATATGACAAGTTCAGATTTTTCCTATAGTTGTTGTAACCTTTGTTATAACCACCTTGGTTCTGAATGTAGCTAATCTCTTCATGGTGATCAATCCCCCCATCCTGAACCTGGAGTTGCTCATCCTCACAGACAAAGTGAACATGCCGCTGCTGGGCTTGAAGGAGTTTATCCAATTTCTCATTCATTGCCTTCATTTATTTCCTATGCCTCTCCTCAGAATCTTACTCCCCATGATGCCTCAATCATAATCTTCATTGTAATTCCCATCAGATTGAGCAAGGTTTTCTACTAACTCCCAGCCTTCATCAACATCCTTATTCAAGAAATTTCTATTGCTTGCAGTATCGAGAAGCATTCTGATCTTTGGAAGAGCTCCTCTGTAAAGGGTGCTTAGAAGGGATTCATTGCTGAATCCATGATGAGGGCACTGAGATTGGTAGCCCTTGAATCTCTCCCAAGCTTCACAGAAAGATTATCCATTTCTCTGAGTAAATCCGGAGACCTCATTCCGCAGTTTAGCAGTTCTTGAGTTAGAAAAGAATTTGGCAAGGAAGACTCGTTTGCATTCATCCCAGGAAGTGATTGATCCATGAGGTAAATTCTTTTCCCATAAATGGGCTTTGTCACCGAGGGAGAAAGGAAATAGTCGCAGCTTCAATGCGTCTTCACTAACTCCATTGAGTTTGCAGAGGCTACAGAGCCTGTCAAACTCGTCGAGATGATCAAGTGGATCCTCCATTGGTAAACCATGGAATTTGTTGTTCTGGACCATAGAGATCAAGCTGCTATTAATCTTAAAGTTATTGTTCTGGACAGCAAGAGGGAGAATTCCATGCCGCTGAGTGTGTGTGTTGGGTGCATCTCCTGCGCCAATGTACCTGAGTCGCCTCGGTGCAACCAGAGGTGGTTCATCCTGTTGGACTGGTTGATGTGCCATAGGGATTGGAACTTGTTGATCGACTCGGACGTTGTCGCGTTCCGCTCTCAACTGTTGTGGTAAGCGGTTGATGTTGTCGAGATAACAAATGAGATCTTGGTTGCCTTGCGATCTGGTGTGCATGCAGGTAAAAGAAACGTGACTCGATCGTAGACTCGATCAAGCACTCGATCGTGAGATCGAGTTGGTGGTCGAGTCGTAGGTCGCGTGGTCGGTCGCGTGGTACCTGAAGCAGAAAACAGAGAAAGAACAACCAAGTTAGTAATCAAAATGGTGAGAATAAGAACTTGATCTTAAGAGATCCGAAATCCTAAATGTAACAAACGAACTCCCAATCGGCAACGGCGCCAAATTGATAATAGGTTTTTCTCTTATCAATTCCCTAGTGCATTATCATGTCATTACAATACAATAGGTATCAATCCAATCAGGTGTGATGTTAGCAGATAGGATGCAACAGATCAAATTAAGTCAAGCCAAGCAATAGGTTTGATCAATGGTAATGTATCAATTCTCAGGTTCGTGGCTTTGTGTTCCCATATCACCGAGGTGATATCGAGTGCGAGATCCGGCCAGTAATCTGAACCGTTTCAGACCATAGTCTTAAATCTCTAGGATCTCTCCATTACTCGTCGAGGGTTTCCAACCGATAAACCGGAAAACTAAATCAATTTGAACTTAAATCAATATAAAGCATGAACAATAACTAATAAGGACAGAAACTTAAAAAAATAATCTTACCTATCATAAACTAACAAAAGCTAACAAAGTGGAGAATAGCAACAGAATAAATGACTAACAAGAACATAACATTAATAAAAACAGAAACTAGTAAGCAAGGCAACAGAATAATATAGAGAAATAAAAGCTCCTATGGATGGGGGTAATGGGTCAGTAGCCCCTCTTTATTTAACCTAGGTGTTTAACAAACTCAAACGATGAGCTAACCCCTAGAAAATATGCTTAAGCTGACTAATTCATTCTCATGACAGAAATCATCAAGCTAAGCTAGTTTCAGACCTAATTCTCATTAGCGAAATCTAACCTAACAGGCAATAAGACTCAGTCTATTAAAGCCAATAAACACTCTAGACATCTAATCTCTTAGGCTAGAAATGTAAATCTATGGAATTAGTTGGTTCAGACATTTCATGAAACACTTTATGGGTGTGGAAATGTCTGGGCTCTAATTCCAATTGTTCAGAAGAAAACTAGCATTAAGGACAATAATCCATAAGGGAATCATGGAATTCTAAGCTCAAACGACCTAGGAGACTAAAGATTTGCCACTAACCTATCCCATCCTCAAGAACCCTAAATGACTACTCAGAACTCATCAAGAACATCAAGAACACCAACCCAGAAAATCCTAAAACTTGCATAATTTGAAAGATAAAGATGAAATGAGTAATAAGTGTCAAAGAATCAACAATAGAAACTAAATATACTGAAAGCAATCTAGATTACGAAACAAGAACACAAACCCAGAAAATCCTAAAACTTGCATAACAGATAGACAATGGTATGAAGAGTAATAACTATCAAAGGAATTATATCAAAAACTTAATAACTTAGAAGAAATTTGTATTACAAAATAAGATTGTTCTTGGTGACTACAGAGAAAACCTAGGCATAAAAACGTATCCCTTCAACAAATGACATAAGGGGTGTATTTATAGTGAAGGTTGCAAAACCCTAATACAGAAAAGGACAAAATAGCATTCGGTGGCTCCACTCGATCATGCACGTCGAGTGGGTGATCGAGTCCGCTTTGTGGTCGACTCGATCATGTACGTTGAGTGGTCGATCGCGTGGCCGGTTGAGCTCTTCCTTTTGCTTGACTTGAGTATGCACTCGATCTTGCAGATCGAGTTGTCGATCGAGTGGCTTCTTTCTTCTGCATCATGCATTCTTTGATCCCGCTTTGTCCATGTTTCCAAACCTCTATTCTTCCCTTGATCCATTAGAAGCTCCGGATCACCTGTTTCAACACTTTATGCAAGATATGTATGTAATGCTGATGCAAGAATGCCTAAGTATGCAAAATAGAAACAATTGACTCTAAATGGTGTGAATGAAGGATGAAACAATGTTAAATGGTTTATAAATGTATGCTTAAAAACAAGTAAATACAGAGATATCAATATATATATATATATATAGAGCATATTTTTCTGTAATGTAATTTTTCATAAAGCAAAGAAAAGTTTGTTTTTTCTATTATCCCATTTAAAATGATGGTGTGAAGCTTAATTTGATTGGTAGATAAAAAAATGTTGTAGCAAATGCCATAACCAAATAGTCCAATACGATATAAAATACAAAAAAAATTAAAATCAAGGGAAGATCTTAGGTTGGTGCCATACTTAACTTTAAACAACAGAGAAAAAAGTAATGAACGTCGAAAATATATTTTTCTATATATGAACAATGATTGAACCCACCATATCTTGTGGATGAGTGTAAATTGTTTGTTTATCTCTGATAATGAATTACTTAGCGAGCGTTGTTTGAAAATGAATCAAGATTTAATTGTTTGAATACATTCTTGTTGGCAATATATTTGGAAGACTAAGAAGATGATATAATATATTAAGTCATCTTGAAGATTTCGTAATCTTTTCTTAACCCTACATAAGTATTATTATTCGACCAAAAAATGGAATATTATCTTATCATAATGAGAGATGCATGGATTAAATATAAACTAGTTGATTGATAAAAAAATTTCTTGTTAATATAAGTGGACCAATAAAAAAATAATAAAAGTAACCTTTTAAAATCTTATAAAGTTAGAGAACAATCTATTCAATATATCTTTTCGATCTTATAATTAGTAATACATATTTAGTAATAGATACAAATCTTTGAGAGTATTATTAGTGTGCGAATAAAATTAGCACACAATTAAACCGAAGAGATCAATTAGATAAAGACGAATTCAAGAAAGTAAATTTCTTTTATTAATTCAAGAACAACTCCATAAAATTACAAGAGATTTTTCTAACTAGTATTTCAGAACAAATTAGAGATTTCTTTGCAAGTATTGACTCAATACTTTGCTCTTTATACCGAGAGATTGTCGGTTTCGGATATAACTTCTTTCCTTATTTTTCGAGAGAATATTTTATTTCTCCGATTTATTACATATTTGTTTAAATATGAGTTTTATTTTTCCTTATTTTTCTCATAGGTCGGTTAACGAGTCCTACGATACCAAATTTTGCTTACCGAACCGAAATAGGTGTTAGTCCGAGTTAATGGATTTATTTAATTATTTTTGCTCTCAGCCGAATTAACCAGATGCTGCTAAACCACTATGTTAGTATCCGTTTTTTAATTAATATCACCAAACAATATCTAATTGAATTTGGTTGCCTTTCACACGTACACATAAACTTCAGAGTTGTATATATGTATATGTGTATGTATAAAAATATATGTTTAGCCATTACCCAAGTCCAAACCCCCATCTCTCTCTCTCTAGAAGGTAAGCGTCAATTTCATTTTTCTTTGGCTGGCTTTTGGAATTCAAGAAATACTATGGTTTATATAATTTCATCTTCTTGGTTAATAGTTGCTTAATATGATAACCAATTTCCAGATTTTGGATTAAGAAGCTAGCAATCATGGCCACGATGAAGAACGTATTCTCTACCAGATGGTCCTCCGAATTGGTATATTTCTATACACTCATACATACAGTTCTATATTCATGTTCTTTTTCCCTCTCATTTTTTGGCAAATTTCATGAATCTTAACTTTTTGCTTTTCCTATAGGATATAGAAGAGTATAGTATCATCCACCAATACCACATGAATTCACTCGTTGGAGATATTCCACAGTCTCTCTCAGCTCTTGATGATACCACCACTTGTTATAACTTTGATGCTTCTTGTAATGATGATTTGGTCGAAGAGAAACCTTCAAAGATCCTCAAGACCACTCACATATCACCAAAGATACATCCTTTTTCTTCTTCCAATCCTCCTCCTTCAACGCATCAGCCCTCTTCTAGGATTCTTTCTTTCGAAAAGACGGGTTTGAAGGTTATGAATCACAACCCTCCAAACTTAATATTTAGCTCCAAGGAAGAAGAAATTGGATTACCAGACCCGAGGAAAGCCAATCTGATAATAAGAGGGACAAAGAGGGCTCAATCCTTGACTCGAAGCCAATCAAAAGCTCAAGATCACATCCTCGCAGAGAGGCAACGGAGAGAGAAGCTTACTCAAAGATTTGTAGCTCTTTCCGCCCTAGTTCCTGGCTTAAAGAAGGTACATATATAAAGAAATATCCTTTTCTTCTTCTTGTTTAATAACGAGGCTCAAATTAACCAAATGGTAGTAGTCTTTTCTTAAATCATTCTTTTTTGCGAGGCAAGAAACCAATTTTCATGGACAGTTTCTCTCTTTTGCTTATCCCGACAATGAAAATTTTATTTGAGTTTTGACTTGGGATCTCCCGGTGAGACTAAATTCGTTGGTCAGTACTGACTTTGTGAAACTCGAAATGTACAAAAAAGCCTCCATATACAAGAATAATGATTATTATACAAATCATTTGCAGTTTCAGCTGTATACATATTCATTTCATTGAAATCTAAATATATTTACATGCTATATATTGACATATATGCATATCTGTGTTTATAGATGGACAAGGCTTCTGTGTTGGGAGATGCAATGAAGCATATAAAGTACCTCCAAGAGAGTGTGAAAGAGTATGAGGAACAAAAGCAGGAAAGAACAATGGAATCAATGGTTCTTGTAAAGAAGTCTCAGCTGGTTTTAGATGAAAATCATCAATCATCATCATCTACCTCAGATGGAAATCACTACTGCTCGAATCTTCCAGAGATAGAAGTTAGGGTTTCGGGAAAAGATGTTCTTATTAAGATCCTATGCGAGAAGCAAAAGGGTAATGTGATCAAGATTATGGGGGAGATTGAGAAGCTTGGTTTGTCTATCACCAACAGCAATGTCTTGCCCTTTGGACCCACTTTTGACATCTCTATTATCGCTCAGGTAACTATATTCTCATACAAACTACAGAATAACTTTTAATATACATGCGTTAATCTGAACATGTTTATTGCGTGAAAACATGAATCAATTCTATAGATCATGCATAGTATCTTAATTAGAGCTGACTTTATTATGGTGGAAGACTGGAGGCGTGTTTCAGAATTAGTAATTTACTGACTTTCGACTTAATTAGATATTCGATTACTCGAAAAATTTAATTATATATTGTTTATCCTTTTGCAGAAGAATACCAATTTTGGTATGAAAATCGAGGATGTTGTGAAGAACTTGAGTCGTGGCTTATCAAAGCTCATGTAATTTGTTTCACGTTACACACATATTCACATTCATCATCAATTTCTCCGACCGAAGGATCCAAAATCGGTTTTTCCATGAAAATGGTTTTTTAGTTGCTAAGTTTGCTGTAGAGGTTCTTATAAAAGATCTTTGTTCTTGTCTTGGTTAAGTGTGCTTTAAGATGCATATCATCAATGTTTAGTACCTCTTCCTCTCCGGTTTCATTCGGGACGGAAATTTTTGCGCAGTTGTTGGATTATATATATTTGCTGCGATGTAAAGCATTTCGTTAGTTTAATAAACGTACGGTATGTTTCTTAATAAATTTGATCAGTTTTTTTTCCTGTCAATTAAACATATTTAGTCACTACGATATTTATATGATAAATGCTGTGAAATGGTTTAGTAATTTACGATAACATTTGTTTTTCAAACCCACCTATATATAAGGCTACAAGCCTACAACCAATAATTCATATTCGATATATTATATAGTTTGAATGAGATGAATTTCTATATGGGAAAATTACGGTTTTAACCGTTTTTAACACTTTTTTTTTCTTCTTTTAATCTCAACAAAACACCAAATCATATGATTGTTTGATTTTGATAACGTGGTAGGGAAGATTATGAAAATGCCTTCAATGAAATTCAGGGATGTTACAATGTAGATGTATATAAAAGCAAACTCTAACCAAAAAAATTCTTCAGCCCTAATATGTATGTACGCTAAGAGTTTGATATATATAGTGTACGTACATATTAAATTGATAGCTATTTATAATCAAGTTTAAATACGTCTATATTAACAATATAGCATGGCGTACTTGCAATCAGTCATCTTCATTAGAAATATTTTGGTCATTTCATGACCATTTTGCCATACCGTACAATGACTTATGTCTATGTGCAATTAGTAAAAGTGAAAAAAATTTCATGCAATTTACATTTTCTAAACGCATGCACCTTTTCATTTTGACCAAAAAAAAAACGTACCTTTTCATTTGCTAATCATTATATTTTTTAATTTACATAATTAAATATAGTCAAAATTAGAAACCTTCAGTTGGCTAGATTAGAAAAAAGTCACAAGGTAGACAACTTATACCAAACCTTGAAGGATTGTTTGAGGTTCTTTTTTATTTTTCTGTCAACGGAACATATATATAACCCTTTAACAATAAGAAGACAACTGTGATCTTTTTGTAATGTATGCTAAACTTGTGAAAGAATGCTATCAAAGTTTACCTATTCAATCCACATCATTTTCTATTAATCTATTGAAAACTTTTAGTTTTAATTATGAGAAATTCGTCAGATTGTAAATATATATATACAGCTTTCCAGAAACTATAGCAATTGAATCCAAGCAAAAACCATAACAAAAAGGTAAATCATTTAAATCGACTATACATCAATTTAAGTAATTTCAACTCCCCATGATTTAGTTCACATCTTAAGAAAAAAAGTGAAAAGCAAAAGTAGTGGGAAATTCCTTAAAAACAGGCGAGTAAAGACAATGCATGGGTTATTAAATTGAATTGAAAACGTGGGATTTTCCTATTTTATTGGAAACCGTTTCAAGGAGGTCAAATAAATGTGAAAGCCAAAAGTTTGTGGAGTTTGGTTTTGTCGGGTCCAAAAGTCCAATCAAAATGCTTACATTATGTTTTTAATTAGTAATACAAAGCTGTATAAACGGTTAAACAGTAAGTTAGAACGGCAAACTGTTATGGAATAGTGTAAAACTGTAAGAAAAAATGGTACACGAAAGCTGTACAAAAAGCAGAGAGTAACATTTTTGATATCACTTTTGTGATTACTAATTGTCAAAATAGTATATCCCATATAGCTGCGGTAAATCCTGTACTGCTGCGATACGGATTACCAATCAAAAACTATATGTATACTTGATTAAATACAGTGGGAGAATGTCATATAAACCTAACACCAATCTTAGTTACATAGTGGTCTCTCCCTGGACCAAATAATTGTCCTGAATATTGGGATGAGAAAGATTACTTGATCATATTCCAAAAGAGAAAAAACCCTAGAAAAATTTCATCTATTTTTTTTAGACGTTTAATACTTTATTTTTTTAATTAGAAGAAAAATACTTCACTTTAATATATTTGGTCTAAAAATATCTCATCTTTGAATTGTTGTTGGATTCGAACCCGTGACTTAACAACCGTTAAGGAATCAGTAAACGTGTTAAATTTTTACTGAAAAAACTTGAAAAATACCCCATCTATTTTCCTTTCGACATTTAATACTCCAACTTTTTTAGTTGGAAGAAAAATACCTCATTTACATATATCTTGTCTAAAAGATCTTAAATTTGAATTGTTGGTGATTTTGAAACCGCGATTTAATAGCATTTAACGGTGTTACGGAATCAGTAAACTCACGCAATTACAAATGTATTGGAGTGGTCTGGTGGTAACACGTAGGTTATTTAACTTGCACAAAACGCCTTTTGATTTATTTTTTTATATTTTCTTTAAAGAATAACATAAAATTTAAATAGTTCATCTTCTTCACTCCTGCAACCCTAATCTCTTCGTCGCACGACAAAAAGAGAGATTGGAGAAGCATCGATTTGGGAAAAATCCAGGGAGAGAACTGGAAGGGTTAAACTAGGATTAAAGACGACGTCATTGGAGTTAGAAGGGCTTTTATAATAGTGATTTTTGATGATAGAATGTAACTTTTATGCGGTTAACACAAGTGAGATAGAGACAGAGACGACGACAACGATGGATTCGTTATTTTCATGGTCGTGGAGTAGATTAGTTACGGAGGAAGAGAAGAGTTTGGGTAAAAGTGGAGAGATGAAAAAAACTGTTCGAGAAAGATGGAGTTTAATGATTTTGTAACGCTGTTAACGAATGTTAAGTCATGGGTTCGAATTCACCAATAATTTAAAGATGAGGTATTTTTAGATACATATATTTAAATAAATATTTTTTTTCCAACCAAAAAATTTAGGGTATTGAACGTAAAAAAAAGTAGATGGAGTATTTTTTCTAATTTTTTCTCGTTAAAGTTTAATGCTCTTTATTAATTCCGTAACGACTGTTAACGAGCGTTAAATCGCGGGTTTGAATCCACCAACAATTGTAAAATGAGATATTTTTTGACCAAATATATTAAATGAGATATTTTTTTCCAAACAAAAAAATTGAAATATTAAACGTCCAAAAAAATAGATAAGATATTTTCGAATTTTTTTCCTTTTCCAAAACTTCTCGTTTATAAACTGTTTAATTTTATTGTTCTGAAATTGGTAGGAGTATTAGATAAGAAGTAATAATTATACTGCTTTTATAAACTCTAATAGAAGTTCGTTTTAAAAAAATTTGTTTTCTTGTCTGCTCGCTTTTAAGAAAATCAATATATTATAAACTAAAAGAAAAATATTATATAATATTTATTTTATTTTATTTTAAAAAATAAATTAAGAATTAAAATATTATTGATCCAGTGAATAACCAATTAAACACTAACAGTATTCATACCTAAAATCTAAATTTTTTAAAAATATATACTAATGTGTGATTCGTTAAACTGTAGTTGTAGATTATTTGCTGTAGAATGTTTGTTGTAGCTGTGTTAGCTGTAGCTGTAAGATTTTTGATGTAGCTTTGTTGGCTCTAGGTGTAGATTTTTATTGCGGTAAGATTTTAGTTGTAGGTATTTTATAAATAAAAACGTGATAAATATAAGATTTGTGTTGTATATAATTTTTTTAAAACTTGGTTAATTTCATATCATTTATCTTTCATTTTTTAATCAATAGTTTTCTAATTTCTGAAATTTATTTCTTATTTATTTCATTTTTTCTATTTTCTAATCTAATATTTGTGTGAATCTAGAGATTCTACAGCCAAAAAGATAGGGCTTCAGAAGTTTTACCTACTACAGCAATTAATAAAAGCTTTTTTTTTGGGCTGTAACTTAAAAATTAAAAGTACAACATAATTGGTAAAAGTTAATGGCTTTAGAAACAATCAGGACTGTAGAAAACACTTACAGCCCAACCAATCACACCCTAAATGGTTAGATCCCACCTATTTGAATTATGTATGACGAAAGAAGAAGACAAATTGGAAGGCCCCTTGAAAGTGAGTTTGATTAGGACGACGATTAAAAATGGAAATGATTGGTCCTATCCACACTCAATGACGAAATAGTGTATTAATGATAATTAATTAAATCAATTGATTATGTAATAATAATAATAAGTTAAAAGTAAATTAATAGTAATAATAATAATAATAGAGATCGGTAATTTGGATTTATTATATTTTCGCAGCATATCCCGTCCACACTGCACACCAACCGTAAGGTCCGTAACCATGGATACACATTTGTCCCACTTTATATCATAAAAAAATTAATATATATATTATCCAGATTTTGTATCCAAAATTTCTTACAAAATCTCCATTTTATATATCTATTGACCTTTTTAAAAGGTTCTTATGAGTTATGACTTCACTTCAAGAGGTACGTACAAAATCTTTGATTAATAAATATATCGAGACGATAGACATGTGCACACATAAACATATAATAGTAGTTCGCATTACTACGGATTGATCCCCGAGTTGCTTTTTACTCCGGTCGAGTCATCTTTCGCTTCAATACCTGGAACTGAGCTTCCAAAGAAATAGAGAATTATTAATTTATTAGACGATTGTTGAAAAAAAAATTCTAATATATTGGGACGAGTTATCGAAGACTTTGTTTTTATAGAAAATACTTTAAAATAACATTAAAACAAATTTTGTGGATAATTATAGTACACACTCCATAAATTTTTAAAAATACTATTAAAATAATTTAAAATTTTAATTTTAAGTTTAGTATTTTGGATTTAGACCATCTCCATTCAAAAATATTTAATAAATATCTTTAAAATAAAATAATATTAAAATTTAAAGACACTATCATTTTTTTATTCTTTAAATAATATAAAAACACCCTAAATAATTGTTGAATGGAGATGCTCTTAGGGTTTAAGGTAATTTTGAATTGTGAAATCTATTTTTTTATAATATGTTTTTGCATACACCGGCCATTGAGTTAGAAAATGTATTAAATATATTCGAGCTAGTTTCTGTTCAACGTCTTTACTCATTATGTAGAATTTCGGACCGTATCCATATTATTGTTTGTGGGAACAGAACACCATCGAAATTGTCGGGGCACCCTTGATACGACGAAATTTGCGCATAGTGTTATGTCTTACTGTTTGTCTAGTGTCATGTTCATATCGTCCATTTATGGAAGATTTGTTTTTAAATATAGGCCATGGCCCATAACCATTGCATTTTTGTCCTACATTGTTGGGCCGGATGTATATGTTAATGCAGCACCATATAAACCTGGTTTGGCCTCTTCTTATCGCAGTTAAGACTAAATAACCCGTTTGGTAGGGAGCAGGGTCATTTATAATGTCTCGGATCGTTATCGGAACCAAATAGAGGTTAAAGACCGTTCCAGTCATGCGATAACTATCAAACAAAAATTGCTTTAAAATATATAGATGTCGACATCCACATGTCATCATAACTTCGTCTGCAACATATCCCTTGATTTCATATCCACCATTAATTTATTTTATCACAGAATAAATGGGTCGAGATATGTTCATGAATTTTTAAATCTATTTTAAAAAAAGAACGACTTTTAAAAGTATTTGAATCACTGGCAAATCGAATTATGGCAACTGAGATTATCATGAATACCAGATTTAAAGTTAGGTTCTTTTTTGAGACGATCATATACATCTAAAATTCTGTGGTTGAGAGATCTTATAACATTGATTAAAATGTGTTAGGTTAATATTAGCAAAAAAAAAAATGCCTGAGGTTTTAGAGTTTAAGCCATATATTTTGTCATGTTTTCTTGCTTTCTTATGAAATTTTAAAGGTGCCCTATTTTTTTAAACATTGTATGTAAAGAAGAAACCAAAATTTTGATCATCTCAATTTATGGTCATACGACTCATACCATGTTAAAATGGTCATAACGTGTGAAAGCATATTGATCAGGTTTTGTTTTAGAAGAAAAATAACTTCGACATCTTTTAGGTATGAGGTTGATCTCTCAGCCTATATATGCAAAATATTGGATGTATAGAGAAAAATTAAATGGAATTAATTAAAGTCATGATAATTATCCCAAAAAATTTTGGATAACAATTCGTCAACATCGCTATGTCACTTTAATAAAAAGAAAAAGCAAGAAAACATTGCTAGGTCAACCAATGTGAAACTAGTTTCATACCTCAAACGGGTTTACTTACTAGTTACTACTCATTAATATATAGTGAACCTAATAGGCTAATAGCCATTAATGATTACTATATTATATTAGTATTTAGGTTTGATTGTTGGACCGAATAAAATTAGACAAGATTGTTTCTGAATTATTGTAATGTAAAGAAAACAAGTGCTTCAACAAAAATAGAAAACAAGTGTAGTAGTTATCAGTCAACAACAAATGGAAATATGCCACAGAATTACTCCGTAGTTTAGAAAATTAGATATACCCAAGGAAAGTTAAACGACGTATTAGAACCTAAATACAACAACCTAAGTTGTATATATACCGAAGAATTTTTTCTTATCATTTATAGTATCAAATCATATTTTATAAAATTCTATAATGATATACAACCATTTTTCTTATCCTTGTTAATAGTATATGTTATAGAATTGATAATTTATAAATAACAATTAAGTTAATAATTAAAAACTAATTAGGTTGTTAGATGGACGGAAGACTAGGGGACGAGGCTTTAGGGAGTTTTTCTTGGTTCTTGTTGTGTCCGAGTGGGAATAAGTTCTCCATATGTCTTACACGAAAAACACGTGCTTACTTACACTTCTCTCTTCTCTTACTTTTTTTTTTGTTTATTGTCCATATCACTTATTGTTATTTGTTGATTATTCCATGCAATGAAATAGTACATAAAAAATAAGCCCAATAAATGTGATAAGACTTTTTGGACGTAGAAACGCTATTTAATTCTTTACATATATAGTTAAAAAGCTAGCATTTATTGGTGACTTGATGAAACCGTCGGAAAAGAAGAGTAAATGATGAAAACATGCTGTTGAGGATAATTTCTCAGTTCAATTAGTCATGGGCATACGGTTCAATTCCAATTTGATACATTTAATTATCGGATCTTTTAGTTCCTTTTTTTTTTGTCAACACATATTTATCAAATAATTATAAAATTATTTAATTTCAAAAAGTGAAGAAATAATAATCTTTAAAGTGAATATTGAAATAAATATCCAAATTTATTCTTAATTAATTATGTAATAGTAGTATTTTTTATCTGGTATACTTGGGTTCCTTCGGTTCCATGTTTTCTTATGGTATAACGTTGATTATGAAGTGCATGTTTTATAAGTATTTTATAGTATTTTATTGTCAGTGTTATTATAATTTTTGTACACAAGTTTATTATGATATGAATAAAATTTATATATATGATTTGAATGTGAAAAAAATATAGAGTGACAAAATTATTTGTTATGTAGTAAAATATCAAAAATGACAAAAAATAGTGTAAATTGTTTAGAAAACAAAACCATAAATGTGTAGATTTAGAATGACAAATTAATTAAAAGAAGGAGCTCCAGTGTATAGAGAGGACCTCACCGTTTTAGAAATAACCATATAAACGATGGCAAAACTGGCAAATCCACAAAACCATTTAAAAAATTGCAAATTTATAAGATTTAAGTGACAAAATGATATTTCCTATAATGAGAGACCAAAAAAAAGTGCGATTTTGATAGTTTTTAAGGTTGTTCTTAGTTTCATAGAGTTGTAAAGGATATTATCTAAAACCTTTGTTATTCACTTTGCAATTTTATATGATATCTACTTCTACTTCTATCATGTGTTCTCTGTTCATACGTGAGTAGTTTCATCATTGGGTTTTGCGTTTTCTAATGAGATGATTATGTAGATGCATGTTTAAGTTTCTTATGGGATTGATCATATAGTTCTCTATCTAGGATTGTGCTTAATGCTTTGGTTGAATTATGCGAGTTTAACTAATGGCTAAAATTGATTTCATCATGGCACCAAAATTGTTGATGAATCGATGGATCTATCCTAAATGGGCAAAGTTTCCTTAGCCAACGACAGTTGATATTATTGTGGTGTGTGAACTGATTGAATTAAGATCTTAATGCTTGTTAGAATTTCTTGAAACAAATGACAATTTAGTCTTTAGAAAATTTTTATCATATATTTTTATTACGTGTGAAAGCATGATGATTTTACATGCGTAATTTAAGTTCAAGAACGATTCTTAATGCTTCCCATAATTTATTTGTATTTATTACATAATTCTCTGATGATTTCTCCTTACTTAATCGTTTATTTTATTAAATTTATTTTGCATAATTTTTTGAGATTCTTAAAACTCATTTTTATATTTTATATTTATTTAAATATATATAATTTTTCGTGCATTTGCTTGGTGATAACGAGGAAAACTTTACTCGTAACACTATACAATCTGAAATTGAATGACTTTATGGCTTCTTTCGTTGCAGCTTCTTTTTTCTTGTCTACAAAAATTGAATGACAAAGTAACAAAACATACTCAAACTCTTGTCATACTCAAATTGAATGACAGTAAGAAAATTGAATGATAGAGAAATGACGTGTATAAAATAAGTATCTGAGTAATTGCTTTGCTTTGTTTAATTGTCTTGCCTCTCACTCGCATACTCAAACTCTATATATTAAAAAAACATAAAATTATTAGACTTACAACAAAAGCACAGACAATTGACAAACATAAAAACTGAAAGTATTACCTTTCTCAAGTTGATTTTGCTCTTCAATATCAACAATCATCTCTGGAAAGTTTTCTACTCCCTTTTCACCTAAGTGATGGTCAAACTTCATCTATTGTTCTGTGCACATAAAGATCACAATCATATAATGAGTTAATTAAGTAACACTTTTGTGGGTCTAGGATCCGGCCACTAATGCAAAAAAGACTGAGAAGCAACAAAAGAAACTTGCACTGCTAGAATATCTCTAGTTAGTTAAAATAAAACATATGATACTATTGAGCCTCCACCATAACAATACATCATAATATGTATCCAATGTATTGCTCCTTAAATTTTCAACATTTTCTTTTATATACATATCAAGCTCAGTTCTTGTCTTCATTCACCAGCTTGTTCTAAACATAAGCCATTCTTTCAACCCCCACAACAACATCAACATCCACAAAATCTCCATCATCTGCGTAACTCTGTCCCTGTACCTATCCAGGTTGTCCTCCACCTCCACTATGAGAATCTGTCCTTGTCCATGTCTTCCAATATCTATTCGGTTATTTGTCTATAATCGAACCGAAACGATTATATATATTCATTTTGTTCCATAAAAAAAAGTTTTTATAAATTTCACACATAATAGAAAATAATTAATGTTTAATTTCATAGGACTATTTTGCTTTTAATAATTATACATACACTACTTTTTTACACTAAAGTTTTTTACTTCACTATAAACCAATAGTACTTTAATTAATTAAAATATTCTCCGTTAAATATTTTTTTGAACTTTACATTTTATCCACATTAATTAATATTAAAAATCAATCCCTCCAAAAAAGAATCTTATATATTAAAAGAGAAGTATATTTTGAAGAATTTTTAAAATCAGTCACTTATTTACTTCAATTGCCACTAAAATTATGTGTAGAAAGTTTTAATTGCAATTTAAAAAAGTAATTTTAGAATTAAAATAATTAAAATCAAAATCAAATTCAATTCGATTTCATTTATTTAAGGAGATAATTTTTTCCCTCCCCTCTTATTTTTTCAAAAAATTATTTCTTTTAATTAATTTAGAGATATTTCAAAAATTTTATTTAAAATACGCTTCTCATATGTTTTTGATCATATTTTTTTTTAAAAATAAATTAATACATAGTTCATATAATAAATAAAGATCTACATTTTTTCTGCATATATTGTGATTCAAACTTTTAAAAACGGGTTTAAAAATTTTGTTTAAAAATAAAGTATCATTAAGATTTTAAAAATATTTAAGAATATTTTCTCACCAAACAATAATGGATCATAAAAATTAGCGGGTTGGTGAAATTTGAAATTAAAGTATTGTGATACATAAATTAACCATGTTACTATAAAATTAACTATTAACTATTAATTAAAAAGTATTAGAGTTCAATCATAGTTTACAATCTAATATTTTATTAAATGTAGAATCATTTAAGTAGATATATATATATATATATATATATATATAATAAATTGAATATATACACATTCGATTATAATATAAGTGGACTAACATATTAAAAAATTTAATGATTTAGAGACTGAAAATACTATAAATTTAAAATATGAAAAAACACAACATACGATATTCATATATTTTATACGATAATAATTGTATAACGTTAAAATTAAAAAGAAAATATTTTAACAAAAAAATACAACAACCAAACAACGATATTTATAACCTTTAACTATGTTACTTATAATAAATATTCAAAAATAAAGACATATTTCTTTGAATCAGAATTTTATAACTTAATAAATAGTAAATCATTATATAGTGAATAATAAATAAAAATTATGTCTCGCGGTACACTGCTGGTTAAATTCTAGTTAAATATTACTTTACATCTACTGGTTCCAGACCAAAGAAACAATAGATTTGCAAAGTATAATTAATGTCTTGTAACTATTAGTCGATGATCGGTTAAACTCGATTAGTTTAAGCGGTTCATATGGATTATGGATAACCCTCTCAAATTAAGTTGTAGATTTAATGCCTTAATAACAATTATGCATTGCCAGGAGCTTCCCTTGATATCAAAAAAAAAAAAAGCATCCCTTGATATTTAAAAATTGTAGACATCTGTAATAACTTATAAGGTTAGAAAAATTATTACAAGGAAATTAAAATCACATCATGGACCGTACCTGTGTTATGCATGCTGTGTGAGTAAAATCAGCACATAATTAAATCGAAGAGATTAATTAGATAAAGACGAATTTAAGAAAGTAGATTTCTTTTATTGATCAAGAACAACTTCATAAAATTACAAGAGATTTCTAACTAGCCTTTTAGAACAATTTAAGATTTTTTTACAAGTATTGAGCTTAGATTTCTTGAGAGTCGAATTGTCTTCCTTTACTCGACGGCCGAATTTGTTCTTTATATCGAGATATCATCGGTTTCGGATATGGGTTCTTTCCTCATTTTTTGAGAGAATATTTAATTTTTTCCGATTTGTTACATATTTACTTAGATTCGAGCTTATTTTTTCTTATTTTCCTCATACGTTGGTTGACGAGCCTTACACTACTGAGCTGATCGAGCTTTGTTTACCGAACCGAAATAAGCGTTGGACCGAATTAGTGGACTTATTTGGTTATTCTTGATTTGAACCGAGTTAAACGGGTGGTATCAAACCACTCTCCTACACATGTGTTCATATTTATGAAAATAAGATCTAATCTAAATCTATTATTAAATTCTAAGAACATGTAGATTTTTTTATGCCGTTTTTTCTATACCTGTTGACGCGGCAGACATTGTAATCTCAGACCTCTAGAAGCCAATTATACGGTCATCATAGAAGACTTCTAAATTTTGGATCATAATAATTTTTCTTTATGCACATATACGTCACGTTTTATGCATTATATACACAAACTGGTCAACGTAATTATGGAGTGGAGAAAAATGCTAATTAAGCCGCGTCTCGCTGTCAATATATAAAGAGAATACCTGAAAACACTTTTTCTATATAGACTCTTTACGACAAAACAACAAAGATATCTCTCGATTTTCTTTAATCTTGTCTAAATTAGGAAAAGATTTGATACTTCTTTATCGATTATTACTTATTAATATCCGGATATGGATGAAGAATTCTTTGTAACCGATTTCTCACTAGAAGACATTGATTTCGACTTTAATGTTTACAAAGAAAATGATCTAACACCTGATGAAGCATATATGGATTCACAAAGAGCTCAACATTCATCAAGTATTGATCATCAAATGCATCTTCAGTTCCTCGGAGAGAAGCCAAAGTCAGCGGTGAAGCCTATGATGAAGATCAACAACAACCCACGACTGATTTCTTTCGATTTCTCTAGTAATGTTTCTTCTTCTCCAGATGCGGAGGAGATCATTATTGACAAATTGGTTGGAACCAAAAGAAAAACATGTTCTCATGGCAAAAGATCTCCGGTTCTTGCGAAAGAACATGTTCTAGCCGAGAGAAAGCGCCGTGAGAAGCTTTCCGAAAAGTTCATTGCTCTTTCAGCTCTTCTTCCCGGGCTTAAGAAGGTATGGCATTAAATTGTTAATTACCGATAATTTTGGTATGTTTTATGTTTACTAGGTATTCACAGTGAGATTGCTACGTAACAAAAATAATATAAACTATCATTATCAATTGATTTTGAGAATACGGAACTATCTTGTGTTTTTTTTAGGCGGACAAGGTAACGGTTCTTGATGACGCGATCTCACGTATGAAACAACTACAAGAACAAATAAGAAAGCTCAAGGAAGAGAAAGAAGCAACAAGAGAAATGGAATCCATGATTCTTGTGAAGAAATCTAAAGTGATTTTCGACGAGGAGCCTAACCTATCATCCTGTCCTTCAGATCATAATCAATTTGATCAAGCGTTGCCAGATATCGAAGTGAAAGTATCCAAAAACGATGTTCTAATCAGAATCCACTGCGAGAAAAGCAAAGGGTGCATGATTAACATACTAAACACAATTGAAAAACTTCAATTGCGCATTGAAAATAGTATGGTATTGCCATTCGGAGACTCGACTCTAGACATCACAGTCCTTGCACAGGTAATCATTTACTAACTATATGTATAGAATACGATAATGGATAACTTGTAATTCATTCCATTATAATATTGATGTTTTAATTAAACTGAATAATCTATAATTATCTTCTTAATTTTTGTATGGCAGATGGATAAAGATTGTTCGGTGAGTGTACTTAAGGATCTTGTACGGAACCTGAGACTCGCAGTGGTTTAGGATCTTCTTTCAAGTTTCAGTAACTGACTGTACATTGATGCCAATCTTTTCCTGGATCTGCTGTCGTTTTCTTCTAGGTTTTTCTCACACGTGTACTACCACGTGTTCTCTCGTCTTCAGTGGTTGAAACTAAAGAAGCCATTTTCGATACCGACCGTTGAAAATTAATATAAATGTTTTTTTTGATAAATGTATTAATTTGTATGTTGAACCACGTTGAAAGTAATGTAGAAAGGTAACATAAACAATTGTGGCACTTCTCTCTTATCTTGATCTTTTGTTCTCCTTCTAGGAGAGGATTATTCTTGTTTTTACTTTCTTTTTTGGGCAAGGTATGATGCCTTTTGGTTGGTTAACGCATATTTTGTAATTATATACAAAAATCCTCTTCATTCCTTAATGAAATTAATATTCATATTGTTGGTGTAGAAAGCAAAAATACATCGAAGCTTAAAGTTATAAACTTCTTAAATGTATATATACATGGGAAGATAGTGGTGCATGAAAATAGATTACAAGAATTAATTTAGTTATCTATATGATCAATTAGATTTTTTGTAAGTTATTTTGAAATATTTAAATTTTAGCATCGTCAAAATATATATTGTTGGGTATTTAACGAGACCATTGCTGATATTGTTAGAATTTTGATTACTTTAAAACTATTTTTTTATATACAGGATTCAAGAAATACCCAACAATATATATTTTCACGATGCTAAACTTTAATAATACCTTCATGACTATGGATTGAGACCCCAAAAAATCACAAGGTAATTACAAATGCAGTTTTATTTGCTGCAAATGATAGGGAAGTTGTTAGTTTACTGTTATAAGGGTAGCTTTTTCTGATTTAAGGAGTCTTATAATATATTTTTTCAAAAAAAAAGAGTCTTATAATATAAAGTATAAAATAAAAATATATATGTAGTCTTCTATATGACTATGGAATAATAAGAATCTATTAACATGCCATTAAAAGATAAGATGATTTTTTTTATTGTTTACCAACTTGTATTAATCTGTGTACTATTAGTTGGAAGAGATACTTACAGATTCATTTGCTAAAATCATGTCCTATGTTTCTCAGGTTGTGAATTGTATTGCTTCCAGTATCATCTGCAGCCATTTTAAAAAAAAATACAAATAGATTAGAGTTTGTGTTATTTAGAATGATATGCAAATCAGATGGTATATTTATACTACAAATATGTCGGCTTATGCATTATTAGGTTTTTAGGTCTGACAAGGATAAAATCGTTGCACAATCTTTCAAATAAGCAATATTCAGTTTTAGGAATATGCTCATAGAAATTCGATTAGCATATCAGTAAAATCTTTTATTTAATGTATATTTAAAAGATTGCGAATCCAATTTAGTTAACTTTTTGATTGGATAGTACTGCATTCCATATCTATGATACAAAATGTAAAATCAATTTTGAAATAAAAAAGGTTTTTCATTTATCAATTGTTAAAATGCAAGATTTTTTGTGACTAAAAATTATAAAAAAACAAAAGCTACAATATATATGGTATATAAACGTTTAAACAATTTTGAAAATATTGATATCTTTTATCTGTTATTTAGAAATTAATTTATATTTATACATATATATATATACAATATTGAGTTAATATATATATATATATATATATATTCGATTTGATGGTTTTTAAAAATAAGCAATCTTTCAAATAAGCAATATGCAATCTTTCTTAAGACAGGGGTTGGGGATTCTCATCCGCTGTCCTTCCTGGTGCGGTTGTGCCATGGCTTTTTATCGAGGGACTGGATAGTTCGGGTGACCCATGTGTATAGGAAGGTTAATCGTCTAGCTGACGGATTAGCAAACTATGCATTTTCTTTATCTTTAGGTTTTCATGATTTGTTTTCTGTTCCTTTGGACCTTGCCTTGATCTTGCATGAGGATGTTTTTGGACCACCTCGAGCAAAACAAATTCGTATGTAATTGTTTTAATGTTAAATAAAATCTGGGAGATGTATCTCCCGGTCATTCACCAAAAAAAAATGATTTTATAAAGTAGATCTAAACGATAAATCTAAAGAAAAATAAATCAAAAACTTATCAAAAAAAATTTAATTTCCAAATTATAAAGATTTGATTTTAGATTTTATCCATTGTATATTCAATAATTATTTTTGAATATTAAACTTAGGAAACTTATTCATGGACTTATTTAATTTAAACAAAAATGTTTTTAGTTTATTACGAATTAATTTAATTCAAAAACAATTTCTCAAATTAATATATTCACATTAATTATTTTGATATTTAGAATTTTTTTATAAGATTTTTTCTTCGATCTTTGTTTGATCATCTTTTTATGATCATTTGAATCATCATATAATCATATATTGTAAAATATTTTAATTTTTGCATACGGATCACATATCGAATTTCCAATCATTGATAATAATTGTTATTGGACTAATTAATCAGATTCATTTTCTATAGAGATATATCTAATTTTGCAACGGGTTAGGACGGATCACACACAACTTCTATTTTACAGCCAAATACTTTGTAATACCAAATCTTACATAAATATGATTTTGAACATTATCCCCGCTCTGCAGTGTTGAGCAAATTGTTTTATTAATATATCAGATTAATAAGTTTTCAAACATTACCCATGCATTACTTGTATTATTCGGTCAAAATTCGGTGTTATATTTCTTAGAACTTATATTATTTTGTGCAAAACTAGAATTTAAAATTCATTGTTTAATCTAATTCTAAAACCCGATTCCTAATCCAAACCAAATTCATACAAATTCTATATCGTTACATATTTTGATCCTTTCAGTCATAACATTATACACAAATTAATATCCATATATACGATTAATATTTTTATAAACTTTACTCCCGCTCGGGAAGAATGGGTCTGCATCTAGTTATTTAGTAATCAGATAGTACCCTTATTCAAAAACGCGGTCTCGACAACCGTTTAATCGCCAATTACACGCTTGGCGAAGGAGAGCTGCTGCGATTTCACCTTATACGGTAAAAGAATCGGAAGATTTAAAAAAAACATTTTTTCAGGATTTTTAAGTTCGAAATATGATTTTATTTGTAGATCTATCATATAGAGTAGAATCAGCACAAAAAACAAGCCAAAACCGCAAAAAAAGGCATAAAAATGGAGAGCGACGCATATTAAGATTTATAATCACACACATAAGGAAGAAGATGAAGGTATATTCGTCATTTCATTTTCATTAAAGCGAAATTGTAATAAAAAGGGCAAAAGAGGCTTGCTCGCGGATCGAACTTTGGCTCAAAGGGTAACAAGTGCAACGTCTACCATTGTACTAGGCTATTATCTCTATATTTTTTTCGGATTAAAAAATATAACTAGATATAAACATATGCCATGTACGGGATAAAATGATTATTAAATAAATTTAATATAGTTTTAGTTACAAATTTTATTTGTAATTATGATGAAATTATTTTTTAGGATCCGAGAACCGCTTATGTATATCAACACAAATTATAATTCTTATTTTGTTTTTCGATTTTGTGATTGTGTTTGTATAGGAACACGCTTGATCTGTGAAATACTTGAAAAGAATGAGTCCATACCTCTCTGCTGTGGTACTATTTAGGCTAAACCCGCGGATCGTAGGTCCGCTTGACACCTCTACATATGCCTAAAATTGTTTATAACCCATGTGTTTTGACCTATTATATCTAGAAGTATAATTTAACCTAAAATATATCATCCCGTATTGTTAGGTTTAATTTGGTTAGGTTTAAGATTTTGTTTTGGAAACAAATTGAGTTAAAACTAGTAAATAAATATATTTAGTGATTGTGAATTTCATATTTAACTAAATATTCCATTTTTGATATTTTTGGATGTTTAATTGATTAGCATATTCCATATTCGTGATAAGACTTGAAACTAAAAGATTGAGCAAATAAAATTTCAAAATATCATTCCTATAGTTTTGAATATTTGTTTCTAAATTGGTTACTCTCATATTATCAAATCTATATGGTATATCTATATCTTTTGTTAGGATTTAGTTAAAAATTAAGTGTGTAACTATATGTTTATGTGTTTATAATTTTTTTTAGCATATAACCATATAAAGCGATAAATTAAATTAAATTAATATATTCATATATAAGGGATTGAAACATGAACGCCATAGTAATATCATAAGTATTTCTGATATATTATATGCTTACAATATATATGATAAACATAATTATTTAAACATGTTCATTTATATAATTCTGGTCAAATTATGTTAAAATGAATTAAATAGTTTACGTGAAAGCCATATAAAAATATTTTATTTGAATCCATGGTAAAAATTCAGAAATGAACATTATAAATGAATTGATTAATTATTACTTATTTATATTATTTATTTCGTTAATAACATCACCATACTTTTGACAACTATTTTCTAAAGTGGATTAAAATATTTAAAACCATAATAACATTGAATATGCAGATATTTTGTTAGGATTTTTTAATTAATAAATCAAATTAACTTAGCACTAAATTCAAATTTCAATGCTAATGTAAATAGATCCAACAAATATTTTATTTTAAATAAAAATTAATGATTTTTAAAAGATATTGAAATGATTAATTATAATAAGGATTTTTACTTAAAATAAACTACTTACAACATATTTCCCTTTATACGAAATATGTAAATATAAATATCATCAAATTTAAAATATGTTATAATAGTGTTTTAATTAATATAAGAAAAAACAAAAATAAAAGTAGTTTATTTGAAATAATAATTATATGAAGCCGTATTCGAATTTTATTATGTTAGGGATATGGTTTTGTATTATTGATGGTTAGATGCTAATAAACAAAAACTGATTAGATCCTAATGACAGTATATGTAATTATTAGTAAAGTTTAGGAGTTTAACAATAGTTTGTATGAGTGCGACATGTCAGCATTATATTTTCGTTAATTATACATGTGGGTAAGGTTATTTTTAAAGTGTTTCTTTATCAGTATATAAATATAAATATAAATAAAAAAAACTCTAAAACTATTCTTCGGTTAATTCTAATGTAATCTTGGTTTAATTGATTCAGCGCTAGACACCCTCCCTCACTGTATTTTTTAACCAGGGATAGTACAATGATTTACCTTAGGAGGAGTCACATGCATAATAACTAATAAATTATGAATTCCTTAATGGGAGGAACGTGACAATATAGGAATTGCCGCACGACGCCAAGAAAACGTTTATTTCTTGGATATTTAAATCATTTCGAAATAATACTTTTTGGTAAAATGGCATGATTTTTTCAATAAATAATTTATTGTTTTCCGATCTGATGTACTACTATATAGTCACACGGTGTCAAGGGTCAACGACATCTTCGATCAACACATTTTACTAGGAATGATATTTAAGATCAGATTCACACGTCTGATCTCTATTAATACCTTCATTTCGAGATATATGATCACATGAATCACGTGTGTACTCTAAGCACGGTGTCAATTCAGTCCTTTAACCATTATTTATATTTTCCTTGTCATTTTCCAATCAATACTCTTTCGAAAACATCACGTAGTCAACATCACCTTTATAAAAAAAAAAAAAGACATCACCTTTATCGTCATTAAAAAAAAATGTCATCGTCATGAATAAGTTTTAAACTAATCAATTGTCGTTTGAAGAAAAAAAAAAATCAATTGTCCTTTGCAAATGAAAATGGCATTATTTAAAGCAAATGCATTTGTAACCATTCATATATATTTGAAAAGCTTTGAAACTTGAGAGGGTTAAGTAATTTTAATCATTTAAGAAAATATTGGTGGATCTAATTTTAAAAAATAGAGAAAAAATGGAAAAAAATATAAACTTCAATTAATTTGAAAGACTTTTATTTCCTTTTTAATTTATTTATTTAAGTATTTGTTAATGGTAAATTATGTAATTAAGTACAAAAGAAAGGTTATATTTAAAAAAGATTCCCTTTTATTATATAGGAGATATATTTTTTTAGTAAACATCCTAAGAAAATTATTTATTTAAATGAAATGTCAGAACTTCTAACTCCTTAGGCTCTTAGCTCTTTTTATAAAAAAAAAAAATAATTGATAGTATCAGATTTCTACATACCATAATTATATTTAAAAAGCAACAGTTTCTTACCAATTCTATTAAATATATTTTACAATATATGTGTACTATTATTTTCATAATAAGTGTACTTACAAAGATTTTTATGTTGTCAACTACCTACATAGATTAAAAAGGAGAAATTTAACCTTTAAAAATTTTGAAAAACAAAATACTATTTTTGGATATATATATATATATATATATATATATATATATATATAAGTAGGATTTACGAATATTTAATAATCCATATTTAGATTTAATTTTAAAAAATCGTAACAATATTATAAAAATAAAAACCAATAAATCGAATTTGAGTGGATATTTATTTGAAAGTATAAACACTGATTTTAATTTAATTTTTATGGGCTTAATAGAATATCCTAATAAAGATTTTTTTATTATTAGTTGTAAATTAAAATTTTGAATTAGATATTTTGCTTTTGGTAAAATTTTATTAGTGATTTTATTAGAAGAAATTAGTTTAATTTTTTAATTACTTCAGTTTACTTTTAAAAAAATTCTCATTCAAAATAAATATTGATTGTTTAGTTATAGGAAATAATAATAAAAATGATTTTAACTAAATATGGAATGTAATAACAATTTGATAAAACTCTAAATATTTGAAAATTTAATATTGCAAATATATAAGATATGAGATCTCGTTCATAGAAAGATTTCACTAAATCCTACGAATATATGAATATTTGATAAGTTTGTTATGGTTAATTATAAATATGCTGATATTTTTCCATATTTTCAACGATTAAGGTTTACTTATAAAACCCGATTAATAATTCTGGATATTCCTATACCCGCGTTTATATCCGATTTTCTAAGTAAATAGAAGTACATTTATACCCTTAATGAGAGATTAATTTTTGTTCATAAGAGCAATGACATTTGTTGTAATTTTTTACAAAAAGATGTTCAATAACTTTGTGGTACTTGAGCCTTAATAATAGTTGATGTGTAAGATTATTAAGTATAAGAGTTTAATAAAATGGATCTCAATAGTTTCCTAAGGAATACTAGCATCTAAAAGTGGATATTACCTGAACGCTTGATTCAATCCAATCCAACCCAAAGAAATCCACATTAGTTTGGACACGAATTTCTACAAATATATAAATTTAGGTTATAATATATTAATTTGAATTTGGGTTATATTGATCTATCTTTAGATAACTTAAAACAACAAATAAAACCCAAACTGTTTTGTATACATTATTATATATAAATATAATCTAAAATAAACTTAGTAATTTACTAGTAAGTTTACAGATATTTGTAACATTACATAATTTTTGTTAAATGTTGAATCTTTCGTTTAATTTTAATTTAGAATATCAAAGGCAATGTTTTGTTTTATTTATGGATTTTATAAGTGATCTTATTTAATGAAATTTTTAAGTTAAGAATTCATTGTAGGTGTTGTTCTCATTTTTAAAAGAACTTACTAACTGAAAAATCTATGTAAAATATTTTCCAAATAGAATTAATTTAAACATAAAAGTATCTTTAGTCAAGTAGTTAAAGTTCTACCTCTCCGACCTTTCTCAACGGAGTTCAACTCTAATAAATCGCGATACACCGCATAGTAGAGATTGAATTATGAGTCGGATTTAGTCGATCCAAATGATGTAAAAAAATAGAATTAATTGAAATATAATCAAATATTTATATATGTATTTATATCTGTATTTTGAATATAATCAAATATAATATGTATTTATATCATGTACTTAGTGGTTGTTGAATCAATTGTTAAGTCGATTAATTAGACCAAATATACCAAAATCAAGACAATTTGTGATTATGAAATATCACTAAGCAACTTGCGATTATATTACACGGAGTTATATGTATGTGTGATAATGGATTTATGGTCTCTAATAATATCTAACCAAAAGTCAAAGAGATGTGATTTTCCACACAAAGTCAATAAATTATATAAAAATAAATGAAAAAATGGTGGGTATCTATAATCTCATAGGGTAAATTCGAATAAGATTCTATTTTTTTGGGTACCAGTCCATTTTAAACCTATATTTTTTTGATACAAAAAGCAAGTCCGCAGATTTAATATTAAGCATGAGTTTCGGGTACTCAATGGATTTTAACCCATTCTTAACATCTTTACATACAAGCAATCAATATCTTTGTTCTCTTTTAGTTAGGATGATATCTTGGTTTTTTACAAAACTTATAATGCTCCAAATTATCATCATTTTCCAAAAAAATCATATAATTATCTACGCATACAAATATCTTACTATACAATAAACCAACATTTTGTATCAATTTTTATGTCACGTAATATGAACCAGCTATTGATAATCATACACAAATGCTCTAGAAAAATTGCGAAGTCTTGCTAAAAAATCAGAGTTGGAGATAATATATATGTGACGGTTTTACCATTGACACCATACTTTAAAACAACGAATAAGTGACGACTTTAAAATATGTTAACATGTTTGTAACGGAATTTTGATAAATCACAGTTAAATCGTAAAAGTTTGTTCTACAAACCTCACGAGTCGTTTTTCATGTTTTCTCACCAAAATTTTATAAAATGTTTTAAGCCATACTACTATTTTGTCATAAATTATATCACAATTCTGCTGCACAAAAACCATGATATTGTGATCTTTTTTTTTTTTTTTCGGGTTGAATTGTGATTGTGACAAAATTCAATTGGTTGCAAATCCGTTGCAAATCATCGTTATATCATGACATTATCGTTCGACGTTTTCTTTTCGTCACAATTATTTTTTTTAAAAAAGTTTTCTTGTAGCTATCCCAATTTGGCTCAGTTTTAAAGTCAACAAATTTCGACAAAATTAAAGATATTAAATTTACAAAAATATATCAAATATATGGTTTAATAAATATCTTAAATTAATAATTTTATAAATTTACACAAACATAAATAAGACAATTTACTTATTTTTTCCTCGACAAATACACTTTATTTGCTGATTAACAAGACATAATCTATGTACCCGAAACAATTATGTATGCGATCAAAATGCTTACAAATGGAAAAAGACATGTATACTATATATGGGACTTTTGGGAAAGCAAATTCACCCTAACAAGATTTATAAACTACTACACACTTTGGGAAATTAGGCCTTATGTCTCCTCTGTCAGTTATGCAACAAAGGCCAGCCATCATACATACCAAGTTTAAAGAGTTTGCTAAAAAAAAAGAAAAATGATTGTCAAGTACACGAAATATATCTCATCACATAGTCACACATTTAGACTAAATTAATGTATCAATACATACACGAAGATTTGAATCTGCATGGTGACATGCACAAACAAACATAAGGTAAGTGACTAACACCATAAATATCATTTTATTGTCTCTTGATTTGATCTGATATTTCTGGTGAACACTGTGTTATTCGTCACGCATGTACTTTTCTACCTCATCGTTACTTCTTTTTTGTTTTATGTCTACTCGATGGCCAAACATTTGGGTGACAAACCATTGAATTCGTTGAAGTAATTTATCGATTACTTAATATTTTTTATATAAAATATATAATAGTCATAACAATATTAATTTATAGAGATTATATTGTAAATATATTTTTGGATAAAACTTTATAAGTATTAATGTTTATTATTTTACATATGAGATATTTAATATCTTCTAATTTAAATATTTAATTTATACTTTTTCTGATTAAGAAACAAAATTTCTTAAAATCAATAACGTAAGAACATGCGAGTTACTTTTTATTAGTTACTCTTTTTCTATCAATAACATGCAGTTTATGAGTTTGAATTCGATGATTAGACCACTTCCAATAAGGGTTCTAATGGAGGTTTTAATAGGGGTTCTTAGAAAAATTGTTTAAAAAATAATTCAAAAATAAGAAAAGGTAAGAACCGGTTCCAATTAGAGAGTTTTTAGAATGGGTAAGAACTCCATATGTGTCAATATTGTATTGGTTTAATTTTTTACAGAAAAAGAAAAATAAAACGATCCGTCTTCCTCTCTACCCTCCTCGATTTTTTTTCTGTCTCTCTATCTCTCTTGCTCGAGACGGCGATGACGAAAAATCAGGCAGCGAAGTGAGATCAAAGATGAAAGGAGGAACAACGAACTGGATGATGTCAGTACGGAGGAGCGGGTACAAGGCGGTGGTTGATGGAGTTGGGAGTCGGTGGCTAAGAGAGGACGACATGGCTAAGATCCGCAAAGCTAAGAGAAAGGAGAGCTTCCTTAAGAAACGGCGCGAGGCTCTTCCTCATTCTTCCTCTGCCGTTTCTCTTGACCAGAAGGTCCGATTGCTTTGATTCTCCATCTGATCGATTTTGGTGTCTCTATTTTTTTTGGTATATTGCATGTTTTGATATATGATTATATAATGCCGCTAGTATAATCAGGATTCGGTTCCCTGCTCTGGAAAATCAAGACTTGACATATTTAGTTTTCATCTGAAGCTTTCTTTTGATTATATAGTGTTGCAATTTCGAAAGGTTTTTGTAATGGATTCTTCTCACTTTTCTTATTTCAGCCCTAATGTGTGTTTCTTATGCTCAGGTTCCTAATTCGTCTCAAGGGGCCAGAGTCTTACCTTCATCTCTCGCCCCTACTAAACCCAACACTGGTCAGTTGATTTTTTCAATTAGCAATTGTCTGTTATGTTTTTTGTGCTTACTCATTTTGTGTATTATCATCTGGTTTTATTGGAGATAAACGTTTAGTGTAAAGGTTCTACCTTTTTGATGGTTACCATTTGGTTTAAATATGGTGATGTCTCTCGACTCAGTGGAGATATTCATGTTAATGGTTCCTTCTCGTTGTTCACTCCTATCAGGTTTGATGATCTTGTCCCTAGTTTTATTGCCGGTGGACTGGTTACAATGAGTTACTGAATTGTCTGAAAATCATATGCAGTTTGGCCAATAAATTTGATGTTTAGGTAGGAGTAACTAAGCCATGAATGCTTAGTCTTTTTGCGATTTGATGTTTGTTAGCTGCATAGAATCTGACCGCTTTTAATTCTCCCTGCAAGTTGGTGTTAGTGTAATTTGTGATCAATGCTTGGTTGTGTTAGTGTATTATGTGATCAATGCTATCAATGCTTGGTTGTTTTAGTTTTAGGTCAAGTCATTGATTGCTAAACTTTAACTTCACTAACAACAACTTTAACCCGAAACTTTAAATACACTCACACTATTTTGTAGTGTCACACTTAACCCCGAAACTTTAACAACTAAACTACACAAAAAACATGTTATATATGATAGTCTTTAGTAAGAGTTTAACTCTCTTTTTTAACTCCCACCAGAAACTTATAGTTTTTTAAACCTCTTTTTAACTCTCCTTCTAAACTTCTAGTTTAGGTTATGGATTCATATAGTGAATCTTCTAGCTTTTTAAACTTCTTAAACAATCAACAACCAAACAGTCAACCCCAAATCAATACCTGAGTTTTTCACCAAGTATAGAACTTGGATCATCGGAGGTCCCTGTATTTAGTACACAATTGAGTGATGATCGCAACCTAGATTCACACAGTTGATGACCGTAAAGAAAGAAGGAAATGGTCACTAACAGAAGATGTGGTGCTCATCAGTGCTTGGTTGAACACCTCCAATGATCTGGTTGTTGGGAATGAGCAAAAAGCAGATACGTTTTGGAAACGCATAGCAGCCTATTTTGGATCAAGTCCAAAGCTTGCTGGTCTGAAAAAAAGAGAGTCAAGTTACTGTAAGCAAAGGTGGGGGAAAATTAATGAGGGTGTATGTAAGTTTGTAAGCTGCTATGATGCTGCAACAAAAGAGAAATCTAGTGGGCAGAATGAGAATGATGTTATGAAAATGGCTCACAATATATACTTCAATGATTACAAGGTCAAGTTCACCCTTGAGCATGCATGGAGGAAGCTTCGCCATGATCAGAAATGGTGTGGATCTTATTCTACTAAAGATATTGGAAGGTCAAAAAGAAGAAAGTGTGATATCGAATCCGCACAGTCATCAACCTATTTGCCAGGAGAGGATGAAGCAATGGCTCGGCCTCTTGGTGTTAAGGCAGCAAAGGCCAAAGCTAAGAGGTCTGTGAGCAAGCCAACCACTGTGGAAGAAGGCCAGTTGCTTTCGGAGTTTAAGAGAATGTGAGAGATAAAGCAAAAGGACATGACTTTGAAGGAGAAGCTTAGCAAACATAAATTTCTTGACAGTCTACTTGCAAAAACAGAGTCACTTAGTGAACTAGAAATTGCTTTAAAGAATAAGCTAATTAATGACATATTGGCAAGTTAGTGAGAGTTTGAGTTTGAGCCAATGTTATTGTGTTTTGTTTCTAATCGATTGTAAGTTTATATGTATCAATGAGTGATATGCATGTATATCAACACGTTTAGCCCTTATTCGTGATTTAGTAAGCGTTTTAGTATCATTTGATACTATTTTGAGTTTTATAGTGGTTTAGGAGTTTTGGATTGTATATTGCACATTCTACTCTAGTTTGTGTTTATATTTCAGGATTTTTGGAGTCACGGAGAAGCACGAGTAAAAGCGAAGAACTTCGAACCAAAAAGTTACGAAAAGACTCAGGATCGGTCTATAACCGATCCTACCAACCGATCAGGAAGTGCTCGATCGATCAACAATCGATCAGAGAAACCGAGCGACAAATAAGATGAATGGCTTACTAAAAGTTCAACGATCGGTCAACAACCGATCGAATCAACCGATCGAGGTGACCGATCACCGACAGCGGTCTTGAAATAATGAAGAGGCAAGAAGACAAGAAGAATACAATGACATGTGAAGAAAAAAAAGACAAGAAGAAGACAACATCATGTGACTTGTAAACGTTGAACCAGTCTCAAACTTTTTTTCACAAACGTTTAAATTTTTTTTTCACAAACTTGTAAACGTTGAAATCAAGAAGTACAATAACACATTCTTCACAAACTTTTTTTCCTCTACTCCTCAAAAATGGCATCTTTTCCCATATTAATTTCGAGGATACAATGGATGAAAACTTCGATCAAGTTTTCGATCAAGCATTCGATAATCTTTTCATTCATCATGGTGAGTGTCAAGAAGCAGCCAAGTCAAAGAAAAAACGAGCCTACATTGAAAGACAACGTGAACAAGGACACATTAGCTTGTGGAACGATTATTTTAGTGAAGATGCAACATACCCTCCTCACTTATTTTGCCACCATTTTAGAATGAACAAGCCCTTATTCATGCGTATTGTTGATCGACTCTCCATTGAAGTTCCATTCTTTCAACAAAGAAGAGATGTTGTCGGAAGGTTCGGTCTCTTTGCAATACAAAAGTCTACAGCAGCAATTCGTATGATGGCATATGGTTGTGCAGGTGATGCGGTTGACGAATACCTCCGGCTTGGTGAGAGCACTGCGATTTCATGTTTGGAATATTTTGTTGAAGGAATCATAAATTTATTTGGAGATGAGTACCTAAGGAGACCCACACCAGAAGATATTCAACGACTACTCGATATTGGAGAGATACGCAGATTTCCCGGGATGATATGAAGCATTGATAGTATGCATTGGGAGTGGAAGAATTGTCCGACCGCATGGAAAGGTCAATATACACGTGGATCTGGAAAGCCAACAATCATTTTAAAGGTTGTAGCTTCACAAGATCTCTGGATATGGCACGCGTTTTTTGGACCTCCAGGTAGATTAAACGATATCAATATTCTTGATCGCTCACCAGTTTTTGATGTTATATTACAAGGTCGAACTCCAAAAGTGAATTACTTTGTCAACGGACACGAGTATCATTTGGCAAACTATCTCACGGATGGTATTTATCCAAAATGAGCTACTTTTATCTAATCTATTCCAATTCCACAAAGTCCGAAAGCATCCTTATTTGCTACATATCAAGAAGCTGTACGTAAAGATGTCGAGCGTGCTTTTGGAGTCTTGCAAGTTCGATTTGCCATAGTAAAAAACCCAGCTCCTATTTGGGACAAGGTAAAAATTGAAAAGATAATGAGAGCGTGTATCATACTGCAGTATATGATAGTAGAAGACGAACGAGATGTATACACTCAATTTGATGTTTCAGAATTCGCACAAGCAGAATCAAACAGAAGTTCACAAGTGGATTTCACATATTCTACAGATATTTCTCAAATCTTGGCAATATGATGAGCATTCGAAATCGAGTTCGTGATCGAACAATACATCAACAATTGAAAGCTGATTTGGTTGAGAATATATGGCAAAAGTTTGGCACAAGTCAAGATTACAACTAATCGTTTTTCCCGTTTCTGATTTGTATTTCTATTTTTAATATGCTTTTGTGTCATGTTTATTTAAAATTTTATGAAATACAATAATTTTTAAGTTTTATAAAATATAAAATGTTTAAAAAGTTAAACAAAATAAATTTTACTTAAAATATTATAATTTTAAAAATAATATTTTTTTATTCTTAAGAACTTCAAGTAGAATTCTACCATTGGAGCCGTACAATTTTAACTATTCTTAAATGGTTTCTTAACTTAAAAATCTTCCAAATTTATAATTAAACTATTCTTAAGAATCCATAAAGAGTTCTTAGTATTGAAGATGTTCTTACACAATAACAACACTACGAACCACTATGTTACTTTTCATGGTTTAAAAAATAATAATTTGTGTAGTTAATCTCCGTTTTATTTTAATTGTTTTTTAAATTTTTTCACACATATTAGAAAAATTATTAAAATTTATATTATGCCTTTTATTAATATGCTATATAATTTTATCTCTATTATTGTTATATTAAAGTAATAGAACTAAAATTGGAACTTTATTTAAATTTCTATTGAAAATTTAAAACGATTTTTAGATTGTAAGAAAAAAATATTTAAGACGACACTTACTCTAAAATGGAGAAAGTATAAAATTGAACGAACAATTACAGTGTCAGAAAAGGAACGAACATAGTGAAATTTTTGATTATTAAGTTGTCGAAAGTAATTATTGCTCTTTTTGTAGTTTTTAGTAGTAAAAAAACTTATAATTTTTGTAGTTTTATAAATACGAAAAAGACCCAATAATGTTTCAAATGCTGAAGATGGGTCCTACTAAAACTCACTGATGACCTCACAACACTTAATTTATGTTTGTTTATGTAAAAGACACTGTAAAGCCATATTTTTCAAGTTTTATAAGGTGTAGTTTTTTTTGGCACAAAACAAAAATAGCCATAAACATTATGTTACATGAAACCGCAGTAAATAAAATTATTTCTGAATAAAATATATATATATATATATAATATATATTTCTGAACAAAGTATCTATATATATATATTTCTGAACCAACTCATAACGCTTGATCTCTTAGTTATACAAGAACAACTGGATTTAAATAATACAAATATTTTGACACTTTAAGAGGCAGAAAACAGTCTCACATGATTCACGAGGATAAGAAGATGATTCCAGAGAAAAGTTATTTGATTTAACCAAAAAAGCTTAATCGGATATATATATATATATATATATATATATATATATATATTTATTTTTAATCGGATTTGAACAAAGGATTGGTTGCACGATCAGCCGTAAACGGAAAATTGGAGGATTGATTTGAAATCGCCATAAGTAAAGGTGAGGAAAGAAGACAATAGGTTGAGTTAATAAAAGTGTTGTTTCAACTCACAATATTTATAGAGGTGTCAAGCAATCAAATATAGTGAGTCAAACATTTAATGGGATTGAAGCATGATATACACTAAATCCGCTTTGTCTTTCGAATTGGACAGTTTCAACACTCGAAAATGTATTAATTGCTTACGTGCATAAAGTGATTAATACAATTTAGGGATCTATAACTCTAGGGCAACGCAGTCGTTTGCAAGTCATAATGGCCGGATCGGCTCACCGGCCAAAAAATTACTAGAAAGCCCACGAGCAAATAAACCGATCAGTTCGGATGACGGAACCGGCTTACGATTCGCAAATATTCAAACATTAAAACGATGCATCAATTCAGAAGTCGAGTTCAATCCTCGCATAAAATTATCGAGGTTAACTGGATAGAGTTTTTTTTTTTTAAATGGTAAGGGCTTGATAAACCCATTTTCTCTTGAAAACAACTTGAACAAGAGTTTCGAACAAGTCAGACTTTGCAAACCCGACCCATTTGTTCAAGATTTTGGTTCGGTTGGGTTCGGACACAGTTATTTTGGTTTTGGCAATTCGGATAATTCGGTTCAACAGTTTTTGGCCAAAACTGTTTTGAAAATTGGACTTGCACAAAAATGGGCTTTTGACACAAAAAAAAAAAGAAAAAAAAATATGAGTTTTTGTCTTGAGAGAAGGAGAGCAGTCCGACGAATGAAAGAATCGGCGATGAGATCTCAAAGGCGAAGCTCGCGTTATTGAATAAGAAGAAGAAGTCATTGGCGGCTAATAGAAAAATTAGATTAGAGTTTTTTTTTTTCGGTTAACTGTTCAGTTCGCCTGAACTAAACCGAAATTTATGTTAACCGAATCTAAATTAAAATTTTACCAATCAATTTTTACACAATAAACAGAAATCGAACCGATTTATCCAAATTTTAGTTTGGTTCGGTTCGGACTAATCAGTTTGGTTCATAATCCCATGCCTAGGTCTAATGGTCCACAAAGAAACACATTTATTAAGAATGGTGAAATGCAATTATATCACCATTTATTAGTCACAGCTAATTATTTATTTAATTTGTCCAGCCAGATTCAACGGGAGCCTCATATTATTGCATATTATTTTCCATGTGTAAGTATGAAATCCAATCTACGTCATGGAGGATCTGATTTTTTTTTTTGTTAATTTAATGGAGGATCTGATTTGTTGTTTTCTTTTAACATAGTAGAATATCTATCTTTTTTAACTAAAACCTGTGTAAAAACTATTTATAAATATGTAGCGATTAAATGTTGAATTTCAGTAGATCATAGCACTAAAAAACTAATTGAAAAACTAATTTGAGTAGCCACATTCCACATCAATGTCTCAGATACAACTTTAAAATCTATAAAGCACAGAAGGAACAAATTCACATTATGCGTATGACATCAGACAAACTTTAAAATCTATGATGAATAATATTGCACAAACAACTACAATTTTTTTTTATTAAAAAAAAAAAATTACAATTTTATTATATTTATTTTTCAGTTATCCATATTTCAAAAATGCCTTATCTACATTATTTCATCTAATTCGCCCACGTGATCGGCTGTTCTATTCTTGCCTTAGTCAACAAACTCACAAATCTATATCTCTAGCAAGATGGATACATTTATGGTACGAAACATGATTTAATCTTTTAATCTATGATGTTAGTTTTCCAAGGTCAGATCTCATCGCATCGGTATAGATACTCAAACCCCCACCATTAATTCCCACATATATTAAAAAAATATGAATGCAAATTGATAAAACAATTATAAATTCTTTTTTAATCCACATGCCAATTTTCAAGCCGATATTATATACTGCAAAATAATTACTAAAAACGAAATCATAAAGATCCACTATAAAGAGTTCTCTCGTCCACATTCACATAGCAAAACAAAATCATATTTACTCCAAAACAAAAGAAGATTTTAAAATATATTACCACTAAAACTTCTCCTGAAGCTCTTTTTTTTTGCTTTCGTTTCTTGTCTAGTTTTTTATTTTCAACATTAGCTCTCTGTTTTATTGTGTTCTAAAAAAAGAAAGAAAAAAGGTTTTTGTGATTCCACATAGTGACAAAGAAATGGAAGATTCAAGCTTTATGGATTTGATGATCGACACAGACGAGTATCTGATCGATGGCTGGGAATCAGATTTCCCGATATGCGGCGAAACTAACACCAACCCCGGTTCTGAGTCCGGGTTTGAGTTGGTACCAGAGAGATCCGCAAAGCAAATGGAAACCAACAACAACAACATGAATTCAACATCTTCTTCTCCGTCGTCTTCTTCTTCTTCTTCGGGTTCGCGCACGTCGCAGGTGATCTCATTCGGATCTCCAGACACGAAGACCAACCCGGTCGAGACATCATTGAACTTCTCCAACCAAGTAAGCATAGATCAGAAAGTTGGGTCCAAAAGAAAAGATTGTGTTAATAATGGAGGAAGAAGAGAACCACATCTATTGAAAGAACATGTTTTGGCTGAACGAAAACGTCGACAAAAGCTCAACGAGCGTTTGATTGCTCTCTCTGCTCTTCTTCCTGGCCTCAAAAAGGTCAACATCTATAAACCATCTCTTTCTTAATACACTTTAATTATTTGCATTTAAAATTATATTTATTATATATATTCTTTTACAAATAACCCACCAAAACCGTAAATATTTAAAATACTCATTTTTTTTTAAACGTAAATGTAAACGCCAACCTCAACAAACATAAGAATAATGTTTTTTATTTTCGTTCGAAGTTTTTGTTTACATTTTGCAAATATAATATATGAAAATCTGAAAATGTTTTTTTTTTTTTTTTTAAATGTCCGGATGTGACACAATGTTGAGTAAATATGATATTAAACCATTTTTGGTGTGTAGACGGACAAGGCAACCGTTCTTGAAGACGCGATCAAGCATTTGAAACAACTTCAAGAACGGGTAAAGAAGCTTGAGGAAGAGCGAGTCGGAACCAAGAAAATGGATCAATCGGTTATATTGGTGAAGAGATCTCAAGTGTATTTAGACGATGATTCTTCATCTTATTCTTCTGCTTGCTCTGCTGCGTCTCCTCTGTCTTCTTCTTCGGACGAAGTTTCAATCTTGAAACAGACGATGCCTATGATCGAAGCGCGTGTTTCAGACAGAGATTTGCTGATTAGGGTTCACTGTGAGAAGAACAAAGGTTGTCTGATTAAGATCTTAAGTTCCTTGGAGAAGTTTCGTCTTGAAGTAGTCAATAGCTTCAGTTTACCTTTTGGAAATTCAACTCTCGTTATCACCATTCTCTCTAAGGTATCTATCAAATCTTATAGTATTTTAATTTTATCATATCGATTTATGTATACAAAACAAGTAAAATGTTCTTTTTTTCCTACATATGCAGATGGACAACAAGTTTTCTCGACCTGTTGAAGAAGTGGTGAAGAACATAAGACTTGCGTTAGCTGAATAATATTTTTGAAAAACGTTTATGTGAATTTCGCAGTGGTTAAACGTGTAGATTTGGTCGTCAATTTTGACCAGATCACTCGGTTTAATTGAATAATGAGTAGTTGGATAATAAAACCAGAGATATGCACGAAATATGGGATTTTGTCGTTTGTTGAGTGCAAAAGCTGGATTGGTGTGTGTACCTAATTATGGCTGTATCATTGGTTTGATATATATGTCTTTCTCCCCAATATAATTGGGTTTGTTTTAATAAATGAAGACCCTTAAAGTTTGTTTAATTGGCTTCTGGTTAATTACTTTTTGATTATAATTAATCTGTAAATCTTCAACTGGGGAACGAGAAATCTATGCTTTAATAAGTTCTTTGTTGTAAAAATTTTAAGCTCACGTTGACCTATCTGGATTTTTATTTGCTTGTATTTTGAAAAAAAATTGTTAATATAGTTTCAAATTTGCTTATTGACCCCAATAAAAAATGTTCAAGATTTATATTATAAATTGTGATCTATGATTTTCTCCCATTACCTTTTTAGTTGGTCGATCAAATGCCTTATTTTTAATGGTGTAAGTATTACTTTTAAATTTTTTCATCCTAAATCCTCCACTTCATTTTATAATGAAAAATTGAATCATTGCTTATTTTCAACATTAATCACATATTAATTTTAATCTTATTATTTTATTTTTATACTAATCTTCTATATCAAATTTTTTATGTATATTATTTGAAGTTTTTTAATTCTAAATATATATAAACAAGATTATTTTTGTATAAAATTAATATTTTTTTGTCATATGTACATCATCATTACAAATATTTGATCTAAACCTATTAATGATGAATTTCAACTACCTTCAACATATGCCGTTATGATGAACAACTCCCACGAACAACGATTATATAATTCAGCTCTCATCGTAACACTCGAATCCACGATTAACAGTTCTACATGTACGATGTACAAGCTATCCACGCATGATGCAATCTCGAAAATACGGTTCACATCCATGGCTCATCAACAAATGCCTCAATGCAAATCAAACCCAAAATTCAAAGGAGTTTATAGAAGACAAATCAATTCATGGATATATCAAAAAAAAAAGTGTCTAAATACAAAGAACCAATCTCCATTAATGACGATTGATACAATTTCCCAAAATTAATTCTTGATTGATTTATGTAATAAATTTGATTTTTTTTTGCATTTATGTTGATGATTTGCAATTTGAGCTTATATAAGCTCATTTCTCCATCAATTGTAACTATATATAGAATATTTGGAATATAAAAGAGAGAGTTTTAACTTTTTTTGTAAAGCTTAGGCTTTGTTTGTTCTTTTCTATTGTGTGTGATTCATTTAGAAAGCAAGTGGGATTTCTGTCTTTGTGTGCGATTCACGTAGACATTTATTTGTGTTCTTATCACAAAGTCATTCCGCAATTTTGTGTGACGAACTTCGATCCATCCATCCCCTTGAGTTCATAGAGAGTGTCGTATGGCCAGCTATAGATTCACCATCCATCACCCCTTGTAAGAACAAACATCTTTGTTTTTACATCAACGCAATACACGAAACCATGACAAACGGCTCTGTCTGTAACTTCTGGAACTTTCGATAAACTTTGCATAACCTACAAAAACTGTATTTTCTGAGAATCGAATTCCAAACGTAATGTATAATTTTTAATAAACTCATAGTCAATCACTAGACTAAGAGGACTTCCAAAAAAAATATTTTTCTGTTATTTTTAAATATTTAATATATTTTATTTGACAAAAATATATATATTCTATTTTGTATCAAATATAAATTGTGAACGCATTAAATTTTGAGATAATTTATTGTATCTTGTCAGTGGGCTAAAATTTCCATTAGACAATGATAGACAAAATATTTGTAAGACAAAGACATAAATTGACGAACAAGAATAATAAATGTCAGTTAAAGAAAAAAATGGGTGGAGAAATTGTTAATTATAAAATAGACACAACTGTGATCCCATTAAAAATAGACATATATAAGTATATAATTGAATGTCCGAACTTGAGAGTTGTCCTCCATCCCTTTGTACCAGGGAGTTTTCTAACGAGTTATGTGTTTTCTAATTTGGATTTTTTTTTATTTTGGAAATTACCTTTCAATCTAGAGAAAGATCATATTTTATAATTTTTTATGGATATTTTGATTTTTATGAAAATCAAAGAATAAGGTATTCAATCGGAGTTTCCGAACATCTTAAGTCACGTTAGAAACAAACAATTGGCATGTGAGACTTCTCAACGGAGTTCTGTGGGAGAGATAGAGGAAAGAGAAATACTGACAATATCTTCTCAATTAATTCGGGGTCAAACTGATGGTTCGTGTAAATTTAATGATCATTTTACATGTCTAAGTTGAATTTGTGTCCAAGGGGATGCACATGTGTTACTTTTAGGGATAAAATGTCATACGACAAGCATTTTACCTCTATACCCGAAGATGAAATCTTTAATATGGTCTATGAAAAATATTCTTTGATACAAGAAAATAGTGATATTGCAGTATTAAAAATTGTTGCTATCGTTGCAATATTAAAAATTATCAGATTTTTGAAACAAATTGTCTAGAGTTAGTCAATTATACAATATCATGAGAATTTGTTCACTTTCTCCAATCTTCTCGATCAGTTTGGTTTGCCTCGAGTTATTTTTTTTTTCTTCTCGATTTCAAGTATTTTTTGCTTTTATAATCTCCAAACCGATTGTCTAGTCAAGACTTTTAGATCTCTAATTTTTTAAAATTTTTTATGTAAACTCTTTTTCTTTTGAACCATCAATAAAAATAAATTTTTAATTGATATGTGGTTAGAAAAAAAATAAAAAATATATATATATATATATATATTAAAATTTTAAATAAATTTAATACTTATAAAATATATGTTTATTTAAAAAATAAAAATACAAATTGTGACCCCATTAAACATACCTTTAGAAATAGTGGTTAGCTCCGCCACTAGTTGTAGTTGTAGTGATAAATTTTGAGACAATTTATTGTGTCTTGTTAGTGGTCTTAAATTCCCGTTAGACAATAATAGGAAAAATATTTATAAGACATAGACATTAATTGACGACCTATAAATGTCATTTAAAGGAAAAATAATGGGTGAAAATTTGTTAATTATATTCAAAAATAACTGAAACTAGGTAACAATAACACGGATAAATTTAATGTTATTCAATTTTATTAATAAAATTTTTTATAGTAAATTTTTTTTTTTAAGGTTATTGAGAATTTTCATTATGGTTGAAGATTATATATTAGTTGTGTTTTGTTTCATAATATATTTTAAACTCATCTTAGAATTCTAATGAAATTATTTTTTAAATCACCAAATCTCTAAATTTGTCTGAGTGTGTAATTGTAGGTGAGAACTTTTATAAGTTTTTACTAAACATTATATAAATGTATAATACAATTAATATTTTTACAAATATACTTATATGTTGATGTCAAAAAAAATATTTATATGTAAGTTACATATATATATATATATAAAGGTGTATATAAATATGTACATATATATAAGTTTTTTACTAAAAATGTATATATGTAAGTTATTATTTTTTTTCTCCAAAGACAATTTTAATAAGCTTTGTAATTTATAAAAATAAAATGTTGATGGTTGTTAGATCCTAATTCAAATGATTTTAATTCAAATTTAATTTGAATTTTTAAAAAATCAAAGTATTGAATATATAGAATTTCGAATTAGTAAATATGGTAATAATTGAGAAATTTAAAAAATCAAATTTTAGTAACTCTAGATATTAGTTTAATTTAGGTGTGTTTGGTTAGTGGTTTAAAGATGATGAGGATAAAAAAAATATGTTTATGAGATAGTAGAACTAAAAAAAAATATTTAAAAAAAAACTGAGAATCATTGTATATATCTAGAGTTAAGTGTGATTGAGGTAGAGCAATTTCAAGATAGATGGCCTATTGAGAAGTAATTTTCAACACCGTGTGAATGATGATAAAACACAGAGAAATATTACGTGATGATTTGTAGGATTGGTATACAAGTTTTTGAAGCCTTCAGAAATATTATACCGGTCATTGGACATGAGTCGAACCCACGGGACGAGAGAAGAGGTGGGGGCCTACAGACGGTGGCGGTAGTGGTATCAGAGTCGAACCCAGAAAAATGTGGAGTCAAGTGGGTTCACACCATCAGAGATGATGACCTGATTCACAACAAAGATGGTTTGATATATTAGTGGGGGTGATTATAACATGCCTACGCATGGACGTTCGGGTATTCAAGTCGGTTTTGGTTCAGTTCTATTCGGTTTTGATTCTTTCGGTTCTAGAGTTTATGATCTATATAGGTACCAAAAAAAATTATGGGTTCTCTCTTGTGGTTGCTCCCTAACCTAAATCCTTTCCGAACCTATTCTGTCTTGAAAGTAAGAAGTTACTCAGATGACCGATATCCTTAATGACCTTGAACTGATCATCTTTTCCACGATGTAAACTTTTTGAAAACTTTTTATGGAAATAATTCCACTGTATATCATTCAAATGTTAAGTCCATAATTAGGAAAGGCAAACTTCATGTTATCTACTAAAACCAACATTTCATTTATCTATCATGATTACCGTACGGGAAGCTCTATTTAGCTCAAACGTATCCTTTGTTCCATCGTTCCACAGTTTTAACTTTAAACCTTCTGGTTTATAAATGTTTGAATATGAAAAAAAAAAAAAAAAAAAGACAATTGAGGAAACGTACCAAGAAGATGAGAAAAAATGTCGCAAGATTATTGCTCTGTTCTCACTTTTGTAACCCAATTACATATCAACCCATAAACGTTCCTCGTATCTAAGAACAGAGTGGTTCGACGGAACGATAAAACAATCAAAGATTTTACCTAGAGGAGATGAGTTTCTTGAACATTTAAGATCAGATCCCAGAAAATCCGCAAGAGCTTTTATTTCGAGACGTTGTTCTTATTCCAAAACTATCACTATTCCAAAACCATCACTTCAGTGTTTATTAACGATCAAAGTCTATTTATTTCTTCACAAAGGTAACACCTTTCTGAATACTTCCTGAAAGCTCCTTCTTTGCCTTCTCTAATCCCATCCTATCAATTAGCAAAAACAAAGGGTGGAAAAACGATATGAACATACGAACATGTCGAAGTAAATTCAAGAGATCAGGTCGATCAAGATTTCAACTTTTACCTCTCATATTCGTTCAATGGTCCAAGACCGTACACTTCGTCGATCCCACATCGTCCCAGACGCACCTTCGATGCGAAGAAGGGAAGCTCAGTCACCTGTATAAGGAATAAGACAAAGTTTATATGTTCATGTTTTAAGGCTTAAGAAATTTTATAGATATAATATTGTAAAGTTGATTTCAGAAGGACTGTACATGAGAAGCCACAAATGCGCACTCAACGATGTTTGCATCGCCGCGTAGACCCTTGAGGCAAGCATCTGCAAACTTCACTGCTGCATAGGCCTGTATTTTTTCATTCAATGTGTTGAGAGATTGATATATAAATCAAAATCCGGGCATTATCTGAAACTGCACATGGTACAATAAAGACCTACCATGGATAGTGTTGCAGAACCTGCCCCAGCTTTAGCCTGCAAATTAATTTGAAGGGTAAATGCACATTTTGATTCCAAGTTAATACAAATGAAGCCGAAAAAACTGTTTATACCTCGACAACTTCAGTGCCACCATTTTGGATGCGGTCTGTGAGATATTCAGTCTCTTTTTGAGTGAACGAGCAAGGGGGTTTCACCTGTAGCAGACATATGATGAGATTATATTATCTGCTTCGAAAAAAACAGAGAGATGAAATTCCAGGTGAATCATCTCAAACCTGAGAAAGCAGCGGTAAAATCGTAACTCCTGCGTGTCCTCCAACAACAGGAACATCAATTTCTCGGGGATCAAGGCTCATTACTTCCCCCTGTGAAATTACCATAAAGGCAAAGAAGCAGAAGAAGAAGATAGCTGAGCTCTAATCGATAACACACCATTCTAAGCCCCTGACCTTTACCCAAGTTATTATTTGATTCTTATAATGCTAGCGAAGATCAGAAAATCCCATCCCCAAAAATTAGTTATGAGTGCATACCACAAAAGTATTAGCTCTAACAACATCAAGCATAGTGACCCCCATGAGTTTCTTTGGATCAAAGGTGCCAGCTTTCTTAAAAACCTCAGCTGCGATTGGCACCGTGGAGTTCACCGGATTACTGATTATATTCACAACTGCTTTAGGACAACATTTGGCTATAGCTTCAGAGAGTGTCTTCACGATCCCAGCATTAATGTTGAATAGATCATCCCTCGTCATCCCAGGTTTCCTCGGAACACCAGCAGGTATAATCACTAAATCCATACCCATAAGTGCTTCCTCCAATTGCGGTTGCCCGAGAAATCCACGAACCTGAATCAAAAAGTTCCACAAAATATGATCTTGAGCTCGTTTCTCTCTGTTAAACCATCATCTAAGTACCAATATCGAATCATCGCGTCAAAAACTATAACTTTTCAAACTTAGAAGCTCAATTTGACTTAGCTCTTCAACTATTTGTATCAACAACATCTCTATCAAACCATCATAAGCCATAAAGGCCTAGACTTTGGAACTTACAATAGCACTAGTGTCCATGTGACTAATGTCTGCAGTAACACCAGGAGCATTAGCAACATCATAGAGATGAAGAACCGAAACCAAAGGATTCATCTTCATCAACATCGCAAGAGGCTGACCAATCCCTCCAGCTGCTCCAAGTATCGCAACTTTGAATCCGGGTGATCCGCCTTTTGCACGACAACCCACCCGATTCAAACCCGACCCGTCAACCATCTAAACACAAATCATCGAAATCAGATCAAACGAAAAAAGCCAAATTTTGATCACCAAATTGGTTTAGAATCAGAGAATTCAAAGAAATTTGAACCTGATCATCAAGATTAGGAGGATTGAGATGAGCAGAAATTCTCGCGATACGTTGGTTTGGATCCATAGCTGCTTCAAATTGAGGTATGATTATGCGATCACGGAGACGAATCGTTAAAAGGAGATTGATGAAGATGAAGATGAAGATGAAGATGATGGGAAAAAACGGAGATTTATATAATAGAGAGAGTGATGTTTATATAATAGAGAGAGTGATGGGAGAGAGTGATAGATTGATGAAGATGACGTCAAAATGGATCCATGTATTGGGAAGCGTGGCGAGAACAGAGCTTATCTATCCTTCTCCTTGATACAACATTTCCTATTTTAGGAAGACGGTACGAAAATTCCGGTACACTGTCCGGTACAATTCAAGTCTTTAAATCAATTCCAATCAATTTTGCAAATCTTTGACTGCTTTGTCGATTTGTTGTGTTATAGGTTGCCGCATTTTCGGTGTTTTCTCGGTTTTACTACACGAACGTTTTGTTTTTATTAAAAACATTATAAACAAGTTTAATCTTTATAAAACTATACTTTTTTTTTTATCTAAATATCTATGTCTCCAATTGAACCGATTAATAAACTGGTAACCATTTAATCTGGTTTGATTTAATTTGAATTTAACCAAATTTAATATAATTTTGACTCGATTCTTGTTTTTTAATCTGATTTTGACTAAAACTAATTATTTTTCTAAAAAAAATGGAAAAAGTCACTAAACTCAATGTCTTCTTCTTCACTTCCTCGATTTGTTTTCGATGTTTTTAATATCTAGGATTTGTAATTGACAATTAATGGTTTGTATCCTTTTGATCTATGAATATTTGTGTGTTTAGTCTTATGATTTTGACATAAAGATAATTTTTAGTTTGATTGTTTATACTTTGTGTCCTCCGGCAAGCTTCTCAATTACAAATACACTGAAACTTACTCTCTCTAGAGAGAACATGTATTTTAGAAGTGATAAACGAAGAAGAAGAAATCGTGAATTTGTGTTGTTCTTCTAAATCCAATCTTGTTACATGAAAGGCTCTTATAAAACCTATACAATTGATTTATAATTACTAAACAAATACTAAACCGGTACACATGTAATTACTCTAATACTCCCCCCCCCCAAGATGAGATGAGAAGAGATTCTCATCTTAGAAATGATCCAAAATCCTTAGTCTAATAATGTCAATGTCGATGCTCTGTGTAAGCATCATCTCATGTGTTGCATCCAAAGCAAACATAACATCACTGAGAATCTCTGTTATACTACATCCAAATGTAACAAATAGAAAATAGTTCAACCAGCCAAATAACCATTGCATGAAGCACACTCTTTTTCCAACAAAAACACAATCTGCTAGGAAAATTGATCATAAGACCATCACCAACCAAAATCGATAAAAAAACTACCAAAGTTCCTTGAATGAGTTCAATGCGACATTTGTGGACCTATACACCCACCATGTGGACCATTCTACTATTTTATGATAATGATAGACGCGTCTAGTAGATGATCATATGTTTGTTTGTTATCATCTCGAAATGTGGCATTTGCGAGATTTCTAACTTAGATAGTCAAATTAAAAACTCAGTTTCCTGATTATCCAATCAAAGGAGTTAGATTAGATAACACTGGTGAATTCACGTCCCAAATATTCAATGATTATTGCATGGCAACAGAAATCAATATTGAACACTATGTAGCCCATGTTCATACACAAAATGGTTTGGCTAAATCTTAATTAAACGTCTGCAATTAATTGCGAGACCATTGATCATGAGATCAAAACTTCTAATCTCAGTATGGGGGCATGCTATTTTACATTCAGAATTACTTATACCCACAAGACCAAGTGTGTATCATAATTATTCCCCATTACAATTAGCATTTGGTCAAGAACTAAATATTTTCCATCTAAAATTTTTTGGTTGTGCGGTATATGTGTCCATTGCACCCCCATAACATACTAAGATGGGACAACAGAGAAGGTTGTGAACATATGTTGGTTATGATTCTCCATCAATTATATGATCCCTAGAACCTAAAATTGATTACGTATTTAAGACACGTTTTGCCGATTGTCATTTTGATAATAAAAAAATTCCCGGTTCTAAGGGAATAAAAAAAATGGAAAAGGATATCAAATGGTGTGTACCATCACTGTTACACCTTTCCCCCTCCCCACAAAACGGTATCCAAACAATCCTATATGCCCATGTGTTTTCATCAAAAAAAAAATATCCGGATTTGTAATTATCGCGGTATATTGTTGATGATCTAAACATCATTGGAACTCAAGAGGAAATACATAAAACAACAAACTATTTGAAATGAGAGTTTGAGATGAAAGATCTTGGACGAACAAAGTTTTGTCTTGGTTTACAAATTAAACATTCTCATAAGAGAATATTTGTACACCAATTTACATACACTAAAAGAGTTTGAAAACGTTTTAATATGGATAAAACAAATCTTCTTAGTATACCGATGGTTGTTAAATCACTTAATGTTGAAAAGGATCCCTTTCGACCATATGAAGAAAATGAAGAGATACTTGGTCCAGAGGTATTGTATCTAAGTGCAATTGAAACCTTAATATATCTTGCAAATTACACTCGACCTGATATATCATTTGCTATTAATCTTTTAGCAAGATTCAGCTCGTCTCCTACACAAAGACATTAGAATGGGATAAAACATGTTTTTCGCTACCTTCAAAGAACTATTGATTTAGGGTTGTTTTACCCTAAAGATTCAAAAAGCCAAATGATAGGTTTTGCAGTTGGGGTATATTTATCAGATCCGCACAAAACTCGATCACAAACTGGATATGTTTTCACGATTGGGTGCACTGCTATATCCTGACATTCTCATAAACAAACATTAATAGCTACTTCTTCAAATCATGCTGAAATCAACGCACTCCATGAGGCGAGTAGAGAATGTGTATGGATAAGATCAATAAGTTAACACATTCAATCAAACAGTAGAATCCGTACAAATACAGAGCTGATTGTCTTATATGAAGATAATGTGCATGTGTTGCTCAGAAGAAATAAGAATATATCAAAAAAGATAGAACCAAACACATTCCTCTGAAATTATTTTCATATACCCAAGAATTCGAAAAAAATAAAAAATTAAAGTGAAATATGTTCGATGATCTGACAATACTGCATATCTCTTTAAAAAGTCATTACCTACTTCAACATTCATAAAACATGTTTATAACATTGGAATGCGTCATCAATTGAATCTCTAATGTTGTTTCTAATTATTTGAAAATGAGTTTGTGTGATTGTATTTTTTTTTTTTATCTTACCATGGTTTTGCTCAATAAATTATTTTAAAAGATTTTTAACAGGCAGCAGAAAACGATAATAAATTTCAAAAGGAAGTGTTACAAAAGTCAAGAAAACATTTGCCTATAGATATTGTAGTGGAACCCATTGTCATGATACTTCACAGTAAAATATGTCTATATTTTGTACAATAAATATGAACGTATTCGTTCAGTTGTAAGACACACTTTTACCATGAAAGAAAATAACGTAACATCTCTCTATTATTACTTCTCTCCTATATCATTACCTTCCTTAAATTATCTAATTCCATTTATTTACTATACATTATTATTTAATATAACAAACATATGTTATTTCCAAAATTATTTTAGGAAAAGAGACACATCTTTGAATAATTTATGCTCTTTTGTCAACATATAGTAAATGCTTTGTATTTGGAAATTTCATGAATATTTAAATTCTTTCTATACTATGCCAATGTTATTAGTTATAAATAGATTTAATATTGATCGTGAAATATATTAAAAAAAAAAGTCAAAAGTGAAAGAAAATAGTTAAAAAAATGGTGAAGCTCACCGTTGTCTTTGTTGTATCCAGTTTGTTGTTTGCTACTCAATTTTCTAACGTAAAAGTTCAAATACTTGTTTTATTCTTTTCGTTTATGAATTCGTAGAAATTTAGTGTTCTTATATATATTTTGTATAGATTAAGGAATTAGAAAGTCCAGTTGGAGCACCTGTAATCCATAGGATATACACTCCTATAAATACATTACAAACAAAAATAACATCATACACACATAAACATATATTTTTTATTTTAAATAATTTAATTTTAATATATTTTATTGACAAAAATGTATAATTTATCGAATCCATTTTTATTTTTCATTCCAAATTTATTATGTTATCTAACAAAATTAAGATGGGAGGAGAATATTCACTTCGACCAAAAGGTAAATTGTTAAAAATTTACTTGTTTACTCGTTTATATAATTGATGAATATATTAAATCATAACTTAAGTGAATTTTTTTATAACTTAATCAATTTATCTAATATTGTTCTATATTTGTCTAAAAGATATCAAAAGACATGTGAATTTCGATGTTCAACGACATCGTACAAGAAACTATGTTTGTTTTTCTATAACAAATGTTGTAATAAATGTTTATGTGTACCGTCGGAAACATATGGACACAAAAAAGAATGTGCTTGCTACGATAAATAGATGACCAAAAAAGGTGGACCAAAATGTCCATGATAACAAAAATTATCAAGATAAATTAAAATCTATTTTTGTTTTTCTCAATAAAATCTATGTTGGACATCCCTGTTTTTAATATATAGAATACAATATGAAGTTTTCTTCTGCTTTGTTTTTTTTAACTACTTGATGTTTAAAGTTTTTGCACACCGATTATCATTTATTTTTTGTTTATTTCTAAACTAAAACATCATTTATTATCTACTTAAACACGATTCAACCAATAATAAAACAATCTGCATAATATAAATTGTCAAAACCAATAAAAACTAATTAATGCATTGAAAATTGAAAAAATCATCTAATTTGAAACAAAAAGTTTCTCCTAAAACATCTAATAAAAACGGAGGGAATATTATCAAACAAAAGTTAATGCACACATAGATTAAAGAAAATTTGGTTCCAAGTTCCAACAATCCCATATATGCTAATTAGTCAAATGATTATAGATTTTCGCCTTTCTGATACTAATATTTTCACTTAGTTATGATATTTCAAAAATTTACAATCATTTGTTTATTTATTTATTTGTTTCATATCGTTTATATCTTTTAAAATTCATTGTTCCTATCTTTGTGCTCTTTTTGCCTATTTTAGTTATTTTAAAATTAAATTAAATTAAATTTTATATTTTTAGTTAAATTCAAAATTGGTTATATCAAATTTATCTAAATCTAAAAATTTAATGTACATATAATTTTATAATTTTATTTATCTTGTCAATTTTGAATATATTGAATATTAATGTTTGCTATATTTTAATAGTTTGTTTAGTTGCATTTATAAACTAATCACTATTACTTCGATTAGTAAAAATAGTTTTGCTTAGGTAGATGCTTAGAGGAGAGAAAACTTCTCCACTATATATACTAGGTGAATATCCGTACTATGCTGCAGTTTTATTTTTTTTAATTTGTTTATTTTTTTAATAGATGTAATTTTAGTGTTGTAAAATCATATATACAATAAGTGGTTTGGATTACTAAATGTTGAGAATGCTAGCTACAATAGTAAGATATAGAATGAACATTCAAAGAATAATTAAGATAATAAAAAATGTAAAATGATATACTCATTTAGCATTAGGTAGAGTCAAAATTTGTACTAGTTTTTTTTATAATAAAAATATAGTATTCCAAAACTTGTTTTTTAAGTTTGTTATCTTTAACTTTTATGATCTTTTAACATATATTACTCCCTCCGTTTCATAAAAAAATATTGTTCTAGAGTTTTTATTTGGTTTTAAAAAGTATATCGTCTTATATTTTTAATTAGAGGTTTCAAACAGGTCTACGATCCGCGGACCAGACACAAGTAGTACCACAACATACGGATATGAACACAAAGATATTAGGCTCGTTAAAAGGTGGGCTTCATGGACATGCCCAGACGAATTGCGGATTTTAAGGATTATGTAAGCGGATTGGCGGATCGGTCTACTGATTACAAATATTTGATAAAAATAAATATATTATATATAAATAAATATTTTTATATAGTTGTAAAAATACAATATGTGAAATATTTGATAATAAAAATTTAATGTATAAAAATTAAAATATTTACAAAAAGGTAACATTAGAAGTTATTTTAAATTTTAAAATTGTTAATTTAAATAGTAAGAATAACTTTTTTTAATTATTTTAAAATTATAAAATTTATGTCTTCATGTCGGTCCGCTAACTTGTTTATACTTAAGCTGGACGGATCTAGACATAACTTTTACGCTTGTAGTCCTAGAAAGTCAACCAGCCGTGATAAAGAAAAAAAAATACTACCCATTGAAAAAAATCATACCATCCATTAATGGTTTTTATTCTAATATTTACAGATTTTTTTAGCGTCGTTATTGATTTGAACATCCGAGAATATTCTAAAGACATCAGATATATATTTCAAACTTACCTGAAAGTTTTTTGATTGAGCTGGTCGTTTGTTACACATTATACAGACCGGTTCAAACAATTATTTTCCTACGAATTTTACTTTCTATCTAATAAAGAGACAATTAAGGTCTTTAATTATATGGGGCATATCCCCATTTCTGCTGCAAAAGCGAAATCATAAATAAACATAAGACAAAAAACCAACCCATGAGAGTCAAAGCCGACACATTCTGTCTTGAATGACAAATATTTTGGATACCAAAAGCTAAGCAGATCGAATCTCTCAATTAGAATAAACAAATAAAATCCAAAAAGGAAGATTAACTTTTAATCACCTGTCTAAAATCCTACCTAATCAGTATTACTATTTTCAACACCAAAAGGTTTTTCATCATTCTGTATTCAAAATCTAAACTTAGTTTAACCATCAAAAAAATTGTAATTTTTTTTAGGGACATTTTCAAAAAATACACTAAATTTTATATAAATTTGAAAATTACACTCAATTTTACAGATATTTTTGAAAACTACACTTTTTAAAATAAAAATTGACTATAGTAACCTTTATATTTATTTAAATAAATAAATTAAAATAATATAAATTCAATTTGTAATTAATTTTCAAATAATTAAAATATAAAATTTTAACTAAAATTCGTAATTAATTATTTCATTATAAAAATTCAAATAAAACTGTTTATTAAATATTATTGTTGAATTGTCGACTTAAATTTTCCTTTCGTCGACTTATTTATTTTTCTCCGACTTATTTTAAAACAGTCGACTTATATTTTGTTTGATTGGTTTTTTACATAGTCGATTTTTTGAAACTTCTGACTTATTTTTTTTGTTTGTTTATTTTTATTTTTTATCTGTCGATTTATTTATTTTTTGTAGACTTATTTCATTTTACGTGGATTTAATAATAAGATTAACTTTTTGAACTGTCGACTTATATTTTGTTTGTGTCGACTTAATTTGTTTTTCTGTTGATTTATATTAAAACAATCAACTTATATTTTGGTTAATTAATTTTTTGCATTGTCTACTTTTTTGAACTATTGCTTTATTTTCTTTTATATCGAGCTAATTATTTTTAGATAATTTTTTTAATTAATAAATTATTTACAAAAAATAACTCATATTTGTAAATTTGAATTTTTTTTATGAATTATATATAGTTAAAATTCGTAATTAATTAAAAATTTATCATTATCTAAAATATTACCAAATCAACATAATTCTAGATCATTTTTATTGTATAACTAAAATTCATAATTTATTTCTATTTATTTTTCCATACTTATATAATTTACAAGTATCTAATTTTTACAATATAAACAGTTTAATTTTAATTTTAAAATAATATTTATAAAACTAATTAATTAAATTATTAAATTTTTATTTTTTGAAATTTTAATTATTAATTAAGGACAAAATTGTAATTTTGGGTAACATAAAATGTATATTTCAAATACTTAAAATTTTTAGTGTAGTTTTCAAATTTCTTAAAAGATTTAAGGTATACAATCAAATTAATCCTTTATTATATTAGATTTAGTTTTGAAAAAATAGCGAAACCTCTTAAAATAAAATATTAGCATGAAAGAATTGCAGGTTACCTTACATTAAAAACTTTAAAAATCCTTCAGATCTAGAGTTTTTTAAAGGAGAGAGGAGAAAACTTTTTTTTTCTTTTCCGCCGTTCAAAGGCTTTACCTTACCTTATAAAATCTTATGTATTAGCTCTACAATGTGATACAGAATTGAAAGAAAATACCAAATAAAGCAGCGAGTCCAGTGTGCGTAGCGTAATTGTCGACTCATTTTTGCTTGACATTTATTTATGAAATGTGTCATTAATCTATTGACTTAGTGCAAGATTTTCAAAATCTATAGTCATTTGAGTACTTCCTTAATTTGTTACATTTCATTAAGATTGCTTTCCAAATATGAAATATTCAATTTTCAGATTTTAAAAAGTTATTCGAGTGATAATCTCAAAATAAATTTAGTTTATAAAAGTTATCTAATACTATAAATTAATTTGGTGAAAGATTCAGACTATTGAAACCTAATAAATAGTCTACACGTTATTAATTTCCTTTTATCCACTTCAACGTATTATTAAAAATTCCCAATGTTTCCAAAATCATTTCATATAATTTCTAAACTCATTCATATGAAGATATAGATTTGATTCTCCCCTATATATATTAATAATCTCTTTGACTAGAGTTTCAAAGCTAAAACATATAATACAAAGAATCAAAAGATGAATCATCGTCTCGCCGGAATAATTAGCCCACTTGGCCACATTACCACAGATCCAATTCGAACCTCCTCCGTTAAGCCTCCATCTCCGGTTTACTACAAAACCATACTTAACCATTTGAAATCTCTAACCGGTTTCGACGTATTGCCTGGGCTTACCAATCCAGAGATCTCAGCCGTTGAATCCTCTCTTGGTTTCTCCTTCCCTCTTGATTTCCGTTCGATTCTTCAAACCGGTCTTCCGGTTGGTACCAGTTTCCCCAATTGGCGAACCGGGTCGAACCGGAATCTTCTCCTTCTCCCTCTTCTTCATCTCTCTAAAATCGTCGTCAAAAACGGGTTCTGGGTCGATTCTTGGGGGATCCGACCCGGAAACGACGCCGTGGCTTTATCGCTAGTGAAGAAATTGGTTAACATCGCTCCGATTCTCGTCCCCGTCTACGGCGATTTCTACGTCCCTTCGACGACGCCGAATTTGGCGGGAAATCCAGTTTTTCAAATCGACGGCGACGGAGTTAGAGTTCTGAGTTGCGACGTTGCTGGATTTCTCAAAGGACTCGGTCGATCGGAAACGCCGTCGGAAGATAGACGACGAAGACGTCGACGGAGAGTGGAGTTTTGGAGTGACGTGGCGGAGAGAGGGAGATTGGTGTTGGTGGCGCGTGATCCCACGCGCGGGTGGTGGAGCGCGTTGGGATGCGAGGGGTTAAGGGCGTGTTTGGACGACGCGTTTTGGAAGCTGAGAGAAGGAGGATGGACGGAAGATGAGGTTCGCGATATGATGATGATGGACAGCGTAGATCGAGACACGTGTACCCAGACGCACTCCCGGGATGTGGTGTACGCGTTTGGCGGTAGGTGCTGTGAGGGGATGGACGAAGGAGATGGAGGCACGTGTACGGAGGAAGATGACCATGGGAAACGCGAAGTGGTGACGACGTTGAGGCATCTGCTGCTTTCTGACCGTTGGATCAGCTAAAAATCATAATTGGTTATTGGATGCGTAAATGATATATTTAGGTTGGTTAAAATTTTAGACTGTATTTGTAAATAGAAAGTATTAAATTATATTGTTATTGTTATATATTATTGAATGGAATGATACAATTTATATATAAACACATAACATAATTAAATGGAATAATTAAAGAGATTATTTAGAATAATATAATTAATGTATAGTAAAGTGATATATAGGATTTAAGTAATCATAGATGATATGATGATATTTTTTCTTTAATACGTCTTTTCAATTTTAAGGTGTGATGGACTAAAGCGGAAATGATGGCTTGAGATTGACCATAAATAACGACGTAATTGGTACAAGTGAAAAAACATTATGCTTAAACTATGCGGTTAGACGGATTTACCGTAAGACGCCTCGGAGAGCACATGACAGGAGGCGTGAAGAAACATATAGCTTAGAGCAAGTCGTGAACGACTTAGAAATTGATGATCAACTTTGGATCATGAACAATAAAATTTGTTGAGAAACGTATAGCTTAATGAAGTCTTGTGACTTGACCGCATATCAGCTTAGGCGGTGAGATGCGTAAAGCATACAAAACGTTCTTCTACTGTAAGAAAAGAGGGCACTTGGAGGGATTGATGTTGGTGGTGATGATGATCTGAGATCAAGTGATGGATCGTGGCGGAGATAAAAGAAAACAAAGTTTAGAAGCATGTAGGTTTAAAAGTTAGAAAATAAGAAAATAAAAAATGAGTTTGATCGTTAGATCGAAACTCATGATCAAAATCCGCTCTGATACCATGTAAATAGAGAGTATTGAATTATATTGTTATTGTTATTGTTATTTTTATTGTAATATATTATTGAATGGAATGATACAACTTATATATAAGCACATAACATAATTAAAGGGTATAATTAAAGGGATTATGTAGAATAATATAATTAATGTATATTAGAGTGATATATGAGATTTGAATAATCATAGGTGATATAATGATACTCTTTTCTTAATAGTACTTTTATGAAACTCTTTAAGACTAATACACTAACACACAAATTGATGGTAGAAAACTATGCACATATGCATGTTTTGCTGTTACCTGAGAAGTTACATCTTCGATTTTCCTCGAAGAACGTGGAGATTAAATTAAATTAGAAATCGATGGTTACCGGTTGATTAGTGTAAGATACTCTGACTTACACATATATATATATATATATATATATATATATATATGCTTTGCCAAAGTATGCCTTGCTCTCATGGAATGCAGTAAGGTATCGCTTTCTACAACTTCACCTATTGGCCATTGGAGTCACGGTGTATCTTCAGGTTGTTCTACAACTGTCCGCAAAAACACCTACGATCACCTTTCTTTTTTTTGCTTATTACTGTGCTACTAGAATCTGGATAGAGACTGCAAAATGAATTCTTGAAACTTATTTCTCGACGAGTTGAAATATAATCATCACAATTGACATTGACAAATATCGATTAAAGGTTTTGTTTCTCCTCCAGTTACCACATATGGAGAGAAATGAACCAATGACTTCATGGTCACCTCCCTTCTCCTCATCAACACTTTGTCTCCTTTATCGACAAGTCCATCCACGATAAAATAATCTTTTTTGTGTGGAAAATCACCGGTATGCCGATATCCTCATTCATTTTTTTCACATACTTTGATGTTATATATTTTTTTGTCAACAGCTTTTATTTGGTTAGCTTAAACAAACCAATCCGTGGAAATATTGTTTACATACGAAATAAAACACGGTTGCACATGAACAGTTCGTGCCAATTTATCCGTTTGAACATTAGTTCGACGAAAAATTAAAGATATCAAAAAAGAAGAAAAAACATCTTTATCTCTCTTAATATCTTTCAGATATGTAGAAAAAGTTGGTCACTCGGTTGGAGAAGCCACCATCTTCACCAGATCTGAGCAGTTTGTAATAAAAACTACCTCACGTTTATTATCTTCAATCATACATTTTATTGTCCACACGAGTGCTTCCACTTATGTATATAGACAAGTCAGGCTACGTCGAAGGTTGGCAGCTCTCATGGTTGGCGCGTCGTCATTCGGTAGTGTACAAAACGATTATATTCCTGATAAATTGTCACTCTCTTTCTAAGAATCATCAATGAAACATTGATACCCTGAAGAGTTTATAACCTCTGGCCCCAACTATCACAAACGCCTAGATTTCATTAACAACCTTTATTTGAGTTAAAGTCCAAGCATGAGCCTCAGTTTCCGCTAATTGGAGAACCTTTATTTGAACTAAAGTCCAAGCATATTTGATGTTAAGACAATAACAAATTGAAGGTAAAATGCGTGTTACTTTACTCCAAAAAGAAGTAAAGATATAGAACCTTAGTAAAAAAATATCACCCATTTTGTTTGAATTATGACCCATTTTCTTAAACTTTCAAAATTATGACCGTTGTTTGAAGATTGTTTCTTTGATATACTAATCTTCAATTCAACCTCATATTTTTGCATATATAAACTTTTTTGTAACTCATATTTTGCATTTTTTTTTCAGTTACCGATAACTTTTTAAAGTATATTTTGCATAACTGTATTTAGTTTTTTTTTTTGGATTTTAAGTAGTCAAAAATTGGTCAGTGTTATAAAATAATATAATAATAATTGGAAATTTTTGGAATATTTATACATGATTTCAGATGAAAAAATAAATATATAACAGCAAATTAACTTAGTTTTATTTTTTATCATAGTGCATAAATACGGACTATTTTCTTTCTTATATTTTAGAGTCAAATTAATCTACCAAAACGTTAATATTTTAACCTGAAATGATTGTAAAATCTAATCTCATGAATTTATAATGATTGACTAAAAACATATAAATAGCCAAAAATTAATGTTTTTTTAATCTAATATACATGCGTATCATGCGAAATTGCGAATCTTAGTAAACCTATAATATATTGCAATATTATCATAAGTTCTTTATGATTCTATTTTAACAAAAATCTTTATTTCTATGAGAGATAGTGAAGTTTCAAGAATTTGTTTAAAGACAAAAAATCATGTGTTTGGTACAAAAAAAAAGCTACAACTTATGCTCTGGGAATTACAACCCATAATATATTAAAGAAAAGGTTACAACAAATTACATGACACCAAAATTCAATTGGTAAACTCTTTACTAAACAAACATCAAATGAGAGAATTTGATCAACCAGAGGAGATTTACTCAGCTGCAACACTCTCATTGTTCCCTCCACTGCCAGAATCCGGCAAAGTTTCAAGATCGGCGCGAACATCTTTTACTTCTTGAGGAAGATTAGTATCCGAAGAAGAATCAGAATGTTCTTGAGTTACCTCTGTCTCACCATTCTTGTTGCTTTCCTCTTTCTCTGAAGTTTCCTCTGATTGCTTTTGTTCAGTCTCTGGATCGCTATTTTCTTTGCTAGATTCATTTGTGTCTTCGTCAGTCTTCTTCTCGTTATCCTCGACATGTTCCTTCTTCTCGCTCTCAGTACTTTCATTTTCCTGTGAGTTGTTGGACGATGACTCTTCTTTCTCTCTTGTCTCGATTTCTTTGTCTTTAGTTTCCTCGTGGGACACAGACTCTTCTTTCTCCTTCGTCTCAGTTTCATTGTCTTTAGTTTCCTCTTGCGATGAAGACTCTTCTTTCTCTATTTTCTCAGTTTCCTTGTCTTTAGTTTCCTCTTGAGACGAAGAGTCTTCGTTCTCCTTTGTCTCGGTTTCTTTCTCTTTGGTTTTCTCTTGGGAAGGAGACTCTTCTTTCTCCTTTGTCTCGGTTTCTCTGTCTTTAGTTTCCTCTTGGGACGAAGACTCTTCTTTCTCTATTTTCTCAGTTTCCTTGTCTTCGTTTTTCTCTTGGGAAGAAGACTCTTCTTTCTCCTTTGTCTCAGTTTCCTTATCTTCTTTTTTCTCTTGGGACAAAGAATCTTCTTTCTCCTTTGCCTCGGTTTCTTCTTCCGACGAAGACTCTTCTTTCTCCTTTTTCTCAGTTTCTTTGTCTTTAACTTCTTGAGACGAAGATTCTTCCTTCTCCTTTGTCTCACTTTCCTTGTCTTTACTTTCCTCTTGAGATGACACTTCAGAAGATTCTACCTTCTCTTTCTCATCTTCTTCTTTCCTAGTTTCTTGAGAACTTCCGTCTCCAGAACCTGTGGATTTCCCAGTCTCAGAGGACTCACCATTAGAATCATTGAACTCCTTCTCCAACAACTCATTCTTCTCCATAGATTCACCCTCAGATTTTATTCCCTCCGAGGAATTCGATTCCTTACCTGAGGATGAACCAGTCTTCTCATCACTACTGCTTTCCCCATTATCGGTTGTGTTTGGCAAAACACTCTTGATAACAGAATCATCCACTTCTTCGGTCTTTAAACCCGACTTATCTTCCATTTTCTCACCATTCTCAGCTTCACTAGCCTTCTCCTCGGACTCATGGACTACCTCACTAGAAGCATCATCTCCCTTGTAATTGTTCTCTCTTGCTTCTTCATTATTCGTCTTCTCATCAGTCACCTCCTCTGTACCACTCTTCTCTTTACTCTCCTCGCTCTCTTCCGTAGCGCCGCCATTTTCTTTCTTCTCCTCGACCTCACTCTCTTCATTACCACTCTTCTCTTTACTCTCCTCGCTCTCTTCCATACCACCGCCATTTTCTTTATTCTCCCCAACCTCAGTCTCTTCATTACCACTCTTCTCTTTACTCTCATCATTCTCTTCTGTTCCACCATTATCATCTCTCTTCTCTACAGCCTCGCTCTCTTCAAAACCACCCCCATTTTCTTTCTTCTCCTCAACCTCGCTTTCTTCCGTACCACTCTTGTCATTGTCTTCTGTACTACTACCATCGTCTTTCTTCTCTTCAACCTCGCTCTCTTCTGTTCCACCATTATCATCTCTCTTCTCTAAAGCCTCGCTCTCTTCCGTACCACCGCCATTATCTTTCTTCTCCTCAACCTCGCTTTCTTCACTTTCCTTCTCCTTACTCTCTTCACCTCCTTCTACAATCCCATCGCCATTAAAACGCTCAAGATTCTTACTTCCTTCATCCTCAGCTTCTTCTTCGTCGACACGAGGGTTAAGATCTTTCCTCCCAAGCTTCACAAGTTTATCATCCCCAACAACAATCTTTGCACTCTCCTCAAACTGAGCTTTCTTCTCATGAGAATGCTTCACTTGATAAAGCAACCATATCCCTACACTAAGTAACAGAGTCAATTGAATACAATGCTTCACCTTGAAACCCTTTGATCTCTGTCCTCTTCTTGGTGAAGATCTAAACATACTTGCTCAACCTATTCCAACAATCAAAAACCCATATCTCAGATCTCAAAACACCAAAATCGATCAGATCAAGGACAAACAAAACAACAAAAAACAAGAGTCATGAATCTAGCATTACATCATTAAATGCAATAATGATTAGAGCAGATCTAAGCAAATAATACCATAAAAGAATTCAATTTTGAAAAGTTATACTAAAAATGAACAATCGCAAATATTTAAAAACTGGAACTTTACCTACCTTGATCAAGAGAGCAGCAGCTTGATAATGTGAATTTGATTTTTTTTTTTCTGGGAAAATAAGAAAGATGAACAATTTTTGGGATAAAAAGGAAAGAGTTTTTGATTTGGGATCTGGAGAAAGAGATAGAGAGAGAGAGTAGTGTTCCCGTTAAACTGCCATTAAAATCGTGCGTCCCTTCAATTGGAATCAAAAGCAAATTGCCGAGAAAAATTAGTTATTTAATTAGAGAGAGCTTAACACTTGGAAGATGCCATGTGAATCTGCTTTAACGTCGTCGTTTTTGTCCTCAATCGAGACACCGACAGTTTATAACGACGTCGTATCTTCTCTACGGATGGTGTTGTGGGCTTATCAAAAGATTAGGTCAACTATACACCCATCAATCTATTTTTACAAATTTCTTCGATCTTTTCATTTTTATAAACAAATACAAATATTAGTTTTAAACCCCCAAAAAAAAAAATTTATTATGAATAATATTTATTTGTATATGGATACTCATTATAGACCTATAAGTAGGTTCTAAATTACTTAATGTCTAACTTAAACTCTACTATTGTATCTCTATATATATTTTGTATACAATAATAGAGAGAATAATTCCTGAAACCTTTTTGTTCATAACACGTTATCAGCACGAAACTCTAGCCGACTGAGCACACAGAATCTTAAGCCATCGAGATAAATTTTATGTTCATATTTGTTTCTGTACGATTTATGCATGAATTATATGTTATCAATTATGTCTGTACTTCTATACGAATTATCTGTTATCAATTTTGTTTGTACTTTTGTATGATTTATGCACGAATCATCTGCTGTTAATGTTGATATGTGTTTATGTGAACCGATTTATGCACAGATTATCTGTTATCAATTATGTCTGTACTTTTGTACGATTTATGCACGAATCATCTGATGTTAATGTTGATATGTGTTTCTGTGAACCAATTTATGCACGGATTATATGTTATTGATTATGAACTGTTTTATTTATATCGCACAGACCCGATTTTTGCACGAATTATCTGCACCTCATAGTTTTATCTATATCGCATGAATCCAATTTTCGCACAAATTATCTGCTCCTGATTATTTCTTAATAGATCTGTTTCACTCGTGTTTTGCACATAAAAGCTATTTGATTGATCATCGATTATAGCCCTTGTTTGTTATTGTTGTTACACACATGTTGGTGTGATACTTAATATATTTGTTTTTCTTATTGTTTTTGAAACGAAGGATTTGTTATGGACAACTGAGCAAATAATTTTCACCACCGACTTCATCTCTGTTTTGGATCTCTTACGATGATCTCTACGATTAAAAGATAAGTATTATTTCATACTTTTATAAAGATAAAGATTTAATGATTCTTTGAAACATTATAAGTAAAACGTTAATAGTTGGTGAGTCATTGGTTTAAATTTCGAAGAAAATTTTTGATTTGATCATGAATGCAGTTTACCCTTAAAATACACGAGTGCTTCAATTAAAAGAAAAAAAAATATGCACAGTTTCTGTAGTTGAATAAAATATTGTTTCACGGTTTCATCCTAAATTGTGCACGAAATCGGTTTACTCGAATCTCACACAACTTTATTTTAGTTTTGTCAAGATATGTATAAAACCCGAATTTGGCAAAGACATAACTCAAACCCGGATTTTGCACAGAACGATTTTTCACAAAAATTATTTTGCATTAAAACTATATTATTGTATGATGCTTGTTTTTTCGATCATACACGAAATTGTGTACATACTTGTCAACTGATCTCGTTTGGTGAAATAAATTGATTGATTTCAAACCTATTTTACTCGCTTGATAGTTTAGAGCCAATGAATGGTAATAATTAATTATTTATATAATATATTCTTTGATCATAATTTCATGATCATATTGTCTTAGTATCACCTCGAGAAGAGTATTAAGACCGAATACTTGACCGTAAAATATCTACAAGTTCTTTGGAATAATGTATATGACTAGAAGTCTGTAAGCACAAGGTAAGCACTTGTGCTTACAAGTCAACTATATTCATAATTACTTCCGAGTTGATATAATACAGAAAGAATATCATTGATAGAAGTATGTTAGAGAATACATATTCTACTCTTTCACAAAGATAATATTGTCCTGAAGACACAATACCGTGAAAAAAATATATATATATTTTAAAAGTATTATGATTTTATTATTTTGTGACTGAGTAAAATAATGAGATATTAATGAATAATTATGAATCACGTCCAATTGATTTTGCTCTATTCCCTGAAGTGAATATGACATTATGTTATGAAAAGAATGTTATGAAAAGAAAAAACTACATCAATTACATTAGCCGAGAAAATTGCTATAAAAGTGGTCGTGAATGTGGATATGATATATATAAGGTCGCGGTCAAAGTCGAGTAGTTTCTTTCAAGAGATCATACTTTCACCAGAAGTGAGAAAATAAGATTGTAACGAACAAGAGATACTTTCTCATATATATGACGATGAAAGAAACTAGTGTGAGTACAATATTAAGTAGTAGAAAGATTATTGAAGGCTCTCGAAGAGTATATAATATTATGTATGAAAACGAAATTTGAAAGCATTGATGTGTTATAGTTTTCCAAGTCTCAAAGTTAAAAGGGTCTAAGATATATGATTTAAGTTGAGAATGTCATTGATTCTAAAGTGGGATTTAAGATGGATAGACATGAAGTGTCATCATCTCTCTCTCGAGAGAATTAAAGAATCTCACATCTAGAAGATTATGTTTACACTCAAAATAAGCTTGATTAATCACTTTATAGAGAAAATTTTGAAGATTTCAAGACTTATTATGTTGAGAAAATAAGCAAAGAAAATGTTGAGAACTCTCAGATCATAAGTATTACCCATGGCAATAAAAGTATTTTAGAGAAAGTTATGCATTCTCTATTAGATTGTACTACACAAAAATTAGTATAATGGATTATAATAAACTATAAGTTTATTGAAAATCTCACTGTCTGGCATGACTGGGTAATCCATTCTGATTCAATAGTGATGTGATAGAACAATCAGAAATGTATGTGGACATTCATTAGAGAACGAGAAGATTTTTCCTAATGATTTCTAATGTGTTGTTGTTTTACAAAGCAAGCTGATTATATGGGTTTCACCAACCCCAATAAATTTGGATAATTAATGTCAATTTTTGGTATATATGCAAAGAGATATTGTGGTCTGATCATCCCCCATATATTCTTGTTATCGACTTGCAACCTGAAGTTTGCGAGAGTATTTGGTTAATTAATAATGGTGGTGAAACCATGTCTCAAGTAAATGATTACTATATGTCCATTAATTCACATCATGCCAACGGATAATAGTAAATTCTTTTCATTACAATTGGTTTGAGTCAGAAACCAGATATTTCCCATCTAAATGTGTTATACATGTCGAGTTGTTCCACCATAGTGATACACGATGGGATTTGAAAGAATGTTGAAAATATGTTGAATATGAATTTTTCTTGATGATTGAATATCGTGAGCCATCAACAAATAATTTATTTAAGGCTCGAGATGTAGACTGTTATTTTAGTGAGTCAGTCTTTCCAATATTAGGAGGAAAAAATAATCAGCTGGAAAATATATATATTGGAAGAAATTATCTTGATCCTCGTACAAAAGAATGTGTACTCTAAGTTTAAAAAATAATACATTTGCAGAGTTTAGCAAAAATTAGATGCCAGAAGCATTTACTGACCCAAATGGATTGATAAAGTCATATACCAACTACAAATGCTCCAATTGAAATGATGCCCTAGAAGAACAATACCAACTACTAATGAGTCTAAAGATTGTCGCATGAAGCGTGATAGACCTATTGGTTCCAAAGATAATAATCCTCGAAAAGAAAAGAAAAGAAAATAAAATAAAAGAAAATAAGCATATTTTGAAAATTGTAAGAATGAGAAAGTAAAAATTACGAAGGATCTCAAAAAGAGATTAATTTTTTTTTAAAGAGACATTAAAGATTTACAGAAGAAACATCAGAAATGATAAAGAAAAGAAATCCAGGCCTCGTAATTACAATGATAAGAGATTTCAACTAGTTGTTTCATGTTTGGAATAAAAACAAACCAAAAGCAAATCGACGTCGTAAATATTTTGCATGCAGTGAAGCAGCTGATGATGATGTTATGGATAAAAATTGAAGATCATAAACCGCGGTTAATAGAAAAAGATTTATTGAAAAGTGTTCACGAATAGATGATTGACAAATCATGGAAAGAGGTATAAAATCTCTTGAAGAGAAAGTATTTGGACTAGTAGTTCGTACACTTGAAGGCGTAAAACTTGTGGGACGTAAGTGGATATTTATGTACAAAGCACGTTTAGTAGCAAAATGATTTTCACAAAGATATGAAGTTTATTTGAAAGAGATATACTTTCTTGTGGTGGATGCAATTATTTAGATCCCTTATCAGTTTGACAATCAAAGAAAAACTTGATTCAGTCTACCCAGAAATCTTAAACTGTCAGAAGCAGCCCTGAAGGATTCTATTGCCAGAAGCAGCACTACATAATTCTATTGCCAGATACAACAAATTATAGTTTTCGAGAACATTACTATATATATATATATATGAAATTAAATCGATATTTTTATGAACTGAAACAATCAGGGCAAATGTAAGATAGTCATCTTATTTGGTACTTGCTAAAATAAGGCTATAAAAATAAGTGTAAAGTATGTTGATGATTTAAATATTATCGGATCTTTTGTAGAGATTTCACATACCATGAAATATATGGAAAAATAATTTAAAATAGAAAATATTTCTTCTGAAAAATGCAAAAATCTGATTGTGCACAAACTGAGTTGTGTTCGTTTTACATAATCGAATTCTGTACAAATTCTGTTGGAATTTTTATTATACCCGAATTTTGCACGGATCTGATTATACCTGAAATCTGTACGGATCTGGATATGGTCGACTTTGTATAGATCAGATATTTCATGAAGTTTCTTGGTGAACATCTAGCGAAAGAGATGTTATCTCAAAATCATTGCAGGATTCTACAGAGAAAATACTCTAAAAGTATCATACAAGGAAGGAAAGCCAAATGAGTAAGTTTTATAAAGATAGCATGAATAACTCCTATGTAAAAGATGAATGTTTAAAAAATTGTATGAAAATAATTTTTAGGCCTGAAGTCTAAATTAACCAAAAAATAATTTTCTATGTGAAACGGGTTGTATGGACCAGAAGTTTACTGACCCGAGATAAGAGTTTGCTTACTAAGGTTCTAATTATTATACTTTCCGAAAAAGATGATATATATGATCGGAATATCTTGAAGATGATGCTTCCAGAAAGAGAAATATGATTATGTGCATGGTTGTACTATTTTTTTCTTATCATGGTTTTTATCCCATTGGGGTTTTCCATAAAATGTTTTTAACGAGACAACAAAGACCACGCGAATGATAGACACCTAAAGAGAAATGTTGCGATTCCAATGATGAAAGACTATTATTTTTCAAAGTCTTTAATATTCATTGATGAGATCGTGAGAAACAAAAACAATGATCAAGATGAATAACCTACGAGACCAATGAACTGCAGAAAAATAGTGATGTACGTGTCCTATAAATTTTGTTCAAGGGAAAATTTGGCGAACCTATTACCAAGGCGTTTTCAACTACTACTTTGAAGACGTTACTTCATCATACTGGATCGCGTCATCTCGAAGATTTCAAGTGATATATTCATGAGGGGGAGTAAAACGCACTGCACTCTTTTTCCTTTAACCATGGTTTTTCCTAAAAGATTTTTCTGGTAAGGTTTTTAATAAAGCAGCATCTCACTTGCGCATTTGAGACCACATTTTTATAATGGTCATCCAAGGGGAAGTGTTATGAATAATATTCATTCTTATATGGATGTTCATTATAGGTCCATAAGTAGGTTCTAGATTAATTGATGTCTAACCTAAACCCTAGTATTGTATCTATATATATATATATATATATATCTGTATACTATGGAATATATCAATAACAGAGAGAACAATTCCCGAAATCTCTTTGTTCATAACAATACTAGTGTTGTTCAAAATTTTATTAAAAAATGTTTTATTTAAGTTCGGGAGTTATAAAAAGAAAGTTTTACTGCTTTTTTCTTTTATTTGCACTTTATGTTCCTTATTGGTTTAAAGATATTGAAAACTTATTTGTTTAATATTTGTGTTTTCGAAACCAACAACAGAAAAAAGGTAATGTAAGTACTGTTACGAGGACATTCAAACACTTAAGGAACATGAACTGCAGAAGGACGCACATATCAAGTATCTCATGGAATTCAACAAGCTTCTCCTCGAGATGTTTTCACAAATTCGACCACCGGATTTTCCGACAGCCTCGTCCATCCTGACAGCCCTGTTCATCCCGAACGTAGATGAAGACGAGACGCAACCATATATATTGAGGTTTGAAAGACTTTTGGCTTGTAAAATTAATTTCAATTTTACTTGTAACAAATAATTTGATTTTATACATTATTCGGATTATTAATTAACGTTTTCGTAATTATAAATTTAATTTTTTGGATTAAAAATTGAGAAGAAACATATTTAATTAATTATATTTCTATTATTTTCAGTAGAAATTCGTAGGTAATTGGAAAGAGTATATTGGTAGGAGAATGGTAGAAAAAATAAGATTCGTACGAAAATAGTAGGAGATGTTTAGTTAGAAAATCGTATGAAATATTTGGTAGGAAAATAGTATGAAATATTTGGTAGGAAACTGGAACGATATATTTGGTAGGAAAATCGTAAAAACATATTTCTTACGAAAGTTTGGTAGGATAATGGTCAAAAACTTTCTTCCAATTTTCTACGAATTTTCCTACGAACGTATTTCATAAGAAATTTCCTACGAAATTTCTACCAATTTCAATTTCCTACGGAACATTTCTTACGTTTTTTATGATAGAAAAACGAATGTTTTCTTATATCAGTATCAATATAAGTATTTCTCCAATCTAACTAATACTATCCGTTAATGGATTATCAATTTCTTGAAAAGAAACTAAGATGTTAAAGTCATACCTTGAATCAGCTAAGTAATGTTCCAATCTGACCTGTAGAATTTCCAAGAAGCTCTGAAAAACAAATTGGGCTTTATACTTGAGAATATCACCAGTAACTATATCAACGACGCAGTCCTGTGATCCCAAAACAAAAGAATGAAACTCGAGGACCTCGTAGATATAATTGCTCTCCACATGAACCATGTCACTTAATCATCAATATCTGTTATAGTAAACCCAGGCTGGCTTCTTAAATTGAGACCCTCCATTCATCTAGCACCTTCCCCTTATCATTCAGAGAGATAGACACTACAAGAAAATATTCGATTTCCTACGGCCAATATCGTAAGAAAATGGTAAAAAACAATTTGTTCATAGAAAATGTCCCGTAGAAAATCCAGAATGGTAGGAATTTCGTAGGTATTTTCCTACGAAAATAAATTGGTAAAAAATTTCGTAGAAAACTATAGTAGAAAAATGGAAGAAAATTTTTGACGATTTTCTACCAAAATATTCGTAGAAAAATATCACCTACCAATTTCCTACAAATTTTTTCCTACGATTTTCCTAAAAAATTAATTAAAAATATAATTAATTAAATTGGTTTCAATAGTTATATTAATTATGAAAATTAAATTCAAAATTATAAATAGTCATTATTTATTAATCCGGATAATATTATATAATCAAATTATTTTACAAAAATAAAATAAAATAAATGTCTAAAATCAATTTAGAAACAAATTTGATCTACTCTTGCATTGATGGATGACCACCGTGGAGTATCCTCTTGAACATATCCATCCCAAAGACTAAGTAAGTCCGATGAGCTGAAACAAAACTTAACACAATTCAACACTTTGACAACAAGATATAAAGAAAATTCTTTACTCACCTAAAATAGTCTTAATTGTCGTAAGTAAGATTATAAAAAACAGTTTGCTATGTGAATAAGTATATACTAATGTACCTTGGGAAATGATCTCAAAAGGGCAGTAGATTACACCATCGTTAATGGAAGGAACATGATTCTTCTTCTCATAAACTCCCAAAACTCAATTGGCTATATGTTGGTAATGAAATATGCCTGCACAGCCATTTCATGTCATCAGATCAAACCAACTTCAAGACAATCAATTCGTATAACAAAGAAATCGAAATCGAACAGTCATAGAGAGAGAGAGTAAAGGGTTAATCATACCAGACCATGGTTAACCGGCTTAGAAATATAGTTTATGGTGGTTGTTCACAAAGCCATCCCTATTTCTTTTCCTTCTAAACCCTCGCTGTTACCAACTTGGGTGATCAAGAACTGACAGAGACTATGCAGAAGCTTCTCATTGTAATGCAAAGACTAGATGACAAGATTGGTCTAATGCTGGAATCAGAGGGCGAGCTCTTCAACAAAAGGTAGAAAACAAAGACAAAACAAATTGTAGTTAGATGACTCCGGAAACACAGAAAAGGATTAAAGCCACTTGATGAGACGAATCGAAAATTAGTAATTCAAACCGATCTCACTAATTTAAATCGAAAAGTATTAATTCAAAACTAACGAGCTCGACGATGGTAGGAATTTGGTAGGTTAAGATTATGAATGTTTAAATGGTTATATTGGAGTTTTAGAAGATATTTACGGATTACGTTTAGTAGAAAAATAATAGAAATATTTCCTATAAAAATTTTACGATTCATTTACGAATTACTTTTCGTAGGAAATATTTATAAAATTTTTTTACGAATTTCCTACGATTTCTATTTTTCGTCAAAATTTTGTAGGTTTAAGGTAGGAAAATTATCCTACCAAAATTTTCTTAAGAAATATTGTAGGATTTTATGATGTTTTCTTGTAGCGAGAGTCATGTAACTTGACTTGCATTTCTTGTTCACGTTCAGCTCATGCTTCATCAGCCTCTCTACTAACTTGGTGTTGTTCCGCAGAATCATGCAGGTGTTAAAAATGAATAAATCAAATTAAGTTCATTAGGCTTTCGTCAGCACGTTCTGTATCATCTTCAAGTCCATCTTCATATCTTACAGACTAGCTATATATATATTGACTAGATATCTTAAATATTCAATAAGCATCGAGATTCAGTAATCCGTTTTCAGGTTTACCTTCTTGAACTAGACCTAACATGGCACAAGTGAAGGTTGGAGCTTTGGCTTTTAACCCTTTCTTCTTGCATTTCTCAAAACTAAGAAAGCTTCACTCATGTGCATCAAAACCTACAATGGCCAAACTCTCCACAAAACAAAGTTTCTTTTCTCCATTTTGTAAAAGACATCCCAAGCATATTTCTTGCATCCACAGTGAATATAACTTCAACATTGTTCTTGAAATCCTGAGTCACAAGACTTACAACGTACTAATGCACCAAAAGAGAAAGCTCCAAGATTTGTGAACGTCTAACGAGTGCTTAGTGCATTTTAGAACATTGGTAACAATCTTGCTTTAAACACCTATGTTTTTTCTCCTATGTGAATCTCCTACTATTACAAAAAAGTTTCATAGATAAGTAAGAATCACTACTGATGTTTAAAAAGAGATAGTGAAATTAAGAAAGCTATAGTCGATTAATCAAAAGAATATAAATCTGAAACAGATAAACAAATCTTTGTGTTCATCTCTCTGCCTTTCAGAATTTAACTAAGAGATGACTATGCTTCTAGATTAACGCATTAATATATACACAATAAAACCTCAATAAAAATAAATTAATATTCGATAAATTAATAAACAATATAAAATAATAAAATTTACCGGTCTCAAGTCGGACGAATGTAAAAATTAACAAAATTTGATAAGATAATAATTTTTTAAAAATTCCTATGTAAATATATGGTCTCATTAAAATCATAAATTAATGATAGTAAATATATATATATATGTATAAGAGATAATATACTATCTATGGTTTTATGTTTTTTCAAAAAATTAAAGTGTGGTTAGAATTATTCTTCAATTTTAATTATATCAAACAATTGTTGTGTTGTGCTTCCAAACTATCGTATTGTAGTATCGTCTACAAATTTCATCAAAATAGTCAAAAAAATTTATAAGTTTTCAACTGTTGAATATACATCATTTTTATTTGTATATCTTATAGATTATTAAAATATGACATTGAGATCTATAATCATAATTTTGAATAATCATAAACTGCACATTTTTTATCACCCAAAACATTGATTTTATTTAGATCAAATTATCTCAACTCATATTTTTGTAAAAACTTTAAATTAAAATTTGAAATGATAAAATACTTAAATAAATATCTTTATAAATTAATAAATATTACTTTATAGTATAAATTAATAAATCTTCTTTTATAGAAATTAACAAATATTGTTTTATAATATGTATTAATAAATATTATTTTATAGTATAAATTAATAAATATTATTTTATAGTATAAATTAATATCACAGTAAATTAATAAAATATCACGCTAAAGCTCTATAAGCTCATTCATTGCATCACGCCAATATGAATCTTCTAGGGCTTGTAAGTGAGAAGAAGGAAGAGGAGAAATGGTATCGGTGTGAAGAGATAAGGGCTGTTTCGGTTTCAAAATCCCGTGTTTGCTGCGTGTTACCATAGGATGGTGAGAAACAGCTTGCGGAACTTCTGGTGGTTGTTCTAGTGGAGGAGCAATTGGTTGACTCGGTGGAGTGGGAAGATGTTCTGTAGTTTAACCAGCATGTTGTATTGGTGGTGAACTCAAAAGGAGAAGCCGAGACAGGGGAAAGAAAGATGGAGCTGGGATTATATGAGAAGAAGATGAAGAAAATGAACTTGGTGATGTGTAAGGAAAAATATTTTCATCAAAAACAACATGATGAGAGATAATAATTTTACGAGTGGTTAGATCAAGGCACCAAAACCCTTTATGTTGAGTAGGATATCCGAGGAAAAAATCGGCGGTGGGATGAGGAGAGAGTTTATGAGTGCACGTAGGAAGAAGATTGGGATAGTAGAGACATCCAAAAACCCGAAGAAAATTGTAATCTACAGGTTTTTGAAATAACTTTGTAAAGGGTGTTTGATTTTGTATGGTTGTGGAAGGGAGAATAGTAAAGAAGTGTGCAGCCATATGAAGTGCTTCTTGTTGTTTGAATATTATAGATGCAGATCAACACACGTACTCAAATACGTTTACTTTATTGAATAGATAACAAGTAGAACAATTATTACAAAAAAAACTGAAAACTCACTTGATGCTTTCTTCTTCTTACGTGACTGAAACGTATCGGTGATAGAGGCTTGCGTATCGCAATCTCCTAAGACAGAATTTCGCCCTTACTGTGGTATAAGTAGTTTCAATGGACGTCTATCTTGTAGGATACAACTATCGATCTCCGTATTGACACCTTACAAAGATCTTAGCACACCTACTTTGAGATTCTCATAAATTGTGTAGAAGAAAAAAATGATTAGAATTAATCTCAATCTCTCTCTCGTATTGTTTATCTCCCTTCTCTCTCTTGTCCATTCTCTACAACGTGACGTCTTTAAATAATAGTCAAAGAGGTGCTTAATCCAAGCGATGCCTCTCTTATATCAATCGTTGCTTTTCTAATCGGCACATACGTAACTCAAAGGGTGTTTATATATTGACGTAACCGTCTTTGTTTATGTAAATAAACTCCAACACTTCTACCCAGAACTGTGGTGGCATATTTGCTTGAATAAGAAGAGTACGCACAAAGTTATTAAGAGTGTGAAGTGTGCGCTCTGCTTTCCCATTTTGTTGAGAAGTATATGGACAAGAGAAATGTGCCACAATGCCATGATCAAGGAATTGACGATTAGTGTATTCTCCCCCATTGTCACATTGTAATGATTTTATTTTTCGACCAAAATGGTTTTGAACGTAAGACGAAAAGAGTAAAAATGTTGCAAAGACATCGTTTTGTGTTTTGATGGATACACCCAAATAAAATGAAAAAAATGATCAAGATAAATGACATAATATTTTATCCCACTGATGCTTGAAATAGGAGAGGCCCAAACATCTGAATGAATGAGTTGAAAAGCTTCTAAAACAGAGGAAAGAACAGGTTCAAAAGGTAGACGAACATGATTACCTAATTGGCATGCATGACAAAGCGACATGTCTTTAGAAAAGCTTATTAAACAAGAAGAAATTAGAGATTGTAGTGTGTTGTTTCCCGGATGGCCGACTAATAATAGTTTGTTTGTTTTGGCCTGATTTGTTTTCTATACTGTAAACGACTAATAATAGTTTTGATTGGTAACTCCGTACCGGAGTGTATCGCTTTAACAATTATCAATCATAAAAGCAATATTAAAAACGTTACTTTTAACTTTTTTTATACAGTTTTCGTTTATCATATTTTTTTATGGTTTGCACTATTATATAACAGCTTATCGCTAAAAAACCTTATATAGTTTTATGTTTATATTATCAATCAGATCTAACATTACTAAGTTACATAAAATTTAAACCAATAGTTTTTTTTTCAGGTCTGCCGTTATATTATACCAAATCTGAGCTTGGTGATTAAAAGTATTCCTGTTTTATGGAAAAGGTTCGAAAGCAAGAAGTCCGACAAACCGACAATTGAACCAGCAATTGACACATGTGTTATGCTGTTCTCAATAAGCAAATTACGAATTCGATCAATCATTAATAGGGACACAATAATTACTAGCGCCGCGTTACCTGCAATCACTTAAAGTAAATGTAATCTAATCATATTACTTAGTCTTAAACTACTTCCAATTCTACTTCATATTCATTTCTAAACTTTATTTTTAACTCAAAAATAGAGATCTTCATTTTTTTCTGTTTATTTAAAAATTTCCAATTTATTTTCTCATTTTAGAGCCGAACTTTTCTATTTGTAAATCTATCCTTTAAATTTAATATATTTTTATTTTATACTCAAACTCATAAATATTTATGTTTATTATATATGTAGTTATAAAATTATTTTTTGGAAAAATACCATATGATGATGCATAAACAAAAATAAATGTTGAGTAATGTAATTTTGTTTTATAATAAATAATACATAAAAATAATATGGTAATTTGTTGTTTATCTTTTAAAATAAAATAAATGGGTTGAATTTGTAATTTTAATATATAGAAGATTTTTCTAAAAATAATAATTAAATATATATGAATATTTTTGGAATATTTTTTTTTTTTGAATAAAAATGGTGAAATGGGTTGGAGTAAAACCCATTTCCAAAATGAAGTTATTTTATTTTAAAGTAAAATATGAAAAATAGGTTGGAGATGGTTAGAGTGTTTAAAGATTGCAATCGTGTCTGAACTAATCCCGATGGAAACTTAATAGGGATTTTTATGTTTTTAATTTTTTAGATAATGTAGGGAATTTTATGGTCGAGTATAGCGCATGACAAATACTCAATTTTATTAGTTCTGTTGTGGATAATGTGTGATACAAATAAGAACACTTCCACTTAAACAGTTTTAAGGCGCATGCAAACCAATAAAGAGTCTCGCTAGATGAGAGTCACTAATGAAACAGTTGGAAATTCTAGGGTTAACGTATAAAAAAATATATAAGTAAATCAAACTAAAACAAACTATAACATGATTTTACTCATACTTTCTGTGATATATATCAAGCGCTAGGATCGTAGTGAAATTGAAAGATTCATCAATATAATCATGTATGTAATAAATGTGGGTACTATATGAAAAGGCATATAATTCAATATCTTCATGAAATGGTACATGAAGCATGCCCCACCTTACCCCCTTAAGATAAAGCATCTCGCGACTTCACGGTACTTCTCTTCTAAATTTAATGCTCGTTTTTTCATTCTTTATATGTATGATTATTGACGTCAATATATATATATATATATATATATATGCAAATTATATATCATTATTGTCTTTGATGATTGTAAAATTTATTATTTTCTTGTCGAGAATTTCTTTTTTCTTTTTTTGTCCACAGTGAAAAATATCATTACTTCTTTTGTAGCCAACTCTTCTTTTTCCGTTTACAACTTATATACACATTATTTTGAATCTTAAATCGAATTATAACATAACAACAATAATAAAGTATATCATTATATTATAAGTTCAATTATTTTTACTAGCTTTATATTGTTAGTTTTGTTAGCATCATGCTTTTTGATTGTTATAAAACTCAGCTACTTGTAAGAAGAGTAGGTTTCTCAACAAACAAAATTTCTCAAAAATCTCTATTTAAATGAATAACTTAAAGAATCAAATTTACGATAAAAAGAAAACTTAAAGAATAAAATGAAAAAGAAAACTATAATTTATTATTATTTTGTTCATAGTTTCTGGATTTATATATTAGCCGACGGACTTTAAATACAATGACCAAAATATTGCTCATATTTACTCCTTATTAAAAAATATTCAATTTAATTCGTTTTCTAAAAGGTGTATATATTGAGTACACAATAAAAATATTAGAAAGGTTAGTCCTATTATTCTTATCGTTTGTGTGATCTTTGTATTCATACTAATTTATGAAACAAAATTTTTGTTAATTATAAAAAGTTAATTTAAAAGCGATGCATCAATACACGTGAGCTAACCTCCAAACCCCACACCCTTTTTCTCTCTCGCTTAAAATTGTTCACACCCATCAAATGCTTACCATTTTTTGTTTGAATTTTCTCTTCGGATAATCCATAAATATAATATTTGAGTAAAAGAATTACTTTCACATCAATTTAATGCATTTTTAATCTGATTCCACAACTCAATTTTGGATTTTACTCAAAAAAAGAAAAGTTTGGCCCTACTAAAATTATATATTCTTTTCAAGGTTGTGGCTTTCCCATTTGTTAGTATTCCTATATAACTTTTATTCATCGGTGGGAAATCAAGTTGATACCAATGCCTTGTTTAGATGAATGATGAATCTAATTTATAAGAATTTTGTTTGTTATAATAAAGTCTTAATTATCAGATATTTTCACATGATATAATATAAGATTCTTTCTTTTTGTAGAAATAATCCAATGAACATTTACAAGCTTGAAAGGTCATACAATATAATAGGAAAGATCACATACGAAATCTGAATTAGTTTTTAATGTGATGTAAAATATGACCTACCATTATATTAGATAGATGTCGTATTTTAGCGTATAAAGTTTTAACTTTTAGATTGAGATTTGTAATTTAGTATACTTGTAGCTTATCACCACCATATCAGTTGAGTCCGATTTAAATATAATATCATACGTTATAGATTTTTCTTTCTTTCTTATGATTAATACATGCCGCCCCATAAGATCTAAACACATAGGTAAACGTAATCATCGGCTGATTAATATGCATGAAAAATTCTCACGTATATTTATATTGTTATATAGTTTTTTTAATTACAAACATGATTTACTTGACTAAAATTGAAGGTGAGAAAATAAGATGGATTAAATTAAAGTGAAGACTATTTCACCTTTTTTCTACAAATAAAATAATAATTACAAACTATTCTTTTTCCCAAACCAACAATTCCACTAAAAAACAAAGTGGGAATTGTAGAAGAGACCATCTATACCCATCTTACCATTTCTAACATAGTTTTTGTGTTCTTCCTACTAGTTAAAATGCCACCCAAAATTAATTAATATTAAGTAATAAAAAAACGAATTACTATTATTCAACAAGCTGCAGATGGATTGGTAAAAGGGTTGAAGAAGTGAGGCTTTGAGGAGATGGAGAAAGCTCCTTTGGTCGTACCTCCATCGACGACCACCGCGGTAGCCACGCTGCCGCCACCTCCTCCGTTACCGCCACCGGCGCCAATTCTCTCACAGGAAGGACACATCGTTAGAGTCGATGCAGGCATGCGCAAGTAAAAGGGCTGATGAGTCAATTTTAGGGTTCTGAGTTCTTGAATCTCTTTCTGAAGTCTCATGTTCTCATCTGTTAATGTTTCACAACACTTCTTCAAAAATTCACAATCTACTTCTGTTTGCTTCAGCTTTGTCCTGCTCAAATTTTCATTAAATAAAATAAATATATTACTAAATAAAACAATTTCACGTACAAAAATTTCTGACTATTCAAGAGACAAAATTGAATATTGTGATAATTAATAGAGTAAATCAACCAAAAAAAAAAATTACCTGGCTCTTCTATTTTGAAACCATACTTCAACTTGTCTAGGCCTTAGATTCAGCTGTCTAGCCAGAACTTGCTTTTCCTTCTGTAAATAAAATAAAATAATAAAGAATCATATTATAAAAGGATTATCAAAAGTGGTTAGTTACGTATAATAAAAAGAATTAGTATTAAGATTATATAATTACGGGATTAAGGGTGCTATGGTGCTTGAAGCTTTCTTCAAGAAGAGCCGATTGTTCTTTCGTAAGCCTAAGTTTTTTTCTAGCACTAACACCTTCTTCATCTTCATGATAATCACTTATAACCCTCTCCGTAGTCTCATCCTCCTCCGGTGACTCTTCGCCACCGTATCTCTCTCTCTTCACCACCCTCCCGCTTGAAAAAGAAGAGACCCCGCTGAGAGATGACGTCTGACGGAAAAGCTGGTCAGCTCCGGCGACCACCGTCAACAAGGGATCGCCGGAGAGGCTTAGAGTCAACGACGGCTCGAGCTTGTAACCGGAAGATCGCTTGATGGCATTATTGTAATTATTTGGAGTTGGTGAGAGACCTAATCCAAGAACAAGACCTGAGTTGCATGAATCATCAAAACTCATCTGAGTCAAAATGAAAAAAAATATGCCTTTGTAAATGTTATCTTTCTTTGGGATTTCGAGAGGAAAAAGAAATTTAGAAGTTTGATGAAGTTTAGAAGATAATGGGTGGAGATGAAGCCAAGGGGGCTTCTTAAGAGGGAGAAGAAAAGTACTTTTTTTTTTTTTTAATTTAAAAACAAATTGATGGGTGGGTGGATGGCTAATAATTTATTAATCAAAGGAATGATTTATTTATTTTAAAGAAATGATTTTATTTTCTTGGTAATTGTTTTCTGAAAAAAAAATTAATGTGGGAAATTATGATGGAACAATTCTGCTTTTAGTTTTCTCACTTGCAAAGGTTGACCAAATGAACATCCCACTTGGCACTTCCTACTATTCTCCCCACTAAGAGAAAAATTCCCAAAAAGTGTTTAATAATTTTATATTTGATAAAATAGAATTATCATATCATATCTCATCATAATTGTGAAACTCGGCTTGCGACTTCGAAGACAAAATTACGGTCCAAACAGAGGTTTGAAACCTAATTTTTTAGATTGAAGCGCCATCTCCCATACAAGCCCAGGTCGGTTCTTAATACGCTGCTAAATGCTTTAATTTTGATGGTTCGTGTTTTCTACTAAATTGATCGAGAACTACGATCCGGTCTTAAATCAACATCGATGAGAAGGATGTGCAACGATCTTATACAAACCTTGAAGCAAAACTCACCGATGTGGATGTCGGATTCACACATTTAAATATTTGTAGGATTTGTGGGCATAAACTCTCAAAAACAAAAGTGTAAATATAATGAAACGGATTTAAGCTATAGAAAGTATGTAAATTTGTAGAAAAAGTATAGTATTGGTATTGCGATATTGTAACAGATGTCTCCTTCTTCTTTCACAAGGTTCTTTATTTATATACAATGATTAAGATCAAAACGGCTAATTAATGTAATAATTCTTTTTAAATGTGTCGGTTTTGATATTATCTTTATTGTTGTAACGGTTTGATTTGATATTGTTAGGCTTATCATGAGCCTTTGCATATTGAGCTCATCCTAGGACTTTTTCCTTCTTTATGTTTTGCCTTGCTAATGCGAGTTCTTGATGGATTCCCTGAAGCCTATCGCTTCGCTTTTGCGAGCTTTTTATCAGGTCTCTCGAGCTCTTTCACTTTGGTGATTCACTACTTGGTTGCGGACCCCTTGACTCTGACATAGAAGTGACGTGGACGTCTCCTTCCGGATCCAGAACCCTAAGTTCGGGATTCGACACCAACAACCGATATCAGCTCTTCTAGAATCATACACTCACCGGGTTTCGTTGATGGCAAGAAACTCAATTCCTCATGCATCTCAAATGGTTGAACCATGATTCAGTCTTGAATGACCGCAATGCTCTTGGAAGATGGAGACCCTTGGACCATCATTTGCGCTATGTCCAATGAATTTGTCGACGGTGCACGACAATTCCCAATTATGGATACCTCGACCCAGGTTTGTTTACTATAATCTGTTTTCGCAAACACTTGGTTGTAATTATCGTTTCTGTGAACTGATTGACTTAGGACATCGATCTAGCCCTGACTTGATTAATTTAGCTTGTTATAGTGTTCAATTGTCCCTAACCCTGTACGTAAATCCATATAGGCTTATGTCCTAAGACTTATGTACCACTAAAGATATTGGATCAATTACCTCAGCCTCGATTCGTTTCGGGCGAGACCATTGCTACCAACTTTGCCTATCTTTGGTTTTCGCCTCTTATGGAGAGAAATCGCCCAAGTTTCCTTGATTCAACGTGGTTCATGCCGGCGACTCATGAGCTAAAGGACACATTCTCAACGTCACAAGATCTTTTGATAGTAACTATATCTTGTTGTATAAAGGTGTTATCTCCGGGATCGTAACGTACATTAAACTTGGATACTGATTGAATCGTACTTGAAAGCACTTTCCTTAAAGAGTATTTTGACCCTTTTCAAGCTTTGGGTTATACGAAATTCCTTCTAGGATACGATAATCATAGTTCTCTCTCTTGTTCTAAGGTAAGATCCAAGAGAAACAAATAGAGATTTTGTGTTTTGTTTATGTGTTTTTCACCAAAGATTCTCTTAATCTTTGGTTTTGTGAATATGATTTTCTTCTCCTTTTCTCTACAATTTTTGATGTAAAAATACACTTTTATAATGCCCATAGTTGTCACGAACGTTTGCAACCGTTCGTTTAATAACCACAAACCAATAGTCACAATGGTCCATAAACCAATAGTCACAATGGTTTATAATATAATTGTTTATACACTTAAATTTCCAACATTCCTCCCCCCATTTAAGTGTAATATTTGATTCACAACATCAACAACACATAAACCAAACTCACGCATAAATGTAAATATCGTAACGATTGAATTTATATTTTAGTGATATTACACATTCCAAATGCTCGAGAATCAGGATGTCTTACGGATTGAATCTTTCAACTCATTTTGAGCACATGAAGACAATAAACACACAAATTTCCACACTACTCTAAGTGTTTACACCTAACACTATTATTAACTATGTGTTCAATCTATTCACAAGTGCATACAAAGCCAATTCCAAGCTTTTTGAAGCGGCTACACTTCACACTCGTATAGGTAAATATTTTAATCTTGCATCTGCAAAATGCAATTTTTCAAAAGATCTACTAAGAAAAAAACTCAATCCTAACCTTTTTCTTGCAGATCTAAGCACTTACTTTGGGATAATATAAACTAGTGCTTCAACCTCTTAGTGTGGGCTTTTTGCATTGAATTCAGCCTCTAACGTCGTATTAGAGGGGAATTGGGTATCCCACAATTAAAGATTTCAAATGGACTTTAATCCCATCCCTTTAGCCGACTTGATCACTAAGTGTCTAGCTAATCATTTTGTCAAATGATCCGCTATATTTTGTTGATACCAAACAAACTTTATGGTAATCACCTCGTGAGTGATCAACTCACGTACCGAGCCATGTCTAATGCCTAGGTGTCGCGACATACCATTATACACTTGGCTATAAGCTTTAGCTAAAGTAGCTTGACTATCGCAATGGATATAAATAAGTGACACCAGTTTCGGCTAGAATGGAAGAAACCACTCCGCCCCTCTCTCTTGCAGCCGCTAACGCTACAAATTGTGATTCTATAGTCGAACTTGTAATACAAGTTTGTTTCTTAGATATCCATAAAATGATACCTCCCTCAAGTAAGAAACCCAACCACTTGTAAAAAAATGATCTTCCACGTCGGTGATCCAATTTGTATCATAATATATTTCTTACAAACCATAATTTATGGTTCATTTCTTTCAAGTATTTGAGCACCCGCTTTATAACTTGCCAATGATGAGTTCTAGGAAAAAAACCCTTCATATATCACTTTTTTTTTCAAATGTAGCATAAGAAAACTTAAGTTGATTTTATAATTCTTTTTTTTCACTTTCTTGAACCTATCAAACTAAGTTTAGTGACACACCCTCATCAAAAAGCAAAAGAAAAAAAAAAGCGTAATGACACAGATTCTTTCAGTATATAGTTATTTTTGAATTATGTATTCTTTCAGTATATGTGTGTGTATATATACATATGTATGTTTTATGCATTTTTCTTTTGTTATTGTACAACTCTATCAAAAAGTGACTAATTATTATTATTTTCTCTATTTTATATTAAGTCTCGTTTTACATTTAAAATTTTGTTTAAAAATAAATATCATTTTGTATTTTTAATGTAAATATTTGATATGATTTACAGTTTTATCCCTACTATTTTAATGTATTGAGCAAAAAAAAATTTATATAATATATTAATAAAGAATAAAAAAAATTAACTGCTTAGTATGTATAAAAAATCTTAAACGACATTTATTATAAAACAGATAGAATCGTATGAATGAGAATACATATATTTAGGGGAAAATGATTCTATATCTCCAATCTCCTTCATAGATAAGTTTCATTGTAACGATTCTAATTCTCTATGATATATCATAATTCTCACAGATTAATCATATAAATTTAGAATATTAAAAAATGAGATAATATAAATGTTATGGGCAAAATCTATAATTGTATATTAGAATTTATAACTATATATATATAGTAATTAAAAAGTGATTAAGAGGTGCCTTTAAATAACGGACAACAAGTCAGTCTACCAACTTATTTTCAGCCTCTCTTTTTCTTATCACAGAAACACATTGGCCCTTGATGTTCAATTCATTTATATTTTAGTTAAGTGCTTCTGATTTGATACATATGGATAGTGATCCCCACCATCTTGTTTAGGTTTGGTTCTCTTGTTCTCATTCAACAATTAATTTATTACTTTTTGGAAAGAGTTAGGCATATAATTTATTTCCAAAAAATATTTAAACAAGGTGATTCATTACTATACCAGTTTTTTGTACATCCTTAATTTCGAGCGTAACGCATAGTACAAAGTATTTCTCAGAATTTCATATTATATCTTGTCACATTCCCTCTTTCACAATGTAACATACAAGAAAAAAATGTCAATCGTATTTTGAAACCAACATGTACGGAATAGTAATTGTAATATATTATGTAAGTCAAATTATTTTCTAAATTAGTGTAAAATAAGAACAAGTATATTATTTATAAGTGTTACAAATGTTATTTGATTTATCATGGTCTTAAAAACCGGAATTCAAACTATTATATTTTAAAACATTCATTACACACATCTTAAGACTCGGTCAAGCTAAATGGCTAGATGCCTAGATACAATCAAAAGTCTTTAGTCCGGTAGTTAGGTTAATTACGTTACCCGAATTTAAATCCGAGTTCACAAAATATGTGGTCCAAACAGTTGTAAAAAAAAAGGGTGCTCACCTTTTAAATCACTTTTTGATTGGTTGCCTGACGTAACATTAGAACTAGCCCTGGACATTCGGATATCTGTATCCGTTCGGTTCGAGTTTATTCGGGTTCGGGTTTTTTTTTTAGAACATTCTAGACCCAATCGAATATTTTAGAAATATGATTCGGGTTCGGTTCCGGTTTTATTCGGGTTCGGGTTTTTTGAGGTATTGATGTTCAGACCTAGATAATACCCGAAATAGTTTCGTATTCGGGTCGGGTTCAGATTTTTGTACCTAAATGTAACCAAAAGTACAAAAAATACCTGAAATACCTGATATTATACAACCCAAAAAATTACAGACCAAACCTGATATTGGTCGGTGATGCATTGTTTCAGACCAAACATAGAAGTTCAAAACCAAAAAGAGGCAACAGCTTTGAAACTCAGTTTAAATAGTATTACATAGTAGAGATAAGATAGTAGAAAGTAGAGAGAATGAAGAGGAGACTCAAAACATTCCCTGTGAGTCTGTGACAATGCAAAGAAGATGCATCAATCACTAAATAATTAAGCAAGTAAGCAATTAAGCAAGTTCAAAATTCAAACAAAGATACATTGAGATAATGATAATTTGTTTGTTACCTTAAAGCCTAATAAGAGTTTTCAAGCTACAGTCTCCAAAATCTGAAAATCATTTAAACAAACAAAGTTAAAAGCTAAAACTATAATTGAGAGAATGCTAATCTGTTTTTATGAATATAAGTTTGTTACATTAAAGCCATAAGATGAGGCTTCTAGCTGCAGTCTCCAAACTCTGAAAATCAATAAAAGAAACAAAGTTAAATTCTAAAACTACAATTGAGAATTAGAGTTGATTATACAAAAAGAAAACTTACCTTTCTGAAGGTTGTCTTGCAACTCAATATCAGCTAGAAGTTGTGCATTGATGAGAGCTCCTTTCTCTTTTAACTGGATCTCTTCCTTAATCCATTGCTCAGTGCACATTAACACCTCAATAGTGTAATGACTTAGACAGCTCCTACTTGGTTCTACAATACGGCCACTGGTGCTAAAAGCTGATTCTGAGGCAACCGATGACACTTTCATAGCAAGTACATCTCTTGCTAATTCTGATAAGATAGTAAACTTACCACTATAGCGCCTCCACCAAGCCAAGACATCATACTCAGTTCCCAACAGATTGCTCTTTGGATGCTCAACAGTTTCCTTCAAGTAGACATCTAATTCATCCCTTAAATCTTCTACTCCTCCATCCTCATCAATGATCTCATTGTACACAAACTCCATTTTTTCATATTGAAGACCATCATCTGTGAAGTCCATATCCTCTTCTTCAAAACTACTAACATGGTGCTGGCCACCAGTAGATTCTGTCCCACCACACTGAGAGACTGTATTGCTAGACTGCTTGGGAAAAAACCTTGTGTACTCTTTAAACAGACAACTCAACACCTTGTGTACACCATCAAACATCTCTTTAGCCGCAACACTTTCTTTTCCATAGAGCTTGTCAAAAAAAAGCTGAGCAAATTGTAGTTTCTTTGTTGGGTCAAACACACTAGCCACAATCAAAAGCTTGTTTATCTCACCAAACCCATCCCAATACTTATCAAATTTTTCTCTCATCTCAGCAGCCTTACTTCTCATTTCCCTATTTGGACTATTGCTCAGTGTCATCAGATTCTTCTCTATGGTAACAATCTCACCATAACACTTATATGAGTTCACCGATATATTCGCTGAGACAACTAAAGTAGAATTATAAAAGATGCCAAGAAACCTTACCAGCCTCTCAATAGCAATCCAATCAGTGTAAGTAGGAGGACCAATCATTTGCTTGCCATTCTCTATTTCCAAGAAGTAGTCATTGTAGAGCTTATCTTCTGCTGCCATCTTATCAAAAGCTAATCTGAACTTCTGTGCTTTTGTAAGCATGAGATGTGTAGAATTTCACCTGGTCTTTATATCTAGAGGCAAACTTCCTCTACTTATCTTGGCTGCATCAACCCTCTGATCAAATGACACCATTCTCTTTGTAGAAGATCTCATATAAGTCACAATATTACGGATAACATCCACACTCTCACTCATTTGACGCAATCCATCTTTCACAATCAAATTGATTATGTGAGCACAACACCGCATATCCATGAACTCCCCATCTAAAACCAATGCATCACTCCCTTTCAACCTGAATTCTCTTTGAAATTTATGAAGAGCATTGGTGTTGGCAGTCGCATTGTCAACTGTGATGGTGAAGATCTTTTCTACACCCCATTCAGCCAAGCAATCAAGCAGAACAGATGCTATTGTTGCCCCCTTATGATCCATGATGTACTTAAAACCTATAACAAGCTTCCTCAAGTGCCAATCCACATCAATAAAGTGCAAAGTTATGACCATGTTGCTTGAGCCACCCATATATCTGTGGTGAGAGGTACACGCTGCTTAGTTGCACTAATCCACTTTTTTATAGTTGTTTTCCTCTCCACAGACATCTCATAGATATCTCTTGTTGCTGTTCTTCTAGAATGGGGCTTGTTGAGGTTGATTTTGGAGCAAAAATGCCTCCAAGCAATACTTTCAATGAATGAAAGAGGCAACTCTCCTAATACAAGCATTTCATTGCTTGCCTCTCTAACCACTGACTCAGGCACCTTAGCAACCGTGAGACTGCCATCACCACGCAGTTTCTGCTGTGATTTCAGTTGTACCCAAACTTCGTACTGCTTGCAGATTTTTAGATGCTTGCCCAAATTAGAAGTCCCTAAAGATGTTGGACATGCAAGTGTTTTCCTGCAATAATGACAGTTGCATTTGTTTTCGTCGTCTTTGAGTCTGGTAAAATGAATCCATACAGGAGACCTTGATCTCTCATCTTTCGTCTTTTCTTTATAAGTTTTACTTTTCCCACCAGGTCTCTTTCTTTTCTTTCTAGTCTGACTCTCAGGAGTGCTCGAATCATCTTCTGCATCTTGAGTTTCAGCATTTGTATCCACATCAATACCTTCTTCCGGAAGTGGAGATGAATCCATCTGAAACAAAAAAAAAACCAAACAAAAATCAAATTACAGAGATTAACTTGAGAATAGAGAGTAGAGACTTAAGAAGAAACAAGTAGAGCAACTAACAGAACAACAAAGACTTCACAATCAATCAAATAACAAAAAAAATCAGAGAGTTAGAGCCAACAATGAAAGACAATGTTCTTCGTCATATGAACATTCCCAACGAGTTGACTCAGCACAACCGATTCCGTAACCGAGCTCTTCTTCTTGTGCTGCTGCATCGTTGCTCTCACAATCTCAGTGTCCATCGAGCTCGATAATCTCCTGATTCCTTTAGCTCCACCGATCAAAACCCCCGGATTAACCTCGGAGCCTTTCTTGCTACCGTGTTTTGAAGAAGAAGAGAAGAAGAGGACCGAGTCGGGGCTCCGGTTACGAATCCGGGTCAACGGGTCACCGAGGAACAAGGAGGTTTTAGCGTCAACAAGCATAACGTGTTTGAGAAACATAGTTCCCATTCCCTGTAAAGCGAATCGGTTGTAACGACGACGAGATTGAGAGCCGACGATGTCGCGGTTGAGGACGAATCGACGGTGAGGACGGGAAGAAACTGCGGGAAAGCCAGAGGAAGGTTCGAAGGTGGAGAGAGTGAGGAAGAGGAGGAGGATGCAGATTGAGATTGTGAATTGAGCTTTGGGGAGGAGAAAACGTGAAGATCTGGAGCGGAAGAGAGTTGTTGCCGGAGAAGAAGAAGAAGGATCCCAAATAGAGACACAGAAACAGAAGAACAATACACAGAAAAGGAAGAATCAATCAAAAGAGAGTCTTACTTGTGATCGATTTCGGGATGTTGAAGAAGCACCTGTGCGATTAAGAGTCTCCAGCGTGAAAATAGGGATTAGGATTTCGAAGAAGAAATAGGATATCGAGGAGGATAAAAGAGACAGTTGAGATAAAGTACCTATGTTCTTAATTGTTTAGTATATGTATTATTTTCGGGATATAGATCTTATTTTCGGGTTTAGAAAGTACTCAACCAAGTTTCGGGTATTACCCGAACCGAACTGAAACCCGAAAGTCAGTATGCTCTAGACCCAGTTGAGTATTTCACTTGGACCCGAACCCGAACCGAATACCAAAATTTCGGATCGGTTCGGTTCTGGTTTTCGGGTCTGGTTATTATGCCCAGGGCTAATTAGAACTATCAAGAGACACCTAGCTCTTGGCATTTGGTTACTCGGATTATATTAGCGTCAGTTCCATTTGAGTTTGGTTTTTTGTTTCTTGAGGTTTAAGTTTCATTAAAGTAATTTAAATTTTTGATTTAGATCATTTCAAGTTCGGATCAGTTCTGATATCTATAGTAAGAATTAGTTTAGAATCGAAAACTTGTCGGTATTGATTTGGATTGGTTATTTTTACTCGAAAGTATCCAAAATTAACAAAAAATTCAAAAGTATCTGAAATACTTAAAAAAGAATTGTAACTAAATCAACTAAATATATCCAAATCTACTTAAACTACCCGAAAATATTTGATATACTCAAAAAATTGTATTTATATCACTTGAATGTATCCAAATTACGCGAAAATATATGAAGTACTCAAAAAAGATGGGTTTATAATTGTAATTTTAGATATTTGGGCTATTACAAGTATATATGACTAATATATTTTTGGTATATACATATATTATAAATATTTTTGGGTATCCATTCAGTTTTTGGTTCGGTCCGAATTTAATTTCAATTATTCGGATCTAGAAGTTTAAGTCCCGTTCAAATATTTTACCAAATTTGGTTCGAGTTTCGGATCGGATCTTAGGTTCTGGATTTTTTTACCAGACTTAGGAACACACATCAAATAATTAAAGGGAAGAACAATAAAAGTGAGCAGAAACTAAACATGATATGTGGCTGAATATGATTAGTCAACAATAAAATTAAAATCATTGGAGTAATTGACTAAGAAAGTTGATGTGTAACCTTTTTAATCGGTTTGGTCTCAGCTTTGTTATTTGTTTTGGCACTTCCCAATAATGCCTTTGTCGGCTATAGTCGTCCAACCAAAGTTAGGTTACCTATCCTATACACTTTACTATCATCCTTATTTGTAATCCCTACTTTTTCGTCTATAATCTAATATTTGTTTCTTTAAATATTACCCGAAACAAATATTATCACTTATTTGTTTCTTCATGGCAATTACTATTATCACTTATTGTTTCTTTAAATATTTGCAACTAAATTATGTTTTACCCCTTAATCCTGATAGTAGCCCACACACGAGATTAACGGTTACATCAATAAAAAAGTACAAACCATAACTTTCTTTTTTATCGAACAAAGGAATCGGTTAATTACCTATTACGAAATTAAATAATGCGATTTGTCAATTTCATATCATTGTATACCATTTGACTTTTTGTAGGTACGACGAGTTATCAATATGCTAAGAATGATGAAAGTTCATGGATAATTTTATATTAAATTGGTACAAAGTAGAATAATTCACCAGTTTTAACTATAAAATTTAATACGATGTCGTACCATGGACTTGGTAACGGGAAAAATATTTTTAAAAGCCCCAAATTATCAATTTCACCGAAAAACCTCAATTTTTGTTTTCGATGAAATATATAACTAATTTTTGTTGAATTCTTAATTTAATTGCTAACTTTTGTTGATTTTGCTAAATTAGTTACGTCGTTAAGTTGCTTAACGGAAAATTAACAGTTCCGTTAAGTCACTTAACGGTGAGACTAATTTGGCTTAGTCAACAAAGTTAGTGATTAAAATGCAAAGATTATAAAAATTGGGAGTTTTTCAACAATCGGAAATTTAACTTTTTTCAATCATTTTTGAAAGTTGAGAATCTTTTTCATTTTTTAATTAAAATAAAACTTATTACTCAACAAAAAAAAGTCAAAAAATGAATCAAGAGCGTGAAAAACTTTTCGAAAAAAAAGAAAGACAATTAACCAATTTCTTTCATGATAAACCATTGTTGAAGAAGAAAATTATATTTGTTCAATTATATATAGTGGAGAGAAGAAATACAGTTACGAATCTCGATAATATTTTTTTTCGTTGAGATTCATTAGTTTTTCAAGAGTATTCTAAACATTTTATGTCCCTACGATAGCATAAATAAGTGCTTTTGTCTCAAATTTACTTCTCAACTATTCTATATTAAGATTTAAAAAGGGCATATATATATATATATATATATACGTTTAATTACCAATAAACAATGATTTATTCTTTTGCAAAGTTTTTTCACATTCTCGTTTTATTCTTTAATTTTCAGTAACTTTTTTGTTGAGTAATAAATTTTATTTCAGTACAAAAATAAGAAAATGTCAAAAAAAATCTCAACTTTCAAAAATGCTTGAAACGCACCAATTTTTCGATTGTTGAAAAATCTCGAATTTTTATTGACTTTACATTTTAATCACCAACTTTTGTTGACTGAGCAAAGTCTTGCCGTTATGTGGCTTAACAGAGCCGTTAATTCTTCCATTAGATAACTTTAACGACGTTGCTAATTTGGCAAACTATATGAAAGTTAGCGCTTAAATTGAAAAATCAACAAAAGTTAGCTATATATTTTATCAAAAAAAAAGTTAAGGTTTTTTCAACGAAATTAGTAAGTTGAGATTTTTTATATATTTTTCCCAATTTATATCTGTCCATTAATTTCTTTTTTTTACGTTACTTTGCTAATTTTATTTTGATCAGATTTATTTCAACATCGAAAAGTAGGGACTTTGATGTTGTTCAAATATTAATGAAATTAGCTCACATTATTTTGTATATAATATTTTATTTTCTTGTAAACCGGAAGAGTTCATACCAAAACTCAAAATAATTCTTCAAACATGTATAAATTTCTAAATTTTACGGTCTATTTTGTTTTCAAAACTAAAAAATTTATTTATATCGTATATGATGGTGCATATGAGACAAGTTAAATTAACTATTTATATAACTAAAAAATATTTAATAATTTCTGTAATTTTGATGGAAAATATTGATAGAAAAGAAATTAAGAACGACTGATTTACTGAAAAGTGATTATTAGTATTGATGAATGGACGAAAAACAAAACTTCAAAGTAATGTTAAAAATTACTCGATAATTCTTTTAAACCTTTAAAAATTGCGATTTGGTTGTCGAACAAAAAGGGATAAAACTAATAGTTGGCCAATAAACGTAAGTGTTTGAACCCAAAGAACTTCAAAAATCTTTATAGATTTCTTTTGTATAACTTTATGGATGATAGTTTATCAATCCGGTAAGCTTATTAATTCCGGTAGAAGGAGGAGTTCATAGCTGCAAGCATTAAATTTGACGGATCAAAAATGATTTGAAGTGCATGTATGATTGCATAGTAATATTAATTCCTTTTTTGTTTGACGTTAAACTAGTGGTAGAAGAGTGGTTTAACATTATACGATTAATCCGGTTTAAATCAAGAATAAATCAAATAAGTCCATAAACTCGGTCCAACAGGGAACTCGAATTGATAACAAAAGCCTGACTAGCTCGGCGATGGACAACTCGAAACCGACTTACGAGAAATATGGAAAAAAAGATTCAAATATACACGAATATGTAATAAAATAGAGAAAAGAAAGATTCTCTTCTAAAAAATAAGGTATATCCGAAACTGACACCCACGCGGTATAAAATAGCAAGCTCCGCTACGGAGCAAAAGATCCACAATTTCGCACTCAAGAATCCTATGCTCGATATTTGCAAAGAAACCCTAACTTGTTCTTTACGCTTGTTAGAAATCTTTTGTAACATCATCAAGTTTACTGTTGAATCAATAAGAAAATCTCTTTCTTTAACTTTTTTCTCGTTACTTTTAGCTTTCCGGTTTACCTGTGCGGGATTTACTCGAACAATTTTGGCGCCTTCTGTGTGGAGTCTTACATAAGATCGTCTCTCAAATCATCTACCACTAAGATAAGACGAACCATAAGACCAACGATGATGGGAACACCACCGCCATCGTCCTTGGGAGCAGGATTCAATCCGCTCGGGCTACCTCTATCTGATCGGACTGTGCGTTAACCCCCACTGCCCTGATGAATCCTAACCCAACCGATCAAACGGAAAACAACAGCGACGATTTGTTCGAAAATGAATAAGAAGACAAGGAAACCCTCACTGGTGACGACCATAATAAAACTGGAGGAAATCCAGAGCAAATAAATGAGTAGGAAAACATGGAAATTACCGCATCTGCAGCAGCAAAGCCGATATCGAATGAAGATCTCATGAAGCTCATGCTCGAGCAATTCGCCAAATAGGGAGAAGAAATCGCCAACAATAAGAGGAGAATCGAAGAAAACGCTCACAGCGTACGACCCCCAGTTGGGAAAGGAGCCAACAGACGACGACCTGTTAACACACAGGATTAGCGTGAAACCTCGATCCCAATTTTGTGAAAGTTGGATCATCCGACCCAAACAGAACTCCCCCAAACAGTTTGCGTAATCGAACAGAGAACCAAACAAAAGGAACGCCATCGTTCTATGAAACACCTCTACCTCAAAGTACAGAAGAATTACTTCGCGAGCGGTATCAGGACATCGAAGGTATGCGCAACGAGCTAAAAGACATTCAATCCAAAGTTCATCGAGTAACTAGCTCAACACCAGAAATTGCCTGAGTCCTTGAAGAAACCCAGTGGACTCCATTCGCAGATAAAATCGTCCATATGCGAGTAACTCACTCCAAAATCAAGCTTCCGACTTACAAACACGAGGAAGATTGAAATACCCTAACCCGAATTTCTATTACCAATACAACTCTCGGTCAGAATTCAACGAGTCAAAATTATTGTTCCGATTTACTTAAATATTTTTCCTACAATAGTTCGATTAGACAAGTCTTAAACATGCATAAAATAGATTTGTTGAATTAATAACGAGTTTCTAGTACAACGGTAAATTTGCTAATAAGCTATTACATCGTTTAAGATACTAGACCGAAACATAAAACTACCCAAATCCACCATCATCCCCGATCCTTGCCTTAGTTTCACGAGCTGATTCAACCACTTAGATTACCATCACAGTTACTTTCTTTTTCTGCATCTAAAAGGATGCGTAAGCAAACGAATTTTCTTAGTGAAGCGATCGTCCTGTCTCACTAGGTTCAGTCTAGAAACCGCAATCAAACAATCGATTTAATCAAGTCAATAATGCAATTCATAAACATTCTCTTAAAATTCTCATCGAGATGATATCCGTACACCATGAATAAATCATCAAGACATTATCAATAATAACATAAACCATGACAAGCAAGCAATCAAGGACTTAATGAATATAAAGCAAGAAAATGACTCTAGACTCGGCCACGATCACGCACTCACCTTGATCGATCGGATACAGATTCTGACACCTCTTGTCGTTTAGATTCTCGAACAGTTTCCCCCAAACTCGATAACCGTTCGAACAAATTCCCAACGGCTCGCAAATCACTGGAAAACTACACAAACAACACATATCATCGTTCCCTTTGCGATGATTCTCGAGAAGATATCGATAAACACAAAGTTCTCTCGACACTTACTAAGATTACTCGATAAACACCGTCAATCCTCGACAACCGCTCTCGGATTCTCGATAAAACTCTTAATTCTCTCGAAAAAGTTCTCTCAATCTTTCTCTGGATTCTTTAGGAGTTATTACGCGTGAAAACGTGATGAAATGTTCAAGAGTCTTATTTATAGAGTCGAGTAATAATGCGTTTAATTCTATAGAATCGCTCCATAACTGCCCACGATCTCATTTCTACGCTAACGCTCGAGATTGGTAACTGTTCCCGCGTTTTGCTTCGAGAAATAACCGTTCCCACGCCAATCGTCGAACAAAAACATGTGGATCATCTAACCGGGTCAAGAGTTAACACGCGGATCCTCATATCACCGATAATCGCTCGATAGCCTTCCGATAGACTTGTCCGATAATCCCACATTGTCATAATAACCTACGATCTGATCTGAAAAACTCGGAGATCAACTCAAATACTTTAAACATTCGGATTCCCAACAGCTAATCTCAAGATTACTCGATAAACCTTCGAACACTCCGACAATACCTCGATCAAGTTCACGAACCACTTGAAGAATCTTCGAACCACTCGGGTAAACTTAAGTATAAACTCAGCAAAGTACCCTTGACACCACCCAAGATACGTAGGAGACTTAACTGTGTTAACTCTTCGAAGAACTTGGGGCCGACTTTTAGTTCCACTTCCACGCCGAAGAAAATTGTAGCCACAATGTTGCATATTGCGGAATAGTTGAGCTGAGAGATCGCTACGCGACGAGGATTGCAAAATGTAAGAAGCTGAACAGAAAGTGAGAACCAGAGGTGGCAATTCTTGAAATATGATTCGTAGAGGCAAACGTACCCCTTTGGCGGATTAAAAAGGCGTTGATCCTCTCGAGAAATTATGTACCGAACTCCACAATTGGATAATCCACATATATTCAACGCGCTGACCGTTTTCTTTGTCTAGATCATCTTCACACCGCCGACACTACCGTCAAAATCAGGAACATGAGAGATATCTTCCTCAAAAATATTGTCAGTAACCAGAACAAAGTCAGATCGGTTGCTTATATCCATGCCGTCGAAATCGACCTCGATGAGCTCAGATTGACCTTCTGAGCCGACCTTTTGCAAGTCAGATGGGTCCTCTGGGTTACCCTCGGCTAGGGAAGCAGCTTGGTCGGGATCCTCTCCCGCCAATTGAGGAATAACTACCCCTTCCTGAAAAATACTCCGAGCAGCCTCTGCCGAGCTAGAAGTAGATCCTGACCGAGCTGCAGCCAGGCGCTCAGCTCGTCTTTAAACAGCACGATGCCGTGCTAATGGCTCATTGTCGCTGTCAGAAGATTTATTTGGAACTCGGTTTTATTTTTTCACCATGATAATTAATCGGAAAAGTTGAAGATTGCCTTAAAAATGCAAAATCGAATGGTGGAGAGAGAAAGAAAATTCGAAGGAACGGAAAATAAAAGCGAGAGAGAAAAATGAGAGAATAAATACTTTTGAGCGAATGCTTGAAAACATGAAGCGATAAAAATGAACTCATTTTTTATAAGCAAATTAAAGAATCAACGCGAATTTTCGCCTCCCGATTGAAACGTTAAATCAGACACTGGGATGATGACACGTGTCTAACACGTCACGAATTCAGCTTGCTGAAAAAGCTTTACAAAACAGGATCCCAAGAATTCAGGGATATATTTGGATTTAAACCGAACTAATTTTACCTCATTAAAATTCGCCGAACTCTGACTACTTTCTCCTTCGTCGAACTTGGGGGACTATGCTCGGAGCTTTTTGTCGGAGGCAAAATCTTGACTTTCTCTAGATGTGATTGAGAGTTCTTGGTTTCAAAATTGCTTTAGGTCTGTCTTGGGAACTGATGACCAGTCCTTGAGGGATGCTTTTGCTCACTTCGATGAAGTCAATAGATGTTAATAGTTCAAGAATCTTCAGCTGTTTTGGTTGATCTTTGTGGTATAGTTGAGTAAGAGTTTTGTGATATTCTGTGTCTCCGGAGATGAACTAAAGTTTCTTATTTTAATTATTGTGTAGTACTGCATTTAAAGTCATCGTAGATAGAGAGACAGAAAGCTCAAGTGGTTTTGGATTTGTCAACTTCAATGATGAGATTGCTGCAATTGTTTCTGTTTAATGGTCTGGTTTGATTCTTGACAAGTTTTGATTTAGCTGTTGGAGGTCATTTTTGTGAGTTGAAAAAATATCTAGTTTTCAAAGTGTAGATCTAAGCTATATAAACACGTACATTTGGCGTCTTTCACCAAAAGCTCATAAAATTGTTTAAATCTGTTCGCTTTCACCTAATTTAGATTGTCATTGATGCTTTGTTTCTTATATTAGCTTATTCGGGTTTTTCAGGGGTTAAAACTAATGACTCCTCAAGTGTTAAGAGTGTTTAGAATAGAGGACTCAGAATGAGATTGACAAGATACAAACAAGTGAAGATTTTCAGCTTTTGGTTATCCAATTCTGCGTTTTTCTATGACCCTTCGATCTCATATGATCATTGATTTTTGCAGAAATTCATTGTTCATGTTGACCTTTACATAGCAATCAGAGACACACAGTTTGTCAATATTCTTCTTTCCATTGTTGTTTTTGATCTCTGTTTGTTGTTGCAGACAAGGGAATCGCCATTAACCCAAGGATCAAAAATAAGATGGATGCTTCTGTGATGAATGGTAACACAAACCAAAACCATTTTCAATTTCAGTATCATGATCTCTGTTTGTTGTTGCAGAGATCAAAACACATTCAAATTTTTCTTTGCTGTTGTGGGTTCGAAGATATAAGTTTGGGATGGTGTTTACAGTTTTAGTGTGACTTTGACTGTGTTAACCATCGATTGTACTTCTCATACGGTGCAGCCCATCTCCCTCATTCCTAAGCATATGGGTGATACAGTCGCATGCATCATCGACAAAATCTACGGAGAGTGTTAGTTATCGGAGGATAAAGAGGGTCATGGTGTTGAGTATAGAGAAACAAATGTGGGAGCTTGAGGCTGAGATGACAAAGCCAGACATGAAGGTATGTCAATTGTGGTCTGGTTGTGTGTTGGTGGAGGGTAATATTTACATAAGAGATGTAGGGAATAGCTTTGTTTATGGGCCAAAGGAGAGAAAAAGTGGAAATGGAGGAGATGTTGAATTCTAAGAAGTGTGAGTACGATGATCGCAAGAACAGATTAAAAGCGTATAGATGATACAAAGCACAAGTGTTGGGGAGTCGTGAAAGGTGTGGAACTTTCACTTATGGTTTCTTGGTGATGCTAGCTGTTATGGTTTGATGCACAAACTTTCACTTATATTGCATTCAAATAACTTGTGATTTGTTTTTCTTTTCATAATCCTAAATTTCATGTTGTGGTTGGCAGATTGTTGATTTCGTTGATGTAAAAGTTCAAATGTAGTCAAGTATTTACTTAATTTTGGTTTGTGCATCGAGTCATCAGTTTAAGAAGCAAATGTGGCAAACATTATGCCATGTCATCTCTCCTTATAATTAAAAACTTTTATATTTTTTACAACATTTTAGTGTATAAAAATGAAATCATTGGTGCCTATTTAGGAGTTCGTATAAATTATTCTTTGTACTGATAATTATAATTATTTAACTACAAAGTTGAATTAAAAAAAATTATTTGATTGTTGCAATTATTTGATTTTGGAAAATTTAAACATTTAACACATTATAGTGTCAATTATTTGATTGTGTAACTTTTCATCTATAGATTTATTAAAATTTGTTTTATTTTATACTATGTATGAATACTAAAATTACAACAACATATTCAATTGTATATTTTATGGATTGTATATTTTATGGTTCATAAAAATAAAATATATATTTTAACTATTATACCCACTTCACTAGATTACTATAACACCAAAAACAATCTTGTTCTTACTTAAAAACTCAAGATTCGGTGTTAAAAAAACTCTAAATACCAACAAAAACAAGAGTTATCATATTCCCCCAGACTTGAATCATTCCTTGTCTTCAAATAAAAACAATTAAAAATTCGAATCCAATGAAAAGGTTTAAAAAACGGAAACTCACATATCTTTGGGAATCGACTTATTTTGGGCCTTCCTTCTGCAAATTGCATCAAACTTTGTCAGGGCAGATTTTACTTTACGTACTTGACCATGGGTTTGACAATAGTCTATGCTCTGAATCCCGGGATCACAAAGAACTCCCGAAGTCAATAAACTTAACCATTTGACATTCATTAAAAAGTGTGTGCGCTCTCATAAAGGGAATATCGAACATGTCAATGGTCTTGGTAATAAGGTTTTTTCATAGTGGCTCATGTGTTTTAACTGTCCTAAGAGATCTAGGATGCAAATCATTTCACAAAATCACAGTGAGACACATACCAATTATGGGGTACATAGCCTTTCTTTCATTCAGATCCACCAAAAATTCCAAACTCAACCTAATCCTTGATTTTCCTTCGTATTATCTAACAATTCATTATGGTTTCTCATCTTTTCTTCTTCTTCTTTTTTGTAGAAATATTATAATAGAAGAAAAGGGAACCAATACTCTTTTCAATTTGTATACCAAAGAAAAATCGAATACGTCAAGGCTCATAAACATTATTAACTATTTCATACATTTCACACATTTAATCCTAATGAAAGGTCAGTTATGTCGGTCCATATACTCCATATCTTTTGCAAATGAATGCACATAACAATGTAAGCACAAGAATGCATGAGGTATCCAAAAACGGTTGAGGTAAAGGTGTGGTACTAGACTAAAGATGAATCTAGCTATTCAAAGTTAACAAGAGTGGTAAAATGGTAAAAGAAAACTCTGTATGTATGATCCATGACATGATTATCAAACTCTTAAGTGAGATAAAATCCAAGTTCAATGTTCCACTACCACTTAATAAGGCTAAGTTCAAATCATCCAAGTTTCAAAGTGATAGGAACATTTCTGATTATTGAGTCTGCTCATGGTCGTTTCCAAACTTCAGTTCTGCTACCGAACATTGTTAAGAATAATTCGTAAGAAAGTCGTTCCGAAATAGTAAATTCCTAGAAAAGCTCTTAGTTTCCTCATTTTGACTCAATAAAACTGAAAAATGACTCAAAGAAAAAATTACGTTAGTACACAAAGATATCCTCCCCCAAACTTAAATTACAGCCGATGTAAAAATAAATCAAACAGAAAAATACTCATAAAAATAACAAAAGAAAAATCCTAAAAGAGAAATAAAGAGTCAAAAGAAAGAAAATACATGGTTTACGTTCTGGAAATCTTCGGCATACCGATCAGGATATCAATCGGTTCTCATTAGACTCCATACCGATCGATGTAAACCAATACCGATCGTTTGTCTATCATCCTGCTCAGTCATCTGAGCTGTACTGCTGCTATGGCTGTCTCCTGGTGCGCTTTAGCTTGTCGTTCTGCTGCTACTGACTCCCTGAATCGGAAAGAGTGCTCGTAGCAGAAGGTGGGGAGAAGATTGGAATTCGTCTCGGCACAGGTGAGAATTCCTCTGTGCCAGTCTTATCCTCATCACCAGACGTGGCCAAGGTTCCTCCTCTTGCTGAGTCTTCTGAACTGGTGGAACCGTAAAGCAGCAGGGTTTGATCTTCCTGAAACTCCCAGAAGCAATCATATCATCTTGTATCCAACCAGAAAATTGAAAAATTATATTTTAATAATAATATAAATCACAAAAATATATAAGACAAAATTTGAATAGAGATTGGATGCATATAAACTTAGATAGTTTTACATAAACATATAGCTAATTGTAGATGACAAAAATAGGAGAAAAAACTTATCACGCTTAAAAAAAATATTCAATGGAACAACAATCATTTTATAAGAATTATAAATTATTTAGAATGAAGAAAATAAAAGTTTATATAGTAGTACGTTGAAAATCTTTAAAACAATTTACTCGAGATAAGGGTATCTATTTTCAAGAAAGATACGTATAGAAAATTTTTAAAAAAATACATTTCAAAAATTTTATAATATGTTTGAGAAAATATTGTGGTCTAAAAGAGAGTTAGATTCAAGGTTTCTTCGAGCGGTTACGTTAGAGTGCATGGATTGACAGTAAAATCCGCTATATGTGGACATGAACAGTTTAAAGATAAAATTTGATATGTAAGAAACAAGAACATTTTACAGCTAATTAGAGAAAATAAAGCATAAGAAAATAAAAAAGAGAAAACAATTCTGATATAAGTTAACAATCAATCAACAGTCAAATTAGTTATATGTTTAGTGATACAAACGTGAAAAGAGAGAATGTGCCGGGAGGCGAACGAGTGCATTTTGGAAGATGACGAAATAAATGACAGTGAAATTTTCAAAAAAAATTGACTAAAACATAAAAAGATGTATGCACATGACCAAAGTAAAAATTTCAGGTCTCATTCAACTCTGTGAAATAAATGAGTTTATTTTTTAAAATATCTTAACAAGATTAATGGTTGGGGTTATGGGTTCAAAATCGGACTAAACTCTTTGGTCATGTAAGTGTGGTAGGTGACATGGAATACAGACATTCATGACTTGGTCAAAAATTACCTTATGGCACGATGCACTTGCTTCGATGCATGATACTATTATATTGACAGTTAAATTATATGTACAATTAGATCAACGATCAACCAAAACTTTTAAGAAGATGTATTCTAGGGCTAATGAGTCATTATTGTGTAGAATGATGATAGAATTGTCATATTGGATTGTGTAGAAACTTTAGACTTGTGAGTATGTAATTCTTTAATTATTTTGTTAATTGATTAGACAAAATTTGCTAAAATTTGATCTCTTTCCTTTTACTATAAAAGTTGGAACTAGAAGTGAATTCGTTGTAGTCTCAGTTAGAAGATAAGAACACGAAACTTAACTTAGCAAATATCCAAATTTTAAAAGTTTGTATCCGGTTTAATTTAATTTTTTATTTGAACCGTTTAATTATATCGTATATAATAAATTTTATATTTTTAGAATGTTTTAAATATTATTATTGACGACGGTGTACACTTTCACTCCAACAACTGTATACCAAAACATAATTCTGGTAAAAATTACATCACTTTGTAATTTGAAAAAAAAAAGATTATTATTGTTAAATTTCAACATAAAAACCGGACTATCGTTCATCGGCCTCACGGTCGTGAAACGACAGTCGGAAAACCCAGTTAGAGACATTTGTCATCGTCTTCTTCCTCGAACTCTTTAGTCTTTGGCTTTCACTCTTTTGGAAACTCCTCTTTGAGTTTCCATCATTAACGAACTTCTTCAATCTCTTCAAAGCAAGCTTTAATGTCTCCTCACTCATGTTCGCGAAACAAACCCTAAACCAACCCGGTTCTTCACAATGGCACGACGAACCAGGAGAGATGTTGAGCTTCACTTCGTAAACAATCTTCTTCCAAAGATCCATCTCCGCTTCGAACGTTTTAGAGCTAAGTAGATGTCTCATGTCGACCCAACAAAAGAGTCCCGCATTACTCTCCAGACATTTGATCCCTATGGCCTCTAGACCCGACACGAGCTTTCTTTGTCTGTTCTTGAGCCGTTTTTGGTTCTCTCTAAGGTAGTTCTTAGTGAAATTCTTGTCAGATAATAATGAGGATAGTAGGTATTGTGTTTGGGAGGAGACAAGGCCGAAACTCGACATTTTTGTAGCGGCAGAGATGACATATTTGTTGTTGGAGTAAATGGCTCCAACTCTAAAACCAGGGAGGCCTAGATCTTTAGATAAGCTATAAACAATGTGGACACGGTTAAAAACATTGCTGTTTTCGAGTTGATTATTTTTAAGAATCTCCATGACGCTGACGAATTCTGAAGAGTTGAATACTGTGCCCGAATATATCTCGTCACCTACTAAATGTATATTCTTATTCTTAGAGATGAAATCAAATAGAATGTTGAGTTCGGTTTGGGTTGTTGTCCTGCCCAAAGGGTTAGATGGGTTGGTGATGAGTATTCCTTTGACGTTTAGGTTAAGCTTCTTGGCTTGCTCGTAGGCTTCTTCGAGGACAAGTTTCGTTATGCGAAACCCGTTAGTACTTGAGCATTGGATTGGTACAATCTCAACCCCGGTTCGCCATTTTAGATCCCTGTCAAACCTGAAGTATAAAAATAAAGAGGAGTATTAGTTAGGTAAAGTTTGTAGCAATGATGGAATTGTTACTGAAACGATGTACTAACCCTGGATAATATGGCGTGGGAAGCAAGAAAGCGTCACCAGGATCGGCGAGACAAAACATTAGAGTTTCGTTTGCGGAAGTGGCTCCAGCAGTGAGCACAAGGTTGTTTGAATCGAAAGAAACTCGGTTTCCTCTATTTTCTAACATGAAATCAGCCAAGGCCTGAAAATCACTCGATCAAGGTCAGCAAACTGCAAATAAATTTGATACTCGTTGATTGATATATATATATATATATATATATATATATATATATATACACAATAATGATCTTACATTTTTGAAGGAAGAGAGGCCATGGTAGTCTTGAAAGAGAGCGAGTTCCCGGAAGATAGACTGGCCATCTCTCTTGAAACAGGCTGCGTCTGGGTTTTGTGCAAGCCATGACTCTAGTAGATCAAAGCATAGCTACAGAAATCCAATAAAATTAGTCTCTATGTCATGAATACATGCAGTTGATGAATATTTATATACCTGATTTTCGGCAAGACCCATCTGGATAATGCCTTGAGGGTTCTTGATAACGTCGTAAGGATTCTTCTCGTACTCTTCCCAACCAAGGAAATACGAAGAGTCTTGGCCATGGCTGTTGCATGTAGCTTTTCTTGACAATAGAACCATTTCTTTTGTTCTTTTTCTTTCTTATAAAAGATCCACAACAATAAATTGAAAAATCTAGAACTAGAGAAACTAAAGAGTTGAGAGAGAGAGGGAGAGAGAGAGAGAGAGAGAGAGAGAGAGAGAGAGAGAGTTATTGTTGGTAAGCTACGAGAGTCTAAGAATGTTTGGATCTATATATAGTTTCATGCTACGCCAAAATCAACAATTTAAAAAAAAAAAAAAAAAAAAAAAAAAAAAGAGATGGGGATTTCTGTTTTTCTATTTACCAACGTTGGTTTACTTTTGACTGTTTAAAGTTTTAATGATTCAAAAATTTAGATATAAACCGAGCTTTTTTTTGTCAATAAATAGCATTTTCAATCTACTAAATTTTCGTATGAATGGTGAGACGGCGGTAAAACTGATACAAGCAACTAAATTACGAGTTTCATTTTTTTAATGTTAAATATATTGGCATTTTGAATAATGTTTTGACATATGAATTAGATCAAATTAGAGTAGGAAAAAATGTGAAAGCGATGGAGTAATGAGGACACTATACCGACAGGAAATCTCCATGAAAAAATATACAAATATTAAATAATGTGACCCACAGAAAAATATACATAGAAAAGAAAAAAAGAGAAACATGTCAATATTACAATTTGGGGACTATTTGGAGGGTCTAGCATGTTGGTCCACGTTGCTCCCCGATGTTCCCTCTATTGTATTCTATGTCGGCTATTGTTTCAACGTTTTAAAGCTTTTTACAAACTTTTCCATACGTTTTATTACCTTTTTTGTCGCCATATGTTTATGTTTTAGTAGTTAAACTAGGTTACAATCCATATTTAAGTAAATAGTTTCAAACCGGTGAATATGAGATTAAACTCACATCCTTCATGATATCAACGGCTTTTTCCCCGAAAATTATTTACCTAAATAACCAAAAGAAAAGCTATCTAATCTAATTAACCCTAAATTCATATTAAAAAAACCCAAACAATAAAGAGTAGAGAGATATTTTGGATGAATATAATTCCGTAATGACACCATGGATAATATATTATTAATACATTTTAGAATCATTTTGTCACGATAGTCGCACTTGATTGTATGAAAAGAGTTATATTTATCATACAATTCAAACAATTAATAAATATCAGTGTATATTTAATAAATATTACTAAAATAACTAAATGTAGTGTTTCAAAAATGAAATAGAAAATAAATTTCACCTTAAACAAAAAATGAGTCAAAAAAACTTGATACCATGAAAAAACAAAACTTGTTATAGTATTACTACACCTATACTAACTATGAATAACCAACTCAAATTCTAACAGCAGCCTCTAGTTTGCTGCCTAACCAATTCAAAACTCCACTTCACGAATATGATTATATAGAGTAGGATAATGTAATATGAGAGTAGGATGATGAAACAATACATTTATTAGTTAATTTGATCTCTAAACAAAAAAGGAAGATTTATCTTTAAAATATCGAACTTATGACGAATGATAATATAGATGATGTAGTGTCGTGTAGTATTGTCGATAATTACCCTACAACTTCATTCTTAATGGCGTGTACACACGAAATTAGAATGTTTTTAACCATTTACTGGGAACAAAAAGGATATCAAAATTTTGAATGAAAATATATATATAGACTACAGTTAGTTATACCGTCGGAAACGTGTCGTTCCATTGCGACCACAACGCGTACCATGCGTGTTCTTTTAGACAAGCAATGTTCATAAAAAGAAAGTTTCGAAGGCCGAACCAGCAATAATTAATTTAACTTTGAGCTGTCAAAATCATATAAATTGTTCTTAGTTCTCGTTCTCCAATTGTATTTCCCAAATTTAACAAACTTATGATACCGAATTACAAAACTAACTACGTCTTTTGCAGTTTGAAACACATGTCGACCCATGAATATAGTTCTTTTTTTTATATAAAAATATTAAAATGTAACGAAGACAATAAAAAACAGGGCGATGATGATTATTGTGCTCAACAACTTACTAACCCATTAATCAGCCCTTAGTTTACAGCTCCCTGATTAATGAGTGTCTCATCATAACCCACACCACTCATACATCCAATATGTAAATTAAACACGCTTTATTTTTGTGAATTTTACTATATATAGTAGCAAAGATTTGTGACGCAAAATCCTAGCTCCATTGGATTAGAAAACTTAAATGTACAATTGACCTTAGTATATTATATCTTATTGTTTCTAATCGAATTTCCTAACTTGTCCTAGCATTAGATGGTTTGTAAAAATGTATATGCAATAGTAAGATGAAATTTTTTTTTAAGGGCGGTTCAACTATTGGTATCAACTAACTAACGATAGGTCTTAATTACTAATGTTATTTCACTAAACTATTATAAGATAACCATAACATTTAATTTAGTAATTTGTATTAGTGATGCATGTTATCGACACCACATGAGTTCAAACCTGCATATTATATGTAGATGACGAAAATAACTATTGAGAGGATTTTAAAAATATCATCGAAACATGTAATTTCGAAACTAACCACTTCTTAATACATTATAATTAGTATTTTTGTTTTTTTAATATGTTAATAATTTTAAAAAGTTAACAACATAAAGTAGTACAGTGTAAAAAAATTCACCAATTTAGTTGTGATATATTTATTATATTTAATTTTTGTCAACTTCTTTTTCTTTAATTTTTGCAATTTTGTCATTTTTTTGGTTTAAAGTAACTATTACGAAATCCGATGCAAAAAAAAGAGATTATTTCTGGTTGTAGGTAATTATTCTGAATATGAAAAGGAAATAGTCAAATTCCAATTTACATTATTACAATTTACTTTCCCTGGGGACAAATTATTGAAGTTAGGTGAAGTGTTGTAGGGGCACGATGATCCAGTTTTGGAGACTTTTAAGTTTTTGTCTTCTGTTTACTTTCTTAGAGATTATAGAATTTCATTGGTGACATAAGAGAATAAAATTATTTTCGTTATGAAAACAAAAGGTATATTTAGAAACGATAAAAGTGATTTTGTTGTAAAAATAACAGTAGAGTTAGTGATACAAAATAGATGATGGTAAGATAAAGAAATATGTTAAATTGAAAACATTAAATTTTTTGTTTTGCCAAGAATAATTTCATAATAGAAAACTAAACCGGAAAAATTGGGTACAAAGATATAGAAGACCATACTTAGAAAGTTCATAGTTTATTTGATAGGAGGTTTTTATTTCGCGATACAGAAGATAACCTAACGTCATCGATACAAGAGGATAGATGAAGATGTCGTGGAGAATCTCATGGAGCTCTTTCGATTGAGTCTCCGAGTTGATAGCTTTGATTAGTTGTTGCGAATTTGAAGTAATTGAATTTATTTTAAGACCGAGATCTTTTGCATGTTGGAGAGCGAGGAGTACAACCATCACTTCCGCCGTAAGCACCGATCTGACGTTTCGGGCTACTGATTTTTTCGGGAGATTAAATCTGACGGGGTAGTAAAGAATTATCTATCCAAATCCGGTGTCTTTTGACTAGACGTTCCAAGATGCATCTGTGAAGATTTGGATCCGGTCGTCTTATTCCGGAAGCCGTTTCCTGACTCTACTGGTAGGAGTACTCTGCGATTGAGTCTCTTGAGCGGCTAGCCACTCTCGAGCTTGAGCTATTGCTTGGGTAAGAGCCTCTGAAGGCGTGATAAGTCTGTTTTCGAACAGTTTCTTATTCTGAGTGGTCCACAGCGTCCACATAAGCCATGGGGCTAGTGGTGCTTCTCCGATACCCGACAGTGGAAGCGTTATTAGCCGATTTGCCATTTCGTTTCCGGATCAAAGGAAGGTGATTCGAGAGGGACTGAGAGGGTTTTTGAAAGGTGTTGACTCCCAGACTTGGGGTGCAAAGTTGCAGTGGAAAAGGAGATGGATCCATGCTTCTAGATCTCAAGTTTTCTTCCACCGGTAAGGCCCTTTTCATAGTTTTCCATGACAAGAATTTTTGTTTCGGAGGGTTGCCTCTGTCTTTTCTTGGATCACCGCATAGTAGTCGGATTTTACACTATACTCACCTATACTAGAATGCAACCAAATAAGTTTGTCCTTTGCTCCCAATTTGATGGGTCGTAATTTCAATATTTCCTTCTCATACACTGGGATAAGTTGTTGGATTTTCTGCTTGTTCCAGGATTGAGGTTTAGGGCAAAGGAGGTCTGCAACCATCAGGTTTTAAGATTCACGGGTTGGAGGTCCTGTGGGAATTAGGGGATCTGAGAGGGAGAGCGAGGGTTCTTTCCATATATATGTATTTTTTCCATTACAAATGGTTTTTCCAATGTGGTTTTGATGAGATCTCTTCTAATACAAATGCCATGCCATCCATGAGAAGCTGAGGAGGAGATATGGTAAATTAGGAAAGAGGAATTCTTGCAGTACTTTCCAAGAAGGGTTCTGGCCAGAAGGCATGAGGGTTTTGAGAGAATGCGCCAGCTTACTTTGGCTAGTAGAGCATCGTTAAATTTTTGAATATTTCTGAAACCAAGGCTGCCATCTCTTTTTTACAGAGTAAGTTTGGACCAGGAGATCCAACACATTTTGTTTTTTCAGTTGATGAGTCCCACCAAAATATGGTTAATGCTGATTGGATTCTTTTGCATAGGGATGCCAGAATTTTGAAGCAAGACATAGTGTAGGTGGGCATTACAGCGAGTACAGACTTCACCATAGTAGTTTTTCCAACAGAAGATAAGAACTTAGAAGACCAACTGAAGGTTCGCTGGCGTATCCTGTAAATAATATTGTTAAAATGATATTTCTTCTTTCTCCCAAATAGCTCTGGAAGTCTTAGGTATTTGCCAAGACCACATTCTTTTTGAATACCTAGTAAATGCTTTGATTGAAAACTTATGTCTGGTTGAGTTTTGGAGGGGAATGTAATAGTTGATTTTTTCTTATTGATCATTTGGCCTGATGTAGATTCATACTTGTACAGGATGTTCATCAATTCTAGGCAGCTTTTCTCATATGATCTGCATAAGAATATAATATCGTCTTCAAATAGGTAAGGTGTAATTCTAGGGATTCCTTTTGCGACCCTGATGCATGTGATGCGGCCTGCAAGTTGGGCAATAATGCAGAGGTAGGGGAGAGTGGATCTCCCTGCCTAATTCCCTTTTGTGGATGCACCATTCCTTGCGCATTTCCATTCAGAGGAAAGGAATAACTCACTGTGGTGATGTATTGCATGATTCAGTTAACCTATTTGTTGTGGAAACTTAATCTTTCAAGAACCAGTTAGATGAAGCTCCATTCTATGCGATCTTAGGCCTTGTTCATGTCAGTCTTAACTGCCATGAAACATCTCTTTTTGGGCTCTAGAAGTTTTCAGGTAATGTAGCACTTCAGGTGTTATCAAAACATTATCTGATATTCCTCTCTCAAGGACAAAGGCTGATTGGTTTTCAGCTATAATTACATGTAATGCAGGTTGGAGTCTCAAGGTTAAGATTTAGGAGATGATTTTGTAGTATACAGTACAGAGGACGATGGGTCTGTACTCTGCAACTCTTCCATTGGAGAAGTCTACAATGGTTTCTTTGGTTAATGATTGTAAGCCATTGACCATAACCTTTATTCTTAGCTGTTGGTGTTAGTTCGTGATCCATAAGTTCTCCAATACCATCTCCTATGTCTGTTAACATCTTTAGTTTCCAGTAGTGCAGTGGGAGTCCTTGCACTTCTATCCAGAACGGGATTTGAGATGGGAAAGAAGCTGATATGATAGGTTTCCACTTCTGGAGGATTACCATCCAGTCAACAAAGTGGTAAGGTCTATTGTTGATAACTTTTTGAAGGTCTTCTTCATAGTCAAACCTGAATTGGAAACAACATCGTCATAGGTCTGAGCCTATTGCGTTTCTTTTTAGGTTCCAGCGATAAAATAGGAGGGAATAACATACCACATGCGTTGAATAAAAGAGTTTGTGAGTCGACCAATAAGAGTTAAAGAGTTTTTCTGGATGAAATCTGAGTTGTCTAGAATTGGGGCTCTGATTCTTCTACGAGGAAGAGGAGAAAAGTCTCTAGCTGTATCTTCCCGAAAGGGAAAGGATGTGAAACTATGGTCCCTAGAGTGAGTAGGAGGGTCTCTGAGAGCTCATTTTCCTTTGACTGAGTAGGAGGGTATGTGGTCACCAGAATGAAGAGGAGAATTTCTTACTATTCTTTTTCTTTTGGAGGTGTCTGAAGATCTGTGGGCCATGATGAAAGGGCGAAAGATCTTTTAGAAATATTTTATTGAGGAGCAGCATCGCAGTTTTGAAAGAAAGTTGCTTTCTTGAGAAAATTTTCGAGAAGATTCTTGACTAATAGTGAGAAAGGTTTACCACAGTAAAGCAGGGTCGTCTGTTTTGACCAAATGAAAGTGTTCGAGAGGGTTCAAGAAGATAAAACAAACTAGTTCACAAAAGTTGGACAGAAAGAGTAAGTTATACCGTGAAGTGGAAAAAACGGTTAATGATGTCTTTTTCTAGGAATTTGAGGTCAGATGAGCAGCTTAAGGAATAGTAAGGAGGAGGTTGGTCTTCATTATGCTTGAGGGAACTGAGATCTAAACAAACCATGCTTTTTAGCATGGTGGGAGAGACTGTCGTATACAAAAAAATGGGAAAATAATATAAATTGTTTTTTGAAAGAAAAAATGTTTGAAATCTGTTTTTTAAAACATAATTTGTTTTTTTAATTATTTCGAGAATAGTGCTTGAAAAAGTTTTTATTTTACTATCCGTGTTTGAATGATATCGATATTAAAACCATTAAATTAAAATATTTTATTTAGTCACTAACAATTTAATTAAAATATAAATTTAATTAAATATTTGTGTAGCTTTTGCACCACCTGAAAATAATGGCGGTACAAAACTGATGACACAAAACTATACTGGCAGTTTTTTTTTTGTCTACTAACTATTTCACTTAATTTGTATTGTTTCGTCTTATTATCATAAACACTAATTAGTGACATAGTTAGCAGTACAATTTGGACTGTGACGGTACAGAACTAATTTACTACATATTGTTTCACTATCGAGCAACTAATGTTAAAACTCTACAAATTTTAAAAATAAAATAAAATTTGGAAGTATTATTTTGTATTATTTATAACATAAATTTAAATTCGGGTGATAGACACAATAACATGAGAACAAATTACTAGCGATATGTCATGTTTGATGTTTACCATCAAGTTTTTTATCGAAAACAATTAAATCAAATTGTATAAATTAATCAACAATTGTGACAATTAGTCTCCAAAATTAACAAAATGTATACAGTTGACAAATGTGGGTTTATCACTGGTCTAGTGGTCCAAAGAGCTCTACTAATTCACCTTGGCAAATCCAACTTCGATGCTAGTCAACGTCTCATCACGTGGGAGCGAAAGTGTACTAGAATTTCATAGAAATAAATGAAAATCTATTGAAAAATAGAAATGGTATATCTGTAAATCCTAATTGTATAATTAGAAAAAAATAGTGGTTAATTCCGCTCGCTAATTGAGAAGTAACAAAATTACATTCTTCCTCCTACGTGTGAAATAATATTATTTTACAATTTTATTTTTGTTTAACAAAAAATCTCGTTTTGTATTTTTAATATAGCTTTTAAGATTAAATTTTTTTTATCTCTATTATTTTAACTTATTAGTTAAAAAGAAAAAATTATTTAAATATATTTATAAAAATTCTAATAGAAACTTACATAACTTTTTTAATTTATGTTAAAGATGTCAAAATAATATTTTTTGTGAAACAGAAAGTATATAAATTACGATAATGCATAACTTTGATCATTTGATAGGCTTTGTAACTTCAAACCTTAACAACACCAAGTGAGTGCTCACAAGATAAGACAAACATGTCATTTACGAGGTCTAAAGCATATGCTTTCCGCTAATTAACATACTATGTTTTTTGTCGCTTAAATATGAAAAATTAATTACTAATATAATCATATATATACGTAATGCATTTCAATATAAATATAGCTGTAAAAATTTTCACACAAATTAAATAAAAAAATTCTTATATACCCCTAAATAATAAATTGTTGTTGTTATAGAAGAGTCTTTTATTTATAAATCCAGAAAATTTACTTCCCAAAAAAAAAGTGACTCTTGGACTTCCATCATATTTTTATATTAATTATATAAGCAGGAACAAACCAAAATCATATTGAAACCCTAAAACATCACATTTAAAAACAAAAGTTTAGTCTATAATGATACTTATTGTGAAACATAATGCACATTAATCATCACATAAACATTAACCTCTACAATTTATGTACAATATTATGTTTTTAAATTGCAACAGCTTATAAAGATTTTCTGTCTATAGAGTAATGTCTCTCCGTATGTATACAAATGTGCATGTTACTTAATTATTGTTATTTTTATGATGATGATTAATATTTTAAGATCAAGAGGGTCCATATGAGAATGAGTGACAACTAAGATGACGTACACATTGTCTTGGTCCTCGCATATATCCTAGGAGCTGTAGAGGAGACATCACTTTGTGGACCAATTCTTGCTTCACCTCTTCCGTAACGTAGGACCCTTCTCCAATTTTACATTACTTGGCTTCTTTTGTCTTTTTTTTTTTCTTTTGTCTTTTACCATCTCATAAAACAAATACACATTAGTAGGAACTTGATCACAAAAAACAAATACACAGAAAAAATCCAATCTCAGAGAACATCGTACGAGTTTGTTTAATGGTCATTTGAAATAGTAATAATGGTATTTGAAAGGAAAAATGATAGTTAACTACATCGAAGTCTTGTCACTATTGCAAACTTTTAAGACACCGTAATTATTTTACAAGATATAATTCATTAAGCTCGATAAATCGTCCTTAGCTATAATGCTATATAGATAATTTAACCTTAACATTCAAAAGTTAGATTTTTAAATAGAAAAAGTGATAATTAGCTACACTAAATATATGCTATGGCATGGTCACACATCCCAAATTTACAAATATACAGTGAATTACATCAATTATATGTATTGCATATACTCATAGAAGGCATATACCAACTAACATATGACATAGTGCTAACACCATAACCATCATATCCCAGTACACCGTTCGTCGAAATCCAGTTAAAACCGGTGTTGACAAAAAAAAACTATTCAAAAATATTTATTTTTATTTTTTGATTAATATTAAAGATAAAATTATAAAATTATAAAGTAAATAAAACTAAATAATACATCATTATATATATATGCATTATAACTTTTAAAATTATATATGTGCATATAACTTTATAAATTTTAAATTATATATGTGCATTGTAAATTTTTTAATTATATATGTGCATTGTAGCTTTGAGTTAAATTAGTTAACTAATTTTTAATGCACACATATATCTTATATGGAACTAATTTAACTAATTTCATCTTTATCAAATTAAAAATATTATATATTGAAATCTAAAGTTATAATGCACGTATATAATTGACAATGGTGAATTATTTAGTTTTATTTACTTTATAATTTTTTAATTTTAACTTTATTTTTAACCAAAAAATAAAAATAATTGTTTGGTCAACGCCGGTTTTAATTGAATTCCGACGACCGGTGTACTGGAATATAATGATTATGGTGTTGGTATCATATCATATGTTAGTTGGTATATGTGGATAAGCAATACATATAATTAGTGTAGTTCACTACACATTTGTAAACTTGAGATATGACTATATCGTGGCATATACTTGGTGTAGCTAACTATCATTTTCCCTATTTGAAAATCTAACTTTTGAAGGTTAACGCTAAATTATCTATACAACAGTATAGCTAAGGACGATTTATTGAGCTTAATGAATTATACCTTGTAATAATTAATACGGTGTCGTAGAAGTTTGCAATAATGACAAGGCTTGGATGTATGTGTCTTCCTTGTAGGCTCTTGTTTTAAACAACTTGCAAATTTGGTCGATCGATTGATAACTACATTGTCTTCACATCATGAAGTCAACGAAAATGCACACATTTCTGAACCCTTACAATTTGCCAAATATAGTTGACAAACAAAAAAAAAAAGCCATTTGACACTATAGCAACATCTCTCGAATCAGTAGGACTAACAACATTCATGTGAAAAAAACTACACTTACACATGATATGTTCAATTTGGATTCCATGACAGCCTTAAATTTGTCTGCATAGAGAGATGCCAAAGTGGGTCAATTTTAAGACTACAAATAGTATACACAACATTGAAGCATGGAGTGTTGTTGCTTTGAAATAGATCTTTCTATTGAAGCAAGACATTATAAAAACATTGCAATAAATATAAACTTCTCACAAGCGTTACCAACAAAAAATATCCAGCCTTGCTTTGAAAGCTCTTCTGCTTTAGATTTATGTTGCAAATTGTTAACCCAATAATTGTAATTCAATGGTTTTGTCGTGTTCACAAAATCTAGAAATCAAATTAGCTATAACACGATCTCATTGGTCCCAAGTACTGACGATGTTGGGAATTGAATAGGCCTTGGAGCTACACTTGAAGCCCATAATATTTTGTTCATAACTCGCTCATATATCTCTTTGAGCCGAAGACCAGAGCAAGGTAAATGTAGTCTCCTCCCTATAACCGATGTTCGAATTTAGGACCTGGCCCGACTCTCCCAAAGTGTGGTTTGGGTTCAACCATTGAGCTACCGAACTTAAAGTGAGTTTCCCAGTTTTTAGTTATAAGAAAATATTAAACAAAGTATAAACACTAGCTCCTGAACTAATATATACATTTCAGTACAAATTTCTATTTTTAATATGGTTTAAATTCTAATAAAATATAACTTTTATTTTGTTTGCGTTGGTTGCAATGATATTTCTAGATCATGCATAAAGCATTGCAACGTTTGGTACTATGTGGTTTTGGATCCCACATGCTTGGTAGCGATTAAGATATGGTTTTGGAGGTGTGAATCTAAGTCGAATCGCGATTTTTATTGCTAGTTGGTTCTTAGTTTTGCAGTAGCAAGTTGGATGTGACGGGGAAGTACTTCAAAGGAAATTACAGTCTTTTAAGTTATTTACATCATCAACGCGAAGGTTTTCAATGGCCCCATCAGTTTGTGAAATCTTTATGGTCAATATGGTAATTACCATGATTGATGTACACTGAGATTCATGTATCCTTAATCCCCATTAACAACACAAGAACTATATACCTAAGGAGCTAGGATATACAAAATGTACAGCAGATTTGGATTTACTTCGGTGTTTCCCCTTGATGCACTTACAAGACTCATTGCTCTCAATCATATATAAGAAGCTATGATTACACTTGTTCCAGAGCTGTCTTACCTAAATACCCACAGGATTATCATTAAGCCACTCAGATATACGATTAACAGTTTTAATGTTTGCCTAAATAGCTTTTATCTTTCAATGTATGTAGCTCCTGGTGCGTCATTGAGGAGGAGCGCGGTATATGGCAGCAATAGTACGAGGGAAGAACATTTGCCTAACTCCCTCTGCTTTAACAATGGGAAAGATGATGCCTGAAGCACTCTGTGAAAGAGCAAAATATCAAAGATCAATCTAATTTTGCAATGTTGTGTCTAGTAGAAGCACTTTCGTTTCAGAGGATGGGAACCACATACCGAGATGATCCTAGCTCCAAGCCAAAAGCTTTTAATCGAAGGAAATGGTAGCATTAGACGACCAACAGCATAGATCGCCACAGCAAAAAAGTGAAGAACTAGACTCAGAGGACGAGGGTTTAAACCAGAGAGCAATGCAACTGGACCAGATGAGCAAACACCTCCAAGGCTAAGATAGTCGAAGCAAGCTTCACGCATTTCTGTTTTTGCTTCATCGGAAGATGCTAAAAAGACCTTGTACAACGCGCCCGCCAATGTATTAATGGTGGAAGCTACAGGCTGTAGAAGGGCCACACATAACTCCATTAGAAACTTAACTCAACACATAGGAAGCGCTCACTTTAGCTAAAGATGCTTACTTTCCGCAGTGTGTAAAAGGATTCCATATACTTAGACAGTGCTTCTTTGTCATTAAGGTTACGAATTGGCCTCAGAAGATCACGGAGTACAACGATATCCGCCAATGCAACGGTCATCCCACCACCGGTTAAAGGATGTCTCATGTTGAATGCATCACCCAGAAGAAGAGCTCCAGGAGTAGGAATCGGATCAGCTGGCATGCTGCGGTTTGGCATAGTTCTGATATTACCTTTCTCAACCGCGGCGATGAATGCTTCACGGACCTCGGTTGGTACCTGAGGTGCAACCTGTTTTTTCAGATACTTAGCCATTTCACCATTTGCAATGGGAGGAATTTTTTGACCCGGTACATCGACTAAGCAACGGACTTCTGAACTGCTGATGGGATACATTAAGATGGGTGATGGGTCACCAAGAACAACATGCCCGTAGTTTGCAAATGGAAGTTCACAGTTCTCCAAGACCAGACCCACAAAAATAGATGGCACATCCACCTGATAGAATTCAAAACCAAGTAATTTCCACAAACAAAAAATGGAGATTATCAAAAGCTTTACTGCAAATTAACTTTAATGACCAATCTAGGAGACCACCTTAGGTTTGCAAAGAGAGCGACGCAAATTGGAGAAACAACCATCACATACAATTGTGAGAGGAGCATATGATGTAAGCTCATTGCCCTCCTTTGTTCTGTATTGAACCCCTTTGATTTTCCCGTTTTCTTCAAGCAACGACGTAACTGTTCCTTGTTCCAATCGTACACTGAATCACAAACAAAGCATAAGAGTAAGCAGCGTATCAACAGCTAGATGCAAGTAAAGAATCAATCAACAAGATTACTTTGAAAGAGAAGCGGTTTTTTCTCGCATTCTCTGCACAAATCTCCCATTGTGGAAACTTCTCCCGGCTACATCCGAATCAAACGTTTCCAAGGGGTAAGAAAGTTTAGTATGCTTCCCATCTTTGAAGAGAGCATAGCCAAGAACTCGTTGAGCATCAATCCTCTTCACACAATCTACAATCACACAACTAAACTATCAAAATTCGATTCCAAAAAGATAGTTATATAAAACAGTTAAGCTCATTGGTCTTAACCCTCAAGTCCAAGTTCGATTAACTTCAAGTAACCACCAGGTTGAAGCAATTCACCGACGATTCTGTCTTGCTCAGACAAGTCTCTTTCAATAACATGAACTCTTCGCCCTTCCTTCAACAACCACACAAAAGGCCAAAAATCAGACAAGAACTTACGTCTTCAACACAAACAACACAAAAACCTGAGTTTTCTCAAACTGTTCAAGAACACATGCTTGGAACAAGGACCAAGAAACAAGCATCTCTATCTCCAAAATGTTTTAGGAACTAGGATCACACCATTTTTGTGATCCAAAATCATACTATAATATTGATCTTAACATGTATGTAATAATTTCCTAATTACAATTTACAATTGCAAAAAAGAAGATTGAACAATTACAATGACACTTTATTAAAAAAAAATACCACAATTATATCGGGACTGTAATATTTTATTAATTTATAAAATTATTAATCCGTCAATATATTATAAACAATTGTAAAAAAAAATTGAACAATTTAAACTTTATTAAAATTACAATAATATCGGAATTATAATATTTTATTAATTTATAGAACTATTAATTTGTCGATATGTTAAATAATTACCACACAAAAAAAAAATTATGAGATATTAATCTATCGATTATTAATTTATAAAGGTTTGTGACTTGCCTTGCCAAGAGTATGAGCAAGAGCAGCACCAGCAACACCAGCTCCGACGATGATCACATCGGTGCCGGAATCATCTTTCCTCGATACGGCGTCGTTCTGAGAAACGACGAGTCCACGACGATTCTTCTTACTCCGATTCCTAATCGCATCGTTACTACTCCGACGCAAAACGTAGAGAAACGCAAACGCGAATAAAGAAGCTACGAATTTTCCTATAATGAATTGATCCAACACAATCGTTGCCGGCGCCATCACCGTCTTTCTCACGGTGGCGCGTTTGTGTCTCTCCTCCGCCGTCGCTTTCCCGCGGCGAATGTAGGTGGCTCCGGTGGTGAATCGACGATTACAGGGTGAGAATCGAAGAGAGAGACGAAGATTTGTTTGGAGAAGCGAAGATCTAAGAGGACAAAACTCTGGAAGGTTCTTGATTACGACTGATTTCATAATTGTTTTTGTTTAGTTTAAGAACGAAGTAATTAAATATAGGGATGATATAAAGACCAAAATCCCATAACACAGCAAAATATATTTTTTTCCGAAACCAAAAATAATAAGAATGTTAAAATATTCTTAATTGTTGACAATTCATATAAATAGTTTACTAATTCACAAAGAATATTAGAATCTATTACTATCAAACATATATAAAAAAGTACTTTTTGGCTGGGTGTTTTTTTTTTTTTTTAACTTGTTGGTTGAGTGTTTTAATTTAATAAAATTAAGCGTAACTATTTATTATACTTCTTTTTTTTTTGTAAAAAAATTTATGTAATTAGTGTTTCTTTATAAATAATTTCATAGAGTATTTCCATTCTATAATCAAGAAAATTTCACTCAAATGTCATAAATTATATGGGGATGATTTACCATTTATTTATTTATTTTTTGTCAAACCATTTAATTGTTACCGGTAAGACAATATTTTTCTCTGCGAACAGATTATTGAATAGCCAACAGTAATTAAATCATGTTGGAAATATTCCAATTTCATCATTTAATTAAAATGATTTTTATTTATTTTCAAGTTAAATTAGAGGCATTTTTGAAAATAGAAGGGCATTTTAAAGAGGAACACCCTTAAATAGACATTTTTGAAATTTCCCCTTTATAAATAATTCTATATATACTATGCAAAAATATGAATTAAATTATAATTCATATCAAAATAATATTTGTACTTTGATGAAATCTACAATTAAATTAAAATTCAATTGATATTATATTATGCATACTTTTATAAAAATTTATAATTCAAATTTAAATTATTTGATCTATATAAGTGCTGGATATACTTTCATAACTAATTAAATTTAAATAATTTAATTAATAAGTTGAAATATCTTAATTTTTATATAAGTAAGAGTTAATGCATGATTTAAAATTTTAACTAAAAAATATAAAATAATAAATGTAATATGTTGATATGGCATCGCTAGAGACTCCTTTCATCTTTTATATATAAGATGTAATAAAGACTCCAAAACTACTTAATTTCTAAATTATTTTTATTTTTATTAAATAATTAATTAATTAATTCTTCTATTTTTATAGGTTAACTTATTTAACCAATAAACCCCATCAAATTAATTAGAGTTAACAAATGAGTTGGATCAATTCATAAACCATTTAAGTTTCAAGTCATTAAATTATAAATTAGTTTAGGTTGGTTTATCCATTTTGACATCCCTAAATTGATTTAAGGTCTTTATTTTATTTGGTCAATGTCTAATTTAGAATGAACTTTTCAACATATAACATTAAATCAAACGTGCTTTAAATTTTAGAGTCAATTTTCCTTGACTATTTTGTAAAGTCAAGTGGGTTAGATAATCATTTGCTTGGAAAAGTTTAAACAAAGATTGAATACCGATTTACTAAATATGGGAAAAGGATATGGAAAATATACAGAGGTATACTAGTGAAACAGAAAAATCACTATGTCCCAAAGGACCCAAGCACATAAAACAAATCGAATGTTTTCACGAAGAACTATATTAAACAGTGTTCAAGAAAGCGCTAGGCGCTAAGCGGGCGGTGTCCCAACGCCTAGTGCCTAGATCTCCTAATCGGAAACCTAGATTTTTAGTTAAACGGCCTAAACGTTTACAAAATAAAACAATATATCGAATATATATAACAAAATATATGAAATATCATAATTTATAAACAATAACACTAACAAAATTCATATTAATTTATGATCATAGGATTTTATGATATAATATATGAATTATTATAATTTATAAATAATAAATGTTATATTAATTTATTATTATAATATTTTGATTTTTTAGGCGGATTAAAAGATAATCGCCACGGTTCAGGAGAGTTTAGCGCCTAAGCGACCGCCTAGAACGCTTTCTTGAACACTGATATTAAAAATAAACAAAATCATCTTATAGTATTATTTTGTTCCAACACAAAAGCTCTTCCCAGTACCGTAGAAGAAATGATAAAATTTACAATCTTCGAGCTTTGTAATCTAAAGCCTTTGACCAAATTCATACCAAAGTCTTAAAAACGGACATATAGCCTCCACACGACAGCTCCACAGGTCTAATCTTAAAGTCCAAACCTAAGACTAAAGACCTTATCATAATATCACGTGTCATGTGGCATTGCCTGGGGGTCCCACGTGACCACGACAACCAATGAACTTAAACGTGATCTACTTTATACTTAAATTACCTACGTAAATTATCTTTTTACCTATCATGTTTTTTTTTTTCTTTTTTTAAACTTATGTCCAATGTCTATTCTTTTTTTAAACATTATTTTATAATAGTTTTTTATATTTTTTATTCATCATAAATATTTATATGTCGTAACTTATATTATGCTATTTCATCAAATGAATAACTTTAAACCAGAAAATGACAAAAATAAATAAATACGTAAATGTATGTATAATTACATGTATATGTTCGTGTTCATAAATGGATTCTGTTTAAGAAAACTTGTTTGTATAAATCGGTTTTCTTACTTGTAAAGTTACACATATGCTTTATATATTGGCTACAATTCAAACATAGAGTTTAACCTAATTAATCAATAACCAACAATACAAGGCTTAGCCCATTAGTCCAATATTTCTCTCAAAGTAGAGTGTGGAGGTTACAAACACCCAGCTTGACGAGAAAATTTTCAAATTATTTACGCCCCAATGCTTATGTCATGATATTCGCAAGTTGACTCTTAATCGAAACGTGTATTGTGGCGATAGTACCGCAAATTATCTCGTCTCGTATGAAATGACAATCAGAACCAACATGTTTTGTGCGAGCATGAAAAACGGGATTTGCGGCAAACATGATCGAAGATAAACTATCGGAATGAATAGTGATAGGAGTTGTTACTTGAATCTCAAGAGCAGGTAACAATTGTCTGAGCCAAAGTAGTTCGCTAACAGTGTCTACTATGGCTCGATATTCAGCTTTTGCTGACGAACGTGATACTGTGTCTTGCTTACGTGTTTTCCAAGACAAAGGGGAATCGCCAATTTGAATGAACCAGCCGGTAAGTGATCGACATGTTAAAGGACATGCCGCATAATCCGAATCACACCAAACTGTTAAAGTTAAAGGAGCATTGGCTCGTAGAAGAATAAGGAACAGAGTAGTTTAGCGGAATTTGTAGATCACAGAATCGAACACAAAGAATTTTTTTGTAATTAGGTCTTTATTGCTCTGATACCATGTCAAGAAAACTTGTTTGTATAAATTGGTTTTCTTACTTGTAAAGTTACATATATATATTTGCCTTATATATTAACTACAACTCAAACATAGAGTTTAACATAATTAATCAATAACCAATAATACAAGGCTTAGCCCATTAGCCCAATAGATTTTTTTTCCCCTTGCAAATGTTTAAAGGCTTCGATAAATACACTTCACAAGTAAATCATGAGAAATACCCTAAAATACCACTAGAACAAGATTTATGGACAATTATAGCACACACTCCACAAATTTTCAAAAATAACACTAAAATAATTTTTAAATTTTGGGTTTGGGTTTAGTATTTTAGGTTTAGGATTTAGTTTTTAGGGTTTAACGTTTATTTTTTAGATAATTTTGATATTTTTTTAAATCGCCTCCAAATTTTTTAATATTTTATATATTAAATTTGTGTTATTTTTGGAACTTTGAACATGTTGTGCTAAATTTAAAAACAAAACTTATTATGTGCCATTTGTGAGAATTGCCCTTAAATCATTGATAAACTAATGGCTAATTCTATTTATTGAGTCAGCAATAGACGATAATTAACAATAAATAAAGTTAGCGATAGGCGATAATTCTATCCGGAGGCTAATTATATTCTATAGGATTTCTTCAAAATACACCAAATTACTAAAAAAAATTTGCATGCACATTTACTCTCTCAATGGATGATTTACCTCCAATGATCTCAAGAAAAACTAATGGATACGAATACCAAAAATTTTCACGAACAATTTGTTGGAAAAAAAATTTTAAGCTATTTTATCACAAATACCTTATCAAAAAGAAATCCCCCCTTCCTAAGATAGAGTTAGAATCGACTATAAATTTGTGGCGAGCAACGAGACCAACCCCTGTCGATGCTAAGAGAGTCTAGGGCATGAAGTTCGACTAAGAGCCTATAGAAGCAAACACAAAGAACAATTGAGAACAATATAATGAAGCAAAAAATGCTTTGAGAATTTCAACCCTGAAAAAAGAAACCAAATATGAGATAAAAAGGGCTCTATTAATTATCCTAAATTTTATTTTGTAACTTGATTGACAAACACAAAAGAAAAGGACTCTATACGAAAAAGAAAATTATTTCTTTCAAAAACTTAGAAAATTACAAAATAAAATTTAAGAATAAGAAACAGTCTAAGTAATAGAGACCGAAAAAATAATTAATCACTACAACAATTCTGAAAGAGAAATAGACTGTACTATAGTCAATAGATTTAAGGGTAGATAGTATTAAGGCGGGAATCGACCGATTGAACCACAATCACAGAGACAAATTATTCTTCTTTTCAACCTTCTTCTCTTACGATATTTCAAAAGAAAAATAGCTTTAAAAATTTGACGCAAACCCTAAAACCATCTCGATCAATTGCATCCTTCAACATTGTAGAAACAATCAAAGGGTCAAGAAAATCCGAAAAAAGAACAATCGATACTTTAATCATTAGAATTTCGACGAAAGAATTGCAACCGAAAGGTCCTTGACCACCTAACGAGTCTATTGTTCCCAACTGGAGCACCAAATAATTAAGAGACGAGGATCCAACTGGCCGACTGCAACATGTTTACCAAAGTTTGCAAGAAGGATTGTACGACCTATTGTATAAGAATCTACCACGAGGCAAATAGTCATTGTAAAGCCCATCGCTTACACGTTAAATGCCAACCTTTCGAGGTTCATCCTTAGTGTAAACTTGAGACCTGAGGGCATCAAACGAGGAACCCAACTTCTCCTTTAGAAGCTAATACAAAGAACATTTAAGAGCAGATAAGCAAGCTAAGCAATGACTGTTCGACTATCTCATTTATGGAAACCAAAAAAATGATACAAGAATTAAAATTGCCTTACACGAAATAAAGAACCAATCTAATAGTAAAACTACAATGTACAACTTAAGAATCATTAAATATAGAATCAATTAGGAAAAAATTATGTTTTTTAATGGCATTTGTTGATTTTGTCATTTTGCCTTCAAAATTTTAGGTTTGCCATTTTTAAAGATTTAGAAACATAATTTTACATATTATGCTTGAGTTTATTTAGTTCTATTTTTTTAGGTTTAGTGTTTGTTATTAAAAATGTATTTTATAAAAAAAATTCATAAATATATTGATTTTGAAGTGACCAAAAATAACAATTCTACAAAATCTTTTAAAAAATAACAAATCCTAAAAATTTGGGTGAAAAAATGGCATTTTCAATAATAATACTTTAAACATATCATGAACATATACCAAACTAGTATAAGATATTATAAATCAGATGCTCATTAGTCATAACCTCCCTGATAACATTTTCACTAGCGATCATGTGTTGATGTTACATATGTCCATTTTTTATTAAGTAGTAATAAAACTTAACCCATGAGATAGGATTGAAGAACACAATGGCCCATCTAACTAAAATCCTGGGGTACACCGGAAAGACCATTAGACGGTCCAAATATAATTGGGAACCACGTGAATCTGATAGATATTTGATACTCCACTCAATACTATATTTATTTCAATACGACAATTCTCTAACTTCTTTCATACTAAAATCTCACTTAAAGTATACCCCATATTTCCTTTGCAACGTTTGGTAATAATGCATAAACCTATATCATAACAAATTTTATAGACACATGCACCGCCTTGATAATTTAGGTTTTATAATTATTCTAAAAGAATTTCAAAAAATACCATTTTTTATGGATTGATTTTCAAACTATAGTATGCCTAAATATTGCCAATACTCCATTATTTTGAGGATGTACAACCTGAATTTCTTATTTTTGTTTAAATTAAGCTTTTCGATATGAAATATTAAAAAAAAAACTAAGAAAGATGAAATATCACTCAGTTTAATTTGATATTGTATATATATTTTTTGTTAAATCATATATAATATTGTATTTAACAACTACAAATGGGTTAAACGTAAACCTATACCTAATAACTATATCTACAATTCGAGGTTACAAAACTAAGATTTTCAGTTGCATTATTTTACTATAACTGAAATTGATTAACAAAAAGAGCTAACTTTTTAAAACTTTTAACATAACTGTTAAGCCATTTCGTGGATAAAAAACGAAATGTTTATTGCAAAAAGCAAATGAAAATTCTTTTCTTAGGGTTGGAAGTTGAAATATAGAGTAGAGAGACATGTCTCACGTGGTGTCCACATGTCTTTTATCTTTATAAAATTCATTGCTTGCTTTCCACTATAATACTAATAGTTTTCTCAATATCACAAAAGTAACCACAAATTTATTAAAATCCTACATCCTAATTTCCAAAATCTAAATTTTTCGAAACAAAATAAAAATCAAAAATATATATTACGTAGACATCTTTTTCTCTTTTATTAAAGATTTATCATAAACAAACATGAATAAATAAAATATGTAGTAGTAAACATGTCCGAGATCTTGATTGTGTTTTCGGTACCATTCTTTGTCTCCACCCAAAGCTATATGATATTATCTCTCACTCCCCCAATTATTACATATTATTTTGTTTTATTAAATAAATATCCTTTCTTCATAAAAGCAAAATAGAAATAAAATCTAAAGTATAAAGAAAATATAAACTTCGCCTCGTTCTTCTCCCTCCGTCTCTCTCTCTCTCTTTCTCTTCTTCACTGAGCTCAAGCGATTACCTCCCATGGGAAAAATCTCTGAAGTGATTATTTAGTGCACTCTTTTTTTTTTTTGTCTTTTTTATGGATCTTGGAGTTCGTGTTTCGGGTCATGAAAACGGGTCTTCTCCGGGTCAAACTGAACTCGGATCTGGTTTCAGCAACAAGCAAGAAAGATCCGGTTTCGATGGTGAAGATTGCTGGAGAAGTTCAAAGCTCTCAAGAACATCAACTGATGGATTCTCTTCTTCCTCTGCCGCAGCTAAAACGCTGTCGTTTCATCAAGGCATCCCTCTACTGAGATCTACCACTATTGATCCTCGTAGAGGACAAGAACATATGCTTAGCTTCTCTTCTGCTTCCGACAAATCAGATGTCTCACCTTATCTTCAGTACTGTAGAAACTCAGGTCTGAACAATAATTAAGTACTCTGTTTTTTAGTTTAATTTTTTTTTTCACCTAAAGATATTATTTACTTTCTTGAAAATCAGCAAATGGGTTTTGCTAAGAGTTTGATTTAGTGAAATAGGTTTTTGTCAAATTTAATTCCATCATATGAGTTTTTTTCTTAGAGTTGGATGGAGTGAATTGAGTTAATGTCACAATTTTAAAAATCTTGGGATATGGTTTTGTTGTGGTGTCAGGATATGGTTTAGGAGGAATGATGAACACAAGCAGCATGCATGGAAACTTGTTGACAGGAGTAAAAGGACCTTTTTCATTGACTCAATGGGCTGAGCTAGAGCAACAGGCGTTGATCTATAAGTATATCACAGCCAATGTCCCTGTGCCATCTAGTTTACTCCTTTCTCTGAAGAAATCCTTTTTCCCTTATGGATCCTTGCCTCCTAATTCTTGTAAGTTCTCTTCCTTAATCTTTGATTTTAAAGATTTTGGGGTTATTGATCTATAGTTTTGATTCCTTTTTAACTCCAATACATGTGCCAAGAATCTACTTTATGTTATCTTTTTCTTATGTGTCGTCGTTTGGAACATTAGATCATGTATGGATTGGTGGTGGGTTTATAATTTTATATAGATTCTTGCTTTGTTAGGAGAATGTTGTATGTTGCCCGTCCCCATTGGTGTTTTTATGAGATCTTGAGAGATTCTTTGTTTTCTGTGTTTATGTAGTTGGATGGGGCTCTTTTCATCTGGGCTTTTCCGGTGGTAACATGGATCCCGAGCCCGGGAGATGTCGCCGGACAGATGGAAAGAAATGGCGGTGCTCGAGGGATGCTGTTCCCGATCAAAAGTACTGTGAACGACATATTAACCGAGGCCGCCATCGTTCAAGAAAGCCTGTGGAAGGCCAAAATGGCCACAATACTAATGCTGCCGCCGCTTCTGCCGCTGCTTCAACCGCTGCTGCTGTGTCCAAGGCGGCGGGAACTTCGGCTGTTGCGATGCGTGGATCAGATAATAACAATACCCTTGCTGCTGCTGTTGGAACTCATCATCATGCCAATAATCAATCTACAGATTCTTTGGCTAACAGGTGAAAACGTTTGAAATCTCTTTTGAAGTTTTTTTTGCCTTTTTGATATAACCTATCTGCATATTCCTAAGTTTTAATGTTCATACCTTTTTTAACTTTTTTTTCTTCTTTACCCTATGAGTAAGTAGACCCACCAATTCATTATTACTACATCTTTTATGATTGTGACCACTCCTTATTAATTGAGGCTTAGGATTCCATATATTTGGATTTTTTGCTTTTATGAACTGTTTACTCTCCTTTTCTTGATGATTCAATGATGCACAAATTAACAATTCTATTGTGAAATCTTAATGGTTATTTGTTGTATCACAGGGTTCAAAATTCTCGAGGGGCTTCGATTTTTCCTGCCACGATGAACTTACAACCGAAGGATTCTCATCAGAAACAAAGCAATAACCCTTTTGAATTCGGACTCATCTCCTCTGACTTGTTACTTAATCCGTCGCAGAAGCAAGCCTCCTACGGAAACTCCTCAAAAGGTTTTGGATCCTATCTTGACTTCAGCAACCAAGCGAAGCACTCGGGCAATCACCACAATGTTGATTCTTGGCCCGAAGAGCTGAAATCGGATTGGACTCAGCTCTCAATGTCAATCCCCATGGCTCCATCTTCCCCTGTTCAAGATAAACTAGCACTCTCGCCTTTAAGGTTATCGCGTGAGTTTGACCCCGCGATCCACATGGGATTAGGCGTCAACACCGAGTTTCTTGAGCCTGGGAAAAAGGCGAATAACTGGATACCGATCTCCTGGGGTAACAATAATTCCATGGGAGGTCCTCTTGGCGAGGTACTAAACAGCACGACGAATAGTCCCAAGTTTGGTTCTTCTCCAACGGGCGTCTTGCAAAAGTCAACATTTGGTTCTCTTTCTAACAGCAGCTCGGGAAGCAGCACCCTCATTGGTGATAACAGCAACAAGAACGGCGATGGAAAGGATCCGATTTGCCCGACCACACTGATGAACTCTTCTGCTACTGCTCCTTCTCTGTGAAACTGAAAAAAACTAAGGACAATGGCGAAAACAAAACACTCTGTTTTTCTCTGTTTCTGTTTTTTCTTACTTGGTGCATTGTTGTTGTTTTTTTTTTTTCTTTCTATATAAAGTCAGAAGAAACCAAGGAAAGATGAGAAGAGAGATGGGTTTTTTTCATAATCTTTGTTCTTTGTTTTTCCTCAAAGACCCGTTTCTTCTCCATCTTTCTTATTTCTGAATCCATGGATTTATCTGTTTTCAATCATCCAATTCTTGATTTATTGTTCCTCTTGTAGCCGTTGAGCTCAAACGACTGGTTTAAAACATTCTTTGTTCACAATGAGCCCTGTTCTTAAAAAACAGCCCTCTAATATATTTATATATTTTAAAGACAAGTGACTAAAAATAGAAGATATACTAAAATTATTGTTCTTTACATTCATTAAACGTATTAAAAACACAAGAACCACTAAAAAACAAATTTCCGATTAATTGTCTAGACGCTAGGCTTTATCCGATCATCCGATTAAGAAAATTTCGAACATTAGTAATTAGATCGAAGAAAACTATAAGAAAATGGTTGTTTTTCAATGTCCAAAATTGTGATCCTTAAGAATTTGAAGAGGTTTCCTAGTTGCAGACAAGAGGCAACATTGTTTGCGGATTTGGATATGGAACACTTCTTCAAAACAACTGTCTCCAACTTTAGTTTTTTTTTTTTTTTTAAACTCCGTTTCTCCACTTTTGGGGTCCCTTAACTACTTTTTTGCTCTTCTCTCTCTAACCCTACCTTTACTTATTCCTGTTTTTGTTTTTCTTTAAGCAAAAAAAGAAATTTATTTCTGGAAATTATAAAGAGTGGAGGAAGGAGGACCAACCTCTCAATTTATGGATGGTCCATACGTTGTCAATTTGGATTCTTTGTGTAATTTTTGGAGATTTTATTCTAACACGTGGCATGTGTGGGACGATCCAGACACTTCAACTTGCGCAGACACGACAATTCTTACCAATAAATATCTCAATAGATGCTTTACGAGTACAGTATTAGATACGAGTAAACCACCTTATTGTTTACATTTAGTCCTGGACAAAATATCCGAACCGAACAAAAACTAAATTAAAAAAAAAATTGAATCAAACTTAAACTGATAAAATAATTGAAGGATCATAAATCTTATAACCAAAAAAGTTGGAATTAAACTGATATCAGATCGAGAATCGAATGGATATTCGAAATACTTAAAATATAATTTTATATCCAAAATATTATCTATATTTAGATTTGATATAACCCAATTATCAAAATTACAATTATAAATCCGTAGATATCAAATTTTTTTAGACCAAAATAACCAAAATATCTGAAAATTCTTAGACATATTTGTCAAAATTTAATCAAATTTTATTCAAATTTAACCATTTAAAAAAATTTATATTATTTCGGATATCCAGAACCGACCCAAAAATATCTGGAACCAAACCGAAGCTGAACCGAAATTCTAAAATACCCGTATGGATCCTAAACCCCTCTATTCGAAATACCCGAAACCGAATGGATATATCCGGAACCGAACCGAATACTCGAACGGTCATGCTACTTACATTAACTTGTATTTTAATTTGTTTTTATAAATTAAATTTAGATTAAGATAACAATCTTTTTTCCAAAATGGTTTAATAGTTTTGCATGTATTTTTAAAGAAATAATATGTTGTGTTTTTTTTACGTTGATACATCAAGTTATTTTACCTGACTATACTTTATTCCGTGTACGTAGGGATATGATTCAACTTGAAGTATTGGTAAAGAAAGCTTGAGGGAGGTTGAAATGAGCTTGTGGGAAGCTTAAAGTCTACGTGGAATAAGAAGGAATCACAGAGGTAACATGCTGAAGATGGGAAGTGTTTGAAAGACTCTAGGTGATGTAGCGGGTTCAGTTCCAACCTTCAAAGTCGAAGACTCCATGCATGATGCAGAAGGTTTCGAATGCAAAGGGGAAAAGAAAGACATCAATTGGAGTGGTTTTTTGCACGATGACATACACAACTTTACACGATTTTGTGAGCGACGTTATTCACCTATATAAGTGGCACAGTCAAATTATTTTTGCAAATAAACCACTAAATATTTTTAATTTCAAAATTTAAAAGTATACTTTAATGAAAACTGAAAAGTATGTTAATGATGATTAAGGAAAATTTTATTGAAGGTAGTCAATTAGTGGTTGTTAGGCACATATCTTTTAACCCACTTAAATTTAACTAATGGGCCTTGATAAATATGATAAGAGAGGCCCAAATATGGAACAACAGCAAAAACTAAGTCCATCATCTAAGTAACACACTAAAACACTCACTCTCATTTACACATAAGAGAGATCAAAAGAGAGACAGAATACTTCGCTTTGATCTGTTTTTTTCTTTTTTCTTTCTAAACTTTTTTTTCTATTTCTTTCAAATCATTTGATGATGATTGATGATCAATGATGGATTATGCTGAAGCTGTCTGAGAATCAAAATCTGCCTCATCTCCAAGAATCTTCGTCTGAGAATCTCTTGTTCCGACAAAAGCCTATTGTTGTCCGTACATATCAGTCCGATGTTGTACAAAACGATTTGGAGCCGGTTTCCGAGTTCCCGGTTTACTAAACCGAGCCGGTTTGCTTCGTCTTTTAAATTCTCAATGTGTCTCTGTTTACGCATCCTCGACCGCTTCGCTGATTCTCGGTTTGATTCCATACGCTTCCGTTTACGGTCGTCAGTTACCTGCAAAACCGGCCGGTTTAATTTCGTCCGGTTATGGTCCGTGGCGTTAATCCGGATTCTCGTGTTGTCCGAGTCCAATTCATCGGATTGAGGACTCAGTACGCCGTGGAAAATGTCGGAATCATCAGGACCGGAGTTTGTTTTGATGGAACCGATACAAGATTCGTCGAAACCGTGAAAACCGGTGTTAATTTTGACAGAACCGGTTTCGGATTCACCAGAACAAGGACTCGGTACGGCTGGTTCGTGATGGATAGAAGAGAAGAGATAGGAGCAGTCCAGTTCCCAAGGAGTGAATCCGGTCTGGAAATCCGATATTTGGTCAACCAAACCCGGTTCAGTAAAGGAAAAGGCCGGTACAGTAGACATCATAATGACCGGTTCAAAATTGTTTAATTAAGAGAGATGCGAGAGAAGAGAAGGAGAAAAGGGAAGAATTGAATTGAAGGAGGCTGGAATTTAAAGAAAATATGATAAGGGTATTTTGGTCATTTTCAAAATACTATGTACGACAGTATTTTATACTGTATAAACAACTTTTGAGTCATGTGGCACTATGTGGGGTAAGTATTTTTTTCAAACAACTTTTATAAAGTAGAAAATATTTTTTGGGACACCAATAGCTCTCGTTTAAGGTCACTTTCTGAAAATAAAGTAAGATTAAAATTGTTAAACCAAATGTTTGTTATAGCTTAGTGATGAAGAAACAGTCCATATTTAACACATGCATTGTCCATTCATCTAATTTTTCGCCATGCATTTAAATCTAGATTTAGAACCCCCAAAAAAGGAGAAGTTAATAATTAATAAATAAAATAATTTAAGGCTCAAAAAAAACAAAAAATATTATGGTGTCGTTGGTATGATTTATATGTGTAGTTGGTGTAATTTGTGTGGTTGATGCAATTGATAGGAACAACAACTGAACAAGAATTTCAATCAACATGTTTTCTTTTTGGTTTTAAATTCAATCAAAATGTTGTATATTAAAATCTAACATTATATGATTTTAACTAAATTCAGCTTTTTGTTTTCTATTGTTTTGTATCATTTATTTTTCCACAAAATGTATGAGTCAGTTGCTTGTATGATTTTATACCAAAACAAATTCAGGGGCACTTTGAAAAGAGATATATTAGTTGGTACCCTGGTTTAACTACCAACTAAAAATAACTACTGAATACTGATATTTTCTCAATATTTATTTTAAAGGTTTTTGCCAGATTTGATAAGTAGTAATATTCAATGTTTCCAAGTGATTTTTTTTCCGAACAAAATTGAAACATGATTCTAAATGGAATCCAAGAACATTAATGGTATGAGGAAAAAAATTAATTGGAATAAGAACAAAAGAGAATCTTATCAAACAACTAACACGGAGTACATTGACGGCACACAAAAAAAAAAAAAAAAAAAAAAAAAACTAATACGAAGTACATCTTTTTTTTTCTTCATATAACTAATACATCCAACAACGAATTAATGAATTAAATAAGACTTGTACTCTAATTTTTCGGTTAGTTAGTTTATTTCGAAATTAGTAAGAAAATAAAGAAGAGAAAAACTATAGCAACGGCCACATGCAAATCTTCAAAAGTAAAGCAGAAATATATTAAGAAAACTTTTATTATATGGTTTGGTAGCATGTTAAATCAAACTTTAATGGCCATAAAGATGTATCATTCAAATGCTTCCCACATTAACTTTTTATTTTCAATAATCCAACTTCTCTTTTTGTTACAAAAGAAATGAAATTTAGTAATATATATCTGCTGCTATTATAGAATAAGCAGGTGATTCTATGTATTCTATGTTCTTATATATATACATATTTTTTTTCTTTTTTTTCTTACATATATTTCTAAGTACATCATCATTTAGTCAATAAATAATTTACTATTGTATATTCCAATTTTTTCTAAGAATATCATATTGGTTAGTTACTACAATACTTGAAAACAGGTACTACTTTGTTTTCTTAACTCAATTTACCATTTAATAAACCACTTTTGTCGGTCATCCCATCTCGAAGAAATAGAAATTGCTTGGAAATAGCATCACGTGTGGCCTATTTCCTGGAAACAGTTTTTGTATTTTACTAAGTTCACGGTTAACTGATTATCATGCTCTAATGTCAAACATAACTTGGCCGATAGGTTAGTGCCAAATCGTGCAAGTGTTGTTCCCAAACTTGCTTGGGCTCGAACTCGGATGTAGGGAGTTAAAAGTGGCCTTAGGTCATTAGACTAAGAAGAAAGAAATTAAGATTGAAATGTATATTTATTAAGTTCAAGGTAATTTGATTTTCATGCTCTAATGCGAAATATTTTTTCCTTGTGTGATTGGGATGAATAATAAACTTTTTATTTGATTAAAATTTTAAAATCCGATCTTCCGACCAGAATGTATTTTTCGATATATTCTTCTTCACTATTTGGAAGATGGATAAACTCCATTTTATTGTTTCCTAAATACTTCCACTCGAAAAAAGATGAGCGAGACTGTGATCCCCATCAGACGAGAAGTTGAGTTAAGTTTTACCTCCAACAGTCAAATCACTTGTTCTTGTTCACTAATAAATCTAGCAAAAACAACATTTTCCGATGAACAACCCTAAGAAATTTAACTTTAGTAGATCTAAAAAATCCGTCCCGACAATTTAGTTACTACATATATATACCTTCTTCTGATAAGTCACAAACCAATTTAAACCATAATAAATATAACAGATTTATCCAAAGTTATGATATGTAATATGTATGATGATATATAAGTAATGGAGAGTGCTACAACGGCTTGGTTAACAAACCTGGAAGCTGGTAAGCAGTAGATACCATTTTTATATCTATAAAGAATTTCATGTACACTATGATAATCATTGTCAGTGTACTATGTGCGTTCATTGAAAACCGAATGTTAAGATTTTGAAGTGACTTTGCAGGATTGAAATCACTCAAAACAACTCACAATCACTCACACAAACGATATGATCGAAAGAAACATAGCATACAAACCATGCACGTTTACGAATTTCTCAAGATATTTTGATGATCTTGATTACGTCACGGATTTCAGCAATTCACTAGTTTGTTCTTGGGTTTTACAAGAGAGATTTACTCAGGAGAGAGTCAAAGACAAGATAGAATGATACAAAAACTGAATAAATGGTGTATTTTAAACTTACCTCCTCTGTTTTAGAAGAGTTCTTAACTGTCTTATAACACCCGTACTTTCCGACAAGCTCTTTAATTTCCTTACTTGCAAATATTTCACACTATCTTCTCTAGTTAACACTATAGATTGGTTATATGGTTAACTCCCGAACCAATCCAACAAGTTTCTAACGGCACACCAAAGCTAACCCAGTCTCGTGAACTTTACATATTATCAACACAGAAACTTTGTACAATACTTTTATATTTAGTCCTTCTGTTTGATATTAAAATGCTAACAATTTTTGTAACATCTTTTTAGATGTCCAAAAAATAAAAGTATAGTCGAGAAAAACGTAAAAAACTATATTAAATCGAGTTGGATCCGTCCAATTACCCACACAAAAATAAATATTAAGTCTATCGAAGAGAAGAAAGTAAAAAGTGATTTTATTTATTAATGCGATTTTTTTTTCGCGAATTATTTGACACGGTTTGGTTTTTGATAAGTCACACACCGACTTACACGCTTTTGAATTTGGTGCGTTCCAAACGGATGATAACAACACCATGTCACACCACTCGTGTGGGCTGTGGGGACGTGTTTGCTAATGGTAAGATTGTTACTAATTTAGGGCATTCAACTATCCAAAGAATTCACAAATTTGATACAATTAAAGAATACATTCAACTATCCAAAGAATTCGCAATCTATCAAAATTTGATACATATTTGTATTTTTTTTTCTCTGTTATTTAAGCTATGAATGGGAGCGGTTTATTTTCTTATTTATCATATATAACCCTAAATGGAACCTTTTTTAATTAAAATAAAAGTAATATAAATTTTCAAGATGATTTGCATAATGGCATGCGAAATATTTTTATTAAGAACATAGTTATCCAATTATAATTTTCAATCCGCATGATATTTGATGTGTTTTTAAGAAAAAAAAATCTACTTAATTTGTTCAGACTGATTTAATCGATCACTAAAATTTTATTCAGAAATTGTTTTGATCATTTAAAATGTTATAAAAATATTCATATATTGATAACTATTATATGTTTATTCCACTTATCATAGTAATCATTCAAATTTTGTTTTGCACTATTTCTTTAGTCCGTTCTGCTTGATATGCTATACTTATTGCAATTGATTTGTGTTAGCCATTTGGTAATATGTTATCAATTCCGCTGTCACCACCATTCATACTTTTAACATATTGACAGTTGTATCAACTACAGTTGTTCAATGCCGACTACACCATATATATCGGTCGATCCATTGCATCCGTGTATATATTTGTTTGCATCATGTGGTCAAATGATATTTTGCTTATGTAGGTAGGTGACGCCATCAAACTTTTGAATAAATTAAAATGGACTCAATGCTTTCAAGAAGTGGAGGATGATCATGATTCTATCATCCCACGTTTCATACACGCTGCGACTATATTTATTTTGTTTTCTTATCGGTTTGGTCCAATTCCACTACTAACAACACTATGAACAAGTGTGAAAATATTTAATTTAATTTCCACTTCCAATTCCATCGGTCAAACGAGTCCACCAAAATCCATAATTAGACTCTCCTAATAAAAAATAAGAAGATTTGAGGTTATCAACGTGCGGTAAGACCCCCATTTTGGTTATATAATATATATATAAATAAACAAAACAAAATTAGATTTGACTAAATTTGGCTATAAATTTGAGTTTCAAAGAAACCAAACCCGTCAACTCCTCTCTTTTACCCATCTCTCTCCCCTGAAAGAAGATATCACAAAAAATGGCAAACGTCTCCGCCTTGCTCACGATAGCTCTCCTCCTTTGCTCCACGCTAATTTGCACTGCCCGTCCCGACCCGGCTTTCTCAGTCTCTATCACGACTGCTGCCGATCCATGTAACATGGTTAGTCTGATCCACATGCCATGACTCAATTTCCATACATATCTATTTATAAACAAAAACATATGCATGCATAATATAGCCATTTTTAGCATGCATGTGCAATTGGTGAATTCGATTCGGTGTATATATAATAGCTCCTAAATTTTTTTAAGACATCAAATAGACGTTTATTGAAAAGTTCTACATGTTATTCAAATAATCTGGCAGGTGAAGATAGAAGGAAGATTAGATGACATGGCAGAAGAGAACTGTGGTGCCAACGACGAAGATTGCTTAATGAGGAGGTCTTTGGTCGCTCATACTGATTACATCTATACCCAGAAGAAGAAGAAGAATCTTTGATTTTCACTAATTTATTTCTAACAAACTTTTGCTTAAGGTTATGTAATTCATGTCATCCTTAATTAGTATTCATCACATAGATCATCAAGATAGTTATGGTTGTGATTATTATATAGTTACGACATCTAGCCAAAGACTGGTACTTCGAATGTGATATGGTAAAATTAAAAATATGTGACATCTAGCCAAAGACTGGTACTTCGAATGTGATATGGTAAAATTAAAAATATGTGTTTTAGTGATTTATAATAATGTCGTTGCGGTACCGGACGGGACTGCTTAACGTTTGTTTCATAAAACTAGCAAAGATTGATATCGTATGTGATATAGCTAATAATTAATTAGTACTGTATGTCTCGTGAAACTGATACCTGGTTTTGATGGACATACATACTGATTATGATTCTAAAACTATTAGATACTTTAAACTACAAATCAAAAAACAATTCATATCTTACAATAACGATAAATACTTAGAAAATCCAAGTAGAAAATGCAAAACAAATATTCATCTTTTTTTTTGCTGAAAAGACTTTAACTATCCTGTTACAATATGATACTCTAAAAATTTGTCAAAATATACTCAATTAAGTAGAGAAAACATCGTGAATGATATAATTACTTTTTTTTTTTACTCCAAAAAATACCAAATCATAAACTGCAAATTTCACTCAAAAATGAAAACGTCTCTCGCTTTCCCATCTTCATTGCTCGCTCTCAATCTCTCTTATCTCTTTTGCTCGCTTAATCTCTCAAGTGTTTCACATCTTTCTCACATATATCCTGATCACTCACACATATTTCTCATTCTTCACTACCTAATACTAAGACATGGATCAAAGTAAGAAACAGATGCGGCAAGAGAAAAATAAATGGTCTGGTGATCTAATTATCACTTCCATGAGCTCATTATCAGTCGTTGGCTTGTCGAAAAATAATCCAAGTCTTCAATTTCATCTCTTGAGTTATGATGGAATACCTCGACATAAATGTATGAACTCATAATTATGTATTAGACATTCTAATCGTTATACACATTTGTGCCATCCTTCATTGGTATTTCAGTTTTATGTTTGAAAATATCAAAGCTTTTGCTTCATGAATTTTAATGATTGAGATGGCGATAAAGATGGTGCCGGGGACAAAAACAAATGATACATGATGGACATACTTTAAGTGACAAAGTTTTCATCGAGTAATATTGCTTGATACTCCAACATGTGTACAAAAGTAGTGCAATTGTACCATTTGGTATCAACTCTATCACCAAGAAGTCTATTCCTGAATATAGTTTAAGAAAGTTCCTAAGAAATTAAAAAGACTTAATGAAAAGTTCTCCTCAACTTGCTGGGTTTTCAAGTACGAGGAACCTGTTTTAGTCACATCGGATTTGTCTGATGATTGATTCTTGAAGATTTTCAATCCTCCTGTTTTATAACTAAGATATTTAATGTGTATTCAAGTACTTTCATTGAAAGCTAGTCTAAGCAAATAAAAGGAAAATAAAGGAGGGACATGCGTGTATGAAGAAGAAGAAGCAAATGGTGATAACAATTAACAGCTTTGGTTGGGAAGTTGGACATAACCATTTGCTAAGCGACCCAAACAAAAAATCAAAACATTTTTCTCTATTAACTCTCGCCAACTTGCTTTTCCATCGAACATTACGTGTATTATTAATTTTCACAAATTAAATTATATATATTATTTGTTGTTATTCATCATTTAGGCTTTAGCTATTCAGTTATGTATTTTGGAGGGATTAATCATTGATTTGGATATTCGCAACATTATTAAAAAAACAATGATCTCATAGAAAAGTGAAAGCCTCTGGCCTAAACAAAAAAAACTTCTCAGTCTTAAATCAATTTTTGTTTAATTCAAACAACTTTAAATTTGATTGTAGAGTAAAACGATATGTTGAACGCAAACTAACTCTCAGATTGTGGTGGCACCAAAACACCAATGTTAACGCTGACATTGACAACAGGTTATTGACATATTCAAATATTTTAGTAATTAAACTGATTTAGTGTTCTAATGGCAAACCTAAAACATAAAAATTATCAATCGAGAGTTGAATGTTTCATCTCAAACTCTTCAAAAATTAAAACAAATATATATATATATTATTTTATATTTTCATAAATGGAAAAATAATAAAATGAAATTATATATTTTTATATGTGTGTATATGTAGTTTTTGGTTGACACTTTTCGCCTACCACTTAATTGATTATTCTATTTTAATATCTTATTATATAAAGCTTGGTTTTCAAAATTGTTTACTCACATAATTGCGACACATGTCAATTCTATCGATAAGATTTTGACACGTGTAAAATTTTTTAACCAATTAGATTTAGACATTATGTATAAATATGGAAAATTCTAAATCCAAAAAGATATATTTAGAATTAGAAAAAGGTAAATAAATATCTCTTTCATTCTCAAATTAAATTAAGTAATGCAATTAATTACTGATTTTAAAAAGATAAGGAAAATAATTAAAAGATAAAATAACGATAAAAAGGAAGAAAAAGGAAATCAATTTATTTTCATTTGACAATTTAGAAATAATTAAAAATTAAATATTTTCAAGCAGAAATATGAAAATTAATTCTCCAAAAAGTCTTACGTGTAAGTCAACTACTCATTTTAAATAATTTATTTATTTATGACAATATAGGAAAGAAAAAAGAAAGTCAAATATTAATTAAAAAATCTTATTAAAATAGAAATACAAAATTAATTTATTAAATTTTCACATGTCAATTAGTAAACTATTCATCTTAAAGGATCAGAAAATAATGAAAAGAAAGAAAAAATAGGAAAACTAATTTATTTTTTTGTCTATTTGGAAAAGAAAAACGAAATTAAAATATAATTAAAAAATAAATCTTATTCTAATAAAAGAAATATTTAAATCATGTTGTTTAAGTTTCACATGTTAGTCAATCGATCAGATTTAACATGTGTAAAACTAAAATATTTGGAAACGTGCGTTAAAAAATTAATTAGAAACCAAATAATACAAGGAAAATAAGAAAATCAAAGTTAATAAATACTTTTATATTATTAAATATAAAATTGAAATCATAGTTATAAAATATTTTGGACAAATATAGATACATAAGTATATAAGTAAAAATGTGATAACATGTGTTTTTTTTTTGTCAACATGATAACATGTGTTACTGAGTGTATATTTTAAGTGTAATTATCGAATATTTCATATGTTGGCTATTTGGTGAAAATGAAACTAATGAATTAATCATAGGAAAAAATAAATTAACAAAAAAAGGAAAGGAAGAATTTCCAAAACAAAATTAGTAATTTAAACTTTTAAAAAAAAATTGTTTACTTCTACCAAAAAAAAATAAAAAATGAAAGCCTCCCGCTGAAGTAGAAGGAGCCCTTTCCGTTCTCAAGTCAAAACACAAAACCCTATCTTCATCTAAAATCTCTACCTCCCTCTCTCTGCAAGAACAAAGAAAAAAATGGTGCTACTACTCCGATATCGATCCTTAACGATAAATCTCACTCCTTTAATACCACAATCTCACAAATTCCACACTCTCCAATCATTCCGTAAACCGAATTTCATATCTATCACACGAGGCTCAGCCTCATCGAACAACCCAACAACAACGAACCGTTCGATTTCTGATGCGGCTAAATTCGCTAAGTCCGTGTTGTTCATACCTCCTGGTGTAGAATTCGAAGAGTTAACAGATGATATGGTGCTTCCGGGCTCCAACATCGTAATCGGACCTTTCGCGGGTCATTCTCAAATCAAAGAAGTTGAATTTGTTAAAAGTAGTGCTCGAGCTAGAGATTGTCCTAAAGATGATCGTCCTGAGATTGCGATTTTGGGTCGTTCTAATGTTGGCAAGTCTTCGCTTATCAATTGTTTGGTTCGTAAGAAGGAAGTTGCTCTTACCTCCAAGAAACCTGGTTTGTGTTTTTTTTGTTCTTTCAGTTTTGCTTCAAAAAAAATCGAACTTTTAGGTTTTGAAACCTCTGAAAGTTTTGATCTTTTTTTGTTTTTTTTTTTTTGAAACAGGGAAGACTCAGCTTATAAATCACTTCTTGGTGAATAAGAGTTGGTACATTGTGGATTTGCCTGGTTATGGGTATGTGTTTGATCTCTTGCTTTCAGACAAAAGCAATGTTCTTGTTTGATGTTGAGACTGTGTTTGCAGATTTGCTAAAGTTTCGGATGCTGCGAAAACAGATTGGTCTGCGTTCACCAAAGGTTACTTCTTGAATAGAGACACTCTTGTTTGTGTTCTTCTTCTGATCGATGCAAGTGTTCCTCCTCAGAAGATTGATCTTGACTGTGCTAATTGGCTTGGTCGCAACAATGTATGTGGTGGTTATTTGGCTTTTGTGTGTTCAGTAAAGTGATTGTATGTATGCTTTGAGGAGTTATTAGTTGTTGTTTTGATGATTTTAGGTACCGATGACTTTTGTGTTTACGAAATGTGACAAAATGAAGGCTGCAAAAGGGAAAAGACCTGATGAGAACATCAAAGCTTTCCAACAGATCATTAGAGAGAATTTTAAAGTACATCCTCCTTGGATTTTGACAAGTAGTGTATCCGGTTTGGGCAGAGACGAGCTTCTTCTTCACATGTCACAGCTGAGAAACTACTGGGATCAATAGGTAGCATGTAAATTCTCAAAACATATGTTCGAAAAGGTCCATTTGAAACATTGGTTATGTAAAATGGCAGTTTTGTAATGTAACAGTAACCTTTATATCCATAGATTAAAGTATAAAATGTCACTACATGTCTAATTCTGTTGAAACAACATCAAGAATTGCCGAAATATTGGCAAGAATTACAATCAAAGGAAGCTTTTTTCTAGCTACCATCTTGAAAGATTTGCAGGACTAAGAAGCGGGAAAGCTTCCCAGAATCGAGATGAGGACGGTGACAAATCAAACGCGAACGGGTTGTCCTTAGCTGTTGTTGTGTCATCAGATATCTTGAGGTTGAGTGGCTTAGCCTCAACTTGATTTACCTCTGGCTCATGGTCTTGTGCACCAGTTAGCCTCTGAACCAACTCCTTGAAGTTAACAGGCTCGACTCGGTAAACTTTAGGATGCATTCGCTGAGGCAAACCTGTTACGGGTCTTTTCCATGGCTTTGCCGGTTGCTTTCGGGTCGAATGAAGCGAGGCGTGGTAATTCTGAGAGAAACATGGCTGTGAAGTAGCTTCCATGGCGATCAGAAGTTTCTGTATAATACACAAATGATTAGTCAGGATTTGAAGCGAAGTGTCTTATCTTGATGGCTTGTGTGTACACAAGTATTTATATATGTGTGGACGGCATTGATATGTCAACGTTTTAAAGGAGTGGGTCAAAAAGCGTTTTGGGTTTGACGATCTTCTTTTGCGGCTTATTTGGTTTTTGACTTTTTAGTGATATAAATGTGCGTTTTTTGGAACGGGTTGGGATTGAAATGTCAACGTGGGTGTGCTAACTATTTTATTTTCTTGTTTATTAAATGTTAGGTGAAAAAGCAATGAGAACAATTTTGGATTAACATGGTTTTATTTTTATTTTTGTCAATATCACAGATAAATATAAAGAAATATGAAATTAAATAACTTTAGTTGGAGAGAATATTAGAAAGGGTTATGAATTTGTGTTTCTACAATAGAACGAATTATCGAATATATATATATATATATATATATATTATTTTTTTTGAAAACAAACGAATTATCGAATATATAGAACAAATTATACAATAGAATAGAATTTACAAAAGCATTTAATGGGCATGTAAAATGATTTATTTGTACACGTATAGTGAGAATGGGTTCCATACATATAGTGGGCTTTGTACCTATATGCATAAATGCGTAAGTTTCCTTATGTAGTATGGCCCTGTTCGGAAAAAACAATCGCGAAGAGTCACTGGTTTATCACTGAAAGATCATGATTGATATAGAGCCAAAGTGTCAAGACTCAAAGAGAGGTCCTCAAAGTGAAAAGGCTCAAACAATTGGAGCTCAAAGGGAGAAGGAAATGAACTCTTAAACAAGAGGGAGAATTTTTCAGGACGAATAAAAGAGAAATAAACCAGTAAGGAGCCAAAGATTTTTTCTACCTTCCTGTAGGATCCTTGAAAGATGTTTTTCTATTGATGAATCCTAAATCGATGGGTCCACAAAACTAAACAAAATAACAAACAAACAAAACAATTTGCTTCCAAATGTCAGAGTAAAAGCAATAATGTAAAGAGATATGTCCATAAGTGATGAGACTCAATTATCCACATGCAACAAAATCTGTAAAATGGAAAAACGATATCCTATCTATAAAACTTGAACACCACTTTCCAGTTTCCAATGTTTGCCGGCTAAATATTTTAGAAATTGTAACATGTATTTTAAAAATTGTTATCAAACATAACTAAATGTTAAGTACACTTTTCAAATCTTTCAAAATTTTCTTCTATCATATTTTTAAACACACAAGAAAACATTTGATTTTTGACAATATCATGAGTATTTTACTCTAGCGTATGTTAGCTTTTATTAAAGTGTATGTTAGCATAAGAGTTTAGTTGTATAAATACTAAACTATGTACACTTTTGATGATTAGTGAGAAATCGCTCATGATTGTTGGGCTCTGATACTATAACAAGATTCTTCTTTCTCTGTAACAAACTCAAGATGATGCAGAGCTTAAGAGAAGAGAAAGAGAGAGAGTGAGATTAAAGAATCGTTGATTTCTCATTAATCATCAAATGTGTACATAGTTCAGTATTTATACAACTAAACTCTTATGCTAACATACACTTTAATAAAAGCTAACATACGCTAGAGTAAAATACTCATGTACAATTAGTTAAGTCTTAAACTAGAAGATATATTAATCTTGAATCCGCTGGTAGAAAATCAAGTTTTTCTCACTTAAAACGTCTATAATGACGGAAACAAATTGCCAAAAGTGACGGCTAACATTTGGATATGTCGGTTTCTTCCGTCCATTCGGAGTTTGGCTCGGTCCATGACCTCGGTCTCACCCCAAGTTGGAGATACATCACCATTTCCATTGCCTCAAAGACCTTACTTTCATCCAAAACCTTGTTCCACGCCCCACTCACTACGCAGTAATTGTTGTTATACGGTGCTCGGTGATGATTCACGTGATGTGTCGGTGAAACGAGCAGCCCAATGTCTTGCAACCCCACCACAAGAGGTGGAAGCTTGCTCTTGGTTCCATGAGCCCAAGCATGGAACAGCTGACAAAACAATACGCAAAATGCAAATGTGCTTACAAAGCCATGAAGCACAGGGTCATTAAATGAAAGATCTATTGGGAGGACTGTCAAGGTTGTGCCTCGAGCCAGAAAGTGTAGATTGTTTGCAAATTGCCGTCTGGTGATTGTCCAAGGCCACTTGTGGTGACTTTGAGAATCTTCAATTTGGGTTCCTACTAGAGGCGTTGACTCATTACCGTAGTTATCGGTGGCCCAGTGGTACACACCAGAACCTAGATCTGCTAAGAAGTACCCGGCCAAACCGGCTAAAGCTGGTTCGAGCCAGAGATGAGAACCAAACGCTCCAATGATCGATTTGGCAAAAGAGCCAAACACGGTGGTGCAGCCAGCTGCAACCCATAACCGGTGTGTCCATGTAGATTGCAGAGTTGGGTCGTTGGAGAGAGGAGGATTCACAAGGGGTTGCTCAAGAACAAGCTTCTCATGGTTAGGCTGAGAGTTGGTGGTGGGAGTAACCGAGCACATTACACGTACACGGAGAAGCGACGGACGGTGGCTTCTTCGGATGTTGTTTGTGATGGGACTTAGAGTGTACTTGGTTTGAAGAGGTATATCCATTGAAGGAGAATTACTTGTGATGATGCGAAAGATTTAAGTTTCTAGTTTTTTCCATAGCTAAAAAAGAAGGATAAGAGGGAAAAAAAAAAATCATTTAAAAAGATATAATTTCGACCCAAAAAAGGTAAGAGAGGAAGAGATAATAACAAACAAAAATCTCAAAATTTGGATTAGTTTATGAAGTTACCAACTAAAACCTAACATTAAAAGGTACTATTAAACCCAAAATTGCTCGTTAATCCAGATTTCTATTTGTCTTTTTTTTTTCCTTTACTGAAAATTTTAGGAATAAAAAGAAATAACTAAATGAAACATTCACTTGGTTTAGAGACGTAAATTGGGTATTTAATCAAGGAAGAACAAACACACTCAAAGGAACCAAATCGTCAAAGAAAATCATGATTGTTTTATTTATGGCGCACCACTAAGTATGGGTTAACCAGTGAAGGAGGGTATGCTCTCGATATGGAGAACTCTTAACATACATAAACTAGATGTCTCGTCCAAAAGATTGGTATATCATGGAAGATACACGATTTCCTATCAATTGGCTTACGTAAAAATGTGTTATTTTCTCAACCCGACCTTGCAAAGATTGATATATGTTTGGTTGTTGTTAGAGATGTCGGTTTCTTTTGTTCATTCGGAGTTTGGGTTGTTATGACAAGTTGAGATTTGAGTAGGAAGAAGAGTATAAATGCATTTATAAGCCAAAATATGTAAGATCAAGTACCACTAAAGGCATTTATTACAAACCATTAAATAGAAAATTACAAACACAAAAGAGTTTATGTATAACTCACCTGACATATTTCATTACAAACATAAATGTTTCACAAATACTTGGAGAAAATGTGAGAGATGGTGTTCAACAAGCACTTAAGGTGATTACTCTGCGCTTGTTTCCACAAAATTTGTTCGTGAACCAGTCATGTTTATGAGAAGGAAGATATGTCCAATCACCAATCCGCAAAAGACACCAAGTCCATAGGCTATTGCGGCCGCTATCCAGTTAATCACTTGTTCTTCTGACTCCAAAAATTCTTTCGGTTGTTGTGGTGTAGGGTTATGGATATGAGTTTCTCCACATATTTTCTCGAGGCCATAGAGTTTGGAGTTGTCCATGAACGAAGAACAATTTTGGCTTTGAAATTGTGTGCCTCGTGGTATTGGACCTTCGAGTTTGTTGTGGGAAAAGTTCATGGTCGATAGAAAGGTGGGCTACCAAGATCTTGAGGAATATGACCTGAAAGCTGAATCAGGAAATAGGTCTAATTCCTCGAGCTTTGTCAGATTTGCCAATGATTGAAGAATATTGCTTGTGAATGTGTTACTTGACAAGTTGAGAAGACGCAGTTCCTTCAACAATCCAATGTATTCAAGGATCTTTCCATAAAATTTGTTTCTAGAAAAGTCAATGGCTCTAAAGTCCCTTCAGATTTGTGCAAATTCTGTATCCATTCCTTTGTGCACCATTTCCATCGAATTACGATAGAGAGCACCAAAAACACCTGTATTTTCCATGTACATGTTTTCATATCCTCCGGTTAATGTGGTCATTTCATGCCAGTTGGAAAAATAGAAAGTTGGGAAGCTTCAATTAAAGTCATTATGTGAGACATCGATGACTTTTAAATTCTGAAATCCAATGGATACACGGTGGTGATATAACAACCCAAAGAATTGGTTAGATCGAAGGATGACGACGTTTAGTGATGGCAAAGAACCCAACCAAGATGGAAACTTATCCTTGATTTTGTTGCTTTCCATATTCAGAAACTCCATCGCTCTACAATTGGTCAGTGATTTTGGAAGTTTTCCTTCCAACTGGTTGCGGCTAACGTCAAGGGCTTGTAACTTGGTAGCATTGACAAATATATCTAGAAGAATTCCACTAAGACTATTGTTACATAGATTTAACACTAAAAGAGAATTAGTGGAATTGCTTGAGCATAAAGGAACTGAGCCGTTGAGGAGATTGTTGGACAAGTCTAATATTCGTAAAGATCTAAGCTTTGCATATCTTATTTGGAAATAGATCTGGGATTGAATTCGAACCAACATCCAACCCCTCGATTAGTGCTTCATCGAAAACTATTGTTGATTCTCCAAAACTACTGAAAGAGTTGTGAGAAAGCATCACCATAGTTGTAGTCAATCTCCATAGCCAACTTGGTACTTGGCCTTAATTCCAACTTATTGTTGGAAAGATCAAGAATATCTAGGTTGACAAAATGTGAAATAGATATAGGGATTGGCTCAATGAAATTGTTGTAACTAAGATCTTAACATTTCAAGATTGAGAAATTTAGATATAGATTCAGGGATTGATTCATCAAATTTGTTATGAGCAAGGAATACAAACCGAAGTTTTGAAGATGAAGATTTATTCCCAAACTCTATACGTCCATTGAATCGGTTTCCCTCCATATTAACCGCTTGTAACGAAGGAACCATGAACAATGATGTAGGAAAAGGCCCAACAATTGAGTTTTCACGTACATCAAAATACTCCAATTTATGGAATCCACTCATATCAAGTGGAAGCATGCATGGCTTCGAAGTAATTATTATTGAGGTAGAATTCAATAAGTTTTTTTAAATTGGAAAATGAAACAGGAATATTTCCACTGAAGTTGTTTTGGGCAAGGCTTAAGTATCTTAGTTGGGTTAGGTTCCAAATGAAGCTGGAACTTGACCTACTAATTCATTAGCTGAAATATCAAGCCTCTTGAGACGAAAAAGGTTTCTGATTGAACAAGGAATCTCCCCATAGAGATTGCAACCGGTAAGGGATAGGCTTTGAAGATTTTGGAGTTTGAAAAGACCACTATTTGGTGTCAAAGAGATGTTTAGAGAAATATAATCAAGAACAAGTGAAATCACCTCGTTAGATTTATCACCGCACGTGACACCCTCTCATAAATTGCAATCAATACTCTTGTTCCATGAACTTAACGATGTACCATTAGCACTTGGGTTCGGAAACTCATCTTTAAATTCTATAAGAGCATCCTTTGGTCGTGGCGGCAAAGGTGGAGCATAGGAGAAGCAAGAGTGTGGACTAAGAGGAAATCAAGCAGAAAAAATAACAACAATGGCGTTGAGCGATCCTTTTTTTTTGGTGGAGTAATAAGTTTTTTTTTTGGGTAGAGTAATAAGTTATGTAATGCTTTTGCAGTTATGTGGCTCGTCCTTTAAATAGATGAAACTCATATTTTGTGGAGCTTTTTGACTTTGGCAAATCTTGCGTCAACTAGGTGGATTCGTTTTATTTGTCAAAGTCGTCATATACGCTCTAATGATCAAATGAATTGGTGATACATAGACCTCATAGTTATCCATCAGACCGTTACCCACTCTCTCTTCTTCGTTTTAATGTTTAAGTTACTTTGCGCTCATACATGTTTTAGTATCACACGGCTTCCTCAGGTCATAATCAGGCAAAGTCAAGGAGCTGTACTTTAACAAAAATCTAAATATTTTTCCCAAATTCTTTAAACATATTCACTGCAAACACAAAGCTATCGGGATACTCACTAAATACATAGATTTGATAGAATTTAAAAGACAAAAATCTAGAATCCCACTCATGATGAGTTGTTCTATCGAAAAGAGACAATAAATTATTGTTTTCTTTATGCTATATGCCCTACAATAATCGCATTTCTATCAAAGCTCTTTTACTTTACCCGAAACCAAGAATCATTTTTTTATTTAAAAAAATTCCCCATTATAAACCTCTTAATTCATGGATTAATAATAAACTCATATAAAAAAATAAACCACTTTCAAAAATTAAAAATTTGTACTATTATATATCATAGTCTCGACGTTATTAATTTATATAGATTTGATAGAATTCAAACACACAAAAACCTATCAATTCACCTTATTTTGTTTCGATTGGTTTTCTAAACAACAACCTCTGTGAACGAAATAAGAGGAGACATAATAAAATCTACCATTCGACTACCCACCTTATACGAGTCACTGAGAAAGCAGTTCGTAATCAGGTAATCTCCATTCACTACCACGAATCCACTAGTTTTCGAGGCCTCCTACAAAGGTAGTTTCAAGCTAGAGAATTTGGATAGTTTTGTTTTTTGGTTTCTTTCAAACTTATTTCCACTTAGGCCTCGTTCGTTTCCTCATTTACCATTTGTATCCAAATGCATCATTCAAATGTTTCATCTAGATAATGCATTTGAATGATGTTCGTTTCCATTTTTTGTGATTCATTTAGATGATGCATCTAAATAAACCTTTGTTTATTTAGTTAACTACATTCTTATTTAAATGATTTTAATAAGAAAAATGACTAAAATGCATATGCTTTCATCTAATTATATTTTTAATTTTAATTTTAACCATATTAATTTTAATTATTTATTTAAAATATATTTAAAACTAAATAATTTTCAAATTATTATTTTTGACATTTATAAATTTCTATTTTCATGAAATATATATTTTTTTGATAAAAACTTTTTTTATAAAAACGAAAACATGTTATAACAATTAAGGAATAACGTTAAATAACATTTATAATATAGGAATGTAATAAATCCTATTTTTACAAGTACCAAATGTTTAACAATACAAACACATGTCAAACGACTCTCGTTTCTAACCATTGGACATCACATTTAAAAAATAAAGTGAAACAACAGGGGCTCGCTTATGAGCCAATTTGTTCAGTTTAGTGTAGAAACTTAAACTTATAGCAGACAAAAGAAACAATAAGATTAATCAAAACAAAGAAGAGAGGGTGTCCACACATAAACTCATAAGCTCTAAATGGTGTTTTAATTTTAAAAAAGTGAGAAAACATGAGCAAACAATCATATGAATATACCCACACAGAAGAGCTAAGAAACATACAAATAAATAAAGTCAAAAGAATACTTCTCTTATATTTGTTGGTAAGGGTTTGTTTAGATTACTCAAGACTCTGTTATAAACACTTGTCATGGGTAAAGCTACAAAGTTTGACAGACTGAAACTAGGAGGATCAGAGATTTTTTTATTACTATGATCACAACAAACTTGACAATATGAAAAGATCACCCTCTAAATGTAGCCTTTTTCTGGGTTTTAAAAATCACATTGCAAACGATGCAACCCAATAAATTTTCTGACCATAAAACACTAAGACCGAGCTACTTTTAACAATATCCTATGAACACTAAGACCGGAAGAGGAAGAGGAGCAGAGGAGGAAGAGGAGCATAGAAGGCAAAGTGCATATTCCCCCTATGATTTTGAACAGAGGAACCCAGCAATCAGACCTCAATCATTTCCCCAAACACAAGCACCAATCATAAACAACCCTTTGCTCTGGGAACGTTTAGGCAGTGACGCTTATGGAATGGATACTTTGTTCTTTGCGTTTTATTATCAGCAGGTACCAAAATCTATATCTATATCTCTTTATGCTATGGCTATCAAAGAGAGGAATAAGAACAAAAACAAAACTGAAATCAACCCAGAAATTGAAATCAACGCAGAAAACAAAAACAAAATCAAAGAAACAACAATAAATGCGGTGAATTGAAATCAACCCAGAAAATAAAAATCAAAAAAGAATCATACCAGCGTAATTATAGAACAAGCCGTTGCAGCCACAAGCCTACTTCAAATGGTCTGTCAAGCTCTGAGATGATGAACCTTAGAGGCAGCTTCGTCATCAATCTCTGAGAGAAACGGTGAGAGAAGTAGCGAGAGAGAAAAAATCGAAATAGATCTAGGGTTCCTAGTTGTAATTCTTTAGTTTTAGTAAGAGCATATTCGTCATTTACGATTTTTGACTAGATCAGCTCCATCCAACTGGTTCAATTCGGATCAGCCAGATAATTCTAAAATTTTTGGCTAAAATTTTAAAACTCATTCAGATGGTTCATCTAAGATGATGCTCATTTCTCCACTAAACGAACATCAATTTGTAGATTCATTCAAATGAACCATCTGAATGAAAAAACGAAAAAGACCTTATTGTACATAACCTATCCTTTATGACTTTATCTCATTTGCCCTACAGGCTACAATAATATTTATTCAATCAAAAACTCTTTATACTTTTCCCTAAACCAATAGGATTATAATAATAAACTTATTATAAAAGCACATCTAAAGAGTTAAAAAAAAAACAGCAAAACACACAATATTAAAAAAAACCTAAAAATCACCAAGGCTCATCAGGATAATCGAACGGTACAGGTTGAAGTGGGGAAGTCTTGCCTAGATCCGAGTGTACGAAACCATACTTACGCATCACTTGATTATCAGCGAAATTAATGGCTTTGATCATCCCATTCCAACACGTGTCACCATCGTACATCTTGTTATGGTCACCACTACAAGGTTGACATCCCGTAAAATGCGTTACGAACGGTCTCCGTTTACTACCTTTCCCGCCTCTTTCTCCCTTTAAAAACCGTTCCTCGCGAAACGCACCGTATCGTTCACTCACTTTCTCAGCGTGTCGTCTACGCAACGTGGCGTCTTCTCGTTCCATCTCGAGGTACCGTTCCGTTACGTTAGCAAAGCCCGGTACGATCTCTAACCAATACCCTTCGAAGTAATAGTCTCCTTCGAGGTATATCTTGGGATAATACACTTCTCTGTGTTTGTAGAGTAAGTAAATCAGAGCCGTTTGATCATCTGACTCTGGGAATAGCTTGTCTTTGAATATTGACCGTTGGATCTGTCCCCATTTAGCGTACTCCGGACTCACTGGTCCCATACCTGCAGGAAACAAAATCAAACCAAGTTAACCAAACCGATTCGATGCTTAGTTAATTTGATTCCAATATACTTAACTGTCTAAAAACAAACCGACAAGAGAAACATGAAATCGGGTAACCGAATTAACTAAACCGAACCATAACGAAGTTTGGTTGATTAGATTCGGATTCGGTTTACTGTGTAAAACCAACTGGTGAGAGGAAACGCGAAATTCGGTAACTGGATCGGTTAAAAACCAGTTAACCGAGCTAAATTAAACCGAAATTACCAAGTTTTGTCATAATTTATCATAAATTACCAAAATCAATGAAATGTACCGTAATTTAACTGATTTTTTTAACCTTGAATCGAACCAAAATTTGTATTTTATAAACCAAACCGTTAAATGAAATTAAACAGAAATTTGGAAATTTTGTCATGATTTAAAATTTTAATTGAAATTATTGAAATATACCAAAGTTATTACAATATACAAAAATTTAACTGAAGCTAAACCGAAATTACCAAAATTTTGTCATAATTACCTAACTGAAATTATTGAAATATAGTACCAAACTGAAAAAAGATTTACTTGAACCGAAGCAAAATTTGTCTTTTATAAACCAAAAACCAAAAATTCAAAAATTTCTTAACCAAGCCGGACCAATTCTTTAGATTAGGGTTGTGAATTGTGATGGTCTCCGAAGTCCAAGACCAAATATATTTTGAAAACTTTATTTAAAAAAAATCAAAGATCAAAGGGCCTATACCTGTCCACGTGTCAATCAGCTCCATAGACCACTGACAATTCCTAATAAGAAAAACGCCGGCGTTTAACGCCGTCCAGCTCCGATCATTATAAATCACTCCCGGCCAACCATGAACAACAAGATTATGCTCCTTATACCGTCTCCACGGCGGAGAAAAATCCATATCAGTAAACAAAGCATCAGAATCAACCCACCAGATCCACTCCGCCTCAGGATGAGCAATCATCGCCGCTTTAACCGCCGGAAGTTTCGCCCAATACGAATTCATCTTCGGATGAAGAAGAGCGTTACTATAGAATATATCATGACCATGGATCCGACAGTAATCAACTTTGTTCTTGAAGAATCGTAGCAACAAATGATCTCCGATCGGGTTTCTACACGGCGACGATTGTGATCCCGTTACCATAACCGTACGATTCTCAGCTCCGGGGATAAACGAAGGGTGTAGATTTAACCAGCGTCTTCGTTTCTCGTCCCAGTTTTTAACCGGTTTTTCGATTGTGTAGGTTAGATCCGGCTCGTCGTAGTAAACCGGATCGGTTGGATCGTGCTTCATATCGATTCCTTGAGAACATTTGGTGGAGGATTCATCGGTTTTCACGGTGAGATTTGGGGAGATTGAAGAGAAGGAGAAGAATGACCAGACGAGGATTAGTGACATGAAAGCTCCGCCGAGGAAGAGAACGACGTCGGAGAAACATATGACCGGTCTTGTTCTTGTTCCGGCGTATTTTGCCATCGGAGATGATTCGTAATGTGATACTGTCTCAGGCGAGACCATTACCTACAAAAATCTTTGAGATGATACAAACAAATTTCAAATTTGAGGACTTTGTTGTATAAAGGCAATCACTTTGTTTCTTTTCTTTTCTTTTTCAATGTAACATAAATGTGTCATTAATCACTTGATTGATATATTACTTTAATGATAGCAGATTTTTTTTATTTTTTTTTTTGCTTAATTGAAATCCCAAATTTATATGTTTGTCAAAAATATTAAAATTGAAATGTACTCACTTGATAGGTTTCGTGTTTTGATTGGTAGTTTTAAATTGCCAAAAAGGAGAAATAATTTTTCTACGTTTATAAGGTTTTTTATAACTGCAAGAGATAAGGTTTTTATTTTGTCAGAATGACATGTGATAGTGCTTTTGTTTTGGTAAGAAACTTGAACAACGTGAGTTTGATGAACCGGACCGGGTCGGTTCACCGACACTGCTGCAAATATGGCTACGTGTCGGTGTCCGGTTAAGCAAGGGCACGTAAGTTTGCTGCGATAATTTTGGTGCAGAAGATTACACTATTTAACACCCGCAATTTCGGCTAAATGTGTTGAAAATTGCACTGCTTTTTTTCTTTTGTTATTTAATTTGGGTTGAGCTTTTTCGTTAAAAAAAATATATGTACTAGTATTATATTGGACCTAAATACTTAAATACACCGAAAATAAACATTAGTTTTTGACCGAGTAGCTGAAGATAGTCACGAAGAGCGCAGCATCTTTTTACCCATCACACAATTAATGAGGAGGCACAATATACGAGGCCATTGTAATTCAATTTCTTTATAATAAAACTTAAAACACAACATTAAAGCTTATACATACGAAATGTACTTATACCGACACGCATTGACAGAGTCGATTAAACCTTTAATATGGATTAAATCTTAAGAGCCAGATTGAATGTACAAATGGCATGTTAATAATAAAGTTAATAACAATATTTTCCCATTGCTTAATTAAAGGCAGTTGATAAAGCAGATACTGATGTTGATAGTTAAAATAATCACGTCGGTGACAATTACCAGAGTCATAAATAAACACTAGCAACTTTAAAGCCTCGTTACTTATTTATTCTTCATAGAAAAAATATATAAATCGTTTGACTTAAGTGATTATGGCTTCTGCTATAATAAGTACTATCATCTTTGATTATGCAATTGGATATTACTGTGGCTGTATCCCAAGAGTTTGTTGGAAATGTTTACCCTAGTGAATGTTGCATGTACAGACACTATTAAAAAAATTTATATATGGATCTGTATTTTCTGATCACAAACTAAACATAAGAAGCTTTTTGTTTATCAAAAAGAAAAAGATGTTTTACCAAAACACAAAAAAAAAAAAAAAAATCAACATGTTAAGACCACTCTTCACAAAAGACAGAAATCAAACACAACTCTTCTGATTCAGCACTCAATTTCATAAAATTCTTTACGTTAAACAAATTTTGACCTAAAACTCCCTATAAACATAGATTCCAAACTTGCGGATCTCCGCAACATCAACATGCATCAATGTTAAACCAATGCACCAACATATCAACACTTTTGATCAACGCAAACACAAGACAAAATCAAAGAAATGCTCCAAAATACAAATAACAACTATGATTTAACCCGCGGTATACAGTGGGATAATATAATTTATTTTTTACATAATCATAATTTAATCAATTTAATTTGATATGTTTAATATTTTAATATTAATGTCTTAACAAAAGAATAAAATAATAATTTATCCGTGTTGTAGCACGAGATAATGATATTTTAAATTTATATTAATGTCAACCAAAACCTGTCCCGCCATATAATTTCGTCCCATGATATTTTAAATTTTTTATAAGTGCAAATGTTCATAATATCTTAAAATTTTAAAATGTTTAAAAATATTATAGAGGATATAATTAAACCGGATACAAACTTTTAAATTTGGATGCTTGTTAAGTTAAATTTCTTGCTCATTCAGATTTATATTCATTTTGATCTTATTTATAATATGACTTAGAACTATTGTCTAAAACTTTTAGCCGTTGTGGGACGTTGAACACACACATTTTTTTTATTGCTTGAGTAATACATGTCCATTTTTCAAAATTCGAATCACGATAAATGCAGAAAAAAAATCTAGAGTTTTATTAATTTTATGTATTATATGATTATTCAAAGCAACTAAAAAAAATATCAAACAAAGATGACAGGAGAATCATAAAATCTTAAAAAAATCTTTTAAATATCTATATTATTAATCGTGAGTTTTATTAATTTCAAAATTCGAATCACGATATATGCAGAAAAAAAAATCTAGAGTTTTATTAATTTTATGTATTATATGATGATTCAAAGCAACTAAAAAAAATATCAAACAAAGATGACAGGAGAATCATAAAATCTTAAGAAAATCTTTTAAATATCTATATTATTAATCGTGGAATATTATATGGATATTTCATATTTTATAATTAAAATTAATTTTTTAATTGTGTTTGGTTATATGGATAGTAGAGAATTAATTATAGATGTTGTTTGGATACATATGTATATATATAAGTATTTTCATATTCCATATTTATCATTAATGAACTTTCTTATTTGTTTTATAAATCAATAACATTTTATGTAATATCTTACAAAACAAATGTTTGTTTTTAAAATGTACTTCAAAAATATTAATATAGATATGTATGTTAAAATTTAATATATGTTGTTTTATATATATGTGTAGACATGTATAACAAACAATAATACGTTATATATATATATATATTTGTTTTAATGTAAAGTGTAAAATTATATTACGAAGGCCTTTTAACAAAAAAAAAAATGGTGAAGGAGTAAAAAAAGTAAAGAAAGAAAGAGAGAAAGGAAAGAGAAATATCTCACAGCCCATATTTTTGTACTGTAGAATTTTCTATAGCACAAATATATCTCTTCTGTTATGAAAATTCATTTCAACTATCACATTCCACTAAGAAATCAATGGTGTAAATCACTAATACATCCCACTAATAAATGGATGGTGTAAAACATTTGTGTGGAGACCACCATCACTACATTTCTTCTCTATATATATCATCACATTCATTGTAATATGTACACTTGAATCACAACAAAAAATCAATGCAAAAACTCTCTCCATTTTCTACTTCTCTCTTATATTTATAAAACCTCTCTTAAGTTATAAAATTATTTTCGATTCATTATTATAACACGTTATCAGCACGAACCGCTCTTATACCGAAAAACAGGTCGAACCGCTCTTATACCAAAAAAGAGACCCAACCGCTTTCATACCGAAAAAAAAAGTTCAATCGCTCTCATACCGAAAAAAAGGTTCAACCGTTCTCATAACAAAAAAAAAAGAAAAAAAAACAACAACAAAGACAAAGGTTTAGTATTAATTCATTTTTATGTTAATTTATGTTTCTTTTAATTTTATTTATTTATTATCGGAGCGCGGCTCGGCCGCCCCTTATTTTAATTTTATCATTTTAACATGGATGATTTTAATCACCATAATTTATTTAATATTTATAATTTATCATTTTAACATGGATGATTTTAATCACCATAATTTATTTAATGCTTATTATTTATCATTTTAACATGAATGATTTTAATCACCATAATTTTAATTTAATGCTTATTATTTACCATTTTTGATTTAATCACTATATCATTATCATATTATTATTTATATTATCAATGTTATAAAAGGAGGCTTGGCTTATTACCCGGAGTCATATGCGATAGATTGAGCTTTATTTGTGGATTCTTTGGGTATGATCCAGTTGAGAATCAATACAAAGTGTTGTGCTTGATTAAAGTGATTAAATTATATAGAGCCATTATTTTCGAAATATATTTGTGAAGTTTTCACATTGGAAAGTAGGGTTAGGCATTCGGGTATGTGGGTGGCATTCGGGTAAAGTCTGTTCGGTCCATCGGATATAAGAGTTTACGATCTAGTATGGTAAATATAAAAAGTCGGTTTGGTATCGGTTTAGGTTCTATCGGGTTTGGGTCGGATCGGCTTTAGATTTTTAAATTCTATAAATACCCAAAAAAGTGTATTCATCAGTTCGGATGTTTTTACCCGATACTTGAACGGGTATCCGAAATATTTGTAAATTTTTCGAGGATTTGGGTTAAATTTCGGATATTTTGTTAGATTTTGGGTATAACCGGGTACAAAATACTCGAAAATATATCAATATTTCGGATATTTGGATACCCATTCGGGTAATCTTGGATAATTATGTACCCGTTGGAGTATCGAGTATAATCTTGGATATTCGGAAGTAATTTCTGGTAATCGAGTTACCCGTTCGGATAATATCCGGACCCGAACCGATATCCACGGGTAGACATGTACATGACCTAGTAGGATAATTTGGTTATACCCATAATCGATCTGAACCAGTTTTTCGGGTCGGGTCTGGATCGGGTTTTCAGGTTCAGTTTTTTGCCCAAATCTATTGGGTAGTCCAAAGAAACAGCAATGGAGAAACATTAACAACAAAGACAATTTCACTCCACCAACGAGTCGTAGTGTATGCATCAATAGGATGATCTATTACATAGGACGAGAGTTCAGAAATATATTAGGGAGATACGTTAGATTCGAGAGTTTTGATCGTATCCAGATGCCCGAAAATCTACTCAATCAGTTTTGGGATTCGATCACACTGGTAACCTACCAAGAGAAATTAGGATGCATACATATACGTTACAGCAATCACGCTAGTGCAGAGATGTGGATTATGGAAGATCATATGGGCAAACAAAAATGGTCAAAGATTACATTGTCCATATCTACTTTTCTAGCTAGTAAATTAACAGAAACACAAAAAATTTCTGTTGAGGACTGCGCAAAGCACACAAGATACGACATCTTCACTAAAAACAGTTCTCTTTTATTTTCATCTTCATCTAATGTACGTCCATCTTGTAATCCCACTTATGGATAAATTACTCGTATGTAGAATGCTTTTTGTTTGTAATGAAATTTCTATAGTAGACCAGATAACCATTTTTCCAATATTAGACCAAAAAAAGGGTAACAAAGTCATAGAATAACACAAATTATCCATATAAAATATAAACATACATGGACTTAAATATCTGTAACTTCTATGATATTCCATTATTATCCGATGGCTGGAAAAATATTTAGTATGAGATTCGAGTTTCATCTAATCATCTCGCTTTCAAATAGACACCTATTATCTGTTCGAGATTTAAGTGTTAAAAAGTTGTTATTTTACTAATTAATGCAACTCCTGAGTTTATGATTACTAAAAAGTGGTTATTTTACTAACCAATGCAATTCTTGAGTTTATGATTACTTTATTAAACCAACGGTTGCAAGCGTTTGTGACATCTATTGGACATTATAAAATTCTGTCTTTTGTATAAAAAATTGCAGAGAAAATGAGAGAAAAACAGATTTACAAAACCAAAAATTGAGAAAATCTTTGGTGAAAAACATATAAACAAAACACAAAATTTTTATTTGTTTCTCTTGGATCTTAGCCTAAAACAAGAAAGAAAACTTTAATTGTCATATCCTAGAAGGGATTTTGTGTAACTCAAAGTTTGTGAAAGATCGAAATACTCTTTAAAAAAGTGCTTTCGAGTAAGATTCAATCATCATCCAAGTTATGATCCCTGAAACACACGTTTGTACAACATTATCACTAAGTCAATAACCATCCAAATTGAATCCGACATCGCTCTCATCACATTATCTTATAAAATTCTCATTTTCCATTTCCCTTTTATTTGTTTTTTCTAATAACTTATTGATTAATCACAAGAGTCTAGAACTAGAGAAGAGAAAGAATCCCACTTCTTGTACTAACTCACCATCTATCATTTTCTTTTGATCTTTCTACAAAAATAAATGGCAAATTGCAGATCCCGACCACCGTGGGTTGGCGCTCTTAGCTGCGGCAAGGTTTCGGAAAACTCTGGTTTGAGGTCTAAACTGCCCGGTTTTTGGGGATGTCCGAAGCAAGTGAGACACAGTCACGTGTCTTCTTCGAGGAAGCAGCAACGACGAAGCTGGGCCAACGTTAACGGTGGAGAAATAAAGAGCCATTCAAATTTTGGAGACTCCCACGGGGTTGTTGCGGCGGAGGAAGCGGAGTTAGTGGCGGTGCTCAGGGAGGCTCATCCGTACGTGAATCTACATAGAGACAGCATATTTGTCGTTATGTTGTCGGCTGAACTACTTGACTCCGGTTTGAGCCTCGACGGCATCCTCAAGGTCATTACTATTTACTCTTTTCTCATTACTACTAGATTCCAAAAGCACAAAACGTGTGACCAATTAATGAACAATTGAAATAGTTGCTAATTTCATAAAAGTAATACTAGTATTATAGTAATATAGTAATAGTGTAATATACTTAAATAAATAAATACTGTCCTTTTCGATTTATAGAATGATTTGGTAGAAAACGCGGCGAAATGTGGAGGCTTTTGTTTCTATATAAAATCCATATTATAATAGCAATCTACATAAATGCACGGTCATATTTTTTTATCGTAATTTTTCATAATCTTTTAATTATTAAAATATATTTAAATAAATTATTGCAACTATTTATTTGAATCATTGCACCATTTAATTTATTTGACGAACCATTGCAACTTTTTGTTTATTTTATGATCGTTGTAACATTTATTTATATATAATCACATATTTTAGTATAACACTTCACAAATTACTATTTTTTTAACTTTTAATTACTAAAATTTATTAAAATGAATTATTACAATCGTTTAATAAGCGTTACAACATTTAGTTTATTTGATGAATTATTGCAACTTTTGGTTTATTTTATAAATAAATATAGTATATTCAAATAAATTAAATGGTGCAATGATTCAAATAAACCAAATAAACTAAAATAAATTAAATGGTGCACCATTGTAACTTTGAAATATTTATTATTTATAATCGCATCATTCGGATAAACTCTTCATAATTTTTTTTAAAACTTTTAATTACTAAAATATATTTAAATGAATTGTTGCAATTGTTTCAGATAGTTGTATATTTTAGTAATAGTTGTGTCTGTCTAACATTTATATATACATAACTCTATTTATTTTTTAATTTTTAGATAACTATCAGTTTTATTTATTTATTTATTTTTATGATATAGATGTAAAAATTGTTTTGAATGTTCAATGGATCCAAATTTTAATAACCAACAATTTGCAAGTACTTTAAAAAAATTACTAAACATATATTATTTTAAGAATAATTTTTTGTTTAAAATATTGATTTAACAAAAGATTTATGGAATTTTCTTAAAAATATAGTTTTTAGTTTTATCACTTTCCTAGAAAAGTTTTTGGATTGTCTCATCTCTTTATTATAAATCTTCGTTACATAGTTTTTTACTTATAAATGTTTTTACCTTCACATAAAATGTTTCAAAAGATCATGTTATTAATCATAAATCTTCTTTTTCACATTTTTATTTATAAACATTTTTAACAATCTTTGAAAAATATTTACTGTATAACGTAAAAATTTGGTAGAGTCTACATAATATTTCAAACATTGAAATTCTTTATCACAATAATTTAATAAATTTATGCAATCAAAGAAATTTTTGCAATAATTTTTTGTTTAAATGAGTTCTCCCGCGGCATCGTTGAAGCTCATAACCTAATATTATGTATATCTAACTAAAAATAATTTTACAAATACTAATAAAAAAACACTCTAGAGAAATGATCATAAAAAATCAAATCCAATTGTCAAAAGAAAAACTTATGATGATGGTATGTGCTATTGTTTTTGTATTGTATTCAAAGTCAGCATATCGTTGAAAAAGTTTTCTATATAACGAGACAAAATCTATAAAATTAATGAGTTGGATTGGTAAAAAAAGGTACAAAAACTTTGGTGAATAGAAGAAGCGGTTAACGTATGTAAATAGTTAAAAATAGTACAAATTAACGAATAGAAAAAAACAGTATAGAAAAAACTGAATATTTTTGTTTGTGTCGCTTTTAATATCTTTTTTATACTTAGTTATAACAAAAAAAAATGGTATACCTATACCGCAACAGTAGGGGTTACAATCATAGCTAATAACACGTTTGCAATGCATTTCAGAACTTGACGAAATTAACCAATGTAATAATTCAAATCAACATCTACGTGGGCCGTGACGTTAGATATTTATTGCATTTCTTGTCTGGTTCCTGAACTGTGAAGTGTGAACTCACTATCACTGACCGAGACAAATACAAATACCGGTTCAGGAGTACAAAAACAAACCGGTTTTAACCATTTTCGATTCGTTCAATAACCGCAATAAACCGAAATTAAATGCACGCGTTGACACTTTGATGATTCCTTCCAAAACCTTTCTTCTTCATCCACCATTGTTTCCAATTTTGCTCTGTAAATTTTCATCGGAAGTATTCGAATTTTGAAATGACGGAGCGAGGAGCTTTGGTGGTTTCTTCTTATACCTGTTACGTTCCTTTCCGATTTCCTCAAACAAGAAAGGATTTTGCTTTCTTCGAGCCGAGTAAGAAGCTAAACCCTAATCGTCAATTGACAAAGGTTCCGTTTTCTACGTCTTCTCCGGCACTGACGGCGGCGAAATGTAATATGTTTGGTTACACGGAAACTGGTGAGAATTTGGTCGGCGATAAGCAGTTTGTGCGGTGGTTTCGTGAAGCTTGGCCTTATCTGTGGGCTCATCGTGGTTGCACCTTCGTTGTTACTATCTCCGGCGATGTCTTAGATGGCCCTTATTGTGATCTCGTTTTAAAGGCACCTACTTGTTCTTTATCTCTCAGTGTTTGGTTTATGCACGCAAGGTGTTTGATTGTTTGACTGCTTTTAAATTGAACATGTAATTTGTGTTTCTCTAGTGAAATTCGTCTTACTGATTGCACACTGATCTTGTTGATTCATCTACAGCTATTTGACTTGAGTGTTTTATTAAGCTAGTTTATGATCATTGTACTTCAGATTCCACTGAATCTAAAGTGAAATCAACTTGACATATGTGCAGGACATAGCATTTCTTCATCACTTGGGCATTAGGTTTGTTCTAGTTCCTGGAACTCAAGTGCAAATTGACCAGCTTCTAGCTGAGAGAGGTCAGATAATTAACCTTGCAACTTATCTTCTTATTGCCTTGTCGCGGTATTTGCCTGTTTTGAAGCTCTCAGTCACTTATAGTTATCTTTCTAGGCTTGTTTAGATATTATGATGTTAGTGATTTCAACTTTCTATTGATCTATCTTTTGCCCGTGCCAAGTTATGGTTGTCATCAGTTAGTGATGGCGAATTTGAAACCTTATTGTGATAAATATGAATCTTTGAGCTTGTTCAGATGGAGCCTAAGGTGTATGAGTTGCAGGACGCGAGCCTACATATGTGGGCCGTTACAGAGTCACAGACTCAGCATCTCTGCAGGCTGCCAAGGAAGCTGCGGGAGCAATATCTGTAATGATTGAGGCCAAGCTATCTCCTGGACCTTCTATTTACAATATACGCCGACACGGTGATAGTAGTCGGTTGCACGAAACGGGTGTTAGGGTCGACACTGGTAACTTCTTTGCAGCAAAGGTGAGTTTTTCACTTTCTTGATATGTTAGTTTGAATGTCGATTCTTGTCATGTTATATCTGATTAATTGGCGTGGCAGAGAAGAGGTGTTGTTGATGGTGTTGATTTTGGAGCAACTGGTTTAGTGAAGAAGATAGATGTAGATCGGATCCGTGAGAGGCTTGATAGTGGTTCTGTAGTTTTACTGAGGAACTTGGGCCATTCCAGCTCCGGAGAAGTATTAAATTGCAAGTATGCTCTCTTTCTTAGTATTAATTTACTTTTCAAAACCTTGAAGACATTAGTTTTTGTCACTCTGATATTGCGACATTACACTGCAGTACCTATGAGGTTGCTACTGCTTGTGCTTTAGCTATAGGAGCAGATAAGCTTATTTGCATAATGGACGGTCCAATTCTGGATGAGAATGGACATCTTGTTCGGTTCTTGACTCTTCAGGAAGCAGATACGTTAGTCAGAAAACGGGCACAACAAAGCGAGATAGCTGCCAATTACGTGAAGGCTGTTGGGGATGAAGGGATAAGTAGTTTTCCTGAACCTCTTGGTTACAATGGGATGGTGACAACTCCTAACAATCACAATGGGAGACCAATTTGGGAAAAACACACTCCGACCTTTCAGAATGGTGTTGGATTTGACAACGGAAACGGGTTGTGGTCTGGGGAGCAAGGTTTTGCTATTGGCGGTGAGGAGAGACTTAGTCGCTTAAACGGATATCTCTCTGAACTGGCTGCAGCAGCGTTCGTCTGCAGAGTGAGTCCATGAGCAACCCTTGTGCTTTGTTTGTGTACTTCCAGGTTTTCTGACTTATTGATGTGTTGAAGGGTGGTGTCAAAAGAGTTCACTTATTGGATGGTACTATAAGCGGAGTGCTATTGTTGGAGCTTTTCAAAAGAGATGGAATGGGGACTATGGTGGCAAGGTATACACAACTGTTTTCTATTGCGAACCATTCGAAGTTTTAACCTTTCTTACAAAACTATCGATCCTTCTTGTCACAGTGATGTATACGAAGGAACCCGAGAGGCGAAAGTGGAAGATCTTGCTGGAATAAGACAAATAATCAAGCCCTTGGAAGAATCTGGGACTTTAGTTCGCAGAACTGGCGAGGAGGTTCGCCTTTTAGCCGTAGTCTACCTTAGGTTCTACTTCTCATTATTTTGGTGTTAGCATAAAAAAATAATTGGTTTTTGGTGTTCAGCTATTGCAAGCTTTGGATTCGTTTGTAGTTGTGGAAAGGGAAGGACAGATCATTGCTTGTGCGGCTTTGTTCCCTTTCTTTGAAGACAAATGTGGAGAAGTTGCAGCTATTGCAGTTGCATCAGATTGCCGTGGACAAGGCCAGGGAGATAAATTGCTCGGTATAATCACCAAACTTTTGGGCATTGTGTTTTTCAATCTACAGTTACGAGAAACCCTCTTTATTGACTGTGAATTTTGCAGATTACATTGAAAAGAAAGCGTCAGCTCTTGGACTCGAGATGCTTTTTCTGCTAACGACGAGAACCGCTGACTGGTTTGTGAGACGCGGGTTTCAGGAATGTTCAATCGAGATGATACCGGAGGCAAGACGAGAAAGAATCAATCTTTCGAGGAGATCGAAGTATTACATGAAGAAGTTATTGCCAGACAGGAGTGGGATTTCTGTTGTTCGAACATTTCAGTCGGGTTCTTAAGAGTGTCGAGAAGAAGCTCCAAACACAGCAAACTAAAATGTAATTGCAACAGAAACTAGATTCTGCTGAGTTTTGAATCAATATTTCCAGAATTAGTGATGAGTCCGATGTCATTCGAACGCCATTGTGGCATCTATCGCTTTGAGCTTCTCCACGATTCGATCTGCTTCTTCCTTCGTTACACCGTCCTCTCTGCTGTTTTGATCTCAGCAGGAACTGCTACGTCTGCTGCTCCTTCGCTAAATATGGCAGGACCGTAGGCGATTGTTGATGCCGAGTTTGTGGCGGAAGAGGACAGAGTTATCAAGAATTTCTAGCCTGTTCAAACTGGGCAATTTGCCAGTGATCCCTCCCACCTTTTGCTCCACGTCGCTGTGGTTTCACAACATTATTTTAATTACCGTAGTGAACATCCACTTGTTTATTCAATTATTATTGCATTTGGTAAAGAAGTGTATATTGTTCACTGGTCAACATGATAATGCACACACTTGGAGCTCTTCCTCTAGCTACAGAGCCTACGTTCAACGAGCTGGTGAAACGTATGCCTGTTAGAAGGAGACGGAACATCTTAGGACAAGTTAAAGGGAAGTCCACGTTTGGTCTTGTTGGTTCGGGTTCTACTCTTGTATTGAACACACTCATCTTCAACTGCTTTGTATTCTGTCAAGGTAAAGCAATCACTCCCCCACTTGTTTTTCTTCAAACGTATGTGGTCCATCAAACATATACTTTTTCTTTATTTCTAACTAATTTATAGGCATTTTTTATGGACTACATTTTCTTTGATTTTCTTTCTATTTTTAGGAAAAAGATCTTTATATACAACAATAGATGATTGTGTACATCTGTACAGCATTCCATCAAAAAGAAGAAAAAAAAGAAGTTACAGTGAAAATGGCTAAAAGTGTACATGGCATTGGTTTCAGCACTTATTTGGTGATTTTATTGATTTTGACAGGTACTAGACATTGATGTGTGTTTTATTTTCTGACTAGTGTGTATTCTTTTCAAATAAATCTATAACCTTAAATATCTTTTACAAATCTCATCAGCTAAATGTTAAACACAAAAAAAAATTTCGGTTTGCGTTTGGAATTTTGCATATACATTTATTTTCATAAACAAAAAAATGTTTTCAAATATTTTTTTTTTGTTTAAGTATATATTCTAACTTGTAAACGTAAAAATTATCAATTAAAACCTAAATAATTTGCAAAATTTATATTAAAAAATGTGCTTTTTTAAAGATGTAATTAAAACGAGAATATGCAAATTCTAACAAATGGATTTGAATTTTGTTTATATAATGCAGTAGGAATATCAAGAGTAAAAACTAAGAAGCCGCCATGTAAAGAAGGCCGAACCGCATACGTGTCACCTAGTCCTTGTAGTAACAGTTTATGCAAACAAGACTGCACGCTTGCTGGTGTTTATCGCACCGGGAAATGTAAAATTGAGCGGTCAAAACCAGTTTGTAAATGTTATGGATGCAAAAAAGTGTAGACCCGGCTGATCCTACGTGCACCAATCTTATTCGTTATTATCATCCATCAATAATAAAAAGTTGAAAGGACTTTGTAGTAACGTGCTTTTCGAATCAATTACAAAATCCATCGATTTGTTGTTGACTAGATCCATCATTGTTCTTCAATCACCTTCAAAAATTACTTTACGATAGCTCTTAATCCACACATTCAGCATTGCCATTTTGCGAAGAAACGAAACTCTTATCGTAATTGCTCTTAATCCATCCAATTTTTGGCTTTCGGTATCTTGTTTTTATTGTTATAATCTTGTCTATTTGTCATCGATTGTCTCTTTCCTCACTTCGTTAGTGAGTTTTCACTTAGCAATCGTTTTGTCATTTTTTTTTGGGTCAACAAATTAATGACACTAACACAAAAGAATAGGCTGCATATCCTGGTCAAGGACACCATCTAGTCATGTAGAAATAATCCATTCATAATATTTATTTCATTGATTAAGTCTTTTTTGGTAACTAGAACATTCATAAAGGAGGATATCACAACATTACATATGGAATACTGATTGAATATACTTAAGGATTGACTATAGATGCATGCGGTGTCGGAGGAGGCTTTTGAGTATAGATGTAATCGAGGTGAGCATCCGACGTCATTTTCATCAAACACTCCTCCGTTTCACATTTCTTCTCCATCTCCTTCAAACAAATGAAATAAATTTATTAAATTCTAATTTATTTTCTTCAAACTTTCACTATGTTTCATAAGCAATTAAGCATTTAGTTTATTTTGAATGGGTTACCAAATGATATAAATCTATATCTTGGTTTGTTAGGAAAGGCATTATAACAAGACTCTCGATAGATGCATGCAATTTTATTTTGCTAATATAAAATTTAAATGCTATTTAGATTTGTAAAACTAGTCAGAGATTTTTGCAACAAAGGCAAAGCTAAAAGAATGAATAAATCATAACATGTAACTTAATAGTTTGTGCTAGTACTGTTGTTGTGTTGTCATTAGGATTTAAATTCGTATTATGCATGTTGTAAAAAACTAAAACAATACATATTTGACAAAAAAAAGTTTGAGTATAAATAGGGACTAACTTTAGATGCAGGCGGTGTCGGAGGAGGCTTTTGGGTATATATGTAATCAAGGTGAGCATCCGACGTCGTTTTCATCAAACACTCCTCCGTTTCACATTTCTTCTCCATCTCCTACATATAATTAAAATTAATTATATTAATCAACCATATGATAAGTAAAATTATGTATTCAAATGGCCTCTTACAAAAAAAAACGTCTATTCAACAATTTGGTTTTGCTAAGAGAATGAGTATTGACCGTAGATTTGCTCTGGAGAGTGGAGTCGGGACGAGCAACTGAAGTAATAACCATGAAGCTAAGTATAAGTGCTGCGACGATTAGGATGTTAATCTTTGACATAGTTTCTTCTTGTTATCCTTCTCTCTCTTTTTTTATTTGTGTGGTTTGGTTTGTGATATATAGTGTTGCAGGAGAAGAGTCAAATATAAAAGAGGCAAAATTAGGTAAGAACGTATTTGGAATATATATATTTTTCCATATTTATTTGGATGCAAAAAGAAAAATATATCCAAAATATATTCAACTCTTTAATTTTTCTAGATGCATATTAATATATATATTTTGGGTTATTTATAATTTATATTGCAAAAAGAGATGTTTTTTTTTTTAAAGAGGGGAGGGAATTATTGATATACTTATGCACAATATTGCAGTAAAACATATAATTTTTTTTTCTGACAGAAAACAATTAAATTTTCTTAATACATGATTATATTATATTTCCAAACATTTGTATTTTTGCTACGCATTTGTCAGTCTCTCTCATTGGTAACGCTTGGTATAAATGAATCCCTAGTTAATTTCTGCTATTTAATGTCGTATGAAATGCTTTTGACTTGATTAAAATATGCTTTACATATAAATCAGGGATCTTCGATTTGATGCGAGGAATCATAAATATCTAATTAAAAAATTATAAATAAATGGATGATTCATACCAAATAACATTAGGATATACCATATATAATATAGGACGTGAGTTCCTAATATATTCTCTTGTAATTATGATTTAATCGGTCTATCTCCAACTGAATGTCATTCTAAAACCGATATTAAACACTACTAAACACCTAGCTATTTGGGTTCTCAGAAAATATCATGTTTCTCACTTTCTCTACAAAAACTTTGCCCTTCCAAAGACAATATTAAAATATATAAAATAAAACTTTGCTTTCTAGAGAAAACCCTTTTATTTTGGTCTGTATGCATGAACCTTCGAAAAGACTACAATTAAGATCATGGTTTGCTTATTTGAAAAATAGATCACAGTTAGAAAGAAGGAAAATTTTGCACTTTGTTCTCTTAATCCCAAGAGTTCTACAATACTTTCCATAACACACAAAGAAAGTTCTTAAAAGGCAATCTGAGAGTACTCATGAGGGTGAGATTTTTCTTTTTCCATTCATAATTGTAGTAGTTATGCAAATGTAAGGATAAAGACGAATACAATCATTATGGATTGTATCTCACTATGTAGGAAATCTCTTGCTTTCTTTTATTGACAAAAAGGGAAAGCTATCTGATACAATTTTAGAAGATAAAGATTTATATGTTTTCCTTATATATATACTATTATGATTTAATATGTGGTATACCGCGGAACAATTTTTGTTTCATACAATTTTAATTAAATCAATCTCATTTGATATGCTAATTTTCTAATATTGGTAGTGTGAACAAAATAATAAAATGAAAATTTAATCCATACTGCAGCACCAAATTAATTATATTTTAAGTTTATATTAATATCGATCTAAATCCGTCCCGCCATATAATCCGTCCCGTTGTATTTTAAACTTTTTATAAATTTAAATATTTATAATATTTTAAAATTTTTTTAAGTTTAAATATATCAATAATAATATTTAAAACTTTCTAAAAGTTTAAAATTTATTATATCCGATATAATTAAACAATTCAACTAAATAACCGAATTAAACCGGATACAATTTTTTTAATTTGAATGCTTGTTAACTTAAGTTTCGTGTTCATTTGGATTTGGATTTATTTTGGTCTTATTTATAATATGATTCTGAATCATTAAAAAAAACATTTAGCCGATGTGGGATGTTGAATACACACTTTTTTCTTCATTAATTGAGTAACACATGTCTGTTTTAAAAATTTTAAATCACAACATATGCAAAAAAAAAAAGATTGTATTAACTTTATATATTACACGATGATTCAAAACAATAAAAAAAATCAAACAGAGATACAAAGATGATATGATAATCATAATTTTAATTCTTAACAAAATTTTCTAAATATCTATTTTATTAATTGTCGAAAATAGATATTTCTAATTTTATAATTAATGTTAAAATTTTTAATTGTCTTTGGTTATGTGGATAGTAGAAATTTAATCATAAATATTGTTTGGAAACATGAATATAATTATTTCTTTATTCCATATATATCTTTAACGTGCTTAGTTATTTTGCGTCGTAACTAATATCATTTTTTGTAATATACGTCAACAAATGTTGTTTTTTTCAAATGTACTTCAAAAATACTAATACATATACTAATTAGCTGAGTTTCTAAAAGACACTATTTCCATTTATTTTTTTTATTAGATTTGATTATCTGTTTTCTTAGAAATATATTTTTCTATTTTATTTTTAATAAAAATATAAAACATCAATTAGCATTTTCTATAAAGAGAAATCAGATTTTGGATGAATCATTTCAAAGAAACACAATTCAGATTGGTGGCTAGAGCTTCAAACACACCAGCGGTGATACTATCAACGCAAAGGATATAAGATGATACTTATCAATTTCCATTACTATATATGTACCCAATTCAATAACTGAAGTTTTACATTGTGACTATATTGTTTCCAATTAATCAATAAAATAAAAAATTAAGAAAAGTAAATTATCATTTTCCAATCTTTTGTTTTATACTTTATAAGAATATATCATTATATTTGATTTGGTCAAGGTTGTTCTCTTTGGTTGAAGAATTTTTCGACAGAGAGATGACAATTATCGATGTGTGTAATTGGTCACACTGCTTTTGTCTTTTATCTTTGTACTCTGTTGTAAAATAATCATATCATTACATAAAACTGTTGGTTTTAAATCGGCTTATGTCTATGATTTAACAGTATACCAAACAAGTTTGATTAACCGGTAGTTATAGATATGTAGTTATTAGGGTTGATTGTTAATGGTGGTACACAACGTAAATAATTTCCTATCAGATGGCCTAAAGAAATTAAACACATCCACGCCAAAAAAACTGTTCTTAACTCTTACATAGGGTACAATTAAGGGAATTAGACATTCACAACTTGTATATGTTCATATTGGAAATCATCACTTAAATTAATCTTATCTCTTTCATACATGTCATAAATGAATAAATTGACCCAACTAACCTGCCTTATTCGAAACGATAAACAACATAAAGCATATGAATACGAATTATACAAATTCGCTTGTCGACCGACTCGCAAAATTCTATAGACCCTTGGAAGGAGATCTCTCCATATAAAATTGTTCTTTCTCTCATTTTTACGTAAATTTCCCACCAGGAATAAGTTTAGAAATGGCAAAAAAAAGTTTGTACTCTTGTGTAGAAACCCGTAGACGGGTTTTCTCCCATCAGTACCCTTTTTTATATGTTTAATTTTAAATTATAATTGCTGAGTGGATTCAGCGAAGACGTCGCATTAATTTGATCTAAGAATGCCCTAAAAGAATTAAGGCAAGCAAGCAAAGGAAGCACAAGAATATTCTATATGTTTTTCTTCTTTTCGTTCCCTAATATGCATTATGTGTCATGTTTTGCAACTATATACTCTCATATGAAGAAGAAGAAGAATGAAAGAAATCAAAAGGCTACAAAAGACCCCGAACCAGCTTTGTGGACCCTAACTGTCGCAACCGTAAATTTTTAAGCCCTAAAGAAGTTGTCAGAGGAACAACCAAGCTGCCGTCTTGCTATAAGCCTATGAGCGAACCAGAAGTCCCATCTTTAGGGACGTCCACCCCTCATGTAACCTAGTTGAATTTGTTAGCACCACATGTAATTAACTTAGTTTAGACGAATCGTGTAGCACCAAAAATTTATTATAATGGCTGGTTTCAGAAGTGTTTTAGGCCCGATTTTTTAAAAGTCCAAACAACTTGATGGGTAAACCCACATTCTACTCGTGTTACTTGAATGTCAGGCAATGCATGTGGCCATGTTGCCTAGTTTTCTGAAATACCGACTTGAACGTCATCGATAATGTTTTAAAAACATCATGTTCTTCACTTCGACGTGTTTGTTTTCGTGTGTATGAACCCATAAACGGGTTTTCTCCCAACAGGACCGGTTTTTAATTATTTAGTTTTAAACCCTAACTGATTAAACTACGTATTTACCCGCCACTTCCCTTCACGAATCCTATGATATTTTATTCTTAACATGCAACATAAGGAAAAACAATAATACTATAACGCCTAGTGTACTCTTCATGCCCTGCATGAATGTTTCAAGCATATAATTTTAACGTTCATAATCAATATACTACTGCATGCTTGATATTAATTATAAATAAATAAATAATCGAATGTTTGGGTTTTGATTGAGATAGTTGAGCTCACGAAATTAAAACGAGTAGACTCAGCTTAATTCAAGGAACCATTAAAGAGAGTTTGGCTCGGCATAACTCAAGGACTAGGTCAATTTCTCAAGCTTAAAATAAAAAAGCACAGATCTTAAAACTCGCCTTCGTCTTCTTCCTCCATTTAATTTGCGATTCTTCTGCTCTTCTATTTCTCCCACATTTTTTCTAAACAAACAATAAAAAGAAATAATAATTGAAAAGAGAGTAACTAGAAAAATAAAGAAAACAGCCATTGAAGCTGGGAAGGAGAAATGGAGAGTTACCTCAATGAGAATTTCGACGTTAAGGCGAAGCATTCGTCGGAGGAAGTGCTCGAAAAATGGCGGAATCTTTGCGGTGTTGTCAAGAACCCGAAACGTCGGTTTCGCTTCACCGCAAATCTCTCCAAGCGTTACGAAGCCGCTGCCATGCGACGTACCAACCAGGTCCTTCTTTTTATGTCTGTTGGTTTCCAAAATTGGTATTGTAGCTTTTAGACATTTTAAAACTATTTGGCTCGTTTGATCAAAATTTCGGTGTTCACTATGTTTAACTTTTATTAAAAATTTAATTTCCGAATAGTTTTCAAAGAAAAATCGGATATTAATTTTTTTATAATTATATTTAGCAATTCAGAAATTAACCTTTTTGGAATTGATATCAGAATCGGAAATTACATTGTACAAAAGCATTATAACTTGAGACTAATTTATAGCTTTCTCTGTTTTTGGAGGTCATTTTATCTTCCCTCCCAATTTATTTTTAAATTTCTGTATATATACAGGAGAAATTAAGGATTGCAGTTCTCGTGTCAAAAGCCGCATTCCAGTTTATCTCTGGTGAGTTATTAATCTGAGACAGAGGAAACTTATAAAACTTTATTTTTGCGTTAGTGTAAAGGTGTTTTGTTCTTGATTTTGTTTTTCTTTTTCAGGTGTTTCTCCAAGTGACTACAAGGTACCTGAAGAAGTGAAAGCTGCAGGCTTTGACATATGTGCAGATGAGCTAGGATCAATAGTGGAAGGTCATGATGTGAAGAAGCTTAAGTTCCATGGTGGAGTTGATGGTCTTTCAGGGAAGCTCAAGGCATGTCCCAATGCTGGTCTCTCAACAGGTGAATCTGACCAGTTGAGCAAAAGACAAGAGCTGTTCGGAATCAACAAGTTTGCAGAGAGTGAATTACGAAGTTTCTGGGTGTTTGTTTGGGAAGCTCTTCAAGACATGACACTTATGATTCTTGGTGTTTGCGCTTTCGTGTCTTTGATAGTTGGAATTGCAACTGAAGGGTGGCCTCAAGGCTCACATGATGGTCTTGGCATTGTTGCTAGTATTCTTTTGGTTGTGTTTGTGACAGCAACAAGTGATTACAGACAATCTTTACAGTTCCGAGATTTGGATAAAGAGAAGAAGAAGATCACTGTTCAAGTTACGCGAAACGGGTTTAGACAGAAGATGTCAATATATGATTTGCTCCCTGGTGACATTGTTCATCTTGCTATTGGAGATCAAGTACCCGCGGATGGTCTTTTCCTCTCGGGATTCTCTGTTGTGATCGATGAATCGAGTTTGACTGGTGAGAGTGAGCCTGTGATGGTGAGTGCACATAACCCTTTCCTTCTCTCTGGAACCAAAGTTCAAGATGGGTCATGTAAGATGATGGTTACAACAGTTGGGATGAGAACTCAATGGGGAAAATTAATGGCAACTCTTAGTGAAGGAGGCGATGACGAAACTCCGTTGCAGGTGAAACTCAATGGAGTTGCAACCATCATTGGAAAAATCGGTCTTTTCTTCGCTATTGTTACTTTTGCGGTTTTGGTGCAAGGAATGTTTATGAGGAAGCTTTCATTGGGTACTCACTGGAGGTGGTCTGGAGATGAAGCATTGGAGCTTTTGGAATATTTTGCAATTGCTGTGACAATTGTTGTTGTTGCGGTTCCTGAAGGTTTACCATTAGCTGTCACACTTAGCCTCGCGTTTGCGATGAAGAAGATGATGAACGATAAAGCGCTTGTTCGTCACTTGGCAGCTTGTGAGACAATGGGATCTGCAACTACTATTTGCAGTGACAAGACTGGTACATTAACAACAAATCATATGACAGTTGTGAAGTCTTGCATTTGTATGAATATTCAAGATGTTGCAAGCAAAGGTTCTAGCTTGCATTCTGAAATACCTGATGCTGCTCTGAAACTACTGCTCCAGTCGATTTTTAATAATACCGGTGGGGAAGTTGTTGTGAACGAACATGGCAAGACCGAGATATTAGGAACACCAACAGAGACTGCTATATTGGAGTTAGGACTATCTCTTGGAGGTAAGTTCCAAGAGCAGAGACAACCTTACAAAATTATCAAAGTTGAGCCTTTTAATTCAACAAAGAAAAGGATGGGAGTAGTCATTGAGCTGCCTGAAGGAGGACGCATTCGCGCTCACACGAAAGGAGCTTCTGAGATAGTTTTAGCAGCTTGCAATAAATTTATCAACTCTAGAGGTGATGTTGTTCCGCTTGATGAAGAATCCATCAAGTACTTGAATGCTACAATCAATGATTTTGCAAATGAAGCTCTTCGTACTCTTTGCCTTGCCTATATGGATATCGAAAGCGGGTTTTCTACGGAGGAAGACATTCCGGCTTCAGGGTTTACTTGCATAGGAATTGTTGGTATCAAAGATCCTGTTCGTCCTGGAGTTAGGGAGTCTGTGGAACTTTGTCGCCGCGCTGGTATTATGGTGAGAATGGTTACAGGAGATAACATTAACACCGCAAAGGCTATTGCTAGAGAATGTAGAATCCTCACTGATGATGGGATAGCAATTGAAGGTCCTGTGTTCAGAGAAAAGAATCAGGAAGAGATGCTTGAACTCATTCCCAAGATTCAGGTAACCGTTTCTTGATTTACACATTTTTGCCTTCTTTTTTAGATTTAACATCGAGTGCCCCAAGATGAGCTAGTCCCTTGGTAAGAAGCTTTTCTCAAACTCACCACGAGTGAAGCGACTTTACCTTCTTGCTAATTCTTAAACCAGAACTTTCTTTTTTCTTAACAGGTGATGGCTCGTTCTTCGCCCATGGACAAGCATACACTCGTGAAGCAGTTAAGGACCACTTTTGATGAAGTTGTTGCTGTGACTGGTGATGGTACAAACGATGCACCAGCACTCCACGAGGCTGACATAGGATTAGCTATGGGAATTACTGGAACTGAAGTGAGTATGATATGTCGAAAAAACCTAATCTTAATTTTTATGAAAACGACTCAAACCTTTTTTTAAATGGTTTTAGGTAGCAAAAGAGAGCGCAGATGTCATCATTCTAGACGATAATTTCAGCACAATTGTTACAGTGGCGAAGTGGGGACGTTCTGTTTACATTAACATTCAGAAATTTGTGCAGTTTCAGCTAACAGTCAATGTTGTTGCCCTCATTGTTAACTTCTCTTCAGCTTGCTTAACTGGTAAGTTAAAGGAATTGCTTGATTCAGCTTTATTCAAATTTTCAATTTTATGATTCTATTATATTGAAATTTTCATCTTAACTTTGTTATTGCATTAATTCACAGGAAGTGCTCCTCTAACTGCTGTTCAACTGCTTTGGGTCAACATGATAATGGACACACTTGGAGCTCTTGCTCTAGCTACTGAACCTCCGAACGACGAGCTGATGAAACGTATGCCCGTTGGAAGGAGGGGAAATTTCATTACCAATGCGATGTGGAGGAACATCCTAGGACAAGCTGTGTACCAATTCATTATCATTTGGATTCTACAGGCCAAAGGGAACTCCATGTTTGGTCTTGTTGGTTCTGACTCTACTCTTGTATTGAACACACTTATCTTCAACTGCTTTGTCTTCTGTCAGGTAAAATAATAAATTATACTCAAAACTTAGACACACTTGAAGCTTTTGTGGCATGACAAAATTGTGTGGCTTGTTCTTAATGTTATAGGTCTTCAATGAAATAAGCTCGCGGGAGATGGAAGAGATCGATGTTTTCAAAGGCATACTCGACAACTATGTCTTTGTGGTTGTAATTGGTGCAACAGTTTTCTTTCAGATCATAATCATTGAGTTCTTGGGGACATTTGCAAGCACCACACCTCTTACAATAGTCCAATGGTTCTTCAGCATATTCGTTGGTTTCTTGGGCATGCCAATCGCTGCTGGCTTGAAGAAAATACCCGTGTGATCGAAGACACAATGTCGTTAACAACCTTGCTCTTATAGGACATAAATTTTTATTGACACATGCAAAAGCTTTTGCCTTTTTGGAAATTTTTCTTTAATTTTTCATTGTTGACTAAGTCTAAGTTAAATAGGCTAATGACAATTAATCTACTCATCATATTTTTTTAATTTTGAAGTGAATCCATTTTATCAAAAACAAAATCAAAAATTTGGACTAGACCGAGACTTGCCGATAAAAAAAGACAAGTGATCATTAAAAACCGAGAAGAAAGTGAATCATATTGTATTTTATATTCCAACCTCTTGACAACCTCTTGATATTCCAATCGTTTTGTCTTTCTTTTTTCAAATTGGCTTCATCGCCTAGAACATCCTACATTCCCAATTTTAAAAACACTTGTTTCTCCTAATTCTCCATTGATGAGTTGTAGTTCGTCTAATTTTTTGAACTGCAATTCTTGCTTAATTAACAAGAATGATAATAAATTACCTTTCTATGAGTCATCTCTTCATTCTTTTCATCCATTACACTTTTACTTTTTGACGTGTGGACCTCTCCAATGATCTCAATTGATGAGGATAAGTATCATATGAAAATAGTTGATCACTACACATGCTATGTTTGGTTCGCAGGTGGAAACCACATTCATTAGATTTAAGGCGCTTGTAGAGAACCAATATCAACAAAAAATAAAAACTTTCTACATGGATAATGGGGGTGAGTTTATTGCTCTTCGAACATTCCTTAGAGAACATAACATCTCACATCTTACCAAACCACCACATTCTCTGGAGCACAATGGTGGAAAAACGTCACAGGCATATCGTAGAGACCGGTATTGCTCTTCTCACACATGCGCTTATGCCGCCATCGTATTGGACTTATGCATTCGCTAGAGCTGTGTGAAGTAATAATATGCGTGCTAGAACTAAATAGGATTACATTAAAAATCGTTCTTAAACTCAAAACACGAATATAAAGTTATCCTACTTTCGTACGAAATAACTATTTATGCAATGAAATTCCTAACAACTAAACTGTCGTTTGTCAATAGAAATTCAAGCAAGTATTAACGTTGAGTTTGATATGTTCACCAAACACCTTAACTTCAACTGTTGGTTGGCTAAAGAAGTTTTGCTCACCTATGTTCTTTCAAGCAATTCAACAACACTTTTGATATCACGATGAACTAAATCTATAATCAGAATTTAGGTGATAAGTCTAGATTAAGCAATAAGAACAATCATAGATGAAGAACCAAAAGAATCAATCCAAATCTAATAACCTAACAATCAATCAGTCATGAAATCCCCTTAGAAATCCATAAACCCAATAGAGAAACTACTCAACCAGAGAAACAGAAGAACATCAAGATTATAGAGATGAAAACATGATAGAATTTCAATAGAATATTAAATGTTTGAGAAAAACTCTAAAATGTATGAAATATCATAGCAAAACCTAAAACTAAGCAAAAACTTATAAAACTCGTCTATTTACCGTCTCTCTGGCTGTTGGAGACGAAAACTTATATTTGTAGATCAAAAGAAGAGCCCTAGATCAGAAAAAGGAAGTTTTGTAACTCGCAAACATATCAGTATAAATAGTGAACAGATCGGTATTGGGCGCCTTCTGTATAGATCGGTTACAAGCTGTAATCAATCGGTATATTCGCCATAATTTGTGATCGCACCGTTGGATTTTATCGATTCTACTTGCAAAAGAACGCTAACATCCTCCTCTATCTTGTGTCCAAAATTGAGAAATATCTAACGATGGAAAGGCTTTCATCGGAAGCCAACTTCTGACGTTTCTACACAACTCTGCATCTCCAATCATCAAAAATGATCCAAAAACTCTCCTTTTACTCCAAAACTTCGCATAACCTGCCAAGACTTCATAAAAGACAAACACACTCAAAAAATCTTTCACTCAAGAAAAGACTCAAAATAAACATCAAAACAATGTTTAAAAATTGATATAAATATGACTCATCATATTCCCTCAATCTTGAACTTTTGATTGTCCTTAAGCAAGAACAATTAAAAATCGAATCCAAAGAAATTGTTTAGAAAATGAGAACTCACTTATCTTTAGAGACTCTTCTTTGCACTCTTCGTCGCCTCGATTTCAGAACTTACTTCATATACTTGTCCATGAGAAGCATTAACGTTCCGTACTTTAAATCCCGCGATCGAAAAGAATTTTAAGTATCTTCATTTTCGTCTCTCTGCATAAGTTTAGTGAAAGTGTACGGTCTCACCGAGGGAATATCGATCATGAAGCAATATGTACATGCATTCATCTAACTTCTTTGATAGATAATGGTCAAGATTTTAAAAGCAAGTCTATCCAGTTCAATCCTTCTTCCCCTTTTTCTTCTTCTTTTTTCATTCTTTTTTTTCTTTCTTTCTTTAGAATGGGGAAGAAGGTACAATCATCATCGTTGACCAATGCCTCGCTAGACCAGTTCAATGCACCATCGCATAACCACAAACGGCCTCGTGTATACCAAATCCCAAGGCAAGAAGTTAAGTCCGGTTAGGTCATGTCAAAACTAGAGACAACGTTAGGTCAACCGAATTTCCAAAGGGTAAGGATTTTGGGGCATGTTGAGTGAGCTCATACTTGTTTCAAACTTCTGTTCCGAGATCAAATATAATCAAAAGTCATAAAAGTGTTAATCCAAATCAGAAGATTTCTAGATAAAGTTCATAATTCTCTCATTTTGACTCAATCAAACAGAAAACAACTCAATAAAAAAAAATCACACCAAAAAGAAAAATGATGTTAGTAACTTGGAGAATCCTCCCCTAAACTTAATTTACACCGTCTGAGTGTAAGAAAAAATCAAAAGAAAGAAAACTCCGACAATAGAAAGATAAACCTCAAAATGAAAAAGAAAAAGCTAAGAGAAATAAAAATCGGTGATTTCACGCCTGGAATTAGAGTTGCAACAGATCGGTTGACCCTGTGTACCGATCGGTTGTGGTGGAGAATCATACCGATCGATATAGAAAGCGTACCGATCAGTCCTTAATGTATGGAACATCATTTTCATTCGCATCTTCTGCATTTTGCACCTGTTCCTGAAAACAATTAACATTAGACGTGAGTTCACCGTAATAAAACCTAAGAAACAAAACCAAAACCAAAAAAAAAAGAAAAAAAAACAAACTTTGTGGGTTACATCCTATAAGCGCTTGTTTAAGGTCACTAGCTTGACTGTGGTTTCAGGAGTTAGCTGGAATGAGAATGTGAACTTTCTTCAGAACAAGCTCGCCGATCAATCATTGTCAACTCCAAAACTTTGCCCATCAGACCATCCACTGCTTCTTGGCCTTTCTCTTTAAACCCCGGATTGAGGATGGCTTTAACATTAGAGAAAGGTGTGGCACACTCTTCATCCACTACAACTCCTTACAAGCTTCTGTTGCGGCTATAAACTCAGCTTTAGTGGCAACACACTTCTGTAACCTTAACTACCATGCCAAAAATCCCCTTATATATGTTACCAAGTAACCCAAAATAAACTTCCTCGAATCAATATCCCCATCCAAATCAGAATCAGTATAACTGACAAGCAATAACTTATCACCTCCAAAAGTAAGCTTCAAGTCAAAAGTCCCTCGCAGATATCTCAAAATCCACTTCATAGTATTTTAGTGTTCTCTTCCAAGATTGGAGAGAAAATGACTAACTGTACCAACATCATGAGCTATATATGGTCTTTTACAAACTATAGCATACATCAAGCTACTAACTGCAAAAGCATATGGAACCCATGCCATATCTTCCTTCTCCTATTTTGTTTTTGGACTCTGTTGACTGATCAATCTAAAGTGTGTAGCAAGATGAGTGCTAACAACTTGAGACTTATCCATGTGAAAACTCTGAAATACCTTTTCAATGTACCTCTTGTGAGACAAGTGAATCAACTTCTAACCTCTATCTCGAAAAATTCTCATACTAATAATTTGTTTCGTTGGACCCGATCTTTCATGGAAAATGACTTTCCAAACTAATTCTTCAACTCTTGAATCCTGCTCAAGTTCTTGCCCATAATCAACATGTCGTCAACATTCAATAACAAGACGATAAATCATATTCACCAAGCATCTGAACAACCACACAATGATCAGAAGTAATCATCTTATAACTATGCTCCCCCATAACTGACTCAAACTTCTTATACCATTGTCTCGGTGCCTGTTTTAAACCATAAAAACTTCTCTTCAAGCGACAAACTAAATCCTCTTTGCCTTTTTTAACAAAGGCTTCCTATTGTACCATGTAAATCTCTTCCTCCAAATCACCATGAAGAAAAGCAGTCTTAAATCCATTTGCTCAACCTCTAGACTAAGACTCGCTGCCAGTCCAAGTACAACTCGAATGGATGACATCTTCACAACATAAGAAAATATTTCATCAAAATCAACTCATTTTTTTTTCTGAATCCTTTCACAACCAATCTAGCCTTGTATTGAGGTTGCAAACTGGTATCATCATGCGTATTCTTATACACCCACTTATTAAGCAATGCTTTTTTACCTTTACCCAACTCAACCAACTCAAACGTCTGGTTCCCTTCAAAAGAATCCATCTCGTCACCTATGGCATCATGTCATTCATCTTTGTATTCATCCTCCAAAACTTCACTATAGCTTAAGGTTCTCCCCCATCAGTAAGAACACATACTCAGCAGGATTATATTTTGTCGACACTATTAGACCTCTCACAGATCAACTAAGAACAGGTAGGTTCTCGGTAGTTGGTTCTCACCATGATCACTTATCATCATGTGTGGGAGCATATGCACCATGTGTATCTACATGAACCTCGCCCTCAACCGACCGTGGACCGATGTAAAAGGAACAACCTCTGAATGAATCAAACTCTCATATCTCGGAGCTAGTTTCCGGATTTGTCAATATTCTTAATCGTTTGATCCTCTATGAACACAACATCTTTGCTCCTAATGAGTTTCTTCTTAACGAGATCATAAGATATGTACCCAAACTCATCCTAACCATAACCAATGAACACACATTGTCACGATTTCATCTAAAGCTTCGACCTCTCATCTTTGAGAATGTGCACAAATGCCTTGCACTCAAAGACTCTCAAATGACCATAGGAAACATCTTATTAGTCTAAACCCTCTTTGGAATATCACCCTCTAATGGAGCACTCGGTGATAAATTCAACACTTGAACAGTTGAGCTCAAAGCCTCACCCTAGAAAATTTACGATAAGCCTAATTGTGAAATCAAACATCTAATCATCTCCACAAGCGTTACGTTCATCCTCTCAGCCAACCCATTCAATTGTGGTGTCTTAGGTGGCGTGAACTGATGATCACTGCGGATACACTTCAACTTCTTTCCTGTATATCTCTTAACCAATACTAAAAAATGCTTGAAATATCCCAAAACCTGATATTTAGTCTTCATAGTATAAACCCACAAATTCCTAGAATGATCATCAATGAATATAATAAAATATGACGCACCACCAAGAATTTTTTTCCTAATTGGACCATACACATCTGAATGCACCAGATCAAGAATCTCGGGTTTCCTAGAAGGCGCAGAAGAATTAAATGATACCATGTGTTTTTATTCAAAATAATGCGCACAAATCTGTAAGTGTAAACTGGAGATATTGGAAATAGTCTCCTTAGACCACACATACAATCTCTTTTCACTCTTGTAACCGAGTCTCTTATGCCACACCTCTATGGCATTATCATTCTCCATTGCGTCAATCATGTATTTGGAGACCTTAGCCAATATCCAATAGAAGATGAAAACTTATCACTTCGAGCCACAACTATAGAACCATGTGAAAATTTCTATTTACCCCCACCGAATAAACTATAAAAACCTTCATTATCGAGTTTCTCCGTAGAGATCAGTAGAGATTAAGATCAACCAAATATCTGGGATATGCTTAACACTCTTAAGCAACAACTTAGTACCAATACTAGTATCCAAGAAAATATCATCAATGCCAACAACCTGAGACAACCATCATTACCCATCTTCATAGAATCATAATTATACAGAGTATATGTAGAGAACAAATTCTGCTGCGATGTACGATGAGTGTTAGCCCCAAAATCAATAACCCAACTAGTGTGACGGCTAGCAACATTAATGGCATCTTCTTCTAAAAGAATAAGAAATTGATCTTTGTTGACAGTCACCCGAACTTCACAATCGTCTTGTCTTTTCCCTTGCTGCTTATTATCACTTTTTAACTTCCACCAATTTTTTGTCAAATGCTCTTTCTTATGACAGTAATGGCAGTCTATATTTGCAAATTTGTTAAATTTGCTCATGCTCCTGTTCATGTCCTTCTTGGGTTCTCTAAATGTACTCCTCCCTCTTGACTAAGTAACCAACATATCTAAACGCGAGGAATTAGCATGTAATTGCCTTCTACTTTCCTCTTTCGAGACACTGTACTTCACCACATCCATCGAAATAACACCATTCGACATATAGTTACAAAGAGATATCCTGAACACCTTCCAAGAATCTGGTAATGGACCAAGAAGCCACAAACCATGAATCTCATCCTCAAATTTGATTCCCATATCAGATAGCTTATTGAGCAGTCCCTGAAACACATTTAAGTGATCAGTCATTGGAGTTCCTTCCTGATACCTCAATTCAATCAATTTCTTAATCATGTATATCTTATTATTTTCGGTATTCCGAGCAAACAATTACTCCAACTTCACCCACAAAGAACAAGTATTAGTCTCATTTTTAATATGATTAAACACATTATCATCTACCCATTGCCTTATCAAACCATACTCTTGGCGCTGTTGCAACTTCCACTGATTATTAGTCTTATCTTCAGGTTTCTTCTCCTTAATGACTAGAAAATGAAATTCTTTCACAAAAAGAAAATCTTTCATTTTTCCTTTCCATAGATGAGTATTAGAACATTCAAACTTATCATTTTGCCCATATTTTCCATCGCTTACAAAAGTAACCAATAACCCAAAGTTATTAAATCAGAACTCTGAGACCACTGTAACAAATCAACACAAGTCTGCGAAAAGTCTGGAGAAGTCAGTGGCACGTCAGTTGGGTAACCCACACTTATGTGAGCATGTGAAAAAAATATAATAATCTTGGTAGAAAAAACTTCAAAGCATAAAGTAAACGAGACACCAAATTATATGTAAAAAACCTACTCAATGTTAGGAGTAAAACCACAGTACCGTAGTCCAATCAAAATTTCACTATCACCAATGTATATGAGTACAACCACATCCTCTAGATATTAAGATTAGAAAGAGCAATCTCCAACAACAAGAAAACATAACAAAAGAGAGAACACAAAAGCGTAGAAATGTGCAGTCCTAAACGACCATAGATTCACTAAGATTTCGGTCACCTATTCAAATCTCCACCATACAGATCATGGATAAATATGGCAGGAACAACTCTGCAAAATTTCAGATCAAACCGAGAATAATTCATAGTTAGATCTTCCATACATTCTCGACAGATGCTACAGAAAAATCTAAAAATTTTAAACACGGCCAGCCACACTAAAACTCAGATATCTCATAAACCAACCGTTGAAACACGATCTTCACCGCTGAATCTGAAGAACACCGAGTCAGAAAGTTATCCGCCAAAAATCAAACAAATCGGAATTCGTTTGTACGTCCAAACGTTCAACACAACAAATCCTAACAATTTTGCTTTTTTCTTTTTTTAGATCGAAAAGTCATTTTTTTTTCTTACATTATAAATTAGATTAAAAATGCTTATATATCAACTAAAGCAAGGAGATTACCTGTCCTGCTCTGTGCTAGCACACTGGTCGATTAGCAGCACATTGGTAGAACAAAGGTACAAATGAGAGAAGAGTGAGGAGTAAGGGGAGAAGTGAAACAGAGGTGTGAGAGAAGTGTGCTAACCCCAACTCATAATATTATTCCCAATATCAACTTCATAGATTAATATAAGGAGCGCTCAAGTCCAAATTTGGTTATTTTGAACCAAACCTAATTGGTTTACCTGAGAAAACCAACATAAAATAAATGATATTGATTGAAAAATTGAATTGGAAATATATGGTCTGGTTTATGACTATTCAACGTGGAGCGACTAGTGACCTCGCATTTATAAAACGCCACACCTCTATTATTGGTAATTAATATTATTATAAAGATTCGTTTCCTAAGTTGACTCAATCTTTAGATCTAAAAGAGAATGAAATTGTTTGACAAAAAAAAAGAAAAAAAAAAGAGAGAATGAAATTAACACTAAAATTGCTGCTTCTGCTTCTGTTTATTTTGAATCATCATGTTGATTCTGGCTCTATCGTCAAGTTTCTTCCCGGTTTTGAAGGCCCTCTTCCTTTCGAACTCGAAACCGGGTTTGTTAAATCTCTCTTTTGCAACAATATAATGTGTTTTGATTTTGGAGTTTGCAATTAGCCATTCTTCTGAATGAAGGTACATTGGTATTGGAGAGGAAGAGGATGTGCAATTGTTCTACTATTTCATCAAATCTGAGAAGAATCCAAAAGAAGACCCTCTTCTTCTCTGGATAACTGGTGGACCTCTATGTTCTTCTATCACTGGCCTTCTTTTCCAGAATGGTAAATCTATATCTTTTGCCTCTTGCTCTAATTAAGGATTATTTTCAAAGGATTATTGCTTAAAGTGAGTTAAAACCTCTGGTTTTCTTTATTTCTTACTTTCTTAGGACCTCTGGCTTTGAAGTCGGAGGTTTACAATGGAAGTGTCCCTTCTTTGGTCTCTACTACATATTCGTGGACAAAGGTAGAAGAAAGTATGTTCATATGTTAATAAAAAACCCAATGATATATCAAATTTTTTGATTATTTTTTTAGACGGCGAACATAATATTCTTGGATCAGCCTGTTGGATCTGGCTTCTCCTACTCAAGAATCCCACTTATTGATAAGCCTAGTGACACAGGCGAAGTTAAGAGGATCCATGAGTTTATTCAAAAGGTAAACGGCAAACTTAATTTGTCATCTTGAAGCTTGTGTCTTTTTGCATTAACGTTCTTGTGTAGGTTGTAATTCGTCTAAACTTAATATTCCCTTCGTTTTCTACAAAATGTTGTTTAAGATTTTTTACACAATTTAAAAAAGCAATTAAATCATATGTTTTATCTTTTGTTAATAGAAATAAACCTTTTTACAAAATATTTCATTAGTACATACATTAAAATAATATAAATAAATAAAATATATTATTTAAACATCTAAATTGAAAATATTACCTTTTATAATGAAAATATTGTCTTTTATAAAATATATTATTTAAACATCTGTAATGAAATTATTGTTTTTAAATTGTGTTTAGTTATATGGATAGTAGAGAATTGATTGTAGATGTTGTTTGGATATATATTCATTTTTTATATTTACCTTTAATGAATTTTCTAATTTTTTTTTTTAAATCAATGGTATTTTATGTAATATCTTACAAAATAAAAATTTTTCTTTAAAATATATTTCAAAAATGTTAATATAGATTTTAGTTTATAAAACGACACTTAAACTAAAACGGAAAGATTAATTGTAGCAAGTTTAACCATAGCAATTAGCCGAACTCTCCCGTCTCATTTACTTTCCAAATTAGTCGACCTTGGCATATTTTGACTTTTTATTTACTTTCCAAATTAGTCAAGCTTAATTCATTTATTTAAACACCAATCTTAAGAGGTTTTTTTTTTTTTTTTTTTTTCTCAGTGGCTAAGCAAGCATCCACAGTTTTCTTCCAACCCTTTTTATGCTTGCGGAGATTCTTATTCCGGTATGATTGTTCCGGCCCTCGTTCAAGAAATCTCAGAAGGTAAGTTAAGACATGCTTTTCTTTGAATATCTTTTAACCGATACTCTCGCTTTAAAATAACATAGACACTATGTTGCAGGAAATTATATATGTTGCAAACCTCCTATAAATCTACAGGTCAGTGATATTTAATTGCTCCTTGTAATTTCCTAAGAATATTGATTTTTAAAAAGTTCAAATCAAATAATATTATTAGCTTACTTTTTTGTACACTAGAGATTGATAGTTATGTGCCGACAAAAAAGGAGATTGATAATTTTATATTTTTGTTGCTGTTAAGTTGATAATTATATATATTCTTACCAAAAACAGGGTTATATTCTCGGGAACCCGTTAACAAATTTGGAAGACCAAAACTATCGCCTTCCATTTTCTCATGGAATGGCACTAATTTCAGATGAACTATACGAGGTATGAAATCTATGGCACTAATTTCATTAGAGAGTTTTATATTCGCCGAGTCTAGTTAACCTTGACATTTTTCAGAACTCTAAATGATATAACAATTATTGTTTAAAACAGTTTTTTTTTAACAGTCAATTAGGAAAGCCTGCAAAGGAAATTATTTCAATGTGGATCCACGTAACACAAAATGTTTGAAACTTGTTGAAGAATACCATAAGGTACACACTTTGAAATTTGGTCGATGTTCGGTAATTTATCAGATAGTGATACTCTAATTCAGATTTTGTTTTTTTCTTTTAAATTTACAGTGTACCGACAAACTCAATGAATTCCATATATTATTACCAGATTGCGACACGACATCTCCTGATTGCTTTGTAAGTAATACATCTTTTCTCCATCCTAGTGACCCTTGTAAAAGGGTTGGAAAATGATCTGATGTGATAAAAAATATTAGTTAATCGAAAGATTAGTGAGAAAATCAAATACTAAAAGAAAAATTATCTATTTGAAACGGAGTAACGGAAATGAAGATGTTGAACATCCACTCCCCATAAGATAGATACATATTAGGTACTAATCGGTGCTATAACAGAGAATAATATATTTTTTAAATAATATTAATTAATAAATAAAAAAATTATGATTTGGAAAGTGAACTAAAAAATTAATTCGGTTTGGTTTTAATATAATTATGAATGTTAAAAATAGTAATGATTTCATCAGTATTTTGTAACTTGAACCGATCAGGCGGTTAGATAGAAATTGATCATAAACCGGATAATAGTCGGTTAGATTTCTATTAAGTTCGTGAACTATCAAACCGGATTTATATAAAACCGCCAAAAATAATTAAATATTTGTGAACCGGATCTTCCTGTAATTAAATATTTATTACAATTTTACACTTACGAGTGAATTTAAATTTGTTCTTAGTAGGAGTATGCTTAATTCATGTTAAAATAAATCTTCAAAATATATCTTATATTTTTTTATTAAGTGTGTGATTGGTTGAGGTGTAGTTGTAGATTATTTGCTGTTGAATTTTTGTTGTAATTGTGTTAGCTATAGCTGTTAGATTTTTTTGTAGCTTTGTTGACTGTAGGTGTACATTTTGTTGCTATAAATTTTTGGTTGTAGGTATTTTATAAATAAAAACATGATAAATATAAGATTTGTGTTGTCTATTTAATTTTTTTTAAAAACCTTGGTTAATTTCATACCATTTGTCATTCATTTTCCTTTTTCAATAAATAGTTTTCTAGTTTCTGAAATTTATTTCTTATTTTTTTTCATTTTTTCTATTTTCGAATCTAATATTTGTGTGAGTCTATAGATTCTACAGCAAAAAATTGGGTTTAGAATTTTTACCTGCTCCAACAATTTAAAAAAGTTTTTTTGTGCTATAACTTAAAAATTAAAGCTACAACATGATTGGTAAAATTTAATGGCTTTAAAAACAATCAGGACTGTAGAAAGGACTTACAGCCCAACCAGCCATAAATCCCTTAATTCTAGGACTGTTAGTTTGGATAAAAAATAAATTCAAATTGATAAAAAACCAGATTTAAATAATTTACATCCATAAATCCTTTAAATTTGCTTTGAAGTTTTGTATTCCAATTTTTTTTATTCACTTTTTATTTATTCTAGTTAATAGTATAGATGCATACCATTTAATAGTATAGATTAATAATATTAAAATTTAAAATATTTGTAATAATTTAACTTTTTATAAACCTTTAATAATATTTTACTTTTTAGAGTTTAAATACTATTAATATTCTAACTTCTTATAAAATTTAATATTAATAAATTTTTAAACTTCTTATAAAGTTTTCTTTTTATAAAGTTTTATAAAATTTTAATAGTTTAAATATTTAAAATATTTCTTTTATTCGATAAAATTATCGGTTCAACTAAAAAATCAGATTAAATCGAATAAAATTTTTAAGTTTAGACGTCTAATAAGTCAAGCTTCCTGCTCATTTGGATTTGTAATCATTTTGGTCTTTTTCATAATATGACTTTGAACTATTGCCAAAACTTTTGGACGTTGAACACACACTTTTTTTTTTTATCGATTGAGTAATATTTTTTTATTTTAAAAAATTCAAATCACAATATATACAGAAAAATCTATATTTTTATTAATTATGTGTATTATATGATTTTACGATTTTTAATTTAATTATATTGATTTTGTGATCACATTAGTTCATCTTTGTATTGGTATTGTGGTGTAATTTTTAACAACTTTTAGGTTATACTCTAAAATATACTTCCCGATTAACAGTATAGGATCTCAATTAATAGTATATGATGTATATATTAACATATCTATATTATTATTTGAAGTATATTTTTGAAAGAAGCCTTTAGTTTGTAAAATATTACAAGTAATTTCATTGACTTAAAGAACAAATTAGAAAGTTTATTAAGGGTAAATATGAAATAGAAAAATACTTATATTCATATATCCAAACAACTCTTACAATTAATTCTCACATAACCAAACAAAATTGAATGATTTTATCAATAATTATAAAATTAGAAATATCTATATAATGTTTCACAATTAATAATATAGATATTTAGAAAATTTTGTTAAGATTTAAAATTATGATTCTCCTATCATCTTTGTTTATTTTTTTTAAATTGCTTTGAATCATTATATAATACAAAAAATTAATAAAAATCAAAATTGTTTTCTGCATATGTTGTGATTCAAATTTTTAAAAATAGACATATATTACGAACATATTTTAGTAACACCACCAATATTAAAATATTAAACATATCGAATTAAATTGATTCAATTATGATGGTGTAAAAAAAATTACACCGTAGACTAAATCTTAATATAAAATATAAAATTATTATCTACATAGATTATTTTCGTTAGGTTATATGTCCCCTACAATATTAGTCATGTTGAAGCGAGTGGTATAAGAAACAAATGAATTTTTGTAATCTTCTTTTTGTTTTTTTAAGTCATACTAGGAAAATATCCAATCAAATTTACATAAGATTATTAGTTTATTGTGTTAATTAATTTATCGGGTATTATATATAGAAGTATTATTGTATGGACATATGCTCGCTCTCCATCCTTATCACTTGATAGTTAAACCATAAAAAAATGGAAAAAAAAATTAAAACAACATTTTTGGAGGTACGCTAAAAAATAGAATTTAACAAGGAACGCTAAATTTACCTCTAAAAATGCTAAATTGTACTTCTGGCTTTGATTTATGTATTGTTTAGTTATTTAATATTCGTTCACAAAAAAATAAATAGAAATTTACGCAACTAGTATAGTATGATGAAATTTTTGATCAAGCCAAGCAAAATTTGTAATCAAAAGTAGATTGTACTATATATATTTTTTTTAACTAAGAATCTAATAAAAATGGATTAATCCATATGAAAATGACGTGTGAACATATGCTTATTTTGTCTACGCCAACGAAACAAATTGTCATTTTATATTATTTCCAACTGGAAGAAACATAGTTTTAAGGTTGCTTTTGCAGTTATATCCATATTATCTCCTAAGCTACTGGGCCAACGACGAGAGCGTTCGCGATGCTCTTCATATTAATAAGGTAAACGCCAAGTTTATATTAAAATCATTAATAAAATGTGATGATAATAAGGAAAAGAAACTTTAAAATCTAAAACTATGGACGATTTATGATTACAGTCGAGTATAGGAGAATGGGAACGATGTATTTGGAGTAAACCATACAACAAAGACATCAAGAGTAGCGTACCATACCATATGTATAACAGTATTAATGGCTACCGATCTCTCATCTACAGGTAAGAGTTAGATACTTAAATCTAAATTTTCAAACAAAATTGAATAAACCCGAAATTTGTTATTACTGTATTTTACTTTTAAACCCGAAAAATGGAAACCGAAACTGGTTTAGTGAATTGAACAGAAAACTAAACCGAATAAACAAGAATTGATTAAAATTTTACGCACATCCATATTACTTAAATACCAAATTTACTAAAATAATTATGTATTTATATTTTGGAATTATTTTTCTAAAAACAACCAAACCAAATTACATCATGCTGAAACTAAACAAAACAAATCGCAGATAGATTTTATTTGGTTTTAGTTTCTCTCAACTCAAGATCGAAAAAATAAAACTGAAACCAATACCTTAAACCAGAATGTCCATGCTACCTACAAAATTTAAGAGATTATAATCTTTTGCGCGCTTACAGTGGTGATCATGATTTGGTGGTTCCTTTCCTCGCAACTCAAGCCTGGATAAAATCTCTAAATTACTCCATCCTTCATGAATGGAGACCTTGGATGATAAAAGATCAAATCGCTGGGTATATATATATATTTTGTGTTTTAAGTTTTTCTCATACATTCATTTTCTCATCGTATCGCAAGCTTATAAAACTCTCGTAAAAATTATTCCTTCATTTTTTTCTTGACAGGTACACGAGAACTTATTCCAATAAGATGACATTTGCTACTGTCAAAGCAAGCCTTTTTGTTTCAATTTAACATTTTTATTAGTCATTTCATTATATCAAAAGTATTTTCTAACAAAGCGTTTTCATTATAGGGAAGTGGGCACACAGCCGAGAATAAACCAAAAGAGACTTTTATCTTGTTTCAAAGGTGGATTAGTGGCCAACCTTTGTGATCGAGGGTCATGGCCTTTAAGTATACAATATATTTTGTATACATTGTTTGTCTCTCCCAACTAGTTCTACATGCTTGGGAGGGAGATAGTAACCAATAAATGAGGTACTACTTAAGGTTCCTCTTGGGTCTAGGGAGACTACTTAAGGCTCCTTTTGTTATTCATGTAATGTTACATTTTTTTTGGATTATCTCTTTTGTTCAGATATATTATTGTTCTATGGTGTGCTGTTCCTTTTACATTAATTTAGCGATTTTATATTATTTTTTTGGTCTCAAATTTAAGAACTTATAAACCTATCTCAATGATATTAACAATTTGAAAAAAAAATTCCATATAACATTTGTAATTTACATCACTGATTCGCTTGCCTGCTTGTTCTGTAAAGTTCAATTTATACAATAAAATATAGTCATATAAATGAAATGACAGACAACAAAAAATAGATAGCCATAAAAATATGTTGATTTTTTAGCTATCGCAAAAGAATCCCCACACTTCCTTTGTAGAGTTGAGTTAAAAGAAACAATGTGATCTCGTTATTCAAAACCAGTGATGCAAAGAAAGCATTCATTGACGTGTATTACGGATTGTACCTAAAGAAAATATGTAAAGCATGTATTAGTTTAGAGGTACTGTAACACCCGTGTTCAGAATCGTGTTCGGAAAACAAGATGGGTTCGATAATCGTGTTCGGAAAGCACAATTGTTCGAGAACCGCGTTTGGAAAAACGCTATTGTTCGATAATCGTGTTCGGAAAACAGAGGTTGTTCGGACATCGGTTCGAGAAAATGCTATCGTTCGATAATCGGGTTCAGATTGTTAGGAAATTACTCCGGTCAAATACTAAACGATTGCGAAAGACTCACAATTTGTTAACGGAGTTCGTCCAATTTGTGCCTACGTCTCCGGGCCTGCTACAGATCTTTTTATTAATAATCGGGATTCTCCGCCGTGAACATTATTTTTGGCTTAAATAGTACTCCAACGAATTTACAAAGCTCTCAACTCACACACCCAAACCCAATTACATTCAAAGAGAACAACTCTCATTCACAAAGAAAAATATTTTTCTCTCACTTTTTCTCTCCCACACTCACTTCCTTTCTCTTCTTCTTCTTTTTTTTGGTTTTGGGATGATCTTTGCTCCTCACCTTACATGGGTATTTATAGGAGCTCAGAGGTTTGGTGGCAGCAAGCATTTGTTGACAAAACCAAGTCTTTGGTAGGTGAGCCAAAATTGTTGAAGACATAAGTCTTTGGTTGGTGCCATCTTCCACATTCTAGAATCAATTTCTAGAACCAAATAAGACATGTGATAATTAACAATCTCCCACTTGAAGACTGATTTCAATCCGTCTTCACACCTTGATCAATGTAGCAGGTCTTCCTGGCTTATCACTCTAACAAGCCAACTGAGGTTACACATAACCTCAGCTTTTCCTTCGGCACAACCTTTGTTAGCATGTCTGCCGGATTCTTACTTCCAGGGATATTTTCAAGCACCAACATTCCATCTTCCAAAGCTGATCTGATGAAATGATACCGAAGTTGTATGTGCTTCGTCCGAGCATGGTATACCGGGTTTTTTGCCAAATCAATGGCGCTCTTACTGTCACAATACAATACACTTTCATCTTGGTCATGGCCTAGCTCTTGCAGAAATGTCTGTAACCACATCATTTCCTTTGTTGCTTCCGTCACAGCAACATACTCAGCTTCACAGCTTGATAGAGCTACGATTTTATGCAACTTTGAAACCCAACAAATTGCAGTTCCACCAAAAGTGTAGACATACCCGGATGTGCTCTTTCTACTGTCAATGTCCCCTCCATTGTCAGCATCAACATATCCCTGCAATCCCATCTTAGACTTCTTGAAACATAGCGACAAACTTGGACTTCCCTTAAGATATCTGAAAATCCACGTAACAGCCTCCCAATGTTCCTTACATGGATTGCTCATAAACCTGCTAATGACTCCCACTGCATGTGCAATGTCTAGCCTTGTACAAACCATCGCGTACATCAGGCTACCAACAGCAGAAGCATATGGAACCTTATCCATATATATCATCTTGTCTTCAGTCGTTGGAGACTGATCTCTAGATAACCGAAAATGATTCGCTAGGGGAGTACTAACCGGCTTCGCATCATCCATATTAAACCTCTTGAGGATTTTCTTCACATACTCCTCTTGTGACAGCTCAAGACCTTCCTTGCTTCTACTTATTCTCATCCAAAGAATCTGTTTCGCTTCTCCCAGGTCTTTTGATATCATGTGTTTTTTAGTAGTTTTATAGCTTTACTTCATTTAGTTTTCATGAATTTTGTCTCATTTAGGACTTGTTTAGTATGCATTTGCATTTTATTTGTTTGTATAGGTTCATGGAGTGAATCTTGACTTTTTGGAGACATTTGGAGCTTAAGGAAGATGTTATCAAGCTAAAAGATCAATAAGAGATCAAGATGTGTAAAGGAGATGCGAAGAAATAGAAGAGAAAAAATAGCCCAGAATATGTCAGAAGTGCCTTAAAGATCGACTCATATGAAGGTCTTACCATGCGAACTAGCCTTCAAGCTCTTCAGAAAAATTGTAGGAAATTGAAGTATCTTTCCAATGGTGGTGAAATCAGGCCAATCCGAGCTATGAGTCAAAAGTTATGATCTGATCGGTTTGCAACCGATTACAGCAACCGATTTTGTGACACTAAATCGGTTTGCAACCGATTTCAGCAACCGATTTTGGGACACTAAATCGGTTTGCAACCGATTTCGGAAACCGAGTGGCAAATACGATGAATCGCATACAAAAGGTTACTAAATCGGTTTGCAACCGATTTCAGCAATCGATTTTGGCAACCGATTGCCGACACTCCACTATATATACTCCAACTTGTGTGTAGAAAAATATCTAATCTTTTATCTTCTTTTCCTTTTCAACAACTTATGATATTTTCTCTTTGTTCTTGAGTGTTCTTGTTTTAGTTCTTATGCTTTTTAATTCATCATCTAAACTTATGTTTTGTACTTTTATTCAAATCTTTTTATAAAATCTTGATTATGTTTTGCTTATCTATCATTTGTACGGTTTACTTTTGCAATTCTATCATGTGTGAGTAGTTCACTTTTGGATTGTTGGTTTGGTAGAACTAGGGTGTTAGAGCTTATGAATGATGTTTGATGGTTGAGTAGTCTTGCTTATAATTATGCATAGAATGATTTTAATGCTAGAAATGAGCTTCAAAAGAGAGTTTTCTAGATTCTAGATTATTTCACACCCGAAAGGTTTTGTGAAATAATCCGAACCGTCTATACATACGTTCTAATTCTTAACCAACGAAAGTTGAGTTCTAAGAAGGAATTGATGACTCAAATGAGTTTGTGTTCTTTGCTTATAAATCGTTAGGTTGCAATTGAAAGATTAGCTTAATCGAACGGTTTGTAAAGGGGCTAGTATCACGACAGTGAACTAGTCTATCTAAGCGACTCATGTCATGAAATTAAGTTTAGATTGTTCGTTTGAATTATCGTTTATCAAATCATCATTCACCCTTGTCGAATTACCTTACCAATGATCCATTCTCGATTTGTTTAGGTTCTATTGTTGTTAGTCTTTTATATTATTGTTTCTTTTAGTTTGTTTTGTCTTATTTGGTTTGATTTACATTTTTAGTCATATTTTAGGAAACCAAAAATCCTTTTATTTTGTTCAGATTAGGCGAATTTGTGTATTCCTAGTGTGTTGGTTCATTGCTCTCTGTGGATTCGATACCTTAAGTGCTACCAACGACATACCATTAGTATTGTGGTATTGTTTGCACACAAGGTTTAATTGATGTGCATTGTGTGAGTTGTTGGAAATTCACGCCTATCAATTTGCTCTTTCTACTGTCAATGTCGCCTCCATTGTCAGCATCAACATATCCCTGCAATCCCATCTTAGACTTCTTGAAACATAGCGACAAACTTGGACTTCCCTTAAGATATCTGAAAATCCACGTAACAGCCTCCCAATGTTCCTTACATGGATTGCTCATAAACCTGCTAACGACTCCCACTGCATGTGCAATGTCTGGCCTTGTACAAACCATCGCGTACATCAGGCTACCAACAGCAGAAGCATATGGAACCTTATCCATATATATCATCTCGTCTTCAGTCGTTGGAGACTGATCTCTAGATAACCGAAAATGATTCGCCAGGGGAGTACTAACTGGTTTCGCATCATCCATATTAAACCTCGTGAGGATTTTCTTCACATACTCCTCTTGTGACAGCTCAAGACCTTCCTTGCTTCTACTTATTCTCATCCAAAGAATCTGTTTCGCTTCTCCCAGGTCTTTCATCTCAAACTCTTCTGAAAGTATTGCCTTCAGCTTGTCAATCTCCTGCAAGTCTGCTCCCGCTATCAGTATGTCATCGACATAAAAAAGCAATATCAAGTAGGACTCCTTCAGCCTCTTGAAATAGCAACAGTGATCAGCCTCACACCTCAAGAAATCAGCTTTCTTCATAAAACTATCAAACTACTTATACCACTGTCTAGGAGCTTGTTTCAACTCGTACAAACTCTTTTGCAACTTGCATACCAGATTTTCTTGTCCTTTGACCTCAAAGCCTTCAGGTTTCTTCATGTAAATCTCTTCCTCTAACTCACCATGAAGGAAAGCCATCTTTACATCCATTTGTTGAAGATGCAAATCTTCCTTTGCAACCAAACCAAGAACAGTTCTGATTGTCACGATCTTGACTACAGGGGAGAAAATTCTGTGTAGTCAATGCCTTCTTTTTGTTGGAACCCTTTCACAACCAGCCTCGCTTTATAGCGTTTGCTTCCATCATATTCTTCCTTTATCCGGTAAATCCACTTATTATTCAATGCCTTTTTTCTCACTGGTAGCTCGGTCAAATCCCAAGTATGATTGGACATATGTGAGTCCATTTCATCTTCCATTGCCAACTCTCACTTAATCGACTCTTCCACTTGCAATGCTTCTTCATAACATTCAGGCTCACCTCTGTCTATGAGTAACACATAGTGAAGAGAAGGAGAATATCTTACAACCAGTTTACTAACTCTTGTAGTCCGCCTTAAAGCTGTAACAGGCGTGTGTGGAATGACAGTTATATCATCATTCCCATCTACCTCAATATCCTCTCCCTGAGCTCCTTGCTCTTCTGTTGCTGCAGTATCTTGCAACTCTGGTGCAACAATATCTTCCAAATCAACAACTTTAGACTCTTTACTTTCTGAGCTAACTTTCAGCTTATCCTTATACAACGCTTCTTCGTTGAATATAACATTCCTGCTGCGAATGATCTTCCGATTTTGGTCATCCCAGAACCGATAACCAAACTCCGTGTCACCATAACCAATAAAGTAACACTTGGTAGATTTTGCATCAAGTTTACTTCTTGCAGCATCATCAACGTGAACGTAAGCTAAGCAACCAAACACCTTTAAAAAAGAAAGATTTACTTTCTTACCGCTCCAAAATTCTTCAGGGATCTTGAATCCCAACGGAACAGACGGTCCTCTGTTTATCAAGAAGGCTGCGGTATTGATTGCATCCACCCAAAACATCTGAGGTAATCCACAATGGATTCGCATGCTTCTTGCACGCTCGTTCAGAGTCCTATTCATCCTCTCCGCTATTCCATTTTGCTGGGGCGTTCCAGGAATAGTCTTCTCCATTTTAATTCCATTATCAGCGCAATATTTCCGGAATTCTCTGGTGATGTACTCTCCACCATTATCAGACCTTAGGCACTTCAACTTGAGATTCGTCTCATTCTAAACCATGGCTTTCCATCTCTTGAAAACCGTGAACACTTCATACTTGTTCTTCATGAAGTATACCCATACCTTCCTTGTGGAGTCATCAATGAAGGTCACATAATATTGTGATCCTCCCAATGATGCAACAGGAGCAGGTCCCCACACGTCACTGTGTACCAACTCCAACTTCTTAGATTTTAACTTTCTGCCATCACTCGAGAAACTAACCCGTTTTTGCTTTCCGAGAATGCAGCTTTCACACAAATGGTGATCCACCAACTTCAAATATGGAATTGCACCATTCGCTACCATCAGCTTCATACCTTTCCCGCTCATATGCCCCAATCTACAATGCCACAACTCAGTTTTCTTGGCATTCTCGACAACACCAACTATATCTTCATGGGTTGTCGTCATATAAAGAGTGCCTCTTTTATGACCTTTTGCAACCACCATGGAACCCTTTGTCACTCTCCAAGTTCCACCACCAAAATTGACATCATGTCCTGTATCATCAAGTTGTCCTACAGAAATCAGATTTCTCATCAATTTTAGAACATGTCTCACCTTTGTGATCTGCCACACACGTCCATCTGACATCTTGAGGTTGACATCACCAACATCAACAATGTCCAAAGGTAATCCATCTGCTAGATATACCTTCCCGTTATTTCCAGCAACATAGTTCTCCATTATGTTCTGGTGTGCCGTGGTGTGGAAAGAAGCTCCTGAATCAAGAACCTAAGAATCTATCTGACTATCAGCTGAAGAGATCGATGCTTCCGCGGTGTTTATAGCCGCAACGTGAGATTCACTTCCTCTTGGAGAGTCAGCTGATAGTACCAATGCATCAACTATTACTACATTGGCTCCAACTCCTCTGTTTTCTTCCTTCTTCGGTAATGCCCGACAATTCTTTTTAATGTGGCCTTTCTTACCACAATTCCAGCATTCTGCAGGCTGCCTGGTCTTAGAATAACCCCGTCCATTGCTTGACTATCCTCTACCCTGATTCCGGTTTGTTTTGTCTCGACTTCTGCCTCTGTTCTCAACGTTGAAAGCAGAACTTGTCGAAGCTTCTCCTGTATCTATCCTTCGAACTTCCTCGCCAAGGATTCGATCTCGAAATTCAGTAAATTTAAGCTTCTGATTACCAACAGAATTACTAACCGCTGCCCTCATGGGCTCCCAACTATTTGGCAGAGATGCCAGCAAAATCAAAGCACGCACCTCATCATCAAACTCAATTTCTACCGATGACAGTTGGTTGACAATCGTGTTGAACTCATTCATGTGCGCTGCTACAGGACTACCTTCTTCCATCTTCAATTGGAAGAGCTTCTTCATGAGAAATACCTTATTGTTGGCAGAAAGTTTCCCATACATATCCGAGAGAACTTTCATGAGTGATTCCGTGGTTTTCTCCTTCGCAACGTTGTGAGCAACATTTTTCGACAGTGTTAATCTAATAACACCCAGAACTTGTCTGTCAAGAAGATCCCACTCTTCCTGATCCATCTTTTCAGGCTTCTTGCTCAGTGGTTGATGAAGCTTCCTTCCGTACAGATAATCTTCAATTTGCATCCTCCAAAATGCAAAGTCCGTACCGTCAAATTTCCCGATATTGTGTGTAGAACCATCTTCGCCTCCCATCATTTCTCATTATTTTGCAAATCACCGTGTAGTAAAATAACTTCGTCGATAAACCAGTATTACCGACGAAATTTAACCGGAATCACCTTAACCTCGCTCTGATACCAGTTGTTAGGAAATTACTCCAGTCAAATACTAAACGATTGCGAAAGACACACACAATTTGTTAACGGAGTTCGCCCAATTTGTGCCTACGTCTCCGGACCTGTTACAGATCTTTTTATTAACAACCGGTAAATTTTCTCCGTCGTGAACAGTACTTCCGACATGAACAGTATCTCCAACGTGAACAGTATTTCTGGCGTAAATAGTACTCCAACGAATTTACAAAGCTCTCAACTCACACACCCAAACCCAATTACATTCAAAGAGAACAACTCTCATTCACAAAGAAAAATATTTTTCTCTCACTTTTTCTCTCCCACACTCACTTCCTTTCTCTTCTTCTTTTCTTTTTTTTGGTTTTGGGATGATCTTTGCTCCTCACCTTACATGGGTATTTATAGGAGCTCAGAGGTTTTGGTGGCAGCAAGCATTTGTTGACAAAACCAAGTCTTTGGTAGGTGAGCCAAAATTGTTGAAGACATAAGTCTTTGGTTGGTGCCATCTTCCACATTCTAGAATCAATTTCTAGAACCAAATAAAACATGTGATAATTAACACAGATTTCAGAGGTTGTTTGGACATCGGTTCGAAAAATGATTGTTGGTTCGGAAAAATTGGTCGAAAATCCTCTAAGGCATGATGGACCGAGAGATGGACTGAAATGTCCGAGAAATTGATGTTGGACCGTGTCGAATTGGAACCGGCCCGTGTCGGATTGTCGCTCGGCGGAAAAATAGGAAAGTTTCCTTCTCCGATAAGGAATCGGGTGAGCGAGAGTTTCCGGAAATAACTCTCGAGCATTAGGGTTTGGCACGGTATAAAAAGAGAATTTATACGTGCAGCCCATCCTTTTCCGCCGCAAGCAATTATCGAGAGCTATCGTGCGATTTATCGAGAATTGTCGATAAGGAGATCGTTCGTTCGGCTAAGTGTTCGAGAATTCTGTAAGGATCGAGAAACTCTATAGTTTTCGTCGATCATATGCGTTGTTAAGGTCTGATTCAGGGTTTGATTTGTCGAGGGTGAAGTTTGGTGATTCTTGTTCGAGGAATCGTTGGGCTTGTTCGGGAATCATTGAGCGTGTTCGATAATGCGTTCGATCAGAATTATGTTTGTCGAACGCATCGGGTAAGGTTCGATAAAACCCTGAAGTTAGTCGATGGTTTGTGTCTATTTGACCTTCTTAAGGTTTAAGCCTGATATGGTTCGGGTATGTTTGTCGTTTGTATGTGATTCAATGGTTTAGGGTAAAAAGGTTCGGGTTTCGCGTGTTAGCGATCATACCAAGTGTGATTCCATCGACCAATTCGTTTGCTAAGGTGAGTACATGACCGTAGCTATTGTCTAGGGTTGTTTGTGTGATGGTTCATGGAGTCTTGTCTGTTGTTTGGTTTGTGTATGCTTCGGCATGCAGTTTCTGTATGTTTCGGCATGCGGTTTGTGTATGCTTCGGCATGCGGTCTGTGTATGCTTCGGTATACGGTCTGAGTTTGGTGATAGTGTTCACACGTTATATCATGTCTGGTATTTGATCAACACGGTTTGGTTAACATTCGTTAACGGTTTGTAATGGTCTGAGTTTAAGTTTGTTGGAAGCATGTTCTATGTTGTTTGAGTTTGAGTTTGAATGTTCGAAGTTTGTATGCGATTAGACTTGTGAAATATTGCATGATAATTTTGGATACTAAGCTGGTGAGACGGGACGACCGTACTCACTAAGCGTATTCGTTTGCTTATGTTCCCTTTTATGGCGGCAGGTAACAAAAGTGGCTAAGGCGCACGCGAGGCAAGGCTGGAAGAGAAGTGGTGGATTTAGGATTAGGGTTCATGATATCTATCATTTGTTTGTCGCATTATTGCTTAAGTTCGAACATGGTTTGGTTTGTTAAATTTGTTGTCGAACCCCTTATCGTTTGTTAACCTCATTTGAAGTTTGAATAAAAACCTATGAATTTGATTATGTTATATCGTTTATGCATGTTGGGAACCTGTTTAAGTTGTTAGACTTCCGCTGAATTGAAACTGAATTATCGTTAAGTTAAATGTTCGAAAAATTAAACTACGTCCGAGAGGACGTTCGCATGTGTTTAGTGGCTACCTTTTTCGGGTTTTAGGTTTCTCGGGTTAGGGTGTCACAAGTTGGTATTAGAGCACGGTTCATTCTAGGATTGTTTGCATGTGCATAAGTGGGTTTGTGGGCATTAGAAATCCATCCTTCCAGTAAGGTCTCGCAGTAAGTCTTATGTTTGTAGGTGTGTTGCTAAGTTAGTTCACCACTAACTTAGTATATCATCTGGTTTGGTTTGTAGATGGCCAAGGGTAATAGTAGAAACACGAGGAGCATAGCAGCAGCAACTCGTGCGAGTGAGACCGAGAGCAGTGTGTCACGGAGTTCTGAAAGTGTGGGTGATCATCAGCGTGACGATCATAATGATAATGGCCGTAATGCGGGTGATGCGGTTAATGCAGGTGGTACGGTTAACGCGGGTGTGGATGTAGCCCATGGACAGGCTGCAGCTGATGGATCGACTCGAGAGGAGTTCGGACATGTGTTGGGTGCTTTGACCCAGATTTTGGCGAGGTTGCCGAATGTTGCACCAGCACCAGTACCAGCGGACGTACCAGCAGGGGTGGTACCGCCAGCAGACATGGTACAACCGACAGCGGCTAAAGGGCCTGTCGGGATGATTCTATCGTACCTATCGATGATGGAACACATGTTGAGGCTGGGAACCAAGAAGTTTGATGGTGGTTCTGATCCGGTTGAGGCAGACGAGTGGAGGTCAAGGGTGGAGAGGAACTTTGTATCCATTCGTTGTCCGGAGGAGTACAAGAAGGACATTGCGGTTCATTTCTTAGGTGAGAAAGCCTATGATTGGTGGAGGAGTGTGTCCGGGAGAATATTGAATCCTGATTGTTCGTGGGATACATTCAGTAGGGAGTTTCGGGCTAAGTACTTTCCACCGGAAGCGGCTGATCGGTTGGAGAGCGAGTTCTTGGAGCTGAAAAAGGGCACTATGACTGTTCAAGAACTCGAGGTAAAATTCAACAGGTTCTTGAAGTATGGGGTTCGGCATATAGAGAGTGAGGATGCTCAAATCCGTAAGTTCCTGAGAGCTATTCGGATCGATCTCCGTAACTGTGTCCGGATGATCAACTTTACTACGGTTACCGAGCTAGTAGAGAAAGCAGCAGCCTTGGAATCCAGATTGGATGAAGCAGCAAGGCAGTTGGGTGGAGTGAAGCTCGCGGTTTTGGTAGTGCCGCAAACTAAGGGTGGAAACATTTTCGGGCATAAGCGGAAATGGGATAAACACAAGGGTGGGGGTAAATTGACCACTACTCGGGGTGCATGCCAGCATTGTGGCAAGATCCATCTAGGTTCGTGTCGGATTGCATCAGGAGTGTGTTTTCATTGTGGCTGCACGGAACACAAGCTCAGCGAGTGCACAGTTCAGAGGATGTGCTACCATTGTGGTGAACCGGGGCATATTAAGAAAAATTGTCCGAAGTTGGCTCAGCCGGGTGGGAGTCAGCCACCGGTGAAGAAGCAAGTGGTTGGGACAGCCACCGGTGAAGAAGCAAGTGGTTGGGACAGCCGTGATGCCAAGAGTGTATTCGATTTCGGAAGATGCTATTGATCCAAGTTCATCGCGTCCGATTTTTGGTTAGTGATTTATCTTTGTCTATAAATTTGTTTGAGTTTGTGTTTGCGGTTTGTGGTTTGGTCTGTTGTTTGCTTGTTTGTCGTTTGTGTTTGAGTTTTTTGTTTGTTAGTTTGAGTTCTTTGCATTCGGTATGAATGTGTAGGGACTGTTTGTATGGGCGAATTAGCGACCCATGTGTTGTTCGATTCAGGGGCGACACATTGCTTCGTTAATCCGAGTTTGGTAGGGAAGGATGGGTTCTTGAAGAAATCGGGCGATCAGTTTGGTTTGGTTCAGGCAGCAGGAGGTCAGGTGATGATGACCGAGGGAATGGTCATGAATGTCTTGGTGATGATCGATGGGAACGATATGCCGACGTACTTAAGGATTTGTCGTGTCAAGGTGTACGATGTGATATTGGGCATGGATTGGTTCGATCGGTACAGGGAACATCTAGATTGTCATCGAAGACGAGTTTGGTTCGAGAGAGGTGATGCGAAGATTATGTTCCAGGGAATTCAGACTTCGTCGAGCAGTTTGATCGTGTCAGCTATCCAAGCCAGACAGTTGATCGTGAAAGGGTATGATGCTTATTTGGCTACCATCACCCCGGGTGATGAGGGACCGGTTGCCGAGTTGGATGAAATTCCAGTGGTCAGAGATTTTGCGGATGTGTTCGAGTCATTGACCGACCACCATCGGCACAGTCCAATCCGTTCACCATCGAGTTAGAGCCTGGTATGGCTCCGATTTCGAAAGCACCATATAGGATGGCGCCTGTTGAGATGGCTGAGGTTAAGAAGCAACTCAGTGAGATGGTGGACAAGGGATTCGTTCGACCGAGCAGTTCACCGTGGGGAGCACCAGTGTTGTAAAGAAAAATGGGAGCTTTCGTTTGTGTATCGATTACCGCAGATTGAACCGGGTAACCGTGAAGAATAAGTACCCTTTGCCAAGGATCGATGATTTGTTGGACCAACTCAAGGGTGCTACTTGTTTTTCGAAAATTTATTTGGCTTCGGGTTACCATCAGATTCCGATAGCTGAAGAGGATGTACGTAAGACTGCCTTTCGGACAAGGTACGATCATTACGAGTTTGTGGTAATGCCGTTTGGTTTGACTAACGCACCGGCAACATTTATGAAGCTCATGAACAATGTGTTCCGAGAGTATTTGGAGGAGTTTGTCATCATCTTCATCATCTTCATCATCTCCTTTGTCCCATTTTTCTTCGTGACCAAGAAGAACACCAAGTCCACTTAGCGAGGGTGTTGAGTAGGTTGCGGGAACATAAGTTGTTTACCAAATTCAGCAAGTGTAGTTTTTGGCAAAAAGAGATCGGGTTTTTGGGTCATGTTATCTCGGACAAAGGAGTGTCCGTTGACCCCAAAAAGATCAAGGCCGTAGAGGAATGGCCGAGACCGCAGAATATGTCCGAGATAAAAAGTTTTCTCGGGTTGGCCGGGTACTACAGGAGATTTGTGAAAGGGTTTGCTAGTACGGCCAAGTCGATGACATGATTGACGGGAAAAGATGTTCCGTTCGTGTGGACTGATGAGTGTGAGAAGAGTTTTTTGACACTCAAGGGGATGCTAACGAGTGCACCGGTGTTAGCGTTGCCCAAACCGGGTGAACCGTTTGTGGTTTACAAGGATGCATCGAGAATGGGTCTTAGGTGCATGCTGATGCAAAAGGGAAAGGTCATCGCTTATGCATCAAGGCAATTGAGGAAGCACGAAGAAAATTATCCTACCCATGATCTCGAGATGGCAGCGGTTGTGTTTGCTTTAAAGATTTGGAGATCCTATCTATACGGTGGTAAGGTTCAGGTTTTCACCGATCATAAGAGCTTGAAGTATGTTTTTACTCAGCCCAAATTGAACTTTTGGCAGCGTATATGGATGAAGTTGGTTGCGGACTACGATGTGTCTATCAGGTACCATCCAGGTAAGGCCAATTCGGTGGCCGACGTATTAAGCCGTAAAAGTATGGTTGTGTCTTCGGAAAAAGACAAGGAATCATTGGTAAGCATGGTCGGTAGCTTACGCCTTGTGGTGTTGACTGATGAGGTCGAACCATTGGGTTTAGGAGCCGCCGATCAGGCTGACTTGTTGACTCGTGTCCGAGTAGCCCAGGAGAAGGATGAGAAGTTGATCCAGGCAGCTCAGAATGACAAGACCGAGTACCAAACTTCGAATAATGGTCGGATGTGTGTACCGAGTGACCGGGTGCTAAAGGATGAGATCCTTAAAGAAGCACACCAGTCTAAGTTTTATATTCATCTGGGATCGACCAAGATGTACCAAGATCTAAAAAGATACTATCATTGGGTTGGGATGAAAAGCGATGTTGCTAAGTGGGTGGCGAGTTGTCCGACGTGCCAGTTGGTTAAAGCCGAGCACCAAGTTCCGGGTAGCTTGTTACAGAAGTTGCCAATCTCCGAATGGAAGTGGGATATGGTAACTATGGATTTCGTTTCAGGTTTACCGTTGTGTGGTGACAAGGATTCGATTTGGGTTGTCGTAGACCGATTGAACGACCCAAATCGGCACATTTCCTGGCAGTTAACCGTAACGATGGTTCGGAAAAACTTGCTGAGATTTATGTGGGGGAGATTGTACGGTTACATGGTGTACCAGCAAGCATTGTGTCCGATAGAGATTCGAAATTTGCTTCGGATTTTTGGAGGGTGCTAAAGAAGCGATTCGGAACCAAGATTCACATGAGTACTCTCGAACCATCCCTCCAATCGGTCTAACGCCTCCGGAGGAAAATACTTGGCGTTAAACTCCACCACAAAATCCTCCCATGTCATCTCCGCTTGAGCCCTCCTACCCACAACACCCCTCCACCAAAGATGTGCATCATTCTGCAGATAGTTGAACTGTAAGATCAATCTGGTATCCATCTGGACACCTAATCGAATGGAAATTCTGCTCTATCTGCATCCTCCACTCATCCGCCTCCTCAGGTTTGGCACCACTGCATCTACTCCATTATCTTGAAGTAAGATTATTGATAATGTATAATGATATAAAGAAATATTTAAAAAAATATAAAGGGTGATCTATGATTATAGGGGAGTATTGGTAAATGGATCGATGTATATGATAACTCGTATAAATAGACAATATAGTCGATTACAAAAAAATGGCTTAGTAGGCTTTACAATTGCATAAGTATTTTTTAAAAGTTTCATTGTCTTATTAATCTTGATTAGTATTGTTTACATTAAAAGTTTTATAACAAAAGAAAAAAAAGAATATAATAAATAGAGATATTTAGATTTCCATTTAACAACAATTTGTAACAAAAAAAAAATTTAAGCTCCTAAATGTATTTCCAGTTGAAAAAAACACCTTAACAAAGAAATTACTAGCTTGATCAAATATTAGTTCATGTCAATGCAGTTTACATGGTACATGACTGGTTCAATACAACATTGTTTCAGTTTAACAATAAATAAAATTATTTGACGAGAGTTGGATTTGAACCTAGGCAAACAAAGACCAGCAGATTTCATGTCTAGCCATGTTCTTTTTCTAATCGCTACGTCAACGATTGGCGGCTCAAATTATAACTTACTTGACGCACAAATATGTGGAGAGTAACACCAGCGTTTCCATGAAAGTAGTCCCAGCGACCATTAAACTATCAGTGTTTTTTTTAGCGATACTAACGACATCGACAACATCTGTTAAAGTAGTCGCAGCGAGAACTTTTATCAACTCCCCACCGCTTCTTTTGCCACTGTTAACATTTAAATTTTGGTCGCCAAAAGTAGTCGCAACCGTGAATCTCATCCCCAAACTTGATTCTCATATCAGATAGCTTATTGAGCAATCCTTGAAATACATTTAAGTGATGAGTCATTGGAGTTCCTATCAGCTCAATCAATTTCTTGATCATGTACATCTTATTATTCCCGTTTTTCCGAGCAAACAATTACTCCAGCTTCAACCACAAATAATGAGCATTAGTCTTATCTTAATATGATTTAACACATTATCATCTACCCATTGCCTTATCAAACTACACAGTTGGCACTGTTGCAACTTCCACTGATCATCGGTCTTATCTTCAGGTTTCTTCTCCTCAAAGATTGGAATATGAAATTCTTTCACAAAAAGCAAACCTTCCATTTATCATTTCCATAGGTGACAATTAGAACATTCAAACTTATCATTTTGCTCATATTTTATATCGCTTACAAAAGCAACCAATAACCAAAAGTTATTAAACCAGAACTCTGAGACTACTGTAACAAATCTAGACAAGTCTGCGACAAGTGTAGAGAAGTCTGTGACACGTCAGTTGGGGAACCAACGCACAATTGCGCATCGGAATAAAGTTTCACCGACACTTATGTGAGCATGTGAGAAAAATATAATAATGTTGGGAGCAAAAACTTCAAAGCATAAAGTAAACGAGACACCAAATTATACGTAAAAAACCTACTCAATGTGAGGAGTAAAACCATGGTACCATAGTCCACTCAAAATTCTACTATCACCAATGAATATGAGTACAACCACATTCTCTAGAGACTAAGGTTACAAAGAACAATCTCCAACAACAAGAAAACATCATAAGAGAGAGAACACAATAGCCTAGAAATATGCAGTCCTAAACGACCATAGATTCACTAAGATTCTGGTCACCTATTCACATCTCTACCATACAAATCCTAGAAAAACAAGACAGGAACAACTCTGCAAAATTTCAGCTCAAACCGAGAATAACTCGTTATTGGATCTCCTAAACACTCACGATAGATACTGCAGAAAAATCTGGAAATTCTAAATGCAGTTAACTAAAACTCAGATATGTCACAAACCAATCGTTGAAACACAATCTTTACCATTGAATCTGAAAAGCACTGAGTCAGAAAGCTATCCGCCAAAAATCAGAAAAATCGGAACTCGTTTGTATGTCCAAACATTCAACACAACAAACCCTAACAGTTTTGTTTTTTCCTATTTTAGATTCAAAAATCATCTTTTTCTCTTTGTTTTTTCGTACATTATAAATTTGTTTAAGAGTGCTTATATACTCATTCATAATCTTAATCCCAATATCAACTTCATAGATTAATATAAGGAGCACCCAAGTCTAAATTTGGTAATTTTAAACCAAACCTATTTAGTTTCCCTACATGAAAAAAACCAACATATAATAAATGATATTGACTGAAACATTGAATTGGATATATACGGTCTGGTTTATGGCTATTCAACGTGGAGCGACTAGTGACCTCGCATTTACAAAACGCCACACCTCTATTATTGGTAATTAATGTTATTATAAAGATGTTCCTAAGATGACTCAAACTTTAGATCTAAGAGAGAATGAAATTAACACTAAAATTGCTGCTTCTGCTTCTGTTTATTTTGAATCATCATGTTGATTCTGGCTCTATCGTCAAGTTTCTTCCCGGTTTTGAAGGCCCTCTTCCTTTCGAACTCGAAACCGGGTTTGTTAAATTTCTCTTTTGCAACAATATAATGTGTTTTGATTTTGGAGTTTGCAATTAGTCATTCTTCTGAATGAAGGTACATTGGTATTGGAGAGGAAGAGGATGTGCAATTGTTCTACTATTTCATCAAATCTGAGAAGAATCCAAACGAAGACCCTCTGCTTCTATGGTTAAGTGGAGGACCTACATGTTCTTCTATCACAGGCCTTCTTTTCGAGAATGGTAAATCTATATTTTTTGCCTCTTGCTCTAAGGATTATTTTCAAAGGATTATTGCTTACAAAAAAAATATAGATTTTCTAAAGTGAGTTAAAAAAAAAATATTAGGACCTCTGGTTTTCTTTATTTCTTAGGACCTCTGGCTTTGAAGCTCGAGGTTTACAATGGAAGTGTCCCTTCTTTGGTCTCTACTACATATTCGTGGACAAAGGTAGAAGAAAGTATGTTCATATGTTAATAAAAAACCCAATGATCTATCAAAATTTTTTGATTATTTTTTAGACGGCGAACATAATATTCTTGGATCAGCCTGTTGGATCTGGCTTCTCCTACTCAAGAATCCCACTTATTGATAAGCCTAGTGACACAGGCGAAGTTAAGAGGATCCATGATTTTCTTCAAAAGGTAAAAGACAAACTTAATTTGTCATCTTGAAGCATGTGTCTTTTTTCACTAATGTTCTTGTGTAGGTTGTAATTCTTCTAAACTTAATACTCCCTTCGTTTTATACAAAATGTTGTTTAAGATTTTTTACACAAATTAAAAAAGCAATTAAATCATCTGTTTTATCTTTCGTTAATATAAATAAAACGTTTTACAAAAAAATTCATTATTTAATATATTAAAATAATATAAATAAAAAAAAATTATTATTTAAACATCTATATTGAAAACCTAAAACAAATATTTTTTTCTTTCTCAGTGGCTAAGCAAGCATCCACAGTTTTCTTCCAACCCTTTCTATGTTAGCGGAGATTCTTATTCCGGTATGATTGTTCCGGCCCTCGTTCAAGAAATCTCAGAAGGTAAGTAAAGACATGCTTTTCTTCGAATATCTTTTAACCGATACTCTCACTTTAAAATAACATAGACACTATGTTGCAGGAAATTATATATGTTGCAACCCTCCAATAAATCTACAGGTCATTGATATATAATAATTGCTTCTCATATTATGTATATTTTATCGAGTACTTTAAATTTTCTTGCCAAAAACAGGGTTATGTGCTCGGAAACCCGGTAACACATATTGAAATTGAACAAAACTATCGTGTTCCATTTGCTCATGGAATGTCATTAATCTCTGATGAACTCTACAAGGTATGAAATATATGTCATGCTTAATTTGTTATTTTGTCACTAGAGAGTTTATTCTTTTTTATATTTTTATTTTTTACGAGCCGGATCTAATCTTGCCAATTTTCAAATCTTCAAATATATAACAATGTTCGAAACATTACTTTTACAGTCAATGAAGAGATTTTGCAAAGGAAATTATTTCAATGTGGATCCACGTAACACAAAATGTTTGAAACTTGTTGAAGAATACCATAAGGTACATACTTTGAAATTTGGTCGATGTTCGGTAATTTATCAGATAGTGATACTCTAATTCAGATTTTGTTTTTTCTTTTAAATTTACAGTGTACCGACAAACTATATATATACCATATATTATTACCAGATTGCGACATGACATCTCCTGGTTGCTTTGTAAGTAATACATATTTTCTCCATCTAGTGACCCTTGTAAAAGGGTTGGAAAATGATCTGATGTGATAAAAAATATTGGTTGTTCGAAAACTTTGAGAGAAAATCAAATACTAAAAGAAAAATTATCCATTTGAAACGGAGTAACGGAAATGAAGATGTTGAACATCCACTCCCCATAAGATACATACATATTAGGTACTAATAGGTGTTATAACAGGGGATAATATATATTTAATAAATAAAAAAATTATGATTTGGAAAGCGAATTAAAAAATAAATTCGGTTTGGTTTTAATCTTATTTATAAATGTTTAAAATAGTAATGATTTCATCAGTATTTTGAAATTCGAACCGATCATTCGGTCAGAGAGATTAATCATAAACTGGATAATAGTCGGTTTGATTTCTATTAAGTTCGTGAATAATCAAACCGGATTCATATAAAACCGTTAAAAATAATTAAAATTTTGTGAACCACTGTTTAAAAAATTATATTACAATTTTACATTTACAACTGAATTTAAAATTTTTCTTTGTCAGATTAGGCATAAGATTTTTTTATTAAGGCTTCAGACAAACCAATGTACTTTATTTTACCCTCTTCAACAAAGCTCAAAAAAATTTTGCCGTAGAATTTTTTTTTGTAGTTGTGTTAGCTGTAGCTGTAAGATTTTTGATGTAGCTTTATTGGCAGTAGGTGTAGATTTTGTTGCTGTACGTTTTTAGTTGTAGTTATTTTATAAATAAAAACATGATAAATATAAGATTTGTGTTGTATATATTTTTAAAAAAAACTTGGTTAATTTCATATCATTTTCTTTCAATTCTTTTTTTCAATTTACAGTTTTCTAATTTCTGAAATTTATTTCTTAATTTTTTCATTTTTTCTATTTTCTAATCTAATATTTGAGTGAATCTATAGATTCTATACAGAAAACAATTGGGCTTTAGAATTTTTACATGCTACAACAATTAAAAGAAGTCTTTTTCTTGGTGTGTGTAACTTAAAATTTAAAGCTACAACATGATTGGTTGAAAGGACTTAAAGCCCAACCAGCCATAAATCCCTTAATTCTCTTAGTTTGGATAAGAAAATAAATTCAAATTGATAAGAAAACCAGATTTAACTAATTTACATTCATAAATCTCTTAAATTTGCTTCGAAGTTTTGTGTTCCAATTTTTTTCATTCTATTTAATAGTATAGACGCATACCATTTAATAGTATAGATTAATAATATTAAAATTCAAAATATTTGTAATATTTTAAATTTTTTATAAACCCTTGATAATATATTAAAATTTTTTAGAGTTTAAATACTATTAATATGCTAACTTCTTATAAACTTTAATATTAAAAAACTTACAAAATTTTTATAAAGTTTAAATATTTAAAATATTTCTTTTATTTTATAAAATTATTGGTATAACTAAAGAAGCAGATTGAACCGAATTAAAATTTTAAGTTTGGACACCTGATCAGTCAAGTTTACTGGTCATTCAAATTTGTAATCATTTTGGTTTTTTTATAATACGACTTTGAATTATTACAAAAAATTTGAGCCGATGTAGAACACACATTTTTTTTTCATCGATTGAGTAATATATTTTCATTTTTAAAAATTCAAATCACAACATATACTCTAAAATATACTGCCTAATTAATAGTATAGGATGTATAAATTAACATATCTATATTATTATTTTTGATGAAGTGCATTTTTAAGAGAAACTTTTAGTTTATAAGATATTACAAAGAATGTCATTGATTAAAGAACAAATTATGAAATTCATTAAGGGTAAATATGAAATAGAAAAATACTTATATTCATGTGTCCAAACAACCCTTACAATTAATTTTTCACTATCCATATAACTAAATACAATTAAATTATTTTATCATTAATTATAAAATTAGAAATATACATATAGTGTTTCACAGTTAATAATATAGATATTTAGAAGATTTTGTTAACATTTAAGATTATGATTCTCCTATCATCTTTGTTTGATTTTTTTTTTAAATTATTTGAATCATTATATAATACCAAAAGTTAATAAAAATCTAATTTTTTAGCATATGTTTGTGATTCAAATTTTTTTAAAATGACATATATTACGAACATATATTAATAACACTACCAATATTAGAATATTAGACATGTTAAATTAAATTGATTCAATTATGATGGTGTAAAAAAATTATACCGCATATTAAATTTTAATATAAAATTTAAAATTATTATCTACATAGATTACTTTCGTTAGATTATATGTCCCCTACAATATTAGTCATGAAGCAACTGGTATAAGAAACAAATGAATTTTTGTAATCTCATTCTTTTTAAAAGTCATACTAGGTAAATATCCAATCAACTTTACAGAATATTAATTTATTGTGTCAGTTAGTTTATCGGGTATTATATTACAGAAGTTTTATTGTATTGACATATGTTCGCTCTCCATCCTTATCACTTGATAGTTAAACCATAACAAAAAAATGGAAAAAAATTTAAACGCCATTTTTGAGGTAAATTTATGCGTACTTTATATTCTAAAACATATAATTTAGTCAGAAATGCTAAATTTACCTCTAAAAATGCTAAAATTTGTACCTCTGGCTTTGATTTCTGTATTGTTTAATTATTTAATGTCTGTTAACAAAAACATATATACAAATTTACGCAACTAGTATAGTACGATGAAATTTTCAATCAAGCCAAGCAGAATTTGTAATCAAAAGTAGATTGTACAATCTTTTTTTATGTTTAACTAAGAATCTAATTGTCTAAGCCAACAAAACAAACTGTCATTTTTATATTATTTCCGACTGGAAGAAACATACTTTTAAGGTTGCTTTTGCAGTTATATCCATATTATCTCCTTAGCTACTGGGCCAACGACGAGAGCGTTCGCGATGCTCTTCATGTTAATAAGGTAAACGCCAAGTTTATATTAAAATCACTAATAAAATGTGATGATGATAAAGAAAAGAAACCTTAAAATCTAATGGACGATTTATAATTACAGTGGACTATAGGAGAATGGGAGCGATGTAAATGGAGTAAAAACCCATACAACAAAGATATCAAGAGTAGCTTACCATACCATATGTATAACAGTATTAATGGCTACCGATCTCTCATCTACAGGTAAGAGTTAGATACTAAAATCTAAATTTTCAAGAACCTGATCAAAATTTTCATAATCAGAGACATCGAGCCAAACAAAATTGAATAAACCCGAAATTTGTTATTACTGTATTTTACTTTTAAACCCAAAAAAGGAAACCGAAATTGGTTTAGTGAATTGAACAGAAAACTAAACCGAATAAACAAGAATTTATTCAAAATTTTAGGCACATCCATATTACTTAAATACCAAATTTACTAAAATAATTATGTATTTATATTTTGGAATTATTTTTCTAAAAACAACCAAACCAAATTACATCATGCTGAAACTAAACAAAACAAATCGCAGATAGATTTTATTTGGTTTTAGTTTCTCTCAACTCAAGATCGAAAAAATAAAACTGAAACCAATACCTTAAACCAGAATGTCCATGCTACCTACAAAATTTAAGAGATTATAATCTTTTGCGCGCTTACAGTGGTGATCATGATTTGATGGTTCCTTTCCTCGCAACTCAAGCCTGGATAAAATCTCTAAATTACTCCATCCTTCATGAATGGAGACCTTGGATGATAAAAGATCAAATCGCTGGGTATATATATATATTTTGTGTTTTAGGTTTTTCTCATTCATTCATTTTCTCATCGTATCGCAAGCTTATAAAACTCTAGTAAAAATCATTCATTCCTTTTTTCCTTGACAGGTACACGAGAACTTATTCCAATAAGATGACATTTGCTACTGTCAAAGCAAGCCTTCTTGTTTCAATTTAACATTTTTATTAGTCATTTCATTAAATCAAAAGTATTTTCTAATTGTTTTGAGCGTTTTCATTATAGGGAAGTGGGCACACAGCCGAGTATAAACCAAAAGACTCTTTTATCATGTTTCAAAGGTGGATTAATGGCCAACCTTTGTGATCGAGGGTAATGGCCTTTAAGTATACAATATATTTTGTATACATTGTTTGTCTCTCCCAACAAGTTCTACATGCTTGGGAGGGAGATAGTAACCAATAAATGAGGCACTACTTAAGGCTCCTCTTGTTGTTCATGTTTACATTTTTTTTGGATTATCTCTTTTGTTCAGATAGATTATTGTTCTATGGTTGTGCTGTTCCTTTTACATTAATTTACCTATTTAATATATATTTTGTCTCAAATTTAAGAACTTATAAACCTATCTCAATGATATTAACAATTGGAAAACAAAATTCCATATAACATTTGTAATTTAGATCACTGAGTCGCTTGCCTGCTTGTTCTGTAAAGTTCAATTTATACAATGAAATATAGTCATATAAATGAAATGACAGACAACAACAAAATAGATAGCCATAGAAATATGCTGATTTTTTGCAGTGGGTGGGGGTTGGTGATCAAATTCTTAGCTATCGCGAAAGAATCCCCACACTTCCTTTATAGAGTTGAGTTAAAAGAAATAATGTGATCTCGTTATTCGAAACCAGTGATGCAAAGAAGGGCATTCATTGACGTGTATTACGGATTGTAACTAAAGGAAATGTGTAAAGCATGTATTAGTTTAGAGGTACACCCTTTCTGAAGTAGGAACTACCGATGTGTATAGATACTTCTAATTTTTATTGAATAAAGCAAGCAATGAATTATTTTATGGTTTCAGAAACAAAACCCTTACAATACAATTAGCCCCTACTAGCATGTCTTCACATCCGGTTGAAGGTATATTCAGTCCAAACACAGAAGCACTCGATGCCTTCCATGATTCATCTATTTGGCAACGTAAAGATGATCTAGACATCCTTAGTGCATCTTTTATAGTGCAGTTAGTTTATTCTTTTTTTTTTTTAAACCGCAAATCATGGATTTTTTGTCAAAATCGAAAATCATAGAACTGTGTTTTCGATTTTTCAAAATACATTTACTTTCCAAAGCCTTAAAATTTAGATTTTTACAAAAAAATTTAGAAACACCGTTTTTTCATCAAACCAAAAAAACCATGGAATACAATCTTCCCGCCAAAATGGAAAATAACATAATTTATTTTCCCACAAATTGCAGAATATCGTATTTTCGCTAAGTTAGAATATAAAAAATTATAATTTCCCACCAAAACAGAATATAACAGAATTTTATTTTTTTGCAACAATTGCAGGATAATATTTGACCGCTAAAAGGGTAAATTTTGAGTTCTGACAGAAAAATTGCAGAATACTTTTTTTGTCAAGAACCACAAAATCAAAAAATTATATTTTTGCACCAAAATCTTGAAATCACACGTTTTGGCTGAAAAATTGTATTCAGCGAGTTTGTAGTTTGGCAAGAAAATGTGATTACGCGGTTTTGACAGGAAAAACGGCAAAAAATATTTCATAAGTTGTTTTTTAATTTTAACTATTTCATGAAAATAAAAATTTATAAATTTAAAAATAATAATTTAAAAGTTGTTTATTTGTAAATATAATTTAGATCATAAAAAACAAACGGTCACCGCCATTTCTCGTATGAAAGGCTGGACTGTCGCAATCAAACTCTCCGCCTGCCGGATCATCTCTATCAACCGTCTCGGCCGCACCTTCTTCCGCATCTGTCTCAACTGCTCCTTGTGCGGGACTCTGGATACCTATAAAGCTCCTCTGGGCAATCGTATTAATATCATTAAGATGGAAACATGTCCATCTAAATGCAAATGCATATGCAAAGGAATAAAGCAAACAAACAAAGTTTGTATACAGATGGAACATTTACATGTACAACCAAATATAGAAACGAACAATAGTTAAAACTCTACCTCCTTCTAGTCTGTCGGGAAATTGCTTCACAAAACCTCCAGGTGCACACTATTTCTGAATTTATACTTAGCACATATTCATGACGGGTTATGTAGATACTTGGCCAGAAAACAACGCCTATAACTTCTCGAGTTTAACTTTGATTAAGATTCTGTCAGTTTCTTTGAATTTTTGACATCGTGATATTTCCAGAGACATGGTACACAAGATCTAAATCCCTTTTGTTCGATGGGAATTAGTCTCACAATACCACTTCTTCTTCTTCACTACTACTAATAAAACTATAATATATAACTCTATCACTACTACTAATATGACTCTGTCACAACGGTACCATCATATAATTAATCTATTGTAATACGTATAAATCTGTCGCCACTGTTAGGTTTTAGACGTAATATAAAATATATTTTAAGGGTAAATAAATGCACACACATTTGACTTAAAATTCAAATAATCAATTCTGTCACCTCACATATGATAACTCTACTAACCTTTTGCTGTTTTAATAAATAGTAAGACCACCTCCATCGGATAATAAAGGATGTGTCTTTAAATAAAAATAAATAAAAAAATAAACGAAAACAGTATAGAACCGGTGTTTTTATATAGACACTGAAGACACAAAATCTTTCGCTGGAGCACAAAATCTCTCATATTTATCTCTTAAATTAAATGAATATTATATTTAATATTAATTTATTCTTAAAGACACCTATAAAATATAACGAATGGAACTCCTCTAAGTCTCTCACGTCAACGACTCCATAGTAGAATTAAGATTATAACTCTGTGACAAATATGTTTCAAATAATAACTCTACTGTAAAGTATCTAAGTCTGTCGTAACTGTTTTTAACTTCAAATCTACCATGCCACATTTGTTTACCGTCAGTAGATGTAACATTACCAAATAAATATGTGTCTAACTTCATTATGTATATTGTCATAATTGTCTGCTGCCATTAAAATTTAGTCTGCCATTTTAATATTATTCTCTTCATATCTCTACGAATATTACTTAAACTTAATCTATACCGTGCCCTTTAATCTACCACCATTGTAAATAAATCTATCAATTAAATCCGTCGTCCATGATTAATCTATTGCATTATTTTTTGGGAGGATAACTAGAATAACCTATATATTGACATTAATAGCTAGAATAATCTATATTTTTAATAATAAATAGAGTGTTTTTGTTTTTTTTAACCCCCAAAATACCTCATTCAACCTTTGTTAGAGAAAAAAATATTACGAAAATGTCATTAATATTTTAATGACTACTTGGTAAAAGTTACAGTTATTTACAAAAAAACCAACGATTTTCATATTTTTTGGGCGAATTTCAAATAAATCTATAGAAATAAATCTGCCACAGGTTTTATAAATCTACCACAGATTTATAAATCTGCAGCAGATTTGTTTTCATTGTCATCACTAACTTAATGGTTCACAGATTTGTTTTGAACCACAGATTTATTCTACAGATTTTTTTTTATGTTTCCGCCGATTTACAAATCTGTCACAGATTTTTTGTCTACCGCAAATTTATAAAAATAAATCTGTCACAGATTTTATGAGGACACCACAGTTTTTCTTTGTCTCACAGATTTATTCTTCCAGACTTGTTTTGCACTACAGACTTATTCTAATAAGTCTGTAGTGCAGTTACTGCAGACTTTTTTTAAGTTACTGCAGACTTATTATAAGTCTGCGTGTTGCTGCATAGTTGTTTTCAGAAAGATAATTGAGTCTGTGTAACCACAAATAAGTTTGTAGTCACCAAAAATAAATCTATAGTCACCACTGAAAATAAGTTTGTAGTCACCACTGAAATAAGTCTGTAGTCACCACCGAAAATAAGTCTGTAGTCAACAAAAATAAGTCTCTAGTAACCACAAATAAGTCTGTAGTCATTGAAGAGTTTTGATTTGAAGAGTTCTGATTTGAAGATAATGTTAAATAAATTTTTGCTTTCAGACCACGGTACTTCAGGAACCGAGTCATATATGTATCAAACGATATTTGAGTCTAGTTTCCAAAACATCCAAGATCACTTCATTCCCCCCAGCCAAACTCTCTGGAGAAGCCAAAAAGTGGAGATATATCCATTGGAGAGCTCTGATTTGAAGGTAATGTTAATTAAATCGTCTTTTTCAGAACACGGCACTTCAGGAACCGAGTCATATATGGATCAAAATAAAATTGAGACTAGTTTCCAAAAATTCTAAGATCACTTCATTCTTCCCAGCCAAACTCTCTGGAGAAGCCAAACAGTACAGATATATCCATTGGAGAGCTCTGATTTGAAGGTAATGTTAAATAAATCGTCGCTTTCATACCACGGTACTTCAGGAACCGAGTCATATATGGATCAAAACATAGTTGAGTCTAATTTCCAAAACATCCAAGATCACTTTATTCCTCCCAGCCAAACTCTCTGGAGAAACCAAACAGTGGAGGCATATCCGATGGACTCTATCCTGTCCGAAAATGTCAAGTGGGATCTATTGCATTCCAAACGTGAAGCCCACCTAAGCACAGTTTGTATGAGCCTAGGAAGTTTCTAAAGTCAAGTGGGAGCCTTCTTGATCAATTCTAAAGTCAAACTGTGACAACGAACAAACAAATCTGTGGTCATATGAAAATAAGTCTGTAGACAAATGGAAACAAATCTGTGAGCAAATAGAAAACAAATCTGTGATTACTAGTAAACAAATCTGTGATTACTAGTAAATAAGTCTGTAGTCAACAAAAATAAGTCTGTAGTAACCACCAAAATAAGTCTGTAGTAACCACAAATAAGTCTGTAGTCACCAAAAATAAATCTGTAGTCAACGAAAATAAGTTTGTAGTCACCACTGAAAATAAGTCTGTAGTCACCACTGAAATAAGTTTGTAGTCACCATTCAAAATAAGTGTGTAGTAACCACCAAAATAAGCCTGTAGTAACCACAAATAAGTTTGTACTCACCAAAAATAAGTCTGTAGTCATTGGAGAGTTCTGATTTGAAGCTAATGTTAAATAAATCATCGCTTTCAGAACACGATACTTCAGGAACCGAGTCATATATGGATCAAACGGTATTTGAGTCTAGTTTCCAAAATATCCAAGACCACTTCATTCCTCCCAGCCAAACTCTCTGGAGAAGCCAAACAGTGAAAATATATCCATTGGAGAGCTCCAATTTGAAGCTAAAGTTAAATAAATCGTCGCTTTCATAACACGGCACTTCAGGAACTGAGTCATATATGGATCCAAATATAATTCCGTCTAGTTTCCAAAACATCTAAGAGCACTTCATTCCTCCCAGCCAAACTCTCTGGAGAGGCCAAACAGTGGAGATATATCCATTGGAGAGCTTTGATTTTATGCTAATATTAAATAAATCGTCGCTTTCAGACCACGGTACTTAAGAAATCCGGTCATACATGGATCAATAGATAATTGAGTCTAGTTTCCAAAACATCCAAGATCACTTCATTCCTCCCATCGAAACTCTCTGGAGAAGCCAAACAGTGGTGACATATCCGATAGACTCTATCCTGTCCGAAAATGTCAAGTGGGATCTATTGCATTCCAAACGCGAAGCCTATATAAGCACAGTTTGTATGAGCGTAGGAAGCTTCTAAAGTCAAGTGGGAGCCTCCTTGATCAATTCTAAAGTCAAGCTGTGACAACGAACAAACAAATCTGCGGTCATATGAAAATAAGTCTGTGGACAAATGGAAAAAAATTTGTGAGCAAATGGAAAACAAATCTGTGATTAGTAACCACAAATAAGTCTGTAGTCACCAAAAATAAATCTGTAGTCAACAAAAATAAATCTGTAGTCAACGAAAATAAGTCTATAGTAACCACAAATAAGTCTATACTCACCAAAAATAAATCTGTAGTCAACGAAAATAAGTTTGTAGTCACCACTGAAAATAAGTCTGTAGTCACCACTGAAAATAAGTCTGTAGTAAACAAAAATATGTCTGTAGTAACCACCAAAATAAGTCTGTAGTAACCACAAATAAGTCTGTAGTCACCACAAATAAGTCTCTAGTCATTGGAGAGTTCTGATTTGAAGCTAATATTAAATAAATTATCGCTTTCAGAACACGACACTTCAGGAACCAAGTCATATATGGATCAAACGGTATTTGAGTCTAGTTTCCAAAACATCCAAGATCACTTCATTCCTCCTAACTAAACTCTCTGGAGAAGCCAAACATTGGAGATATATCCATTGGAGAGCTCTGATTTGAAGCTAATGTTAAATAAATCGTCACTTTTAGACCACGGCACTTCAGGAACCGCGTCATGTATGGATCAAAAGATAATTGAGTATAGTTTCTAAAACATCCAAGATCACTTCATTCTCCCAGCCAAACTCTCTGGAAAAGCCAAATAGTGGAGGCATATCCGATGGACTCTATCCTGTCCGAAAATGTCAAGTGGGATCTATTGCATTCCAAACGTGAAGCCCACCTAAGCACAGGTTGTATGAGCCTAGGAAGCTTCTAAAGTCAAGTGGGAGCCTCCTTGATCAATTTTAAAGTCAAGTTGTGACAACGAACAAACAAGTCTGCGGTCATATGAAAATAAGTCTGTGGACAAATGGAAACAAATATGTAAGCAAATGGAAAACAAATCTGTGATTACTAGTAAATAAATCTGTGATTACTAGTAAATAAGTCTGTTGTCAACAAAAATAAGTTTGTAGTAACCACCAAAATAAGTCTGTAGTAACCACAAATAAATCTGTAGTCACCAAGAATAAATCTGTAGTCAACGAAAATACGTCTGTAGTCACCACTGAAAATAAGTCTGTAGTCACCACTGAAATAAGTTTGTAGTCACCATTGAAAATAAGTCTGTAGTAAACAAAAATAAGTCTGTAGTAACCACCAAAATAAGTCTGTAGTAACCACAAATAAGTCTGTAGTCGCAACAAATAAGTCTGTAGTCATTGGAGAGTTCTGATTTGAAGCTAATGTTAAATAAATCGTCGCTTTCAAAACATGGTGCTTCAGGAACTGAGTCATATTTGGATCAAACGGTATTTGAGTCTAGTTTCCAAAACATCCAATATCACTTCATTCATCCCAGCCAAACTCTCTGGAGAAGCCAAACAGTGGAGATATATCCATTGGAGAGCTCTGATTTGAAGCTAATGTTAAATAAATTGTCGCTTTCAGACCACGGCACTTCAGGAACCGCGTCATGTATGGATCAAAAGATAATTGAGTCTAGTTTCCAAAACATCCAAGATCACTTCATTCCTCCCAGCCAAACTCTCTGGAGAAGCCAAACAGTGCAGGCATATCCGATGGACTCTATCCTGTCCGGAAATGTCAAGTGGGATCTATTGCATTCCAAACGTAAAGCCCACCTAATCATAGTTTGTATGAGCCTAGGAGACACCTAGGAAGCTTCTAAAGTCAAGCTATAACAAATAAATCTAAACTCTCAAACCTAAACATAAGCTAATTATCTAACAAAACCTACAACTTGTTACAAGAAACCTGCAAATTCATTCACCAAACAAATTTGCAATGCCAACAAAGAAATGTGTCATCAAACAACAAAAAAATCTACGAAAACTAACCTTCAAACTTTAATCTAAGCTACTTCTCTAACAAAAACTTATAAATTGTTTACAAATTTGAGCTAATTATCTAACTAAATCTGTAACTTAGAACAAGAAACCTACAATTTATCAAACATAAACCAAAACCACACCGGAGAAACCTAACCACAACGGAGGATAGACGACGAAGAGAAGAAACGGCGAAGGGAAGAAACGACGAAGAGAAGAGTATGGAAAGAGAAGAGAGTCATCGGAGAAGTAGAAGAAAAAAAAAATAGGATAACCTATTTTTTTTTATTTGTTGCCCAAAAAAAATTAATTGAAAATGGCAGTTTCGTTAATATGTTAAAAAGATGGTTAGAAGGTCTTTTAACAAAAGATGTAAGTCATTCTAGTTATGTGTTTCTAAACAGAGTCATTTTAGTTATTTTACCCAATATATGGGTCATTCTGAGTAATTTCCACTTATTTTTTTTATCACAACTATATCTAATTCTGCTATTTTAATCTGCCGTAATTTGTAACTCCTATCAGATAAGTCTATCATAACTCACAAGTCTTCCGTCACACCAGTGGCTTTTTCCACTAAAACATGCGTAAAACTGAGTTTCTCTGTCCGACGATGTGGGAGTTTCATGTTAAGTTTGATAAAAAAAAAAATTTAATAAAGAACATATGGTTAAAATGGTCATAAAAAAATTGAAACTTTTTTTTTGGTATGAATGTAAAAATATATTTACCAAAAACCTGAGTTACAATTAATGTTTCCTTAGTTTGAAAAAAAAACTTGAAACTTTACCCTCCAAATGAGTAGTTAAAATGGATTTTGAGTAAACTTCCCTAAATTAATTGTGTCTTTTATTTTTGCATTTAGTATCGCTTTTAGAGGATTGAATTTGATGTCCAAATCCTATCAATATTTAGATAACGATGTGGCGAGGATAAAAACAAAAAAATAAGAGCCACAAAACCAACGTCCATACCTTATCATTATTGTACAGGGAGGGAGGGACAGTGACACATGCAACAATAGAAACGTGACTTGTAAACATTCACCAAAATATTGTTCCATAACCAACTCGAAAGAGTTGATCCACGAAAATTAAAATTAAAAATAAATGAGAAGAGGACCTACTCAACGCGGAGCGACTAGTGTTTTGTAGAACTTAACTTCTTTGAATTCCTCCTTTTGTAATGAAAATGAGCTTGACACTAAAGTTTCTGCTGCCTCTGCTTCTAAATGTCTTGAGTCACCATGTTCATTCTGGCTCTATTGTCAAATTTCTTCCTGGTTTTGAAGGCCCTCTCCCTTTCGAACTCGAGACCGGGTTTGTAAAATGTCTCCTCCATTTTTAGCAGTGCAATTATTAGTTCCGAGTTACTAATTAGTGATTTTTTTTAAGGTACATTGGTATTGGTGAAGAAGAGGAAGTGCAATTGTTCTACTATTTCATCAAATCTGAGAAGAATCCAAACGAAGACCCTCTGCTTCTATGGTTAAGTGGAGGACCTGGATGTTCCTCTATCACTGGCCTTCTTTTTGAGAATGGTGAATCTATAAAATTTAGCTAGCATTATTTTTAGTGACTTGTTTAAAGTGGGGAAAAAAAAATAGGACCCTTGGCTTTGAAGTTCGAGGTTTACAATGGAAGTCTCCCCGCTTTGGTCTCTACTACATATTCATGGACAAAGGTAGCCGGAAGTGTGTTCATTTATCGATCACAAACACAATGATCTATTCTTGTTCTTTAATTTAGACATTTTTTTGGGATCATTTTCTCAGATGGCGAACATAATATACTTGGATCAGCCTGTTGGATCTGGCTTCTCCTACTCAAGAACTCCACTTGTTGATAAAATTAGTGACACAGGTGAAGTTAAGAGGATCCATGAGTTTCTTCAAAAGGTAATAAGACAAACTTAATTTTCTGTTTAAAGCAATTTTTTTGTGCATTAAAGCAATTGTGCATGTTGTAATTCTCTTAGTGTAAACCAGTTTATTGATAGTGGTTTTGCGGAACACCGATTCTGGCGAGTTATAGGGTTAACAACACCAGTTAGCCAAACTCATTAAAACCGTCCCATTTCATTACTATCTAAGATATGAATCTTTACACATCCTGATTTCTTATTCGAACAAGGCATTAAACGATTATGGTGTTGATTGGTATCTCGTGAGAAGTTAGCTCATCATTTAAAAAATACCAACATCAAATTTGTTTTTTCTTTTGGCATGCAGTGGCTAAGTAAGCATCCACATTTTTTGTCCAACCCCTTTTATGCTGGCGGTGATTCTTATTCCGGTATGATTGTTCCCGCCCTCGTTCAAGAAATCTCGAAAGGTTTTATTTTGTTTTTATCAAATCAATAAATCCCCATATATACATTTTTCTTCATATCGTTTAATTGATTTTTCTAATTTTTAACAACATAGACACTATGATGCAGCTAACTATCTATGTTGCGAACCTCCTATAAATCTACAGGTTGTTGATAATTAACTGCTTTTTATAGTATGTACATATTTTCAAACATTAAAGATTGATAGTTATATAATTTTTTACGAAAATAGGGTTATATCCTCGGAAACCCGATAACAGATACTCAATCTGAACAAAACTATCAGATTCCATATGCTCATGGAATGGCATTAATCTCTGATGAACTCTATGAGGTATAAAATATATATCATGCTTAATTTTTTATTTTGTCACTAGAGAGTTTTATATTTGATGAGCCCATATCTAAAGGCTAATTGGTTGGAACTGTGATTGAAGAGTGTTTACTTTAACAAAACAAAACAAAACAAAAAAGTAAAAATTTGTTGGATTTGTTTACAGTCAATGAAGAGAATCTGCAAAGGAAATTATGTAAATGTGGATTCACTTATCACCGAATGCTTTAATCTCATCGAAACTTACCAAAAGGTACACATTATGGAATGTTCAATACTCTATGTGGCAATGATCAATCACTAACTCAAGATTTTTACTTTATCTACAGTGTATTCACAAACTGAATAAGTATCATATATTATTACCAGATTGCGATTTGACATCTCCAGATTGTTTTGTAAGTAATACCTCTTTACTTCATCCAGTGACTCAGTTAAAAGGGTTGGAAAACATATATGCTTTAATCTGTTTCTGCTCCTATTCGATTCAATCGAAAGTTTACAAAGAAAACCAAATACTAAACCATCCGATGAACATATATAAACTATGTTTATATATACATAGATATAAAACATATCTTAATTAAAGGTATAGTACATAGATGGTTTCTTTGTTCAAAATATCAATAGGCGTTAATCGGGCAGTGACGAAGTGCCTAGCGCCGAATCAATTAGGCAGAGATTACACGTGGATTAATCGAAGATTAGTTTTAAGTCTTTTATCTACAAATACATATAATTAATACATTTGTGAAACATTATAGAGATTATAGCCTGGTATGGCGGTTCAAGTCTGTACTTCCTAACCTCTGATCCAGAGTTTAGCAGCTTTGGTTTTGCCTTTTTTTTTATAACAATTTCACTTTAATGAAATATTAAATGACGAATATATCGTCGTCTTCTTCCTCATGTGAGCGTGACATCTGAATCCTAATTTGCGCCGCCTCTCCATTTTTAAACATTTGTTCGTCGTTTTAATTGATGTTCTTGTGGTTTCAACCCAAATACGATAGATCTACAAAAAAAATCATTTTTATCTTAAAATCATGTGAGCGCGACATCTGAAGATTTGTTTTACGCTTCCAATTTTTTAACCGATTAAGATGAATTTGCGGCGGTTCTCAGCCGTCAAGCGCTTAGCCGCCGATTAAATGGCCGCCAAGGCCGAGTTTTAGAACAGAGGATGATTCTAATAAAATTTTCAATTACGATATTAGTCGTAATTGAAGCTAACCAGTTTTAAGTAATACTCTAGATTTTTAGTATATTTAAATGTAATGTATATATAGATATATATATATATATGTTTTGATGAAAAAAAATATTCTATTGTTTTGATGAAAAAGTAGTATTCTACAATTTAAACGAGAAAACATTTTTTCGTGATGTTGGCAAGAAATGTAATTTCATGTTTTGTGGTTTTGGAAACAAAACCATTTTCCGTGATTTGCGGGAATATAAAAGTTTGCGATTTTCCAGATTTGGTAGATAAACGTTATTCTATGATTTTGGTTGAAAATGATATTCCGCGATTTTGGCGGAAAATGTTATTCCATAATTTTGATGAAAAACGCTATTTCGTGGTTTCTGCAAGTCAGAAGAAATTTTTATTTTGTGGCTTTTGTGCCACAATGCGATTTTGTAGTTACAAAGCAAATTTGCCACTCCACATACCACAATCATGATGCAAAATAATAATTTACTTTAAATTAAAACTATAAATTTATTTAAAAAATAACATGATTTAAGTTAAATTTTTGAATGATTGTACTTTGGAATTTTGGATGGAGTGTACGAAATTTTATAAATTTTTTTTATCAAAATCTACAAATTTGTCTGATAAATCTGTAGCAATGACACCATCTTGCGCAGAAATTGGAGAATTGTAGGAGATACAACAACCATGTTTTGAACTTCAATCCACTTCTTAGAGGAAGCTTCTAGCTCCACAACAAAAAAACTAGAAAAATTATGGGTGAGGGGAGTTGGACCCTTGGCTAATGGAGTATTTTTCTAGGCTGCAAGTCACTGGTTTTTCTTGTTTTTCATCGCGAGACAGTGAGACTGTGGGTGTCCAAATTTTTCACGTATAGGAAATTTAGGATGCGGTCTTGGCTATGTGATCGGGTTCTTAACATAATTACCTTTCTTCTTGGAACATTTGTGTTAGAGGGCACAAGTTGGTTCAATCAAATATCCTACTTAATATTTGCTTTGCCTATATGGAGAGGGTTGAGGCGGGACTTATCATTGTGCATTGGCTCACCAATCACATGCCAACGCACACATGCAATGACATGGAGACAAGCTCATGAGGGGATTTATCAAGAAATGGAGAACATAGTGATACTGGAAATGCGAGGTCTACCACTGGTTGGATGTTCTTGGTGATCAGCGTGTAAACTAGCCATTGGTACGTATGTTTATTAGAAATTAATAATATCCCATATTAGAAAAGAGTTAGGGATATCTTGACTAGTATAAGGGATATGTGTCAATGCACTAATTTCAAATTGGTTTTGAATTAGAATTACATAATCTAATATGGTATCAGAACCCGATCACATTCTCTCCAGCCGGATCTGCAAGCAACCGGATCCAAATTTGATTTGTCGATCCATACATGAAAATACTGAGACCAATAGCCAGAGAAATCATTATCTCGAAAAGACGTATTACAAATAATAATATCTCATATCAAAACGAGGCAAACGATTTTTACTAATATATAAGGAATATGGACTGATCTTCATATTGCTAATTAGTTTTGAGTTGAAAACTCATAATCTAAACTAAAGTCAGCCAGTGGAGGGATTGATGCAAAATTTTGAAAGAGAAAATTAGGTCGTCTGGACGAGCTCAATTGACTTATCAAGATTTCTCCTTTTTCCAAAATTTTTATGATATTTAGAAGAAATATATTAATTAAGTTGATTTTGCAGTTATATAGGTATTCTCTCATGACCTATTGGGCCAACGACGAGAGCGTTCGCGAAGCTCTTCAAGTCAATAAGGTATATGCCAAATTTATTTAAGATCATTGATAATGTATTATGATATAAAGAAACTTTTAAAAATCTAAAGAGTGATCTATGATTATAGAAGAGTATTGGTAAATGGATCGATGTATATGATAACTCGTATAAATAGACAATATAGTCGATTACAAAAAAATTGGGTTAGTAGGCTTTACAATTGCATAAGTATCCTTAAAAAGTTTCATTGTCTTATTAATCTTGATTAGTATTTTTTACATTGAAAGTTTTATAACAAAAGAAAAACAAAAATATAGGAAATAGAGAAATGTAGATTTCTATTTAACAACAAAAACTTGTAACAAAAGAAAACTTAAGCTCATTAATCTATTTCCAGTTGAAAAAAACCCCTTAACAAAGAAATAATTAGCTCGATCAGATATGATGCAAAGGCTACCCTATTATTTGAAACTCTACGCAAATTTTTAAATTCGGCGGTATACTACATGTACTTTCAAACTTGCTCTAAAATTTTTACGCTGTAAAAGCAAACAGCGTTAAAACAGAAATCGTATGATTTTAACGGCTTGAGAGACAGAGACTGAGTTTTAATAGTAAGTGTGGTTTAGACATGATGTATTGTAAATTTGTCTACCCACCAAAAGTTTTCAAAGTCTCGTTGAGTTAGGAGTCCATTGATATAGTATGTGTCATTGTGAGAACGGCCAAAATCAACCCGACCTTTTTGTCATATGCGCTTTCATACCTAAACTACAGAAAAAAAATTTGCTAACCCGAACCATTATTAAATTTAAATATTAAACATGAACTAACATACGCTATGCAAAAATCAACAATGACATTGACGATGTCAGTCAACCGTTGATTATTGATGACAAGATGCTACTGTGTAGTTGTCGTGGTAAACGACTGGTTCAATACGACATCGTTTTAGTTTTAAAAAACGAAAATTATTTGACAAGAGCTGTATTTGAACCTAAGCAAATACCAGCAGATTTCATGTCTGGCCATGTTCTTTTTCTAATCGCTATGTCAACGATTAGCAACTCAAATTATAACTTACTTGATGCGCAAATATATGGAGAGTAACACCAGCGTTTCTATGAAAGTAGTCGCATCGACCATTATAATTGTCGCTGTTTTTTCTAGCGATACTAACAACATCAGCAACGTCTGTTAAAGTAGTCGCAGCGAGACCTTTTATCAACTCCCCACCGTTTTTTTGCGACCGTTGATATCTAAATTTTGGCCACCGAAAGTAGTCGCAGCGACATCGTGCTGAACAGGGCCTCATGATTGGTTTTTGTAAATGATCTGGTTTGTTCAATCGGGTCGGGTCTTAAATAAGATACGGGTTTTATAGACCCAAATTTGCCGAGTTAGTTAGATATATTAAAATTTTGTTCACTAAATCCCTAGAAGTTGTCATATCCCAGTGGTTAAGGAGAGATGCACGCATATAGCAAAAAAAGTTGGGTTGATTTTGTCCGTTTTCCCTATGTGTCATTCTAAGGTAATTGATAAGTACATTGGATGATATAATTAATAATTATAAATCTAAATTAACATCTATTCTTGCAGGGAAGTATAGGTGAATGGGTGCAATGTAACTATAAAAATATTTCATACAATTACGACATCAAGAGCAGCGTGCCATACCATATGAAGAACAGTATTAATGGCTACCGATCTCTTATCTACAAGTAAGAGTTAAATCTAAAATTTTAGGAACTGATCTTGTTCCCTATACAACCAAAATTAGGGTGGCAAAAGAATGATCAAATTGAATCAAACAGATATATATCTACAAAAAAAGTTTGTTTTGTTATTTAAAAAATCATCTATATATTAAAAGAATATTATTTGTGCTTATAATTTTTTATTGAAACCACAAATATATACGCCTATGAATGATGTAAATGTTACTTTGTTTTTATAATATAAATCATTAAAATATTTAAAATTTAATTTATAATTTGATTTATATACTAAAAGCTTGTGTTATTGTATAATATTTATATACAATTATCTATAATTTAAAATATTTAAACACACCTACACAATTTGGTTTTGACATTTTGGGATTAAATGAGAAAAGGTAAAAAATAATTGAGTTTCTTTTAAATCGTTCTTTTAAAAAAAAATCATTATAATTTTTCCCTACACAACCAAAATAAATTATCTTTGAAAAAACAAGTTAAGATAACATATATATATATATATACTTTTTGGGTTAAAAACATATATATATATATAAATTATATATAAGTATATTTATAAAGATTTATATGTATTATATATATAAATTTGTTTGTGTAAATATATTTATATAATATATAATAAAAATTATTAAACTATTGACCCATAGTTAGACTAATTCGTTCCGAACACATGGAAAATAGCTTGTCTTGATATCCAAGGTTTTTTTAAACATATTATATTATAGAAATAAACACAATAGTAGGTTTGATTTTCGAGTTGTGTTTAAAACATATTATAAAACCAAACACAACCACTATATACTATTTATATATAAATAAAAATTCTTAATAAGTTAGTAAAATGTATATTTTACTATAAGTAAATTATTTATAAAATTACATAGTATAATATTTATCCGTGCATGGCATAGATTCTTACCTAGTATATATATATATATAAAAGTGTAAGCCAAACTGAACCAAATAAAACCAAAATTTATTACTACTTTATACTTTTAGTTATAAATACATAGTAAATATAAACACATCCATATTACGTAAATATAATACTTTTCTAATTCGTTGTATACTTATATGTAAAAAACAAAAACAAAATTTAACTACAACCAAACCAAATTGAATTCAATAAATTATACCAAACTAAACCGTAACGAAACCAAATTGTAAATCATTTTTATTTTGTAAATCCGAAAATAAAAGAAATAAACCGAACTAAAATCATGAACTAGATTGTCCACTCCGACCAACAAGGTTTGAAAGATTATAAGATTTGTGCGGTTTATGGTAAACAGTGGTGATCATGATATGATGGTGCCTTTCTTTGCAACTCAAGCCTGGATAATATCTCTCAATTATTCCATCAACCATGACTGGAGGCCTTGGATGATAAACGATCAAATCGCTGGGTATATATATATATTTTAGGTTTCTCTTATTCATTCTTTTTCTAGTCGTATCACAAACTTATCAAACTCACGTAAAAATCATTCTTGCCTTTTTCTTGACAGATACACGAGAACTTATTCCAATAAGATGACATTTGCTACTGTCAAAGCAAGTCTTCTTGTTTGGACTGAACATTAATTATATTGTCATTGCATTACAATAAAAGTGATTTTAAATGTTTTTTTTTCTTTTTAAAGGGAAGTGGACACACGGCAGAGTATAAACCAAAAGAGACCTCTATCATGTTCGAAAGATGGATCAGTGTCCAGCCTTTGTAATAGAGGCGGCTCATGGCCTTTACGTATGAAGAATGAAAATATGTAACATTTAATGTTTGTGCTATGCATGATTTTTTTTTTTTTTTTTTTTTAGACTACTGAATCACTTGCATGCTTGTTTTCTATATTTCAGTTTATACGACGGACTATATAATCATACTTATTGTTGATTTTAGGGGTGGGCAATTTCATGTTCTGTTTGGTTGATCTGGTTTTAGTAAAAGTATAACCAACCTATAACAGAAGTAATTTCTGTTCGATTAAGTTTCGTTTGATTCAAATAATATTCATTGTGAGAAACTAGTTAAAGTTTATAAGCTAATTAGACCAACCGAACGCTTCAACTGCAAACTGTTAGCGGCTAATGTAATGATTGTTTTGTTATAAGATTATACGTTCCTATAACAAGTTATCAAGAGCTCTATAAAATAAAAGGCATAATTATCAACATGATACTTTGATGAAAATAACAGTACCCTTTGTTGGAGGCAACAACATACAGGCTTTATACAAATCTTTGATGACTTTTACATGCAACACACTTCCATCGAGGTTAGATAAACATATCAATTCTCATCATCTAAAATATATGATGGTGTTTGAGGTTGCACTACCAATGGACTGAAATTCAATTTCAGCTTCATCGTACATTCATCTATCCTAATCTTCTTGCATATCCTATCCACTAACATCGAATAAGTTATATAATCTATTGATGATGGTTTAAACAATATACCGGACAAGTTAGATTCTCTTGGATATCATTGATAATCATCTCGTCTTTGAATAATATCCTTCATGATAATCAAAATATATATTTAAGAAAAGGTTGCTCATTGTCTCCTAAAAAAAATCAACATTAGCACCTAATAACTTGTAGCAATAATACCAGGTGTACCAAGTTATACTACTGGTTCCAGTTATACAACTTATCTCAGGAATACCAGTTGTACCAGTTATACCAGTTCTAACAGTTATACCACTTCTAATAGATATATTCAAATTTTTCACGTTATACTTTTTCTCCAAATGGATACTCGGACCAAAAACACTAATCTACCTACGATTATCTAGGTACGATTCAACCACTACAGTCCATTTAAATGTCTTAATCGACCATGAATACATGGTTACCAACTCTATGACCATTAACTTTCAACACCAATTTCAAATCTAATTGAAATCTCTAAATTTCAAATACAACAACCCAAAATCGACTGAATACTCTATGAATTTTAAGCTAAAACAATACTAGTAGAAGAAGAGAAGGGGAATTGACTTAGATATTAAAACGACAATTTTAATGGTGGAAGAATGGTTAGATTTTGGTTATCGTCGAAGTGAGGGAACGGGAAGGCGATGATGGAGCCGATTTTTTTATTTTGTCCTGATGCTGATGATGGGATATTAACATGGACATTTCTGATTGGTCGAATTTCTCTCTTCTTATTGGTCGATTTTGTTTTTTTTTATTAATTAATTCAATTAAAAATCGGTTTGGTTAATTGGTTTAGCTCGGTTTGGTAAGGGCAAATTTGGGGATTATAACTTTTATTAAGAGTATAGGAGTATATCAGAATAAAAGAGAGTACTTAGATTGAATTTTTGAGTCAGATGAGCTCTCAAGACCGTTATATTGGGTCAATACACATGTAACATTTAAAAAAATGCAGTAATAACACAACAAAAAAGCATATAATTACCAATGTGGTACTTGAAAATTACAGTACCTTTTTTTTTTGAAAATTACAGTACCTTATCTTGGAGGCAGTGACACAGATGCTTTTGCTAGTCTATCAAAATTGGTATACTCTAAAAAAAAGTTAATAATATATTTTAAACAACCAAATGTGTGGTAGTATAGTGGCGCACTTATGTCCATCCGAAAAATGTGCTACGTAGGTCTCCAACCTTGAATCTTGTTTGGGAGGAACATTTTCGAAAGGATGGATCATATGCCGATTACAAGCTTACGAAGATAAAGGGTTTTGGTCCTGAGCTTTGTGGTTAATAAAAAGTAAAAAAAAATTTAGACAAATTATTTCAATGGTATAGTGGGACAATAAACATGTAACACTTCAAAAATGCAGTAAAAACACAGCAAAAGTATTTTCCTTTGGTCTTGAGCGAATGAATTGCTGCAATCATCTTTTCCACATACTCAGATGAGTACGCCAAAGATAGAACTCTTTATTTAAACACAGTGTGGTAAGGGAAAAAGTTATCCAGCAACAACAACATTATTAATCAAATATAAACATTGGAATGGCCTCTATAGAAGAAATAGCTTAATTTAATTACACCAACAAAGAAACAAAAGTTAATCTAAGAAAAAAAAAAAAAAAAAAAAAGAAGATAATGTCAGCAGCCACATACGTGTACAGATTCGACACCATACATCATGTCATTGCATTATTCTTCCCCGACCTACCCAACGAAGACCAAGACTGAAAACAAGAAAAACAAAGTCAGAGCCTTGGTAACACTAAAAATTATCATAAGCGACTAAAAAAAATATTCCAGTTCAATAAAAAAAATCGTCTACAAAAATAACAATATCGTTATAAAACGAAAACATATAAAAAATTTAAACTAATAAATAAAAGATTAGTTCTAAAACATTTTTTTTTTCTCCACAAAATCGTTAATCAAACTTTCAAAATCAACATTTCTAACCAATTTTTTCTCGATGATCTTTATCAGTATTTTTCACAAATTCATCAAGAATTTCTGGCTTTTTTAAAGTACCTGAATAAAACATTTTTTTTAGATTTAGCTTGGTCATCTTTTAATTTTTTTTTTCTGCTATCTGATTCAGAAGGTTAACCTTTTTTTTATGACATCTTCCTGTAGTAGAAAACATAAGTAAACTTACATTGTTACAAGCAACAACAATTACTTACAATTTTAAAAATAAATTGGATGAAATTGTTTAGAAAAACAGAGTAAATAGTATAAGAAAAGTAAAAGCGTGAATAATTTTACCTTAATAGAATTGATTTGGTGAAAGATACATTGAAAGAAATATTTGTTTAATCAATTCTCTTCAGAAAAGAGGCAAAGACGTAACGAGAGAGAAAGCAGTATCTCTTCTTTACCCTAATTGTTTAATTAGTCTTTTTGACACCTTGATTGTTTAATAACCTTTGCTTACCCGAATTCCTCTTCTAACACTTTCATTAGTTTAAGTAATCGTTTGTTTTTTTAATTAATTAAGTCCATGTGGCCATGTCGATGGATTGTTGAAAGCTAATATTTGCTTCCTATTATTAACATATTGTTTTGAGCATAAGCCTCATATGAACATATTTATATAACTCTATTAAGAGTAAATATATGCCCCTAAATATTTTTCCAAAATTTGATGCCCTAAACAAATGTTTCTTTTTTTTTCTAACTGAGACACGGCCCTGAGCAAAGCTATATGTATTAATCGGTAACCACGTATCAATGCCGTGTGGGGTTTACTATTTTAGTGTAACTAAGTATAATATAAATATTATTTTTAATTTTTTGTATTGTTACATCTTATTGTTTTTAACAATTTTTATATCGTTTACTGTTCTTTTGTACAGTATATCATTTTTTATTACTAATCAGATCTATAATAGTTAGGATACATAAAACTAAGTAAATATGCAGACATGTAATAATGAAAAAGCAGTAAAACATGATTTATAGGCTACAATACATCTAACAAAAAAATGGAGTCAATTTTCAAGTAATTTTAAATCAAATAACATCTGGTTATATCAATAACAAAAATAAATAGAAAAGGAAAGAACGAAATAAGCAAACAAATACTAGCCCAAATGTAAGACAGGGCGACATTTTCAAAATTATTCATGGTCTAATGGTTTATGGTTGTATGATCGCATAGCTTTGTTGGACGTTTGCATGTTTGAAGCCTTGTTCAAGGACTTGGTTGATGCATCTTTGTTGGTCGTTTTTTGTTATATCTACTATATATACTTTTTCCTCCGATAGTTCTTTATTCTTTAGTTTCTGTGTTTTTTTCATTTTAGAATTTCTTGTGCTCGATAATTATATCACGGTTCCTAACGGAAAAAGAAAAAAAGAAAAAAAGCAAAAAGTTGTTATACCAAAAGCCAAAACGTTACTTTACTGAAAACTTTAATAACAAAGAAAACAAAACTTGTGAAGCAACCGCGGTCGTCACATGTTAATAAAAAAAGACCCCACTATTGTATTTGGCGGTTATCATCTTTAAAGGCATCAGTTATGAGAATGGGCATTATTTCCATGAATCTTTCCACCCCACATGGATAAAAGTAGATAAACGGAAATTATAATTAATTTCCACATCATTATCATATCAATTTAAGACTGATTGTCCCGTTTTACGTTTTTAGATATTATTTTCCAACACCATAAACTGAGATTTCCGACACCCTCCATCTATTTCTAGAAATCAGAATTCATAGATTCTTTCTTTTAAACCCATTCTCTCTTCCACAATCTCCATTTGATTTAACAGTCTCATTTTTTTTGTACTTTAATTTTTTTCGGAAAATCGAAGGAACTCAGATGGAATCGCAATGGAAACTTTTGAAATTCTTTTGAAATTTTTACCAATTTTCGTTCGAGCTTTGACGTACAACAATGGTGTCGGGGAAACTCTGGCTGGACTGAAATTAGGAGATAACGATTCTGAAAATGGAGATTATGTAAAATTGAGAGGAGGATCAGATGAAGAAAATGATTTTTTTAGTAAAACAATTGGGATATTCGATGTAGTTGGGGATGTGTATCTGGATATAGGTTTAGTTTTCATTGAGTTGTGTTTCATCTTAGTGCTTGGATTCCCCTTTATACTATCCCCTTAGGATTTAATTTTCCGTCATCAATATGCATTTTATTAAATCTGATGAGTTTATCATATATTTTCTTTAGGTTTTAGTTTCAGTCAATGTTTTTAAAACCGGACCGGAAGCCGAACCGGAAAAGTTTCTGAGTCATGGGTTAATATGGTTCGACCGGAGTTAACTGGGTTCAATTGATTTTGATGATATTTTTATAAATAATAGATATGGATATGTCTTTTATTTTTGTTAATGACTACAACCATGATATAATTAGTAATACCAAATAAAATACTTTAATAATCATAATATTTGAAAAAAAACCCTTAAAAAATAACAAACTCAAAGTGTAGCAAACTTAAAGTATAACCACTAGCAATAAAATATTTTAGTAATTCAAATCTAAAAGCAACAAAAGAAATGTGAATTGTTCTTTTAAGAAACCCTACTAAGTAGTAATGGTAAAAAGACTTTTAAGTTTTAAGTAAACTAGAAAAGGTAATTAGTAAAACTAATTGCGTTTGTTTTTACAAATTTTTTTCGAACCCGGTTTTATCCGGTTCGTTGGTTCACCGGTTTTTGGGTTTTTGGCGGGTTGATATGGGTTTTTTACCGGTTTAACTTTTTTTGGGTTTTGATACTAACCCAACCCGGAAAAGCTTCTGGTTCGCGAGTTAACGTAGTCTGACCGCCGGTCCGGTCCGGTTTTAAAAACATTGGTTTCAGTTCATGAATGTCGTATAGATGAAAAAAAAGAGAAAGTGATGTCAAGGATTTAAAACGACTTAAAACGCTAAATCCGAGAAATAGTTTCCTTTTTACAAGTTTTGACCTAACAAAACCTTATATATGTACTAATCCCTTCTTTAAAGATACATAATGACATGATGTATGATGTATTTTCCATGTCCTTTTTCGTATTATACCATTATATGTTTAACAGTTGATTAACAAATTAAATAAAATACATTTTAAATAATCCTACATTGTTTCTTTTATAAAACAGAAAAATAGTTAATGTCTTGTTTTGACTTGTAAAAAAAAAATAAAAAAATTAATGTCTTATTTTGTTTGGGTATTTGATTTGGGAAAAAAATAAATAATTAAATACCATATTTATAAATTTTGCTTGGGCCCCAAAACTTCGGACCACCCAAGGAGTGTATGTAAGGACCAGTAAAAGCAACGCCCGTACCTTATCCATTATTCATCCATGCTGTTGTTGATTTTGCCCAAATTTTAGCGAGAATTCTCGAAGTGATTGGTTACTCAACGTGAACCCCATAATAGCTACGCAACAAGCCCTATTCCTTGATAAATGTATAAAGATCCTTTGTATTTCTCTAAAAGGACTCATCTTTTGTGCGTAAAGTAAAGGGACTCATCTTTAGACACTAAAAAAGAATATAATGAGTTTGACGCTAAAGTTGCTGCTTCTGCTTATACTTTTCTTGTGTCATGATGTTGATTCTGGCTCTATTGTCAAGTTTCTTCCTGGTTTTGAAGGCCCTCTTCCTTTCGAACTTGAAACCGGGTTTGTAAAATGCCTTCCTTTTTTTTTACCAATGCAATTATGTGTTGTGAGTTTGAGTTAGTAATTAGGCATTCTTGTGAATGTAGATACATTGGTATTGGTGAGGAAGAGAATGTGCAGTTTTTCTACTATTTCATCAAATCTGAAAATAATCCAAAAGAAGATCCTCTTCTTATATGGTTAAATGGAGGACCTGGATGTTCTTGTCTCGGTGGTATTATTTTTGAGAACGGTAAATCATATTCCTTTCGCTAAGCATTATTTTCACCGACTTGCTTAATGTGTAAGAAACAAAAAAAATAGGACCGGTGGGTTTGAAGTTTGAGGTTTACAATGGAACTGTTCCTTCTTTGGTCTCTACTACATATTCATGGACAAAGGTAGCCGATGGTGTGTTCATATGTCTATCACAAATCTAATGATATATTCTTCATTCTAAAAAATTTTGTATCAATTTCTCAGATGGCAAACATAATATTCTTGGATCAGCCTGTTGGATCTGGCTTCGCCTACTCAAAAACTCCAATTGATAAAACTAGTGACACAACTGAAGTAAAGAGGGTCCATGAGTTTATTCAAAAGGTAATAAGAGAAACTTAAGTGTCTTGTTAAAGCATTTTTCTTCGTGCATTAAATTTTTTTGTGTATGTTGTAATTCTCTTGGTGTAAAGTTATTGATTGATAGTGAATTCCGGATACCGGTACCAGCGTGATGTAGTCTTAACCACATTGGTTAGTTAGACTCGTTTAAACCCTCCCATCTCATTCAATTTCTAAGTGATCCAATCCAAGTTTTACACATTCTGATTTTTTTATTTGAACCAAGCATGAAACGGTTTAGGTGTTTATTGATATTCTGCGAGTTATTGTCTCATCAATTAAAACACCTAACATCTAGAGTGCCTTTTTTGTTTTGTTTTGTGTAGTGGCTAAGCAATCATCCACAATTTTACTCCAACCCTTTTTACGTTATCGGAGATTCTTATTCCGGTATGATTGTCCCGGCCGTCGTTCAAGAAATCTCAAAAGGTATATGTTCTTATCATGTCAATCAATCCCCGTGCACTTTTATTTAAATATCATATGATCCATTTTGTCTCACTTTTTAACAATGTCGACACTATGATGCAGGAAATTATATATGTTGCAAACCTCTTATAAATCTACAGGTCATTGATATTTGGTTGCTTCTTAGATTATTTAATACTTTTTCGAACACTAAAGATTGATAGTAATATATTATCTTGCCAAAAAAAACACAGGGTTATATGCTTGGAAACCCGGTAACATATATTGAATTTGAAAAAAACTACCGCATTCCATATGCTCATGGCATGGGATTAATCTCTGATGAACTCTATGAGGTATAAAATATATGGCATCCTTATCTTGTTATATTATCACTAGAGAGTATTATATTTGACTGAGTCGAGTCTTACTCTATGTTTTACCGTTAACTTTTATTTGTGTTCTTTAAGAACCAAGTTGAACCTTGCCATTTTTCGAAGCCTCAAACGATATAGAATGTTCAAAACTTTTATCAAAAAAATATTAATGTTCAAAACTCTTTTTTACAGTCAATGAAGAGAATCTGCAAAGGAAATTATTTTAATGTGGATCCACGTAACACAAAATGTTTGAAACTTGTTGAAGAATACCAAAAGGTACACACTCAGAAATTTGGTCGATACATTTTTTTGTTGCTAATATATATCATTACTAATTCTGCTTTTTGTTTATTCACAGTGTACTGGCAAAATAAATATTCATCATACATTAACACCAGACTGCGATAAAACCAATGTAACATCTCCTGATTGTTATGTAAGCCATACCTCTCTCCTCCATCTAGTGGTCCACGTATAACAATTTGGTACTCATTTATCGTTTTCCACTCCTATTCGATCCAAAATTTTGGTTAACCGAAAGCTTAAAATGAAAATACTAATTAAAAACAAATATCGGCCTAAACTGGAGTAACGGAAATGAAGATACTAACATTTGTTTGCTTATGAAAGGGATGTTAAAAGGGATGTTAAAGATGGGTTAAGATCCACTCGGTATCCGAAACCCATGTTTAATATTAAGTCTGGGATCTGCTTTTTGTATCCAAAAAAATATGGGTTTTAAATAGGCAGGTATCTAAAAAAATAGTCTTACTCGGGTTTACTCTATGAGATTATGGATACCCACCGGGTTTTTTTTTAATTTATTTCTTTATATAATTTGTTGATTTTATATGGAAAATCACATTTCTTTGACATTTGCTTATATTTTATTAGAAACCATGAATCCATTATCACACATACGTACAACTATGTGTGATATAATTGCAAGTTGTTTAGTGATATTTCATAATCACAAATTATTTTGATTTTGGTATATTTGGTTTAATTAATCGACTATATTCAAAATACAAATACATATCATATTTAATCGACTAAGTACATGATATAAATATATATCATATTTGATTACATTCAAAATACAAATATAAATACCTATAATGATATACTATTAGTTATGAATAAACTTTTTTTTAAAAGGACAAAAACAATTCGGGTACCCACAGGTAGTCTTGAAACTTATCGGATTTTTTTCGGGTTTACCCACAAAACTTAAAACCCGTTCGGATTTTCTAAATTCGGGTTTTTGGTAAACAGGTTTATTTCGGATTCGGGTCAGGCTGGGCTTTTTTATCCAGCATAACTAAACATATCTAACATGTCTAAACATTTTTTATTTTTCGGTTATAACACTATTCATGATTGAAGCTAAGCTACCGATTTAAGAAAAAAATGAATTGTTATAATATTTTTTTTTAATGACCAGTGCAGACAAATATTCAATCAAACATCCAGATATAACGATCTGATGGTAAATATAACCCCAAAAAAAAATATGGACATCTTCTTGCTTCCACCTTCATAGTTTAACCATAGAGTAAAATATGGAAAAAATACAATAACATTTTTAGAGAGCATTTTACGCAACTAATATGATGGAATTTTTTTAATAATTTTTGTAAATTAATTTATGATAAAGTACCTAAACTTCTACCATCTTTTTAGTTATAAAAACTAAGAACCTAATAAAAATGGATGGCATCATATTTAAACTATGTGTGGATATATCCTTATTTTGACATTTCGAAGAAACTTACTTACAAGGTTGCTTTCGCAGTATTATCCGTATCATCTCATTGAATGTTGGGCAAACGATGAGAGCGTTCGCAAAGCTCTTCACATTAAAAAGGTATATGCCAAGTTAATTTAAGATCATTGATAAAGTAAGATGATATAAGACGATCTATGATTACAGGGGAGTATAGGAAAATGGGTGCGATGTAATCGGACTATTCCATACAATCACGACATTAGCAACAGCGTACCATATCACATGAATAACAGTATTAGTGGCTACCGATCTCTTATCTACAAGTAAGAGTTAAATCTACCTTTTTAAGAACTGATCTTGTTCCTATACAACTACAAGGTAGGGGCTCCCTATATATCAGCGGAAAGCGATCTATTATTTATAGGTTTGAGTTAAACCTAAATCTTCTTTTTAAGAACTGATTTTATACAACTACAAGTTGGATACATTTTATAACCCATGAGATCGAACCAAGCCAAATTGAATCCAACCAGAAAATAATTTCCAAAATGGTATGTTTTATTATGTTAAAACCCCAAAAACAAATTAAAAAACGAAACAGATTTTAGTGTAATTGAACCAAACTAAAACGAATTATTCAAAGTTTAATAAAATCTAATATTTTAAAGTTATATAGTTATTCAAAATAGACACATACATTTAATGTAAATATCAAATTTTCAAATTAATTTTTATTTATATTTAACTATTTTTCAAACTACAATCAAACCAAACCAAAATAAAACGGAGCTACATATGATTTTTATTTGTTTTAGTTTTTATAAAACTGAAAAGCTAATTAATCATACCGAAAATAAACCCGTAAACTTAGGTTTATTTAACTGGTGTGATTTATGGTGAACAGTGGTGATCATGATATCACGATCCCCTTTCTTTCTACTCAAGCCTGGATAAGAACTCTAAATTACTCCATCAGTCATGACTGGAGGCCTTGGATGATAAACGATCAAATTGCTGGGTATATATTTATATGTTTTTTGTTTTAGGTTTCTCTTGTTTATTCTTTTTCTAGTCATATCACAAACTTATCAAACTCAAGTGAAAATCTTTCTTGCTCTTTTTTACAGATATACGAGAACTTTTTCCAATAAGATGACATTTGCTACTATCAAAGCAAGTCTTCTTGTTTCAAATTGACATTTTTATTATTAGTCATTGCATCACGATGAATGCGTTTTTTAATTGTTTTAAGCGTTTCGATTATAGGGAGGTGGACACACGGCAGAGTATAGACCAAATGAGACCTTTATCATGTTCCAAAGGTGGATCAGTGGCCAACCTTTGTAATAAAGGCTCACGACCTTTACGTCTAATTAAGGCAAATCGGAGTCACACCCAAATCGGAATGTCATTCGGAGTCCAAATACTATCTATGTTACGCACAATTTCTTTGTAATTTTTTGTTTTGAAAGGTTTTCGTTCGTTTGTTATGTTACTGTTTCGTGTGTTTTTGTGTACTCCGGATTAAGATAGTGTTGTGCTATTCCTTTTACATTGAATATAGCTATTTAATAAGTTTTTTGCATGCATTGGTCACATGTTTAGTTAATGTTGTATACCTATTTACTTGGTATACACATTTTTTTAATCACCAGTTTAAACTACGGCTGAAAGAAGAAGTACCATTATTGTTTTTTCTTTTTTTTTAACCTTAAAAAATATAAAACCACGATATTATTTTAGATGAAAATGACCAAATAAAGAATTAATTATTTCGTTAATTTTAGATGCGACGCGAATTTGGATGATTTTTTTTTTTTGGGATTATATGTATCGAAAATTTATTATGGGAGCAAAAAAAATTGTGGAAGTTTAAAGGAGAAAAGTGTCATAAAAAGCACAAATTATATATTTTCGTTGGAAAAAAACATGAACTCTCTACCTGATAAATTTAATACCCACTTTTATGTTGACTTTCAATTAAATCGTCAAGTTTTGTTGACTTTGCCAATCGAGGCACAACGTTAACTGGCTAAATGGAGTAACTAGACGAGGTTACATGTTCGTTTATTAAATCCGTTAATGATAGGCGTGAATTTCCAACAACTCACACAATGCACATCAATTAAACCTTGTGTGCAAACAATACCACAATACTAATGGTATGTCGTTGGTAGCACTTAAGGTATCGAATCCACAGAGAGCAATGAACCAACACACTAGGAATGCACAAGTTCGCTTAATCTAAGCAAAATAAAAAGGTTTTTTTTGGTTTCCTAAAATATGACTAACAATGTAAATCAAACTAAAAATATGCAAAACAAAGCAAAAGGAACTATAATGCAAAAGACTAACAACAATATAAAAGACTAACAACAATAGAACCTAAACAAATTGAGAATGGATCATTGGTAAGACAATACGACAAGGATGAATGATGACTTGATAAACGATAATTCAAACAAACAATCTAAACTTAATTCCATGACATGAGTCGCTTAGACAGACTAGTCCACTGTCGTGATACTACCCCTTTACAAACCGTTCGATTAAGCTAATATTTCAATTGCAACCTAACGATTTATAAGCAAAGAACACACACTCATTTTAGTCATCAATTCCTTCTTAGAACTCAACTTTCGTTGGTTAAGAATTAGAACGTATGCATAGACGGTTCGGATTATTTCACAAAACCTTTCGGGTGTGAAATAATCTAGAATCTAGAAAACTCTCTTTTGAAGCTCATTTCTAGCATTAAGATCATTCTATGCATAATCATAAGCAAGACTACTCAACCATCAAACATCATTCACAAGCTCTAACACCCTACATCTACCAAACCAACAATCCAAAAGTGAACTACTCACACATGATAGAATTGCAAAAGTAAACCGTACAAATCATAGAATAGCAAAACATGATGAAGATTTTATAAAAAGATCTTAATAAAAGTACACAACATAAGTTTAGATGATAAATTAAGAAGCATAAGAACACACACAAGAACACTCAAGAACAAAGAGAAAGATTAAAAAGGAAGCTAAAGTTGTCTAGATATTTTTCTTCCACTAAACAATGAATTTATAGTGGTTAAAAACGCACTGAGAAAAACAGGTGAAAAGTCTTCAATCGGTTACTCCAATCGGTTGCTGACCGATTTGGAGTTCTGAATCGGTTACACCAATCGGTTGTTGACCGATTTGGGAAGTTTTCGTACGCAATTCATCCGATTTGCCGTTCGGTTGCTCTAATCGGTTGCAGACCGATTTAGCATCCTGAATCGACCACTCCAATCGGTTGCAGACCGATCGGACCATAACTTTTGACTCATAGCTCGGATTGGCCTGATTTCACCACCATTGGAAAGATATTTCAAGTTCCTACAACTTTGATGAAAAGCTCGAAGGATAATTCTCATGGGAAGATCTTCATATAAGTCGATCTTTAAAACCTTTGAACAAATTCTGCGCCATTGTTTCTCCACTATTTCTATGCATCTCCTTTTCACACATTGATCTCTTATTGCTCTTTTAGCTTGATAACATCTTCCTTAAGCTCCAAATGTCTCTAAATATCCAAGATTCACTCCATGAACCCATACAAACAAATAAAATGCAAATGCATACTAAACAAGTCCTAAATGAGACAAAATTCATGAAAACTAAATGAAATAAAGCTATAAAAATACTAAAAAACACATGATATCAACTCCCCCAAACTAATATTTTGCTTGTCCTCAAGCAAACTTCAAAAGGTAGCTGGAGGAAGAGGGTTGAGGTGGGAGCTCAATTCCAAAAGGAAGCATATATAACACTTGAATTCAATGTCCTTAGATAAAAGTAGGATAATGCATGAATCACTCGTACTCTAACGAACTTCTCCATACTCGTTGCAACTCGAATCTTTTACTCTAAAGTATAATTCTCAGAATCCTCAAGCATTCATATCATCCAACTATTTAACATTCATTAAGATTTAGTGCGGTCTCGCAAAGGGAGTTTAAATCGTTTTCAATCGGATTATGTGTATGCTTTTGAGGTAGTTTTGATTTTTTTTGGTGGTTTCTCTCAACACAAAGGAATGCTAAATATTATGCAAAATTTATCTAAGAAGGAGAATAATTGACGAATACAAAGATTAACTCTCGTCGTTCTACCCAACTTATGACTTCTTGTTGCACAACTCTTTTTATCTTCTTATTCAACCCAAAATCAATAGACAATTCTTGTCTTTTATTCTACAAATCTCATGATCAATCTTTTTCTTGTACCTTCCTAGCAAAATTTTTTTTTTTTTTATTAACACTAAACTCTTTTCTAACCTTTTTTTTTTCTTTTCACTTTGATATTTAGAGTTTATTTACGTAAGAATTCATCCCCTAGGAATCCCTTTTAAACACTTATTTATTATGCCTTTCTTTTTATTTCCTAAACCCCAAACCAAAATATTCAAAAATTCAACCAATCATTTTTTTTCATCCTAATTGCTAGCTCATAATGAGAATTAACCTTTATCGTTCTCGATACTCTCAAAATTTTGCACATTATAGCATTATCAAGAAAAAAGCCTCACTCACGAATAATAATGGGTTTAAAAGAAAATGGTTAAAGTAGAGGGGTAGGGGAAAAATATGGAAACGTATTTAAAACCCCTAAGCGAGAAACTTATATTCATTGTAAGACCAAATTCATATAGTTGGAATCAATTCAAAGCAAGTATCAACTAAGAAATAAAAAACCTTCAAGTCAAGAGATCAAAGCATGGATTTTCCAAATTTTCAAGGCGGTTCATGCATCATAATACGATTAACAAGGGCATTACATTCAAAGTTAATGTGCTAAAAAAAATCATTGCTCCCAAATGCATATGTAAATGCAACCTATATGCATCTAGACTTAATGTTCAGTTATTTATTTATTTTTATTTTTTTTTCAAAAAAAAATATTCACAATGCAATGACTCAAAAGAAATAAAACAAAAGAAAACACAATGTTAAACGGTTAGTCTCTCCCCCAAACTTATTTCACACCGTCTCGATGTGAGAATAAATTCAAATAAAAGACTAACAAAAAACAAAAAATACGAACAAGTCTAAATTGTATGTTCAATGGAGAGTGTTGGTACCTTGGAGCTTCTAAGGAGTGGTGGAGCTAGAGGAGTCTCAAGAGATTAGAGTGAGATGGATTCCAGCCATGTTCCCTCTACAAAATCACAAAAACAAACACACACAAAATATACCAAAAAGAACACACAATCAATAAGTACAAGGATACCATGGGATTGCCTCCCAAGCGCGCTTGTTTGACATCACTAAGCTTGATGTTCTTTTACGTACCCTCATTGGCAACAATGGATCACCGGGATCATATTCATCGTAGAAGCATCCACGGAATGCTTTCATCCTTATCTTCTCAAAGGGTATTTTAATCGGTTTATCAATGCTCAAGTCCTTGATAGAGATTATACCAAGATCATGATCTTCAAACATGTACTCAACATCCAAGACACCATCACATGGATCTTCGAATGATTCTCCAACCACGCCTACTTTTTCCTCATTGCTCTTGGTTGAATAACTCTCGATTGCCATGGGTTCTACTACTTCATATCTTATCACAAGATTCTCATCAACCGTGCATCCAAGGAGTAATTCAAACTCTTGTATAGACTTGTCAGCTTCTTGTTGGAATTCATCATTGATTTGAGCATTCTCCTCAAAAACTTTTCTAGTTTCATTGAGAAGCATCTCTTTTATCTTCTCTTCACTAGGAGGAATGCATTTTTCTTCTTCTTCTTCTTCTTCCTTGATCCATTGTGTAAGATTTGTGTTGATGGATTTGACATTTGTTGGCTCAACAACCCATGGAGATTGAGTCCATTTATGCTCCTCGCTGATCATTCGAAGAGTCTTCATAGACTTCTCTTGCTCTTCCAAAAACAACTTCATCAAGTTGAAAAGTTCTTCTTTATCTGAGATTGGGGAAGGATTGACAGTTTCATAATCATACTCCATATTGCAAGGTTGATATCTATCATCATATGTACATTGGTTGTCTTGAGCATAGTTTCGATCATGTTGATACTCTCTTGATGTGGATGTTTCATAAGGTCCTTGATAACTTGAGTAGTCATACTCCACGTTACAAGGTTGATATTCTTCTCCATATCCACATTGGTTCTCTTGAGCATAGTACACATCCGCATATCCATGTTGATTATATTGAGGATAGTGTACATCCGGTTGATACTCTCTTGAGGATGATTCTTGATAAGCTCTTTGATAACTTGCTTGCTTCCAAGCTATCTCTCTTTGTTGTGCCTCCAAAAGGCGATCCAACTTAGAATACAAGGAGGCAATTTGTTGTGCTTCCAACGCTCTATCCAACTTAGAATGCATAGAGGCCAACATCGCCTCCATTGTGATTGTACTTTGCAAAAAAAACAAACACTTGGAAGAAAGTTAATAACAAAAAAAAAAAAAAAACAAAAGTAAAGAAAGCTTAGTCTCAAGCAAAAATGAAATCCTAATGGCTAATTGCAATTGCTCCCCGGCAACGGCGCCAAATTGATAGGCGTGAATTTCCAACAACTCACACAATGCACATCAATTAAACCTTGTGTGCAAACAATACCACAATACTAATGGTATGTCGTTGGTAGCACTTAAGGTATCGAATCCACAGAGAGCAATGAACCAACACACTAGGAATGCACAAGTTCGCTTAATCTAAGCAAAATAAAAAGGTTTTTTTTGGTTTTCTAAAATATGACTAACAATGTAAATCAAACTAAAAATATGCAAAACAAAGCAAAAGGAACTATAATGCAAAAGACTAACAACAATATAAAAGACTAACAACAATAGAACCTAAACAAATTGAGAATGGATCATTGGTAAGACAATACGACAAGGATGAATGATGACTTGATAAACGATAATTCAAACAAACAATCTAAACTTAATTCCATGACATGAGTTGCTTAGACAGACTAGTCCACTGTCGTGATACTACCCCTTTACAAACCGTTCGATTAAGCTAATATTTCAATTGCAACCTAACGATTTATAAGCAAAGACCACAAACTCATTTTAGTCATCAATTCCTTCTTAGAACTCAACTTTCGTTGGTTAAGAATTAGAAAGTATGCATAGACGGTTCGGATTATTTCACAAAACCTTTCGGGTGTGAAATAATCTAGAATCTAGAAAACTCTCTTTTGAAGCTCATTTCTAGCATTAAGATCATTCTATGCATAATCATAAGCAAGACTACTCAACCATCAAACATCATTCACAAGCTCTAACACCCTACATCTACCAAACCAAAAATCCAAAAGTGAACTACTCACACATGATAGAATTGCAAAAGTAAACCGTACAAATCATAGAATAGCAAAACATGATGAAGATTTTATAAAAAGATCTTAATAAAAGTACACAACATAAGTTTAGATGATAAATTAAGAAGCATAAGAACACACACAAGAACACTCAAGAACAGAGAGAAAGATTAAAAAAGAAGCTAAAGTTGTCTAGATATTTTTCTTCCACTAAACAATGAATTTATAGTGGTTAAAAACGCACTGAGAAAAACAGGTGAAAAGTCTTCAATCGGTTACTCCAATTGGTTGCTGACCGATTTGGAGTTCTGAATCGGTTACACCAATCGGTTGTTGACCGATTTGGGAAGTTTTCGTACGCGATTCATCCGATTTACCGTTCGGTTGCTCTAATCGGTTGCAGACCGATTTGGCATCCTGAATCGACCACTCCAATCGGTTGCAGACCGATCGGACCATAACTTTTGATTCATAGCTCGGATTGGCCTGATTTCACCACCATTGGAAAGATATTTCAAGTTCCTACAACTTTGATGAAGAGCTCGAAGGATAATTCTCATGGGAAGATCTTCATATAAGTCGATCTTTAAAACCTTTGAACAAATTCTGCGCCATTGTTTCTCTACTATTTCTATGCATCTCCTTTTCACACATTGATCTCTTATTGCTCTTTTAGGTTGATAACATCTTCCTTAAGCTCCAAATGTCTCTAAATATCCAAGATTCACTCCATGAACCTATACAAACAAATAAAATGCAAATGCATACTATACAAGTCCTAAATGAGACAAAATTCATGAAAACTAAATGAAATAAAGCTATAAAAATACTAAAAACACATGATATCAGTTAATGAGCAAAAAAGTGTTGTTTTTAATCAGAAGAAAACCCTCAAATCGATTTTCGATCTCCCAAAATCTCCAAATCAGAAACCCTAAATCTATTTCTCTCTTCTTCTTCGAGTTGTTCTCTTCATCTTTGATTTCTCTTTTCTACAAAGTTGTCAACTGATGGTGCGGAGAAAGAAGTTTTGCAAGGTCGCAAAAGAAAAAGGGATGGGAATGTCGAAGAAGAGCTTGATGTCGAATCGACTGCTCCCGAGTCGATTGATCCCGAGTTAATTGCTCCCGAGTTGACTGCTCCCGAATCGACTGTTGATCAAGGTAATGCCCTTATAAAGTACATTGGTGAGGTTATTTGCTTAAAAGACCGCGAGGCTGTTAGTGATGAAGACCATGATGCTGTAAATGGAGATGATCGTGAGGTTGTTAGCGACGAAGATTGTGATGATATTGGGTATGAAGTTGCTGGCGAGGAAGACGGAGAACAGGAAGATGCAAACCAGAAGACTTGAACCCTGAAGTTTTTGAAGAGGAAGATGAAAATCGTGTAGGTGTAGAAGAAATATTTTGCGAAGACTTTGAAGCACAGTTTGGAGAGGGTGCGAGAGCTGAGATAGATGAGACTAATGCAGACAGTAGAGATGATATCTGGGATGATAAGAAGATTCCAGATCCTATGTCAGCTAGTGAAGTTAAAGATAATGGCAAAGGAGATGATCATGTAGAAACTAAAGATCCTGAAGTGCTGCTGCATTTGGGGAAAACGTTTAGTTCTCCAGATGATTTCAAGATTGATGTGTTGAGGTATTCTCTGAAGACTATATAAGACATTAAGTTGTATAGATCGCATGCTTTGAGGATTGGTGCAAAATGGGTTGACACTGATGTTAAGTGTCCGTGGAGATGCTACTACTCTTACGAGAAGAAGAAACACAAGATGCAAATAAAGGTGTTCGAGAGTAAGCATATATATGTGCGATCAGGTTACACTCACATGTTAAAGCGAGGAACGATAGCTTGGTTGTTTACGGAGAGGTTGAGAAAGAATCCAAGGATCACCAATAGGAGCTAGCTATAGAGATTAAAAGAGAATACAATCTGGAAGTTAGTGAAGAACAATGTTCTAAAGCAAAGTCAAGACTTAGGCGAGAAAGTGCTGGTCATCAAGATTATTTTTCACGGATATGGGATTATCAAGCAGAGATTTTTTGATCAAATTCAGGTTCAATATTTGAGATTGAGACTATCCCAGAGCCAACAATTGGAAGCTTACAAAGGTTTTATCGTCTCTTTATGTGTTTTAAATCACAAAAGATGCTTAGAAACATAGATGTAGACCCATCAAAGGAATAGATGGTGCATTTTTGAAATGGAACATCAAGAGACATCTCTTGGCTGCAGTTGGAAGAGATGGAGACAATAGGATAGTGTTAATTGTTATGTCAGTGGTTGAGATAGAGAATGATGACAATTGGGATTGGTTTGTGAGGTTGCTCTCTGCTACTTTTGGGTTTGAGGATGGAAGAAAGATAGCTATCATATCTGACAAACAATTGGTTAGTAGTAGGTTTTTATAATAATACTATAACCTATATATGTTTTCATCAATAATCTAAAAGGGTGTGTTATCTTTTGCAGGGTCTTGTGAAAGCAATCCACAACATTCTCCCACAAGCTGAGCATCGTTAGTGTGCTAAACATATTATAGAGAATTGGAAGAGAGATAGTCATGGTATGCAACTATAGCGCCTGTTCTGGAAGATTGCATGCAGCTACACTAAAGGACAATATGCTGCAAATATGGAAGCATTGCAGAAATATAATACAGGTGCTTATGCTTCTCTACTAGGCACCAATCCGATTATTTCTTTAGAATAGGTACATGTTACAATGATAACTTGAACAAGCTCAGTGAGTCTTTTAATAGAACCATACACTAAGTTAGGAAGAACCCCTTACTGGAAATGCTTGAGGATATTAGGAGGCAGTGTATTGTGTGGAATGAGAAAGAGGCATATCATTGCTGGAAGATTAAAGACAAAATTCACAAAGAGAGCACATTTGGAGATAGGAAAAATAATAGAAGGGTCACAGTTTTGCATCAAAAACATGGCTATGCACAATAAACATGAAATAGAGTTGAATGATGTATCTTCTTGTGTGGATATGAATAAGCGTGCATGTGGATTCATTAAGTGGCAGATGACTGGTATTCCATGTGTTCATGCTGCTTCTGTGATCATAGCAAAGAAGCAGAAAGTTGAAGATTATGTCAGTGACTGCTACACAACAAGAATGTGGCAGCAAACCTATAGAGATGGTATTGAGCATGTCCAAGGTCAGATGGAATGGCCTAGGATAAATAGATTAGGAGTCTTGCCACAACCATGGAGAAAATGCAATCTTGGTAGACCAAATAATCATGCTAGGATTATTTGGCCAAGCTAGGAGGAAAGAAATATATGAAACTAACTCTGCATCAAGCAACACCAGATTGTCACGCAAAAATAGAGTCATGACATGTAGAAACTGCAAACGAGAAGGACACAATAGGTTATCTTGTATAAACCCGACTATTGAAGATCAACCTAAAAAACCAAGAGGAAGACCAAAGAAGGATCAGGTTTGATCCTTTCTTCTTTTCTAATCATGATGCTTAATACTATGTGATGACAAATACCTCTTTGAAACATGAACCAAAAAATGTATTATTTGGCCAAGGAAAAGCATGGGAAGGATCACAAGCCTCTCAAGAATCACAAGGAGCTTTAGAAGGAGGGTCACATGGAGTTTCACAGAGAGGATCACAAGCCTCTCAAGGATCACAGAGACAAACACCACAGAGGAGGAAAGCACCACAGAGGAGGCCAACGCCACAAAGGAGGCCAACACCACAAACGCAAGCACCACAGTGGAAAACCTCTCAAGCAACACAGAGGCAACAAGGAGTAGGAGGCTGGAGATCATGGTTTGAATGCTCAAGCTAGGATGTATAACATTGATGCTATGTAGGACCAAGACATGGTAAGTTTTTGGTGTGTTTTAGGACATGTAATTCATGTATGTAGCGGTTTTTAAGTTTGTTTCAGAACAAGAATGTTAATTTGTTGTTTTTGGTTTGTTTCAGAACATGGGTTTTGTCTCTTTTGTTGTCTGAACATGGATAGTGTCTTATGTTGTGTGAACAAACCCGCGTGTTGTTTCAATGTCTTTTGTTATCTCAATGTTCAACGACTTTTGTCAGGCCGGTCCTATGGTTTAGGTGGCCTAAAGCATTTTTAAAACATGTGACATTCTATATAAATATGAAGACTAAACAAAATTATGTTGAAATATTAAAAAGTATTAAAATTCATTAAATATTTTAATAAAGTATTAAACATCTTATTCCTTATGAAAATTAATTTTTTCAAATGTATTTGGAGCAAATTTATTGATTTATCGAGGATTACTTTTTTTTTTGAATATGAAACAAATCTCTTATTTATATAAACCAAATATTAAAGGATTTTTTTGCCAAAGACAAAGGAATCAAACTATCAAACAAACAATAAGTGAACTGAAGAATAATAAAAAAAAAAGTGCCCACGGAAAAAAAAAAGGAAAATGAGTGCGAGGACAAGAAAACACATTAATACCAGGGATAAATTCGAATATGCACAATCTGAGATAATAGTGGACTACATAACCATCAGACCAAATATACAATTTTGCAAATGTGGCATTTATTTAACACTATATTTTGTGGCCTAAAGCAAATGCTTTATTTGCCTTATAGACAGGGTGGGCCTGTTTTTTGTTATGTCTTAGTCTTTGAAAAATACTAAACATAACAAAATCCGATTTCATTACCATACATACAAACCAACAAAAGACAAACTAGATGCACTTAACAAAACAAACACACACTTGGACACTCTTTACTAATAACCGAGAGCAAACTTTGTTTGCTTTACTTTACCAACCATTAGGTAAATGACAATTGTCATTAAACAAAGCCACAAAAACACAATTTCAACAACACTTTCAACTTGCGAATTTCCATTTTGTTCTACATTGCATCTTCTTTAATTCTTGTATAGCAACACTGAACTCACTAACCTCGGATTTGGCTTTGGCAATCTCACTTGCCATGATTCCTAGTTTTGCTAATGCATCTTCAACTTTCTCATACACAGCATCCTCGACCCACTTAATCAAGTGACACTGTTGCATAAACAAACAACATTAGTTACCATTACACATATAAACAATATTAGCAACCAATGACTACTTACATCTCTCTTGCTTGTCCACGAGCTTGCATCTCTTTTGCTTAAACAACAGAAGAAAGGTCGGCCAGGATTCTCTTGAGTTTTTGATGTAAAGATCCTCACACCTGCTCCACATATACACTTCAACAGCACTCCACGGTCACCGAGTACGACCAATGTCTCGGAGCTAGAACTCATCGGAATTGGAAGAATAAATCGAGAGGAATTGAAAAGAAATCAAGAGGAATTCAAAAGAAATCGAGATGATTTTGATTTTTGAAGTTCTAGAGTTTTGAAATCAAAGATGAAGAGAGCAACTCGAAGAAGAAGAGAGAAATTGATTTGGGGATTTACTTCTGATTAAAAATAACGTCGTTTTGCTCATTAACGAATTTAATAAACAGACACATAACTCCGTCTCATTGCTCCGTTTAGCCAGTTAACGTTGTGTCTCAATTGGCGAAGACAACAAAATCTGACAATTTAATTGAAAGTAAATATAAAAGTAGATATTAAATTTATCAGGTAAAGAGTTCATGCTTTTTTCAACGAAAATTCATAATTCGTGTTTTTTATGAAATTTTTCTTAAATATAATGTGGAAGTATAAGCTGTTTGAATGTTTTTACTGATAGTTTCTTTTTTGGATGAGAAAGTTTAGTATTTTTGGAAATATAAGCCACTTTGAATTTTTTTACTGATACAAGTTTTCTTCCCGGACAGGAAAGTTTGGGATTTTTGTCATTTTCCCCTTTTTATAACCTCAGAAATTTTTCTTGTCAAAAGGATGATGAACCATTTAAATAAACTTACCTTGATTTTTTTTTAATAAAACAGAAAAGGAGGTTGTTTTATTCTTTTGTCGATGTCTTTGATTATTCAAAAATTTTGTTTGGGTTTGGACCCAATGAGGGGAAAAACAAAAAAAAAAAAAGAGAAAGAGCGTTAAGGGGATTTGCCCAAATTCTAGCCACAAAAGCAACGTCCCTATCTTATCATTAATCATAATTCAGGATGTCAGCAATGTTTAAATTTTGAGAAACGTAATGATAGATGAATATAAACCACTGTTGTTGACAAAAAAGAAAAAAAAACCCACTTTAAAACAAATTATTTAATATTGATGTGATTGTGATGGTTGCTGCACCAACCACGTGACTCTCGAAATGGTTGCTCCACACGAAAACAAAATTTGAAGGGAGCCTACTCAACGTTGAGCGACAAGTGAAATAACAAAGCGCTATCTAACTTTTTTTTTTTATATATATATAACTATAAAAGATCCTTTGTTTCCGTTAAACGACTCCATATTTAGAAAGTAAATAACCATGAGTTTGACACTTAAGTTTCTGCTTCTACTTTTCTTGAGTCATCATGTTGATTCTGGCACTATAGTCAAGTTTCTTCCTGGATTTGAAGGACCTCTTCCTTTCGAACTCGAAACCGGGTATGTAAAATGTCCCTTCTATTTTACCAATGAAATTACGTGTTGTGAGTTTGAAGTCAGTAATTAGCCATTCAATGGAATGAAGGTATATTGGTATTGGAGAGGAAGAGGATGTGCAATTGTTCTACTATTTCATCAAATCTGAGAAGAATCCAAAAGAAGACCCTCTTCTTCTATGGTTAGATGGAGGACCTGGATGTTCTTCTCTCGGTGGCCTTCTTTTTGAGAACGGTAAATCTATAATATTTCTTCTTTCGCTAAGCATTATTTTCAATGAGTTGTTGTTTTTTTTTTTTTTTTTTTTCACCAATTCAATGAGTTGTTTAAAGTGGGGGAAAATAAATGTTAGGACCTTTGGCTTTGAAGTCTAAGGTTTACAATGGAAGTACCCCTTCTTTGGTCTCTACTACATATTCATGGACAAAGGTAGCCGATAGTATGTTCATATGTCTATCACAATTAAATCCAATGATATATTCTTCATCTTTTTTAATAATGGATCATTTTCTCAGATGGCGAACATAATATACTTAGATCAGCCTGTTGGATCTGGCTTCTCCTACTCAAGAACTACAGTTGGAAAAACTAGTGACACAAGTGAAGTAAAGAGGATCCATGAGTTTCTTCAAAAGGTAATAAGACAAAATTAGGTGTCTCTTTAATCACGTACCTTTGTGCCTTAAAGCTCTTGTGTATGTTGTAATTCTTATGGTGTAAAGTTATCGATTAATATTGGATTGTAAGATATCCATCTCAATGAGATGTAGGCTTAATTGATTTCTACCTGCGGTTAGCTCAATTAAAACTCAACCATCTAGAGTACTATGTATTTTTTTTGTGCAGTGGCTAAGTAAGCATCCACAATTTTTCTCCAACCCTTTTTACGTCACCGGAGATTCTTATTCCGGTATGATTGTTCCGGCCCTCGTTCAAGAAATTTCAGAAGGTGTGTTTTTTTTAATATCAAATCAGTTGATCCTCATACACTTTTCTTTATATATCGTTTAGCCGGTATACTCTCACATTTTAACAATATAGACACTATTGGTGCAGGAAATTATATATGTTGCAAACCTCTTATAAATCTACAGGTCATTGATATTTAGTTACTTCTAATATATTTTGTATATTTGTTCGAAGTTCGAACACTAAAAATTCATAGTTATATCTTTTTAAAACCAAAAACAGGGTTACGCGCTCGGAAACCCGATAACATATGCTGCACATGAAAAAAACTATCGTATTCCATTTGCTCATGGAATGTCATTAATCTCTGATGAACTCTACAAGGTATGAAATGTATGCAAAGGTTAAATTGTTATACTTGACGAGTCGAATCTGGCCCTGAGTTTTACCTTTAATTTTTATATTTTTTCTTTTACAATCTACATCTAAGCTTGCCACATGAAGCCTCAAATGATATAACAATGTTAAAAACAAAAATTACAGTCAATGAAGAGAATCTGCAAAGGAAATTATGAAAATGTGGATCCACGTAACTCAAAATGTTTGAAACTTGTTGAAGAATACCATAAGGTACACACTCTGAAATTTGGTCTATGTTTTTTTTTCCCTTGGTAATAAATATCATCACTAATTCAGATTTTTATTTTTTGTTTATTTACAGCTCACTGACAAAATAAATACACAACATATATTATTACCAGATTGTGATAAGAAAGGGATGGGAGAAACATCTCCTGATTGTTATGTAAGTAATCTATTTTTCCTCCATCTACCAAGTAAAAACATCTAATTTTATTTGTTTCTACCAGTTCGTCTTTGACTGAGGTCCCTTAAAATTGGGAGTTCCATACATATCAGTTAATAGTGTTAACCGATAGAGAAAAATATGGTAAAATTAAAATAACACTTTTAGAGACAAATTTATTCAACATGTATGATGGAAACTTTGGACAAATTTTGTAGTTTTTAATCACAGTACCAACGGCTCTACAATATTTTTTAGTTAGAGAAACTAATTAGAACCTAATAAAAATGGATGAATCCATATGTAAAAATAAAATTATTTGTGGGCATCCTTATATTGATAAATAATTCACACAAAACAAAAAGTCCTTTTTATGATATTTCGAAGAAACATATATAAAAGGTTGCTCTTTGCAGTATTATCTGTATACTCTCATTGACTGCTGGGCCAACAGCGAGAGAGTTCGCGATGCGCTTCATGTTCATAAGGTATACGCTAAGTTTGGTTTTAGATCATTGACGAAATGTGATGATATAAAGAAAGTTTTTTAAAAACTAAATAATTGACTGTCTATAATTACAGGGGACTAAAGGAAAATGGCAACGATGCAACTGGACTATTCCATACAATCACGACGTTATAAGCAGTGTACCATATCATGCGAATAACAGCATTAGAGGATACCGATCTCTTATTTATAGGTTTGAGTTACTATTATTTTTTTAAACAAATCTTGTTCCATATACAACTACAACTATGGGTGGGCAAAATTTTCATAACTAGAGAGATCAAACCAAATCAAATTAAATCAAACAGAAATATGTTCACAAAACGATTGATTTTATTATTTTAAAACCCAAAAAAAAAGAACACCGAAATATATTGTAGTGTAATCGAATTAAACTGGACTCAAAAACCCAAAATTTACTAAAATTTTGTATTTTAATACATATATATATATATATATATATTCAAATAGCTAGACACACCCATATTCCATTATATTATATTTATTAATATCATTATATAATTATATTGTAATAAACCGAATTTGCATCAAACAAACCAAATTACAAATGATTTTTATTTGGTTATAGTTTCAATAAAACCCAAGATTGATTTAATCAAACTGAAAACAAAACCGTAAACTAGATTGCCTACAAGATTAAAGAGATTATAATAATTTTGCGGTCTATGGTGAACAGTGGTGATCATGACATTACGATGCCTTTCCAAGCAACTCAAGCCTGGATAAAATCTCTAAATTACTCCATCATTCATGACTGGAGGCCTTGGATGATAAAGGATCAAATCGCTGGGTATGTATATTCTTTCGTGTTTTAGGTTTCTCTTGTTCATTCATTTTCTTATCAAACTCACGTACAACTCATTCTTTCCTATTCTTCTTGACAGATACACGAGAACTTATTCCAATAAGATGACATTTGCTACTATTAAAGCAAGTCTTCTTATTTCAACATAACAATTTTTTACTTTCAATTGCATTACAATGAAAGTTTTTATTAATTTTAATGAGCGTTTTGATTATAGGGAGGTGGACACACGGCAGAGTATCTACCAAACGAGACCTCTATCATGTTCCAAAGGTGGATCAGCGACCATCCTTTGTAATAGAGGCCTTTATGTATAGGTAGAATATTCACAGCTACATGCAGTTTTTTCAAAAAATTAGACTAAATGTTTCTCTTGTTTGTTTTGTTACATTTATTGTGTTATTCATATGTAATGTTACATTTCTGTGTGTTGTGTTTTTTATGCACTGAAGATTTTTTTTTTTTTTTGAGTCAACAAATATTAATAATTTAAAATGGTTCAAAACTCCACAACACACCGAAATCTGGCACAACATGCTAAACTAACGATCCACATTATAATATTTAGTGTGCAAAATAATAAATGAGAGAAAAAAAAAATTGTTTCTTAATTATTCCTCACAATCTTCTCCATAGATGCAGCAAGGATAGACATCATTTTCATAAATTCGGAACAATATGTCGCAAACGCTACTGGTGTTCGATGAAGTTCAGTCATGCATACCATAGACTAAATCAGTGCTTCTAGTTCTGTTTGCAGTGAGGAAAGGCTTCATCGTAAGTTCCGAGTTCCCACGATTGGTCCTTCACCTCATCTTGAAAACAAAATCAACATTAAACAACTATCATATCCTTCCATGATCCTTCTATGAAGCATTGATAACCATTGAAACCAGGTTTCAACGACGAGAGGTTAAGTTCAGATAGATCTCTCTTTGTTCATGTCTTCTTGATTTACGCTCCTTCCCAGGCTATAGCCTCGTTCTTTGAAAATTTTAGAACCTCTTGTGGGTCTCTCTTCATGTTTTGAAAAATCTTATCATTGTGCTCTTTCCATATGTATCAAATAATCCACATAATTTTTCTATCCTTGTGGATCTTAGGTTTATGATATACTACATATTTATAGGTTTGTAATCATTTTTTTTTTTTGAGATTTTTATTGAGTTAAACTGTGTTTTAGAATTTTTTAGTTATTTATCGAGTTTCTACAAATTTTGAGTTGTTTTGGAGGAAAAGGAGATGTTTTAGATACAAACACATATTTAAAGATGATGGATTGTATAGAGACGTCAGAAGTTTGACACATTGGAACACTTCCCTATGTCCGATTTTGCTGAATTTTTTGTTCAAGATACAACTTTGACTCAACTTTTATTTGGAACCAGTTTGAGGTCATTTTTATTGACAGTTCAAAAGTTATGTCCAATTACTGAAGACATGTTAATCTAGCAAGAAAATGAAACAGACGTAGAAATTGTGACCAGTTAGTTGGAACCGACTGGTTCACACTAGGAACGGATCGGTCCACATGCAGACGGGATTTTGTCCTCCTATCTCAGCCGAACCTGCATTCAACAAAAAAAAAAAGAGAATAACATTTTGACATATATTATTGGTTTAATGGTTCACTTGCATAGCTTTGTTGGACGTGTATGTGCAAGTTCGAGGCCTCGTTAAACTTTCTCAGATTTTATTTTAGCTTCTATGTTTTTGTTTTTGTTCTTTTTCTTTCTTTCAATCATTATTTGGTACATTTAGAGCTGGTATCTAAAAGTTTTTTCTAGATTGTTAACAAAAGACAAAAAATATGCAATAGATATTAACCTAAAAAGCGTTAATTAAATGAAAACTTTAATAAAAAAAGTTAACAAGTAAAACAAATAAATAAATAAAAGGCATAATTGCAGTCAATTTCGGGGTTTCATGACCACTACTAACTTGAGGAAATTTTTTGGATATTTAGACCATGAATGTTTGGAGGATTTTAAGTTTGTTTTTAGATTATAGATATTGGTTTTTAGATTTACATAAAAGAAAAAAGAAATAAATGGAAAAAAAAATATGAGTTTACGGCAAACACTCTAAAAACTCATAAAATTAAATAGGTTTTTGAATTTTGTAAGGAAATTGATAAAATCTCTTAAAATCTAGATTCTCTATTTTTTAGAGAAATTATTTTCATCATATTTTTGAATGGAAAAACTAAATTACTTTTTGCAAAATCAAAAACTAAAATCCATTTCAGAATCTGAAAACAATAAAGGCCTTCGATAAAATATATGTTAAGCAAGTTGCAACCGTCTTAGGCTCCCACATGTTATGTTTTTTTTTTTTTTGACATCTCTCCCACATGTTATGTTAATAGTGTCTGAGGCCCATTATTTGCATGTTTGTTTCCTTACTATACCTTCTACTCTAATAACAATTGGTCTCCTATTTTATTCTTTTTTGACAACCAATATATAAGCAAATTTTCTTGTCAAAGGGATGATTAACCAATCATTTTAAACAAACATAGCTTGGTATTTTTATAAAACAGAAAAATGGTTAGACTTTTTTTTTTTTATTTTGTCAACTGAAAAATGGTTAGACTATTCTCTTGTTTAGGTATTTGATTAAAAAATAAAATTTTAAAGTTCAGAATGATGATCATGAACAAAGGTTCTAAATAGTAAAACACAAAAAAATATTTATCAAATTCAACAATTCAGCTATCACCATTTGCTATCTAAAAAAGTTCACACATATACAGTTACATTCAATAGTTCAGCAAAAACACATCGGGTAAGCAGATACGCGGATCAGATAACAATATTTAAAATATATTTTTAAAACTAGGTTGAATTATACATAGAGTACGAAGAATCCGGATATATAAAAGTACATTCCAAATAAGTAAATATCATACTTATGTTTTGTTATTTCACGTAGCAACGAATAATTTTGAATAATTTATAAAAAAAATTATTTTGAGAAACTTTCAATCATTTTTGTAATTTTAATGACTTTTAGATATTAGAATTTTAGAATTTTAGAATTTTAGAATTTTAAAAGTATAAATCAGATTCATATTTCAGTATTTCGATTCCAGTTATAAAAGGTTTGGTTTGGATTGATTCAATTTATTTATTATTGTTTTTACTAATCTAATCTTGATGAAAGAAGCACTTAAAAAAACTTAGCGACTGGCATAAATGTTGCTGAAGAAAAAACGACATGCAATTGGAATTCATTTGCTATATTTGTAAGATAATTCAGGCGATATATTATTATTTTTTGTAGAAATTTTTATATCTACAAAAATACATGAAAAAGTAATTCTCCCATAATTGATAAACTAAAATATTTTAAAAATTATTAATACTTAATTTCATTATTAATTTTAAAATTATCAATTCTATTAGGTATGAATGGTAACCGTTGAATCTGACTGAATTTTTGTAATATTTAGTTGAATATGGCGGAATAATTTAAAGATCAAATGGTAACACCAGAATCTCGCTTAATCTAATTAATTTTTAAAACATTAATAAACTAATGAAAAGATTAATGAAACAAATTTTGGAAATATAATTATCATACAAACATCATAAAATAGCAAAATTAATTATTAATCGTTTTAAAAAATATATATATTTTTAGTATTTCATATACAATTTTTTGTATTAACAATATTTTTATTATTGAACTAGATATTGATAGTTTCAATAATTATTTAGTTATCAAATCTGAGAAAAGATACCCGAATTAATCATTCGAATTTTTTGTAAATAAGAATATTTTATGCAAAATAATATTATATTATCTGAATTATCATACAAACAAAACAAATGAATCCCAAAATTAGATGTCACTTTTTTTCAGCAACTTTTTCATGACTTGCTAAATTTATATTTCAAAAATGTTTCTTCAATATTTTAGCATATTTATGAATTTTTTTTGGAAAATTTTATTTTTCATTTATAGTTATCCAAATATTATTAAAATTATCCAAAATTTTATTCGTATTTATCTGAAATACTCAAACATGAATGTATTTTTATTCGTTTGAGTAGATTTTGTATAGGAAAAAAGATTGCTAGCTACACAAAGTGTAGCAGAATGCGTGGTCACACATGCCAAGTATATTATTGTACCTTCAACTATATGAAGTAGATGTATTGCATGGTCACATACATGAAGTATATGACGTTATGTGTTGAACATCATAGACATAGAATCTCGGTACACCGGTCAATTGACTCCGGTGACGACCAACGTTGACTCATCGGAATCGAAAACAAGACCTGATCCGTTACTTACTGACTCGAAATCATGACCCGACCCGATTCAGAAAAGGTTAGTGGACCAAAAATAATGGGCCTAATCGTTTAAGAAACCGGCCCATAAGTAAAACGAATCCACTAACCCAGTAAAAATTAAAAACGTTCTCCGTTTATCGATCTGTGGCGAAGAAAAAATCTCCTTTTCACCTAGGGTTTATGAGAGAAAGGAAACGATTGGGAGTAGAGAAGATTAATCCGGTGAAATCGTTGCTTCAAATCGAGAAAGAAGCGACTGCTTAATCAACACATCTCATCACCTCAACATTGTTAAAAACACTTACGAAACATACCTTGTACAACTCACACCCAAAGAACCTTCGATGTGGATTTCTCACCGTTTTAGATTTGAAAATCTTTGCCGGCAATCCACAATCATAAACTTTCCGACCTCCATATATGCTCCTCATACTACTAGACGATCCCGAGCTTAATTCCATCTTCTCTCCTTCTTCGAATTTCTAATCACGAAGAACACTAAGAAACCTAATAATCAATTATTTTGAATTTGGGGGAAAATATTTGTTTCGGTCGGATTTGTTTATGTCTGCTCGATTTTTAAGATTCGTTTTACTTATGGACCGGGTTTCTTAAACGATTAGCCCCATTATTTTAGGTCCACCAAGCTTTTATGAATCGGGTCGGATCATGGTTTCGGGTCAGTAAGTAACGGATCGGGTCTTGTTTTCGATTCCGATGAGTCAACATTGGTCATCGCCGGAGTCAATCGACAGGTGTACCGAGATTCTATGTCGATGGTGTTCACCACATAACGTCATATACTTCATGTATGTGGCCATGCAATACATCTACTTCATGTAGTTGAAGGTACAATAATATATTTGGCATGTGTGACCATGCATTCTGCTACACTAGTAATCTTTTTTCTTTTTGTATATTTGAATTGTTCATATAATCTATCCGATAATTTAATATATATATATATATATATATATATATATATATTAGGTGTAATTTTCGATATTCGAAATATTTTATATCTGATCCGTGTACTCGCAATTATTCGAATTGAACATACCTACGTAGTAGCTGGTATTGAAAAGATTGCTGAATCTAACTGAATTCAGCTGAATTTTAGTTTTATTCAAATGATTTATTGAATCTGGGTGAATTCAGTTGAAATTTTTTTATATGTCACCATTTTAAACCCATCGATCTTAATTTTTGTGGAAAATGTAATATAACATTAACAAAAACCAATGTATTAATTGTACATTAAAGTTATGGATGAGCTTGATGGTTGTGGCACGCAAAGCTAAATAATTTTTAGTCTTTAATATTGCTGCACTAAAAAGTGTATTGTCTGAACCAACTCGACTATTTTATCGATCCGAAGAGGGCCTACTGAACGTTTCGCTATTTTTCATTTTTTTGGCATAAAGATCCTTTATATTTCCCTAAAAGGACTCAATCATTAGAAACGAGAAGAGAATGAGTTTGACACTACAATTTCTGCTTCTTGTTCTACTTTTCTTGAGTCATCATGTTAATTCTGGCTCTATCGTCAAGTTTCTTCCTGGTTTTGAAGGCCCTCTGCCATTCGAACTCGAAACCGGGTTTGCCAAAAGTCTCTTCTTTTTTACCAATACAATTATGTGTTGTGAGTTTGGAGTTAGTAATTAGCCATTCTTATGAATGAAGGTACATTGGCATTGATGAGGAAGAGAATGTGCAATTTTTCTACTATTTCATCAAATCTGAGAAAAACCCAAAAGAAGATCCTCTTCTAATATGGTTAAATGGAGGACCTGGATGCTCTTGTCTCAGTGGCCTTTTTTTTGAGAACGGTAAATCTAATATTTCCTCTTTGGCTAAGCATAACTTTCTCCATGACTTGTTTAAAGTGGGAAACAAATAAAATAAATAGGACCTTTGGCTTTGAAGTCCGAGGTTTACAATGGAAGTGTTCCTTCTTTGGTCTCTACGACATATTCATGGACAAAGGTAGCATAAAGTACGTTCAGATTGTATCACAAACCCAATGATATATTCTTGATCTTTTAAAATTTTGGATCATATTTTCAGACGGCAAACATAATATTCTTGGATCAGCCTGTTGGATCTGGCTTCTCCTACTCAAGAACTCCAATTGAAAAAACTAGTGACACAAATGAAGTTAAGAGGATCCATGAGTTCCTTCAAAAGGTAATGAGACAAACAGAAGTCTTTTTAAAAGCGTTCATCTGTGTGCCTTTAAGCTCGTGTGCATGTTGAATTCTCGTGTTGTGAAGTTATTAATTGATAATGGATTCCGGGAAATCAATCTCGGCGAGATGTAGGTTTAAGAGCACCCCCATTGCACAAAAAATAGGGGTTTTTAATATTAAATATAATAAAATTTAAGAAAAAACCAAAGTGAATAGCAGAAATTGTGTCGTAGACATTTTTGTTCAGTGTAAATAGTGTTTAAGACACCCTCCAAAATTTACCAATATAGATGGTCTAACCACACCGGTTTGCCTAACTTGTTAAAACCCACCCGTCTCATTTAAGTTAAGACGTTCTGATTTTTTATTTATACCGAGAATAAAACGGTTTAGGTGTTTATTGGTAGTGGTTAGCTCATCATGTAAACCACCAACATCTAGAGCTTTTTGTTTTGCAGTGGCTAAGCAAGCATCCACAGTTTTTCTCCAACCCTTTTTATGTTGTTGGAGATTCTTATTCGGGTATGATTGTTCCAGCCCTCGTTCAAGAAATCTCAAAAGGTTTGAATTTTTTTTTTTTAATCATATCAATCAATCCCCATATATACACTTTTATAAAACTATTGTTTGATTGATTTTCGCTCACGTTTTAACAATAGAGATACTATGATGCAGGGAATTATATATGTTGCAACCCTCCTATAAATCTAAAGGTCATCGATATATAATAGTTGCTTCTCATATTATGTATATTTTTTTCGAATACTTAAAATTTTCTTGCCAAAAACAGGGTTATGTGCTCGGAAACCCGATAACGCATATTGAAATTGAACAAAACTATCGTGTTCCATTTGCTCATGGAATGTCATTAATCTCTGATGAACTCTACAAGGTATGAAATATATGTCATGCTTAATTTGTTATTTTGTCACTAGAACTTTATCAAAATTTCAACTTCTACGGTTCTGCCTTTTACAACTCTTTCTACCCTTATCTTTGTGATTTTCATTGTTTGTATTTTGAGACTCTAGATCTTTGGGTTGCATTTATTGTAAACAAGGTTTTTGGATGAATCAAATTTAACATTCATACAAAAAAAAAAAAAAGAGTTTAGTCTTTTTTATATTTTTATTTTTTTACGAACCGGACCTAACCTTGCCAATTTTCAAATCTTCAAATAATATAACAATGTTCGAAACATTACTTTTACAGTCAATGAAGAGATTTTGCAAAGGAAATTATTTCAATGTGGATCCACGTAACACAAAATGTTTGAAACTTGTTGAAGAATACCATAAGGTACACACTCTTAAATTTTGGTCAATTTTTTTTTTCTATTTTCCTTGGTAATTAATATAGTAACTAATTTAGATTTTTTTTGGTTTATTCACAGTGTACTGACAAAATAAATAGCCATCATACGTTAATACCAGATTGCGATGACTCAAATACACAACATATATCTCCTGATTGCTATGTAAGTAATACCTCTTTCCTCCATCTAGTGGTCCAGGTTCAAGGTTGATTGTTAAACAATAGAGTTACAATATGAAAAAAATGAAGTTAACACTTTTAGAGACAAATTTACGCAAACGGAATGATGAAACTTTTTGATTAAATCTAGTAAAATTACATTATGATCAAAGTCCTAAGGTTCTACAATCATTTTAGTTAAAAAAAACAAAGATTCCAATTAAAATGGATGAATCCATATGTACAATTATGAGTGGTTATATCCTTATTTCGATAGATATTTCAAATAAACATTTACACGGTTGCTTTTGCAGTACTATCCGTATCATCTCGTTGAATGTTGGGCCAACAACGAGAGCGTTCGCAAAGCACTTCATGTTAAGATGGTAAATGCCATTTTTTAATATTATTGATAAAACGTGAAACAATAAAGAAAGTATTTTGAAATCTAAATTATTGACGATAAATTATTACAGGGAAGTATAGGAGAATGGATAAGGGATAATAGGAATATTCCATACAATCTCGACATTACAAACAGCATACCATACCATATGAATAACAGCATTAATGGCTACCGATCTCTTATCTTCAGGTTAGACGTTGGAGTTAAATTTACTTTTCAAGAACCCATTTTTGTTTCCCTATACAACTACAAGCATGGGTGGAAATATTTACATAGCCAGAAATTAAATGAAACCAAAACTTATATTACAAAACTATTGGTTTTATTGTTTCAAAGCCTAAAACAAAACAAAAACAAAAAACCGAAGATAGAAACAGGTTTTAGTGTAGTCGAACCGAATGAACCCAATTTTATGAAAATATTTATATTTATTAAGTTATATGTAGGCACATTCATATTACGTTACTATAAAATTTATTAAACTTTTTATATATTTTATATTTTTAGATGATTTTATACAAGTACAACCAAACGGAAACCCCAAACCGAAATCGCATCAAACCGAACCGAAACCAAATCAAATTATAAATGGTTTTTATTTGATTTTAGTTGAATAAACTTGTATGATTTATATGGTGACCAGTGGTGATCATGACATCACGATGCCTTTCCAAGCAACTCAAGCATGGATAAAATCTCTAAATTACTCCATCGTTGATGATTGGAGGCCTTGGATGATTAACTATCAAATCGCTGGGTAATATATATGTCTTTTCTGTTTTATGTTTCGTTCATTTTCTCGACATCACAAGCTTATCAAGCTCTCGTAAACTCATTGTTGCATTTTTATTTTATTTTACAGATACACGAGAACTTATTCCAATAAGATGACATTTGCCACTGTCAAAGCAAGTCTTCTTCTTTCGATTTAACATTTTTATTTTCATAGCATTACAATTTAATTGTTTTGTCCGTTTTAATTGTAGGGAGGTGGACACACGGCAGAGTATCGACCAAACGAGACCTCTATCATGTTCCAAAGGTGGATCAGTGGCCAGCCTTTGTAATAGATCGGCTCATTGCCTTAACGTATGAAGAATAAAAATATGTACCATGAAATATTTGTAATGGAGGCTCATGGCCTGTCAGATTTCTGTCCTTTGTCTCCTTGTATTAATCATCTCGGTCACGGGTCACCACGTGATACTAAATAAGTTTGAAGGAAGTTTCTGTTAATGAATCTCATTTTGTTATCATACTTTGGTTTAAACTCAAGTCCTATTAAGTTTCATGGGTTTCTAACATAAATCAATTAAAAATTAGTGGATCGGCCCATGTTGTAAGTACAAAAACTAGAGTCACAGCTTGATTTGTTAGACTTTCTTTTAATAACAAAAATGGTTCTTTAGGTCTACCCAATCTCTCAACAGAATCTCAGAAGCCACACCTACTAAAACGAGAGAGATAAACGATTTAGAAAACACAGGTCACAGTACTACTCGCTCTCTTGGGTCTTCAATCATATACGTATTGGAGACTCAAATGAATTTCTTATTTGAAGTTTTTTTTCTCACAGAAACAAACTCAACAAGGGTAACATTTAATTTTCTTATACATTCCAACAATAGTTTAGAGTATTTTGTTTGTACCAGTTTATTGTTTATAGATAAAATTGCAGACCAACAAATAAGATTAGAAAACAAAATTAATGTGGCGGTTAGTACTAACTTTCCAAAACTTTTATTGTCAAATCAGACAAATCTAGTTGTTTAGTGAAGATTGCGTTACTAATTCTCAATAATATCGTAAATGTGGATGCGAGATCCCACAATTATGAATTTAGATTTTTAGATAACGAATAATTTTTGGGTTAGACTCTCCGAATGGATCAAACAGGATCAAAAATTAAGTAACGAACTGGATTTATATTAACGGATAATAAGAATACATATGATTTTGATGATATATCTTTAGAGCACGATGAGCGAGTGTAATTAGGATTTTCAGTGTGTCCTAGATCTCCTTTTTCCCACTGTCAACTTTAATATTTATACCAACAGATCTCAACTCATCCTCCGGTTTGCTCGGCTCGTGCTGCACCTAACACCAGCGATCTCGTCCCAATATCGTCAATTTTCTCGTTCTTATGACTCACACGCTTCCCAGGTTAGTTAGCTCGATCTTCGGAGATCATCGCGGCCCAGTTGATTCCAACCTATTATTCGTGCACTTGACGGAGCTGTGTTATGGACTTTCTACAGATGAAATCCAACACCAACAGTAGACATGTTCAACATGTTTAAATGCATTGTATGTAAAATATTTTAACTGCCAAAATATTGTGAACTTCATAAAAAAAAAGGGTTTTTGTTTAGATATATGAACAAATAAAATTTTAATTCGTTTTTTTAAAAATCCAAGTATTTAAACAAAACTGAATAAAATTACCAAACATTCTTAAAACAAAAACTTTAAACTAATTTGGTGAGTCGGAGCGGGCATAATAACCGAACTCGAGGACCCGATCCAAATTCGAACCCAAAATTTTAAAATATTCGAACGGGTCATAAACCTCAAGACCCGAAAACCCGAATCCGAATCCGAAATACTCGACCCGAATCCGAAATCTAGAAATATCCGAACGAATCTTATATTTCTAAACCCAAAAACCCGAAATACCCGATCCGAACGGTCACCCATAATGGTTACTATGCTCACTAAACCAACAAGAAAGAAAAAAAGCCGCTATTAAAATATAAAATTACAAGTACTGTTCATAATTTGACAACATGTAACATATTATTATTGTCTATGCGTAATCATCATTCCATTCTTCATCATTAGCATCCAAATATTCTTCTTCTTCTTCATCATCTTTTTCATTCGGTCCAAGCGATTCCACCGGGCGAGAAAGGTTTGGAATTTGGTTTCTCGATATTATTGCCTGAGAAGTTTTTGTCAAATATAAAAAACATCTTTCAATTTTGGGGTTCCATAAGCAGTACTAACTAGGTATTGTGTGGTTGTGAAATGATTTTGAGAAAATGTTTTGAATATTCAGGCCATGAATGTTTGGAGAATTTTAAGTTTGTTTTTAGATTATAAAGTTTGGTTTTTAGATATGCATAAAAAAAATGCAAAACAAAAAATAATATGAGTTTACGGCAAACACTCTATAAACTCATCAAACTAAATAGGTTTTTGAATTTTACGAAGAAATTGACAAAATTTCTTTAAATCTAGATTCTCTATCTTTTAAGGAAACTATTTTCATCATATTTTTGAATGGAAAAAACTATACTACTTTTTGCAAAATCAAAAACTAAAAACCACTTCAGAATCTGAAAACAATAAAGGCCTTCGCGATAAAATATGTGGTTCGGTAAACCACGTGAAGTAAGTTGGAACCGTCCTTATTATCGGAGGCCATTATTTGCATGTTTGTTTCCTTACTATACCAGCTACTCTGATAACAATTGGTCTCCTATTTTATTCTTTTTTGACAACCAATATATAAGCAAATTTTCTTGTCAAAGGGATGATTAACCAATCATTTTAAACAAACATAGCTTGGTATTTTTCTAAAACAGAAAAATGGTTAGATTATTCTCTTGTTTAGGTATTTGATTAAAAATTAAAATTTTAAAGTAAACCATATTTAAAAACTTCACTTGAGCTCCGAAAACTTGAGATCAGTCCAGGATGATGATTATGAACAAATGCTCTAAATGGGTAACACACACAAAATATTCAGCAGATTCAGTAGTTCAGCTACCACCATTTGTTATCTAAAAAAAAGTTCAGTCAAATTCAGCTACATTCAATAGTTCAGCAAAAAAAATCGGGTAAACATATACGCGGATCGGATAACAATATTTAAAATATATTTTTAAAACTAGATTGAATTATACAGAGTATGAAAAATCCGGATATACAAAAATACATTCCAAATAAGTAAATATCATACTTGTGTTTTGGTATTTCACGTAGCAAGGAATAACTTTGAATAATTTAAACAAAAATTAATATTTTGAGAAACTTTCAATCATTTTTGTAAATCTAATGACTTTTAGATATTAAGTTAAGTTTAGAACTTTAAAAGTATAAATCAGATTCATATTTAGGTATTTCGATTCCAAGTTATAAAAGTTTGGTTTGGATTGATTCAATGTATTTATTATTGTTATTACTAATCTAATTTTGATGAAAGAAACATTTACAAAAAAAATTAGCACCTGGCAGAAATGTTGCTGAAGAAAAAACAACATGCAATTGGAATTCATTTTCTATATTTGTAAGATAGTTCACACGATATATTATTATTTTTTGTAGAAGTTTTTATGTCAACAAAAATAAATGAAAAATTAATTCTTCCATAATTGATAAACTAAATTATATTTAAAATTATTAATATTTAATTTCAATATTAATTTTAAAACTATCAATATCTAATTTCAATATGAAAAGAAGTATTCAGTACAAAAATTTGTAAATTAAAAACTAAAAATAATTGAATTTAATTGAAAGTAAACAGTTAATAATTATTTTTTATATGATAATTATATTTTTTAAATTAAATTTATTGATTTCTAAAAGTTCAGCTAAATTCAGCTGTTATCATTTGGATTTCAAATAATGCAGTCATAAATCACTAAAAATTCAGCCAGAATAATGAGTTCAGTCAGATTCAGCTAGATTCGTCAATTCAACTAGGATTTAAAGTTATCATTTAGACCCAAAAAAATAAAATAAAATAAAACTTAAAAGCAACCCCTCTACCTAATCCATTAGTCAATTCTATTATGTATGAATGATAATCGCTGAATCTGACTGAATTTTTGTGATATTTAGTTGAATATGGTGGAATAACTTAAAGATCAAATGGTAACACCGGAATCTCGCTTAATCTAATTGATTTTTTAAAAATTAATTAATTAAATAAACTAATGAAAAGATTAATCAAACATAATTATCATATAAACATCATAAAATATCAAAATTAATTATTTATCTTTTAAAAAAAAAATTCTTAGTATTTCATATACACATTTTTGTACTAACAATAGTTTTATTATTGAACTAGATATTGATAGTTGCAATAATTATTTAGTTTATCAAATCTGAGAAAAGATACCCGAATTACTCATTCGAATTTTATATAAATAAGAATATTTTATGCAAAATAATATTATTTTATCTGAATTATCATACAAACAGAGCAAATGAATCCCAAAATTGGATGTCACTTTTGTTTTCAGCAACTATTTCATGACTTGCTAAATTTTATATTTAAAAAATGTTTCTTCAATATTTTAGCATATTTATGAAATTTTTTTGGGAAATTTATTTTCAATTAAAGTTTTCCAAAAATTATTAAAATTATCCAAAATTTCTCAAAGCAAAGGTTTTAAAAAATTTATTCGTATTTATCTGAAATACCCGAACATGAATGTATTTTATTCGTTTGAGTACATTTTGTATATTTGAATTCTTCATATACTATATCCGATCATTTAAAATATATATATATATATTTTAGGTGTAATTTTAAATATTTGAAATATTTTATACCTGATCCGCGTACTCGCAATTATCCGAATTGAACATACTTACGTAGTAGCTAGTATTGAAAAGATTGTTGAATCTAAATGAATTCAGCTGAATATTAGTTTTATTCAAGTGGTACCGGCTAAATTATTGAATCTGGGTGAATTCAGCTGAAATTATTTTGTATGTTACCATTTTAAACCCATCGTCGACGATCTTAATTTTTGTAGAAAATGTAATATAATATTAACAAAAACCAATTAATTAATTAATTAATTGTACATTAAAGTTGTGGATGAGCTTGATGGTTGTGTCACGCAAAGCTAAATAATTTTAAGTCTTTAATATTGCAAAAGTCTGTTGACTATACCAACTCTACTATTTTATCGATCCGAAGAGGGCTAGCTATTTTTTCATTTTTTTGGTGTAAAGATCCTTTATCTTTCCCTAAAAGGGCTCAATCATTAGGAACGAAGTGAGAATGAGTTTGACACTACAATTTCTGCTTCTTGTTCTACTTTTCTTGAGTCATCATGTTGATTCAGGCTCTATCGTCAAGTTTCTTCCTGGTTTTGATGGCCCTCTGCCATTCGAACTCGAAACCGGGTTTGTAAAATGTCTCTTCTTTTTTACCAATACAATTATGTGTTGTGAGTTTGGAGTTAGTAATTAGCCATTCTTATGAATGAAGTTACATTGGCATTGATGAGGAAGAGAATGTGCAATTTTTCTACTATTTCATCAAATCTGAGAAGAACCCAAAAGAAGATCCTCTTCTTATATGGTTAAATGGAGGACCTGGATGCTCTTGTCTCAATGGCCTTTTTTTTGAGAACGGTAAATCTAAGATTTCCTCTTTGGCTAAGCATAATTTTCTCAATGACTTGTTTAAAGTGGGAAACAAATAAAATAAATAGGACCTTTGGCTTTGAAGTCCGATGTTTACAATGGAAGTGTTCCTTCTTTGGTCTCTACGACATATTCATGGACAAAGGTAGCATAAAGTACGTTCATATTGTATCACAAACCCAATGATATATTCTTGATCTTTTAAAATTTTGGATCATATTTTCAGACGGCAAACATAATATTCTTGGATCAGCCTGTTGGATCTGGCTTCTCCTACTCAAGAACTCCAATTGAAAAAACTAGTGACACAAATGAAGTTAAGAGGATCCATGAGTTCCTTCAAAAGGTAATGAGACAAACAGAAGTCTTTTTAAAAGCATTCATCTGTGTGCCTTTAAGCTCGTGTGCATGTTGAATTCTCGTGTTGTGAAGTTATTAATTGATAATGGATTCCGGGAAATCAATCTCGGCGAGATGTAGGCTTAACCACACCGGTTTGCCGAACTTGTTAAAACCCTCCCGTCTCATTTAAGTTAAGACGTTCTGATTTTTTATTTATACCGAAAATAAAACGGTTTAGGTGTTTATTGGTAGTGGCTAGCTCATCATGTAAACCACCAACATCTAGAGCTTTTTGTTTTGCAGTGGCTAAGCAAGCATCCACAGTTTTTCTCCAACCCTTTTTATGTTGCTGGAGATTCTTATTCGGGTATGACTGTTCCGGCCCTCGTTCAAGAAATCTCAAAAGGTTTGATTTTTTTAATCATATCAATCAATCCCCATAAACTTTTATAAAACTATTGTTTGATTGATTTCGCTCACGTTTTAACAATATAGATACTATGATGCAGGGAATTATATATGTTGCAACCCTCCTATAAATCTAAAGGTCATCGATATATAATAGTTGCTTCTCATATTATGTATATTTTTTCGAATACTTAAAATTTTCTTGCCAAAAACAGGGTTATGTGCTCGGAAACCCGATAACACATTTTGAAATTGAACAAAACTATCGTGTTCCATTTGCTCATGCAATGTCATTAATCTCTGATGAACTCTACAAGGTATGAAATATATGTCATGCTTAATTTGTTATTTTGTCACTAGAACTTTATCAAAATTTCAACTTCTACGGTTCTGCCTTTTACAACTCTTTCTACCCTTATCTTTGTGATTTTCATTGTTTGTATTTTGAGACTCTAGATCTTTGGGTTGCATTTATTGTAAACAAGGTTTTTGGATGAATCAAATTTAACATTCATACAAAAAAAAAAAAAAGAGTTTAGTCTTTTTTATATTTTTATTTTTTTACGAACCGGACCTAACCTTGCCAATTTTCAAATCTTCAAATAATATAACAATGTTCGAAACATTACTTTTACAGTCAATGAAGAGATTTTGCAAAGGAAATTATTTCAATGTGGATCCACGTAACACAAAATGTTTGAAACTTGTTGAAGAATACCATAAGGTACACGTAACATTACTTTTTTTTTTAACACACTCTGAAATTTTAGTCAATCTTTTTTTCTTTTTCTTTGGTAATTAATATAGTCACTAACTGTTTTTTTCTTTGGTTTATTCACAGTGTACTGACAAAATAAATAGCTTTCATACGTTAATACCAGATTGCTTTGACTCAAATACACAACATATAGCTCCTGATTGCTATGTAAGTAATACCTCTTTCCTACATCTAGTGGTCCAGGTTCAAGGGTTGGGAAAAATATCTGGTTTTATCTGTTTCGGCTCCTATTTCCTCCAAAATAATAGCTTAGAGAAGACGAGTAACGAAAATGAAGATGATGATGATGATATATATATATGATGTGCTTAAGGCACATACATAGATGTATAAAGAACACATCTAAAATGTATAGTTAGTTAAAATCAACATTTTAAAAAGAAAACAATAGAGTTACAATATGCAAAAATGAAGTTAACACTTTTAGAGACAAAAACGCAAACGGAATGATGAAACTTTTTGATTAAATCTAGTAAAATTACATTATGATCAAAGTCATAATGTTCTACAATCATTATAGTTAAAAAAAACAAAGATTCCAATTAAAATGGATGAATCCATATGTACAGTTATGAGTGGTCATATCCTTCATTCGATAGATATTTCAAATAAACATTTACAAGGTTGCTTTTGCAGTACTATCCGTATCATCTCCTTGAATGTTGGGCCAACAACGAGAGCGTTCGCAAAGCTCTTCATGTTAAGAAGGTAAATGCCATTTTTTAATACTATTGATAAAACGTGAAACAATATAGAAAGTATTTTAAAAATCTAAATTATTGACGATAAATTATTACAGGGAAGTATAGGAAAATGGATAAGGCATAATATGAATATTCCATACAATCTCGATATTACAAACAGCATACCATACCATATGAATAACAGCATTAATGGCTACCGATCTCTTATCTTCAGGTTAGACGTTGGAGTTAAATTTAGTTTTCAAGAACCCATTTTTGTTTCCCTATACAACTACAAGCATGGGTGGAAATATTTACATAGCCAGAAATTAAATGAAACCAAAACTTATATTACAAAACTATTGGTTATATTGTTTAAAAGCCTAGAACAAAACAAAAAAAAACCGAAGATAGAAACAGGTTTTAGTGTAGTCGAACCGAATGAACCCAATTTTATGAAAATATTTATATTTATTAAGTTATATGTAGGCACATTCATATTACGTTACTATAAAATTTATTAAACTTTTTATATATTTTATATTTTTAGATGATTTTATACAAGTACAACCAAACGGAAACCCCAAACCGAAATCGCATCAAACCGAACCGAAACCAAATCAAATTATAAATGGTTTTTATTTGATTTTAGTTGAATAAACTTGTATGATTTATATGGTGACCAGTGGTGATCATGACATCACGATGCCTTTCCAAGCAACTCAAGCATGGATAAAATCTCTAAATTACTCCATCGTTGATGATTGGAGGCCTTGGATGATTAACTATCAAATCGCTGGGTAATATATATGTCTTTTCTGTTTTATGTTTCGTTCATTTTCTCGACATCACAAGCTTATCAAGCTCTCGTAAACTCATTGTTGCATTTTTATTTTATTTTACAGATACACGAGAACTTATTCCAATAAGATGACATTTGCCACTGTCAAAGCAAGTCTTCTTCTTTCGATTTAACATTTTTATTTTCATAGCATTACAATTTAATTGTTTTGTCCGTTTTAATTGTAGGGAGGTGGACACACGGCAGAGTATCGACCAAACGAGACCTCTATCATGTTCCAAAGGTGGATCAGTGGCCAGCCTTTGTAATAGATCGGCTCATTGCCTTAACGTATGAAGAATAAAAATATGTACCATGAAATATTTGTAATGGAGGCTCATGGCCTGTCAGATTTCTGTCCTTTGTCTCCTTGTACTAATCATCTCGGTCACGGGTCACCACGTGATACTAAATAAGTTTGAAGGAAGTTTCTGTTAATGAATCTTGTTATAAAAAGTATTTGATTTTATGGGTATATAAATATAAATAATAGAAAAAAAATTTATACCCGTAATTAGATCGGATACTGAATATAAAAATGATGAGAGAAAGTGTTTATTTCTGTCGTTCTCTCTCGTAAATGTTGTTTATGAATGTTGTGTTTACAAAGTTTACAAATGATCATATTTATAGACAAATAAACATAAGTTACTGTGCATGCATAGTAACGGTGGGCTCCACACAAAATATATTTTATACGCATAATACGAAACTTATGCGTGTGTATTGTTTGACGAATCTTCTTTTCTCGAAGCTGTCCTTCTTTGATTTTATAACACTCCCCCTTGGAGACCAGTGTCACTATGTGTCTTGCGCAATATCTTCTGTTGCCTCGTTAAAAACCTTTCCAGGAAAACCCAGTGGAAAAAACCATGGTAAGGTAAAAAGAGTACAACCACGCAAGCTCCCCCTTGAATGATCAGGATCACATCTCACAAGTCTTTTTGACGACGCATTCCAATATTGTAGACATGCTTCCTGAACATAGTGGTGGGTAACGAATTCGTGAAGAGATCTGCAGAATTCTCGGATGACTGAACATATCTTACTTCAATGTCTTTATTCTTCACGAGCTCTTGAGTGTATGAAAATAACTTCGGAGGTATATGTTTAGTTCGGTCACTTTTGATATATCCTTCCTTCGTTTGAGCAACGCATGCAGCGTTGTCTTCGTATAAGATAGTTGGCTCCATATTTTCATGAATCCCACTGCTTGACCGGATGTGTCGGCTTATTGACCTTAACCATACACATTCTCTACTTGCTTCATGGAGTGCAATGAGTTCGGCATGATTTGAAGAAGTTGCCACAAGTGTTTGTTTCTGAGAACGCCAGGATATAGCGGTGCCTCCAATCGTGAACACATATCCGGTTTGTGATCGAGCTTTATGTGGATCTCATAAATATCCTGCATCTGCAAAACCAATCATTTGACCACTTAAATCGTTAGGATAAAATAATCCTAAATCAATAGTCCCTTGGAGATAACGGAAGATATGTTTAGTTTCATTACAATGCCTTCGCGTAGGGGACGAGCTAAATCTGGCCAAAAGATTAACAGAAAATGAAATGTCAGGTCGAGTGCAATTTGCAAGATACATAAGGGCTCCAATTGCACTTAGATACGGTACTTCAGGACCAAGTATCTCTTCATTCTCCTCAGGTGGTCGGAATGGATCACTTTCAACATTGAGTGATCTAACGACCATTGGAGTACTTAAAGGAGTTGCCTTATCCATATTAAAACGTTTTAACACTCTTTTAGTGTACGTGGATTGATGTACAAATATATCCTTTTGAGTATGCTCAATTTGTAGGCCTAGACAAAAATTATTTGTCCGAGATCTTTCATCTCAAATTCCCCTTGTAAATAGTTTGTTACTTTCTGTATTTCAGCTTGAGTCCCGATTATATTTAGATCATCAACATATACCGCGATTATCACAAATACGGATATTGTTTTCTTAATGAAAACACATGGGCATATAGGATCATTCACATATCTTTCTTTAATTAAATGCTCACTGAGACGATTATACCACATTCGTCCAGATTGCTTTAACCCATATAATGATCTTTGCAACTTTATTACACATAACTCTTTGGGTTTAGCATTTAATGCTTCTGGCATTTTAAACCCATCGGAAACTCTCATATAGATATCTGTATCTAATGATCCATATAAATATGCTGTAACGACATCCATGAGACGCATCTCAAGATTTTCGCCAGCTGCTAGACTCATTAGAAATCTAAATGTTATGGCATCCATAACTGGGGAATATGTTTCCTCATAATCAATCCCGGCTCTTTGAGAAAATCCTTGAGCTACGAGACGAGCCTTATATCTCGTAATTTCATTTTTCTCATTTCGTTTTCTAACGAAAACTCATTTGTATCCAACTGGTCTCACATCTTTAGGTGTGAGTATAATAGGTCCGAATACATTTCGTTTATTTAACGAATCAAGTTCGATTTGTATAGCATCTTTCCATTTTAACCAGTCATGTCTCTTTTGACATTCATATACAGACTTCGGTTCCGGATCCTCATTTTCCTCATCTATTTCCCTTGACATAAGGTATGAGAAAATATCATCAACTTTATCGATTTCATTTCGATTTCATATCTTTCTATTATGGATATAGTTGATGGAAATTTCATGATTTCTTTCCGGATCAAGATGTTCAATATTGTCATTAGATTCATGATTTGTTTCTTCCAAAATACTTTCTGTTATTTTGGGAATATCATGCTCTTCAACTTCCTTTCGTTTTCTAGGATTTTTATCCTTAAAGCCAGCTGGTCTACCACGCTTCAAGCGTGTTCTAGACTCACGTGTATCATCTGCTCTTCCACTTTCTTGTGGTATTTCAATTCGAGCAGGAACATTTGCAGCTGGTATATATGACCTAGTTACCGTTTTAGTATCGGCAAATGCATCCGGAAGTTGATTTGTTATACTTTGCAAATGCATAATTTTTCGAACTTCTATTTCGGACTGTTTTGTAGGAGGTTCAAGGTGTAACAAAGTTGGTACACACCATTTGATATCTTTTCCTACTTAATTATTTTCTCCCCCTAGAACCGGGAATACTTTCTCATCAAAATGATAATCGACAAAACGTACCGTAAAAATATCACCAGTCATTGGTTCTAGGTATCTTATAATTGATGGAGAATCACAGCCAATATATATACCCAACATTCTTTGTAGTCCCATTTTTGTACGTTATGGTGGTGCTATAGGCACATACACTGCACAACCAAAAATCCTTAGATGGGATATATTTGGTTCTCGACCAAATGCTAACTGTAATGGGAAATATTTATGGTATGCACTTGGTCTTATCCGAATGAGTGCTTCTGCATGCAATATAGCATGTCCCCATACAGAGGTTGGAAGTTTTGATCTCATGATCAATGGTCTTGCAATCAATTGCAGACGTTTAATTAATGATTCTGCCAAACCATTTTGAGTATGAACATGAGCTACAGGATGTTCAACTTCAATTTCCATTACCATACAATAATCATTAAATGTTTGGGATGTGAATTCACCAGCATTGTCTAATCTAACTCTCTTAATAGGATAATCAGAGAACTGAGCTCTTAATTTGATTATCTGAGTTAGAAATCTCGCAAATGCCAAATTTCGAGATGACAATAGACAAACATGTGACCATCTACTAGATGCATCAATCAACACCATAAAATAATGGAATGGTCCACATGGTGGATGTATTGGTCCACAAATATCGCTTTGAATCCGTTCAAGGAACTTTGGTGATTCTTTATCAATTTTGGTTGGCGATGGCCGTATGATCAATTTTCCAAGAGAACATGCTGCACATGTCATTTTATTTTCCTCATATATCTCATGAATTTTCAGAGAATGACCATGTGAGCTCTCTATGATTTTTCGCATCATTGTGGTGCCTGGGTGACCAAGGCGATCATGCCACAATGTGAAATCTTCTGGATTTCTTTTGATCACAAGATATGATTCAATTGCATCTATATAAGTATGATGCAAACCAGAAGGAAGTTCTGGAAATTTTTCCAGTATATGTCTTTTTCCAGCTTTATTAGAAGTCATATATATGTACTTCTTTCCTTCCTCAGTAGCAGACTGAGTTTCATACCCTTGAGAGTATATATCTTTGAAGCTCAACAAATTCCTTTTAGAATTCGGAGAATATAAGGCATTTTTTATGGAAAACTTTATTCTATTAGGCAATACAAAATTAGCCTTGCCACTTCCTTCAATTACGTCCGTATTACCGATATTATATTGACAATAATTCTTTTTGATTTTATCTCAGAAAAAAATCTCTTATGCCTCAGAATAGTGTGTGTTGTTCCACTATCTGGTATACAAATTTCTTTGATATTTTTCCTTGCTATTGAATCCTCATCTATTTCTGTAATCAACATAAATGTTAATACATATAGGCAAACCTTTATTCATATAAAAAAACACGCAATAATTATACAATGGTTTATTTCAAGAAACAACATTATTTGAAATAACTGAAATAAGTAATATTTTTATGATGGCATTACTGGAGACTAGTAGTCTCACTACAAGCATTTCAGTTATCGGTCATGTCGAAATCATTCATAAAGTCTGAACCATCAAGATATGATGTTCCCTCAAAGTGTTCATTGAGGTTGACTTCCTTCCCTTTGTCCTTTTGGGACTCTTTGTATAATTTACAAAGATATTCGGGAGTACGACATACATAAGCCCAATGACCCTTTGATCCACATCTGTAACAGATGTTTTCACGCTTTTGAGCGTTATTCTCGTGGGATTCTTTTCTTGTAGGACCTTGTTCAGGTCGAACCCATTTATAGGACTTTCTGCCTTGAGGGTTAAAGAATCTCCCACGTCCACGGTTGAATCGTCGACCACGACCTCGATAGGTTTGACTTCTCCTCTCCGGATTTTTCACATCCGTTGCATTAATCTCAGGAAATGCTTGTTGGCCGAGAGTTGTGGTTTTTAATGAGAAGTTCATTATTCTTCTCTGCCAGTATTAGTGTCACGATTAAATCGGAAAACCTTTTGTATCCGCAATTTCGGTACATTTCTTGCAGAACACGATGCTCTTTGTGAAAAGTAAGATAAGTCTTCTCGAGCATTTCTGCTTCTGTAACAGGTTTTTCACAATACTTTAATTGTGACACTATCCTCAGCATAGCAGAGTTATAATCCTCTACTTTCTCAAAGTCCTAGAACCTCAAGTTTTTCCAGTCCTCTAATGCATGAGGGAGAGTTATTTCTCTCTGGTTATTAAACCGAGCTTTTAAAGCTTGCCACATCTCGGCAGGATCTTTTATATTCGCATAATCATGCGTCAAACTCTCATCGAGATGTTTTCTTAAAAATATTATCGTCTTTGCCTTATCTTTGGCAAGCGATGAATTTTCCGCTTTTATGGTCTCGGACAATTTTTGCGACTCTAGATAGAGTTCCACATCCGTGGTCCATGCTATGTAGTTTGCTCCAGTAATTTTGAAAGCCGGAAACTTAAGCTTCTCAATATTTGCCATTATTTATCTAAACACAAAACCAAATAAATTTTATTAGTCGGATAATTTTATTATTTTTAAAATGCACCATTTATATTAATAATGCATGCAATTGCAAATAAACATTATTAGCGATTTAATTTAAAACATGGAAGGTGCGTTTATAAGTGACGCAATTACAAGAAACACGATTACATAAAAGAGTAAAATAACAACCAATAAAAATTCTTCGGGAGAGAAATCTCCAAAGATTAAACCGTAAATTGCAACAAATATAAATCCGTAGGCAAAAGCTAAGAATGGATAAGCCATTTTTTTCTTCGAAAATAAATTATATATTTAGAGAAGATTTTTAGAAAGATGAAATGTTTGAGTGAAATGAATGAATGAGAATGAGTGTATTTATATATTGAAAACACTGTTCATAGCCGTTTGAAAAAGTGAAAATTTTTGAAATTTTTTTCTTCATGACCGTTGGAGAAAAATATTGAACGGAAAATCAATCGTAAAAATTATAACAAGCAATCATATCAATTTTACCGATTTCAGATAAACAATTTATATTCAGATGATTTAGCATGCTCATATAATAACCAAAATATTAATATATTTAAACAGCAATATTATGGTGACAGAGTCATCCACTTTAATAAATTGTTCAGTGGCTTAGCTGTCCAAGAACATTAAGTAAATAATTATGGCGGCTTAGCCGTTCATTAACATTAAATAAATAATTATGTGGCGGCTTAGCCGACCAGTATAATAATATTTTCTAGGCGGTTCAGCCGACTAATAGAATTTTCTTTTATAGGCGGCTTTGCCGACCAATATATTTTTTTTTTTTCTTCATCTCCCTTTTTTTTTTTTTTTTCGGGAGGCATAACACCCGGTATAACAGGATATATATTATCAACATAAAAAGTTTCCGATCATAGAGTGTTCGTGCTGATAACGTGTTATAAAAGGTATTTGATTTTATGGGTATATAAATATAAATAATAGAAAGAAAATTTATACCCGTAATCGGATCGGATACTGAATATAAAAATGATGAGAGAAAGTGTTTATTTCTGTTGTTCTCTCTCGTAAATGTTGTTTACAAATGTTGTGTTTACAAAGTTTACAAATGATCATATTTATAGACAAATAAACATAAGTTACTGTGCATGCATAGTGACGATGAGCTCCACACAAAATATATTTTATACGCATAATACGAAAGTTATGTGTGTGTATTGTTTGACGAATCTTCTTTTCTCGAAGCTGTCCTTCTTTGATTTTATAACAAATCTCATTTTGTTATCATACTTTGGTTTAAACTCAAGTCCTATTAAGTTTCATGGGTTTCTAACATAAATCAATTAAAAATTAGTGGATCGGCCCATGTTGTAAGTACAAAAACTAGAGTCACAGCTTGATTTGTTAGACTTTCTTTAGATAACAAAAATGGTTCTTTAGGTCTACCCAATCTCTCAACTGAATCTCAGAAGCCACACCTACTAAAAAGAGAAAGAGAAACGATTTAGAAAACACAGGTCACAGTACTACTCGCTCTCTTGGGTCTTCAATCATATGTATTGGAGACTCAAATGAATTTCTTATTTTTTGTGGATTACCATTTGAAGAAGATCAAGAAATAGAGCCCATACAGATGAGAACATGTGGAATCTTTTGGTGCAAAATTTAGGGAGAACTGATGATACTTTGTGAGTTGTGTTGTGATATGTTCATTTAGTAAACATTTACTTTCCAGGGATCTGTGGAAAGCCTAAACACTTAGTAATTAGGGCATTGTCCGGCCCAATTGTCAATAGACGCAAAAAAGCATCTCGCAATCCAATGAATGGTAATTTGGGCCCGGTCCGGCCCATGTGTTAATAGACGCAAGAGATTAAATCGAACAACAAAAGCCGGAAATATCAGAGCGAGGTTTCGATCCTGGGACCTGTGGGTTATGGGCCCACCACGCTTCCGCTGCGCCACTCTGATTTTTTTATTTTGGTAATCATTATATATATTTATTTACTTTATATATATGGTCTGAAAGTTGTTCCACAAGTTTACCTTTAAACTGGTTACATTTAAGGTTTTTTTCACACAGAAACAAACTCAACAAAGGTAACATTTAATTTTCTTATAGATTCCAACAAGTGTTCAAGTGTAGGGTATTTTGTTTGTATCAGTTTAGATAAAATTGCAGACCAACAAATAAGATTAGAAAAAAAGTTAACGTGGCGGTTAGTACTAAGTTTCCAAAAACATTTATTGTCAAATGAGACAAATATAATTGTTTAGTGAAGATTGCTTTAGTAATTCTCAATAATATGGTAGATGTGGATGTCAGATCGCACAATTATGAATTTAGATTTTTAGAGAACGTAAAATTTTAGGGGTAGACTTTCCGAATGGATCAAATAAGATCAATAACTTTTTTTTAAAACAAATTATTTAAACAAATTTCGTTATTATGCTCACTAAACCAACAAAAAAGAAAAAAACCGATATTCAAATATAAAATTACAAGTACTGTTCATAATTTGACAACATGTAACATATTATTATTGTCTATGCGTAGTCATCATACCATTCTTCATCATTGGCATCCATATATTCTTCTTCTTCATCATCTTTTTCATTCGGTCCAAGCGATTCCACCGGGCGAGAAAGGTTTGGAATGGTTCTTGCCTCACCAACTATCTTCATAATCTCCTCTACTCTTTGAGGAGAAAAGTTAATAAGATAAACATTCCTTTGGTAATAGATTGCTTGTGCTGACTCCTTAAGTTCTCTTGGCAAATTCTTCAGGAACCATGCATGACTCTTAATCTCTTTAAGCGCAATTCTCTGTAATAGTAACAAAACAACAAAATTTTAATTAGAGTAAGTTGATTAGCAGATAAACAATAGAGTTAAAAATGTGTTTTACGTTTATTGTTTACCTTAATATTTTTTTTTCCCCATTTACCTTAATATTTATATTTCAAAATGTTGATTTTTAATTCAAGAAAAACCTAAAACCTAACATTTTAGCTTTTAAATCAAATATTATTTACAAATTATATACACGTAATACAAAGCATAAACGGAATGAAGAAAAGAAATATCATTTATGCTTTGCATTTACATTTATAATTTATAAATGATGTAGCAATAATGTTTTTTAAACCAATAGAAACAAAATTAACATATAAATTAAATTGAAACGTGATCTTTTGTTTTTCTTAAACAATCAAACTTATATATTTACTTGTTGACAAAAAAATATATAATATATATGTATACTTACATGTAACGGATTGGCAACAAAAATACGAGATAATAAGTTTCTACAGTCTTCAGATATGTGAACATATCCTGGAATCTTGTACTGTACAGCCATTATTTTCTGCAATTTCAAACCCAAAAATGACATATGATTGTGTGATTATACGAATCACTTCATTTATTTGATATTATATAAAAAATACCTGAACAGTTTTTCGGAAATTGCGTGGGTCTTTAGGGTCTTCGAAAGGGTAAGCTCCTACCAACATAACATAGAGTGCCACTCCACAAGACCACACATCAACTGACTATAGATAGAAATATATAAATCAAACAACCTCAAGTTAAATTGTATATATGTAATCCATAATCATAGTCGCTTTTGTTTTATTTTTAACAAAAACAAAGTTTCTGATCTACTAGACTTATAATTTCCTCGGACTAAGGAGTAGAACAGGTTCAGTTTGTCCATTTCTTGTCTGTCAGTGCTCGAAATTCGGGTTGTTGATTATTATGTTTTCTTAAATTAAGTTTTAGTTCAATTTTTTGTTAAAGAAAAAGTGGATTTAATTTTTGTTTTCAGAATAAACAAAACATTATTTTACCGAATTTGGATTTCAAGTGTGTTTTCTTTTCATTGTAGTTCATAGATTATATAGCCTGTTGATTCGAAATGGACAAGTGTCCTCTTAGGAAAGTATTTTGATGAATTTAAAAGGTAATTCACCACGAAATTGTGCATGTTACTTCTGAAAACAAATATTAAGTTGACTAATGACTTTGGTGACGCTGGTTATTAGACAGTGGCCATTTAATTTGAATAGATATAAAGTATATATACTATTACCATAGAAGATTAGTAACATATGTCATGTGAGTGGATATTATGAAGCAAGCTTTTGTCGTTTACTACTCTTTTTCCATCAATTATGGTTTTATAACTATAGAAAGTGGAATGTCCACCAAAAAAAACTATTGAAAGTGGAATTCAGACTTGTAAATATCTTCATTATTGGGGGGAAAATAAACAAAAATATCTTCATTACTATGACTAAAAAATGGGAAACTAATGCTTCATGAAACTAATTTAATTACCTTTCCGTCGTATTCCGAGCGACCAAAAACTTCCGGTGCTATATATGCCGGAGTTCCCACCGTTGATTTTGGGTTGGAATGCAGAATAGAAGACTGTATAAGTATTTTAGAAATTATTACACATTCACGAATTAAGATTTTAAGTTACAAAAACTGAAAGAAAAAAAAATTAAAAGAAAAAAACCTTTGAGTAGCCAAAATCACAAATTTTTAAACGTGGTGCTGGGCTTCCATCAAGCAATATGTTTTCTAATTTCAGATCTCTATGGCATATTTGCTGCAACATTAATTAATTTATTTCATTAATAAAACACATAACATAACACAACAATTTTATATACAATTTGGTGTGTATCAAAATCAATTTACCATTGCATGTAAGTAATGGACTCCACAAATGAGTTGTTGAAAGAAATATCTAGCCTGCGATTAAAATTAATTAGTTACCATAAAAAAAAAAGATTTTTAAAATGGAAAAAAAAAACACAAAGTGGAATAAACATTAGAATTTATTCAATCAGAATTTAATTTTAACTAAAATCCGATAAAATACATGTTATTGACAAATGAAGAATTTCAGTTTTAAACCTCAGCTTCGCTAAATCGACCCGCTCTAGATGTCCGTTCAAACAATTCTCCTCCAGCTGCATACTCCATTACAATTCCAAGATGTGTCGGAGTTAGAACAACCTATATCATCAACACCTATTTTTTAGTAGTCCAAATTGAAATCCTTGCAAAAAGTTAGAAACGAATGTTGGGAGAATCCAGATTCAAAAAGTTATCATCATAGCTTGAGCGAGAAATACAACCTTAAACATGAGATACGTTTCCTAAATATGTTAACTCAGCAGATCAAGTTAAGGAAAAAAACAAAATAAATTCACATCTTTAACACAAAGAAAAATCACTTGCCTCTTTAAACCGAACAATATTAGGATGGTTGAGAGATCTATGATTGATTATTTCTCTTGCAACGTTCTCATCTATCTGCATCAAACAGTCAGTACGTTTTGAAATAACATGAAAGTTCTTAGTATCATAGAAAGGAACACACACAAAGAAAAAATAAAGTACCTTGAAGCCTCGGTCGATGAATTTGACAGCCACAAGCTCGTTTGTTTGCTTATTACGCATAAGCCGAGCCAATCCGAAATTGCCAATTCCCAAATCCTTCACCATCTCATACTTCTCCATGGCTACCACTTTTTTTTTTCTCACTTCTCTGAAATGGTCCTTTAATATCTACTTTTATGACTTTTATGAATCTTCTCTTCCTAAATATTTGTAGAGATGGTTATCTATAGATAGAGTGAGAGAGAAGAAAGTTATATAGTTTACACGTAGCAAATATGACATTTCGGTTTAGAATTCGGTTTGATTGATGATTTGGCTTTTTTTTTATTCGGTTAAGTAAATGTAATCGGGTTCAAAAGTTAAAGCCAAAATTAATGAACTTTTTTGTGTGAAATGATTAAAATTTCAACTAGCTATTCTACTAATTATTACCGTTCTATGACTATGGAGAATTTTGTTTTTAGAGGTGTTCCATCTGGATTTTGTTTTGAAGTTTCGTTCTTTTTCAGATTTTTGGTTTTTAGAATAATAATATCCAAAATAATGAAGATGTATCAGTTTGGATGGAAATTTGGTACTAGTCAAGAGCTACAGAATATGTGACAGTAAGGAAAAAAAAAAAAAATATATATATATATATATATATATATATATATCAACAGGAAGCAACAAGGAAATACGTGGGTTGCTTCAAAAAGGAGTATTGGCTACTAAAAGATACCACAAGTTTAGAAAATTTTCTAAACAAATTTAGTACATTTGATATGGTTTTCTCGGTTATTGTTGGCTATTCTGATTCTCTTGGAAATAAGAGTTGATGGAGCTTTCCTCGAGAAACATGTGGTCATCGAGCTGCCATTGGCCTTGATTTGGCTTGTTTTCTGATTGGGTGTGTTTAACTTGATAACCTATGTCTAAAAGATAGTTTTGATTTACGTTGGGCTCCTAATTATTGCTACTATTAATTACTATTTATACCATTAAGACATTTATTAGCATTTTCGAGATGATTATCTTTGATGTCTTAGACAAAATCAACTTTTCATTATTTATCTATAAAGACTACAATTAGATTTTCGGTTCTATGTGTATAAATATACCTAGGATTTCAAACTGAAGTATGCATTATCTGAGAGAGCTTCTCATGTTTAAGGTTTTTAAGGGATCTCTTCATAGATAGATTGTGACAAAAAATTATGAAGTTTCTCAAAATTTATATGATCTTGGGAAAGCTTGTTTGAGACTAGAAATTTTGGTAACACACACTACAAGAAATTGGTTTATTGAGACGAAAATTTAAGACGAAAAATATACGTCACAAATTTGGGACATTTTAGATACGATGTTGTGACTAATTATATTTGTCACAATCTCGTAGTTATTTCGTCACAATATTGTGACGGTTTAACTCATGACCGAACTTTGTCACAATTAGTGACGAAAATATGACGATATATTTGATTGTAACCAGTGTGACGATTTTCTGACTAATATATAGTCGCAAATTAGTTACAAATTTATAATGGATATGCGAGTCGCAGTATGTGACATTAGTGTGACTGAAATATAGTCACAAATTGGTACCAATGAGTGACATAATAATATGTTGTAAATAGTTACATAATTTGTAACAATTTCGTCGCAATAGTGATTGATTTAATAATAATTTATTTTGACATAATTTGTAATGAAATAATTGCAATAATATGTTATAGTTGAGTGTCATATTTTTTTATATTTGTTTTTGATAAACGGAACTTAGTAACAATTTTTAAGAAAAAATAAAAATCAGACCAAATCCAGCCCATTAAGGACTCCTCATAATTAAAAACCTAATCGTGTATGTGTATATAAGTGTATATATAGTCTTCTTCGTCAACGTAGCCGCAGAGACATCACGAGCAAGAGAACTCGAGATCCTTAGTTCGTGAGTTGTTGTTGTTGAGTTCGTGTGTCACCATCACCACTGTCTTTGGTTAGATCGGAGCTGCTGTTATTGTTGTGGTTGTGGTTTTGATCCTATCCAAGTGGAAAAGAAATTCGACCGTCACGTCTTCACCGTTCAACACCGGTTTCGATTAGGTAAGGCAAACCTAACATGGATATGACTTATACCACGGAATATGTCTCTTTTGGCTATTGAATTAGTGGCTTACATCTCAAATTATTTTTGTTTTTATCTAATTATTTTTGTTTTTATCATAAATATATTAATGGTGTGTAATTCTAATTAAGTGATATTCGTAAGTTTGCTTATTTGATTTGTAGCAAGAATCTTTGAGAATTAGGCACATTGCTAAACTTTGGTGAATTTGTTGCGTCTTGCAAACTCTTTACACTTGCAAGTGGTAGCAGAGACTTTTTCTCATGGTTGTCCAAATCAGAAAAAATGAGTTTGCAAAAGTAAAAGCATCCAATAAGTTCTAGCCATCCAAAAGTAAAAGCATCCAATAACTTATTCGCTTCTTTCTCTGCTTTATATATTCATTTCTTTTTCCACAAAGATCAGATCGATACCAAAATTAGGATTTCTTAATCTCGACGAAGATGGCGATGCAGAAGGCTAAGGAGATCGTTAACAGCGATTCAGTCGTTGTTTTCAGGTCATTCTCTCTTCTCTATTCTCAAAAATTTTGCGCGATTCTCTCTGTTTTGTATGTTTGTTTGTGAATCTTTGAATCTGTGGTCTTTGCTTCTTTAAATGGATTTGATTGTGTTGTTGTTATAGTGAATTTTTCTTGGGAATTTATACGATTAAGCATTCATGGATGTATCTAGACGCTTTTGTGTACCAAAAGGAGTAATCTGATCGGTAATTTTGTGGCTGTGGTTTATTCTGATATTGCAGCAAGACTTTTTGTCCGTATTGCGTGAGAGTGAAGGAGCTTTTGCAACAATTGGGAGCCAAGTTCAAGGCCGTTGAGCTCGATACCGAAAGTAAATTTCACACCTTTTTCATCATGGTCTGAGTTTTGAGTTTAGGATATTTATCCAAATACAGATTTTGCTCATGAATGAAACCGTAGAAACTTATTCTGTGGAGATTCATGTTTAGGTTTTTGATCCAAGTAGAGGTTTCGTCAAATATGTATTTGTTTTCTTTGGAGCCTCATGATCATGTTGTTTTTATATTCCATGCGTCAGTAAAAAAGTTTCGAAAAGCATATGATCATTACCCTAAGCGCTTTTACAAGCAATGGAACTATGTGTATTATCCAAGTATAGGTTTTGTTCATGAACATACTGTCGAAAGTTTCTCTTCTTTCTGTGGAGATTCGAGTTTAGGTTTTTTATCCATGTATAGGTTTTATTCATGAACGCACTGTACAAAATTTCTCTGGGACCTTAGAATCATGTGGTTCTGTCGTCCACTAGTCAAACAAGTTTCAGCAAGCATGATCATTTACCCTAAGCACTTTAGAAGCAAAGAACTGTGTATTAGATTGACAAAGAATAGGTTTTGTTCACTAACCCATTATTGAAATTTTCTCGGCTTTCACTAGAGATTGGTTTTGTTCGTGAACCGGTTGTCAAAAGTTTCTCTGTTTTCTCTGGGATCTCATGGTAATTTCTTGTAAGATTTCTCTGTTCTTACTTCCCTGAGTCAAATAAGTTTCAGCAAGCATGACCACTTACCCTTAAGCAATCTTACAAGCAAGAACTATGAGTTTTACAATGATTCAGATGTGTATATAACTCACCAGAAAATCCACACTCTAGCATTGTTCTACTATTTTTGAATAATTCATTGCTGTTTTTTTTAATACAGGTGATGGTAGCCAAATTCAATCAGCTCTTGCAGAATGGACAGGACAACGCACTGTGCCTAATGTGTTTATAGGAGGAAATCACATCGGTGGCTGCGATGGTAAGAAAATTAGAGCTCTTACCTTCAAAACTTTTGTTTGTTTGCTTGCTGTTGCGGACCTCTAATTTTGTTATTCTAAACCAAATTTTGTGATTTTCATTGTTTTGTAGCAACATCAAACTTGCATAAAGACGGGAAGTTGGTTCCGCTGTTAACTGAAGCTGGAGCGATCGCTGGAAAGACTGCAACGACTTCTGCTTAAGAGCACATCCGTTTGTGATTGCTTCATCAGGAATAAAAAGGTTTGAGTCAGCAATAAGAACTTGTTTCGTTGTCGAGTTAAGAAGTATTCTGAAATGTTTTAACATTATGGCTATGTCGAAGTCGGGTTTGAGCTTCTGATACATTATGTTATCATCTTCTGGATATGCGTTTGGTAACACATTGTGGCATAAATAGAAGTTAGGGAAAAAAATAAAACCAACCATTGGAGATGGTGTCAGTTTGAACTTTGAAGTTATAACCAAGACCAATTCACTAGCACGTGCAAGTGGTGTATCTGAAGTCCGAACAAGGCCTTAATTTGAACTTGGCCTACGGCTTTAGGCAAACACCAAAGTACTGATAAATTCCATCACAAAATACTTTGCTTTTCTAGTACAACAAATCAACTGACCCAACACAACTAATTTTATTTGCACATGTAGCTTAAGAACTCTACACCACAGGTTGAGGATATAAATCTACTAATAAGAAAGTAAGCCATCATTACTAAAACTAATTAATCAATTTTGATTTTTAATGTTTGCATTGCCGTTTTAAACTATTTGTAGGTTCTATTAAAAAAATATTAAATGTAATAAATGATTTTTGAAAATTTTAGACCCCAATTTATGTATATATTTAAAATCCTGTATTTTTTCCACAATTTAACAAATCAGATTATATAATATATATAACAATAGAGATTTCCTAAAATGTCTATTATATTTTATTTCATTTTTATATGTAAGTGATAAATTTATAAAAAACAATGCTGATTTTTTTGGTCAACAAAAAAAATGGTTCTTTAAGATATATACATTTAAAAATGCTAGTTGAAGAGTTTCATAAAAGTCTTACCATGGATGTACATAGATTATACATACTATTTTCACCAATTTATAAAAAATAAAATGAACTCAAAACCGAAAATAATCTTTACCTAACCGATCACGTGCCAGAAGTTTATACCGGTATTGAAATAGGTCAAGCGAGTCTGTTAACAACCTTGTAATCTATTGGCTTTTCTCTATATCAATGTTCAAACAAACAAAGAAACTTTCCAAGACTTCTTATTTGAATCTCGCAATGAGATATCTAAATCTAGTCTTAGTGTGGCTGATCATCCGTAAAAGACCAGTTTTATGGTAGAACAAAATGAATGAATTTCGCGACCGTCCATCATTCCAATAGAAGAGTTCACCTCTGGCCTTACCACCAAATCTGTCACATGTGTTAGTTTCGGATACACGTACCCTTTCATGGAAGATCGTTTGAGTTTTTCTCTAAAAATATAGCATGAATTACTTGAACGCTAAAGCGTTAAGTGCTTGAACATTGGTTGGAGACATTTTATGTACCCTTTCTTACTGTGAAAAAAACTAGGACACCTAACATCATGTGATAAATTTTTCTTACGAGTGTTTTAACTTTAAACTACTTTTCCTTTTGAAAAAGGATCATTACAAAAAAATAGAAAAAATCCAATTGTATGTTCTTGATTACCAAAATAAAGCATAATTTTACACGTGCCAGACTTTCCACCAACCTGACGATGGAAAAAAAAAATAGAACAAAAGCCCAACAGAAAAAGCCCAATAACATAAAATCTAATAGAACAGATAAAATCCCGTTTCAAAATCGATGGCTGATATCAAATAATTAAATCTCCGTTTCAAAATCGACGGCTAATATCGAATAAAGAAAAATTCATGTTTCAGAAAACGTTTGAACCCTTTTGACTCATTCTACAAATATCATTCCGTATTGCGTTTTTATAAAGCGTTGTAAGTAACTCCATTTTTTTCTATTGTCAGCTATAACTTATAGCCTATAAGACTTTTTCGTGTCACTTACTGTTGATCAACCATTTCAATCATATTTAACTTTTAAAAGCCTATGGAGTTGCCTAAAAGAAAAGAAAATAATAATGGATGTACCCCCAACTTCTTCACGCACTCTATCATCCATTTAAGTCTCTGCATTTCAACATAGAGGCAAGATGGTTGCATGGGAGTAGCTCGAGCACCTAGCCAAATCACTGACCCGATTGAATCTTTAAGATCTAACAAATTCTAGTAACAACCTTATTCTTTTTACAAGCTCCGTCTATGTTACATTTGAATGTGCCAATAGGGGGTAGGAGCCATTTAACCTATATAACATGTGGAACATATTCCATAGTATCTTGTTAGTGTAAGAGAGCTTCGGGCCTTCCATAATTTCCATAGTATCTTCAAAGTACAACCATTTCAATGGAAATAATTGTTCATAATTATTATAGTCTTGCAAGATCAGATGAAACTCTAATGACACCAAAAACATCTTGCAAGGTTCATAATGACTACCCAAATTTATCTTGAGAAATTCAGTTCTTAGTATTTAGTTGTTGCTGAAAGAAGAAGCTGATATGGTCCAAGCAGAAAACTAGTTAATAACTTGCCCAATTCTTCAAAAAACGTCTTTGTCTTATTATTATTATTATTTTACAGCAGTCCCGTCTTATTATTATTATTATTATTATTATTATTATTATTATTATTGCACACTATAAACAATGTGAAGATGTTACCTTGGTTCATTGTGTTTTGAGACCAAATGTGTGGCCTTCTTTCGGATATGAATTTTGCGAGATGACAAGATATCTTGTAAATTTTTTGGAGTGGAGTTTGGAAGTGGAGAAACCCAAAGCTAATAGAGGAGCTCATCTCATCGCTCATAGTGTTACTAGTGAGTGTAGACTTCAATCATATGTTGCCGCAAGCCATTCGGCTTGGTTACAAATGGTTTTTGACCTTGAGAGAGTTTCATCCTCTTAGCTTTCTTTTTGTGGGTTGTCATGTTCTCGTATTGTCTTTGAACAATATTCTTTTGTAAATGTCATTCCATAGATTAGAAGAAAGTCTAACTGTTCTAGCTCTGTAACCTAAGATGCACGGGGACGGCTCCGGAGTCACGTTTCCCGTACCGGAAACGTTTCGGGGACGGGGTCGGATTGGGGACGGCGAGGAAACGTTCCGGGAACGTTTCAGACATGGTGAAGACATCGGAGACGGTAGAATGACGTTTCCAAATTTTAAAGATTTTTGTTTTAATAATTATGTAGATATTTACTTTTTTTTCTCCAAAACAGAAAGTAAATAAAGTGATTAAAAGAATAAAAAGGAAAAGATTGTTTAGATTAGGGTTTTAAATTAAAAAGACTCTCTTCTCCTCCTCTAAAACACGTCTCTTCTCCTCCTCTAATAATTCTAAATTCTCTGCAAGTGTGCACCTTCCATTAATCACTTGAGCAAAGCTAGCAGGTATGTTTTATTAATTTAAAATTTTCATTGTGTTATGTTGTTAGTGTTATGTTGTTACTTGTTAGTGTTATACGAACACTTAGTAAATTATTTTTTTTTATTCAGTTTGGTCATGACTTCTCATGAGGAATCTGATGATATTGGTGGTAGTAGTTTGAATAGTACATTAGAAGAAGCTCCATTATGGAACTATGTTACTAAGTTAGAGAAATCAACAACAAAAGGAGAAACTTTGAAATTTAAGTGTACTCTATGTAATGAGATTCGACAAGGTTCGTATTCTAGAGTTAGGGCACACTTTCTTGCAATTCATGATAAAGGCATTGCTGTGTGTAAAAAAGTAATAAAAACTCAGATAGCTGATATGAAAAAGTTGGAAGATGAGTTTGAGAGGAAGAAAAACGATTCTCGATGTAGAGAAGTTTCTTTGCCTTGTGAAAGCTCTTCTTCTAAAAAAAGAAAGGTTGACAGTTCTCCACTTGCTAGAGCCTTTGGTATTGAAGTTAGAGACTAGTTGGATCAAGAAATTGCAAGGATGTTCTTTACTGGTGGTTTGGCTTTCAATCTTGCAAAGAACCCACATTACCAAAGATCTTATCAGTTTGCTGCTGCCAACAAAATTGATGGTTATGTTCCTCCTGGTTACAATAAGCTGCGAACTACTTTGCTTCAGAAAGAGAAAACCAATGTTGAGAATTTATTACTTCCCTTGAAGTCAACATGGAAAGAAAGAGGTGTCACCATTGTGTCAGATGGTTAGAGCGATCCTACAAGAAAACCTTTGATTAATTTCATTGCTACTTCTGGAAGTGCTCCATTATTTCTCAAGGCTGTGAATTGTTTTGGAGAATTGAAAGATAGATTCTTCATATCTGATCTGATGGAAAAGGTTATCAATGAAGTGGGTCATCAAAATGTTGTGCAAATTATCACTGATAATGCAGCAAATTGTAAGACGGTTGGAGAGATCATTAAGTCTATGTTTCCTCATATTTATTGGACACCATGTGTGGTTCATACCCTTAATCTTGCTTTGAAGAACATTTGTGCAGCAAAGAATGTGGACAGGAATGAAGTAACATATCAGGAGTGCAACTGGATAACAGATATTCATGGAGATGCACTCGCAATAAAGCATTTCATCATGAATCACAGCATGAGACTAGCAATCTTTAGTAAGTTCTCTCCTCTTAAGCTACTTGCAGTTGCTGATACACGTTTTGCTTCTATCATAGTGATGCTTAAGAGATTGAAGCTTATCAAAAGAGGTCTTCAAGCTATGGTCATAAGTGAAGAGTGGTCTACTTATAAAGATGATGATGTCGGGAAAGCACGTTTTGTTAAGGAGAATATCATAAGTGATGATTGGTGGGATCGTGTGTCTTATATTATTGATTTTACAAAACCTATATACGAGATGATTAGGTTTTGTGACACTGACAAACCATGTCTTCACTTGGTCTATGAGATGTGGGATTCTATGATTGAGAAGGTGAGGTATGAGATCTATAAGAATGAAAAACGTCCAGTGTTTGAAGATAGTCTCTTCTACAATGTTGTTTATGAGATCTTAGTGGATCGGTGGGCGAAAAATAACACTCCTCTGCATTGTCTTGCTCACTCTTTAAATCCAAGGTATATGATTTTTAACTATGTGATTTATTCTTTCTTTTTGTTTTCTTGCCACATATAAAACATGTTTTTTGTATTGTAGATTTAATAGTGATGAATGGCTAAGTGGAGATCCTACAAGAAATAGTCCACATAGAGATGCAGAAGTCTCAACTGAGAGAATGAAGTGTTTCCGAAGACTGTTTCCAAGTATTGATGATCATCTTAAGGTTTTGGATGAGTATGCATTATTCTCCATGAAGAGTGGTCCTTTTTCGGATTTAACATGCATTTCGGTGATGTTTGATATGGAACCCATGAAGTGGTGGGCTAACTTTGGTGCCCAAACTCCTCTCCTGCAGACTTTGGCTTTGAAGTTTCTTGGACAACCTAGTTCATCCTCTTGTGCTGAGCATAACTGGAGTACTTACGGATTCATTCACAGTCTTAGAAGGAACAAGTTGACTCCAAGTTGTGCTAATGATCTAGTTTTCATCCACAACAATTTACGACTTTTATCAAGGAGTTCTGATCAATATGAAGAAGAAAAGACGAAGATGTGGGATGTTGGTGGAGATGGTTTTGATCCTATGGAAGACGTGGGAGTTTTGCAGTTTGCAGACCTTTTACTTGATGATCCAGATTTAGAGAGCGAGTTGCTCAAAGATTAGATTAGCTTTTTGTTTTTGTTTTACATTCTATTTAAGATATTATTTTAAAGTTTTTTTATGTTAACATTCATGAAGAATTTATGGTATGATTTTTTATATTATTTGTTTATATATATATGTTTCTCTGCCGTCCCCGTTTCTCTAAAATTTGGGATTTGCCGTTTCCCGTCCCCGTTTCCGTTTTTGTCCCCGTTTCCGTCCCGGTGCAACTTAGTCTGTAACCTGTTTGTATCTGTTAGTATTTCTCCAAGGTTGCCCTAATACAAAATTCAGTTGACAAAAAAAAAACAATATGAAGACTACCCATTAATCCATTATATAGGCATAAGAGTCATAGTAAAATAAGAAAACCCCAAACCGAAATACCCAATAAAAGGAAATCTAGATAATGAGTAAAACTAACATGTCACTAAAGGGAAATTAACTTAAACAAGAAATGGAAATCTTCATTGTGTTAGCTTTTGATTCTTTTTCTTTCTTCTCACATATGTGATTAATCCCTTGGATGTACTAGACGTATGAGAAGCTTCCACTTCCACTTCCACTTCCACAATTTCTTTACCTTGGGACACATTTTGAGTCTCCTCCATTTTCTTCAAAAGAGCAACAACATTAATCTCAATCAAATCCAACATTAACATCATCCAAAAACCACAACAATCTATATTCAAACCTTCTTATTTAGGCGATGTGTAGACATTAGCTCATAGAATTTCCTCATCATCATCTCTTCTTCCACCTGGAAAATTCTTAATCATATCATCACCAAAATCATTGTTTGCGAAATTGAAATATTCATATCAAATCTCAAACAAACCTCAAGTTTTTGGAGTTCTTGAGTCATGGATTTACGAGTTTCTGAGAGCAATTCATGTTGCTTCTCCAAATGGCTGTTCATATGGTAACAACAGTAAATCGTTTATACGCACACACGGGCTAAGAAAATAAGCGTAAAACTGAAACAAAGACGCACTTTAAAACATTGTCGGTATGTTCAGGATCCATGCTCCACAATACTTTGAACTGATCTTATGCTGATCAACAAATGAATCAAAATATTATGAGAAGATACTTAACAAAAGCATATAAGGCACATTTTGATCAAGTTAAGTTATGTTATGTGTAACTTGAAACTCCAAAACATGATTAAGATAAAGGATAAGTCTTTTATCACTGATTCATCTACACATATCACTAGAGAAGACCTAATTCTTAAAATCTGAAGGGTATGATCACAAATTCGAACATGTTTATGCCATTCAAATTAGCTGCTAAAACGGCGGAAACATAACGAACCAAACAAGCGTGGAATAAAAACAGATTTAGAAAAAGAAGATCTTAGTTAGACAATTCGTCGAGCAACTGGTGTGCAAAGCCTATTAACCATCATTTTCTTCACAATACCCCCAATGCCATACCAATACTTGAATCAAAAACCATCAATTACCTCTTAAATATATATATATTCAAGAACAAGATCAAGATCCTCTTCTTCTCTCTCACACTCGTTTGGGTCCTTTCTGCTTTCTCTGTTTTAGCTTTCTTAAAAGAGAAATAAAGTTTCGATTTTTTTCGAAAGCATAGGCTACGTGCTTCTTCTTGGGTTAGAGGCTTTCACTAATGGTTTTTTTTTTTTTTTTTGTGTTTGTTTTGTTTTTGATTCAAAAGATGTAGAAGTCTCAACTTTTGAACTTAAAAAACAAAGAGTTAGAGATCTTTCTAGGGTTTCTTGACATAGCCTAAAATTTTGAAGTTACGATTTTGGTTTCTATTCAGTTTTTTGGTTACCATAGTTTGTATGGGCCGAATACTATCTTTTGATAATATTTCCCCACAAGCGAAAATCATATTAGGTATGATTGGTAACATAAAACGGTACAAATTTTTTAGTGGGTAGAGTAAACTGTAAGCGGTATTAAATAATTAAAAGCAATACAAAATAATGATTCGGAAAATCTGAGAATAAGGTTTTTAGTAACCATTTTGATATCGCTTGATTGATAATTGTTGAAGCTATATATCTCGTATTACAGCCGTATGGGTTTACGAATCAAAAACCATTCTCTCTAAATGTAACACCCCTTGTAGCCGGTTGAGCCACAACCGCACTTGGGTATTGAGATATTTGTAGTTGTAATTTTCTATTATGGTTCTTTGAATCTCGATTAAATTAACGTACATATGTGTATCGAGAAACGATCTCTGACTTCTGATGTTCATGCTTTCACTAACCATCTTTATAGAAAACATACAAAAAGATTTGATTCGTTTTGTCTTTTGAATAAATGTTACCGAGAAACTCTGATACTGCAAGGAACTGCTTAGATCGCTTCCCACCCACCCCCCCCCCCTCCCTCTTCAAATATTAAAGACCCACAAAACAAAGATTGTTGTCTTTGTTGTAACCAAAATCTTGGGTTTATTTTTGTTTTTGTAACATTACACAATGGGCAACCAAAAAGAGGTGTTTTCATGTGTGAAGCACTTAGGAAAAAAGAAAAGAGAGAATTAGATTAGATAAAAAGAGAAACAAACAAGCGTGGTGTTTGGGTTTTCGAGCCTTGAGGTTGGTGGGTGTGTTGTTGTGAATCTCTAAGTTTTCTGTAAATTATATATTAATTTATACGTATGCTTGTATATGTATCTGTTTCCAAACTCCATAAACAATGTTACTTTTTAAGTGATCCTTTTAAGCTTTTTCTTGAGAACAAGATTGAGCATAGATCTCTTGTATCAGTTTCTTAGCTTTGTTTCTCTTTTTTTTGCCTAAAGATCTTCAAAGAAAAATGAAGTTTATGAAACTTGGAACCAAACCTGATTCGTTTCAATCTAAAGGAGACAATGTTAGGTTTATAGAAACAGTTTCTTAGCTCTCTCTCTCTCTCTCTCTCATGATTCTTTAACAACATTTATTTTTAACTGATATTGGTTTTTTTTTTCCCCTTAGGTATGTAACAACTGAGTTAGAAACAGAGATCATCGTCATCATTGGCAATGTCAAATTCTATCTCCATAAGGTATGAAAAAAAACTCTAGTTTTTAAAACATCAAAGAACAAGCAAAGTTTTTATGTTTTGTGTGTTTTCAGTTCCCATTGCTTTCGAAAAGCGGATTATTGCAGAAACTCATAGCAACATCAAAAAATGAAGAGAAGGAGAAGAACCAAATTGATGAGATTGACATATCAGAGATTCCTGGTGGTTCAGTTGCTTTTGAGATTTGTGTCAAGTTCTGTTACGGCATCACGGTGACTTTAAACGCTTACAATGTGGTTGCAGCTCGTTACGCGGCTGAGTTCTTGGAGATGAATGAAACGTTTGAGAAAAGCAATCTGGTTTACAAGATTGATGTTTTCTTGAACTCAACCATCTTCCGTAGTTGGAAAGATTCTATCATTGTTTTTCAGACCACAAAAGATCTCTTGTCTAATCACTCCGAGGAGCTAGTGAAGCGTTGTCTTGATTCTATTGCTTCTACAGCTTCGACAGACACCTCAAAAGTCAAGTGGTCTTACAGTTACAACAGGAAGATGAAGCTTGAGAAGGTGGGAAAACCAGAAGAAGCGGTTCCAAAAGACTGGTGGGTCGAAGATTTATGCGATCTTCACATTGATCTGTATAAACAAGCCATCGAAGCAATCAAGAACCGAGGGAAAGTCCCGAATAACGTTATTGGAGAAGCGTTACACGCTTATGCAAAAAGAAGAATAGCTGGTTTTAGCAAAGGCTCAATGCAAGTTATTGACAGATCTCTGACTGATACAATCATAGAACTTATCCCGGATGAGAAAGGAAGTGTTTCCTCTAGTTTCTTGACCAAGTTACATCGAGCATCGATCTACCTCGGATGTGAAGAAACCGTGAAAGACAGTTTAAAGAAAAGAGTCAGCGAGCAGCTCGAAGAGACAACAGTGAATGATATCTTGTTATATGATTTGGATATGGTGCAGAGCCTAGTGAAGGAGTTTATGAACCGAGATCCGAAAACTCATTTGAAAGTATCGGTCGCAAAGCTCATTGACGGATACTTAGCTGAGAAATCAAGAGATCCTAGTCTACCTCTTCAGAATTTCCTCTCTCTCGCGGAGACACTCACTAGCTTCCCAAGACAGTCTCATGACGGGTTATATCGCGCCATTGACATGTTTCTCAAGGTAAAAACAAGATTCAAATACACTGTTTTCATAATAATTAATTCTTGATTGACATTGGGTTTTGATTTGGAAAATTTTCAGGAACATTCGGGGATTAGCAAGACCGAGAAGAAAAGAATATGCGGGTTAATGGATTGCAGGAAACTATCAGCGGAAGCGTGTGAACATGCGGTGCAGAACGAACGTTTGCCAATGCGGGTGATTGTGCAAGTTCTCTTCTTTGAACAGATTAGAGCCAATGGTTCATCAACAGGATACAGCACTCCTGAGCTCACCACCACGACTCTAAACACTGAGGATGAGGAATGGGACCATGAGAAAGAGTTTTGATTTCAGCTCTATTGAATCTTTTCTCATTTGTTTCTTCAGAACTACGTCAAACTTTGAGTTTCGTTTTGTTTTCTGAATTGGAAACATTTTTGTCCTTGACCTTTGTAAATGGGTCAGGTAGTAATGGGCTTTGTGTCCGGCTTGACGCCCGTTCCCATCTCAATTTTTAATGAGACTAAAATTAGAGAAAATCTTCATTTATTTTGTAGTCCAAAAAAATACGGCAAAGTTTAAACTAATCGAATTTCGGTTTATCTAAAAACCGATTAGTCTCATTGATTGGAAAACCTAAAATCTGAAACCGAGCTTGATTACAAACCGAATTAAGTGTAGTTAAAACAAACCGAACTGAATAAACAAAATTTTATAAAATCTTATATTTACATATTTATAATCATATTCTATAATATTAATTAAAGCATATATTAATTATAATTTTAATTTTTTATTAAAACCAAACCGAAATCCAAACCAAGCCGTAAATCAGATTTGTCTATTCTAGTTGTTTGGATTCTCATTTGTACACTTTTGAAAAACGTTTTTAATTAATCAGAAGTATTAATTTTATAGCATAATAGTAGGTTTTAATTATTATATTATCAATCTATGAAATGGTCAGACATCAAAAAATAATAATTCAGTGCTTCTTCTACTTTTTATATTGTACTAATCATACGAAATCACAAACAAAATCAGAATAACAACTAGAATAACAAAATCAGAAACAAACAGGGGTCATCCAAGATTCTCTTATAAAAATATAACAGTACATTAAAAAAAATCTACTACATCTTCTCAGCTTCCCAAAAGTTAAAGACATCTTAATCTGACATTGAAAGTTAATTAATATTCCTTTCCTTAAATATATAAATTAATTTTGAAGTTATCAAAATTAAAATTCTCTAGGGTCAACAAAAATAGATTCACCAGGAGGAGATTTAGTCCAATCACCAACAGAGCCGTCACTGTAATCTTCACCAAGCCGTTTAATACACCACAAATCCTCGGCGCACGATAGCACTTTCCAATGTGGTATCCCTCGCCGGAGCGGTTCTCCTCCGCTGACTTCCGCTGCCACAACGCCGCATCCTCCTTTTTTCGCCAGATTATGCGCGTGATTACACAACGCCTTCACCATTTTCTCCGCGCGTGGTCCTTCTCCGCCGATTCCGTACATAAAATGCAGCCCAAACGGCCGGAAAACCGCCGGAATCGACGGAATTTTCAAAAACGGCAGCGTTTTATCAACCACGCGTGTCGTTTTGGCCAACACGCGCCTCAATCTCGATGCGCCGCGAACTTCTAACCGAAACGAGTCTTTACAATTCCACACGCTTAAAACCGCCCACGAATCGGGTGGATACTCCAAGAATTTAGCCGAACTGGGCCATGACTCGAACCCGGATCCGTAACAGCTTCCACGTGGAACCGCGACGAATGTTCCTAACGAGAGTTTGTTATTCAAAACCGAGTCAATGTCACGAGGAAAAAACTCGGTTGTAATAAACCGGAGCCGGTATAGTAACTCAGCATCAGACGGATCAAGCTTGATTATAGTGACCCGACGAGAAATGTTGATCCGGTGTGCGTAAACCGGGTTAACCAAAATTGACGGTGTACGGAATTCGGAGTAACCACATTTTCCGGTGAATAAATTAACGGAAGCGTGGTTGTCGTTTTCGGTAGCAAAATAGGAATATTCGGCGCCGTTTTGACTAAACCACTCTTCCATAGCCTTCACGAGCTTAAACCCTATCCCTTGTCTCCTGAAGTAATTAAAAACGTGATTAGTCTAAGCACTAATTACTCGTGAATCGTGATTAGTGATTAGTGTAACGTTAGTTACGTGAGATTAAAAACGTACCGGTGAGTAGGAGAAACGCGGAGGCCCAAAATGTAAGCGAGTTTAGTGTAAAGTGGTTTGGTAATAACGACGTTGTTTTGAGATTTGTTATGAGTTAAATCAAGTCTTGTGGTGCTACCACATGTAACGGTTTTGATACATCCTCGAATCATTCCAACTAAATTTTTCTTCACCTCCGTACCGATCTCAGCCACCTGTTACAATTTCCAAATTTTACTTAAAACGTTTTTTATATTTAATAAGTAAACAAAAAACAAAAGTAAAATTAAACTTTTTGGTTAGTTGGTTCATATAATTGCTTCTTTATATATATAAAAAAAGGGTTTTAAATATTTCATATTACCAGCATGAGATAACAAGGTAATGTCGTTTCACTTATCATTTCTAATCAATAAAAAAAATCATTTTTATAAAGAACAGTTTTTATTTAATAATCAGAAATCAATCTTTGTGGTTAGTTAAGTTCATATATTTGCTTCGTCATTATAAGAAGACTTAAGTATTTTTTAACAATTGAGATTTAACTTGAACAGTTTTAAGTTTAACTTGTAGGAGTTTTGGAGTAATTACCAGCATGAGGTAAGAAGGAGAATGCCTGACACGGCAAATTGGGTCACCTAAGAGATCAGTGAAGAGAGAAAGTTTTCCAGTTGGGCCAACTTCACACCGCCGTTCAACGTCTTCGACGGTGGCTAAGTCCTTACTAGGGTCGTATTCTCTAACCTCCACAACCACCGTCATATTCTCTGTTTTTTTTTTTTTTTAATCTCTAATAACTAAAAACAGAGTAGAGAGAGAGATAGAGAAAATGGAGGAATTAAGAACAAAGTGTGAAGTAGTAGCTTAGGGTTTTAATGTTTTATATAGAGGAAAGAAGTGAGACTGTTGCAATAAAAAACGCCAGCAGATTTTCCGAAGACATAGGATTTTAATTTTTTGTTTTTTATGAAGTAAATAACGTGAGGTATAAGCAAAGAACACAGAAGCTACGGGCTTCTAATATTTGAGCTATATATATGAGCTTAGGATTTGGAAATAGAAAAAATTAAGAGTTTTAAAAGTTTCTGAAAATGACTTTTGGTATTTTCGGCTGCTTTTTTTTTAGTTTATGGAATAATAATTTTCAATTTTTTTTTTGGCTCATGGGAAATCTACAAAATAGTTCTATCATTGGAGAGAGTTAATAGGACCCAATAATAATTCCCTATTAATTATGCTCATTTTCTCAATATTCATTTTTGGAATATATTGTAGTAATTTATTTTGTGAATTTCTCAGTAAACAAATGAATGTCTCTAGAAGAAATTGATATTGTGAGATCATGCACAGAGGAGAAAGGATTTGATTAATCAGATTAATTGTTATCAAAACATTATTTTAATAATGGAGGGTTGAGTTAGTTATTCACTTATTCTTACTTCCTTCCCTCAATTAATTAAATGATTATTTTAAACTGTTGTTTAATTATGAATTTTTTTATTAAGATATCAAAGAAGAACTGAATATGGAATTAGAATAAAATTAGTATAAAGTTTAATGCTTTGTCGATGTTATGATGTGAGAATATTAATGGGTGATTAAGACGAGCATTGATATCGAACATACTCCAGAAAAGAGACGTGGAAAGTGTGAGTGAGAGAAGTAGAAATGGCGGCTTATGGCTTCTCTCTCTCTTTTCATTTTCTTTTTGTTAAATTTATTTGATCATAATTATCCCTCTTTTTCATATTGTTCATGAACGTATGTATGATTGTTACTATTACCTCTAATCATTTGCTCTCAATCCCACTTATACCATAGTCTCTCTGTCCATTAGATTTTTTTTTCAAGTTTCTATGCACAATTTATATTAATTTAATAATTTATAATTATTTGAATTTTACAATATTTTTTCTATTGATTAAATTTTTAGAAATGATAAACTATTTATTATTTTTTAATCTTTGTGCTTTTAGGCAAAACATCTTATAAAATAGGACATAAAAAATATTATTGTTATTGATACGGCATCATAAATGAGCAGTTATGTTAATAAAATAGATATATCATTTATTCAAAAGTTAACTTTATATGTTAACTGAAAATAAGTTAACATTTTTCAAATAACAATAATACAACATATCATTTGTAAAACGAGTCATGACTGTTTTGACATATATCATAGCAAACCTCGTATTCGAGAATTATGTTCTTTATAACACTATATATGTTATTGGTAAAGTGTAAAACGTAAAATATATATCGCTAATATTATTATCAATGTTCAAATCGGTTAAAATTAGTGTACCAAAAACGATATTACTAATTTATCTATGTACTACAATTTTTCCTACTTATTTTTTAACTGTTTTGTTATCATTATTTTATTATCTTTTTATTACTGTGTTACCAATCAGAGATCATAGTCCAACTAAAAAGTCATGACCAATACACTCAAATTTTCGTTTGTATTTTCATGTTTTGAAACGGACTAGAAAGGTTGCACAAAATAAAATAAAAGAAACGGACAAGAAAAGCTTCCGGACTTGTATATAGGATATGTATTAGTTGGCAATATAAAACAATTGATATGTTGGAGTCATTAACTAGTTGAAAAAACTCCTCTTTTATAAAGCCAAAGTTGATATAAGTCAGGCTACTCCAATCACGCATTTAATCGTTTTTAAAAGTTCTCTTGGTAATATTCACCTCTTGAAATCGGATCAGAATGATGGAATTGTAATCGAGAATTATTAGCAAAACAAAATCGAATAATGAATATATCGTATGAAAGTGCGTTTGGCATGGCCCCCACTTGTTTCCATAACAATCTTAAGCCTTTTTTAATCAAACTCTACTAAAAGTTGAATTAAATTAGCAAGTGGTGTCACTAAAAAACCTAATTATTCGGTCAAATTTCAAAATAAATATGTCGCCCTAATTAGTCAATTGATGTATATATCATATAGATGCTTATAGACATAAACAATTTGGATTTGATTATATTTTATCCGTCTATTCATGGGATCAAGCATTTTTCCCCTAAGGATTTGTCTAATCGTAGATAGAGGATGAGAATCCCACTTTTTGTTTAATAATAAGATACCAAATTAATTACGTATATCCTAATATCCATCACATATTATTTACTGCAAGTTGTGTATGTTATTCTAATCGTTATTCCCATTTTGTTTAGAACTTTAAAACAAAAACTGAATATCGATAACTAGTATTTTCTAACATGAAAATATATCAATCAAAACGCGAAATTGCCTAACCAAGCAAGAGTTAAGAGGCATACAAAAAAATAGAATCTCTAAACCTAGCGTTACGAGAGCTAATAAATCATCTTAAAAAGTTTTAGAATTGCAGATCATATGATTAACGAAGAACATAACTTCCAAAACCACAAAAGAAACAAGTATGGTTAAAAACACAGACCAATGTACCAATGTGAAGCCAGGTCGTTATGTTGACTACTTCCAGCAGTATGCCTGAAGACAGAAGTAAAATCCAGTATTTGCTCGTAAATACACTTCATGCTAAAAAAAAAATTTCGTTCAGATCATGGTTCTATCTGAATCTTCTCTCCATCAAGAGATTCACAAATCCACTCGACACATGAGTTTTGTCTCGTTGACTTTCACGAAACATTTGTATGACAGCGGCTTCCACAGGTAAAAAAGACCTTGCAAGTATACAATATATAATTTATTCATAAATTTTTGAAATATCGACATAAATGTATAAATTAATATGGGATTTCAACATGAGATTTTTCCGCTTTATTTTATAAAACACTTACAATATAGAAGGAGAAGGTCCTAATTAAAGACTCTTGACAAAATAGAGTGTTCGAGCTAAACTAAACTTGGTGAAGGTTAACCCGATTCATTAAAACGAATTTTTATTTCTGTTTTTTTTTTCTATTAATATATGTATTTTCTTTAATTATATTTGAAATCGTAAAAGGATCGAGAGTACATATAAGATTGCGAATATAGTTCTTTAGCAGAATGCTCAATCTCAACACTTCAATTCAAAATATAAGTTTTAAATCAAAAAGGAAAAAAATAAGGTAAGATGGGAAGAGATGTCTAAACTACGCACCGCTATATTTGCCTTAGTGCCTTTTTTCGTCTCTCTTTTGTTTATTGCGAATCCTATGATGTAAATGACAAAAGCGCATACGTCATAGGATTCACAATAAACAAAAGAGAGACGAAAAAAGGCACTAAGGCAAATATAGCGGTGTGTAGTTTAGACATCTCTTCCTATCTTACCTTATTTTTTTCCTTTTTGATTGAAAACTTTTATTTTGAATTGAAGTGTTGAGATTGAGCATTCGGTTTAGATTTCGCGAAAGAACTATATTCACAAAATCTTATATGTACTCTCGATCCTTTTACGATTTCAAATATAATTAAAGAAAAAACATATCTTAATTAATAGAAAAAAAAAACAGAAATAAAAATTTGTTTTAATAAATCGGGTTAACCTTCACCAAATTTAGTTTAGCTCGAACACTCTATTTTGTCAAGAGTCTTTAATCAGGACCTTCTCCTTCTACGAGATTATGTGATAGTCTTCCCGAAACTTAGTCACTCCTTAGCTTACCACGTCGAGTAACAAACCTCATAGAAGTATAACGAAGAGAGTGAAATCGATTATATTTCAGTTTGGTTCAATTTCTTTTTGTTATAATATATTTCAAGTTACAAGATTTTGAAAGTATATTTTATGGTTTGGTTTTGACATTTAGATAAAAATCTGTAAAACTAAACTAAAGTTTGGTTTCGTTTTTCAAATAAATTTCTTAAATATAGTTTAGATTGAACTGAGACGGTTTACCGGCATAATACACTTTCATTTGTTGATGTATAGATAGATATATCATTAGTGGTTGTTTGTCTAATATAAAATCCATGAGATTAACATGTATATATATTAGGTTTTTGTATATACGATGAGGAGCTTTTTTAAAACGCAACATAAACCATGGACCACATCGTATGACGCCAAATGTCGAGTGATTAGCAGACAGATTAGTGTTTTCCGGTCAAATTTGTAGAATTCAACATACATATCATATATTGTTATGATTCTTAATATATGTACCTATGATTAACTGTAACGAATATAAAACATACAAATTCCACGACAAATTCCTCGAGAACATCACTGAAATGATCTGATCTATATCCAATCTCTTTGTAATAATATTATTTTGATGATCCGTACGTAGAGCCGGTGCAGTACATTCTCGCGTTCACATTTATATTTAATTGTATATAAGTTCTCACGTCCTTTAGTTTAATGTCCCAAATTACAAATTTCAAAACTCATAAGTGATTTATCTGTATAAATCATTTTCTTACAAGTTACATCGGCTAATAACGAATTACTGAACAGTCACAAATAATTTGTATACTATGTATGCAACTATGCAAGTTGGCCCACCAACAATAACTAGAATTTAACGAATTAATTTTTGGCCTATCTAATTAATGTTGTTAACTACTGGAGGGAGTGACTTTGGATTAGTTACGAGGGGTTTAATACAAAACAGTACAAATATTTTAGCAAATAGAAAAAATGGTTAACAATACATAAATAGTTAAAAACATTATAAAGTAGTAGGTAGAGAAGTGATAAAAAAAACTGAGAATATTTTTTGTATCGCTTTTATTATTGATAAAAATTGGTATTTTCGTACCGCAACGGTACAGAGTTATCAATCACGATGAAAATATATATATTTTTGTTTTCTAAACTACAAAAAGTCAAAACATTATATATATACATCCTATTTATTTTTAAAATATTTTTTTATGGTTTAAAAATCTACTAGCTAAATGGCTATATATTGTTTGACAATTCTTTTTTTTAGTAGCATCCTGTATTTTCCATTTTCATTTTCACACACAAGTAAAATATATTTCAATTGATAATTCATCAACATATAAAAGATTAATAATCAAGAACAGGGCCGACATGGTACCGAAACATAAAGGCTCCAACCATAAATATAAAAAAAACTTTTGTTTTACTGCTATAAATGTATAGTTTTAAGTTTAACAAGAAAATATTTATTAAATTAATTATATAAATATTTAATTTATTTCTCTTTATTTAATATTTTTTTGTCAATACAGGAATATTTTACAACAAAGATTACCGTATATGATATTTCAACAAGAAGATCTTCAAAAATTAGAAAGTAGAATTTGACTAGAAAGTAGAAGATATTATGCCAACACTTTGATATAATATCAATATGTACTACATATTATACACACGAGGGCAATACAATACATGTATACGGCATCCTCCTACATACTGATTTCAGAAGCAAACAGATCAGTATGAAATGTGAACTAAAGAAATTAAATGTTGCTTACGGTTACGACGTAAGAATCTTTATGAGATCAACTTATATATAAAACTAAGAGCATCGAGGATCCATAAACCACGTGATCATTATTAAGTATTAACCTATAAATTGACTTAACAATGTAATTAGCTTCTAAACCCTTATCTTGTTACCTTAATTTATTCAGCACATTATAACGAGGAGGAGGCCAAGACCAGTCAAGCGAGGAGGCCAAGTTTCTAATTGCTCACTTAATTAGAAGATGACTAAATGAAATGACTAAAATGCCCTATCATGTCTCTATGTTGTGTGAAAATGAGGTCCAGCTGTGAATGTTGGAGGGGGACAAAGCAGCGAGGGGAAGAGACAAAATCGTGTTGTGGTGTAGGAGAAACGTAACGAGATTAGTTGCTAAGGTTATGTCCAATCAATTACAATGAAGTGGGATTGGGTTACGGTCGAGTAACTTCTATATCTATATGAGATATCGTAATCTCAATGCGGTATTTTTTGAGTATTTTCCGACGTTTAAATATGAAAAAGTCGTAAAAAAATCGCTAGGTAGGTTTGGAAGTTCAGTTTTGAATTTTACTGACTATTGTCAATGATTACAACATGCCTGTTGTTTGTAGAAGTCAATTTGAGAGCAACACAAAGTTTTATGTAAGCTTTAAAAACTCGAGTAGTACTGATACATGAGATATCAGTGCGGTAGTTTTCAATTGTTCTATGATATGAAAAAGCCATAAAAATAGTTGGAAACACACATGAAATGGAACAAATTTTTATGTTTAGGCATGTAATGGACTGCATTTTTTTGTTGTTGATAAAATATGAATATATTACCAAAGAAACGTTATAATTATTGTCAAATCAATGATGACGATATGTTCTTTGTGTAGGTCGATTTGAGAGCAAACTAAGGTTTTGTGAAAATCTGTTAGAAAACATGGTACATGAAAAAAAAAAAAAAAAAAGGTTTAGATACCTGTGGTTAATTAGTAAAAAATTTAATTGAAGACATATTACTTCGTCCATTATATATCATCATCAAATTATTTAACTAGGTCTGGGTCGGATCCGGATATCTTGAGTTTTTGGGATATCTGGATCCATAGTTTTGATATCCGGATTTGGTTACCTCGAATATCTGGATCCAGCTTTTTTTTTTTTTTTTTTAAGAATTTCTTATTATATAAAATTTAAAAGAATTTTTTTTAATAAGATATTAATATTAATATTATATAAATAATTAAAAATATTATTATAATATATAATTTAAGACAAAAAAATTTAATAAATATATTATATAATATAAATAATTAAAATATTATTAAATATATTATTATATTATTATAATATTAATATTCCGAATATCTGTATATCGGTCTTGTTATTTTATAATATCTGAATCCGTATATGTATCCGGCCGGATCCGGATTCCAAAATTTCATTATCCAAATCCGAATCCGGCCCATCCGAATATCTTGTTTAACCATATGTTTTATTGCACTCACTACACCAATCTTATTATTAATAGGATAACAGCATCACGTAAATCCCTACAATTATTAAGAGCTTTCTTTTTAATGGTCAACAAAATACATTAATATTAGACGATGGTATAAAAAGAACATTAATATACACCAATAGACTACGTATATTTTGTTACAATTATTCGAAGTTTTAGCCTATGGTACGTATTTAACTTCATAAAGTTATTAGTTTTTCAAAATCATTTGACTACTAAACCAAAAGAGTAGTTTTGTGGCAAATTTTAATTGGTGAAGATTCTTCATGTGGATTTATATCAAAAATCTAGTCATTTCATGTACGATTTCTCACTAATTACTATTCTCTCCATTTTAAAATAAATAGCATTCTAGCATTTTACACACAAATTAATAAATAGAGTTAAAACTCTATTATACCCATAACTTAGTTTTATTATTTTTTTCTATAAACATTTATTAATTTTGGTTGAGGTTAAAAAATAGATATAATGTGTAAAGTTGCATTGAAGTTTAAAAATGACACTTATTTTATAACAAAAAAAACTAAAATACTATTTATTTTGAAATATAGAGAATAATAATTAACCACTATAAACGTTAGACAAAAAAAAAATCCGATATTTTACATGCCTCAGTATGTAATTACTGAGTTTCAACCTAAAACTTTCTGGTTATATAAAAGTAATTTAAACATTTCTTTTACAATCTATTAAATGATTGGATTTAAGAAAAGGAGACAAATGTTTATGAGTAATAAAGTCTAGCACTACAACCAAAACCATTTAATTGGCACGTGTTTATGTGTGATAAAAGTATGCTAGTGAAAATTATTTTACGAAAAAGCCGGTAATCAATTTAATTAAACGTAATATTTATGGCGAAGGCAGATTCCGATACATAGGCTAAGGCCTTAGCTCGTCCGGATCCCCGAGATTGTGCACCTTGTCCCTACGGCCCTGCGCCTCTGATTGACACATGAATCTTGCATTACTCCACATACATGTAGTTATACGAACTTTAAATAAATTCACTAGTGTCACTAGTTTAAGAGTGTTCAATCGGCATACATTGAAATGGTCCGATCGTATCCAAATCAAAATAATTGCTTTGAAAACCAAACTATATTTTAATATGGTTTAAATGATTTTTTTTTTCTATATTTGCAAGAGCGAGTCTAAACTAGTTACTAACAGAAGAAAAAAAAAACTAATCCAAAACCAATTTTTTTTGAATTGATATATTTAATTAAAATTCGAATCCAAATAAAAACCAATATCGTACTAAAAATCATCCATGATAAAAAAAATTTCAGTTTAATATTATAATTCATAAATCATGAATATGGAAACTAAAGAATTTGAAGAACAACTTAGTTATAGGAATTTTGGGTTGAACACTTCCCACTATACCTCTATTTACATATATTTATAACTTTATATATATATATATATATATATATAATTGTACTTTTTGTTTTGTACATTATGAAAGGGGGCTTGAAATGACTCGAGTACTTAAATTACCCAAAGATATTTTTTCAGCATATATACACTAGGAGTATTTATTTTTGTCAATTTCAAACATATATTTTTCTCGTAGTTTTATTATCTGAGAGTTTTGTGGTGGGGAGATAAAGACGAGACCCAAAGCGAACTAGTGGATAGGAATGCGAGACAAAAAAAAAGGGGGCATTCAATATATGCGACAAAGGCTTTTTGATAGGGTGGAAGATATGTATTTAACTTTACTAGAAAAATTATATATTTACTTTAGAGTATATAATAGTCAAATTGTAGTTTTATTTGCAAAACAATGCAGTAATAAAATTATATATTACATGTTGATTTCGCGCGCATTTAAACTACTTGACATCAATTTTGAAAATATTTATAATAAATTGCCTATTATTTTATTTGATGACATATATTTTATATGGTATCATGCCATTTAATTTAAAAGCATATGCAAATAACAGTATACTTATTTATAATTTTATCATGGTCTCATTTTGCTAACTCCGATGTTATATACTTAACTAACTTTTAATTCACTCACGAAGATTTAACCAAAAAAACCTACGTTGCACACATACACGGATACGTTTTAATAGGTGAATATGATAAACAGAAAACAAAATAAGAAACTGAGTGGATTTAGCTGAATAATTGAAATGATGATATACATACTCAACTTCTGACTACTTGTTGTATGTCAATCTTCATCTTGTAAAACTCTAAATTGTAGCTTTATAAGGGAGATCAATTATTAAACATTTTTATTATTTGCAATTAATATATTATTAATTTTGGTGAAAAATGATATACAAACTCGAAATTTAATAGAATTCTATTATATTATTATTATTATTATTATTATTATTATTATTATTATTATTCAAATCTTTAAAATACCATCAATCAAAATTATTATTGAATCGCTATTTATAAAAATTTATATCTCCTACCATATTTTAACAATAAGAGTTTTAAACCATAAACAAAAAAAATAAAGAAGAGTTTTAAACCAAATTATCTTCCACATTTGCCATTACAATGTAAATATTACATGAGTTAATTTTCTGTTTGATCAATAGGACTAAATTGCTCGAATAAGATTTAAGTTTTTCCCGTGAACTCTGATTTCTCTCCAGTGATTTGATTAAAATCATTTGGCTGTATACCTATTATACATACATATATACAAATGTATATGAATATTTGATCTTTCCTCTGTATTGGCTAAGGCTGATAAAAAGAGAGTAACATGGAAGTGAGACATGGAGCGTTGTATACTGGAGCGTTGTCTACTGCTAATAAGAATGAGGCCATCATAGCTTCTGCCATTTCATCACTCTCGTCTTGTCAAATCAAAGCTATTCATTATCATCATCAACAACATCATCATCATGATTTATAAACATTCCATGCATGGCAGACATAAAAAGCAACTCTCTTTCTTGATGACTTATTTAGTTAATCTTTGTTATAACATGTCTTTAACCATGTTTAATTGTTTATGATGAAATCTAGGGAACATGGAAACGTTAACATTAACATTAATTTACGTGTCAATGAGAAAATATATAAAACGTTTAGGAACAAACTAATAATGTAGGGTAAGAATGGCAGCAATGTCAATAATATATATGACCTACGTATATGCGTGATCAAAATACCCTAAATAAGTTTTTTAATCAACCGACGTCGGCAGACAAATATTGTGTTCCGATATGCATTCCTATAACCACACAAGTTAATGTGTAAGTTCATATGTAAATATCTTAACATTTTTAAAGTATATTTTAAAAATATATTTTTGTTTTATAAAATATTATATAAAATACCATTGATTTAAAAAATAAATTAGGAAACTCATTAAAAGTAAATATAGAATATGAATAAATGTATATACATATATCTAAACAACTTCTACAATCAATTCTCTACTATCCATATAACCAAACATAATTAAATTTTTTTAATTTTAATTATAAAATCTAAAATATCCATATAATATTCTACAATTTATAGTATAGATATTTAGAAGATTTTGTTAAGATTTAAAATTTTGATTCTCCTATCATAGATTTTTTTAAATTGTTTTGAATCATCATATAACACATAAAATTAATAAAACTATATATTTTTTTCTGCATTTGTCATGATTCGAATTTTAAAAAATGGACATGTATTACCCAAACAATGATGAAAAATTGTGTGTTTAACGTCCTACATCGGCTAAAATTTTTAGACAGTGGTTGAAAGTCATATTATAAGTAAGACCAAAATGAATCTAAATCTGAATAATAAGCAGGAAGTTAAACTTAACAAGCATCCAAATTTAAAATTTTGTATCCGGTTTAATTCGATTCTTTAGTCGAACCGTTTAATTATATCGGATATAATAAATTTTACTTTTAAAAAGTTTAAAATATTATAAAAATTTACACTTATAAAAAGTTTAAAATATCACAGGACAGAGTTATATGGCGGAACGGAGTTGGGTCGACATTAATATAAATTTAAAATATCACTAATGCTATAACACAGATAAATCATCATTTCATTATTTTGTTAACACCATTAATATTACAATATTAGACATATAATTAAGTTAATTAAATTATAATAATGTAAAAAAAAAAAATTTCTGGGATATCGCGGGTTAAATTCTAGTACTATACATATATCGGAAAATAGATAGTACACATTGTACATATGCACATGTGAACGTGTTGATTCATCAGAAGTAACTTTAAATGAATAAACTTGGAAAGTTCAGTATATATACATCGGTGAATAAACTTGGAAAGTTCAGTATATATACATCGGTCGTAAAATTCGTAATAAATAGTATCGGTTAGATATGTGTCATTTATATTATTGTACGTGGGTTTGAGTGTGATGATGTTCATAGAAAGATATTGATTACGCTAATCAAATTGTAATAGGATTCGTTATAGGTAGGTCTTAAACTCCACTTTATTAACAAATATATCTTAATATATTTTTCACTCAAATAGAACTAAAAACTAAAAGATAGTAGGAAAGGTGTACTTTTTTTTTTTTTTACAAAAAAGATGGGAAGTGTACTTGTTAGAGATTGATTGTTTCAATTCCATAAAATCTGGTTCCAATGTGCACTTATGTATGGAAAAAGATTATTTACGATTCAAATCTATTAAAGTTAGATACCGCATATTTTTTACTTCATGTATAGACTGTATAGTACTTACAATCATACATGCTAGGCGATCATTGTTCTGATTTGGCATGCATGCTTGCTTTGATAACGTCTTATTAGTCACCATGAAACTACTAACCAAGTGGCTTATAAGGAAAATCGCCAAATGATAGAATGACTCGCTCAGGATCCGGTGATCCCATATCTAAATATAAAAAAATGTAAAGTTTCAATATAAGAAAGGAAATGAAAAAGAGAAAAATATTTATCACACGAAACTGATTATATAAAACATTTTTTCTGTTTTTTTATAAATATATTTATATTTAAATATTTCTTTAATGGGTTGGGACGGCATCTTTTACAGCGAAAGAAACAGTTACAAAATTGTGAAATCAGAAAAATCTTTGCCGGTGATCGGAAATGTGGCTCGAACCCTGGTGACCACCGGAAGTAGAGAGTCAGAGTCATTAGCTCCGGTGAATGCAAGTTCCACGGCAGAGTCGAAGGATCGAAAATACTGTTTTCTTGCCGACGACCCACCATTCCGCTACAGAACTCCTAGAATGACCAACTCTCCGACAACATGGGTCTCTGTCTTCCGGTCCTGTACCTAGCAACCGGACAAGCTCAGATTTATCTCCTCTCATCCAGATCCAACGATTTCCAACTTCACCGAGCAAGAAATCCTTCGATCCGGTCAGGTGGAAGCAAAACACTGTAGTTTCAGAGGCCGACAGCCCAATCAAGCACCCAGAAACCGGACTCCACGACAGCCTTCTAAGATCCAAAAGCATATACAGTTAACCACAACGACAAACAACGCATCCCACCTTCCTCCTTCGACTTCCGTTGCAGCCGCATCGGCCAATAGGACACCACATCGCTTATTAATTGATTTTCCATAGTAAATATTTATTTATCTTTCAGAGGATGATTTCTCCAATAATCTAAAAAATAACTGATGGATGCATATACTGAAAATCATGTACAAAAGAAATATAGTCCTAGTTATCAGTTATATATTTCAATACTATTTGGTTTCATATATTTTAGATACAACAATATCTTTGGGTGTGCGTAATTCACCAAATTTTTCAGAGATCTTTTTTCCCCAATAATTTTTTGAAGCATTTTCGACGAGAAAGAAAGAGACAGACAGCTTTTTTATAAATTATTAACGACACGAAATAGGATGATTACATAATCATTTGGACAAAGGGAACCAGAGAGATTAAACTAAACTAAACAATTATAAGACAGGGAGAGATTGTTCCATAGACACAGTCATCAAGATCGGATTATGTGCTTAATGTCCCCTAACCACTCTTTTGGATTAGATTAGAGATTCTCGGGCTTTCTTATTCTACAGTTATCTATCTAATTGACCGACCACCACTCTCTACTCCCGACGCGTGCTTTTACGCTCCACAACACCTCATCGTAGGTAAGACTTTGACTTTGATAGTTTACATACACTATTATCTAAGAAAATTGTAACCACAGAGAAATTGGGTATTTGTTGTATCTATTTTCAAAATGCTTATTTCAGTTGTTCATTTTAAAAAGTGCCACTCATTAAACTTGAAATAACTAAGTTATCATTAAGACAATTTAACCCTAAAATTTCGTAACATATTCAAATTTCATCGTCGGACACTTAATCCAAATATTTAAAAGATTTTACACACATATAAAAGTAATTTTGTATACTTTTATAAAAATAATATAAGGTATTTAAAACGTTTTATAAAGTGATTTGGTTAGATCTCAGATTTTTAGAAGCATTTTAAAAAAGGTTTTAGAGAGAGGACATCTAGTCAGAAACATATCTCAAAACTGAAAAAAAAAATTATATTACTGTGAATAAAATAAGCATATTTTGGATATTCCACTTAACACTTCCACATTCAAAGAAAATTATGGAATAAAATATGCGACTACAAAATCTTTTAAAGAAAATTTCTTAAATCCGAGAAAAATGTAATTCTTATAAAACTTCCTTCTTAAACTACAAAATTGATTTCAAAACAGTCACTTAGATACTAGAAAGAAAAAAGCAAAAAAAAAAAAGAATCACTTTTGTGATCATTACTTAATTTTTAGAGCATTTAATCAAAGTTTTCATAAAAGAAAATAAAAGTTTTGTGTTAATTAACAGAGAGAGCAAGAGACAATCCATATTATTCTAGAGAGTATCTCTTTTTCATGTGTGAATGCTTTTTTTGATAAAAAAATTTCGACGAATTTATTGCCAAGATTTCGCAATTCGGTTTCAACCAATCCTCTGTAGACGCCATCTTTAACAAAACGGATGAAGTTTCTCAGTTCCATGATAAAGAAGATTCACAACAAAGATTTGTGTAATTTCATTTTTAAAGTCTTTGTAAATTGATTATGTAATTGTTTGTATTTTATTATCTTTAAATGCTAACTATATAAACTTGGTAAAATAAGACGTTAAAAAAAAAAAGAATTGCTATAAATAACATAAAAGTGGGTTAAAGCCTGATGAATAGTTATGTTCTTCATCATATAATATTTAACTAGATAAGAACTCGTGTCATATATGAGTAAATCTTACGCTACTTAATTTTATAAAAAGTCTTATTTATAGTAAAATGTATACATTTTCTTATCTTATTAAGAATTTTTATTTATGTTTAATGAGAGTATTGTGATTGTGTTTGGTTCTATAATATGTTTTAAACACAACTCGATAATAATTTGTTTACCTCTAAAATATAATATATTTAAAACACATACCTCAAAAATCAAGGCAAACTATCTTCTATGCCTCCGAACGAATTAGTATGACTATGAGTCAATGACTTAATAATTTTTAGGTAAAAATTCGTGTCATGCACGAGTAAATCTTATGCTACTTAATTTTATAAAATGTCTTATTTCTAGTAAAATATATATATTTTCTTATCTAATTAAGAATTTTTATTTACGTTTAAAGAGTATATTGCTTATATTATGTTTTAAACACAACTCGGTAATAATATGTTTAGTTTTATAATATAATATGTTTAAAACACAAACTTCGGAAAGCAAGGTACACTATCTTTCATATCTCCAGAACGAATTAGTCTGACTATGAGTCAATGGCTTAATAATTTTTATTAAAAATTATATAAATATATTTACACAAAAAAGAAATATATATATATATATATTATATAATACATATAATTCTTTATAAAAATACTTATATATAAGATATGTATATATATAGATAGATATAAGCATATGTAAGTTTTTTACCTAAAAAGTATATATATATATATATTGTTATTTTAACTTTTGTTTTTAAAGACAATTTTTTTTTTGTATATTCTAAGAACTAAAGTTAGTGTTTGTTATGAGAAATTAGAATAATTTTTCTTTCTTCTAAAAAGAACTATTTAAAAGAAACTTAATGTTATTATCATTTAATCTCGAGATGTCAAAACCAAATTTTGTAGGTGCGTTAAAATATTTTAAATTGAAAATAATATTATATAAATATCATGCAATAACAAAAACTTTTAGTATATAAATAAACTTATAAATTATAACACAAATAATTTAATAATTTATATTATACAAATAAAGTTGAAAAAATATTATATAAATATCATGCAATAACACAAAATTTTAGTATATAAATAAACTTATATATTATAACACACATAATTTAATAATTTATATTATACAAATAAAGTAGCATTTACGGAATTCATAAGTTAAGACATATATATTTGCGGTTTTAATTTAAAATTTTATAAAATTGTTTGATGTTGTAATGCATTTATTATATGTTTATGTTGTTTAATTTTCCAATTGAAAAAATACAATGCATTTAATATAAATTTAATCTTTACAAAAAACCTTTATTATTTGAATGAAATATTTAACTTTGGTAAGTTAATATATAAATTTGGCAATCAGTTTTTAAATGAGAAGAATAAATAGTTTATGTAATACAAAGTGTTTGGATAGAAAGATAGTAAATTCAAAGTGTTTAGAAAAAATGATAATAGAATTAAATAAATAAAAATTTTGAGAATAATTGTGAGTTTGACACGTAAGCACAAATGACTCTCTTTTAGTATATAGAGGATACTATCATGGTGACCTTCGTTGGACTATGTTCTCTATGCATAGGTTTTTTTGTTTATAATCAGAAGGTGATTCACACTTTTACCATCCGACTAATTTTTCCAAGGTGAAGGTGAGTGTAGCCGTCGAGTAGCCCACTCACCAGGTTTTTTAATAGGCCTAAAACATTACACTATTTTGACTAACCAAATAAAGTGATTGAGTAAATTTCGCAATTGAGGAGAATTGATTTCTGCCCTAGACCTACAAAACAATCACTAGACCACTACCACTTAGTTTTATCTGCACATAGTGGCATAGATATATACACCAATTGCATCATTTTTCCAATAACAAGTCCAATAGTAAAAAAAAGAATTGAATAGTCGAATATCCTAATTATTGATTCATCACAAAACCACTATTTACATATGAAAATACAGATTATTTCTCATTAAACAATCATATGGATCAAATTATGATGAGCTCCTGAAAGTTGAAATATAATTCTCAAATACTTTCGTTATAAAAAATAATTTTGTTATCATTTATTTAAATCGAAAAACTAGAGAAAGACTCAAAAACCCTTACAAATTGAGTTTATTACTGACCCAACCAGTCAAAACGGGTAAAAACAACTTCGAATTCCATGTACTCGGGTCAAACCCATAAATCCCTAAATAGACAGTTTTTTTTCCCTTTCATCGTTGTTTTCATCTTTTATTTGAACATTCTTCTTCTTCTCCTTGATAGCTTAGTTTCTCTTCTTCTTCTTACCTTTCTTTGTTGAACTTGGTATAACTACGGACAACTTTATTATTTGTGTAAGTTGATATCGGTTTTTATTTCGATTTTGTGTATAGAATTCGGGTCGATTATGTGTAGAATTTGAATCTACTTCTTCTCCAAATTGAAAATTTACTTTCTTCCCGTTTCTCATATATTCTTCTTCGTCGTCGAGTATAACTTGGTATAGTCAGTAGTTTTATGTTCGATTTTATGTAGAATTAGATTGAAATTAGAGAAATTATGGTAGAATTTCTTTTGCAATTCATGTCGATTTTGTTTAGTACGTTTGTTTAGAATCCGAAGTGAATGGAAGTGTTTGATGAATCATATTTATATCGATTTATAACCATTGTTTTGATGTTTATTTTGAGTCTTTTCATGAGTAAAATAGTGTTTTTAGTGTCTTTTAGTTTTTTATCGAGTTTTGGCAGGTTCTGTGACGTTTTGGACTAAAGGGAGAGTTTTAGATCATTTTGGATGATTGGAGATGCAGGACTACAGAGAAGTGTCAGAAGTTTCGCCTCCAATGGAAGACTTTCTACTCTTATATCTTTCTAAATTTTGGACACAAGATAGAGGATGATGTTAGCTTTATTTTCCGAGTGAAATGAAGGAAATCCAACGGTGCGATTAGAAGTTATGACCAATTTACTGAAAGCAGGTCAAACTAGCTCGTAGATGAGTGCTGACCGGTACAAGTCGGATGGAATACCGATCGGTGCACTATTTACACTGATCGGTATGCGAGTTATGAAAAATTCTTTTTTTTTGCGATATAGGGCTCTTTTTTTGTACTATAATATAAGTTTTCGTCCCTAGCAGCCAGAGAGACGTGAGAGAGGGACAATTTTGTGTTCGATTTTGCTTAGTTTATGGTGTTACTTTGAGATTTCATTCTTTGTAGAGATTTCTCTCAAACCTTTGACATTCTATAGCAAATCTATCATGTCTTCTCTATTATCTTGTTGTTCTTCTGTTTCTATGGTTGAGTAGGTTTCCAATTGGGTTTAGGGATTTCTAAGAGGATTTCATGATTGATTGATTGTTAAGTTGTTAGATTTGGATTGATTCTTTTGGTTATTCATCTATGGTTGTTCTTACTGCTTAATCTATACTGATCACCTAGATTTTGATCTTACGTTTAATTCATCGAGTCATCAAAAGTGTTGTTAAATTGCTTGAAAGAACATAGGTGAGCAAAACTTCCTTAGCCAACCAACAGTTGATGTTAAGGTGTTTTGTGAACATATTAAACTCGAAATTAATGTTTGCTTGAATTTCTATTGACAAACAAGAGTTTAGTTGTTAGGAATTTCATTGCATAGATAGTTATTTCATACTAAAGTAGGATAATTTTTATTCGTGTTTTGAGTTCAAGAACGGTTTTATAATGTAATCATATTTAATTGTTTCTTCTGTTGTCATAAACCCTGATAATTCCCTTTACCCAATGTCTTTTACATATTAATTTACAACTTTTTATTTTATTTTATTTTTTGTTAATCTCTGAGTTTCTGACAAAAACTCTTTTTGCATCATAGCTTAATTTAAACCATCATAGTTCATCGTGTATTCACTTGGTCCATGTGGATTCGATCCCAAAATACTACTGCGATTGTTACTGTACACTTGCGGTATTTTATTTGGGTTAAAACTTGTTGCGTAACAAGTTTTTGGCGTCGTTGCGGGAGACCAATTAACAAGTGGTTTTGAATTTTTTGTTTAGATTTCGTCTAGAATTTTTTTTCTTTTCACTAGATGTTTTTTTTTTCTTTTTTGTGTGTTTCAGGTGAAAAAAAAAATGAATGCTCAAGAAATTGTAGATTATTATGCTGCAGCTCGTAATCGGTTGAACTTACCACCTCCACCATCGATCGGTATACATCCTCCACTGATCGGTATAAAATTATATAGTATAAAATTCGGATGTGCATTGCACAAATATTTACCTAGTTTCTGTGTGCATAAACAAAGATACGATGCTTTTGAAATTATGATTTTTTGAAAATATGTATAAACAAATATCGTTTAAGTTCAATTTTAGTCTTTAACGCCAGAAAAGGATCACATAAAGACTTTCCTTAGCTCTTGCCCTTGCTCGAATTTGAAGGTTGATTCCATCGTTACGTTGCTCTTTGGTCATTCCAAAAACTTTGCTAAATTTTTAAATCAATTCAAAATTTTCAGTAATACAGACCCAACTTCCCTCGACAAGCAAAAAATATATAACAATGTCCAACTCAAAAATATGAATTCCCCGAAAATTAAAATGAAGAGAAAACTTCTTTTACCCGTCTTGTGGATTTTATACTTGAAATTCAAAAGAGTTGAAACACCGAGAAAGAGCAAAACAGCAACACACGCACACTTGACTTGAGATAATGAAACAATGACAAATCGATTTATAACAAATTTGAATCCGTCAAGAAATGAAAAATCAGAGATTGAACAAGCAAATGTTTTAAGGATCACTGGCCGCGCGGCGTACGGCTGCTTTCTGCATTTCTAATCGGGTAGAAATATGGATGCGCCTGAAAAAGATCATCATATTCTCAATTCACTAATCTGTAATCTTAAGAGTCTATAAAGAGATCTGAAAGACAATAAGGAAATTTGTTTCTTACCATTGCTTCTTTAGCAGTTGGCCTTTCTTGATGATCATATCTCAGCAACTTGTCCACAAAATCGACAGCCTTCATAAACCAAAATGTAAACGAAAACAAATTAGTCATGTTCATCCAAAAATCCGGTTTTTCGTGTCAACATAAAGGCTTCATAATTATATTGAGAAAAGCAAGTGTTGTACCTCAGGAACTGCTAAGTGCTGGTTTTCAGAATTGATGAACTTTGACCATGGCTTCCGGCTATGTCTAAATAAAATCAAGAGTGCATAATTTAAAGTTCTGAAATAAGAAGGTGAAAAAACTAGCATTTTGAGAGGTTTCCAGAACTTCTAAAACCAGATTACCTGCCCACGAGGGATGCAAGGTTAGGGTCCAACTCTATGCGGTATTTGTTTAGGTAGGCATTTAGTTCGTCTGTGCCAAGCACCTGCCATAGTTATGAACACATATTATCGTACAGTACCCATAAAGAAGTGTATGTATCTGTAGCTATAACATGGAGGAATGTAAAATCTTTTCAGTTAAGAAGGGACATGAAGATTCAAAGATAAAAGCTTTTTGTAATCTTACCTTTGCAATTTTGACCAATTGATCATAGTTGTCATGGCCATAAAAGAACGGCTCCTTGCGGAATATCTGCAGCAAATTTCAGTATCAGATACCCCACAATGGAGTATAACATTATTGACTTAAGGAATGGTAAAATAAACAAAATACTACACAGCCACTTAAACCAAGTTAAATTAATTATAGCTTAAAAACGCTCACCATTCCAGCAAACATACACCCAAGACTCCACAAGTCTAAGGAATAGTCATAGTCCTGTAAATCTACCAGCAGCTCTGGACCTTTGAAGTACCTGTAATCAGATATGAAGTGAGAAATGATAAAAGTAAACACTAGACCTATGCATCAGCCAGATGAAGTACAATAATAGGTTTCAAATTCTAAAATCTCAAGAGCTCTGCGCATGCAATCTTCTACATCCCAACTATATGCATTTCTCGTCTAGAATCTCTATGAACAGAAACAGTACCAATTACAACAGAAAGAATCCTGCAGAGGAGAGATTAGCAAATAAATTAAAGGGACTACCTTGAAGCAACTCGAACATTGTATTCTTTCCCAGGATGATAGAATTCTGCCAAACCCCAGTCAATTAAACGAAGTTTCCGCTGCTCGTGATCAATCATGACATTATGCGGTTTTACATCTCTGTGCATGATTCCACGCGAATGGCAGAAATCCAATGCCTGCATAAATGTCATAAGAAACAACAAATAGAATTAGAAACGGATTAGTAGCTTTTTTTTTTTTACCGCATAGTATAGGATTCAAAAGTCAAAATCTAATGACTAATCTTTACAAGAAAAACCGATCTAGGATACATGTACACCACATGTCTGACGCTATACAAGTATACATTAATCTTAAGTTACTTTTGCCAGAGTATCAAAGAATATTAAATACAGGAATAACCAGTCTATAAATACATGAAACTTGATTTACCTTTAGAAGTTCAAATATATAATATCGAACATCATAGTCTGAGAGAGTTGGATAGAGGACTTTAAAATCCTTATTGTTCACATGTTCAAATATCAAGCTGGGCGTCTTCGACTGCTGATCTCTAACAATGTCAAGCAATTTTACAATATTTGGCCCACCGCAGAGGTTCTGCAGAATCTTAATCTCTCTCTTAATCTGCGCCAATGAAAGAAGCAAAACATGTTAGAAACGAATTCAAACCAAGTGAAGGGCCAGGAACACACTTCATCCTGAGCATAATTCAGCCAAAACAAGCACGCAGCTGGATGTACTAACCTTCTTCTTTTTCACAGGCTTCAAAATCTTGATAACGCATTTCTCGTTATCAGTGGCATGAATGCCTTCAAAGACCTCACTGTATTTTCCCCTTCCTACCTTCCTCACCACCTCATAATCATCCTGTACACTGCAGCATCAATAAAGGCACCTCAAACACTGATATACCTCAAATATTAACCACACCATACAAACTCATGATACCAATTCAACCGTAATTCACATATCCTGTACACTGCAGCATCAATAAAGGCACCTCAAACACTGATATACCTCAAATATTCACCACACCATACAAACTCAAGATACCAATTCAACCGTAATTCACATAGGCCAGCATTTTTCAAGAGAATACAAATTCTAAAACTTTACAAGATTATATCTAGCAAGAATCCGTGTATTCATAGAAGTTGCCTTGAAACGAAACCCTAAATCTACATTCCATCTTGATTTCAGAACCATTAATCCCTCAAATCACCTAAAACCAATCTGATACAGAAGCCAGACATCTAGAAATCGATGCAATTAGGTTGAATTGAAGAAGAACCCAAAAAGGTGAAGGAAGACGATACCCCCATTGAACAGCAAGAGACTCGTAATCCCAATAATCCTTAGGTCTAACAACGTTGACATCAGCGTAAACCCTAGCTTTCGACGGCGCACCGGCACGCCGGATAGATTTACCGATCTTCTGCGCCAGCGTATCCGATTTCTCTTTCACGCGCGATTGCTGTTGTTGTTGATTCCGGAGATGTTGACGGTAGAGAGAGGCGCTGGATGCGAAACGACGGAGATGGTCCCGGAGCGAGGAGAAAAGGAGGTTTCTCTTCGCCGGAGACGACGAAGAGAGGAGAGAGAAGAGATCGTTGTTGGCGGCGGAAGCGTTGCGAAGAGAGGAGATTGTGAATCCAGTACAAGGCCTTAAGGCCATTAATGTCTTTTGCAAACTCTAAAATGAGTAGACAAGGTAACGAATTTGCTTTAATTCTCTTTCTTTTTTGGGGCTTCTATCGAAACGTTGTCGTCTTAAACGGCTCGGTCCGGTTTAAATGTGATTGAACCGGTCCGATTTGGTTTAGATGGTTTTGGTTAAATTTCTATTCGTGTACTGGAAGATAAGTAAGCGGTTCAGTCGGGTTTAACTATAATTGATCGGTCCGATTTTGGTTAAGACCGTCCTGCGCAACGCACTTCCTCCTCTGTGATCCCCACTTGAACCAATTTGACGATAAGAGAAGAGATTGATCGCTAAAAGCTCAGATATCGAAATTAATGTCGAAATCTAGGGTTTATACAGATGTTAACGTTGTTCGTCCCAAAGAGTATTGGGACTACGAGTCTCTCGTTGTTCAATGGGGGTAAAACTTCTCGCTTTTGAATTTTTCACTGCTCAATTCATGATTTTTGAATTCTTTTTTTCTGTGTCTTCCGATGGAATTGATTAATTTGTTGCTTAAATCGAAAAAAGTGGAATATTTAGGGTTTGAGCTTAGGTCTCCTGAACACCCTGTAGCTATTTAGCAAATATTGGATTTTAAGAGTAAAGATTCTTTAGTGCTTTGAGTGATTTAATAATGCTTGACTCTTTTTTTGTGGAAATCTTCTTCAGTCATCAAGATGATTATGAGGTTGTGAGAAAAGTTGGTAGAGGAAAATACAGTGAAGTTTTTGAAGGCAAAAACGTCAATACGAACGAGCGATGCATTATCAAGATCCTCAAACCCGTCAAAAAGAAGAAGGTGATTTAAGCACATATACCCTTTCTCTGTGATACATTGTGTTGCTTGTTTTGTTTAAACTTGGTAAGTCATTACTTTGATGTTATGTAGATAAAGAGGGAGATCAAAATACTTCAGAACCTTTGTGGTGGACCTAATATTGTTAAGCTGTATGATATTGTCAGAGATGAGCACTCCAAAACACCTAGCTTGATATTTGAGTTTGTCAACAGTGTGGACTTTAAAGTATTGTATCCAACATTGACTGATTACGATATCCGGTACTATATTTATGAGCTTCTTAAGGTAATGTATCGCTCTTCTACCATAGATGATTTCTAACGTACATGAAAATGTTTCCATAACTGATGATAGTGCATTTCAGGCTTTGGATTTCTGCCATTCTCAAGGAATAATGCATAGGGATGTTAAGCCTCACAATGTCATGATAGATCATCAGCTGCGTAAACTTCGCCTGATAGACTGGGGTCTTGCTGAGTTTTACCATCCCGGAAAAGAGTATAATGTTCGAGTTGCCTCACGGTAATATCAAATACTACAGCTTTATTCGACCTGCCTTGGCATGCCCATTAGGGGCATTCATAGACGCCGATGATTGAAACATTTAAAATGTGAAACTAGCTTTTTGCAATCAAAGCTTGTTAAACTTTTTGTAGTTGTATTATGCATTAGACTAAAAACCTGTGAATTTATTGTCAGATACTTCAAGGGTCCCGAGCTACTAGTTGATCTACAGGATTATGACTATTCTTTAGACATGTGGAGTCTTGGCTGCATGTTTGCTGGCATGGTGAGAGCTGATAATCCCCTCACTCTTCTCTATAGTTTCGATGTTTAAGTTATTGCAAACATTTGAGTTTCCGAGTCTTAATTGTTAACAACTTTTGATGTTGTTTATTCACTTATCAAATGCTGATGCTGTAGATATTTCGTAAGGAACCATTCTTCTATGGCCATGATAATCATGATCAACTTGTCAAAATTGCCAAGGTATATTACTACTCTCCAGGCTGCTGACTTATTTGCATAAGATTACATTACAAAGTTGGATCCATTTATTTGATTTTTGGTTGAAACCCCATGCGTAGGTGTTGGGAACCGATGAGTTAAATACTTACCTTAACAAATATCAGCTAGATCTAGATCCTCAACTGGAAGCACTTGTTGGAAGGTTATTTCATCCCTGAGTCTCTGTGTTTAAAAGTCAAAACTAGTTGCTTTGCTCTACCCAGGACAAATGAGTTAAAACTTGAAGCCACTCTCATTTGCAGGCATATCATGAAACCATGGCCTAAGTTTATCAATGCAGACAACCAACATTTGGTCTCACCTGAGGTTCGACCTTTTCTCGACTATATAAACTACTTCATTTCGTTCTGCGTGTATCGACTCTCATTGTATGAACATCTTCAGGCCATTGATTTTCTCGATAAGCTTCTTCGGTATGATCATCAAGACAGATTAACCGCAAGAGAAGCCATGGTAAAAATCCTCGTCGATCACACACATCTTTTATTTTTTTTACCCATTATCTCATCAAACTTATAATCTCTGGTTCTCGGTTGATCTATTATAGGCTCATCCATACTTCGCTCAAGTTAAAGCTGCAGAGAGCAGCAGACTACGAACCCAGTAAAACCAAAGCTTGATTGATGCCTACTACTATTTTTGAACCAAAACATTGTCATGTTGTTGTAAGAACCCAAAAACACCAGAAAGTTGTGTCAAAATTGTGGTAATTTATACTTTCATGGAAACATAATTGATAACAAAAAAAAAAAAAAAAAGCCCAACTTATAAAAAAGGTTCCAAACAAAGCTTCATTATATAATTATAGCAAGAGACTTATTGTTGAAACAAGTCTTTTAAGTAGAGAGAAACAGAACCATAAAACTTGTTGAAAGACTTTTGATACAAACATAGGAAAGAGGAAGGATCCAAAACGTTTTACATTGGAATCCTTTATAGTTGAGATAATAGTAATTATCACTTCTTGAGGTGAGGGAAGCAAGTGACAACATCAGCTTTCGGATGCTTCGCCTCTGCGTGCTCCCTGCATTTCACTTCTGATGTTGTGCAGATGAATGTTTGCATACAAACCTTGCACTATACACACATCAGAAAAAACTATTCAAATCAGTATAAATCTTACACAATGACAATTAAACTAACGTTTCATGACTCCATAAACAATCCCAAAGACTAATAAAAATCGGTTTCATATTCATCAACATTAGATAAAAGTTACATTATCAAACCTTCAATTACTAAAAAAATCGTGTAATAAATTACAATAACAACAACGCTATAACTTTGATTTAGTACTAGTAACCAAGAATTGTAAGAAAATACAAACTTTATATTGCGATGATTTGGTAACGATTAGTAGTAAAAAATGATCACCTGAATGGACATAGCTTTCTTGTTAGCTTCCAATTGGCTACCTATAAGAGAGATCAAGCACAAAAATCATCAAGAAACACGAGTTCTACAGCTAAATCTCCATTTGACAAAACCTAAAAATCGAATCGGGTTGTTTACCTTTTCCAGCAGCCTTTGCCTTTTCCAAGTTTTTAGCGCGAGCCATCGCTGATTTCTGTGCGTTTCCTCCACCCATCTTTGTCTGATCGATTACTCAAACCCTAATTTTCAGAAGAGGAAGAAACGAAAAAATATACGAAATGGAAAAGTTTTTTTTTTTTTTGGGTTTTTGCCGACTCAATGAGAAAAGATTTATATTGGGAAAAATAATGCCACTTGCTTGTTTTTTTCTATAATGTCCACTTACGATTTAATTCGCCCCCACTCACCAATCACCTAACGCGTTTTTTATTTTACCTTAATGGGCCTTGGGCCTTTTGTTTTTGCTATTTTGGATTCGGATCTCTTTTAGGTTTGGAGTTTTCAAGCTTGCTTTGTTTTGCTTATTCATTTGCAATTCCTCTCTCTCTCTCGGGTTTAGGGATAAGATTTGGTGATTAGAGTTTATGGTTATGTGATAGTTGGTTATCTGATTTAGGAACTTTTTAAACTTGTGCGTCGTGTTTCTATGGGTTGGAAAACTTCATCTGATTTGTGTTTCGATCCATGATCGAATAGGAAAACTTCCATGTATTCTCTTTGGTGGTTGATATCAATCATGTGTAAGGAGTTGTTGGTATGTACATTTGTTCGCTTAGCTCCACCGAACCACCGAAAAAAACTCTTCTTCTCTTTCCTCATATTCTCTTTCTTGTGCTCATTGTTTTCGTCTACATTTATAAAGCTAAGATGCTCGGCCAATGGTTGATGATGCGAGTCATAATAGTTTTTATGGAATCTTCATGCTCTATATCAAAGTTCATCTTCTCATTATGGTCGACAACTAGGAAGTTAAAGTTCCAGCTACTATCCATAATGGCACATAAAGCTCTAGTCCTCTTTACACATCAATGATCACACAAGATGATCTCTCTCTCTATACAATCAGTTGTACAAAGACTACTCTTCACAAGACTTCTATGCATGTATCTTATTTCCTTCCAATTTAGCTTCCACACAAGCAAAAAAGAACCTTAAACAACAAAAACAATGGAAAAAAATCTAATAGATCACTATTTCATAATTAAAATCTGGAACTCAAAACCCTTGAATTTCAAATTAACAACGCTCATATTCTATTTTCATCCAAATGATTCATTGACCTTAAACGATTTGCAATTTCCCAAATACACAAGTGTTGTTAAACGAATCTTTCTAACAAAAAAACATTAGTGGTCAACTTTTTTTTTTATAAATAAATCATATTCAAATAATTAGTTATCTCTTCAAGTATATTTATAGATTTCTTTAAACGGGTCTACAGATTTTATGTGTTTCTTCATCAATTTGAAGTTATCTAGGGTGCTTACAATTTCTGGTTTTGAAACCAAAATGGATCATTGCTACAATTTTGAATTCATTAATTGAATTTTCGCAGTAATTGGAAGGTTTATGGTCGGAGAATTGGAATTAGCATTTATGGATTAAGCCAGAAATAATGGTGTTTTATCTCTATGTTGGCTATATAACTTTTATGCTATTTTGGCCCAATTTAAACCTTCTAAACAAGTGAGAGGTTTATGTTGTTAACTAATGAGTAATTTGGTAAGAATAAGATCACTCAAGATCTAAAAATTTCATCTCAATTATGCCAATGATGGATTCCATAATTTCGAAGTACAATTCTAATTATGCAAATTCGACATCTAAAACACTGATCTTTTTTGCCAAAATATCATTCAACAATTTGTAAGGATAATATAATGTTGGTGCGAAATTCAATTGGAGGAAAATTTTGAGTTTTGATGCTTACAATTTTGGCTTTGAAATCTGGATTCCAATATCTTGCATATTTGATGTCAAATCTCGATTACATATTTCTGAAAATTTTAGATTCCACGATTATGAGCAAAATCATGAATTCATAATTCTCATGAAAAATCATAACTATTTTATTTTGACAAAGAATTATTAATTTACATAAGAAAATATAAAATGTGATGTAATAAAATTTTGATGGTGTTTTGGTATTCTGTTAAGTTTGAGTACAAAATTTGCATCTTTTTGCATCCAATAAGATTTATAACATGGTTTTCTATTAACAGCAAAAATGAAATTAACTTAATATTAGATTAGGAGAATTTCTTTTAATTGTAAGGTAGTGATGTCAAGATAGATTTTAGCAAGATATTGATTTATTGACGTTTTCTTCTTTGAGATAGAAAAAATTGTCTATTGAGTTAGATTTAGAAATGTTGAATATTGTGGACTTGTGGTGTTTATATATCTCTCACACGTCTCACTAAAATTGTGATCTTAAGAACCCTCTAAACTTTTGGCACTCAACTAGGGGCACAAAAGAAACACTCCTCGGAAACATTCTTCTATGGGAAACCACCCAAAAAGACAAAAACCAATTGGCTCATGATCGAGTACATATTGGTTGTTCAAAAAGCAGGAAGACAAGCACCTACATGAAAGAGCAAACGGTATGTGTATGCATGTGCATTAAATTTTGTTATTACATATCTTTTGTTAAGTAATCCAATCAATTTTCCTAGGTATAAAGAGAATTTGTTGTGTGTTATTCGACCTCTCACTGCTAGTTCGTTATCCCCGAGGTGTTGACACAACCTAATCAATAAAATAAATAGACACGACTATATCATAAATAATACGTTAGGTTGTAAAATTATCGTATTATAAAGTAAAAACTGGTATCAATGATCGAAATAGCTGAGCAGTAATGGTAGAAAATTGTGGAGGCGTTCAGCAAATGGTGAAGTAATGGTAGCGGAAATTTCAGAAAAGGGAGACGCTGAGTTTTTGTATGACTCGAGACTGTTAAGCATTGACTTCAAATGCAAAAGAATCAATATAAACTTGGTCAAAAAAGATAGGTAATTATCCCATCAACCCAAGTTTAAGTTCATCTCGTCAGCATTATGCGAGTGTGTTGTTTAGCATCGGTCATCACCACTCTCCTTACACCATGTGTATCCAATGCTTTTGAATCTTGTTATGAGTTCTCTCCATTATAGATACTAGAGATAATTTTTTTTCTTTTCTTCTAATGTAGGATTCTTTGATACTTTTGATAGTTAGTCAAAATAAATATATTATAGTATTCATGACGAATCATTTATTTCTAATAATCCGCTCATTCTAAAGAAAACATTGATCAGAAAGTAACCGGAAAGTTGGTCGGAACCATTTGTCAAAATTTGGTTCCACAAACCCAAGAAAAAAATCAATAAATATAAATTAAATACCGTTTGAAAAAAATTATTAGTGTAGTTAATTGTTAATGAAAGTGTTATATGATCTTAGCGGGAACTCCCTTGAACTTGGGCTTTTTTGGTTGCATAGGTATTGGGCCTCTTGGCCTTTTATAGAAGCAGATACCCTCTAAACAAGCCAGAGGTTCTCTATTGTTAACTTATGAGTATTATCAGTCAAGATCTCAAATTCCACTCTCTTCACCGACGTTTTTTTTTTCTTTCTCCGGCGGCTTTACCGGTGACTTTTGGATCGATGGGTGTGGTTATTGAGACCTTTATTTGGGAACCAAGCTCAAGTTTCTTCATCTTCTTCTTCGTTTCCACATTTTTATCGATACTTCTGTTTCCTTACTTGGCCAAGAACAGAACTTTTGGTAGCTTTGATCATTCCGTTTCCTCTTCTTTCGCTCGGTTCCAGAGATGGTTTCTAGCTATCTACACACTCTCTTCAGGTATATCTTCAAATGGGTCTACATAATTTTATCTGTTTCCTCGTCAATTTTGAAGTATCTAGGGTGCTTTCGATTTCTGGTTTCAAAAGCTTTCAATATTTGCCTTTTCTCTTTAATCTGAGTGGATCCTTTGCTACAATTTGAGTTCTTTGATTGATTTTTCGCAGTGATGGAAGGTTTATGGTCGGTGTATGGAGAATTGGAGTTAACATCTTATGGCTTAAGTAAGGAATCAATGGTGTTTTATCTCTGTGTTGGTTACTCAACCTCTCTTGTTCTCGGTCCTTTACTTGGTGTGCTTTCTGATCTCATGTAAGTAGCTTTTAGTACAATGTTGATCATAGCAAACCTTGAATCCTATAGTTTGGATTTTAACTTTGAATCATATGGTGCCCAGTAACGATAATATCGAAACTTTTGTAGGGGTCAGAAGAGAATTTGTCTACTCTATTGTGTCTTGCACTTCATTGTTGGTGTATGGAAGAGGATTACAATGAGTCCTAGTGCTTGGTGTGCAAATATTTGTCTCTCTCTTGCTGGTCTCGTATATTCGTTTGGGTTTGAGACTTGGCTAGTTGTGGAACATGAAAAGGTATGGATTCGTCTCTGCATTTGAGTTTATCATTAGAGAACACAAAGTTCTGATTTTGTAGTGATATTATTGTTATGTGTCTTGTACCTTTGTAGCAAAGTCAGAGGAATGACTCGTTAAATGAGACATTCTGGTTGATGACTTTCCTTGAGTCTGCATCTTTACTAGGAGGTCAAGTTCTAGCAAATTGGCTTGTAGATGAAAATGTTCAGCATGGCATTGCATTGTCTGCTACGGCGTCTCTGTTCTTGTCTGTTGTGGCCATTGTTTGTATTGTCCAGACTGCGAAAGATCCTTTGAAGACCCTTCCATTTAGGGATTATTCCGCAGCTTTCTATGCATATGTTCTTGGTGGTAAGGGTTTCTTTGTGGTTTTTATATGTCTCCATTGCAATTCACAGATTTGAATTAAACTTGTAACAACAAATTTATACTTCTGTTCAATTCAAAATTCAGAGTATAAGTTAATTTTTGCTTGTCAATTTGATCAGATAAAAGAATATGGTTTCTGGGAACTGCACAAGCCTGCCTCCAGTTTTCCACTGCAGTCTTTTGGATTCTTTGGGCACCAACTATCGTGGTATGATCAAGCTTTCTATTGATCCATTATTTGGGATTTTAGATAAGATAATTATTGATATTTATTTCTCGACAATGCAATGTTCTTTTTCTTATGATCTGCTTAAATTTAAAATGTTTTGTGTTGGGTCAGGCTGATGGGCGAGAAGTGAATCTGGGATTGATATATCCATGTTTCTTGGGTTCAAGAATGCTTGGGAGTACAGTATTTCCATGGCTTATGAGCGGACAATCATTGCTCCGGCTTGAAGATTGCTTAGTGTACATATACGCAATACTTGGGATTGTGTTTTCTATAGTAGCCTATGATTATCAGGTAACTTATTAGCTAGTTTCGGTAAAGCTTACCTGGATAAAAAAAAACTTGTTGCTTCTTATGGAAGGCCTCACACATTAAAAACCGTATCCTGCAGGAAATCCGCATCTTAGTAGTACTTTTCTGCTTATTTCATGGCTTTGCTGGACTGGCCTTGCCTTTGCTTGCAAGATTAAGAACCATGTAACGCTCTTATATACATTTAATTGTTCACTTTTTCAGATTATTTAGGAAATACATTCTTTGTTAGTAGAAGGATCTTTCTCCTCTGTTGTAATGAACTGTTATCGTTATTTATAGGTATGTGCCAAATGAATTGCGTGGAGGGATGATAAGCCTCTCTCAAGTCCCAGCTAATGCAGCTATCTTGTTTTTCTTAATACAGGTATGTGCCATCAAAAACACTATTGTTTAACCTATTTTACTTCTGTTTCAGAGACCTTATCGACCTTAATATTGCAGAGAGGGTACTCTCAAAAGATCGAGAACTCAACAATGATGGCTTTTGGTGCCATTTCTTTATTCACTGCATCTGGTTGTATATATTTATTGAGACGATGGGGAAAGTCACCACACCAAGATTGGCACAAATTATGATCCTGGGTAAGTCGCGGTCTCTGGTTATGAAACTTATGCGGAAAGCAGGACAAGGCCAATCAAAGACAAATCTACATGTTTCCTAACAAAACTCAGGTTGGTATGTGATCTCGTGTCAATGGTCTCGCTTCGATTTTGTAGCAGCATGAAGTGAGGAAACACAAAACTTGGAAAGTTCAAAGATGCAGTGAAAGCAGTATAAGAGGTTTGATTTGGTAGTTTGAGAGGATTCTATTATTTTGAATGATTGGTTTTTAGTTCAATTCATGTCTTATTAAGATCATCTTCTTTGGACCTATTAGGCATTATTGTTTTAGAAGTAAATATGAATGAAAATGAAATTTTCACATTGTACAAGTCAATCTGCATAATCTTCAATCATATGTTTGATCTCTTATCCATTTGGTGGCAACCCATTTCTCACCCTTAATAACAGGACAGCTTCCATGGAGAGATGTCTGCAACAAGAAAACCAAATTCTGAGAAAGATCAAACATTTTATGTCTGGAATGGGGTTTTTAATTGTCTGAAACACTTGCCTGATCGATTGTTCCGTTTGGGAATAAATTGTAGAAGAAAATGGCGTCTCCTTGTTGCGGCTTTACTTTCAGACCAATACACTTCTCATAATCATAACTTCCATTCATGTTTCTCCCACTCTGCTTCCTCAAAACCAATCTGTTTAACAACCCGAGAACCCAAACCATGTTAAACCGAAAGAAAGAAACAATGATTTACCTCGAATGGGAACATTGTCTCTCCACCTTCTTCGACACTCGATAAGAACAATAGAAAAGTCGCAAGCTGCATTCATATGTTGAGTGGAGAATCAACAGATGGTAATTTTGAATCGACTTTTTAAAGCCGGAGCAGGAAAACTAAACTAGGTTGCTTACTTACCCTTTGGCTTTTCTGGGGACCATAGTCAGCTGGATTGAAAGCATCATAATGTGAATCATACTTCTGGCCAAGCTGATACCTCAAGATGTTGAATGACTGGAGAAAAAACACATGCAGGTCTTATTCATAAGTAGAACCGACTGTTCTTGGACGTTCTAGATCATATATGCATTGGTTCGTATTACTTACTTCGAAATAATCTATAGGGATTCTCATGGCTAAAGCTATTTTCTCTTCGATGGCAGCTAAAAGCCCGGATTCATCTTCATCAGCACCTATGAACACTCCAGTGCTGCATTTGAAAATGTTCAGTTTCTTGTAATCTCCATTTGATTATCTAATGCTCTCTCTACCCTCTGAATTTTCCATAATGGAGAAATGAGTCTTATGTAAGATCATATAAAGGCAAAAATTAATGACCTTGTTCTAACGTTTTGAGTGGTCTCTGTGGTTTCGCCTTTCCTTACAGCAAGCAGAGAAGGCTTAAGCTTAGGCTTTGCCATATCAATTATGGCTTCACATTGTTGTTTCGTTGCGAAATTCGGCAAGTAAAAAACTCGAGGATTCCAGCTTAAGACCTGATCAACCACATCAAAACATGTACCATATCTATTATACTTGTGAATCTGAATCTAAAGTTCTAATTGTTGCAGATTTGAGAAGTAACTGACCTGAAAGGGAATGTTAGAGGCAGAACCATGATCCAAAGATTCACTTTCTTCGTTTACAGATCTTCTTGTCGGACTCTCACTGAGAATCCCCTGTGGAAAACAGAGGAAACAGAGTTCTGAAAGAGCTTCAACAGAACTCAATGATCGATGATATTAAGAGAGAAAGATAAAGACCTGAGAGAGAAGATTGAAGAAGCAGAAACCGAAGATGGTGGAGAAGAAGCAAAACGCCATGAAAACGTACGGAAACCATAGCTTCTTCTCTTTGCCGTAGGATCTCATCTCGAAGAAGGAAACTTGGAAGCAATTCTTATTTAAATTCTGAAACAAAGAGAGAGAGAGACAGAGAGAGAAACAGAGAGTTAAGTGACGTCATAAGTCATCTTCTCAATTCCAATGTAGATTCTCTATAGACATTTGTCTGCCTTTAAGACGTTTCCAGTCTTAGATTCGGACATAACTCATAATCGTGTTTTTTTTTTCAGTTTTCCTTTTAACAAAGTCATTCGCAGTCTTAGATCCTTTTTTTTGTATTTCGGTTTTTAATTTAAAGATACAAATTATGTTTGTTTAATCAATAAATGAAAATAAATGGTTATGATAATTTGCTTTTGAAACAAAGCCTTAATATTAAGTCACAGTACAAAACAAAACTCATTTCATAAATAATAAAATTATTTTTTTTGTTTGGAAAAGAATATTGTTTTACAATGTTTCAATGTGACTTGTCAAACTACAAATCCTAGTTTACCTTTCATTCAAAGCTAATAGATTTTCAAATTTAAGTCATTACCATTTAATTAGTGATATATGGGTTTATTTTTATTTTTTTCTAAATGAATATGTATGAAATGTGTCAAAAACATATTCTTTTTGATACAATTTTTATGACCTTATCTTCAAAGGTTGAACTAACCAAAACTAGTAAAAAGTAAATGTGTTCTCATATTGGGATACATTGCATTAATAATTTTTTTTTTTGACTTCTTTTTTTTTTGTCCCTACAAAATTAGTCAATGCATTTTAAGTTTAGATTATAAACTAACAAAATAAAATATTAATTCAGTGATTTATGTATTTTTTTAGATGCCATATAAACTTTCAAAAAGGACTTATTGCTAGATAGCCAAATAAATTTTGGCTAATATTCGCAAAAAAAAATGCGATGGCAAAATTATTTATAAAAAATGTTTACATGATATCATATAAAATAGTGAAATCTATCCTAAATAGAAATACATATATGATCAAATACATATAAGCGCTAAACATAACATTAATTATATACAATCTTGCCACCCTTTTTGCAGGATAATGGTGGAAATTTATAGAATCCATACTTAATCGTTATATACGAGGAAAATTGGAGAAGGGGACGTGTCTTAGTTAATTTATGAGGAACTGCGGATTACATACTTATTCGTATATCCCACTATCAACGGTTAAAAAATCGCTCCAACGATCTGAGCTTTCGTCAATAGCCCAAGTATTGAATAAAGGCTTCAACTACTCATCCTTAAGTATGCACATCTTAATGGGGAATGGATGTTTAAATGCAGAAAACAAAAAGAAACATAATCAGATAATTAAACGATCCGTAGCTATATGTGTTTCCAAATTGTTACGAATAGCCCATTAAGGCCCACATAAGCAAGGGTTCATTCTTATAAGATCTCATATTAGATAATGTGAATCATAACATAAAAGCCACGTAGATATCAAGGAGCTGCTTGATTGCCACGTTTACATTACGCGTCAAAAATACACTAGCCATACGTGTTCGGTGTTGTGTTCCATATAAGCAGAAAGTGTAAACCTCTCACGGGCAAGCATTTAGCAAACGGAAAACAAGATGGAGGATCAGAAAAAGCCCCCAACGACGGAACAAGAAGTGAAAGAAGTTAAAAACGACGACGTTCAGTCTATCAAGAGCCCATATTTGGACTATGATAACTTGGAAGATTACAAGATGAAAGGTTATGGAGCTCACGGCCACCAAGAGCCTAAGCTTGGTATGGGAGGTGGAGCCACCGATGCTCCCACTCCTTCAGGCGGCGTTGGCCGCGGTGGAGGCGCTGCATCCTCAGATCTTTCCTCCACCAGTGTGATTAACCGTCAGGGAGTTCCGTGAAATAAACTTTGTTATGGGTATGTGGGATCGCCAACAAACACAAAATGTAGCTTAGCTTGTCTAATAACTGATCTACTTTCGTTTCTTTAACGTGTTTTAATGTAAGTTTATTTTTCGTGTAGAGCTAAATGCTAAATAATTGTCAAGTCTGAATATATATATATTCCAGACCAAATATATATTTGAATGTTTTGAATCGTATAATGTTATCCAAAACTTGTGTCCTGTTTTTGTTGGGAATACTGCAAATGATACTTTTAATATCTCTTTCTGATTATTGTAGTCCACTTAGTTTCATCCCAATACCCAAAATAGATACTCGTACGTACAAGAAAAGATAAAACCAAAGGAAAAAAAATTATAATACAGAGATTGTCAGTGTCACCAAATTCTCCCTAACCCAAAAAGCCCACATAAGAAGTCCACTAAAAAGCCCATAACCTCTACAGCCGACATCAGAAAGATATTACCAACAAGGCCACGTAGATCTCGAGGAGCCGCGTAGTTAACGTGTCGGAAACACACGAGCCACAGTGTACTCTTTTAGAAGCTCCATAAAAGCAGAGACATCTCATCTCTTGAAGAAGTAAGATCCTAGCAAATCTAATAATAAAAAAAAAAAACAAAGGAAACAAACAACAACAACGAAAATGGAGGCTGAGAAAACACCACCGACGACGACGACGACGACAACGACGGAGAAGAAAACTGGGCCAGAAGTGAAAGACAACGACTTACCGACCAATAGCCCTTACATGGCCACCGGTACTTTGGAAGATTACAAGATGAAAGCTTATGGAGCCGAAGGCCACCAAGAACCTACGCCTGGCCTCGGTGGTGGCTCCACCGATGCTCCTACTCCTTCAGGCAACGCACCCGCCGCCGCCACCACTACCGGTGCAAAAGCTCCGTGAGAAAAAAATAAACTCTGTAATAATTAATGGGTTTCATGGATCGAAAACCCAATATTGTAGCATGTTCAATAACTGATCCAGCTTTGCTTTTTTTCTTAACGTTTTAATGGGTTAATTAAAAAATGTGTCTGCGTGTAATTCTCGGTGCGGAATTAATTACCGAGTTTCATAAGATAATTATCATCATATGTTTTGGACGAAATGAAGTTGTAACGATTTAATGATTAATGTTTATTCAATTTGATCTCTATCCATCAGATAGCTAGAGCTTACCCAGTCGTACAGCTAAGTATGTGTGTTTCAATCCAATGTTTGGTTTTGGTTTGGAATTTTATGAACAGTACTATCCAAAATAAGAAAACATTGTCTGTTGGATAAGTTGGTACAGTATGGGTTTGAATTTGATTGTAATCCAATATATCTTTAATTCTTTTTCAAAATATCCTTAGATCGAGTTTTTCTCCGATTCGATTTGGTTTGGAATTGAATTTTGCATTTCAGATATGAAAAATGAATTCATCTTTTAATTCCATCAATTATTTCGACGTTGTCATAATATTCTGAAGGGGCGGTGATCATCATGATGTGTGATGCCAAGCGAAGTCGGTGGCTTTGTGACTTGTGAGTACGAACGAATATTTGGTGTGGGGGATTGTTTATCTACCCACGTACACGTGGTTGGTGATAGCCAAGCCTTGGACTTAATCTCTGTAGGATATGTGGCTCACAAATTATATGTAGTCAACCGAGAAAGTAGATATATAAATTAATGAAAAAATATATAAAATAATATTAAATATATTAATTTAAAATAAAATGATTTTATTACTAAAAAAATAATTTTTAATAGTTTATCTGGTTGCTACTAATTAATTCAGTTTATTTGATTTTTAAAAATTGGATAGACCAGTTTATAACAAAAATTAACTCAAATAATTCAGTTCAAGTCAAATTAAACCAGCTTTAGATCATTAGATGTTTACTTTGGTTTGGGTCAATAAAACCAGCTTTTTACAGGGCCTGTGACTGATTTGTTACTGTGGACCTGGACTTTTTGGGTATGGTCTCGCAAATATCAATCGACAACAATTTTTTCCATAACCCATTGAAACGAGTAGCCCTGGGATTCCGGTTAGCTCGGTTCTTAGGTGATTTTAATTGTCGAAATTAACCGAACAAAATTTTGGTTTGGTTAGTTAGATTCTTCAAAAAAAATTTAAAACTGAAATTAACCGAAATTTTGTTTATTTTTTATAAATTCATAAAGGTAGACATAACTAGTCACACTTAAAGCCGAGTACTCTACCGTTATTTGGGATAATTTCAGGTAATTTGGTTTGGTCAGGTTAATAACGAAAACTGGTTTAATTTTTTATAAAACCGATATAATTGTGGTATAATCCGGTTATAAAACCAAGAACCAAATCAAAATTTTTAATTAACCGAACTAAATTTCACAGATTACTGATCGGCTAATGATCCATAACCGAAACCATTTTGGTTGTTTGGTTCGGTTCGATTATTTCGGTTTGGTTATTTATCTACCCGAGGGTACAAAACTAGGACACATGGATAAAGCTCACAACGTAAAGGTTCTTGGCTCAGTGAACCATACAACTCTCATCTTGATTCTTGAGTCGGGTTCGGGTACGGACCAATCGGTTTAAATTGAAAGCACCTTGTCACAACCTCTAAGATTCAAAGAAACTCAAGGAAGAACTATTCCCGTTCTGAATTTAAATTTGGTTGAAGTGTAGGTAATTGAAATTAGTACTATAATTAGTGGTCTATTCTTTAAGAAAAGAAATTGTAAACAAGATGTACGAGAACAAAAAACAAAATTGTTTACAAATGGTTTGTAACATAATTATCTACGACTGTTAACAACCGGAATAAGAAAAATCTATAACAAAGCTTATTTTGTCAATAAAATTTTTGCATGTAACTAAATGTAAGCATATTGAAAAATAAACTTGAAAAACGGTTTGTAAAAAAAAGTGACACTTGCAACGCAATTCATGTTATATGATTTTTGTTTTTTACTCAGGACCAAAAAACAAAATAATGGCACATCAACACGCCGCTCTTGATGGAAGTTTCGATTTGTCATTGTCTTTACAGTGGAATATAGCCACTTCAAACAAAAAAAAAGTTACAAATTTGGTGTTATACTAAGACTAAAGGAACATGTAATTAACTCCAATGTAGTGTTAGTGTATTTGGATATGGTTAATTCATAAAGAAAATAAAAAGTGAGTAAAATTATTAGGGTGAATGCAGAAAGCATATCATGACTTTTTTATTTATTTTCTGTGATATATGCAGAAATCAAAATCAAGGCACCACTCAAAATGCATGCGAGAGATACCACTGGCCCAACATTGTTGAATTTAAAGTTGAAAAAAAAAAAGTATCGAAATCATAGCTCAAAAAACAGAATAATACTGACTGTTTTACAGGTGTGTGCGTAGCGGTGACGGTGGCTGCGCGATGGGACCATCACCGGAATGTGCCAATCCTCCAGCTGTCCATACTTATTAGCTTTGGTTATAAAAACAAAAACAAAATAAATGTCCTAGAAAACATACATATTAGGAAAACCAAAATTGAGAAACAACAAAATATATTGGGCCCAATGCCAGACTGGGCCTAACTCCAATATTACACACGGCGTATAACCACCACACAACTTTTATACTCTGCTCCAACGGCTACTTAATCACCGTAGGTCCTTTATATTCGATCAACGGTCCAGATCACTCAATATTTCTCCTATATATAAATAGTATACAATACACACCAAGCACTTATCTTGAGTCTTCACTCAGAGTAACTCTTTCTCTCTAGTTCCTTGTTTCTCTCAACTAGTTTCAAATTATGGATCTCAAATTTCTCTTGACGGTTACATTGATCTGCATTGTTTTTATCCGCGTCGGTGGCCAGTCTCCGGCCACCGCCCCGATAAATTCTCCTTCTACATCTCCTCAAATGCCTAAATCCACAACTCCCACCATTTCTCCAGCTTCTCCGTCACCAGAAGCCACTCCCACAGCGGAGGCTCCGGTAGAAGCACCCCTCGAGGCTCCTCCTTCTCCTACACCTGAGGTTTCTTCTACTCCTCAGGTCTCTCCTCCGGCTCCTTCACCGGAGGCTGATACTCCTTCGTCTCCGGTGGCTGCGCCGTCAGCTGATGTTCCGGCTCCAGCTCCGAGCAAACATAAGAAGAAGCATAAGACCGCTCCGGCTCCTGGACCAGCTTCGGAGCTTTTAAGCCCACCTGCACCGCCTGGTGAAGCTCCTGGTCCTGGACCAAGCGATGCTTTCTCTCCTGCCGCCGACGATCAGGTAATATAAGATTTAACTAGTTAAACAATGGTGGATTTGATTCATTTAGACTCTATTAAGTAAACAACACAAATGTGGAGAAAAATTAGGTAAGTAACACTAAATTAAGATATGTCATTAGTCCGACATTTTTGTAGGTAGGTACTATAGTAATAACAAACTTGCAATATAGAATATATCATTATCCCGATACCATTGATTTAATCCTACTTTTTTATGTAACAGGTTAGTTTTTATGTGGAGGCCTAATTTATAACATAATGTTTTAATAAAACTATATATATATAGCCTCTCTTAAATGAAAAAATAGCATGTTACAGAAAAATCATACGAATGTCAATAATCATTTATATGATTTTAAAATGTATACCTAGGTTTGATTTTTCTAAAAACTGAAATCGAATTATTTAATGCAGAGTGGAGCAGAAAGAAGAAGTGTAATGCAAAATGTGATAGTGGGAGCTGCAGCAATCGCATGGACTCTACTCGCTCTAGCCTTCTAATAAACAGTTGTTCTATTTTTTTTTATGTCAATCCTTAGTTTTGTATTTTTTAACCCTACCATTTGTCTCCCTCATTACAGCTCACATTTTGTATTCAGCATTTGTCTTTACGTATAGAAATAATTTTTTTTAATACATGCTATTTTCTGCAAATGTCATTTGCAACGATGAATCTTGTGATGGGTTCGATTTCATTTGTTCATTATATAATTATTATATCATTGCTCATCTTCTAAATTTGCTAATTAATTAGCCCACCAATGGTTAAGTATTTATCACTCATTCACATATCACAACTACATTGTATTCTTCAGTCTTACAAATCAGAAAAAAAAAAAAAAATCTATTCAAAATCAAAGTTTATTCTGGAAATCAATCGAAAATCAAAGAATACAGAGAACCAACAAAAAAATCTTGGGTATGAAATTATTTGCAGAAGAAACCTCTTTTGTACAAAATCACTACTTTGGTAATAAGACGAACACAAAATAGGCACTGAGAAACCAAAATCTGTGCATCATCATCATCATCATCGTCACCATCATCACCATCATCATTATCATTATCATTATCATCATAATCATCATCCATCAGCCACGCCCGGCGTTTCCATGCCGTTGGTTTCTGAAGTAACTGAGCAATGCCTGTGCCTGACAAGTTACAAGATTCTCCAAATAAAGAACTCTTCCAAACAATCCAAAAGTCATGAGATTCATGGTGATAGAGTAGCTGCTTAAACAAAATGCATCAATAGGAACATGAAATAATTATAAAGTTTGTACCTTTTCTCTAGCTCTAGGGGTACCAGACTGTGAGAGAGCGACGAGTGGAGGAACGGCTCCTTCTTGAAGAACTATGTTGCAGAACCGACCACTATTGGTTGATAGTTGAAGAAGAGCTGCTGCGGCGTTTTCTTTCCCTCTAGCTGAACCTAATTCCACGACCTCAACAAGAAGAGGGATCCCGCCTTCTTGACCAATCGCGTTTCTTCCTTCTGGGATTGTAGCTAGATTTGCCAAAACAGCAACCGCTTTATCCACCATTCCAGCTGCTGGGTCCATTAGATCTATAAGGTATCTCACGGCCCCAGATTGCACGATTGTCGCCTTGTTTTCTTGATGTATCGATAGATTAAACAATGCAGTGGCAGCGTCTTTCTTACCCCGAGGGGTACCGTTACCGAGTAGATCCACAAGAGGACCGATTGCACCCGACTGGCCGATCTTAATTTTGTTTTCTTCTATCACAGAGAGGCTGAAGAGGGTTGCAGCTGAATTCTCCTTAGCCTCAGAACTACCATTTACAAGCACGTGAATGAGCGGCTCGATTGCACCAGCATCAGCAATTGCACTTTTGTTGTTGTCATTAATAGACAAGTTGAGAAGGGCGGTAACTGCGTTTTCCTGTGTAGCTGAGTCGTTTGAGTAAAGTAGTTCCACTAATAAGATGATTGCCCCAGAGTTCCCTATGACTATCCGGTTATCCATGTTGTGCTTCGCTAGCAACCTTAGTTCTGCGGTTGCTTGTCTCTGAATATCTAATGTAGTGCTTTTTAACTCCTCCACCAATTTCTTAACTTGGGTTTCGACCTCCAAAAGATCACGTCTTGTCTCATTTGAAGGCGCTGAAACAATCCTTGAACCAAGCCTTTCTGATGGGCGCCGCCAAAATTGACCACGGCTACGCCTATCCATAAATTTTGGGGAAAAATCAGACAAATCTCGCCGAGGAGCTGCTGAAGTGGTTGCCCCAAGAGGCCCTGATCTAATTTCTCCTGAAGCATCACTACTGTAAGGTGTAGCATGAGCTGATTCTTCTGAATTCTCATTCGCATCTGCTCTTGGAAACTCCTCATTGGAAACAGTGCTAGTAGCAGAAGGGGACCTATGATGGTGGTTCTCAGATGTTTGTCCATTTTCCACTGAGCCTCGTGTAGTTGAAGATACAGATGACCTACCGGGTGCATCTGTCTTCATTTCTTGAGAATCGTTAGATCTATCTTCAAAATCATTTAATGATCCCCTCCTGGCGTCCAATCCGTACCCATTTCCAGATACACCCGGTGAAGAAGCGCCCAAGGCAGAAGCAGGACGTGAAGGAGAAGCACTTTCTCTTTCAATTGCTCGGCTTGAGAATGAGGGCTTTCCGGTTTCACTTGAAGAAGCATCCCAATCATGTGACTTGTTGCTAACTTTATGAGCAGAAACATCAGTATTCGTGCTAGGAATGGAGTCTGTACATGATAAAAGAGGAGAAAGCTCGTTTAAACTCGTTGATTTATTGGGATCAGGCAGCTTGACATCGTTTGTCTCACACCAGTTAGCGATTAAGGCCTTCACGGTGTAATTGGGTATTAAAGTCGTGTGAGTCAGAGTCTGTCGAGTCTTGGGACAAACTTTTAAACCTAAATCAATCCATCTCTTTATGAACGCCTTTTCATATGTTTGTCCTGATGACACAATCACTGGATCAGTCATCACTTCAAGTGACAGAGGGCAAAAGAAGTCAGCAAGAATGGCAACACTAGATGTCTGAGTCTGTTTGATCAGAAGAAGACGTTCGTGCATGCGGTTTACGATCACAATCAGTTGGTCAAGGAACTCGACTTCTGCATTATTCTCAGACTGCTCAGCCATCTCTTTCTGCCTCTCCAAAGCAACAGCTTCAATCAAAATCTCCTGGTTTGATCTCAGACCAGTGTTCTCTCCAATTTTCACCAAGATCTCAGGGCTAGGTCCAACACCATCTCTCTGATCCCTCAGAGCACCATCAATGACGGAAGATATTTCTTCATAACTAAGATGCTTAATCTTCTCTAGACATTGCTGCAATTACGAATATTTGTAAATTAACCATTCACATCTCCTGTAATTCGATTCAATTGCTAATGTGGACAACACAACAAAACATAAAGCAGTCAGCATCATTTATATCAACCCCCTCCACAAAATTCAGAAACTGAAACCCATTTTAGTTTCCAACCTAAAGCTAATGTTCTGAAGAGACCACGTACGTACACCGGACCTTTACCATGGAAATTAATACAAGATTCTTCTAAATGTAAAAAGAAGGTACCTCAAGGGAAGCTGCGCTTAGCTCATCAGGTAGATGGTTCTTAGAAGACATCAGAAACTGGAAAGTATCCACAATGGTGTCGCGCATCTTCGGTATCAACGATTCAATTTGGAGAACCTAGACGTAGATATAAAGAGGCTATCATCAACGAAGCGATATCAGTAACCAAAGCTCAAGCAGGAGTGCAGAATAACACGGTGCTCATTAGCTTTTATCTTAAAACGATCAGAAACTCAAGCTAAAAGCAAAAGAAAACCTAGTTACAGTAAGAAATCGAAAAAATGAAGTAACCGGAAAGGATCATAAAACTGTTTGTAACAACCTAGTTGTATCTCTGGCTATGCAACTTCTGAACAATCATAAAGCAAACAAATCTATTCATGTTCAAACTCCATATAGCTTATATACAAGCTGAGACGAGAAACTTACAAAATAGACTTTACTGGAGAATGCTTGCCAACTCCTGAAAAGATCACTGGATTGATCAACATCCTGAGTCAATTCTTCAAATGCTTTACCAAGTTTCTCATCCAAAACAAGATCAGAGTTAACAACAGCATCTGCAATAGGCTTCAACACTCTCAATAACTCTTCAACTCTCTTATAATACTTATCAAATGGGTCTAAATCAATATGTTTAGAAGATGACAGATTTAGAAACGACGAGATACTTCCGAGAAGAACTGAGATTCCCATTTCCACCCTGAAAAGCAAACAAATTTGAAACTTAGATTAAAAGGGCACACGAATTAACGCCATTAGAAAACCCTAAATCACCCAAATTCAAAATTTATCTCTTGAATTCAAATTAGAATTTCAAAAAAATCCTGAGAAATTGGTCAAATGGGTGTCTCGAAAATGTAAGCAAAGAGCTTCCAAGGAGAGAGATTAGAGAATTGGAACAGAGAAAAAAGGGGAAAATTGAAAACCCTAAGTAGATAGATAGATAGATCGAAACTAAAGAGGCACAGAGAAGAACCTTACACATGCACGTGAACAGGGGAAACCAATCTACCTCGGTATCCGAGATCTTTCTCTATCTCTCTCGCTGATTATAGTTGAGAGCACGTAAAAGCAAATCTTCTTCTTCTTCTTCTCTGTGTATTATTTTTGTGTGATTCGAGGAGGAGTTGAATGGCTCTGCAATTGGTCAGATCAGAAATTTGCTGAGCCGCCGTTCTAAGCCGTTTCGTAGATTGTTGTCAGCTTGCTCTCCTCCTCCACTTTGTTTTTTATTTTTTCCTAAGGGAAATTGCAAAAATCAATCTTTTGATAGAAACTTTTTAAAATATATATATACAAATCAATTCGATAAAGAAGTTTTATTGATTTATTGATTTGTAAATTTATATAAAATTTATTTATTTTTATTGATTTTAAAATTAAGACATGGATTTTGAAATAAAATTTAAATATTTCTATTTTTCACTTTCAATTCCATTCAAATCTATTTTAAATATACTGTGGATTTTGAAACAAATAACTAAACGAATAACATAAATAAAATTTTAACTAATATTTTGTAAAGCATAGAACTAATAATACATGATTTTGATAAATATTTTAAAATCAATGATTGAATAACATATGATTTTTGTTTGGGTTTTCAAATTCATTAAAATTCATGATTCAATAAATCTCCTATATGTTATCTAATAACATAAATTATGTGTATTGAATAGTTGCACATTGACGACACATATTTTATATTTTGGTCAATCGTTGTAATACATAACGATAAAAGAAAAATCACCACCATCACCGCACATAGCTATAGTGTTGCATTTACGTGTTTTTTTAATGTTCACATTTGCTGCTATCATTGGTGCGGCTACTGACACAAATATACACGACATTAAACACTTTGTTAGTTCTTTTTTTACCTGCAAAACACCATATATTAAGTTTGCGGACTACCTACCTCTCTTCTAAAGAGAGCCAGTCAGGAAATGACGAACTTACATGGGAGAAACGAAACCCTCGTATTCTTGCACATTTCGCAAGGTGATCCGACCAGGTATTACAATTACGAGGAATGTAATTAAGACTAAAAAATACAAAATAGTCTTTAAGAGATACAAAACCCTCCAACTCTGAAGCAAATGTTGGCCAGTTCTCTGGGGTAGATGTCATGGCAATAAGATCCGTACAATCCGTCAAAAAGAACCCATTGGTCAGGGATAAATAAGATATGCATCTCATTGCCCAAATAAGTGCCTCAAGCTCGGCGTGTAAGAGAGAAAGACAACGGTGTGATCTCCTTAAGCCCAAATACAGAATCCTATTTCCAATAGTTGTTATCCATCCTTGGCCACTTCTAGGCTCTGATGCGTTCCACGATCCATCAAGAAAGCAGACGGAGAAGTCTCGGGGGATGGAGCTTGTCGTGCTTCGGATTGGCGCTTCCTCCACAGGTGATTCCTCTCTTGAATTCGTCCTATGCCATGCTTCTTCTTCTTGAATAGCTAGTAGCAAGGTATCTCGCGGATGTTCACTAGCATTCTTAAAGATCTGCCGGTTTCGCGCATTCCAAATGTACCAGATAATCCATGGGAAGATTCTTACACTCTTCTCAGATGTCCCAAAGTCTTTCGCACTCCAGTACATGTAATCCATGTTACTCTATAGGGAAGAAGAGGGAAAGAGGTTTGGGGGGAGGGAATATTCGATAGGGCCTAGACTTGTTTTGCTGGGGGGCATCCAAAAAGCAGGTGATTTATCGATTCTAATTATGCTCCGCATCTAGGGCATCCCCTATCTCTGCCAATATGTAAGTAATGAAGGCGTTGACATGAAGCCAGACACCCTGATACACATTGCGATACGAAATGTTGTAATTTTTGTGGCATTTGTAGTTTCCATGCTTGCGCCTTGAGTGCCGAAACACCAGGTCCCTGAAAAGGGTGGTCACAAGTTTGGCGAGAAAGAGCTCTCGCGGCCCAGTATCCTGATTTGACAGTATAATTACCCGATTTTGTCAGAGTCCAACTATACCCATCTCTCGAGGCCCTTATGCTCGGTTTAATCCCTAATATAAGGGGAATTTTTTTGGAAGGAAAAGTTTCGGAGACGGTCCGTTCTCCATTGTTTTGTTCCGAAATCGATGAGGGTATTGACACCAACCAGAGGGTTCCTCTCTTCTGTTAAGCTCTTTGGGGAGCGAGCTGGGACATCAGGAATTTATGGTTCCGTCCAAATGCATGTCCCAAAACCGGATCCAATCGTTTTGCGGATACCTGAGCGGAGAACAAGTTTGGCCGCAAGCATATTTCGCCAGCCGAACGAAGGACAACTTGACGATTGGATTTCCAAAGGACTACTATAACGAAAATATCTCCTTTTAAAAACCCGACTAATTAGAAAATCGGGAAACCTTAGTAGTCTCCAAAGTTGCTTTGCAAGAAGAGTTAGATTAAAATCCTTCATTGTTCTGAATCCTATACCTCCATCTGATAATTGCGTGCATAGTTGGTCCCAGGCGATCCAATGAATTTCTCTACTTTCAATTTTATTACTCCACCAAAAATTAGCAATCGCACTAGACATATTTGATTGAATAACTTTTGGTAGGAGAAAACACGATATTACATATGTTGGAAAAGCTTACGCTTGAGACTTAATTAGAATCTCTTTCCCTCCTTTTGAAAGAAATTTAGATGACCAAGAGTTAATCCGGTTTTGTAGTCTGTCTTGAAAAAAAGCAAAAACTTGTGCTTTTAAGCCAATGATCTTTTCTGGGAGACCTAAGTAGGTACTTATCCCTCATTCTCGATGGATTCAATTAATGGACTTTATCTCTTGTCTTACTACATCTGGGACATCACTTTCAAACATGATCAAAGATTTGGAAAGATTGATTTTTTGCCCAGAAACCTCACCGTAAGTGCGGATAATGTCAATAACTTCCTTGTTTTGCTGCGCATCTGCCTTATAGAAGAAGATGTTATCGTCTGCAAAGAGAAGATGAGAAACACGAGGGCTTGCACATGCCACCCGCAACCCTTGTATCTTACCATCTATTTCTGCTTTTCGAATTTGTGCAATTAAGGTTTCCGTACAAAGAATAAAAAGGTACAGAGAAATGGGGTCGCCCTGGCGTATGCCACGCGAAGGTTTTATATGACCTCTTGGGGTTCCATTTAGAAGAACTCGGTAAGACACTGATGTAATACAATGCATGATCCATCCCACCCATCTTTGATCGAAGCCCATCTTTTCCATTAGGACTCTAAGGAAGGACCACTCTACTCTATCATAGGCTTTGCTCATAATAGTTTTTAAAGCCATAAATGATTTTCGATTAGCAGGGTTTGAGCGCAGAACGTGAAAGTTTTCCTTGGCAATGAGGATGTTATCTGTGATCAATCGACCTGCTACAGGGGGTGGTGGATCGATCGATCGGGGGTTGGATCGATCGATCCATGTCCTGTAAGTCGTGGGTCTCGTGAGGTGTGGATCGATCGATCTGGTCGTGCGTTGGATCGATCGATCTGGTGTTGGACCGATCGATCCGGAGCAGGTCGGTTGGATCCATCGATCCTTGTTTGTTTTTGTTGCCTGTGTTTGTTTGCTTGGCGTTGTGAGCGGTTTGTGATCTCGTGCTTGTGTGTATAGCTCGTAGATGGGAGGACCGTCTCACTAAGTATTTGTGATAATACTTACACATCTCTCTGTGTTTTTCTGAGTTGCAGGTAAAGATAAAGTGTGAATGTGGAATCAAGGCGATGAGGAGGAGGATGATTTAGGACTCGGTATTGTGTGTTGTTAATCGTATTTTATTATGTTCATAAATGCGATTTTGTATTGATGCTTTTGTAGAGTTAAAGCGTGTTGTGTGATTTTTGATTAGTGTATTTTAAGACCCGTGGTGTATAGCTAATATGTATGGGCGTATTAGTTAGTTAAAAAAAATGGGTGTGGTCGTTTCATTTTGTTATCAGAGCTTAGACGGTTCTAGGCTGGTTAGAAAATTAATTGGAGTTGAATTAATTTTCGTGATGCTTGTTGCATATTGTTTGAACCGTTAAGTTGTTGTGTGCTAGAAATTGATTATGTGGTATTTAATCAATTTGGTTGAGCATGGAGTCTTAGAATCATCCTCTTCGAACCTGTGCGATTCCACGGTAAGTTATCCTTGCCTTGTTGAGTTGTTTAGTGTCTTTAGTCTCTGTTCTTTGGGTTCAGTTGGTTAGAGTTGCTAGTGGCCGAGGGTTTGGCCGTGGTGGTGGCCAAGGCTGTGGCCGAGGGTTTGGCCGTGGTGGTGACCAAGGCTGTGGCCGAGGGTTTGACCGTGGTGGTGGCCAAGGTTGTGGCCGGGGTTGTGGCCGGGGTTGTGGCCGTGTGGGTGGCCAAGGTTGTGGCCGGAGTTGTGGCCGTGTTGGTGGTTGAGTTTGTGGCCTTGTTAGAGGCTGTAGTTGTGTCCTAGTGGTGGCAGAGAGTGTAGCACGGGGTGCTATGGTTGAGCGAGTAGCGGATTCGCATGTGTATCATGAAGGGTCTGAGAGTGTGGCAGTGTGCGTGCTGGTGTGGTTAGAGTTTCAGCGGTTGTTGGGGGTGTTGCAGCGGGGTTTTGCTCAGGCCTGAGTTAATCGCATTGCGGGTTGCTGGCTCTGCTGTTGGAGCGGTTGCTAGTGAGGGTACCAGTTCATGCTCCTGTTGTGCCCTTAGTGGTTCAGGTGCAGCCGAGGGTTGCGGTTGCGAAGGAGCTCCCATCTTATCTTAAGATGATGGAGCCGTTGCAGAGGTTTGGTACGGGATTCTTCCCGGGAAGTGCCGAGCCTGAGCACGCTGATGCGTGGAGGTGGAGGTTCGAGCGGGTGTTTCCGTTCGGTTAGGTGTCCAGGGGGATACCGGGTTGACCTGGCAGTCATTACCTGGAGTGTAATGTACATCTCTGGTGGAGGGGTGTTGCAGTCAGGGGCGTGCAGGCGGAGTTGTCCTGTGAGGTTTTGTGGAGGAGTTTCTCCACAGGAGGCTCTTGACCGGTTAGAGGGTCGAGTGTTGGAGGGTGAGCGGGCCCGAGTTCGGAGATTCTTGTTGGGTTTTCGGGCTGCGCTGGGGAACCGTTGCCTTGTGTAGGTAGTGTTTTGGTTCCTGAGTTGGTGGAGACAGCTGCTTTGCTGGAGGAACGTTTGAGAGTTGAGGTGGTGGTTTCTAGCCCCAACTTTCAGGCGAGTAGGCAGCAGCAACAGTCTGGTCCAAGCAGAGGCGGTCGGCCAATGCAAGGACATGAACGGATGATGGAGATTCTTTCCTGGTTATCCAGAGTGGTCCGGGGTGCTTCGAGTGCAGGAGCAGGGATCACAGGGTTGTGGGTTGTCCTTAGAAGGGTGAGGGCGTGTGGCTACGCGAGTGTGCTTTCTCTGTAGAGAGGTGGGGCATATCAGGTCGAGATGTCCCGAGTTGCAGAGGGAGGTGGCAGTAGCATCGCTAGCTAGTTAGAGCTTCGTGGCGCCACAAGTGTATTCTATCCTGGAGACGGGGGGGCCAGAGTTTTGGGCCGGGTTGTCTCCATGATGGGGTGTCAGGGTATCGAGCATATGTGCGATATGCAGAGACATTGGTTGTGAGAGGTGTGGACTCCCAGGTGTTGTTGTTTCTGGAGCATCGTATTGCTTCGTTACTCTAGAATTGCCGGGAAGAGCAATTGGCGGGGAGCAACCGAGGAGCGGTTGAGTTTGTTTGGGTTCTTGCGAGAATCGTGTCTTGATGAGTATCCGCAGAGGATATCATGCTTGACGAGATCGCGTTGGTGGGAACTAGTTGAGTTCGCCATTGCGTGTTTGTGATCGCGATCTTGGAAATCAGTGGATTTGCCAAGGTCGGGTCAGTTCTATCATCTTTGGGGACTTGTTGAGTTCGCCAAGATGCTTGGTTAAGTGTTTGCCTTGTAAGATGGCTCCATATGAGGTGAGGTATGGGAGGCCATGTGGTACACGGTTATGCTGGACTCAAGTGGGGGATGGAAGCATTTATGGTGTGGGTTTTGTTCAGGAAACTGCGGAGAGGATCCGAGTTTTGGAGCCTGAACATGGAAAAGGTGCCAAGGGCATGTAGACGCGGTTGAGCCGTCGAGTTGCACGAGTGTGGATGAAGTGCTGAGGCACTAGAGATCCAGCTTGTGAGGATGACGACATTGTGTGGATATGTTGTATCCTGCTGCCTGTATGGTGGTGGTCATGAGTCTGGTGAGACTATAACGGTTGTGCGGAAGGAACTTGGGAACCGGAGGCGAGGTTGGAATCAAGCTGAGGCTTGAGCTTTTCTTCGATTGTTTTCAGTTTCGAGTGTTGGGGTTGTTGCCATGTTGGTCATGACTTGTGGTGTCATGAGGTAATGAAAGAAGTTTATGAGAACATAAACTGGAAATATCCTTCGTGTTTGAATATGAGAACAGCGCTGTGTGAGTCGCTGTTCTGAGTTGATATGTGGTTTGGTCATGGTTGAGGTGCTATTCCGGGTTTGGAATATTGGTGGTGGTGTATGACATTGCGATGATTTACGCAGACCACGTGAGATAGTTTCGGTCTGAGATGCTTATAGACGTTTAGACTTGTTTTGCTCTGAGGACGGTTGGTCCTGTACAACTCGTGAGGGGATGATTAGTTCCCCAGATACCGATAGCTTGAAGGACATGTAACCTGAGGGTGCGAGTGGTATGAGTGATATACCGATAGCCCGAGGGATATGTGACCTGAGAGTGTGAGTAGTATGTGTTTGATACCCATAGCTTGAGGGACATGTGGCCGGAGGGTGCGAGTGGTATGAGAGTTATACCGATAGCCCGATGGATATGTGACCTGAGAGTGTGCGTGGTATGAGTTTTGTGCCGATAGCTTGACGGTCTTTCTGACCTGAGAGTGTGAGTGGCGTGTGGTACCGAGAACTCGAGGAACTTTGGTTCTGAGAATGGAGTGGTACGAGTACGAGTTGTATGATTGAGCAATGATTGTCTGGAACGTAGATATAAGCATAGTGACTGATTGTAGACCTCGGAGATTGTTGGTGTTCGATCTCGTGTTGTGTTGTATTGGCCGGGTTGGTCAAGGTTCACGTGAACCGTTACGACCGTTGTGAGTTGAGTTCATTGTGGATGAACTAGGCCACTAGATTCGAGGACGAATCCTTGTTAGTGGGGGAGAATTGTAACGCCCGTGTTCCAGAAAAGGGGAATTTTGGTTGGGAAAGTTACAGAAAGATCGTATCAATGTGCTTTGATACGATTGGGTTGACAGAAATGTGATCTCTCTCTTTGGAGTCAATCCTAAGTGTTTCGGGAATGGAGTTTTCTCGGGAACGGGAAGAGGATTAATCGAGGGTCGAAAAGTCAGAGTTTGACCAGGAAAGAGAGAGGATCGATCGATCCGTTGGTGGATCAAGCGATCCAGTGGTGGATAGATCGATCCCGTGGTTGGTCGATCGATCTGTGGCTCGGTCGTTGAGTGGTTTTGGGGGTGGATCGACCGATCCATATTGTGGATCGATCGATCTACCGGGCCATTGTGTTGGCTTGTGAAGGTGTGGATCGATCGATCTTCTGGATCGATCGATCTGGCACAGGGGAGGTGCGGATCGACCGATCCAGGAGTGGATCGATCGATCCATCTTTGTCGGCAGTGGTATTTAGTGGATTTTCTTCCACTTGTATCGCGTTTTCTTCTTCCTCTTTCGGTCTTTTGGGTCTCTTGGCGGTTCTGGAGGCTGAGGGGAGCTCGAGAGAGTGGAGGAGAGAAGGGAGGAAGCTTGAGAGGCTTGGTGGTTGCTTAAGGAAGCTTGAAGCTTGGTGGAGCTTGGAAGAGATGGAGATCGGTTTGCAGAGGCGAGGAGGGAGAGAGGGAGTTCGTCCCTGAGCTTGTGGAGCTGTTCTTCGCCTGAATCGATCCGAATCTAAGGTGAGTGCGCAACCATGAGTTAATCTAAGCATTGAGTTGGTGTTTGTGTGTTTTGGTGGTGTTGAGTTGGATTCTTGAGGAATCCAAGAGTTGTGTTGCTTGTTTCCTTGGTGTTTGGGGTTGGGTTTGTGCCTAATCGTTTGTTGGAAGCAAGGTGGAGGCCCTGAGTGGTCGTTGGTCGTGTGTGTGGCCGTGGAGGAAGTCGAGATCGGAGTTGCAGGGGGTGGTGGATCGATCGATCGTGGGTTGGATCGATCGATCAATGTCCTGTAAGTCGTGGGTCTCGTGAGGTGTGGATCGATCGATCCATGCTTTGGATCGATCGATCTGGTCGTGCGTTGGATCGATCGATCGGGTGTTGGACCGATCGATCCGGAGCAGGTCGGTTGGATCGATCGATCCATGCGTGGATCGATCGATCCTTGTTTGTTTTCGTTGCCTGTGTTTGTTTGCTTGGCGTTGTGAGCGGTTTGTGATCTCGTGCTTGTGTGTATAGCTCGTAGATGGGAAGACCGCCTCACTATGTATTTGTGATAATACTTACGCATCTCTCTGTGTTTTTCTGAGTTGCAGGTAAAGATAAAGTGTGAATGTGGAATCAAGGCGATGAGGAGGAGGATGATTTAGGATTCGGTATTGTGTGTTGTTAATCGTATTTTATTGTGTTCATAAATGCGATTTTGTATTGATGCTTTTGTGGAGTTAAAGCGTGTTGTGTGATTTTTGATTAGTGTATTTTAGACCCGTGGTGTATAGCTAATATGTATGGGCGTATTAGTTAGTTAAAAAAAATGGGTGTGGTCGTTTCATGCTTGATGTAATTTCTCATAATTCGTAACCCATGATTCCGGTAGTCGTCGTAATAGTTCTTCACGAGAAACTTGTCGAGGAATCTGAACAGCGTTGGGTGCTTGTGAGGTCGATGTCACTTCTAGATATAACGTTTCATCAGATGAGGGTAGGACAAGATCAAGAGCGTGATCTTGGATTCGATAGACGATCTGATGATGTAGGGTAACGACTACACTTTTTTCTTGCATAGGTGCTCCAACGAGTTGTAATTGAACCTTGAGTGTCTTGAGCAGATTGAGATCCTGTAGGGAAACATTAAAGTTTGGAAACAGTGTTATAAATACTGTTCCTGCGTTTAATGTTGTCTGAACTGTCCCGATGCAAGCTTGTTGGTAGGACTTTAGTCTTGAGTCGACCAAAGCTATCCGTGCTACAACTGGTAAACTTTTTCGAGCGTGTAAGGTTAGACCAATTCGTACCACTCCAAAGTGTAGATGAGTGAAGCCATGTTGTTGCCATAGTCGTGGCAAGTGTTCAGGTATGTTGAGCGAGATGAACTGTTCTTCTTCTATGGCTGGAACTTGGCAGGAAGAGAATTTGCTGGACTGAACATACTCCATGACTCTTTTGCTGGATGAGGGTCGAATGAGTTCACGAACACCTTTAATCGAGAAAGCACTAGGTTTTTTAGAAAAGTATTCATATGGATTTACAAAGGGAAGAGTAGTTTCAGGTAATTGATCGCCTGGAACATACTCGATTTCATACAGGGAATTGATACTAGATGAGAAAGACGAACGAGATTTATTTTTTGGTAATGTAGAAATAGAAAACTGGGAATCAATAGTAGAAGGACTCGAGGTAGACATGATGAGAAAGTGTTTTTCAGAACATTCAAACAATCTGTCATAAACAATGATTCATTCCGTCATAACGCAAGTCATTGGGGAGATAGGTTTCCTAACAGTGGGTTGAACCCAGAGGCCTGAGAGTTGCCTAGTTTGCTCCCTTTACCTGGAAACCTATGACCCTCGTCTGTCAACACGGCTTAGTCAATACGATCGACCAGAGTCCTCACGGTTTAGATAAAATGTCGTTTCTTTATTTTGCAGAGATATCCTACCAAAAATGTATAAGAAAGGAAAAGAGTTTATTGTTAGCATATAATATTTAATATGGTTTTCTTTGTTAGTAGAGAAATCGTACCAAAAAGATTTAGATAACAAAAATTAGAATATATTGGAGAAACTTTTTTGAAAAAGATCCGAACATTAGATTTGCGGGTTATAGGAGATTTCGACCCGATCCGATTAAAGTTAAGATTTTGTTATGACAAAAATACTTTTAATAAGTTTATTTTTTTGTCTTTAATGTTTTACAAAATAAAGGTTACTCTACAAAATGTATTTCAAAAATGTTAATATAGATTCCCATATACTAATCATATAACTAGATATCGAAAATTAACGGCTGTTCTGTAATATTCTATACAGTAATTAAAAAAAATCTCAATCTGATTATCATTATTGTTAAGATAAAACTCCACAAGAACAACAACAACAATAGCAGATGGTGAGCAGATCTTATTAATTCTTACCTTTGGGACCTATCTATTGATACATAGAAGAGCCTTCTTCAGCAGAACCAGAGCTGCTTTATAACAACAATACATATAATACAAAAGAGAAAGCTAAAACTCATTATCCTAAGAATCACAAGACATAGCTATTACACTGCCTTGTTTGGTCCGTTTCTCATTGAATAGACTCTGCTTTGAATCGCCACGGAGTGAAAGTGATGCCACGAGCAATGAGGTAGAATATGAATGCACCATAGGAAGCTGTGAACACAGTCACCAAACCGGTATAGACTACGCCACTAACCTCTGAGGTGAAGAACTCCAACAAAAGATAACCGTTGATCAATATCACGAGCGCAGCAACGAGCCACGCAATTGTCTGCATACAATGTGAGATCGAGCTTAAAAGAGGGATCTTTAATGAATGTTGTAAAAAGAGCTTGAAAGAAATCAACAAACCTGGTACAAAGGACCGATTTTGAAACTACCCATGATTTGTTCCTTGGAAACCAAACACAGCAAAGGAATGAGTGCAAAGGGGATTTGAATGGATTGAAGCACGTTAAGCCACTCGTTTAAGACATCGAGTGTAGCTTCTGATGAATCAAACACTAGAGCGACGATAATAGTTGGAATGATTGCGCAGCTTCGTGTGATCAAAGCTCTCAACCATTTCTTCATTTTGAAATTAAGAAACCCGCCCATGATGAATTGTCCCGCGTAGGTACCAGTAATAGTGCTGCTTTGGCCCGCAGCTAATAGCCCGATTCCCCAAATGTATAGTATCGGGAACACACCGCCTCCATATTTGTCCTGAAGATACTGTCCCGCGTTTACCAGGCCAATGCTATCAGCGAGGTCAGTATTGTAAAACCCCTTGGCGAAAACCGTTGTGACAAAGAGATTAATCATAAAGGAGACAAAAAGAGCAATTGTGGATTCAATCGTGTAGTAGTTTAGCGCTTCTTGGACTCTGTATTTCTGTCGTTTGTCAACTTCTCTAGATTGAACAAGAGCTGAGTGAAGAAACACATTGTGTGGCATTATAATACAACCCACAACTCCAACTGCTTTCTGTATCGTTCTTGAACTCAGTTTCGGTACCAATATGCCTGCAACAAGAGAAAGCTTAGAACTTAAAAACTGAGTTCCAATAATAAATTGGATAAAGAGAACAAAAGCCTAACCAATGAGAAGCTCAGAGCCACTTGGCTTAGCTTGACCAAACATCCAAGCGAATGAGACTCCCATTGTAGCGATAAGAACCGCAAACACTGCCTCGAGCTTCCTGATTCCGTAGTTCTCAAGAAACAAGAAGACGAAGCTGTGGCCATAACACACACACATGAATCATTGACCAAAGTAGACAAAAACCCATGTGAAGATGAAATTTTTGGAAGAATTTAACATAGCTAATTTGGTCAGTTAGCACAAAACATGAACAATCCATGTATTTATTAGCTAAATTGCGAATTAGAACCGCAAACACTTCTTGAAGTTTCCTGATTCCAACAAAAAGACCAAAACTGTGGCCAAAACACACATATGAATCAATGACCAAAAGAAACACATAGTGACAAAATTTTCATGTCTAAAGATGAAATTAACATAGCTAATGGTCAATTAACACAAAAAATTCAGACAATCCATAGATTAGATTAACCAAACTGCGATTAGAACCACAAACAAAAAGACAAAACCTTGACCAAAACACACATATGAATCAATGACACAAGAAGACACATAACAACATGTCTAAAGATGAGATTTTTTGAAGAATTTAACAAAGCTAATAGTCAATTAAAACAAAAGCACGAAATCAAAAGATAGAGAATTTGAGTGTGTTTAGTTTACCAATCAAGAGCAGTGATAACAACACCAGCCCAAAGAGGCAAAATCCCATTACTCAAAATCTTGATAGCAATAGCACTACCAATAACTTCTTGAATATCAGATCCAATCAAAGCCAATTCAGCCATAACCCACAAAACCATTCTCGCCCAAGTCGGGTACTCATCACGACAAAGCTCAGCTAAGTGACGACCCGTCGCAACACCAAGCCTCGCCGACAAAAGCTGAACCAAAAGCCCCATTGCTGTTGCCCACATAAGCAACCAAAGCAACGAGTACCCAGCAACCGCACCGGCTTGTAAATCTCCTTCTAAATTCCCTGGATCTAAAAACGCAATGCTCATCAAAAACCCAGGTCCGGTGAATAGCCATAGCTTCTTCCATGAGAACGGTGGTGCGCCGCCGCATCCTACGCCGTGTTCTAGATCGTCCTCGTCTTCGTCACGCACGATGTGTACCTTCTCTGTTTCATCGTACGCTGTTTCTTCTTCTTCTTCTTCCTCGTTGATGAGAAGTGGCTCGTTGTTCTCGAGTTGTGACATTTTTTTAGATTCTCTGTTTCAGTTTCGGTTTTTTGAGTTTTTTTTTTTTTGAGGCTTGTACACGTTACTCTTACTTGCTCTTGCTTTTTATAGGAGAGGTCTCTTTCTCTTAGTACAAGATAAAGTATGAACACATCATTCGTAAGAATCTAACACAATTATCGATAACTTTTGGGGAAGAACTATCAATAATTTTATAAGGAGGTTTTATTTGGTTGAGGTATTTCAATTAATCCACTCATGTAAAATTTGATGTGTAATTGGACAAGTATTGGAAAAGTGATTTTAGTTAATTGGTTAACGATTCATTTCTGTGGTTTTTTTTTCACTTAGTTCGATATGATCAATTTGAATTATCCCGCAGTAAAGATCGATTTATGAGTTGGGCCTTATCGACCCAAATTGTGTCAAAATAAAATTAGAAAAATGATTTGAAAATGTATTTTTCTAGTTTTTTTTGTTTTGTCATTTGTAATTGATCTTAATAATATATCATATAACTAAAGGATTATCGATCGATTGAAACTAACTACCTACAACACATGATATCACAATAAACATTTTTTCGGACGATTCCATAATAGCAGTTCTCCCCGCAAGACCGCAACACGCAAATCCATACAAACGATTATATCTACATCATATTCATTTTTTTTTCGACATACTTTAAATCATGACGAACGGTTTTAATTGTATAATACTAATTTTTTTTTATAAACTTTACATCAATAAACTGGAAAAAGTACATTTTCTAATTATCAAATCCTAAAAACATAACTTTATGTATTTTCTAGTTTGTTTTCAATTTTTTATTTAGTTCTTTTTGAAGAAATTTATTTTTAAAGAAAAATAATGTTTACATTAAAACTTTTAAAATAGTATACTACATACTATTTTAAGTTAATAAGTTAAAATAATGTTTTGACTAAATAAAACAATTGAAGTTATTCATATATTATAACTTAAGTTAATAAGCTTTTTTATCATATAATTATCTATACCTACATTGGTTGACGATTTATTTGCTATTCTTAGCAAAAAAAAATATATATATTTGCATTTATGATCGCGTAAAAGCATAAATAACTATTTCGGAGTTTGTTTTCTTCGTACGTACAGTACAGTATATCAAAATCAAAAGCTAGTACACTAGTATAAATAAATAAAAGAGGTGGTGCGTATCATGCGAAATAATGGTCCACTTAGGTTGGTGATGTGACGAGATCGAATGAACGATGGAGATGGTGCCATGTCATGCGAATGTGGGAACCACTAGCCACAGTAGAGATTAAAGATGGTTGGCTCGTGCGTACACGCTTCTCACCTCCAAGATTCTCTTTCTTGTTTTTGCTTCTTTTTTTTTGGGGTCAAATCTTGATTTTGCTCTTTTGGTGGACATTGCTAGTTCTATTAATAGATGGAGATGAAAAGGAATTTTTTTTTTTTGTAAAATATTGTACACTTCGAAAATCCAAAACAATTTTTCATCTATATTTTTGAAAACAAATATATTAAAATTGAAAATATTTAAAAATCAAAGTACATAGTATACATAAATATCAAAAATAACATGTAGTATTAGAATTAAATTGCAGTAGATGTTATAATTTAATGTAATTTGCAGTAAAAAGTTTGTAGTAGAAACTATAGATTTTTATGTGTTATATTTGATGTATAGTAATAGTATTCCTGTCAAAACAACTGACTGGTAACTATTTTATTGTATAAGTTGTAGTACATATGTGTTATTATAAATAAATTACAAGATGTTAAAATTATTAATAATCACTTGAAAAGTGGCATGTTTTCTCCAACCTACTAGATGAGATTGGTTTACTTTGTGTCTTTCTTTTCTTTTTCTCGCTATCTCATATTTTATGTTCTTGTAATTTTGAACCAGATTGTCTACCTCGATCCTTTAAATTGTTATTTTGGAAATTGCATTTGTAAAGTTTTTTTTTCTAGATTGGGTTACAAATCATAGTGTGATCTTTAATTAATGTGTGGTTGAGAAAAAAAAATATTAATAGTCATACCATTTATTACAAATTTACTAATAATAAAACATTACTAACATAAGTACAAGTAATTTATTAAAAATATTTTCATGACATAGTAATAAAAAATTAACGAAGTACAATTCAAAACATATATACAATATACATTAATATTTCAAAAATATATAAAATTAATGGATCAAAAGTGCTTTTTATATGTAGAAAAAAAAGCCATAAATTCTTAAGGATGTGTGTATTTAACTAAATATAATTCTATGTGATACAAAAAACAGTAATAAATAAAATCAACAATTAGGATAATTGGAACTATTTTGTTTGAATGAGTCAAACAAAAGCTAGAAAGTTACACAGATTTTTGACTAAAGTTATTACAATCTTACTAACAAACAAAGAGTCGTTGGAAGTTTTGGAATTATTAAAAATGGAATTAACAAAAGAAAATAAAACCAAAAGTAAAAGAATTCGTGGGAAACCTCTGAATTATTGAAAATGGATAAGCAAAGAAATATGAACTCAACCTCTACTACATGAGAATTTCCTTGATGTTGAGGGTATGATTCCTAGCATGAGTTATCATGTGTTATTATTGAGTTATGAATATAATTTATATTTAATTCAAAAGTGTTACCAATTATGATTTGTTTTAAGATATTTGAGTTTGAATTTAAGTTTTGTTGAGTTATGATTGATTTATTTTAAGTTATTTTTTTTGTAAAATTGTTAAATCAAAACTTAACTTAATTTTGTTTTTTGTGAGTTATATGAAATACGGATATAGTGTAGCATTTTATGTTAAATTATTCATCTTAGAGTTTAGAGTGTATAAAATGTAAGAAAAAAGAAAAAAGAAAACAAATATTTAATCTTCACGTGCTCATCAAAATGCACCGTGAAAACAAGTCAATCCGTGAAAACAAGTCAATCCGCTAATGTTCCCTAGGCTCACACATTTTTAGAGTCAAAATCAACCTTTAATAAATTGTCTTTCCTAACAAGAATCGAACTCGTGTCCTTTTTTGTTTTTTCTTTTCTCACCAAACACCATTTTATTAAATTATCGGAAAGAGACTCTCCTCTAGGGAGAGCCAATCAGGAACCGATTAGCTTACATAGGAAAAGAGATTACCACGGACGCGTGCCTTCTTGGCTGAACAATCAGTCCGGATATTGTTACATCGAGGTAGAAATCTAATGCTAAAAGAAGGAAAAGAAACTAGAAAAGCTCGAAAAGTAGCCATCTCCGTAGCAAAGGATGGCCACTCAGCATAGTTATCAATCATCGAGATAAGATCAGAGCAATCAGCGGCAAAAGTGACCCTAGATTCTCCCATCGAGACCATGCACTCCATTGCCCAGAGCAACGAGTCAACTTTCGCGTGGAGCGGAGATAAACACCTTCTAGCACTTTTTAGACCGAAATGGAGGATCTTATTTTGTCCAACCAAAACTCATCCATGACCACATAATGTGTTATCAGCATGCCACGAGGCATCAATCTAGCATGCGATGGATAAGAGAGAAGATGGAGGTACACATAACTGTTGCGCAGGAGTGTCGTCAGGCAACACTTCTTTTATGTTGGCATGTTTCCACGCTGTTGCTTCTCGGGTAGCAATGTCTAAGGTCTCATGGGGTGGTTCTCTAACGTTTTTGAATAAAAATCGATTACGGCTCTTCCAAATATACCACAGAATCGATGGAAATATCTCAAGGGCATCCTCTCCTATCTCTAATTCTCTTCCGCGCCAGAAGAGAAAGTCAAAGTTATAGAAAAGGGAGGTCCTAGGGAATATATTCCCTGAAGATGGAATGGGGGACAAGGCCCAAATCTGTCTCGATGGCGGACACTCAAAGAGGAGATGGTTGATAGATTCCTCCTCCCCTCCACAGCGGGGATATCTTTTTATGTACCGATATGTCAATAGACTAGTCGTTGGCTTGTTGCCAGACATCCAGAGATACATTGTCACACGAAATGCTTAAGGTTTCGCGTAGTTTTTAACTTCTATACTTGTGGCAGAAGCGCCGAGACACCTGGTCCCTGAAAAAAGGGGTCACAAGTAGGGCGAGAGAGATCTCGCGCGGCCCAGTAGCCTGACTTAACAGTATAGTTCCCAGATTTAGTATAAGACCAACTGTATCCATCACTTAAGTAAATACGGGTAGGGCGAATTCTTAAAATGAGTGGGATATCCGAGGGATCAACCAGAGTTTGTAATCGGTCTAGCTTAATACTTATATTTTCAGCTTAATTGGATTCAACCACTAACTCAACCTCACCTTGATCAGAACAAATTGTTTTAGTATAGAAATCAGCTTATACTAAATAGCCAAACGTTTATGGATTCACTATTTTCTAAACTAATAAATGTTTCCCGTTTTAGAGTTTTTTTCTTAGTCGTTACTACTTAACTTTCAATATGTTTTTTCAGTGTATTAAAAAGCAGTCTAAGCAGTCGTATAGACCGTAAAATTACCATCTAAGTGGTGGAATTATGCGTTTTTGTTATCAAATAAATTTAAAAAGTTATAGGCGGTCTTAAGTGTAACTAGACGTTCTTAGACGATTCTAGGTGGTTTATAAATTCGTTAATCAATTATCATCTAATATAAAAAATTTGTTTGTTTTAGTGTATATTTACACATATATCTAACTTTGTAAATTTTAACTTCATATACATAGTTATAAGTTTCCTTGTTTATATAAATTAAATTAATGTTTTGTCTTATTATTATTTGTGAATTACCATTTTTATGTGTTTAATGGATGTGTTTGTCTAGTTTTCATATATGATATCATGTTTAAAGTTATATATTGTAAACATCTAAACTAGTTAAAATTGTTTAGACACTAATTATGTGTTTTAGGTATTAGGCGTTGAATCACTATCTGTTTAGCGTTTTCTTAAACCATATAAGTTTTTTATTTTAAAATAATTTTGAGTTTTAAAAGATTATTACGATTGAATTAAAAAAAAATCATTTTTCATTTTAAAAAGTCTGTTCATTTAGTTGTTGGTGTTCTCGTAATATTTCTTTTCTAGATGATAACAACATATATTTTTCTCTCGAAATAACAGTTTTGTTCATATTTTCAAAAACAAAAATAATATTATTTTTTCTATTTTGACGGACCATTTTGAGTAACTCTTTTTTAAATAAACTAGTATCGGATCCGCGCTACGCTGCGGGTGCGGGTGATGAGTTTTTCTGTCGCAGAAATATATTAGAAATATGTTCATTTTGTATATAATATGATTTTGATTTTTTAAAAACAAGTGATTAGAAATTCATTTATTATTATAAAAAAATTAAAATGATGGTATGTATTATTTATTTTAATTTGATTAGTTGTGTTTTTAAAATGATGAAAATATGTTCATTTTATATATAATATGATTTTATTTTTCTTTGAACAAATTAGAAATCCATATATCATTATCAAAAAATTTAAAATGATGGTATTTAATTGTTATTTTAATTTGATTGTTATAAAAAAAAATTAAAATGATGGTAGTTATTATTTATTTTAATTTGATTGGTTGTGCTTTTAAAATTATGAAAGTATGTTCATTTTATATATGATATGATTTTGTTTTCTTTGAATAAATTAGAAATCCATATATCATTATTAGAAAATTTAAAATGATGGTTTGCATTTTTTATTTTAATTTGATTGTTATAAAAAATTTTAAAATGATGGTATGTATTATTTATTTTAGTTTGATTGGTTGTGTTTTTAAAATTATGGAAATATTTTAATTTTATACATAATATGATTTTGTTTTCTTTGAATAAATTAGAAATTCATATATCATTATCAAAAAATTTAAAATGATGGTATGTATTTTTTATTTTAATTTGATTTTTATAAAAATTTTAAAATGATGGTATGTATTATTTATTTTAACTTGATTGTTTTTAATATTATCTAAATATGTTCATTATATATATATATATATTCTTAAAGTAAATATGTTTTCTTTGAACAAATTAAAAATTCATATATTATTATAATGAAATAAATAAATGATGGTATGTATTATTTACTTTAATTTAATTGGTTGTGTTTTTAAAATGATGTGTTTTTAGTGAAAAGATGATGTGGCAAGCTGGAGAGATGATGTGGCAAGCTGGAGAGCTGATGTGTATTAATCGAAATGTTTTGATTGGTTTGTATTTTTAATAATGTGTCAGTTCTAAATTATCTTAAAATGCTGAGGTGTCAGGTCTGAAGAGAAACCAAGAACTTTTATTGTATTGATACTATATGTCGTGGGCTATGAACAAAACTATTATCATGGCCAAAAAGCAAAAACACGAATGGATGGCACAACTTTCAAAGAGCAATCCACATTTTCCAAGCTGCGCCAAGATATTATCCTATCTTGTGTTCCAGTTTTCATCGGCGAAGAAGTATGAATCTCTAGAAACGTAAAGCTCCATTTACTAAAAAACAAAGAACACGGTGCGTTTTGGAAGTTTGGAGAAACATATACACGCTTGCTTGAAGAAGCAAATAAATATGAGAGGCAAAAAATTTGGGATTTATCATGAGTAAACTAATAATAACGATATACATGTATATGGACATAGGAAAAGGAATCATAATATTGCATCAATATTGATGTATATACATACAGCGATAGATACTCAGTGTGGATGCATAATCCGATTCGATTCACAATCAAAAGAAACTGGAATCAAAGGTTGTTGTGGATAAAAACTAAGTCGAGTAAAATATTTAGTATTTCATTAATATATATTCGATTACATAGGAGCATATGGCTAATGATTTTTTGGAATAGCATTGTATTTGTGCACCAAGAGGAGAGAAAAATTGTCCATCTATACAAACCTGTTGCAAAAAAAAATTTGTCCACCTATATGGTGGTCTTTCCTTCATTGTATAGTTTTTTCTTCTTTTAATGCGTGATACATGACAATTCATTTGCGAATGTATTAATAAGTTAATTTTAAGATTTGACCATTTGATTATGTATCTATTAATTTTTGACTATTTGATCCATTCACAAAGCAAACATGTGGATTTTTTTGATTTTTTGAAATTATGGATTTCCGATAAAATAGATAAGGTTTACTGTGCGAGTTCCGACACCAATACTCAATTTAACAATTTGAAATATTTTAATAAAACATAACATGATTTGTAACCATGTAAAATTAGATTATACGAAAATTTCGTTGGAGTTCACTTTTCGTTTCAAGATCGAAATCAAAAGGTATGGAAAGCTTTTGAAAAATTGTTTCCCGATACGTAAAAATTTTACTTAAGAAGCGTGAAACTATTTGGATGTTTTTCTAAGAAAAAATTCGTTTAAAACTAAAATCAAATTTTGATTTAACATCATATGTGCACACCAGAGCTGATTCAATAAGAATGGTGGTCAAAATCAAGAAAAATTATGGCCCTTGCATAATATCAGTTTTAAAAACTGTATAAAATTTAACAATATATTCTAAAAAATTTCTTTAGTGAAAAAAAATTGGTGGCCTTTATTGATATTACTATTACCCTAAAAAGATAAAATTTAAATTGGTGACCTGAATCCTTTCCTTAGCTTCTCTGTCCTAGTGTCCTCCAAACCGGGCTTGATACACACCAATCTTCTTTTAATTGTAAAAAAAATTGTTTACAAAGATGGTTCAAATCAGTATGTGACGTATTAAAAGTAGTTAATTGATAGAGATTAAACTCAGTTTGAAGATCTTTTTCTTGATGATACAAAGTTGGAGGCAGTTTATTTTGATGAAGTTAAGTTGATAATCTAAATCTTTTACTCTGAAATGGATTATTAAACACATATATTCAAAATATGATGATTTGAACAATTACAGGTTAGGTTATAGGGACTAAAATAATGTCGGCCCATTAGCTTTCCCCATATATGAGTAAGTTTTCTGTAGCCCAATACCTTACTCGAGGATATGTTATAAACATTCCACATCCAGCATTACAAATACGATTAGGGTTGGTTGTAATTTTGGAGAGTACTGCCACAAAACAAAGGATTCGCATGTACTTTTTGTTTTTGAAAATTCCTTTTAAACAAAATTACAAATGCATATATTGTTAGAAATCCAAACTCGAATTAACATCGTATTGAACAAGATCCGGTTACTAATTTGTTTCATATTTCTTAAACCTTTAATAAAAAAGTTTCAGACGAAAGCTAAATCGTTTAAACATAGTATAATTTGTGTTGATCGATAATTGAGTTTATGTCTATGTTAGGTTTATTTAGTTAAGAGTCGTGACTTTTAGATTAAGTTGTGTTGTTTCAATTGAGAGTCACAATTAGGAAGAGACACAATTCTTTGTGTTTTAGTGTCTGTTTGTTTTCTATTTAAACTCGTTGTATCGTGATGTAAAAACAATAGTTTTTCACAATAATAAAAAATTCATCTTTCGTTTATTTTCTTCTTTAAAAAGAGAGGAGATTATCTTTTTATCTCTTACTCTGTTTCTTCACATTCATACTCTGTTTTAGGAATCAATATTCTAACATGGTATCAGAGCTACGTTGATTCAAGGGCCAAGAGAAGCAAAAATCAAGCAAAAATCTGCACAAATAATCGCTCTAAAATCAAGCAAAAACAGAGGCGATGGAAGGAACGTCACAACAAGTGATTCCCATATTCGATGGGGACAAGTATGATTTTTGGCGTATCAAGATGACAACAATTCTCAAAATCAGAAAGTTATGGACGATGGTGGAGAACGGAATTTCAAACCGATCGTCACAAGCGGATCATACTCCCGAAGGGTTGCGATTGAGAAATCAGTGGGAGGAAGAATCATCAAAGGATATGATGGCACTACAAATTCTGCAAACTGCTGTAACGGATCAGATTTTTTCTCGCATAGCACCGGCGGTTACTTTGAAGGATGCGGGATGCTTTGCAATCAGAGTTTCAAGGCAGTCCGCAAGTACGATTGATCAAACTACAATCGTTGTACGAAAATTTGAAGATGAACGAAAGTGATAACATAAAGGTTTTCACAGAGAAACTAATTGATTTGGAAAATCAATTAAGGATTCATGGTGAAGAGAAGACGGACAATCAAATTGTCCAGAAAATTCTAATTTCTCTTCTGGAAATGTTTGACAGCATAGTGGCTATGATGGAGCAAACGAAGGATCTAACTTCGTTGCCGGTAACATAGTTAATAGGAACTCTGAAGGCACATGAGAAACGTGTGTCATCTTGTAATAAAAATATGACCGAATGAGCGTTTTATGTTTTATCACGAGAAGGAAAAACGGTTGTCGGCAAAAACAGTTGGCGTGACAACAAAGACACAAAATGGTGTGGGTTCTGTAAGAAGGAAAATCATATATAATCGAATTGGTGGAAGAAATTAAAGATGGTGAACAAAAATAAGAAGGAATGCTTCAACTGTGGCAAGGTTGGCCAATTTTCAAGAGAGTGTTTTTCAAAAAAGTATGAAAGGGCACATATGGATCTTGAGGATGAAGATGTTCACATGCTTTTTAGTGCAAGTGAAGAGTCAACAAAAATAGAAGAAGATGTCTGGCTAGTGGATAGTGGATGAACAAACCACATGATGAAGGAAGTGAAAAACTTCATAAGACTAGACAAAAGCATTAACATTCCAATCAAAGTTGAAAATGGAGAAGTCGTAATGATAACTGGGAAAGTAGATATCACTATCGTGACGAACAATGGAAGAAGAGTGATAAAGGATGTCGTTCTGATTCCTGGATTAGCAAAAAATTTGCTTAGTGTTCCACAAATGATATCTCGGGGATATTGAGTTATGTTCGAGAACGAGCAATGTATAATCTCAAATTCTAAGGGAAAGAAGATTATGGAGATCAAAATGGTGCAGAAAAGTTTTCCAATCAAGTGAAACTTTTCTTAAGAGAGTGCAAAAATCATATGTGAAGAAGATTTGATTTTACAAAATAAAAAGGTGGAGATGTCAAGAGACGTGATATTTGAAAAAGGAAGAAATGTGGATTGGGAAAGACACGAAGAAGTCAAAAGGAATTTTGTCTTGCCAATAAGTAATCAAGAGCCACAAACGGAGCAAGTTCAAGGAATTTCCAGCCCTATTCACTTTCAACAACGTGATGGTAATAACAATGAAGAAGAATGAGAGACTTCAGAGCCACCAAACAAATACAAATCAATGATTGAGATTATGTAAATCGCACCAATGGTGGATCTAGAAGAAGCAGTTCAAGCAATTAAAGCATGTTTTCTTGTTTCGGAGGAGCCATAAACTTATGATGAAGCCTATGAGATCAACGAATGGAGAGAAGCCATGAAAGAGGAAATCAAGATGATTGAAAAAATGGAACATGACTACTTGTTGACAAACCGGAGAAGAAGAATGTCATTGTTGTAAAGTGGATATATCGTATCAAGACGGATGCAAATAGAAATCCCATCAAGTATAAAGCGAGGTTAGTTGTAAAAGCGTTTTCTCAAGAATATGGTGTTGATTATCTTGAAACGTTTGCACCAGTTTCAAGACATGACACAATACGTGTTGTTCTTGCTCTTGCGTCACAAATGAAGTGGACGCTTTATCAAATGGACGTGAAGTCGGTGCTCCTCAACAGAGACCTTAAAGAGGAGATCTCTGTTGCACAACCACCTGGATTCGTAGTCGAAAGTGAAGAAGACAAAGTTATGCAGTTGCGAAAAGCATTATACGGCTTGCAACAAGTCCCTCGAGCTTGGTATGGGAGAATCGATTCATATTTTCTCCAACGTGGTTTTCAAAGAAGCATGAATGATGCAGCCTTGTATGTGATGAAGAAAGACAAGGATATCTTGATCGTAAGTCTCTACGTGGATCACATAATAATCACCGGCAACAATTATCAGCTCATTTACAAGTTCAGAAAAGACATGAAGATGCCACTTCAAGGTTTAAAGAACTAAGGAGAGTAAGCTTGGAGTGAGACCGAAACTCAATCAAGGGGGAGTGTTGATCGATAATTGAGTTTATGTGTATGTTAAGTTTATTTAGTTAAGAGTCGTGACTTTTATATTAATTTGTGTTGTTTCAATTGAAAGTCACAATTAGGAATAGACACAACTCTTTGTGTTTTAGTGTCTGTTTATTTTCTATTTAAATTCATTGTATCGTACTGTAAAAACAGTATTTTTTACAATAATAAAAAATTCATCTTTCGTTTATTTTCTTCTTTAAAAAAAAAAAAATTATCTTTTATCTCTTACTCTGTTTCTTCACTTTCTTAGAAATCAATATTCTAACAATTTCAACCATTAAATAATTAGACTGAAGTGCATATACTTCAATTTCTTCGGAATTACGTTAATTGATTATTTATTACTTAGAATTCAGACAAAGGAGGGCGAGAGAGAGAGAGATAGAGTGGAGAAAACATTGATCGGGTAAACATCCGTACACCGAACTTATTGTACGAGTCACAGACCTAAAACAAAACAAAATCTTCTCAACGACGGCGTTCTGGTGACCAATGTGGCAAAGCCGGGCTGAAATGTGTAGATACAACCCTTGAGTCAAGCAGCTCCATAATTGGCGTGAAACTCACACACCTCGGCACTTTGTACTGATTGATCGATGCGCCTCTCGAGATGGCATAGTCCATGAGCTCCTCGAACGTTCCATTCTTCACCACACGTATCTCGAGTGGTCCTATCGACTTATCCGCAACCCGACTCTGTCTATACACAGAGTTTAACGACTCCTCCATTTCCAAGCAGCACTGAGCCATGACTTCGTCACTTGGAGGCTTGGTTTGATCTTTCACTAGAAGCTCCCAGTAGATGACATAATGACCAGGTATACTCTTTGTCTCTGCGTAGCTCGTGTACTCGATCACGCGTGTTCCTTGTTCCCCAAGTAACATCGATGCATTCTCAACCGCTCTTTGGAGCTCAGCTTCATCAGTTTTATCTGACTCAATGCTAAGCAAAACGTTCTTCCTCCGCACAAACTTGAACTGTGGAGCAGAATTGTAGAATCCAGTCACCTGAAGAATATCACCAACTCTATAACGGTTAAGCCCAGCATAGGTTGTGATCACAAGCTCGTACTCTTTCCCGATCTCGACATCAGCTAGCTCCACAAGTTCAGATTTTTCGGTTGCGACTTCATGAGGGAGAAACTCGAAGTAGGCCATGTTTGGCATAATGGTGTAAGAAACCTCAGAAGGTTTACACATTGGTTTCAAGTTGATCCCAAAGTAACTCTCTGACGACGCATACATCGTGCAAGCCATCGGTAATCCGCCACTATAATACTCAAGCATCGGGATATACTGAGCCATGGCTCCAGTAACGATGACGTCAAGGTACTTAGTGTTAGGCCAAACTTTAGTAATGATACCTTCCCAATTATTGTCTTCACCACATACCAAAGTTATGAAATCAGCTAGTTCTTGGTCCGGCTTAGTCAAGATCTTGGACATGCTCTCTTTAATCGCCGGATCAGAGATTCTCGAGCTTAGGGTTCCAGTTGAGATATCGTTGGCGAGTTCTTTCCAATTGGTTTGAAGGAACCCTATGGCACGGAGGAGACCGGAAGCGAAGACAGCACCAAGACGGAGGACTTCGTGACGCATAAGGAGACCACAAAGCATCTGAGAGTACATGCTTTGGGACGAGTCGGGACAAAGGATGGCTTCATTAGGGCTCGTGTACACGTTGTACGGATCGTAAGGACGTCTCTTGAATTGTTCGCTTTTGTAATAACTCGTGAGCACCGGACGTGCCGGTAATCCACCGGGAGTCTTCGATTCAGACTTCACGAACAAAAAATAGAGAGCCTTGCCTTTGTCTAATCCCGGCACGTAGCTGTAACAAAAAAAAATAGTTTCCCCATGAGATTATATCTTTTTAATAATTTAGATCACTATTTCGGAAAAATGAAAAATGATAATTGCAACAAAAAAAACAAATCTTGAAAAGCCTAAATTAAGGAAAATATAATTTAATTTTGGAATTTAGAACTAAAATTTAAATATTAAGAATTAGGGTTTAGATTTATGGTATAGATATGCAGATTTTAGTTTCTATAGGTGGAATTTAAAGTTAAGTTTAATATTATTTTGCTTGCCCAAAAAAATTAATATTATTTTGTTATATAGTTTGAAAATTTGTAAACTGTTATATTAATTTTCATATGAAATTAAGATTTTTTTCATAATTCCTCCAAATTTTAATGTATTAATCTTCGCATGCAGCTATTACCACAAGACAGTTACCGAATTCATCAAATAAAATAATATAAATGTATTTTTTTTTTTAAAAAAAACAAAGAAATGTAACTTACAGATTCATCACAGGCATGAGAAGACTGTATAAAAGCTGACGTCGGTCCATGTCTTCTTCAATGGTTGGCATCAACTTCCTTTCACCAGCAGACGTCCCAGAGCTGGATACAAAAACATTAATCCACACTCATATTTCATTATACATGTTAAACTAACACTAAGTATAGATAATGCTAATATAATCTATATTTTGGGTTTCAAATATATTACCTGGTCAGGAACTCGTTGATGGGGTGAGAAGACAAGATCATTGACCGGTCACCATTGGCTATACGTTGAATCTCGGGTTTAAGATCATCGTAGGTAACCACCGGAACTTTGGTCTTAAATGTTTTCCGGTCAGTGAATCCCTTGAGACCAAACCGTTTCAGGTACTCAGTCTCAGAGTTACGACTCAGTATCTCTCTAATCACTTTCTTCTGAACGAAATCAACATTACGTGTCATCTCCTCAATGAACCTGAGAGCCTTCACGTCCTTATCGGACAATAAATGGTGGTTCATCGGAGATCGCAGAGCTGAATCAACGGTCATGATTAAATGGTTTTGTAAGTGAAAATACTAGTTTGTGTGTTTGATGAGAATATGTAAAACTGGGCGAGTACGGGGCAGTATTTATAGTGGCAAGAAGGAGAAAGTCACGTCAGCGCAATTCGACGTGGATATAAATGTGGGCTCGGTTTGTTATGGTTAGACCGAGACAGGGGACAAGGGGGGACAGTTGACACGTAATATTTGGCTAGTTTGGGCAGACAATGCTGGACCCATATGTCTGTGCCACGTTGGCATTTTGCTGTGATTGGGCAATTTATTGTCATGACCGTAGCAGCTAGGCGTCAGCCCGTACGTACCACGCGGTTCCCTTTTATTTGGCTTGTGACTCTACCTGTCGCCGATAGCGACGGTCAATACTAATAGCTTTTCGCTTCTTTTGAAATCAATGGTAATGACATTGTCAATTTGACTAATCAGGATTAAGACTTTTAAGACTCGTTAGCTGATTAATATTATATGTGTGTGAGGGGATCATGTTATGGTTTCCGGAGCCCAACTAATCCTTAGTTTTTCTTTCCATGCATTGACTTTGGTTCCTTATCCATGCATTGACTTTGGTTCCTTGGCTGTAATGAATAAACATAAAAATATATTTTTATTCATTAAATTTTTAAATGATTTTGAGTTAAAAAAAAACTTTAAAACTTGACAAAATAAACATAGCACGAGTTTGATCTAAATCGAATATGTTATTTTAAAGATAAGCAGGAAAAGTTATCTCAAAAAGATCGAAAGTTAATATTATGAGACCTAGAAAGATATATAAGAGATACATATTAATCCACCATCCCTTAATAAATCTTTTAACCATTAAAATTTAATATTTTTAGAACAAAGCTTCCATAAATTTTTAAACGCTCCCGATTGCATATTAGTTGTCTTCTTGTATTATTCATCTTTCTGTTCCAAATGTAAATTTCAAACGATATCCATTTTGGAAAGGGCAAGATGAATAAAAATTATATTAAAAAAAAAAAAAATTAATACGCTCCCGCTTGCACATATTTTAGATAGGATCATGGGACATTAGCACAACAACGTAACCAAACCAAAGCAGTCGTATACGGATACAACTTTGAGATTATGCGTATATATATGTTCTATAAACTAATTCAAAAGCAGTTTAATGTATTTCAAAATTTAAAACTGTCGACTAAGATTCATATATATATATATATATATATATATGTATGGTTCACTTTTTTTTCCGTTTTTTTTTTTGGCAACATGTATGGTCGTATGAAAATGCACGAGGGTGCAAGAAAAAAAGATTAAGACGTTAGTTCTACGGATTGCAAAGGTCGTGGTACGACTACTAGTTGGTACTACTATTTATTGATAATTAAAACTAATTCTCGATTTGGAAGAACTAACTCTAAAGCAATTAAAGCCATGCATGGGACATTTCGTTTTGGTCGATCGTGCTGTGCGCCTGTGCTTGTACCCACTCCAACTTGCAGTACCATTTAATTCTAGGGTTTTTGCTTTTGTTTTTACTTCTTTTTTTTTTTTTTGAGAAAGCAAGAGGTATTTATAATTTTGGAAGATTTAGTTAGAAATTCATTAATACTACTCCAGATTATTTGTTCTTCAATTATTTTTATAAAAAATATTTCTATCAATATTAGGTTAGTAATAGAATAAAGTTTCATTAGTTTTATATTATATATTAAAATCATACTTTAGTTATTATTATATAGATTTAAATTGGTAAATTGAAAAAAAAGAAAATTATTGAAATAAATAGAAATTTGTTAGTTTGATATTAGCACATGCAAAATGGTAATGAAAATTTTGAAGGTAGAACTTAGCGCATGATTTTATTGATTCTTTTGTTCTAATCGTATTTTTGAGAACAACTATAACAGTAATTAACAAGCCAAATGATAATGTAGAGCTCTCAGACCATATATTAGATGTTTACATATAAATACCTTACGTTTACATAATGGAGCAAGTGGGTTAGGCTGGTGCCTCACAGCGGGACCAAACCAGACTGCCCATCTGATTTGAAAGGAATATACGCCGATGCTTATCAGCTGCACACGCAGAGCTACTTGCTCTTATTTGGGCCATGTGATGTATCCTTATGCCATTCTTTTGTGACATATTGCAAATTCTTCTAACTGTGACAGAATCGCCGGTGGAGTACTCCTTATGCCACTAGTGGCCATCTTTCCACGCATAGCTAACTGATATCTCCTTTCTCAAGAGACTTTCACTTCTTTTAATCTCTCTTTTATTTCGCATTCGTAACGCATGGACTAGAAATTACATCAATTTTTTAGTTGTAAGCACTACCGTGCCATCTTTAAGCCTCGACGCTCGACATCCCCTTTTGTTGCGCATGTGGTATAATAATGGTTAGACCATTTGACGTAAAAAAAAAATATCATTTAATATATTAGATATTTACATATGAATAAATCGTGTTTTGGAAATATAGTTTATTTGTTATCAAACAGGTTTCCAAAAGTAATATTCCGTTATGGCGATCAATTAATATATGGGCCTCGAAATAATAGTACCAAAAGATTAATAGTCTACTAATAAAAGAAGATATAATACGCATTGCACAATCTTTCAATATTGAAAATAAATTTAAATGACCTAAAGAATTGAAATCATATCTTATTCATTTTGCTTTTTTTTGGGGATAAAATATCCATTTTGCTTTATATAGAAAAATTCATTATTTATTTGTTTAAGTATGATCATTTTTATTGCCATAGTATTAAATACTGTTCTAAATATCATATCATTTTTCTTTGGTTTGTAATATTATATCATTTGATATCTAGCAGGTATCCGAAGATAATATTCAGTCATGGCGATAAGTTAACATGTGGGACTTAAAATAATAGTAAAACAAAAAAAATTAATTGTATATATAATAATAAAAAGAGGATATATGAAATATGACCTAACGAAAGAAAGAAGAAAAAATTGAGGAAGTGACTGATCGCACGGGTCAAGCCTTATCTTTGATTAGACATTTAGGGGGGAAGCATTTTCAACATTTCAACCATTTCAATATTTTCTAACATGTCCATATCACACTATTCCTTAGTAATGCGTACGTTAATTTAAATAGTTATTTGCTCCCACTTGTCTGTTATTTTTCTCGAATAGGTTTGAAATTCGTTACTAATTTTCTTGGTCTAACTAATATATTCTATGTGTCTAAAATAGGCACACAAAAAATTGAGCTCACTTTTGAGCATTACAGAGCTTATAAAAACACAACAATTAAGCTCATTACTCGATGTAAAATTGTATTATGTAAGATACTAGCAATTTATATAACAAAGTTAATTAAACCGATTAGAAGAAAATTGAATTTTTGAAAATGCGGATTGTTCGGAGAGATAACTTTTACGAGTTGTGAACCAACTTTATATTTTCTTTAGAATCTTAAGCAATTCAAGTATGTTCCGTACATATAAAATTATCTTCTTTTTTTTCTTTGATAAAGAATATAAAATTATCTTCCATTGTTGTTTTGATCACATTCATAGGGAATGATGAATAGTTGAAGGTTTGCCTAATACGAATCATAGTACGACCGAAGATTTGAGAGAGAATTTGTGTAGAATTATGTTTTTTTTTATATTGATTCAAAATGCTAAATTAAAGTATGTTCAATATATATACCATTTATACACAAGTTAACCGGTAACAAATTATTTAACCAAGTTTCCTTTTTTGGTACATATTTAACCAACTTAACCGAATCTACATAACCTAATAGTTTGCTTTCTAGAAAAGCAAGAAATTCTGTTGATACAAAAAAAAAAAAAGGAAAGCAAGAAATTCTATATCACACGACAATTTTAGAAATTATATTTTTTTTCTTTTTTTCAAACATACGATTAAATAAAAATAAGAATTCTTGATTAGTTGCCTAATTTGGAGGAGATAATTTTACAATAATAAGACCATATTTCTTTATTTTTTACTTTAAAATAGAATAACTCTAAACTAAAGTAACTCTAAACTAGAATAATTTTGAAATAGAGTAAGATTTATCTCTAATATATCATTCTAAAATAGAGTTATTCTAAATATATTAATGTAAAAAATAGAGTTAAAAATATAATTATCTTACATACAGTGTAATCCTATCATTTGCTCCCAAAAAAAAAGTAATCATATCATTTTTTTTTATTTTATAGTGAAATATAAAGTGGGTTTGAAATTTTTTTTTACTTTATAATAAAATTTAGAAAAAAAATAGAATAAAGTTGGAGATGCTGTAATATCCGCAATTCTTATTTTGATTATAATAATTAAATTACAAGAAACTAAAGAAAATGAAAAAAGCATAACTGAACAAGACGGGCCAGACGACATGAACTGCGATATTTTCTATATAATTTGCGTTTTTCTATATAATTCGAAGATCGGTTGTTGTAATTATCTCAGTGTTAATAACATTATTATTAGTAAAACAAAATAAAATTATTATTAGTAGTAGTTTTTTTTTTTTTTTGGTTTTATAGTAGTAGTTAGTAGACAGGTGCACGTTTAATGTTTGTTGACTTGTTGTCAGTAACAGTCTTTAATTGATATCTCCGTGCGCAGGACAATCTAAATTCATTATCTTAAATTTGTCAATTTGAACCTTTCCACCTATGTTATGAGAAATATTTTAATACTCCCTTATTAAAATACTATTTGAATGAATTATTGTTTCAAGTGTGACGGTAAAAAAATGAACATATAAAGGACCCTTACCCCTTGCATGCTCTATTGTTTCCGGAAAATTTAGAAAAACAACGAACGATATTAATACTTAATTTCTCATGAATTTTTGTGAAAGATTCCGTATAAAAGATCGTGAAAAATAAATTTCGACCTCTTAGTAAGTTTTAATGCTAGAGCTCCGTCCTAGTCTGCCCATCATACACGTAAATCTTTATTTACAAACGAAATAACTAGTCCTAGTTATTGATATTCCTAAGTATATGTTAGTCTTAGTCTGTCGATCGACACTTATTTTAAAATAAAAAAAATATTTTCAACAACAAAAATCTAAATTTATCCAAAAACAAAAGTATATGTCATCATCGGTCCTACAACACACACAGAAATATACACACACTTTACATTGATTTGCCACTAAGAATTCCCAAATTTAGGAGAATGTTAATTTAAATAATTACGATTTGATCGAGACTCATTAAAGATTAATCTTACTTTGCTTGGCAGATGCAGAAAAAAGACTGAGCATTGTAATAAAAAGGACAAAGCATGATGAGTTTATAGGCAAACATTGTCTTTGTTCTTTCTTTACCATTGTCTTTCCATTACCGTTCTCCTTTTTCTTTGGATGTGAACTTTGACGTGTGGTTGTGCTTTTATTTTTGACGACATGTGAGTTTGTGTAAGATAAATAAAAACTTTGATGTATTTTAGATAAACGGAAATTTAATCATCGGGGTCTTTGATAAAACCGGCCGGACATAATTGTTATTTAAGTCATCTACATTAACAACCATTATTAAAATCACATTAAACAAACTCGAACTCTAATCTGAATCTATATAGAGAATCGTAAATCACTAACCAATGGACTACCAGAAATTGTTTTACTTTTATGTGTATTTGTGTCAATGTTAACCAAAACACCTTAAATTGTGGTAAAAAAAAAGTATACTTAATTGTTTGTTTCTAAGAGAAAAATATATTTAATATGTTAAAAATTTATGTGTATTCGTATTCACAAAAAGATACTTTAACATGTCTGTTTTAACGAAAAAGAAACTTTTATGTGGGTTTGTATTAACAAACTAAAAAACATAGATCGTGTGTAAAAAAGCCTTTGAACAATGTGTCTGTTTCCTTTTCTTTTTCTCTTTTTTATGGAGGTGGCCAAATTATCCATCAGCCACTAGTCAAGTTGTCTATGTATAACATAAAAGAAAACATGTTGTGTACATGAATTTTTTTTCTTTTCCTTTTTAAACAGTTAAAAAAAAATCGGAATGCTAAAGATAAAAACCACTAATGTTCTTAAGACTTTTGTCAAATAATGTATTTAAGACATCCATCTGCCAAAGTTTTATCACAATGATACGGAATCGGTATCCCAATTAAAGTTTTAAATGTATAAACGTTAGATTAGTTGGTAATTAGATGGTCAATTTTTTAAAATGTAACTCGCAACATATACTAGAATATCCAAAACCTCAAATAAACTGTCAAGAAAATTATTAGATTCTGCAATCCCATTATTCTAACTTTTGAATAATATTGTATCCATTTAATGATTGATTTGTGTTTCTATAATGACATTATATTAAATATATGTTGTAAACTACGGAATTTTAGTATGTTTATACGAATTTTACAGGAACAAAATGTATGCTTTTTATTCGGTTTAATTATCGCTTTGTCCAATAGAACGAAACCAGTTGGCTACAACAACTTGAAGATGTGGTTTATTTTTCTATATTTACTAAAGACAGTAGAGATTGTCATTTCCACGAGGACCACGGCATGTTTTTTGGTCTTATTATACGTATCCCTAACTCTACATAGTAGCATTTCGCAAACACGTATACGAAACCACTTTAAGATAAGGTTAGTTCACGTCTGTGTATTGATTAATAATTTGGTCTATCAACGAAAAGTCTTTAACATTGAAAAACATAGTGGTAGGTTTTAATCAAATCGTTTAAAAATTAATTAAATTCGTATTATTTTATACGAGGCGATATTTTTCAATCAGTCCGTGACATGGAATCTATATTCAAAAATTCAATTACATTATGATTAAATTTAGATTAATTTTCTTTTTGAATATATTTTACAAACGACGATCCATAACATTGTTTTTCTGTGGTGTTGGCTAATACATTTCGTGTTTTCATTCAAACAAAGTTTTGTATTGCATGCAAAATATAATAACCTATCATGTGCAGCAGAAAATAGGCTGAAAACGTTATACAAATGTATTTTTACTTTATAGGCTTCGAATGGAGAGAGGGGGTCAAGCGGTGCCTATCAAACGAGTTATGCGGATTAAGTGCATATCAATCGTATCAAGTTGATAAAGTTGTACAAGTGCGTATCAAGTGGGTTAACTTGTTTAATTGTGTAACGCCCGTGTTCCAGAAAAGGGAATTTAGTCGGGAAAGTTACAGAAGAATCGTATCATGGTGTTTTGATACGATTGGGTTGACGGAAATGTGATCTCTCTCTTTGGAGTCAATCTTAAGTGTTTCGAGAATGGAGTTTTCTCGGGAACGGGAAGAAGATTGATCGAGGGTCGAAAAGTTAGTGTGTGACCAGAAAAGAGAGAGGATCGATCGATCCGGTTGTGGATTGATCGATCTAGTGGTTGGACGATCGATCCGTAGCTCGGTCGGTGTGTGGCTGAAGGAGAGGATCGATCGATCTGCGTAGTAGTGTAGACCGATCGATCCGGGTCTGGATCGATCGATCTGGCTCTGAGGAGGTGTGGATCGACCGATCCAGGGTGTGGATTGATCGATCCAGCACTGTCAGCAGTGGTATTAAGTGGATTTTGTCCACTTGTATCACGGGTTCTTCTTCTCTTTCGGGTTTTGCGGGTTGTGGCCGTTCTCTGAAGGCTGAGAGGAGCTCGAGAGAGTGGAGGAGAGAAGGGAGGAAGCTTGAGAGGCTTGGTGGTTGCTTAAGGAAGCGTTTAAGCTTGTTGGAGCTTGGAAGAGATGGAGATCGGTTTGCAGAGGCGAGGAGGGAGAAAGGGGAGTTCGTCCCTGAGCTTGTGAAGCTCTTCCTTGCCTGAATCGATCGGAATCTAAGGTGAGTGCGTGACTATGAGTTAATCTAAGCTTTGAGATGGTGGTTGTGTGTGTTTTGGTGGTGTTGAGGTGGATTCTTGGGGAATCCATGAGTTGTGTTGCTTGTTTCCTTGTGTTTGGGTTGGATATGAGCCTAATCGTTTGTAGGAAGCAAGGTGGAGGCCCTGAGTGGTCGTTGGTCCTGTGCGACCGTGGAGGAAGTCGAGATCGGAGTTTCAGGAGGTGTTGGATCGACCGATCCGGGGTTGGATCGATCGATCCGGGGTTGGATCGATCGATCCATTTCCTGTAAGTCGCGGATCTCGTTGTGTGGTGGATCGATCGATCCTGCTTTGGATCGTTCGATCTAGTTGTGGGTGGCGGATCGATCGATCGGGGGTTGGATCGATCGATCTGGTGGAGGCTGTTGGATCGACCGATCCAGGTGTGGATCGATCAATCCATGTGTTTTGTTGTTGCCTGTGTTTGTTTTGCTTGGCGTTGTGAGCGGTTTGTGATCTCGTGCTTGTGTGTATAGCTCGTAGATGGGATGACCGCCTCACTAAGTATTTTTGATAATACTTACGCATCTCTGTGTTTTTGTGAGTTGCAGGTAAAATAAAGTGTGAATGTGGAATTCAAGGCGATGAGGAGGAGGATGATTTAGGACTCGGTATTGTCTGTTGTTGCTCGCATTTTTATTTATGTTAATATTTGCGAGTTCATATTAATGTTTTATGTGGAGTTAAAGCGTGTATTTGATTTATTGTGTTTTATGACTCGTGTGTATAATCAATATTATGGGGTATTGATTATGGTTGTGCTTATTTAAAGCGGGTCGGGTCGTCTCAAATTGTATGTTTGAATGAAGAAAAACTTAAAAACCGATTCAAGTAGTAAAATACAATAAATAATATATAACAAAAATACAAAATAAATTTAACTTATAGAATAATATAAATATTAAAATAAAATTTATAAAGTAAGTTTATGATAATTAATTTATAAATGCAACAATAAAGTTATGTTAATAGTTATATATTATATATATATAAATATTATACACAAATCAAATTTAATGTTACAAGATACAAAATAACTAATAACATTTAATGTCAAGGATTTTGATTTTCCCATAGCATTTCTGCAATATTGTCTATAATGTTCGACATAACATCTCCATCTGCTACTTCTGCTTCTTCCATGTCAACAAGATCACTCGCAGAATCCGAATTGCTAATTTATGTTTGTCTCATTACTTCTGCAAAATCGTCATCTGAAAAATTTGAAATCTTGATAGAGTTATGTAATCTCATTGTAGTCATTATCACTCTTTTTTGCACTTGCATATTATATCTAGAAAATTCACAAAAAAAAAAATCTTCCATTTGTTTTTCCAAACTCCAAATCTTAATAATAGAACGCAAAGAAGCATGACATCGATTAAACAATTCATGCTTATTCCTCGGAGGAGGACCGTAGTGGAACTCTGACATAATCATAGTATTGTATTTTGTTAAATTGTAGTATTGTATTTTGTTAAATTGTAAAAAAAGTAAATATTAGAAACAAACCATATTACCTTAATTTTGATTCTTCTTGTGGGAGAGAAAGAAAAATAAGAGGGAGTGATTGTATATATGAGAGTGAGAGAGTGATTTGGTTTTAGAGTCTAGTAGATTCTTTTTATACTGTTATTTTTTAAATAAAAAAAATCTAAAATACAAAAACTTGCTACCTAACTATAAACCTAACGCATATATCATAAAATAATTCATTATTTATCAATATATATATATATATATGTAATTTATAAATTATTTTGAAATAGGTTATGAGTACATGTACATGTACTTTTATTTGTAAACTTTTTAACACATAAATTTTAAATTTCAAACTATTATTTATTATTGTGATCTACATTTAGACCACCGTAAAAACATGTGGTGCGCACAATTATTTTATGACCAAAATAAAATACACAGTTTGTCTACATTTTTCCATCTCTCCCACATATTTTCATTTTATTCAATAGTACAAACTTGTGAATGGAGAGGATATATATTTCTTCTCTTAAAAAATAAACCACAATTTTCCTATCATTTTTCTACCTTTCCATTCAGAGCCATATACGGAAAAATGCCATATACGGAAAAATAGGCAGAAGAAAACGTTATACTATTAGTATTCTGAATATATTCGAAAGATTTGAAACATTTCTGTTCAGTCGTTTTCGCTGTCGGGAGGAAATGACCCAAAAGCAATGATGTGTCTATACTATTTATCAGAGATGTCTAGTTTCAATGTTCAGTTATTTTTTGGTCACTTATTTCTACACGTGTGTTAATGTTTTTCACATGTGTGTTTAATGTACTTGTTCATCTGAGTTTCAACTCCCAGTGAGAGCAACATTTATCTGCCATAGTGTATTTTGAATTGAATTCACGTTGTTTTTAGAGTATTTTTAAATGGATGTCATAGACTCATAATGGAGAATGTATTTGGTGGGAAATTAATCTTAGAAATTACAAGTACTGAAGTATTTATTAGTGACAAAGTTTATATCCGCTTCAGTTATATGTTATGATATGGCGAATGCATGCGGACTTTGTAACACAGCAAATTGAGGTGTTCCTGGGCATTTTTAATTTAAAAGAAATTAGAAAATTTTAATTTAATTGACCAATACAATTTTCATCTGAAAATTTTGCAATCGTCACTCAAATATTAGAAAACATAGCAAATTTTATATCTTCATCGTATTTATTTATGTGGTTTGTTTTTTGCCAAATTGTAAATATCATTAAAAAATGAAGATGTTTAGGTGTACACAAAATATAAGACCTATTGTAGAGCTTCCTTGACAAAAAGAATAAAAACAAAGAGAGCAATAGTTTTCTGAATTGGGAAAAGATCATCGAATCCATAACACCATCAGATCAGCAAACTTGCGCTTGTGTCGTCTGGCTGTGATCGTGTTTTTCACCTCCCGATCAATGCTTTTGAAAGTGAGATGCGGTGGGAGGTGACGTTGATTATGGAGAGCATCATTCTTTCTTCTCCATATGTGGTTTATCGTTGCTTGCGCGGCCATTCTTCGATGATTTGTTCATCTTGTATTGTTTGTTTCATTTTAACGATGTTTATTTAAGTTCGATCCGGTTGTTTTTGTTTTCTTTTTTGTTATAAAAAAACAATTACTACCAACCGTTTGTTAGTAATTTTTTTTATACCATCTCCCATTCAACTATTGCGAGACCATATAAACAATACTAGATTAGGGCTTTGAATGAGAGACGGTATAAAAGTTGCCCATTCAATCAACATAATATTTGACAAATGAACTGCTTTTTTGAAACACTCTTTAAAAAAGGAATATATTTTTTGTTTGATCATGCTTTTTCTCCTATTAGCAAGAGCTGTCTGTCATCACCCTAAGTTGATGGATGTGGTGAGTTCTGCCTTTTCTTTTTATTTAATATTACTTTATTCTTAAAAAACATAAATATTTAGAAAATTGTATATGTTAATTTATCTATAATACAATTATATTCAGAAAATAATATAAAGTAAATGTATATGATATATAAATTAAATATTTATGATATATAAATTATTAATTAAATATGTAAATACGCTATATTTACATGTTTAAAAAGGTGAAAGATAATATAGTAGTTTCAGTGCTAAAATCGTCTCAAACTGATAATCACAAATATATTTAATATAGTTAGATTTTACACTTTTCTGAAATTAAATAATTTTGTTTTTGATTTTAAAATTATATACATATAACGATATATTATATAATAATCTATAAGATAACCTAATTAATCCTAAATTTTGCTTAATTCATCAAATAACTAAATTAAAAAGTTACATCGTAAAAAAAATGTTAAAATCATATAACAATGTAATTTATTATAATAATTAGTGTAGTAATTGTTAGAGTAATTTACCGAAGTTAACTTTATTTTTATTGTATAAATATTTAATATGTTTTGTATATTCATTTTTATTATTTAAATATATATTTTAGACCGTCATATCTGTTTGATCCGCATTGATACTATCAAATCTACATGATTTGTTTTTGATTTACCTGATTCACTTGATATGCATGATCCGCTCCGCCTAATAGATTTTCTCCATTCAGAATCGAATGCATAAAACAAAAAAGAGAGAGGATAATTTTTTAGACATCACATGGCTATGCTTAAAAAGGGACACAGAGTCGTAGCTTTAGCTTTGAATTCAAAACGCAATTAATATGTTCCTTCTTCTTGCATAATGGTCTCACTTTTTCTTTCACTTCTTTCCTCTTTTTTCGAGGTTTTGTCTCTATGTTTTTATTTTTTTATTTTTCTTATTTAAAGGATTTATGAAATATCTTACTTTTTTATTTTTGATAAGATATCTTACTTAACATGATTACATTTTCTTTTCTTGTAAAAGTCTTAGCTAGGTTTCCCTCTGTTACCGTATTACATTATATATTTATATTAAAGTATTTGTAATTACATATATAATACACGTACTAATATATATATATATATATATATATATTGAAAACTGATTTGAAAAAAAAAAAAATCAATTCGAAAATCACATGTCACTAAATTAATAAAAGTTAATTGTCCATCAATAATTATTGCTATCAAATCAGAATTATCAATATCTAGGCAACCAGTCATAATGATATTCGATCTAAATATAAGAACCTGTTTGATTACCGCACTTGATTGAAACACTTAATTAATGACATTTTTAAGTGTCTCGATGAAGTAGAGTGATCATTAAAAACTTTTTTTAGCAAATGATTAATATTTAATTAACTAAACGTTCGATAGTTTAAAATGAAATATATATGTTTACTGTTCTAAAATATTTTGGTTAAGAGAAGAAAACATAAGAAATTACACAAACTCTACTTATATATATATATTCATAAAATATAATTTAATATCTAACTAAATATAAAATAACAAATAATAAATTTCTATGTTGCATAGAAACTTGAAAACCCAAAGAATATGAAACAAAAAATTTCTAAAACCGTATTGAAAAATAAATAAGTTGATTTTTTATTTCTTATATAACCAAAAACGTTTAAAAAAAATTGAACAAACAAAATAAACTGGTTATAAACACAATTTCTTATAAAAAGTTACAAACTAATGATAATATTTACAGTTAATCATTTGATTCGTGACAGAAATAAAATAAACCATTTGAATCACACGAAATCTCTATACACTAAATGAGATAAGAATGTAAATCAGCTTTTCCAATCATTTGATCCTAGAAACATGTGCTCTTCCGATAAAATATGAGATATTTGATCATTAGAATCAATATCAGTAAGCAGAAACATAGACCACTTTTATGTTAAACTTTTATTATTAAATAGATAATTCATAATTCAGATCACGAGAAACATAGACCACTTTTATGTTAAAACTTTTATTATTAAATAGATAATTCATAATTCAGATCACGAGAACTTGGTGATATATGGGCCTCATTCGTTTTCTTCTATGAGCCCAATCCGAAAATAATCTAATATGTTACACTCTGGGCTCAAGTTGAATTGGCCTGTTTTAACAAAGGAAACAGAGACAGAAGATATATATAATAGAGAACTATCTGTGAGAGAAGCGTAAAGGGTTTTAAGCAGCTTCTTTCATTTCATGAGAGTTTTATATTGGTTTTTTTTTTTGGGAAACCAATTGGGTTTGGTTAAAAGAACCAAACTTGGATTTGTGTCATTTATATTACATCATAAGGTTGGTATTAGATTTAGGATTATGAGTGATTTTTGGTGTAAAAAAAAATAAAGAGAGGTGATTTTCGGATCTAAACCAACAGATTTCTTAGGGTTTGCTGTTTTGAACTTCTGGGTTCTCAAACGAGTTCTGATTTGGCTGATTTTTGAAGGGTAGTTTCGTGACTTAGTTTTCTTCAAATTCAACGGTGGAGATTGTGTTTCAACGGTTGGTTTGAGAGAAATCTGGGTTTTATCATGATTAGTCGTGTTTTGAATTTTCAGATTTTTCTACAGCATATGTTGTAAGTATTTGGGAGATCCAACGGTGAGTTATTCTTGGTTTGAGCTAAAATTTTGCATAATTGTTCATGACTTGTTTGTCTAGGATTTGTACGGAGGAGATTTGATTTGGTGGCATGAATCTTAGTGAATTTAGGTTCGTTTGAGACTACATATTTCTAAGGTTTTGTTTCTCTCTCTTGTGGTGTTTTGTTGTTGTTGGAGATTACTTTTAGAGTATTTAGTCTCTGAATCTGTTTTGTAGGAATAAAGAGGACGTTGTTGTAACTCAAATACATTGTGATAGTAGAATTTTGAGTGGACTACGGTCCCATGGTTTTTACTTCTCACTATCACAATGTATTTGAGTTACAACCACATCCTCTCTATTCCCACACAACATATGCAGAAACTAATGCACCAAAGAGGAATTTCTAACAACAAACATCACAAGAGAGCAATACACAAGCTTATAAATATGTAGTTTCAAACGACCCTAAATTCACTAAGATTCCGGTCACCTAATAAGATTTCCACCGTAAAAATATTAGATAAACATGTTATGAACACCTCTGCAAAATCTCAGCTCAACCCGAGTAGAGCTCTCCGTTAGATATCTCAAACACCCACTACAGATACTGCAGAAAAATCTAAAAATTCCAGCCACGAAAAACCCAAATTTCTCAAAACCCAACCATTGAAACATAATATCCACCGCTGAATTGGAAGACGACTGACTCATGAAGCTACCCTCCAAAAATCAACGAGATCAAAACTTGTTTGAGTGTCCAAACGTTCAAAACAACAAACTTTAACATATCTGTTTTTCTTCTCCTTTAGATCCGAAAGTCACATCTCCTCTCCTTGTTTTCTCTTACATCAAAAATTAGGTTGAGAGTGCATATATAGTCCCTCATAACCCTAAGCCCAATATCATCCTCATGGATTAATGTAAATGGCCCAACCCCAAATTTGGTTCTCTTCACCAAATTCAATTGGTTTCCCCACTACGAGAAACACCAACAAAGAGATCAAGAGAAAGATGGACACCTAGATAAATATAAGTTCGAGTCTTCGTCTTTGAGAATGTTCCTTTGATCTTTCTAATTTTGTTGATTGTATCCTCTTTTGCTTTCCTATAACATAAAGATAGTACCATTAAAATGTTGTGTAAGCTTTGATTGATAGTAAAATTTGTGGGGAATGTCTCACACAGAGACGTATCGGTAACCAATCCTAAATCCAAAAACTCGTTAATTTTGTTGTGTCAATGTTGAATTACAAATGGAGATCAAAGCTATTAAATCATGCAACTCAAAACCAATTGAAATGGGTAGATTGATCTATATCCTTTATATACCATTTAAGATGCTTGTCCAACTTTCAATATGCAACATTATTCCCAATATGTTTTCTTGAGATGATAGGTCTTTTAGTCATTGTTTTTAGTATTTTTGAGTATAGATCGGCATGACCAAATTTGGGTTGTTCTGATTGTGAATCAGTTTAAACAACGTGTAGATCATATTCTGATATCTTATCAGATCATGAATTCCAACTCAAAACCAATTTGATAATAATTAGATTGACTCATATTTTTTTATATAACATTTAAGATTTTTATTCAACTTCCTGGAATATTATTCCCACTACAATTCTACTTATCTAAACAAGTGATAAAAATCCTTACAAACTCAGTTTGCTTAACTTTATAAAACAGTTCTGCTTATCCAACACGTTTCTTAAGTTAGTTGATAGAAAACTTGCAGTACCAAAAGTTTTTAATATTGAAAATCCAAAGTCGTTTGTTTATAAAATTTTGTTTGCATTGACTTTTCAATCTTCAAACTTTTGTTGATGTGTCAGACGACCGGACTGCACGTCGATAGACAAATGTTATATAATTAAAGGAGTTCACTAAATATATTTTAGATATCTTTATGTTTTTTTCCTTTAAGAGTTTATTCATTATTTATTCGTCATTTCTTTTGTATAAAGCGAACAAGAGAGAAAAAACTTGTACACCAAATTTTTTTTGATCATACTAAAATCTGCATCACATAAAGGTAGATGTAATTCTTACGTTGAAAATGAATCATTATAAACCATGTGTGCATTTTATTATTTGTTTTTACATGTTATGTTATGAGAGCCGGATTTGGAATCCAAATGCTAACAATTATGTCAAAATTTTTAAATGAAGTTAGTATAAGTTGGTTTTGTTTTTGAGAGTTTCTACATATCATGGATTATTTTTATGTCTTGGGAATTAATTTTCTTGAAATTACAATATCATTTGTTAATTTAAATATTATTTTACACCTATCACTGATTATTTTTACATGCATGTGAGCATTGGGCAACATACATTTGAATCCTATACCAAATGCAGTGAGGTAATAACTATTTACCAACATGTTCAACTCGTTTTGGTGGGACGAAGTACAAGTATTTACTATACAATAATACAACTACAAAAGTATCAAATTTATTTAGATTTCCACTAACGGGTATGGTCGTATGGGTTTCCAAATTTATATTAGTCACTTAATCTGATCAAGGCTGATCTTTAAGTTTTAATGTTTAATTTATTTCCTTAAAACTAAGAATACAAACTAAACCAGTTTTGAAGTTCAACAATACAAAACATAGATATAGATCACTAATCTAAATGTGGATCCCCATACGGCCATACCAGTTAGTTGAAATCTGAATAAAGAGAATATACACTAGATTACTAAATTTAGATTTAAATTGGTAATCTAACGAAACTGCATTCTTCTGAGTTATACTTTTCTCTCCCACGCATTAGTATCAAGAATCTAAATCCGACCTTCGTCTCCAATGCCGGTGAAACCATGACTTGTCGGCGTCGGGATATCTCGATCCCCTCTAGCTTTTCACTCACAAATCTCTTATTTTGGCTCTGTTTTTGGTTCCAATTTTGGCCATCTTCTCAATCATCTCGAACTTTCTCTCTTCTTTAGCTTTCGACGAAGCTTTAACCTCCGGCGATAAAGGAAGGAGGCGATCTCCGACAGCACCTCTCCTACTTTCCCCTCTGTCCATAATTCTTATCTCGAAATGGACACAAGAGGAACCATCTCCTTCCATAGGCGCTTTACCTATCAAATCTGAAATCTACTTCATCGTTCTTCTCAACTTTCTTAGATCTTGATCCGCATCGGATTTCCCCATACGCCTCTCTAATCACCGAAACTCGTGGATGGCAAGAACTCTACCTCCCCCCTGCGCATCAATTGGACCACCCATGGCTCAGTTTCGTGCTATCAGAAACCTTCTTGACCGTCTATGCATGCGCCTTCTCCAGTGAAGTCAAGGCCGTCGCATGACAAAACCGTAATATGGCTCGAGGCCCCCCTTATTGCGCTTGGCCCACAACATCGACAACAGCCTCTAGGCCCAACTTCTCATCCATTGAAGACCAGTTCAAAAGGTTGCGGCCCAACATTCAGAGCTTTGAAACCAACTCACAGAATTATTATCAAAGCCCAATCCACTTACAAAATGTCTGTCAAGTCCAGTCCTTTTGATGCTCTTTATTCTGTATTGGCAGGTCGAGGACTCCACCTTAGTAGAGTAGCGACTTCTCTAGGTTAGTTTGATAGTTATCATTGTCGAGGTCTGATGGAAATTTTATCTTGGGGTTCATCAGAGGATATTAGTCTCTTGAAGAATTTTGGTCTTTTGAGCCCAATCTCGTTTCGCCGGTGGTGTGATATCTATCACCGCCTTATTCTATCCGAGTCTTATATGGCGTATACTTTCTCCACCGACTTCAAGTACGACCATCTCATAATCGCCTACACCATCGCGTTTAGGATCCAGCTCTCGTCGAATTATCGTAATTTTCTCCTCTACTAATCGTTTGTAATGTTGCTAGTTATTTCCCTTGATGTCTCCAACCATGAGGTTGTTGAATTTTTAAACTTTGTACTTGTTATGGGTTGAATGAATTCAAGTATCTTTGTGCAAAAAAAAAAAAAAACTCGAAATTGGTAAAAATGATTAGGGAAACATTTATGTTGGAAAGTATCCTCCAAATGGATGAATATATGCGCTACTTTTTTTCTTCTATATTTCATGTTTTTTTTATTGCATTATATTTTTTAATACGCTATTTTAAGATAAAATACAATTTTTTAATGATACATAATTTATGAGGTTTTTACAGAAATAAACATTTTTTTAGCCCAAATCTTTGAAAATGGACACTTTTTATATGGGCTTATACATATGGACATTTTTCATCGGATGGATTGACGATTTTGCCCATATATAATCTCATCTTCTCCTTCTTCCTTCATCTTCTTCTTCGTTGCCTCTCCTCAATTCAACTTCTATTCCAAAAAAGCTAAATCTCTTATCCCAGAAAATACCTTCTAATTACAAACGCCCATTAATTCAAGATAACTAAACCCTAAGGATGATAATATACTTGGAACCCAAGCAAAAATTGAACAAAGATTTGATAAAAGTAGCAGACATGTTGATGTGTAATTTGGTTGTTTTGTTGTCTGGATTCTGATATTTAGGTGGGATTTTGTCTAATTTGTTTGCTTCAAAATTTTTATTCGATTTAATTTGTTGGTTTCGTTATTACCCGAGTCACCATCGTCACCACCACCGTTCGTGATTTGAGATTTTGTCGCATCTTTTTCAGCTCGTTTAATCCCGAGACTTGAGCCATCGCCCTCACTTCTTACCGCCGTTTTTGTTGCCGGAGCTCACCATCGCTATTGTAAGCCGAGATCTTGCCGTGTCGTTTTCCGTTTCGTCAAGAAGTCAAATCAGAGAAGATGATATAATTTGGGCCAATAAACACAAATCCAAAACCTTTCTTCTCGACCAGATCTGAAATAATCCCCATTTAATTGGACAACTACAAGCCATTTGAATCGGTTGCGAAAGATGCTCAAAATTCAGTTTTAGGTTTGAATGAACTGTCAGTTTAACTCAACATAGATGCATAATCCTGTAAACCCTTTCGAAAGATCCTAAATAGACAATCCCCCAAAGAAAAAGTGTTTATTTTCCTAATTGTCTCCACAATTTATATTTTACTATATTTAATTGCGGGACAACTTTTGTTTACATAATTAAATCAACTTATGTCTAATATTTTAATATTGATAGTGGTAATAAAATAATAAAATAAAATTTTATCTGTATTATAGTGCTGAGTTAATGATATTTTAAATTTACATTAATGTTGAATAAAATCCGTCATGTCATATAACATGCTCTTGATATTTTAAACTTTTTATAAAATTTAAAAATTATTATATCCGATATAATTAAACGGTTCAACGAGAACTGAATTAAACCGGATAAACTTTGAAAATTTGGATGCTTGTTAAGTTAAGGTTTTTGATCACTCGGATTTGGATTCATTTTTTGGTCTTATTTATAATATGACTCTGAATCATTGTCTAAAAATTTTAGTCAAAGTGGGATGTTAAACACACACTTTTTCTTTCATTAATTGAGTAATATATGTCCGTTTTAAAAAATTCGAATCACAACATATGCAGTAATGTTTTTATATTTTTATTAATTTTATGTATTATACGATGATTCAAAGAAATTTTTTTTAAAAAGTTAAATAAAGATGATAGAAAAATCATAATTTTAAATCTTAACAAAATCTTTTAAATATCTATATTATTAATTATGGAACAATATATTAATATTTCTAATTTTATAATTAATGTTAAAATCTCAATTACTATTTTACAACTCCCGTTTTTCTACCAATTTTATTAACCTATAAAAGAAATAGTTTCTTGTTTGAGTTTCAAATGTTCTGATCAAAATAAGGATCCAGAGTTTTATTACCCGAAAATAGATTTGGTAGTATACTTTTCTGAATTTGAATGGATCGGACCAAATAACAGAGATACATCACCAGTTTCAATGGCAAGCAGCAGGCCCTTACAATAATTTATTAATTATCATATATAATATTTATTAGGAATGAAATCAAGAATCAAGTTCTCTCAAAAGAAGAAGAAGAGATACTTTCTCAATTCTCTCTAATGGCTCTGGTAACCTTACTTGAAGTCTCGATTTCTTTCCTTTTTTCTCCTTCATTTTCGGATATTTCTTGATTAGCAAGAAACCTCACCAAACGAACTGGCCGTTCCTCGGTATGCTTCCGGGTTTACTCGTAGAGATCCCTCGTATTTACGACTATGCAACCGAGCTTCTCGAAGCCTCAAACTTAACTTATCCTTTCAAAGGTCCGTGTTTTTGGGGGCCTCGACACGTTGATCACCGTTGATCCGGCCAATATCCATTACATCATCAGCTCAAACTTCGCGAATTACCCGAAAGGATCCGAGTTCAAGAAGATATTCGATGTTTTTGGGAGATGGGATTTTCAACGCGGATTCAGAGATGGAAATATCTGAGGATATCAGCTGAAAGCATGATGAGTCATCAGGATTTTCAAAGGTTTACGCTAAGAACAAGCGTGAGTAAGCTAGAGAAAGGGCTTGTCCCACTTCTTGATTACGTTGCTGAGAAGAAACTAGTCGTTGACTTACAAGATGTGTTCCAAAGATTTACGTTCGACACTTCCTTTGTTTTAGCAACCGGGCTTAATCTAGGTTGTCTCTCGACCGAAATGCCGCAAATCAAGTTTGCTAGAGCTTTCGACGAAGCAGAGGAAGCGATATTCTTCAGACATGTCAAGCCGGAGATGGTTTTGGAAGATGCAAAGATGGATTGGGTTTGGAGACGAGTTGAAGATGAGAAAAGCTCACTCGACTTTCGACCGGGTTTGCTCTAAGTGCATAGCTTCTAAAGAGATGAAATAACCCTTGGGGTTATTAACATTGACTCTTCTTCTAAAGATTTGTTAATGTCTTACATGAATGTGGATATGACCAAGTACAAGTTGTTGAATCCTCGTGATGAAAAGTTCCTTAGAGACATGATTTTAAGCTTCATGTTAGCAGGTAGAGACACCAAAGGCTCTGCTCTCACTTGGTTCTTCTGGCTTCTCTCCAAGAACCCAAAAGCCATAACCAAGATTCGTCAAGAAATCAACACAAAACTATCTCCAAGAACCAGTGGTTCTGACTTTGGTTCATTCAATCCCCAAGAGTTAAACAAGTTGGTGTGTTTATATGGTGCGTTGTGTGAAGCCCTCAGGCTATATCCACCGGTTCCATTTCAGCACAAGTCTCCTACAAAATCGGACGTCCTTCCGAGCGGACACAGAGTCGATGCGAGTTCAAAGATTGTGTTCTGTCTTTACTCATTAGGGAGAATGAAATCGGTTTAGGGAGAAGATGCATCGGAATTTAAACCAGAAAGATGGTTTCGGAGAGTGGAAGGTTGATTCATGTGCCTTTTTTTAAGTTCTTATCATTCAATGCCGGTCCAAGGACTTGTTTGGGGAAAGGAGTGGCTATGAAAATTATACAAAACTATGAGATAAAGGTCGTTGAAGGACACAAGATCGAGCCTGTTCCTTCTATTATTCTTCACATGAAGCATGGTCTTAAAGTTACAGCCAATAAGATGTAATTTGGTCTGAATATTATGCGATACTTTTAAACTATATAGTATGGAAATAATTATTAGAATTTTGTAAACTACTAGATTAGAAGGGTTAATGTTTATAATAAAATTAATATTTACTCAAATGAATTTTTAATCTAGATTAGGAGGCTTGCATATATATCTTGATTATTATTATTATTATTTATTTGTAATGTGTTACTCCAAATTTAAATTCCAATCTAGGGGTGGATAAACAGAAATCGAGACGAGAATTTTAAAACTACAAAAATGTTGTTCAAAGTTACTCAAAATTGATGATGTATACCGTAACTCGGAGCTCTATATAAGAATACCACAGGCTGACGCCTAGGATATAGAGTTCTACTCGAGTAGTGTTGATTTACTCGAATTCACAACAATAAACTAATTTTAAAATTTTATATCTTTTTATCTCTTTGCTTTCGTAATCGTAGTTATACGCCTATTTGTTAACATAAAGAAACCAAATCGATTATATTTATAGCTAAATAAGTATTTAAAAGTGTTTCTTACCATTTTTCAGTATAAAATTTAAGTTTTAAATGTGCTTTGTTATCAATTCTTTTATCTTTTATAAAAAAATTATCACTAGGTTTAATATCTTACCATTACTTTTTGACACGTTTCAACAATTTATAAGTCATAAAACTGTCACTTGTTGGGGTTTATGATATATCCAGCCAACTAATTATATATATATTAAAGGAAATATATTGTTAATATGATTTTTTCCCAATTTTAATTCTACTAGTGGTAAAAATAATTGTCCCTTCAAAATATTGTTTTAAAAAAAAAATTATGTATTAGTAACTGAAAGTAATGAAGAAATTAGAAATTAAAACTAAATAGAAATAAGAACGAAATAAATAGAAAATTATATATAAATTTTTCATTTCCTAAATCTTACCATGTTTATTACTTACTAGTCGCTAAGTGCATGAATATGAGACGATACGATATATAACATTGTGAGGTGTAGGATAAACCCTGTTATATAACTTTAACTCCCATGTTTAGTTCAGCACATTACCGACAACCAAAAACAAAAACAACAAAAGAAAACAATATCTAAGATCTTATGGAATATCTTTTGCTAATTCTATCTTACCTCTTCTTCTTCCTTTTGCTAAAACGTTTAATTGGTAGATGGCATAGCAAGTTTAACCTACCTCCAACTCCGGCGTGGTCGCTTCCGTTGATTGGACACCTTCACCTCCTCAAACCGCCACTCCACCGCACATTGCACTCCCTTTCTCAATCCCTCGGTGGAGCTCCGATTTTCCGCCTTCGCCTTGGCAATCGTATTGCGTTTGTCGTCTCCACTCTCTCTGTCGCTGAAGAATGCTTTACCACAAACGATGTCGTTTTGGCCGATCGACCAAAATTTACTTTTGGGAGACTTGTTGAGTACAATTGCACCAGTATGGCCACTACATCTTATGGTGATCACTGGCGGAATCTGCGCCGTATCGGGGCCATCGAGATCTTCTCGTCTCATAGACTCGATAGTTTTTTATCCATCCGTAAAGATGAGATCCGACACTTGATATTGTGTCTCTCCAAAAACTCGCAATATGTAAGTGAAACTCTACTAATAACATATATATTTTATATATTTGTTATGTCAAGATCCATAGGTTTTTTTCTCAAAACTAATTGGTAATTTAGATATTTGTTCTTGTATATTAGATAAGATCTAAATTTTTTGACAAAACCAAAACATAAACTTGTTGTTCATGTAATATTTCTAATAACACATCATTGTTTTTCTACCCTACCGAACCGATCTCACTTTAAGACTGGCAATGTACTCGCTACAGCTCAACCTGAGTTCTTTTACCAATCCAAGATTCATAGATTTTCAAATTAAAGAACAGGTGCCGATGAGTGAAATAATAGATGTTATTTATATGTTAAGAGTATATATTATACTTTACGATGTGATAATCTTAACTGTTTTCTATGCCTAACCATACTGTGATAATAATTCAGGAGTTTGGAAAGGTGGAGTTGAGATCATTGTTTGGGACTTTCAATATCAATAACATCCTCAGGATGATAGCCGGAAAACGATTCTACGGAGATGGAACAGAGCACGATGATGATGCAAAACGCATGAGGCTGCTGCTTGACGAGGCGGTATCTAGTGCCGGAGTCGGACATGCTTCTGATTATATTCCACTTCTGCGTTGGGTTACACATTATGAGAAACGGGTAAAGAAACTGGCGGTTCGGGTCGATGACTTTCTTCAAGGACTAGTAGATGAGAAACGTGCACAAAAAGAAAAGGGTAACACTATGATTGATCACTTGCTTGCCCTTCAAGAAACGCAACCTGATTATTACACGGATGTCACCCTCAAAGGACTCGTAGTTGTAAGTATTGAGGAATCTATTTAATCTCATAAACAGCACTAATTAAAAGTTTATATAGTGACTACTTATTCATTTTTTTGGATAGGTTATGATATTCGCCGGAAATGTAACGTTAACAAGAACATTGGAATGGGCGATGTTGAATTTGTTGAACCATCCAGAAGTATTAAAGAAAGCAAGGATTGAAATCGATACGAAAATTGGTTTAGACCGGTTGATAGATGAACCAGATACTAAAAACCTTCCTTACCTCCAATGCATCGTGTCAGAGATCTTTCGACTTTACCCGGCAGCTCCGTTACTTGCTCTACATAGGGCAACAGATGATTGTGTGGTTGGGGGTTACGACTTCCCACGTGGCACGACAATAATCGTGAATGCGTGGGCCATTCACCGAGACCCGGATATATGGGAAGAGCCAGAAAAGTTCAAGCCAGAGTGGTTCGAGAAAGAAGGGGAAGATAAAAAATTGATGCCATTTGGGATGGGGCGGCGAGCTTGTCCCAGGTCAGGGCTAGCTCAGCGCGTAGTGAGTTTGGCTCTCGGATCGATGATTCAGTGTTTCGAATGGAAGAGAGTTGGAGAAGAATATGTGAACATTAGTGAAGCAACCACAATGCGTCCTGCGACACCGTTACTAGCCATGTGTAGAGCTCGTTCCATAGTCCATAAGATTCTCAATGATTTTATTTGAGATGTAACTCCGTTTTCTTTGTTTATTTATATCCATATGTTATATGATCTTTGCTTAATCTCGATTCGCTTTGTATTTATATTATTTTCTTTGTTTGTTTAAATCCATTGGAATTTGGATTAGTGGGGATAGATATATATACAAACACAAATCAAGCCTTATCAAATTTTATCTATAACAAATCAACAAAATTTGAAGTGTGAATTAAGACCTTAAGTATTTCAACGAAACAAATAAAAACTTCTGGAAGCTAAATACGTTAAACTTCAAACAAAACACAATCGTTTTATCAATTGATTTAACTACAATTAAAAATTGAAAACAACATCTCATAGAGTATTTGACTAGTCATGTGTAAAGCTCGTCCTATTGTCCATAAGTTGCTCAATGAATATGTTTGAGATGTGACTCCCATTTCTTTGTTTTATATCCATTTGTTTTGTGTTGCTTAATTCTTGTACTCAAAGATCTTCTATAGCTGGCAATGCCACTTGCGCTGGTGGATCCGAATTTATCATTAATGTTGATTTATACACATGTTTAATAATAATTAACTGCATGAGACGTTACGAACATATCTTTAGTGACGGGTGGGATAATCCCATAATAACACCAAAATTTGAACTTCTTTTTTTTCATCATCATGCTCCACGTAAACTCTCGCTTACATTATAAATTAAGCTATAACTTTTATCTCCCATGTTCAATTCAACACATTTATAAGTTCTTAGATCTAATGGAAACTCATTTCCTAATATTATCCCTCGCCTTCTTCTTTTTCACTTCTCTTAAAACTTAAGTTTGGTAAACGGCATAGCAAATTTAACCTACCACCAAGTTCGGCTAGGCCACTGATTGGACACCTTCAGCTCCTAAAGAAGCCGCTCCACCGCACATTCCTCTCTTTCTCTCAATCCCTCGGCGGTGCCCCAATTTTCTGCCTCCGCCTCGGAAACCGTCTCACCATTGTCGTCTCTTCCTACTCCATCGCTGAAGAATGCTTTACAAAAAACGACATTGTTTTCGCCAATAGGCCAGAGTTCATTTCCGGGAAACATATCGAGTACAACTCCACCACTATGACCAGTGCGCCTTATGGTGACCACTGGCGAAACCTGCGCCGTATCAGTACCCTCGAGATCTTCGCGTCACACAAGCTCCACGGCTTCTTATCTGTCCGAAGGATGAGATCCGACACTTGTTACTACGTCTCTCCCAAAACTCGCAACGTGTATGTGAGCTTCTACATATCTTAACATTATATATATATCCAGATAAGCTGATAACCTAGTGATTTGAAGTAGTGCCGCCACTCTATCGTTACATGGGTTTAAACCCGGCAATGTGCGTGTGCACACGGCAAAAATGTTTATACATAGTCTATACCAAAAAAAGATTGAGAAGTATGAAAACGAAAATTTGAGAGTTAATCATTTGTTAATGTGACTATAATCAGGGGTTTGCGAAGGTGGAGATGAGACATTTGTTTTATGAGTTGACTATCAAGAACATTTTTAGAATGATAGCCGAGAAGCGATTTTATGGTGAGGGCACAGAGCAAGACAAAGTTGCGCGGCAAATGAGACAGCTGATTGACGAGATTATGTCCAGCGCTGGCGCCGGGAATGCAGCCGATTATTTACCAATCTTGCGTTGGATCACAGATTTTGAGAAACGGATCAAGAAGTTAGCGAGTCGGTCGATGAGTTTTTGCAGAGTCTGGTGGATGAGAAACGTGCTGATAAAGAAAAGATTAACACTATGATGGATCACTTGCTTTTTGAGTATTTTTCTACAGTATGATTTGAGTAGTTTCGTGTTTTACTTTTTGAGTAATTATTTTCCTTGAAACACAAGTAAAACACGAAACTGTAGAAATACATACTCAAGTTTTAAAAATGTGTTCATTTTAGATTTCCGACATTATTTTCGTCAACTCGTTAAAACCGTATTTTATTTATGTCAACATAATTATGCTACATGGCAATCAGAACCCACGAAATCAAATAAAACTGAGTCAGTTGAGTTAACCTAATTTAAACCAGATAAATTCCAAGCAAAACAAACCTTAAATTTAACCATAACTCGAAAGTCATATCTGGCTTGATTTTAAAATTTAATAAGCCCATAATCTCATGGATCACTCTAACATAATTTTCATTGGATATGGATGAAACATTCGTTTGTAGTTGGTTAGGGCATTTCAACCAACATTTTAGTGAATGAATTACCTTATGATGTATGATAAGTTAATTTACAAGTTAATGATGAAAATCTTAGCATTTAATCACCTATATATGAAGGAACCATGAAGGTTCGAGTTTGACTGTTTAAGCTAGGTTTTTAGTGGATTTCCGAACAGATTTAGGCAAGAAGTAGGGTTATCATTGGAACATGAACTCGTAAATTTTGTTGTGTTTTTTACATTTTTAAGCTCTTCCGTTCGCAAACGAGAGATTGAGAGAGTTGAGAAAGAGCGAGAGAGTAACAATGGTTTGTAAAACAAAAAAAAAGAGCGAAAAACAAACAAGAAATATATCAATAAAAGATGAAATAAGACTGGTTCAAAAATTTCTCCCAACAAGTGACAGTCACTGTCTCAAACAAGCTGTATTTAATTCTTGAGAAAATTAATAAAAATGCCACAAGAAACTTTGTTTCTTTCCACATAAACTGAATTTTTGTCCATTGTTTCATAGTATTTTGAAATTTTTTTTAAGAATGTGACATTTTGAAAAAAGATTTAAGAATGTGATATTTTCGAAAAGTTTTTTTCCACAATGTAGCATTTCTGACAAACTTCCCTTAATTCTTTATTTTATATAACCAAAAGGACAATAGAAGCTTCAAGCCGGTCTGAACTCTACTTGATTCTTGTTCATCATTATTTTCTTAATTACACTATTTCAAGATGATGCTACACTACCCTTTACTCCATTAGTATTGTTATTGGTGTTGCTAAAAATTGTGTTTAAATGGAACGACTTGATAAACACCAAATTAATCAGGGAGAAACGAAAACAAACGACGCAGACTTGACCGTCTAACTTTAGTTTAGATTGTTAAACATCATTCAAAAGTTATAAATTAACGATTAAAAATATTTTGATCACGGAAATATAATCCGAAAATGTCAATCGAATTACGGTATCACAAAATCATTGAACAAATCATATAAAAATAATACGAACAAAACAAAAATAACATGTCAAAATATCAAACAACCAAATATATAACTACAAATGTTTAAATTTTAATATCGTTTACTAGGTCAGTTTTGGAGAGCCTTAGGTAAAAGATTAGAGAGTGATGTTTCACGGGACAAAAGACGATGACTTGAAAAGTCAACTCCGGTCTTTCTTCTTTTTGTCCCACCAATAATGTCAATTCTCTGTTTCTCCTTCAATCTCATCTTCTTCCTCAATCCAATCTCATCTTATCTCTCTCGCTCTTTCTCTCCGTGTCAAAGCTATGGAGAATCTCTGTTTTCGGGACTCTGTTTCTCTCTTTGTAACGATTATGGTTATTGTTCTTCTTCCTCGTCTCACTCTTTCTGCTACTTCTAAATACTCTCGTCCCCCGAAGTTTTACGTCAACTGTGGGTCGGATTCTAGTGCCGATTATGGTGGCCGGACCTTCGTCGGAGATATGAATTCCAGTGATAATTCTGTTTCCTTCGGCAGGAAAGGAACTGAAGTCATCGATGACCAATCGTCCGTTGCGCCCGTAATCTACCGGACGGTTAGGATATTCAGACGCCCTTCTTCTTACAAGTTTCAACTTGATTCTGTTGGTCTACACTTCGTGCGTCTCCATTTCTCTGCTGTGTTTTCTAGGGCAGATCTTTTAACTGCTCGTTTCGCTGTCTCTGCTACTTCTGGTTCTAATCATCACTTGGAAAGTTTCTCGCTTCAAAATTTCACCGAGACCCCACGAGTTGAAGAGTTTCTCCTGATGATGAACTCGCAGGAATTCAAAATTCGGTTTGTGCCGGATCGTTCCTCTTTGGCTTTCGTCAACGCCATTGAAGTGTTCTCTGCTCATAATGACCTCGAAATCCAGCCAGACTCCGATAAGAATCTGCATACAATTTACAGATTGAACGTAGGAGGAGAGAAAGTCACACCGGAAAACGATACATTGGGACGGACTTGGTCGCCTGACGATGATGACTTTCTCTTCCGAAAAGATTCTGCGAGGAAAATTAAATCACCACAAACGCCTAACTACGAGACAGGGTCAGTGTCAGCCACGAATATGACTGCTCCTGATTTCGTCTACCAGACAGCCAAAGCAATGAACCGTAGCTCGAGTCCGCAAGTGGGGATGTTGATGAAAGTTACTTGGTCGTTTAAGGTCAAAAGTAACTACAGACACTTCATCAGGATTCATTTCTGTGATATTTTGACCAGCTCATCAAACTCAGACTCCGATTTCTATCTCTATGTGAATGGAAATTGGCAAGAAGATGTAAAACCTTCATTATATGGTGGGCCGGTGACTCCATTTTATAGAGATGTCGTGAATGTCTCTGATGGTTCTGGACTACTGAATATTACTATAGGTAATAAGGATGTCGATAAGGATGCTGGTTTTCTGAATGGTCTGGAGGTGATGGAGTTTTTGAGTAAATCTGGTTCTGATTCTTCAGATAGAAGCAGTTCCCGGGTTCACATCATCGCTGGTTGTGTTGCTGCTGCTGCTGCTGCATCGGCTCTGGTCTTTAGTTTGTTGTTTATAGTATTTTTGAAGCGAAGGAGATCGAAGAAGACAAAACCAGACGTTGAGGCCACCACTGAGTGGTCTCCATTACCATTGTACAGAGGTGGGAGTTCCGACAATAGACCTATCTCTCAATACAACAATTCGCCATTACGTAACCTACACTTAGGCTTGACGATCCCCTTCACAGACATTCTGAGGGCTACAAACAATTTCGACGAGCAGTTGTTGATCGGGAAAGGTGGGTTTGGAGATGTTTACAAAGCTATTCTTCCCGACGGAACCAAAGCCGCTATCAAAAGAGGCAAGACCGGTTCAGGACAAGGGATATTAGAGTTTCAAACAGAGATTCAAGTCCTCTCAAGAATCCGGCACAAACATCTCGTATCTCTAACGGGTTACTGCGAAGAGAACTCGGAAATGATCCTAGTCTACGAGTTTATGGAGAAAGGTACGCTTAAAGAGCATCTATACGGCTCGAATCTGCCTTCATTGACATGGAAACAGAGACTAGAGATCTGCATTGGAGCAGCTAAAGGATTGCATTATCTCCACAGTGGCGCAGAAGGAGCAATCATCCACAGAGACGTCAAATCCACAAACATACTACTAGACGAGAACACTACAGGCAAAGTTGCGGATTTCGGACTCTCGAAACTCACGATTCGTAATCAAGATAAAACCAATATCAGCACGAACATCAAAGGAACGTTCGGTTACCTCGATCCAGAGTATCTCCAGACACATATCTTAACTGAGAAATCAGATGTTTACGCCTTCGGTGTCGTCCTCCTCGAAGTCCTGTTCGCGAGACCAGCTCTAGATCGTTATCTTCCTCACGAAGAAGTGAATCTAGCGGAATGGGCGTTGCTCTGCAAATCAGAAGGTATAATCGATGAGATCTTAGATCCGAGTTTGATAGGTCAAATCGAGCAGAGTTCTTTGATGAAATTCATGGAAATTGCTGAGAAATGTTTGAAAGATTACGGAGATGAGAGGCCGAGTATGGCGGATGTGATTTGGGATCTGGAGTATGTTCTTCAGCTTCAGATGACGACGATTCGTAGAGAGCCTCATGAAGATAGCACGGCGATTATCTCCGGTGCTTCGTGGGTGGTTCCGAGGTTGATGGTGAGTGATTCATTTAGCATGAACTCGATTGTGCCGAAGGATGATGAATCGAAGAACAGATTTGGATTTCCAGATTCATCGGAGACTCGAGTTTTCTCCCAATTGAACATCTCTGAAGCAAGATGATGAAATCATTAAAATCCCGAGTAAGAATTTATTTTTTATTTTTTTATCATTTAATAATCGTCTGGTACAATTTATAAATTAAAACCGGTTCTTTCCGGTTTAAAGATAACCGTTAGTGGAGATTCAAGATGACGATCAGTAGCAATCCCAAAAGGACTTAAATCGGATTAGTAAAAGAACGGAGAGTGGTTTATCCAGATGAAGAAAAAGTCGGAATTATATGGTTTAGAAGATAATGAGTTCAATAGAGATACCTGTAAATTCAACATATGTGTAGAATGAAATAGATGCATAGGTCTGTTATTTGATGGATTCAATCGGATTTTGTTTTGGAAATAAAATTCTTAAAACTAAAGTGATGTTGAACATTTAATTCCAAAGAAGAGGATGTTGTCGAGGGGAGGTAACACAACCGGTTTTAGACAGAGAATGTAAAATTGACGATTAATAGTAATTTTTTTCTTCTCGAAACCGAACTCCAAATCGATATCTAAGAGAGTTACCTATAACCGTAGTCCGTCTTCAGATAACAAATGTATCTTCTTGTTTGCCGTCAGGCTTCGGAGACGGTTTTTAAGTTCACAAATATAGGATTTTGCTATTCTTTCTTGAATAGAACTATATAGAAGGGATGACTGGAATATTTGGAGATTTTGGGAAAGGCTGGCGAAACTCAAAATATAAATATGTGTTGAATTCACCAATTTTTAGTCTATGCCTAAAACTTTATCCTGGTCTTACAAAAATGATTACAAAATAATAATAATTTTGGTATTTTTCTAATAACAATAAATTTTAAGAAAATATCAAATAAAATTAAGATAACAATTTTTTTAATGAAAATTTTCTGAAAAATGTTAACTCAACTTAACACGTGGCATTTCTCATGTGAGTTAAGTTTTAGTTTAATCTAATTCGTAACTCAACAAACTTAAACTCAATTTTAACAAATTTAATGAAATAGTTGTAAAAATGATAGAAATAGATGACACAAAAAGATAGAATTACTTGACAATATAAGTATCATCCAAAAAGAAAGCCAAAAAAAAAAAGAAAAAAGCATAATCCAAAATTTATAAATTAGCGATTGAAATATACTTGGATCATAAAAGAAATAAAAGAAATTAGAGAATATTAATCAAATTTCAGTACCATAAAGTCGTTAAACAAATCATATAAGAATAATTCGACAAAATGAAATATATATATATCCTGTAAAAGAAATTCAATCAAGTTTATCAAACAAAAACAAAAACAAAAACAAAAAATTCAATCAAACGAATATATAACTCAAAGTTTCAAACCGTGCACCGACCGATATCAACTTTAGAGACCCTAAGTAAATGTTAGAGAGTGATGTTTCTTCCTTATTGTTCCCACCAATAATTTCAATTCTCTATTTCTCCTTCAATCTCATCTTCTTCCTCAATCCTCTTCACACGAACCACATGGTTCTTCATCCATTGACCTCAAATACTTTGACTTTCTCTCTTTCTCCTTCTCTCCGTTTAAGCTATGGAGAATCTCGGATCTCGAGACTCTGTTTCTTTCATTGTGACGATGGTGATTATTGTTTTTGTTCCTCATCTCACTCTTTTTGCTTCATCTACATATTCTCGTCCTGAGAAATTTTACTTCAACTGTGGATCGCATTCTAATGTCACTTATGGTGGTCGGACTTTCGTCGGAGATATAACATCTGGTGGTAACTACGTTTTCTTCACCAGTGAAGGAACTGAAGCCAGCAACCAATCTGGATCGTCCACTGAGACAGGGATCTATCAGACGGTTAGGATATTCAGACACCCTTCTTCTTACAAGTTCCAACTCGATTCTGTTGGTCAACACTTTGTGCGTCTCCATTTCTGTGCTGTCTCTTCTCGGACGGAGCTCTTAACTGCTGGTTTCACTGTCTCTGCTACTTCTGGTTCTAATCATCACTTGAATAGCTTCTCGCTTCAGAATTTCACTGAGACCCCACGAGTTGAGGAGTTTCTCTTGATGATTGACTCACCATTCGATTTGTGCCCGATCGTTACTCTTTAGCTCTCGTCAATGCCATAGAAGTGTTCTCTGCTCCTAATGACCTTAAAATTCCTTCAGATTCCGACAAGAATCTGCACACAATTTACAGATTAAATGTAGGAGGCGAGAAAATCACACCAGAAAACGATACCTTGGGACGAACTTGGTCGCTAGACGATGATTTTCTCTACCGAAAAGATTCTGCGAGAAACATTTCATCAACACAAAAGCCAAACTACGAGCCAGGGTCAGCAACACAATTCACTGCTCCTGATTTCGTTTACCTGACGGCTAAAACAATGAACCGTAGCACGAGTGAGGGGGGGATATTGATAAATGTTACTTGGTCGTTTAAGGTCAAAAGTAACTATAGACACTTCATCAGGATTCACTTATGTGATATTTTGAGCGAATCACATAACCCTGACTCCGATTTCTATCTCTATGTAAACGGGCATTGGCGAATAGATGTAACGCTTTCAGATCATCTTAGGTTGGTGACTCCGTATTATATTGATGTTGTGAATGTATCTGATGGTTCTGGACTCTTGAATGTTAGTCTAGGTACTAAGGAACCTGATAGGGAAGCTGGTTTCCTCAATGGTGTTGAGGTGATGGAGTTTTTGAAAAAAAAAACAGATTCTTTAGATGGAAGTAGTTCCCAGCTTTACATCATCGTTGTTGCTGTTGCATCATTTCTAGCCTTGGGTTTGTTGTTTATAATTTTCTTGAAGCGGAGGCAATCAAAGAAGAAGAAGTCAGACGTTGAAGTCACTGTATGGTCTCCTTTGCCATTGTACAGAGGAGGTGGGAGCACCGACAATAGACCATTCTATTCGGACAACAATTCGCCATTAGCCAACCTACAATTAGGCTTGAAAATTCCCTTCAGAGACATTTTGAGAGCTACAAACAATTTCGACGAGCAGTGGTTGATCGGGAAAGGCGGGTTTGGGGATGTTTACAAAGCCATTCTTCCCGACGGAAGCAAAGTTGCTATCAAGAGAGGAAAGGCCGGTTCAGGACAAGGGGTCATAGAGTTTCAAACAGAGATTCAAGTCCTTACAAGAATCTGGCACAGGCACCTCGTATCTCTAACGGGCTACTGCAAAGAGAACTCAGAAATGATCCTTGTCTACGAGTTTGTGGAGAAAGGTACGCTTAAAGAGCATCTATACGGCTCAGATTTGCCTTCATTGTCATGGATAAAGAGACTGGAGATTTGCATTGGAGCAGCAAGTGGATTGCATTATCTCCACAGTGACTCAGACAGAGCAGTCATTCACAGAGATGTCAAATCCACAAACATATTACTAGACGAGAACAATCTAGCCAAAGTTTCTGATTTCGGGATATCAAAACTGGTCGTTCGTAATCAAGATCCGATTAGTATCAGCACTAACATCAAAGGAACATTCGGTTACCTTGATCCTGAGTATGCGCTGACACGCATCTTGACGGAGAAATCCGATGTGTACTCGTTTGGAGTTGTTCTGCTCGAGGTCTTGTGCGCGAGACCAGCTCTCGACCATAATCTTCCTGACGAGGAAGTGAATCTAGCCGAGTGGGCGATGTCCTGCAAATCAAAAGGTATAATCGATAAGATTGTAGATCCAAAATTGACAGGTCAAATAGAGCCGAGTTCTTTGAGGAAATTCATGGAAATTGCGGAGAAGTGTTTGAAGGATTACGGAGATGAGAGGCCAAGCATGGCGGATGTGATCTGGGATCTGAAATACGTTCTACGGCTTCAGATGATTCACGAAGATAGCACCGCGACGATCTCTAGCTGTAGAGGCGAAGGCTCGTTGGTGAATTCCGAAGCTAATGGTGAGTGATTCGTTTAGCAATTGAAGAACAGATTCATGGGAGACTCGAGTTTTTCTCCCAATTGAAGCTCTCTGAAGCAAAGATAAAACCCTAATTTCCCAGAAATGTGCTTTGCAAAGCGTCTAGTTTATATATTTTTGAAATAGAAATCCGGTTATTTCCGGTTTAAATCATTTTAAAACAGATGCAAATTAAATTCCGGTTCTTGAAAGTCAAGTGACGATTTTGATGTCGTTGATGAACAAGTCCAAATTACGAGCTGAAGATCCACCAGGGGCCAACGCCGATCTCGCTGCTTGCTTCAGCTCCGCCGCTCTCCTCCTCATATCTACGGCGGCGGGACCTTCCGTCACAGCCTCAATGCATCTCTCAACCTCAGCAACCTTAAGCTCTCCGTCGACGACATCATTCCTCATCCTTACTCCGATTCCAAACACATCCACAAGCAATCTCGCGTCAAGAGGCTGATCTATCCAAGTCGGATACGCCACCACCGGAACACCAGTCGTCACTGTCTCGATCGTCGAGTTCCATCCACAATGCGTGACGAAGCAAGAGATCGCCTCGTGGCTCAATATCTTCTCTTGTTGACCCCATTCAATAACAACTCCTTTACCTTCTTTCACCATCTCCAGCAAAACGTCGACATTTTGGGCCTTCTCCTTGGGCCTTATCACCCAGAGAAATGGAACTCCTCTGTTCTTCAATGCCGTCGCTATGGTCTCGACTTGATTCTCGGACGTCTTTAGTATGCTTCCGAAAGATATGTAAACAACCGAAGACCTAGCTTGCTTGTCAAGCCACTCCATACAATAACCATCAGCTTTCCACATATCAAGGTTTTTCTCATCTAGGGCTTTGTCCTCATCAGCTCCCAACAAATTTGGTGAGACCAAAGGACCAATTGGGATTATAGGTTTTAATTCAGACATAGATTCGATTATCTGTGATTCAAGTTCGTAAAACGAATTAACCAAAACCCATCTTACATACCTTAAGCAATCTGCAAATTCAGCCATTAGCAAATTGACATGAGCGCCGTGAGAAGGTAACATCAACGACGGGAGATCTCGGACTTCCAACAATGGTAAAGCTGGTAACTCCACTGTTTGATCTAGATCTTCAAGGTCGGGGAAAGAGTTTGTCTTCATGAAGTAACGGTAATAAACCGAGAAAGCAGCACATGCTTCGATCCAGAGAATTGCACAAGGAATGTTATGAGCCGCGGCAACAGCTGGAACCCATGGAGTAAAAGGCACAGAAACGATGCAAGAAAGTCTTCTTTCTTCGATTATTTCAGACAAGTTCTTGGCTCCGACTTTTCTCAATGACTTTGTGATAGTGTCGGGGTCTCTTGGATCGTCGTTAGGCAGACCGTCGGAGAAGAACGCCAGGTCCACCGGGCTATGGGGTTCATCGGCGCTGCAGAGGAGGTCACGGGCTTGTTCAGTGGTGGCGAGAGTGAAGTGTAGGTTGGTTTGTGCGAGATGTTTGGCGAATTTGAGCATTGGATTGAGGTGACCTTGGAATGGTAATGCTACCATTAGAACATGTATTTCTTGACCCTCACTACTCTCCATGATTACGTACAGTATTTCTTTTTCTATAATGATAATTTAGAGGTATTTACTTGAGTTTTGCATGAAATTGTGAGTTCTGATTTTAGTGGTATATATAACAATGGTTGTTCAACGATAGATTTTGGTTAATTAAGATATTAAGTGAGATTTTGGTAATAAAATTGATGTATCTGTTGTAATTGCTGACCCAATAAATGTTGGTCATAGATTCAAAATTAACTATTTGTTTCTATATTCTAGTATGGTTGTGGTCAACAGTCAATTACAAATTTAGTATATTAACTAAAGTTTTATATAAACACTTCATATACTTTATATAATTTCTTTTAATTACACGACTGAAATCCCGTATCCTTTTTACACGACTGAAATCACGTATCATATACTTTATATAATTATATAAAGTATATGATACGGGATTTTTCAACCGATAGCTGTTCAATTTTATATCTTAGGTGTGCTGTGTGCACGGTTAGTTCAATCATACTTCTATGTATTTTTGTATCTTATTTAGATGATGACTAACAATAAAGTAAACAACACCAAAATTTAATGAGTTTTCCAAATAATTATGGATACATTTTGTAAGTGATTTTTTTGTCCTCAAACTTCTACTAAAAGTCAAGGTTACACAAGTTTTTAAATAAATTAGAAGAAACAACTCAAAAAGGTAAAACTCACGACACAATAGAAGAGAAAACCCTAACTTATATATAAAGTCTATGTATCTCTTCTACTTAAAAACCGACTTTGTGTACTGAGTTTTCATTCACCTTTAAGTCCAACACTTCTTCTCTTTATTATTCTTGTAATGTGAGGCCCATTAATTTGGCCCATGAAACTAAAGTTGTGGACTAGTCAACTCTTTCATTATACATTGAGTGTTCCATATTTTTAAATATAGTAGGATTTAATCTGCGGTATATCGCAGGACAATTTGTTTTTTCTTTATATAATCATAATGTAATCAATTTAATTAGATATGTCTAATATTCTAATATTGATGGTGTTAATAAAATAATGAAATGATGATTTACCCGTGTTATAACATCGAGTTAATGATATTTTAAATTTATATTAATATCAACTCAAACCCGTTCCGCCATATAACTCTGTCCCGTGATATTTTAAATTTTTTATAAGTATAAATGCTCATAATATGTTAAACTATTTAAAAGTTTAAAATTTATTATATTCGGTATAGTTAAACTATTCGACTATACAACCAAATTAAACCGGATACAAAATTTTAAATTTGTATGCTTGTTAAATTAAGTTTTTTGTTCATTCAGATTTAGATTCATTTTGTTCTTCTTTATAATATGACTTTCAACAATTGTCTAACAATTTTAACCGATGTGGGACATTAAACACACAACTTTTCTTCATTGTTTGAGTAATACATATACGTTTTTCAAAATTCGAATCACGACAAATGCAGAAAAAAATCTAGATTTTTATTATTTTTATGTATTATATGATGATTCAAAGCAATTAAAAAAATAGTAAATAAAGATGATAAGAGAATCATAATTTTAAATCTTATCAAAATCTTTTAAATATCTATATTAAATTAAAAAAATTTAATTTTGTTTGTTTATATGGATAGTAGAGAATTGAGTGTAGATGTTGTTTGAATATATATATATATATATATATATATATTTATATTCCATATTTATTTTTAATGAGCTTTTTAATTTATTTTGTAAATCAATGTTATTTTATGTAATATCTTACAAAATAAAAGTTTTTTTTAAAAATATATTAAAAATGTTAATATAGATTAAATATTAATATCTTACATTAGATCATTCACCAGCTAATACGACTTCCAATATGATTAATAGTCGCCTGTTTAAAGATAGAGAGAAACCGATGGAAATCGATCAACTACTAAATTTTGGATGAAAATTTTATTTACCTATTTTCCTTGGTAATCTATTATAAACAACTTCTTTATATCCATAAACTAACAAAAAGTAACCGAAATAAGTAAAGTAAACAAAATATGAACGTAGAATGGACATTAATACTAGTAAAATATATAATCCATAAATATATAATAAGCGGTAAATTTATATAAAAAGTTGAAAACATATAGTTACAATAAAGAAAAAACAAGTCAGTATATAAGGAAGACGCATACGGCATACATACATTGAGATTCCAGAGACTGTCAAAGTACCTTCATATTCTGAGAGGGGAGAACCCGAGAGAACACACGTTCATCTTCCTGTTGAAACGAAAGATAAGTTTAAATACATGTTCATTGTGCTAGGTTGTGTGTGGACTTTTAAGTTCATGCGCAAGGTGATCGTTGTGGACACAGGACAGTATATTTCTTAAATAAAATTAAAAGTTATATTACTGGTTAACAGGAAAAGACGTTGACCATTAACTTTATAATTTTCTTAGATATGTGTTCGTTGATTGTAAAAGTGAACTTTCATGCGAAAGGTGCTCGTTGTGGACATTATACTTCTTAGACGCCACAATTAGAACACCAGCCACCACCATCTCGATCGTTAAGTTCCAGCCACAGTGCATGACGAAGCAGTAGATCGACACGTGTGGTTCAAAATCGTCTCCTGTGACCATATCTCCTGCAAAACGTCAAAATGTCCACGTTTTGGGCCTCCTCCTTCGGCCTTGTTACCCATAGAGATGGAACTCCTCTGTTTTTCAACGCCGTTGATATGATCCCGGCTTGACTCAATTAGTGGATTGTATTGGTGCAAGACCCTCAAGTTGTAAGGATTGTCAAACTCTTGGTGAGTCATAAAAATGAAATACAAGAGCATATGAAATATATTTTATTGTCCAGTTTTATTTCAGATCGACTAGCTCGTAGTACATATTATACAAGTTTAATATAGACATAGTTGGAGATATCTAAGCAGCGCAAGTGGCGCAGGTGCAGTCCTCACCACAGGTGCAGCCCTTGGCAGAGGTTTGAGTTTGGCTCTTGGGGCAAGTACAGGGGTTGCAGCCACAGTGCTCCCCACACGGACAGGTGATGTGCTCTTGATCCCCACCAGATGCTTCGCTCATCCTACACCTACATGACAAGGAACCACGATTTTTAAGATCACAACACATCAATCTTGGAGCATATAGGGAACCAACCTGCAAGATTCACCACCGGGACATGGAGAAGGGCAGCCACAACGATCGTTGCAGCTAACGCCGGAGCTTCCTTTGCCTGTGTCTGCCATTTCTTTTTCTCTTTTTTGTGTGCGACTCCTCTCTTTTACATTCTTAATTAGAGATAAAGAACACTGAACGGTGCGATAGGAATGAATACGTGGACTCTATGTTGGGCAACATGTGTCATGTGGCAGCTTCTCCTCTAACCTGAGTCGTGACTAAGCACGTGCTACGTAACTACAAGGCCATCCTAAGAAAGAGTTATTGTTTGGTTTAGCAATAAGTTGTGATGACCAAACAAAAATTGAAACGAGTTTATTGTTGAAATATTACCAAGCCTATATGGCCTGAAATAAGAGCAAGTCTCCATAGTAATTGCTAACCTAATCAATGTTGGTCCATAGATACAAAGTTAACAAAGTTAATTATGTCTTTCTGTAATCATGTAAAACTGTCAACGAAAAAAGCATGTTCTTAACAATTCTAGTATGGTTATGGTTAACAGTTACTAAATTTATTTTCTTAACTAAAATTTTAATTATAAGACTATTAAGGAATAAGGTAAACACAAGCCCATGTGCCTTTTTAAAAAATGTGAGAATTCCAGAACACTACTAGTACTGCTCGTGGATTCTTTGACTGTGTTTATTGTGCCAATTCACGTAGTGGAACTGATACGCCTCCGCTTATCGATGATTTGCCGGACGACCGAAGCTCGTCCCAACCGGACACGGACCGATCTGCTTTATTTATCCAAGTGCCGGTCATTCCACCGGGAGGAATCAAGCGGGATAAGAAAAGACGTTGTCGAAGTAGATTCAATGTCTTTGTAGAACGGGCCATGGAACAAACCAAAAGTCGCCAAGAAGATTGTAATCTTTTTCCCTACTCGGCTTTTTACCCAATAGGTTTTACCGATAGGTTTTTAATGAGGCAGTCGATCTTGGCGCATCTTGTCCGGCTCAGTAATTAATCTCCGTGGAAAACCTCCATGACAAGCTAGATTAATTACCGGATGGGAATTTTACCCGGGAACGCTTACCACTTTACCGAGCTTCCCTTCTTTTACTTATTTACCTTTTCACGCGGTTTATGTCAAGGGCACGCTAGTCTTTATGTTTATGTTGTAGCCCTAAGGCAATCCGGCTATAAATAGTCGAGAAACTCCCTTGTAATAAGGTAGCCTTGCAATAAACTTGTTTTCTCTCCCTCTCAATCGAGCCGTTCGCTCTTGAAAGTTCTCTCGCTAAGATCCTCATAGCCCGGCTCGGATCTAGCGTCTCATCGTATCACGGTTGCTTCCATAAACCGGGTGGCCGATCATCGATCCATCTCTACCCCATTCATTTCCCATGTAAGCCTCGAGTCGAGTCATCCTCGTGTTTACACTCGCCGCGTTCGTACCAAAGCCTCCCGGTTCGAGTCATCACCGAGTAGCCTCATTTGTTCGGACATTTACCTCGGAGCCTAGCATCCTTAAGGGCGTATCAGCTGGTATCAGAGCTAAGGCTCCTCAAAGGTTGTGTCTTTCCATCATTTATCCTACCTTTCGTGTGTTTAATCATTTCCATCGTTCTCGTTCATGTGTTCATACTTTGTCCGCATGTTCCATTGTCCTTTATCGCATGTGTTCAAGTTAATCTTGTTTGTCACCGCCATTGTTACTCGTTAAAGCTTTTTCCTTGTAGAAGACGAGTCCTTTTCACGCGGCCAAGACGAGTTCTTGGTCGAGAAATATACACGTCGCTTGTTTAGCTTTTCCACGAGTTTTCTTTGTTTGGTCGTATGTATGCGCGTCAAAAGTGTCGTGTCATTTAGCCTAAGATGCCTTTTGCTTTTGGGTCAATGATTGTTGAATGATTGGTCGAATATTCTCTTTGCCTTATCCGTTTAAATTATTACCGTTGCGTCCATAAGATTGCCTCGGTCATTCACGTTTTTCACCTTTTGTTCATAGGTACCAAGAGCTACGTTTCACCGTCTGTCCCATACCGCGTCTGAGTTTTAACCAAATCTGTGCTGACCGACCCCAGGTCACTCAGTCTGGTTTTTTTTATCAAAAATTCTTCTAAAAACCTAAGATTTACCTAAATACGTGATGTAGCGACAACTATGTTTAGTATTGAACTTTTTCGTTTATGTCTTTGTTTTCTTATTGATGAGCTTTCGATTTATGTTGTTAAGTTTTTATTTACGTTGGCTTAGAGATTGCTTTGTCTCCAATTCTAGATAATTAGGGTTTTCATATAAGAGTAGTATAAGTACCCTTTATTCATGTATCGTTAAATTTGGTTTTGGATTTAATAAGAAAAGAGATTTCGGATCCCTTTCATTTAAGAGTAATCAACGATCCCTTTCGTGTCGGTATATTTTTCAGATCAACGATTCACTTGTGTTTATCGTAGCTTGAGCTACACCAATACATGTGTAACTTTATAAAAGCATACACAAACTATCTTTATACGTGTTAAACCTTAAATATATTTTATAAATATCTTATAAATACCTTATAAATACATTATAAAACCTTATTAATAATTTATAAATATCTTATAAAACTTTATAAATACTTGAATCGAGTCTCCGAGTAGTAGTTACCATCCATAAGTACTTTATAAAACTTTATAAATTTTTCAGGTTTAATGGGAGTCATTTTTAAAAATGGACAGCTGAAGAGAGCATATTTGAAAAAGACACCCTTAAAAGTGTGTTTTTGAATTTCCCCTTTAATTAAAACGGTTTGGTAATTTTGATTAGAATTAAAATTTGTATAAGATTTAATCATTAAAATGAAATCTACCAGTATAAATTAAATTGCATGAAATATAGAAAAAAGGATAAAAATTATCTACTTGGGTTATTGTTAAAAGTTTCAAAATATAGTTAATATAGTTTTAAGAAAAATATTTTCTCGGTTACAAAATTATTTGGGTTAATTATATAAAATGTATGTGAAAGTATTTTTATTGACAATAATGTATAATTTTATTTTTCTTTGTAAGTAATATATGTAAATATTTTTTTCCTATTTTTTCTTAGTTTTTTAGTTTGGTCGAAGATAAGAAAGTAAAGAAATCTAGGATATACATATGTAAAATAGTTATCTTAACATATATATATATATATATATATATATAAAATTAGTTTTTTAAATTTGTTTGAGAAATAAAGTTAATTATTTTTGACAAATGTCAACATATAGTCGGTTGAGTGAAATGTGTCGTAATCTTGTTAGTTAAATTTTTGAACACATTTAAAACTCTTATGAGATGTACTAAACTTTATATAATAAAATGCATAACATATTTTGCTTACTTATTTGTGTCACATTTATTATTATTTTTATTATTTATTATTATTATATTCAATATTCTATATATATATATATACATAATACCAAAAGTATTATCAATTCAATAAAGTCAAAAATTATGTTCATTCCAAAAACAAAACTTGACGTTTATCATTTATAAACATCAAAAGTAAGATAATTTTTATATTAGTTTTATTTTAATTATACACAAACATTTTATATACTGTAGAAAATATTAAAAAATATTTAGATAAAAAATAATGTTTTTAAATATAGATGTATATATATATATAATATAATATCACAAATTATATATTTACCAAACATGGTTTTATTTGAAAATTTATACAGGCAAAAACTCACAACTACATCTATAATCAATATAACTAGAGTAAAAAGTTTACATCAATAAATTTATAGGTACAACAAAAATTTACAATTGCAATCCAACTAATCACCCAATTAATCTGTAAATAATTCACAGTAGAATATAGTAATTTATTTTTTTGTTATACCTTTAATACTTTTGTTGTAAAAAAAAAAATACAGCCTCAGGAAAACAAAAAAAAAACTAAAATATGAACAAACAAAGAAACAAATGATATTAATACTGTAAATTTTAAAAGGGATTCAATTAAATATTTTAAATTTGATTGGTAACAAATGTTATAAAAGTGCTTTAAAAGCGGTAAAAAACTGTATAACCTAAGTAATCACCCACTAAAACTTCTAAATATGCATCATAAAAATTACTTTAAGTAGATTAGGTTGGGTATATCTTTAAAATATTGTTTACATGATTTTAATTTTGTTTTAGATTAACAGTTTATAATGTAATGTCTTAAAATTTACTGATGTTCTCAAAAATTTTGAAAAGTCTAAAATAGGTTTCGAATGACATTAAGGAGTTACTAAAATTTATCCACAATTTCCAGCATTTTTTTTTTTTTTTATAGTTCTTGGCTTTGAACACGTTAGACTTAAAAAGAAACATAAATCATTAAATTATTGGAGAAAATGTCAAAAAATCGCTAACTTTAATGATTGAAAAAATTACCTCGATGGATGTATTCAATCTCTATATTTTATTAACTTTGTATTTTAATCATTAGGTTTTGTTGACTAAACCAAATTAGCTTCGTTGTTAATGTGGTTAATATAACGGATTAGTTGGTGATTAAAATATAATGTCAATTAAAATTTGAAATTTTTTTTACATTTTCTCAATTTTTTTATTAAAATGAAATTTGTTACTCAAAAAAATTGTTATTTTAAAAAATGAATTAAGAGTATAAAACCATGGTAAAAAAGTAAAAAATAGGGGAAATGGCAATATTATTTGCTCAATTATGTATAGTGGAGGATCGACTACAATTACAAATCTTCTAACAAGGTGGATTATGCTTTTTCAATCATTTTACTTTTCTCGCATCACTATATTTACGTATATTAGACAATGATCATCTTTGATTTTTTGCCGTCGTCACAGTCTTCTGTTCTTTTTTTTTTTGGTCAAAACAGTCTTCTATTCATATTTTGTTTTGAAGTGGCCAAACTTGAAAACGTCAAAAAGTATCAAACTTAAGTTAAAAAATTAAACACCCATATACTATATTTTACGGGAGCATAACGTTAGATAACACCGGGTACTAGGCCTGGGACTTAATATCCGGAATCCGAGATTCGATCCGCGATCCGATCCGATCCGTTCCGGAAAATAGGATATCCGGTTGGGGCGGAGGCGGATGCGGATATTGATATTACGGATCCGGGCGGAGGCGGAGGCGGAAGCGGAGGCGGAGGCGGAAGCGGAGGTTAGAAAAAATGAATGTCGGATATCCGGGAATCTGGAGTATTGATAATGGGCTTTGTGTTTTGGGTTTTTTCCATGCCTATATTATTATTAATTGGTCCATGACTAAGCCCATAATTTTTAAAGCCCAACAAAATGTGAGTAGATTATATGAGATTATTGTTTTAATTAGGTTTCAACGAAACCTTTTCTTTTGCCGTTCTTCTTCTTCCTTTTTTTTTTTTTTAAATCTTCTTCTTCTTCAAGCGTAGCAGTTGTGGCCTTTTCTCACCGGATAAGAGATGCTCCTGATCTGACTTCTCCGAATTTAGGACGTCGGAGGAGTTACGGTGGAAGATCTCGTGGCGCAACCATCCGGACTGAAGTTGTGGTTGTCTGAGCCATCGCCTTCCTCTTAAGGGGTGGAGGAGTGTCGGAGAATGGATCTATTCCAAGAGGCTTGTGGCGGGTCTAACTAGCCGCCAGTAACACATGGGATCCGAATACTCTAGTCAAGGATCTCAATCCGGTGGGTAAGTCGCAAAGCGTTGGGCCTAGTATTCACCGGAGCTGCTAGATCGGATTCTCGGCCTTCTCCATCAACTGCGTTTCTTCATGTCGGTCACCGGAATATTCTTTCCGTTTTGTAATTGTGAAGTATTTTAATAAAATAAGTTTTAAAAAAATCGGATCCGGATATCCGCGGATATCCAGTTTTTTTCACGAATGTGAGAAATTCGAATATTCGGGGTAAGCGGAGGCGGAGATGGATAGTAAGATTGCGGATCCGGCCGAAAACGGAGACAGAGCGGATGCACTCATTTTGGCCGGATATTCGGCTCCGTCTCAGGGCTACCGGGCACCATCCTCCACATTATCATCTTCTCTATATATTGCAGTTTTTTAATAGTTCTTTAACGGCGTGATGCCGCATATCTTTACGTTGATTTAGTTTGGGCTTTAGTGTTATGGGCTTTACTTACGACATGGGTTTTGTCTTCTTTCTAGATTAGAGTTTTCGTTTCTAGATTATTATTATTTAAAGAAGTCTTGCGTTATAGGGTTGAGTAGCTTTTGATTAATGAATTGATTAGAACTTTGAGTTCTCTTTTGAGTATCGTTTCGATATCATCTTTTCCATGTTTATCGGTATTCATTGTGAATCAACGTTATTATCAAGAACCCTCGTTGAATGGTCATTCTTCAGAATCAACGGTTTTCGAGTTATTTCTTTGTTTGGTATTCCTTGAATCAACAAACATCGAGTTCTATCAAGCTTATGCTGCGCCACAGCGAAACTAATTTGGTTCGATTAAAAAAATTAGTAATTAAAATATAAAATCAATAAAAATTGGTGTTCTTTTCAAATCTTTTTAAAAATTGACTCATTTTTTTACATTGTTCCCCTAAATTTACAGTGGTCCACATCATCCTTATGTGTCGGTCTGCAGAGAATCATTGTTGCCATGTTCCCTATAAGCTGTTAGCTTATGAGAATGTTAGAGACAAATGTTTCATCAGATGCCATATGGAGGAATTCATGCACATGCAATAAAATGCATCGTTGCATGGATACATTTATATAATGGAATTCTATTAAGAAGAAGCAAACAAAGCTATTAAGTAAGACAGTGGTGATCATTACAAATAGACACATATCGTTAAAAAGTGTATATCCTTTCATATGACACCTACTGAAACACTTGTCTTTTAATCTCTTATAAGCTTAGCCATATGGGATATCATGTTGGCTTGGTTTCTCGCGTCCTACCACTCTAAGAATTGAATGGTGCCATTTATTTAATGGAAACCAACACACTACACAAGCAAACAATAACTAACGAAAAACAGATATATTTGTCCGTCAATTCTAGAACGTCGATATAAAAATTTGTTGATAAATTATTAATAATTATCAACGGATTACCAAAGGAATTTATTCATGGCTTATTTTGCCTCAGAAAAATTTGAATCTTGGTTAGACTAAGGAGATGTGATGATAAGTAGGTAAATAGATATCAACTTAGGCCATCTTTGCTCCCCATACCCGTGGCGGTTAAATACTTATTTAGCCGATAATATCTAAATACTTATTTTTTAAAACGACGTGCAATATGTATATTTAAATACGGATAATAACACTGTAAGAACACGAACAGAAATCACTAAGGTATAAGTCATAGTTGTTTGAACACTTATTTATTATGGTGAAAAGAGATAGTTTAAAATTTTAATAACAAGGACATATACAAACAGGAAGTAGTTTGCTAATATTTTGCATATAGAAAAAACATAAATGATAAATAAGTTATTATTATTTATATTTTAAAAAAAATCTCTATGAAAAGAAAGTGTTCGACATTCAATTTATTTTGAACTAAAAAAAACAACTATATATAGGTAAGAATTTGTTTCATATACATGGATAAAGCTTATGTTATTTAATTTTTTGATGAATCTTATTTATAATTATATATATATATATATATATATTTTATTAGTTTATTAAAAAAATTATATTTACGTTCAAAAAAATATATAGTGAGTTTGTTTGGTTTTATAATATGTTGTAAACACAACTCGAAACTCAGACTTACTATTGTGTTTATTTCTATAATATAATATATTTTAAACACAACTCAGAAATCAAATCAAATTATCTTCTAAATTTCCTGAACGAATTAGTCGGACTATGAGTCAATAGCTTCATAATTTTAATTAAAAATTAAATTAATAAATTTACATAAATTAAATAATTGGTGAATTAAGTATAAAATTAATATATATATATATAATACATATATTATTTTATAAATATATATATACATAAATATATGCATATATGTAAGTCTTTCACCTAAAATTATATATATATATATATATATATATATATATATTATCTTAACTTTGTTTTTCAAAAACAATTTATTTTTGTTTCAATTTCTAAGAACTATAGCTGGTGTTTGTTATGAAAAATTAGAACAATTTTTAAAAACAAATAATTTAAAAGAAACTTAATGCTTTCATTATCTAATCTCAAGATGACAAAACCAAATTTTGTTTGCATTAAAATATTTTAAATTGAAAAATAATGTTATATAAATACATATAATAACTTAATTTTTTCGTATATAAATAAACTTATAACTTAAATTTTAAATATTTTATTGATTTATATTATACAAATAAAGTATCATTTACATTATTCATAAGTTTAGATATAAATATTTGCGGATTATACTGTATAAAAAAAAATTTGGTGTTGAAATGTATTAAGGATATATTGATGATGGAAATTTTGTTGCTTGGATCAGAAATGGTTAAAACAATCATAAAATTTTGATTTTGATTAGATGTGCCTTAAAGATTTATATATCAAAAGCGTTTGACTCGGTTCAGTGACTATTTCTGATCACTATTCTCAAAGCCATCAATCTTTCGGCAATGTTCATATATTGGATTGAATTGTGTGTCGGTGCATCTTTTTCAATTCAAGTGAATGGGGAGTTGGCTAGGTTTTTTTAGAAGTGAGAGAGTACTGCGGCAGGGCTGCTCATTATCTCCATATCTTTTTATCATTTTGTATGAATATTTTCTCGAGTCTGTTAGACAAGGCTACGACAACAAGAAAAATTGGATATCATCCACGTTGTAGAAACATGAATCTCACTCATTTATGGTTTGCAGACTATATAATGATTTTCTCTGATGAGACTTCTCAATCTGTGGAAGGAATTCTTGACGATTTTAATAGATTTGCTGCACTCTCAGGACTGAATTAGTAAGTTTAGAGAAATCAACAATACTCTTGACTAGCTTGTCTCCGTTAAACAGAAATGCTATTCTTCAACCTTTTTTTTTGGAAAGTGAAACTCTTCCGTTAAGATATCTTGGCTTGCCTTTGCTAAAAACAGATGAATATAGTTAGTGTTTTAAAGCTGATTTGGAGACTTGTATCTCTAGAAAACTCACTATGGGTAATGGGTACATCGAAATCTCATTAGAGAAGGGATGTTGTGGTCGGTTCCGGGAAATACTAGTCAAAGATCGTGGATATGGCGAAAAATATTGAAATACCGAGACAAAGCAAAAAATTTCATAGGATGGAGATTATTTCAAGATGCACAACCTCTTTCTGACATGATCAATGGTGTTCAGTGGGACATTTATTCAACTAGTTGGGGTCTCGAAACATCATTGAGCTTGGTATAGCAAAGCATGCATCTGTAAGAATAGATCGCTCCCTGTGGAAAAGGAAGAATGTTAGCTTTAAGAACAGTTTCTCATCGACGGAAACTTGGCATCAAATTCGAGAAGTCCATCCGAGATGTGATTGGTACAAGGGGATATAGTTCTCCCTAGCCATCCCCAAATTCTATTTCATCACTTGGATAACACTCCAAAACCGTCTAACAATCGGTGACAGAATGATGAAATGGAATACATGAGCAAGTGGAACGTGTGTGCTTTGCAACGTAGGTTTAGAAACACGGAACCATTATTCTTCTCATGTACCTACTCAGCTCAGGTCTTGTCTGCTCTAACTCAAGCTCTCCTTCGGCAAAGGTTCACAACATACTGGGACACACTCTTCCCGCTGTTGTTGGATTCATCTCAATCAAAGTATATATACTTATCCTCATGTATGCTTTCCAAATCAAAATCCACAAAATTTGGAAATAGAGAAATGGCAGGCGACATGGTGAAGCTCCAATTCCAACCACCAAGCTCATAAAACTCATTTACAAAAATATCAGAATCTGGCTCAACACAACCAGCTCACAATACAATGGAGGACCCCGTTTTAGGTTCCAAATCAGGAGCTCCTAATTAAAATGAAAAAGAGTTTCAATGTAAAGCTTAATTTCTATTTTTTTTCTCTGCTCTCTATAGGCCTCGACGTTCGGATTTCAGATCGGATTCGGTTCGGATATTTCGATTTTCAGATATATTAGATATTGATTCTAATATCCATTCAGGTACTTTAGAATTTCGGTTTGGATTTGGTTCGGTTCTACTCGGATTCGGTTCGGTTTTGAATATCCGAAATATCGGAAAAATAAATAAAAAATTTGAAAAATTGGTTAAATTATGACAAATATAACTATAAATTTTCATATATTTCATTTTTTGGTATTTTATTTCTTTTGATCTTAAAATAACTGATATTTTCAAATTTATAATTGTTATTTTGGATAATTACGTTATATCAGATCTATAAATAATTAATATTTTAGGTATATTATTATATTTCGTGTAATTCGGATTATCATTCGGTTTTCGGTTCGGATTCGATTTTTTCGAATATAAAATCTATAATCCGTTCGGTTATTTTCTAGGATTCGGTTCCTATCCGAAACCAATTTTTTTGGTTCGGATGCGGTTCGTATTTTCGGATATGGATATTATGTCCATGTCTAGTTCTCTAAGAAACACCTAGTTGTAAAACAGTTTTTTGTTTAAATTAATTTTACATTCATACAAAAAAAATTATTTAATATATGTTTGTATTATTTAATTTTCCAATTGAAAAATACAATACATTCAATATAAATCAAATTTTTATGTAGAAGCTTTAATATTTGAATAAAATATTTAATTTTGATAAGTTAATAAATATATTTGGCAGTTAGTTTTTGAAAATAAGAATAAATAGTATATAAAATTCAAAGTGTCTAGAAAGAAAAATAATACAGTCAAGGTGTTTGGAAAAAAAGTTAGTAGAGTTAAAGTGTTTGAAAATAAGAATACTAAAATTAAATAAATGAAAAAAATTAAGAATAATTGTGAATTGACACGTAGACATAAATAACTCTCATTTAGTATATAAAGATACACTAGCTGTCTTATTTAAAGTTTTGGTTTTTAAATTTAGTGCGGTTTTTCATTCACTTGTAATTACATTTTTTGTAATTAATCAATTTAATATTTTAAAAAAAAAATCATATGCACATTGACCAAGTTACTGATCAGCGTCACATACATGTAACTTAATTTAGATATAATCCTACAATGATCTGAACAATTTGACAGATAAGGTCTAAAGCACATAAGAATAAGAACTTTGTACTCAAACAAACCTGTGGTCACATGCTCTAAGTCGTTCATGAATCATTTTATCATGTATGTATATAAATATCTCCGAGTCTATCTACATTGTAGCTAAACTTTTGACGTGACACTAGCAACAAAGTATATACCATGGAAACCTTCACCATTTTTGGACCAAAATATGGAACTCAAGTCTCTCTTCTCTCTCCGAATGTGGTGAGCAAACTCTCTCGCTTTCCACTGACATCATTTGCTCGTAAGCCTACAAAGCAGGTTTGTTTGAAGACTAGGGATTGTGACCTTCACGAAAGTAAGCGTACTTTTAAGAAGATGCCACTTTCTGAATGGGGTGATCATTTCCTTCGTCTTCCCATCAATGTCTCAGTGAGTTCATTACACACACACAGATATATATATATATATATATATATATATATATATAGGATTGGTGCAGGAGATATTAACAAGCTGGATTCTTATAGGATATGGATGCGCTTACAAGAGAGATGGAAGCACTAAAGCCTACAGTAAGGAAGATGCTCATGTATTCACAAGACGTGGAGGAGACAAAGAAGAGAATTCTTCTAATCTATTTGCTGGTCGCACTTGGGCTGGCACACCACTTCGAGGATGAGATAGACGATAATCTGAAACAGGGCTTCGAAATGATAGAGACCATTATGGCCGGTGAAATTGACTTGTCTACAGTTTCGGTCATGTTTTGGGTTTTCAGGACATATAGATATAACTTTTCTTCTGGTAAGGAGTATCAAGCTAGGCTTCTTATTGATGTTCAATAATTCTACTACTTGTCTCCTTTAATTAATTGTATGCAACATGGTTTGTAAACAGACGTGTTTAGGAGATTTAAAGGGGAGGATGGGAAGTTTGAAGAATTTCTTACAGAAGATGTCAAAGGTCTGCTAAGTTTGTATGAAGCCGCTCAATTGGGTACGAGCACTGAGGATATTTTGGACGAAGCGATGAGCTTCGCGTCGAGCCACTTGGAGTGTTTAGTAGGTGGAACGTGCCCCCCTCATATCTCAAGGCTTATACAAAATGCGCTTTACATGCCTCAACACCACAATGCTGAAATATTATTCGCAAGCGAATACATTTGATTCTATGAACAAGAAGATGTTCACAACAAAGTCCTACTCGAGTTCGCCAAGCTCAATTTCAAGTTCCTTCAACTCCATTGGATTCACGAGCTGAAAACTCTCACCAAGTAGACTACTTACTGTATCAGTCGCTTCTGACAACGTTCTCATGGATTAATTACAAGCTGCCGCTCTAATACATGTTTTGCAGATGGTGGAATGACCAAGATCTTACATCTAAACTCCCACCTTACTTTAGAGACAGAATGGTGGAGTGCCATTTATATGGAGTGATTATGTATTTCGAGCCAAAATATTCCCTTGGCAGAATCAAATTGGCTAAGTTATTGGTGCTCTTGACCGTTGTCGATGACACGTGTGATAGATATGGTTCTGTTCCTGAGGTTGCAAAGCTTCTTGATTGCGTCGAAAGGTATATATGCTATACATATAATATGTAAGCTTAATTAATGACTTAATACATCTTCGTATGTGTTAGTCGTTGAGAGAACTTCAATGAAACGAAGAAGAAGTAGAATAAGTTCTGTTATTTCTCTCACAGTATATGTTGATTACCTTAGGAACCTATAGAAGAGGGTTCCGGTTTACTTAATGTAAATACAATCGATTTCTGGTTTTACGTAAACCATTCAATAGACCAATATCCAATGGTATGTACGTGCAGATGGGATCCAGATTTTGGGGAAAGTCTGCCAGATTATCTGAAAACAGTCTTCACGTTTACTTGGGACGTTTTTGAAGATTGTGAACGAGCGGGGAGGTGTGAAGAAGGACGAAGCTTCAATGTGGAAGGTGCATTAGAAGAGGTAATACATATATAGTGTACATTACACATATTGATATAAACATCTTATATTGAATGCAATTATATATTGTGTGTTTTTTTTAATAACGAAGAGGTTCTAGGCCAATCCTAACGAAGTAGTTCCTCCGGAATCCAGTGAACAACAATGATTACTTAGGATCAACTTGTGAATTTGTGTTTTCAATTGATTTTTTTTAAGTCTTGGAACTATTTATCTTTTGCTATTTCTTAAAAATCCTTACATCTTCTTAAGCCGGAGACTCGAATATTTTATACATTCTCTTCCAATTATATTTTTTTGACAAATAAAATAAAAACATATATATTTTTCAAAAATGTATAACATTTGCTGAAAAAAAAATGTATAACATTCTATTAATGTAAACTAATTTATGTAAAATAACATGTTATTCTACGTTCCATTTCTAACATTTTATGACTCTGGAACATTTTTACACTACATATAGAATCGGCCCATCCGGCTCTGCGTACTCTTTTCTGAATCTTTGTAAATTTGGGACCAATTTACTTATATATATATTTGAGATGCAAAAACTCACGAAGCTTGACAATATGAAAGCAGAAATAAAATATTTATTTAAATTCGCATGTGCTCCTAATAATGCAGTTCAAGATACTCCAGCGATCCCACCTTTACTATGCTGAGTGGGCAGAGGCAGAAAAGGTGCCAACATTAGAAGAGTATTTGGAGGTTGGGGGCGTGGGGGTCACAATGTATGCAACTATAGCATTAGGATTTCTCGGGTAGGGACCGAGGGCTAGGGAACAAGGTTATGAGTGGCTAAAATCTAGACCAAAACTCGTTCATGATTTGGCAACAAAGGGTCGTCTGATGAATGACATGACTGGCTTCAAGGTACATATATATGACTCACATTGTTTCAAATTTCTTCTTCTGAGCTAAGTAAACATGAATGGTATGAACAGGATGACATGGGCAGAGGTTTTATCGCAAACGCAGTCAACTATTATATGAAGGAATACGGAGCTACCGAAGAGGAAACATATAAGGAGTTTCATAAAATAGTTAGAGACCTGGAGAAGTCGGTGAACTCGGAGCTCTTGAAGACAAATAAAAGAGTGCCTCGCGAAGTCCTATCTCGAGCCATTAATTGTGGGAAAATGATCGATGTTACCTACAGATCCGGTGACGGGTACACTCGGCCCAGAGGAAAATTCACAGAGCATGTCGCATCATTGTTTGTCGACCACATGGATGCGTCTTTGAGATAAATTAAGGGTTTTTGTTGAAAAACTTGGTTCCACTCTAGTTGTTGTGATGCAGCATGCATCTTCTTCTACCTTATGAGCTTTATTGAACATGTAATATGCAATGCCAATAAACAGATCATTTAAGCATAGAACACCAAAGGCAAAATAAGTTGGAAGATGCGTTTAGCACTTGCTTGTTGCGCTACAACTTTAAATATATTTGTTTGGGCCCTAAACAAAAACAAAACATAAATGTATGCTTTCACTCCAATTGCCCCAAAATTTAACATTCAGCTTCCTTAACCTATAGAGTGTGGAAATAAGCAAAACCAATGCATATATGACATTTATATTTTCTATGTCCAACCCAATTCCAAAATCAGTCTCGATAGTCATCAGTCCCAGTTTCGATATCGAATATTTGGAGACATTGCTTTTTCTGTATATAACATAGTGTACGGTAAATACGAACGTAAGGCTTTTGGGAAGATCGAAAACCCCAAGTATGATCATAATTCATAATTATTGGCTCCTTTTGTGATGGAGCAATTTGGAGAAAAGGATCCAACAAGTGTGAGGCACTTTGTGGCCAAAATATGTAGACAATGCAGAAACAATATCTAGAGCATAACTATGAACCTCAGACTTCCTTGACATCCGAAAAAGCAATGTTGTCCACATTCCAGGTGCAAGTCGAAACAACTGTGAACAATAGCAGATTTTTTGTCGCGGAAACCACTGAATGCATGTCGAAATATTTCAGTTCCGATGATTTCTACAATGTTGTATCTTCTGGAGAGTCTCCTGAAGTCGTAGAAGCCTGTTTGGATATAGCTGCTACCTGGAAAGAGAGTTTGTTAGCCTCAATCTTCAGATTATAAAGAGAAGGGTTATATGAGGGTACAAGGCATTCAACCCGATTCTTATTAGGACATACAAACATATCTTCTGTAGCAGCGACATAGTAGCTCAGGAAGTGATACATACATATCATTTGTAGCAGCGACAAAATAGTACAGGAAGTCATTCAACGTAATATTTCCTTATTTGATTCTTGTAAATATGTAAACTATTTTAGGGTTAGAATTATATATAGAGAGGTCGCGCCTCTATTGTACCTTATTAAGAGAAATAATAGAAAAGCTCTTCCAAATCTTATATGGTGTCAGAGCCATCGTTGTAACTTCTAAGAAAATTGAAATCCCGTGGAATGAATGAACAAGTTGAGTATCGGTGTTTAGTCTGTCGGATCGCTTGCGCCACCAGAGTTCATAACCTAGTAAATGTATTTTCTTGATTTGGAGAAGTTATAGATCCAGAGTTAGTTATTGATTATGATACGTGAAGATCGAGAGGACTTAGATTTGTTTCGTTCAAAGACGAGAAATCGATGAGAGATGCAACTGGAATGATGAACGGGAAAGAGATTGATGGGCGTAGTATCATCATGAACAAAACCCATCCTAGAGGACTCAAAGTAGTGATGAGGGATGGCCATATATGTATTGCGAATAACTCAAAGTTACGATCATCGATCTTTTGCTGTGTTACACTCTGACGGATCTCTTGACGAATCTCCTGATGGATCTTGTGCTGGTTCACAAGCTAAGATAGGATTGACCAAGGACCAATGGGATCGACTTGTGTGTATGTTGGAGTCTAAGCCACAGTATGTGAACACGTCACATCAACTAAGTGGTAAGAGTTATGCAAACGATTGGATTGTGGATAGTGGTGTGTTTCGCCATATGACAGGTTCTTTGAGTAGCTTGTTTGATATAAGGTATGCCACAACATGTTTAGTAGGATTTCCGAATGGGAATGTAGTTGTGGCTAATCGGGAAAGAAGTGTTGTGTTGACCGAAATGTTGATGCTGAAGCGAGTTTTATTTGTCAAGGAATTGAAGTGCAATTTGAGATCTGTGTCGCAACTGGTTGATGAATTGAATTGTGTCGTCACTACAAGAAAACATGTAATTTCCGACTACGAATGGCGACTACATAATTAGTCGCCAACTTTAGCGAGTATTTAGTGACTACCAAGCGACTAGTTTACGACTACGCACATTTAGTCGTGATTTAGTCGCTATTTTGCGACTAAATTATGTAGTCGCTATTTTGCGACTAAATTTAGTTTACGACTAAATTTTGCGACTTCAGCGGCGGGACGCTATATAGTCGCTAAATAGTCGTAACATACCGTTTAAAAACCACGTTTATTTTAACTTTGAGTAGGTGTACTGGTATTTAGCGACTAATAGGATAGTCGCTACATAGTCGTAATGTAGTCGTTCTGTAGTCGCTAAATAGTCGTAAAATACCGGAATAAAACACGTTTTATTCAAGTTGGGGTTGGTGTACCAGTTTTTGGCGACTACAAACCGTAGTCGCCAAAATAGTCGTTATGTAGTCGCTAAATGGTCGTTATGTAGTCGCTAAAAATTCTATATAAACAAACTCGCCCATTTCTTCTCCTCATTCGTGGAAACACAAAGCAAAGCAAAGCAAAACGAAGAAAATCAAAGTGAGGCTGAGAGGTTTAGAATAATGACGGGAAATTCTAACTATAGTAATTTCCGGGAGTGGATGTATAAGCGGATCGATGAAGTGAAGGGAAATTTTTCGGAAGAGTTCAGATCGGGGGTGGAGCAATTCATGACATTTGCAAATAGCTAACCTTTAGCACAGGAAAATGGTGGTAAGTTTTACTGCCCTTGTAGTATATGCAAAAACGAAAGGCGAATTCCGGGATCTAGAATTTGAAATCATCTTTTTAGTTATGGGTTTATGCCAGATTATTATGTTTGGTATAAGCATGGGGAAGAAATCAATATGGATTTAGGAACGAGTTACGTTGATCCGATGTTTATAAGTGGGAGTGAAGAAGTGGGTAATGTAGTAGAAGATAGATATGTGGAAATGGTAAATGATGCATTTCGTTATAACGTGAGTTTTGCTGATAATGATCATCAGGATGGTAGTTATCAGAATGTAGAAGAACCGGTATTTAACCATTCAAAGAAATTCTATGACTTGTTAGAAGGTGCAAAAAATCCATTATACGATGGTTGTCGTGAAGGTCACTCGCAATTATCGTTAGCTGCTAGAGTTATTCAAAATAAGGCAGATCATAATATGAGTGAAAAGTTAGTGGATTCGTTTTGTGAAATCTTGAGTGAGTATTTACCAAAAGAAAACCAGGCTACCGGTTCACATTACGAGACAGAAAAATTGATTCGCAATTTAGGTCTCCCATATCATACAATTGATGTTTGTATTAACAATTGTATGATATTTTGGAAAGAAGAAGAAAATGAAGATAAATGTCTGTTTTGTGATGCACAAAGATGGAAGCCTAAGGACAACCGACGAAGAACCAAAGTACCATATAGTCGTATGTGGTATCTACCTATTGCTGACAGATTGAAGAGAATGTATCAGAGCCACAAGACTGCAGCAGCAATGAGATGGCATGCCGAGCACCAAGCAAAGGAGGGAGAAATGACTCATCCTTCAGATGCGGCGGAGTGGAGATGTTTTCAAGAACAGAATCCCCGATTTGCTGAAGAACTCCGTAACGTGTATCTTGGATTATGTACCGATGGGTTCAATCCATTTGACATGTCTCGTAATCATTCGTTATGGCCTGTAATCTTGACTCCATATAACCTACCCCCTGGTATGTGCATGAATACAGAGTACTTGTTTCTTGCAATTCTGAATTCTGGGCCAAATCATCCCCGAGCTAGTCTCGATATCTTCCTCCAACCGCTTATTGAGGAGCTAAAAGAGTTGTGGTATACTGGAGTCGATGCGTACGATGTGTCGTTGGGTCAAAACTTTAATTTAAAAGCAATGCTTATGTGGACGATAAGCGACTTTCCGGCGTATGGCATGTTATCTGGATGGACCACCCATGGTAAATTATCTTGTCCAGTTTGCATGGATGATACAAAGTCTTTTTATCTACCTAATGGAAGGAAGACGTGTTGGTTTGATTTTCACCGAAGATTTCTTCCTTATGGTCATCCTCTAAGGAGGAATAAAAAAGACTTCCTGAAGGGAAAAGACGTTTCGAGAGAGTATCTTTTTGAAAGGTTTTTCAAAAAGCTGAAAGGAAAAGCAAAGAACAAAAGATATGCGGCAGGATCAATTGTTGAATTATATATCAATGACGAGATTGCTTATTTCTCAGAGCACTACTTTGCCGCGAATATACAAACAAAATCTAGGTAAATTACAAAAATAATTAAGGAAAGTCTAATTAATTCATTAAAGTCAGATAGACTATTTTTATTGTGCTCTGTTAATGTGAATAATTACTTTTCACTCATTTTGTCAAGTTAAGAAGATTTGATGAAGGTGAAATCCCTGTATATCATGTCCCTGGAGTTCCTTCTATATTCACTCAGGTTAGCCGTCCAAGTGGGAAAATGCAGGAAATATGGCTTTCGGAAAGAGATCTTCAATGCGCACATGCATATGTTTTACGAAATTGTGACTATTTTCAGCCAATTGAGAGGTATATATATAAGTTGACATCTCTTAAATTACTTACGTTTTACATATATAATCCACTATGATTTCTCATATATTAATGTTGGTTTGGTATATATAGTATGTGCGAGGAATTCATTTCAGCAAAATATCCAGGACTTACCAAAAAAGAACTATCTGCGAGAAGAGCTGACAAATATCATTTATGGGTTAAAGAATATGTAAGTGAAAATAATATCCATTATATATATATTATATATATAGATATGTTGCTATTGTTTAACATATCTCTGTATATATATATGCAGGTTACTTACTGGAACACCACGAATCCATTTCCTACTTGGGTTCAAGAGATAGTGCATGGACCGTTGAACAAGGTTAAAACATGGCCAATATATTTAACAAGAGGCTATTTGTTTCATACAGAGAATCATGACGCTGGACGAAAGACATGTAACTATGGGATCTGTGTTAAAGGTGAAAATTACACAGACGCATCTGATTCAGCGGATTTCTACGGGACCTTAACTAATATCCTAGAACTTGAATATGAGGGTATGGTCAATTTGAGAATCACACTTTTTAAGTGTAAGTGGTATGACCCTGTTATCGGTAGAGGTACTCGGAGGAGCAATGTTGGCGTTGTCGACGTTCTGTCATCAAGAAAGTATAATAAATACGAACCATTTATTCTAGGTACGTATATATATACATATTAATTATTGTCGATTTTATATATATATATATATATAATGTGTAACTTATACATGTTGATATTTCAAACAGCCTCTCAAGCGCATCAAGTTTGTTATATTTTGTACCCATATGTAAAGAAACCGAAGCAATTGTGGCTCAATGTTCTAAAAGTGAATCCGAGAGGAAATATTTCTGCAGAATATGAGAACAAAGAACCAACTCTTTTGCAAACAGAGAATGATGATGTCGTATTGATGACTGCAATAGAAGATCTCGTAGTTGACAATATGGAAGAGGGAGTAAACCAAATAAATCTCGATTACGATGTCGGAGATGCGGAACCTGAAGATGAATTCCAGTGTAATTTATCGTCGTCGGATGAAGAAGCAGAAGATGAAGCACCTTGATAATGTCAAATTTGTGCTACATAAATTAAAGAGGTATTTTATGCTTATGTCAAATTACGGTGTAATATATATGTCAAATTACGACTTAATTTGATAAATATGTATCTATTTTCTTGTGTTTAATTCCTATAACTATTGATTTTAGTAGTTAATTAGTGCTTAATTTAACAAAAAATTTGGTCTAATTAACAAAACATTTAGCGACTAATATCTCCAAATCTGGGCTAATTAAAACAGGCCAAGTCACTCGGCCACTTAACTCCGACAAAAATTAATCCACCTGCATTAGGTCCAATTAAACCCAAATTGTCAACCCTAATTTCTCTTTCTCTTCGTCTGCGCCGATCTCTCTCCCCGGTTTCCTAGCTAGACTACTGTCTCTGTCTCGACCTCCATCTGCTCTCGATCTCTCTCGGTCTCTCCTCTCTCGATTCTCTGTCGCGAACTCTCGCTCGATTCTCTGTCGCGAACTCTCGCTTGATTCACTGTCGCGAACTCTCGCTCGATCTCTCTGGCTTCCTCTACTACTCTCTATCTCTATCGATTCACTTCCTGTTGATCTCTCTCCTCTCTCGGTCTCTCCTATCTCGATTCTCTGTCGCTTCCTCTCGCTCTCTCTTTCTCTGGCTTCCTCGAATACTCTCTCTATCTCTCGACCTTCGTCTGCTACTCTCGATCTCTCGATCTCTCCTCTCGATCTAGGTATGAATCCTTGACTTTCTCGATCTCTCTTCGCTTTCAACTGCTGTTGTTGTTTTCTTCTAAATACGGATTTAACAATATTTTTGTTTGTGGTTTTGTCTCAGTCTCCGTCTGCTTCCTCTCGATCTCTCTCCTCTCTCGGTCGCCCCTCTCTCGCGAACTCTCGGTCTCTCCTCTCTCGATTCTCTCTCTCGACATCGGGCTGCTTCTCTCGAGCTCTCCTCGCTTTCTCTCAATCTAGGTATGAATCCTTGACTCTCTCGATCTCTCTCGCTTTCTCTCTTATATGATTTGGCAGTTAAATCTTAGCTGATTGGTAATTTGTTATTCTCGATTTGATCAATCCCTAAGTTTGACTTTGGTAATTGCTACAAATTGTTCAATTCAAATGTGGCCAATTCATTTCGGTTTCTGCCATTGCTTTGGTATTGTTTCTTTGGAGACAGGCTTATACGATTGTAGTTGCTGGAATCTTCTGTTGTCATTTGCTTTGATCGGAACTTTTCCTCTGTTTGCAATTTCTAGGGTTGTCGCTTGGTTCATCTGCTTTTGTTTACTGTGACTGTTAGAAAAATATGGTTTTACTTGTCAAATTGTGTTATAAACTGACTGATTGTGCATTTTAATAGCTTGAGTTTTGGGTTTTTGCAATGCTTAATAGCTTGAGTTTTTTTTATCCTGATACTTGTGCTCCTTCTCAACTATAGAATGTGTCAACGTTTTAGTATAGAAGAAGAACAACTTTGTCTCAACTTTTGTTTAGAAACTGAAGCTGCTTGCTTGATTGATCTCTTGATACAAACTCTGATTTGGGAAACTGTAGATAAAAGTCATATGTTTGTGTTTGTGTTGTTGTAGATACTAGTAGATAGAAGAGCACACGATGTCCACAGTTAAGCGAGGACGAAAGAGAAAGGTGGTGCCTAATGTTTCTCAGAGACCCGGAGTGTCCAACCCACTCACTGCGGGGAAAAGACCCACTACTCTACCAAGTCAATACAACTTCACACCGGCGGCTGCCCATATTCCTCCACCTGAAACGCCCCAAGAGCAAGTGCACGTTATCCCCCAGCAGTCAACGTTAACAGCTCCATATTTCCGCATCTTTCCACCGCCACAGATGCTTTTTCAGAACTTTGTCATTCAAGGACGTGAAGACCAACACCCTACTCTTTCATCACCAGAAGTTCAGAACAATCCAACGACTCAATCAAACCCACAGCCATTAGCTCCACTGTCTCCACTTCAGAATTCTCAGGCTCAAAGTCATCCATCTTCTCAAGGTAACAACTTCGATACTGATCCAGTTCTACCAGAACTCCAGGAAGACATGCTGCGGGCTCTAAATGCCCTGCTTATGGTGCCAGACCGTGACAAATTTACTATTGTTCTCTCTCCCCAACCGATGCCAAACACCACTTGGTAAGTTGCATCTTCACTCATTTGTACTTCAGCAAACTGTCTTGTGGTTTGATTCACATAATTAATTTTTTCTCTGCTTGTTTAAATGTGTTTCGAGGTTTACTAGAGACAAAAAATCCCAACTGGTTAGGAAAATCACAAAAAAAATTACAAACAAGTTCGATGGTCCCTACTACAGCTGGATTTGTGTGCCTCGGGAGAGACAAGAAAGATACTTCCTCGAGTTTACGGTATAGTTTTCTGTACTTTATACTTGAATATGTTCAGTTTTTCAGTTATTATGATTTAACTTTTCTCTTTGTTTTGTAGAAAACCCAAACCTGGGATCCTTTGATAACAGGGACAGTTCAACACCATTTTGAACAGATTTGTCAACGTCGGCTCAAGGACATGGTTAGCAACGCAAGGACTAGTCGAGAGAGACCTAAATGGATCAAAGAGACTCTATGGCTACAAATGGTTGAGCAGTGGGATACTGATGAAGCACAGCAAAGGAGTCACATCTATTCAAATGCTCGTATGTCTGACCGTAATGGTCTTGGTCCTCACATCCACTTATCAGGCCCTAAGTCCTATCAACAAATCCAAGATGAAATGGTTAGTAATTTTAAATATCTAAATACTTTTCTATTTCCTTTGTAACTATAAATACTTTCATATCATTTGTGAATTTTGTAACATTGCAGGAAGAGAAACTGGTAAGAGCAGTCAGTCTTGGTGAAGTTTTCATCAAGACACATACAAAGGCAAATGGTACGTATGTTGATCGGAAGGCGGAGAGAATCGCTCAAACATATGAGAAGAACTTGCAAGAGAAGTTATATGCGCTTGAGGTAGATACTTCATCTGTTTCAGATGATGCTTCACGACCTAGGGAGCTCACCACAGATGAGTATACAGCCATCTTTCTTCAGGTAAGTAACATTTATAAATGTGGATTTACTGTAAATTATGCTTTATATTAACTGTTTTTCTCTGTTTTTTCGCAGTCTACTGAGAAGGATTTCCGAGGAACTCTTTATGGAATTGGCAGCCTCAAGGATAGTATTGAGGATTGTGGCTAGCGCAAGCAACCAGGCGAGTCTTCTTTTGTGGCATTGCAAGAGATAGTTGAGAGAAGCTCAAAGTAAAATCGAAGAGCAAACTGCGTATAATGCTGAGGTTGCTACCCGAGAAGTAGCGAATGCCCAACTTGTAGCTGAGCAAAAGGACAAGATCAACCAATTGTCTTTGGTGGAAAAGTATCTACGGCAGACAGATCCGGCATTTATAGACTTTGTGGCGACTCATTCCGCAGATGCAACAACCACGGATCCTCTCTCAGACAACCTTCCCGCAACAGCTCCATAATCAACTCATGGTTTTTAGATTTCTTTCCTCTCACTCTATCTCATGAACTTAATTGTTATCCCTCACTCTCTCTCATGAACATGTATTTGTATTTCTAACTTGAATGTGTTTAGATTTTTTACTTGTGAAACTCATGTATTATTACTATTTTTGTTTTTATATATAACATCGTTTAAAGGAAAAAGTCGTCCCAAAACAGGTTTATAATCAAATTACAAAACAGAAACCAAACGTATACCATATTTTATTTTGGTCATCCAGCATAGTCGCTAATTAGTCACTAAATAGTCACTACGTAGTCGCTACGTAGTCGCTAATCAGTGAAAAAATATATTAGTCGCCAACTTAGTCAGCTAGTAGTCGCTAATTAGTCGCTAAACTGCGAATAATATTAACATACAAAATTAGTCGCTAAATCAGTCGGCAAATTAGTCAGCATGTGGTCGCTAATTAGTCGCAAAAGTTTAATGACTAAATTACGACTAAGGCATACCCACACCAGTTCATTGATTGTGGTCGTCACATAGTCGTTAATTCGTGACAAAAATATACGACTACGATACGACTAAGTTTCTTCAATATGATTAATCGTAAACTAGTCATTATATAGTCGTAAATATATACGAGTAAGTTACGACTACTGTTACGACTACAGCATGTAGTCATAACGTAGTCGCTATTTAGCGACTAATTTTACGACTACGGAGTTTACCGACTAACGATTTACGACTACATGTAATAGTCGCTAATTAGTCGTAAATAAGGTTTTGGCGACTAGTAAGCGACTAATACTGCAGTCGCCTTTTCTCTGTTTTCTTGTAGTGCGTGTTGTTCTCTAAAACGAGTTGTCTTGTACAAGACCTCAGCTTAGAAACTCCAATTGGAATAGGTGAAAGAAAAGAAGGATTATATTTTCTTTAAGATATTCAGAAGATTCAGGATGTGAAGAAAGTGGAAAAGTTATAATCAGTAGATATTTGGCATAAAATATGGGACACGCATCCGAGAAGATGATAAGAAAATTGTCAGTAGTTGATCGTGAGAGTGTTAGTATGGATGCTTGTGACATTTGTTTTCAGGCAAAGCAATATCGAAGTGAATTTCTTGTGAGTTCGCATAAGAGCAAGGATTACTTTGAGATGATTCACTGTGATTTATGGGGACCATATCGAACATAAATTTTGTGTGGATGATACTACTTTCTTACAGTAGTTTATGATTACTCTAGAGCTTTATGGGTATTTCTCCTTGTTGACAAAACACAAGTTGAGAAAACTTTGGTGAATTGATTCAAATTGTTTTGCAACAGTTTGATAGACGAGTGTGTATAGTGCGTGGTGACAATGGAAGTGAATTCATTAATATGAAAATTTATTTTATTGAGGAAAAAATTGTTTATCAAACTTCTTGTGTAAGGACTCCTCAACAAAATGGGAGAGTGGAAAGAAACCATCGATGTATATTGAATGTAGCAAGCTTATGTGATAAATCATATACCATGTGAGTTGCATAAAGGAAAAACACCTTATGAGATTATTTTTAAAGAAGTGCTTAAGTATGAGCAAATGAAGGTATTTGGATGGCTTGCATATGCACATAATCAGAGACGAGATGTGATGCAGCGCCACTTCTCACCTTGATGGACCTCTATTGGGCTTTCGTGTCCATCAAGTGATTCGGTTTTGGTTTTGGTGTTTCGTAGGCTTTTGTTTTACGTTGGGTTTTATTTACTCAGCTTTTAATTTCATTAGGACTAGGTTTTAGGGTTCTTACTCTTCTCTCTATAAATAGACGAGCAGAGATCATTGTAACACCACTTTTGGCTTGAAAATTTATAAAAGAAAAACCAAAAAGAGGTAATCTTAACTACCCAAAGAGCTTGTGTTCAAGCCCTGAGAGGAGGACTCTCGAAACCGCACTGAATCCGAACCCCACCAGGTTCGATCTCAGCTTTCTTCTTCAACAAGATATTTCATCTTCTTCCTCTAGCTCTGTTTTGAGAACGTAAAACAGAGTACGTACGTCACGTCCGCTTCTACTCTCCACTAGTTGGTATCAGAGACATTCTTTCCTGGATATTTTTGGTGTCGAATCATGTCTCCAAAAAACGTGCCAGATAATCTCGGCGGCGCCCAAGCAGATAACACTGGCATCGATTTCATAGAGCTTCGTGATCTCATCAATACCTCCAATACAAACCTTCAGACTGCAATTACTACGTCGATTCAGACAGCGATTCAAACATCGATGCAAACCATGACACAAGATTTAATTCAACAATTGGGTGCTCAGAATCAACGCCCTTTGCTAGGAGCCGGTGACGAAGCTAATGTCGGCGGTCCTGCTGGTAATCAACGTCGTGGGATCGCTAATTTTCGGCCACAAGAGCAACAATATCAAGACACACGCTGGGAAGCAGGGTTCAAAGTAGAACTTCCAGAATTTCATGGAGGCATCCGAGGCGATTCTCTTATTGATTGGCTTGTAGCTGTGGAAGAGACGCTAGACTTTAAACGCGTTCCAGATGATCGTTGCGTTCCCCTTGTGGCAACTCGTTTTCGTGGCCATGCTGCATCATGGTGGCAACAGCTAAAAGCAACACGATCTCGTGCTGGCAAGACTCCAATTCAAACATGGGACAAGCTTAAACAAAAGTTGCGAGCAACTTTTCTTCCTCACAATTATGATCGGACCATGTACACTCGTTTACAGAATCTCCGACAAGGAAATAAAATGGTCGATGACTATGCGGAAGAATTTTATTTACTTTTGACACACAACGAATTCTTCGATAGCGACGTCCAACTCGTATCGCGTTTCATAGGAAGATTGCGACCCCAACTTCAAAATTTGATGTCCCAATTTGATCCATCCTCCGTTGCAGAAGCTCACCGTCGTGCCGCTTCCTTTGAACAACAACTACGCACGTCATCTTGGACCACCTCTTCTTCACAACATCGCTTGACATACCCGCCAATATCACAGGCGGCAGCTTCGGCGCGTACCGAAACAGAGGTCACGGGTTCGGATTCTAGGAACGTTCCAGGAACAGATGATCCAGGACTATGGCGCTCGGCTCGAGGAACAGCCTCATTACGGTGCTACGCTTGTGGTGAGCCTGGCCATCTTCAGACGGCGTGTCCAAACCAGAAACGCCGGGGGCTCTTAGTTGATGAGACTGACCCTGAAGGAGGAGCAGAACCTATCATCTCCGATGATGATAATGTCGACCCCACAGACACCATACATCATACGCCAGGTGATCAAGGTCATGCATTGGTATTACATAGGCTTTGTCAAACGCCGCAGCAACGCGAGAGTCACTGGCTGCGTACTAACATATTCCGCTCAACCTGCACTGTGCGTGGACGTGTGTGTAATTTTATTATTGACTCGGGGAGTAGCCACAACATAATTGCGGAAGATGCTGTCCAACGATTGGGTTTGCCTATGGAAAATCATCCATCTCCTTATACGCTTACATGGTTTTAAGATGGTGTTGTTGTTCGTGATTCTCATCGCTCATTGGTAGCGTTCTCCGTGGGTCAATATTACAAGGATCGTACCTATTTTGACGTCGCGCCAATGAATGTGTGTCATCTTATATTTGGACGACCATGGGAGTATGATCAAAAAATCATTCATGATGATGTTAAGAACACATATCAATTCATCTGGGAAACACATAACATTGTGTTGTTGCCAACACCTGAACCTTCTTTGCCAGCCCCGATACGTTATTTGTCGATGAAGACACCACGACACCAAGCTCCTCCGTCTACGTTAGCGCTGTTATGTTCTTATGCTATGTTTGAGAAAGAATTTCGTACAGAGGGAGTAGCGTTTGCTCTTTTTCTGCCCCCGGCCTCAACACCACATTCGAGTCCCCCGGAGATTTGGAGTTCGATTTTCACTGAATTTTCGGATGTGTTTCCGGATGATCTTCCTCACGGGTTACCACCATTACGTGATATACAACACCATATCGACCTTATTCCGGGCGCTACATTGCCAAATAGACCCCATTATCGCATGAGCCCACAAGAGCATGAAGAGCTTCGTCGCCAAGTTGAAGATCTGTTGCGCAAAGGCCACATTCGTGAGAGTATGAGCCCATGTGCTGTCCCAGCATTGCTTATCCCTAAAAAGGATGGTACTTGGCGAATGTGTGTTGATAGTCGTGCGATCAATAAAATCACAGTTCGTTATCGGTTTCCTATTCCACGTTTGGATGACTTACTTGACCAAATAGGAAAAGCAACCGTGTTCACAAAAATTGATCTTAAGAGTGGATATCATCAAATACGTATTAGGCCGGGTGATGAGTGGAAGACCGCTTTTAAGACTCGCGAAGGATTGTTCGAATGGCTTGTTATGCCGTTTGGCTTATCAAACGCTCCCAGCACATTTATGCGTGTCATGAATCAAGCTCTCCGACCTTTTATAGGTAAATTTGTGGTGGTGTACTTTGACGATATCCTTATTTTTAGTGCATTCATTGCGATTCATATGAGTCATTTGCGTGATGTTCTTCTGGTGTTACGCCGTGACCACCTTTTTGCGGCAAAGCATAAGTGTGCCTTTGGCGCCTCGAAGGTGAACTTTCTCGGGTATGTCGTCTCGGACAAGGGACTTGCTGTGGATGACACAAAGGTTGAGGCGATACGGTCTTGGCCGCTTCCTCGTTCGGTGACCGAAGTCCGCAGTTTTCCCGGTTTGGCATCATTCTATCGTCGATTTGTTCATCATTTTAGCAGCATTATGGCTCCAATAACGAGTTGTATAACGAGTGGTCGTTTCGAGTGGACATCGGCTGCAACAGAGGCGTTTGAGCTCATTAAACATAAGCTCACTTCGGCACCTATTTTGGTCTTACCTGATTTTTCTCTCACATTTGAACTTCATTATGATGCTTCCAAGCTCGGGATTGGTGTTGTTCTTAGTCAGCAAGGCAAGCCGATTGCATACTTTAGCGAGAAATTGACGGGCTCCCGAATGCGTTATAGTACTTATGATGTGGAGTTCTATGCTATTGTTCAAGCCGTTAAGCATTGGCGACATTACTTGGTTCATCGCGATTTTGTTCTCTTCACCGATCATGATGCTCTACGTCATCTTGACAGCCAAGCTAAAGTCTCGTCACGCCATGCTTCTTGGATAGCCTTTCTCCAACAGTTTACCTTCTCCATACGGCACCAATCGGGCAAGACAAATCGCGTGGCGGATGCTCTTAGTCGTCGTCATTCTCTCCTTGCCACAATACACACAACTGTTCCAGGATTTGCATCTTTTGCAGAGCTATATAAGTCTGACTCTTTTTTCGCCAGTGTTTACACCGATGCTGAGCAAGGCCTAACAGACGACTATACGATTCATGACGGATTTCTTTTCCGCGGTCTCCGAGTCTGTATTCCAGATTGCAGTTTGCGATTGCAAATAATACATGAACTTCATAACGAGGGTCATGTAGGCCGCGATCGTACTTTACAGTTAGTCTCCACTTCTTATTTTTGGCCATCGTTACGACGCGACGTGGCGCGTTTCGTTGAACGTTGTAGGGTGTGTCAACAGGCTAAGGGTAAGTCGTCTAATGCTGGTTTATATCTGCCACTCCCGGTTCCGACTCAACCTTGGACGGATATTAGTATGGACTTTGTTCTTCGCCTTCCTCGGACGCAACGTGGCCATGACTCCATTTTTGTTGTTGTTGACCGCTTCTCCAAAATGGCCCATTTTATCCTTTGCAAGAAGACAACGGATGCTATTTGTGTCGCGACATTGTTTTTTCGGGAGATTTATCGTCTTCATGGTTTGCCTCAGTCTATTGTTTCAGATCGAGACACTCGGTTTTTGAGTCATTTTTGGCGCTCGCTATGGAAACTTCTTTGCACTAGTCTAGACATGAGTTCGGCCTATCATCCCCAGACGGACGGCCAAACGGAAGTGACGAATCGTGCTCTTGGGAACCTCTTACGTTGTCTCGTGGGTGATAATATTAAGAGTTGGGACGTCAAGTTATGTCAGGCTGAGTTTGCGCACAACCACGCGTTCAATCGAAGTCTTGGTTTCAGTCCATTTCGGGTGGTTTATGGTCTGGTTCCGCGTTGTCTGTTGGATTTAACGGTTCTTCCTGATCAAACAAGACTCCACGGTCAAGCTGTCGACTTTTTCAATGATCTTCAGTTAGTGCATTCGGCAGCCAAAGCTAATTTGGAAGCAGCTACGATCAAGTACAAAGCGGCGGCTGATGTGAAACGTCGCGAGTTAGTTTTCAATCCTGGTGATCTCGTATGGATCTACTTGACTAAGGATCGTCTGCCTCTTCGTGACTATAACAAGCTCAAATCTCGCAAGTTTGGTCCTGTTGAAGTGGTGGAGCGAATTAATGATAATGCGTATCGCGTTCTCCTCCCTTCTCACTTACGCACTTCCGATGTATTCAACGTCAAGCATTTCTCTCCCTTCCATGGTGACAATGCCGGTCTAGATTCAGGGGCGAATCTTTCCCCACCCGGAGGGACCTGATGCAGCGCCACTTCTCACCTTGATGGACCTCTATTGGGCTTTCGTGTCCATCAAGTGATTCGGTTTTGGTTTTGGTGTTTCGTAGGCTTTTGTTTTACGTTGGGTTTTATTTAATCAGCTTTTAATTTCATTAGGACTAGGTTTTAGGGTTCTTACTCTTCTCTCTATAAATAGATGAGCAGAGATCATTGTAACACCACTTTTGGCTTGAGAATTTATAAAAGAAAAACCAAAAAGAGGTAGTCTTAACTACCCAAAGAGCTTGTGTTCAAGCCTTGAGAGGAGGACTCTCGAAACCGCACTGAATCCGAACCCCACCAGGTTCGATCTCAGCTTTCTTCTTCAACAAGCTATTTCATCTTCTTCCTCTAGCTCTGTTTTGAGAACGTAAAACATAGTACGTACGTCACGTCCGCTTCTACTCTCCACCAAGATGGGGATACGTTTGCGAGTAGAAGTCGTAGATGTGTCTTTCTTGGTTATCCATATGCAAAGAAAGGGTAGACATTATTTGATCTAGAAACTAGAGAGTTGTTTGTGTCTAGAGATGTCACGTTTATTGAAGCACAATTCCCTTTTTCCCAATCACAAGGTGCAAAAGATGTTTTTACAACAGATATGTTAAGCTCACGTGTGAGAATGGTTTTTGGTTTAAAAGGTGGTGTTGAAGAACCTATTACAACCAGTGAGACAGTTACAGTGACACAGTCGCTGACACATGCACGATCAAAGGCTGCTGTAGATGGAATAACAGAGAATGTTGCAGAGGGAATGACACAAAGACAGTCTGTTGCAGAGATAGTTTCAGAGGCGGAACTTGTTGAAGTGGTTGCGGATGCTAATGCAGAGACTGGTGTAGAACCTGCAACAGACACTGGTGTAGAACCTGCAGCATAGACTGTATCAAAAGAAATAACTGTTATTGCAGCTGAAGAGGTGTTGGGGCAAGGTAAGAGACCGAAAATACTCAATGTCAGGTTGAAAGATTATGTGTTTAATACTATTCGTCTGCTTGATTCATCAACTGAGATTCAAGTTTCAAATAATGACAATAGAATATAGAATTTTGTTAATTATGACAGGTTTTCAGTCACACACATAGCGTTTTTGGCAAGCATTATTGCATGAGTTGTACCAAAAAACATTTGCAGAGGCAATGAAATGCCCAAGATGGCGAGAAGCAATGAGAGTATAGATCGAAGCTCAAGAACAGAATAAAACATGGTCGGTTGAACGTTTACCTTCTCATAAGCGGGTTATTGAGTGCAAGTGGATATACACAATCAAGTAGAACACAGATGAGACAATTGAACGGTATAAAACAAGACTGGTTGCTTGTAGGAATCGATAGAAAGAAGGGATTGATTACTCAGATACATTTGCTCCAGTTACAAAAATGAGAACCGTTAGAATTGTACTTCAAGTTGCGGTTGGAAAATATTGGAAATTACACTAAATAGATGACTGTAATGCGTTCCTTCATGGGGACTTGGAGGAAAAGGTGCTTATGAGGTTACATCATTGGTTTAGATCTTCTAAAAAAAGGAATTGATTAAGTTGAAAAAATAATCTGAAAATTTTGTTTAAAATTTAAAAATTCATGAAATGATCCATCTATATGTTATTCATTTATGTAGAAAAATGAACATCAGATGGAAACGAACATGCGAACATGGCCTATATGTAAGCAGAAAATCAGTTGGCACAGATCAGATAAATGACTCACCATCTCATTCACCGCTACCAAAATAATAGTATATATATATATATATATATTATTTTGCGAGGATTTACAAGAATAGACGAAGATAAGTAGTTCAAAGAATTACGGGAACAAAAAGCGAATAAGCATCATGCCTTAATGTAGAAACGCCCCAAGCCTGATAAGAGTCTCAAGGAACTGCGTCCAAAATGTGATAAAGTACTATCAAATTAATTATTGGCCAAGCCACGTTTACAAAGAGTTCTCTACACAATAGGACAGCTCGTTTCCTCATATCCTGAACAAACAGCTGCCAAAAGAAATGATTGCAGCTCTATACAATGCCAAAAAGGGGCAAAAACGATACACTGCAGAAAAACTTTTCGAGCTATATGCTCCAAGAGCATGTCCGAATTCGGTTTCAAGGGATTCTCTCCGCAACTTTGCATACTCTGCCGTAGGTATTCCACCATGAACGCTGGTGAAGCCCGTCGAATACCTGCAAGAACTCATGTTCTGTGCTGCAAGTAAAATATCGTGAAATCATCGATTCCTTGTATATCCGTATATTATTCAATATGGCAAGAACTCACGTTCTGTGCTGCAAGTAAAATGGTGAGACCCATGTATTAAGCCCAACATTATAAGACAAACAAGTCCAAGATATTATAACACTCGTCTCACCCACTCTCGGGAACGACGTGTTACCATAATAAATCTTACCGCAAATAGCTCAAATAGATAACATCCACTTTTATTAAACATAAATCCGTTAATTGCAATAAATCCGATAAAACATAATAAATCAAACATAAATCCACAACACAATTGTTTTATTAAAATCACGAATAAAATGCGGAAAACGAGAATCAACCCAAAACAACACCCCAACACCTCACACAATGCGACACGATACAGAAGTCCGTCTCTGTATCCCCGCTACCATATACTATATATATTTATAACAAACACTAAACATAAACAGTATGTGAACAAACAATTGGGTTGAATCATCTATATCCCTAAGTCCAGTTTAAACAAATAGCTAACTAGACTCGATCATAGAAACATATCACATTTAGTATTATACTATCCGTAACTAGAATCTTCGAACAAAGTACAGAAGTCTGTGGAATAGCCCTCACCTTAGCAACGCTGAAAACTGCGGTTTCTAGACCTCAAATGCTTAAACCGACTCCGGATCTGAAACCAGCACGAAAAATCGAGTCAGACGGTACTCGAACGACGAAAAACGGTTTTCGGGTCAACCGGTCAAAGTCAACGGTCAACCCTCGAAAAGTCAACGGTCAACCCGACCGGTAACCGGTCAAACCAGTTCGGTTAAGCTAAACCGGAAATCAATTTCGAAATCGAACCGGTTAATCTAAACCGGGAATCAATTGATTTAAACCGACCGGTTAACCTAAACCGAACCAAAATGATTTTAACTAACCGGTTAACCTAAACCGGAATCAAATCAAAATCAATTTAATTAAACCTGTTAACCGGTCGGTGGCGAGAATTCCGGCGACGGCTTACCGGAAAAGTCACCGGCGGCAGACGGCGGCGTGCGGCGGTGACAGGGCGGGTCCGGCGACCGGCGGCAGCGCGTGAGATTCACGCGCGGACAAACTGGTGGTGCGTGGAGGCGCGTGGACGTCACGCGCTTCTTTCCGGCGGCGCATGACGGCGCGTGAGGCGGCGGCTCCGGCAGCGGTTGATCTCTCCGGCTTCGTCTCGTCGACACGAATCCGATGGTGGCCTTCGGCTTAACTCGGCGGTTACTCGATCGATCTTGGCTCGGAAGACGGTCGGCGGCGGTTCGACGGTGGTGCACTCTCCGGCTCGGGATTTTGGCAGCGGTTTGGTACTCGGGAGAGTTTGTTGAAAATTATGAAGGAGAGGGAGTGGTATTTATAGGAAATGAGGGAAGAGATACCTAGGGTTTCCAAATGGGTTTGGTGGGCTTCAGGTTAGGTTAATGGGCCTTAGATTTTGTTGGGCCGAAAATGGGCCGTTACAGATATAAACCCACGTAACTAGGTTTCTAGCAAGTGATTCATATATATGAGTGTAATGAACATGAAGAGATTATTTAAGGTTGTCGAAAGTGCAACCTCTATTTCTCCCTCAATTTCATCTCATAAGAAAACAATTAAAACAATTTGAGAAATCATGATTGTAAATAGTTTTCGTTTTTACTTTTCTTTCTTCTAAATAAAGCTCTTTTGGAAGCGGTAAAAATGTAGTTCTTAATAGTTTCTAAGTTGATATTTTATGTGCATCTCTATGCTCCATTCAAAACCTCCTCTTTTATAAGCTGCTCCTAACAGACTAGTTTTGTTAGGACTAGTATTGACTTGTCGTCACATCCAAGCCTACACTTCCTTTAAGATTCAGGTTAAGGACTTTTCGATAGTAGCAAATCTCATGCACTTTCGATCAGGACTTCCCATCAACTCTAAAAGGTCTACCTTAAGCTAAATCATTTGAATTTAAAGTCCGGTTATCGTCGGTCTACAGATAACTAATTATAAAGAAAACATATGCAAACTTACAAATTGAAAAACAATTCAAGTAACTAGAGTCAGGTGGTTGTGATATCATTGATGAACGACTCCAAATTCCGAGCCGAAGATCCACCAGGTGCCAATGCCGATCTTGCGACATGCTTCAGCTCTGCCAACCTCTTCCTCATATCCGCGGCAGCGGGTCCTTCTGTCACGGCCTCAATGCATCTTTCTACCTCGGCGACCTTGAGCTCACAATCGACATCGTCATTCCTCATCCTTACTCCGATTCCAAACACATCAACAAGCAACCGCGCGTCAATGGGCTGATCAGTCCAGCTCGGATACGCCACCACAGGAACACCAGCCACCACCGTCTCGATCGTCGAGTTCCAGCCACAGTGCGTTAAAAAACAAGTGATCGCAACGTGATTCAAAATCCTTTCTTGCGGACCCCATTCGATGACAACTCCTTGTCCTTCTTTCACCATCTCCTGCAAAACATCAACGTATTGTGCTTTCTCCTTTGGCCTTATCACCCAGAGAAATGGAACTCCTCTGTTCTTCAGCGCCTTCGCTATGGTCTCAACCTGATTCTCCAGTGATTCAAGCATGCTTCCGAAAGATATGTACACAACTGAAGACCTAGCTTGCTTGTCAAGCCACTCCATACAACAATCATCAGATTTCCACAAATCTAGGTTTTTACCATCTAGGGTTTCGTCATCATCAGCTCCCAATAGAAATGGAGAAACCAGAGGACCAATCGGGATTACGGGTTTTAAATCAGCCATCGATTGGATTATTTCCGATTCCAGTTCATAGAACGAATTGACCAAAATCCATTTCACATACCTCAAACAATCTGCAAATTCCGCCATTACATTATTGAAGTGAGCACCGTCAGAAGGTAACATGAACGATGGAAGATCTCGAACTTCCAGCAATGGTAAAGCTGGTAACTCCACTGTTTGATTCAGATCTTCAAGATCAGGGAAAGAGTTCGTCTTCATGTAGTAACGGTAATAAACCGAGTAAGCTCCACAAGCTTGGATCCAGAGGATTGCACAAGAGATGTTATGAGAAGCTGCAACAGCTGTAACCCATGGAGTAAAAGGCTCAGAGATGATACAAGAGTATCTCTTTTCTTCGATGATTTTAGACAAGTTCTTGGCTCCGACTTTATTTAATGACGCCAAGAGAGTGGCGGGGGCTCTTGGATCGTCTTTAGGCAGACCGTCGGAGAAGAATACGAGGTCCACTGGGGGTTTGTCTGCGGTGGCGGCGGCAGCAAGGAGGTCACGGGCTGGCTCAATAGTGGCGAGAGTGAAGTGTAGGTTCTTTGATAATGATGAAAGATGTTTGGCCAGTTTGAGCATTGGATTGATGTGACCTTGGAAGGCTAGTGTAACCATTAGGACCTGTGTTTCTTGACCCTCACAACTTCCCATTATTGTGTTTGTTTAGATTTTTTTTTTAGACTTGAGTTACTACATGAAACTGTGAGTCATGATTTTAGTGGTATATATAACAGTGGTTGTTTAACGATAGGTTGTGCTTAATGAAGACATAAAATGAGATTATGGTAAGAAAATCTATCTATAGTAATGGCTAACCCAATCAAGTGTTGGCAAATAGATTCTAAATTATCCTTTCTTTTTTACCAATTATGCTCACATATTGGTCATCAGGTCAGTTACAAATCTTATCTTATTATTAACTAAATTTTTTATTAGTGTGACACTTGACAGTTACGATTATCATACTTTGATATGTGTCAAAAAAAATCATGAGATTTTAACATCTGTTTAGTATTGTTTCTTTCTTAATAAAGTCCTTATTATGATTAGAAGTATGAAAAATAGAATTGAAATTTATATACGGGAATATAAAATTAAATTTTGTTAAACGATAAGATTTCCAAAACAAGTAAGGAATAAAAAAAGTGTTTAGTGGAATGTACCAAATCAAAAGTTAATTTGCTAAATTCTATGAATGTAAAAGTAATTGTTCTCAAAATATGACTTCGAGTCTTTCTATTTAAAGGATACGAAGAATATCAAAAAAAAAAATGTTATCGTAGCGAAAACATAAATTTACAGATTCACACTATCCGTTGAGCCAACAATAGTCCAATTGGTCAAAACGGTCCCAAGATTGAAAATATTTGGTGGAATGGTTCATTCTGTAGACTAATTGCAATTCTATCCATATTACGGTATAAGTGCTAAATTTATTCTTACGATTATAGAATATTTTTTTATTTTAAAATATAACATATTTTACTTTTCAGCCAAAAACCCAAAAATTTAAAGAATAATATATTATTTAATAATTAATTAAAAACATAATTTAACTAATTTCAAAATATTATAAAACTTTAAAAAATCAAAAATATCAAATAACATTAAAATTTGTATAAAAACTTATCAAACATTTTATTAAATAAAACAAAACAAAACTTCTTAAATAATTTATATTATGGAATAGAGAAAATATATATTTTTTGTCTTGTATTTCAAACCATTTGAAGTTAAAACTATATGTTGATGAATAAAAATAACTTGGGTCACAAAAAAATTCAGGATCATCTTCTCAATGCTCCCTCCTCCCCGACCCTTCTTGATGCGATATTGGATAGCAGTAAAGACATATGTTTATTGTTCGAAAAATATCTTCTCAACCACGAGACTTCTACATGTGAAATTATTTGGAGAATGTGCTCAGTTCAATTACGGAACTCCTCGAAGAATAATTAAATCAAACGAAGTTCGGATGAAGGAGTTATGCTATTTACAAATTAGGTAATCTCTAGTTTACGCGAATACAGACCTGTGCGCATTCAATGAAAAATTTCGGCTGGATTGAATTAATTTACAAACCAAGTTGTTCTACAATCTTGGTCCATCAGAGAAGCCCAGCCAAGTGGATTCAGCCCAAAACTATCAAAGAAATACCGATTTTCGTCCAGATTCAAAATAGCATTTATTAGAGTGTGTTTCTCTCTCTTACATGCATAATAGAGTTTGAATTTCAACTCCCAAGTTGTGCTGCATGTTAGGATATTTTTATGGACGAAAATGACTTGCAATTCTCTATATAAAGAGCCCCAAAATCATGAATAATAATAAGTTTTGTTTTCAGTAAAAATCAGAGAAGTTTCTCTTTTTCAAAATGTGATATCTTATAATTTTTGTAACTCCATATTCATGGGGTGTCATATCTATGTTCATGGCTGGTTTAGACTTATCATAGATCCTTTCACAGATCTTTGTGGCGTCTCTCGATCCATTCCTTGTTGGTGCGTCATATCCAGCAAGCTCTCGATTCCTTTTGGTGCGTAATATCCAGTGAATCGATCCACCGGTAAATCAGGAGTCTTCCGCAGCTTCTGTGCGACCATTCGCTCCACATCCTTTGATCTTTGAGACTTTACGGTCTTTTAGGTGTAAAGCTTATCCCCTCACCACCTTAGAGTGCATCATCTTTGGGAGGATCACATTTCTTCTCCTCTTTCAGGGTATAATTTGCATTAGTGAAATGCATGTCTCAAGGACTTGTGTATGCTCTAGTTTGCATTTACTTCCGTCAAATACTTAGCTTCTTTTTCTGCTAAGAATATAAATATTTACTTAGTTTCTTTATTTTGCTAAGAATATAAATATTTTATTAAGAATGAAAAAAGTTAAGAGTCACAATAATATAAAATGTATAGTTAAATCTCATAACAAAAAATAAATAAATAAACAAAAAAGAAAAACATGGAAGCAAAGAACAACCAATCTATCGATATCGACAGAAGCAATGACGCTTTCAAGGTCAATGAAGTGGTAAACAAGTTCGAAAATTCTCCTAGATGACACCTCAAAGAAAAATATACATGTTGTCAAACGACTATGACCGACACAAAGATAACCAAAGTGATTGGAAGCTTTTCACCGAAAGTCCGTGAATACTGAGCCGTCAACAGCGTAGAACACATAGCACTCGATCACCGACTCCACCTGCGTCAAGTGAGAACGGCTCTTTGAATAATCCATGAGCTCTTACAGAGCTGAACCACACGAACCAAAGAAAACGAAAGCGCTAGCTCACTCTACCAAGCTCTTTCCCCAAAGTTGACTAGCACATAGCAAAATCCAACAATACGAACAATGCTAAAGAACCCTAAGGTCTTACTAGCTCCTCCAATTGCCAAGTTAGCTAAACCACAAATCAAAGCACAAACCAACATTAACTCTTCTCCACAAGTGGTAGCAAACAAATGAACACAACAAAATCAAGTCGGCCTGAGTACCAAAACAAGACCCACAAACCAGAGGCAGGATGGAGAGGAGCGGAAAAAGGAGAAGAGGCAACTAAAGTGTAACCAGACGTCTGGTTGTGCTCTGAACACAATCGGACCACAAAACGGAGGAGACTCAAAGCTGGGAAAGAGCAGAAAAGGAGACACACTAACCTCTCCGAAGAACCTAACTACCACAAGAACTGGACCAAGACACAAATCCGAGAACATCCAAGAAAAACCACTCAAACCTTACCAACAAACAAAACAGAAACTCCCTCATGTCCAAGAAAGTCGTCTCCAAGCTTACATAGAGGAGAGTACAGGTAGTCAAAAACTTTGATGACGGGAAGAAGGAAAGCTTGATCAAGATGACGCTGGAACCAACTTCCGATTTGCGTCTCCATAGGCAACACTCAACAAACTATGCCGCAGGCAAAGCAAATAGACCTCTGGAAATAAAAACAGGGGAGAGGGGAACTCGATTTGGGAATTGAGCAGCGAGATCAACCGAGAAAGGGAATGGATCGAAGCCGTCCTCGAGCTCCAACACCAAAACACATACCGTTCACCAACATCTATTTAGAGGGTGATATGTTGAGTTTTTACACGTTTTTGTACATTGTTTTCATTCTGTTTTTGTTTCGTTAGTCTTGTTTTTATCCATCTTTGTGTCTTTTTGGTTGTTTTTTGAGTTTGTACAGGTTTTAGAGTGCTTTGCAATAAAAGGATCTGTTTTGGCTAAAAATACACATTTGAGACGCAGGATCATAAACAACCGTCAAATGTTTTACCACGAATGGAGGACTTTCCACCGTTGGATCTTCCTAAGCTTTTGACACAGCCTAGCTACAGATGTTAGCTTTCATTTTCAAGTGATTTGAAGACAATCCAACGGTGCATTCAAGAGATACACCCGATTGAGTGAAGACAGGTCATTCTGGCGAGCGGTTGAAGCTGATGGGGAAATATGGTATATGGATCGATCGATCCACTTCGACGAGAAAATTTCAAATGACCGGTAAAGCCATGGATCGACCAAACTTCAATGGATCGATCGATCCACATCCAGATCGATCGATCCACTTCGACGAGCCAATTCCAAATGATTGGTAGAGCCACGGATCGACCAAACTTAAGTGGATCGATCGATCCACACCTATGTCGGCCAAATATAGTGTTTTTCACTTTCTTCTGCAGAAAGTTTATAAAATAAAACTTAAATACTCTAAGTGTGCAACAGATCAGATTATCACGTTTTTAGCTAGTTTTAATCAACTCTCTCTGTTTTTCTCTTTCAAGAACACCAAGAACACAAATCTCATATATTGAAAAAGTTTTCTTAATTCTACTCTTAATCTCTTTTTCTTTTCATTATGAATGTTTCTATGGTTTTAGATTTTGCTGTAGTTATGTGTGAGTAGACTTTTATTGGGTTTTAGGGTTCATAGGGGAATTTAGGATCGATGTGTTAGATTGAATGTTTATAGCTTCCATATACTTAGATTCTTCATTTCATACAATCTTAATGCTAGAGTTAGCTTGATCTACTAATTCTTAAGCCTAGAGAAGTTCATACACCAAAAGTGATTTTGAAGTTCTTTGATCCTTATGTTTATGAGCAATATGCTCCTAGCCAACGATAGTTGATGTTAGGAAGTATTGTGAACTCATTGAGCTTGTTCTGTAATGCTAATTCGGTTAGGAGAATTCAAACGACAGTTTAGTTTTTGAGTAATCGGGTTTAGGGGCTAATGCCACGACAGTGGGTTAGTCCACCTTGTGTTCATGTTCTAGAACGGTTCTGTAAGTTGTTAACCTTAATTCATTTCAGTTTTTCCATTAGTCTAGAATTCCCCGAAAAATCTTAATGCCCAATGCTTTTAAATCTTCATTCTCATTACCGTTATAGATTGTTTTCATGTTTACAAGTTACAAAAAGAAACTAAATCCCAAAGCTTTAGTAAGAATGAATCCCGTAAGTTTTTAGTATAACCATTGGTCCTTGTGGTTCGACCTCGCATATACTAGCTAACGGTTAGTTGTATCGAGTAAATCAGTATCGTAAAAAGATGCAATCAGAGATATTTGGGAGAAGCGCGTGAGTTACACTCGCGAAAGGTTTGTTCAAAATCAAAATACCTAGTTTCATTTGTTTCAGACGAATGATTTGAATCTCCCAAATATAATGAGCTGGTGACGTGATGGTCTTGTGAAATGATGAATATGGATATTGAGTTTCTCGCAGTCAAACTTACAAATGCGCTTTCCATTTCGAGCTTCATCTTCTTTATGGATTATAGGTTTTTTGGACCGAATTCAGGTGTAAGATCTGACACCATAAATATATATATATATATATATATATATATATATGTAACGAAAATGTTGGTCTTTGTGGCTTTGCCTAATAGTAAGAAATCAAAATACATTTTTCCAAAACCTATGAAACTGAAAATATAAACAGAAATTTACAATGTATTAGAAAAATAATCCTCCATTCACATATTCGTCGTTGTTATGCAACAGGTTTTAACCCAATCAAATACCACAAATGCACAGTAACAATCGCAGTAGTATTTAGGGATTGAATCCACAAGAGGCCAAGTGAATGCACGATGAACTATGATGGTTTAAACTAAGGTAGAAAACAAAGAAGTTATCAGAAACTCAGGTTTTAAACAGAAAATAAAATAAAATAAAATAAATCAATAGGTCAAAGACATTGGACAAAGAAAATTATCAGGGTTTATGACAATAGAATATACAATTAAATAGGATTGCATTAAAACCGTTCTTGAACTCAAAACATGAATATAAAGTTATCCTACTTTCGTACTAAATAATAATAATCTATGCAATGAAATTCCTAACAACTAAATTATCGTTTGTCAATAGAAATTCAAGCAAGCATTAACGTCGAGTTTGATATGTTCAAAAAACACCTTAACATCAACTCTTGGTTGGCTAAGGAAGTTGTGCTCACTTATGTTCTTTCAAGCAATTCAACAACATTTTTGATATCACGATGAATTAAACCTAAGATCAGAATCTAGTTGATCAGTCTAGATTAAGCAATAAGCACAACCATAGATGAAGAACTAAAAGAAACATTCCAAATCTAATAACCTAACAATCAATCAATCATGAAATCTCTTAGAAATCCCTAAACCCAATTGGAAAACTATTCAACCATAGAAACAGAAGAACAACAAGACAATAGAGAAATAGAGAAGAAGACATGATAGATTTGCAATAGAATATCAAAGGGTTGAGAGAAATCTCTACAAAAAAATAAAATCTCAAAAGTAACACCACAAACTAAGCAAAATCACACAAAATCGTCTCTATGACGTCTCTCTGACTGCTGGGGACGAAAACTTATATTTATAGTACAAAAAAGGAGTCCTAGATCAAGAAAAATGAAGTTTCATAACTCGCATACTAATCGGTATGAATAGTGCACTGATCGGTATTGTGCGCCTTCCGTATAGATCGATTTCAAGGTGTAACTGATTGGTAGAGTGGCCATAACTTTCGATCGCACTGTTGGATTTCCTCGATTACACTTGAAAATAAAAGCTAATATCCTCCTCTATCTTGTGTTCAAAAATGAGAAAGATCTAACGGTGGAAAGTTTTTCATCAGAGGCCAAACTTCCGACGCTTCTGCGCAATCATACATTTCTAATCATCCACAATAATCCAAAAATTTTCTTTTTATTCGAAAACGTTTCAAAACCTGCCAAGACTCGATAAAATACTAAAACCACTAAAAATATTCTTTAACTAAAAAAACTCAAAATATATATCAAAATAATCGTTAGAAATCGATATAAATATAATTAATTAGTTGTCAAACAATAATTTCCACTAAACGATTTTTAAGAGTGGTTTTGAGAAGAAAACGCACCAAAGGTTGAAATATCAACAAAAGAAGACTACTTTGAATAAAAATAACAACAATGTGAGAAACAAGAAAAGTAGATAGCTAGATTGGTGTCTGAACTTTTGAAACATCGATCAAGTTTGATGTTTACCTAACAACTTTAATTTTCAACTAAAAACTACTTTGACCGTTAATTTGTTATAAGTAGTGAATTTTAAATTTTCAACTGTAGGGAAATTAATTAAGCGGCTCTGACTGATTGGTAGTATTGAGAAAATATTTAAATGTAAATTCAGGTTAGAGATCAAAATCACTTATCTACGAATTACTACTATTAATTTTTAATATTGAACCCTTTAACTTAACAAATTGACTCAGCTTTCTACAAATTCGAATTATTAGTTTGAGGTTTGGTTTGAAATTTTGTCGGTTATTATAAAAAGGAAAATAGAACTTTTATCACAATATTTTATTTACAGGGATATGTGAAAAACAAAAGTCCAAAATATTTATAAAAAAAACTTAGTTTGTTGGAAAAAGGCTAAAAACACTCTAATTTAAATTAAAATAAATTTATATAGAAAACTTATAATAAAAATTATGAATAATTATTTTAAAATTAAGTAAGTCCTCAATCATAAAATATGGTTTTACTTGTGAAAATGGTTACAAACAATTATGTAACTATTTATATCATCAAAAAATAAGTTATCGGTAGTCAATCCTTAGAAAACTCTATCATAAATTAAGTTTTAGTATCCTTGAAGGAAGGTGGGGACATTAGGTTTTGTCACTTACTACTGTGATACAGAAATAAACATAAACTTAAAAAAAACATTAATTACCATACTAGATTTGAATTCCAAACATATTTATGGTCTACAACTAAAGTCTGCTCCAAACAATCAGAGAGAAAACTAAAATCATTTTATTTCTTCAGACAGGGAAGAAAATAACTAATCTCCATTCCTCGTTGATGGCTTTTTGTATTTTCGCAAATTATATTTAAAAAAAAAAATAGGAAGACCAAGAACAAGAAGCAACCTCTGCATTTTCCCAGGAAGGAGCCTAAATTCAAATCTCACGCCCTGTTGAATTTTAAACTTGTGAAGTCAATACTGAAAATGTCAAACTTTTCTTCTTCTTCAAGGCTCTCGACTTTACTATATAATCCAACTCCAAGTCCACAAACTACTCACAACAAATTTAATCATCTCATAAATTAGTGGACACAAGGAAAAAAAAAACATTTTTGTTTTAATTACTCAAAAAGCACTAAAAGAAAATGATGATGAACAAAGTTGTATTGGGTTCGATTCTGTTTTTCATGTTGGTCACTTCGATTCTTGTGGTAGAGGCTCGTCCGTTGGGTTTAACGAAGGCTGAAGAGAAGTTCGTGGCTAAGTTCTTTGATGGTTTGTCACTTGGGGCGATCAAGGAGTCGGGTCCTAGCTCTGGTGGTGAGGGTCATCGGTTCGTGGACCGGACTGAGACGCTTGGATATGGTAAGCATTCCGGTCCTAGCCCAAGCGGACCAGGTCACTAAGTTCGGACCGGACCAGTTAAAGTGGCTGCTTTGGTCTAGTTCCAGAAATTGATTGCTTGTTTAGTTTTTATTTTTTCAGAATAATTATTAGGATTTTTCTCTCTGGGGAAAATCAAGAATTGGTAGGGTTTCATTTGTTCTCTGTAGGAATATTCTTTTGTTAATTATTAAAATTCATTTGATAATAATGTACAATGTAATATAATTCATTTGTTATTCTGATTATATGAATAAATTACGAAATATTCCCCTTTTTAATGAGTTTCAATAACAACATAGTTAAGCATCAAATACACAAAGCAAAAAGAAGCGACTTACTTTGAAAGTAGACACAACTAATTAACTGAGAAATATGAAATAAATATTCAGAAAAAACAAAAAAATGTAAGTGATTTCTAATGTATCTTAAAACATAAGTAAGTGAAACAATTAATTTTCCTCTCGCCTGGCTTGACCCTCCGGTCTAGGATTTGTCGAGACTCTCACCGCAAGTTGGACATGAACCATTACGGTGGCGGCGTAGCCACTGACGAATACAATTTCTGTGAAATGTGTGCTTGTGCGAACACGTTAACGTGTCAAGGGAACTGTCTAATAATAAAAGCGCTTATGGTATGATCCTGGTTAGAGATAGCTGAGTAACTGGAATTAGCAAGTGATTGATCCTCTTTTGCTTTCTTGCTAGTTGTGATCCTATTGCAGTTCTAAGCATTAGTTTGTACACTTCATACTATAGGAAACAATTCCTTAGGTCTTAAAATTAAAGAGTAATATGTGTCTCACGTGACAGTTGTGATGACTTGATAATGCATATGCCACAACAAATGACTTTTTGCTTTGTAGATGTATCTTCATGTGTAAGCTGTGCACTTTTTGTAGGGAATATTGCTGAAAGGTGGGCAGGTTCTGGATGCTCTAGCTTCTTGTCATACTATTGGTTTTGACAAAACCGGAACCTTAACAACCGGAGGCCTTACATGCAAAGCTATTGAACCTATTTATGGGCATCAAGCAGGAAATAATGCAAGTGTAACTCCTTGTTGTATGCCAAATTGTGAAAAAGAAGCATTAGCTGTAACAGCTGCTATGGAGAAAGGTACCACACATCCTATTGGAAAGTAAAAACATTGGTTTTCTTATACGGCTTAATTATTTCAAATTCTAGCAACTTAGAAGGCTTTAATCAAGCTCTCTGTTTTATAAAACCTTTGTTGATTATGAAATATCCCATATTTTTGCAGAGCCATGGTAGACCACAGTATTGGGAAGGACCTCCCATCTGTTTCTGTTGAAAGCTTTGAATATTTCCCCGGTAGAGGCCTTACTGCTACAGTTTACTGTATTGAGGTGCAAGATATCTTCATAAAGATCTGTTATACATTCTGTTTCTTTCATTAAATATCTATCTATATCCAATGTTGTCTCTCACCACAAATTTTATTCCTTTGCTATATAGTCAGCAACCGAAGGTAGCAAACTGCGGAAAGCTTCACTTGGTTCGGTGGAATTCATTACTTCTTTCTTCAAATCGCAAGATGAGTCTAGAAAGATCAAGAATGCTGTAAATTCCTCTTTGTACGGAAATTACTTCGTTCATGCTGTTCTCTCACTTGATCAAAAGGTAACATTGATTCACCTTGAGGATCAGCCTCATCGAGAGGTATCAGAAGTTATAAGAGAACTTAAAAGCTGGAGTAGAATGAGGATAATGATGTTAAGAGTCAAGTGCTTGGAGAGTTGCAAATGCGATGGGTATTGATGAAGTCTACTGCAACCTAAAACCAGAAGACAAACTGAATCATGTCAAAAACATCTCAAGAGATTCAGGTGAAAATTATCTTTTTAAAATAGATAATGCTAGAAGAACCATAAGGCTGAAACTGAATTTTTAAGCGATTGTTTATGGTTTTAGGTGGAGGTCTAATTATGGTGGGAGAAGGCATTAACGATGGCCCGGCTTTAGCAGCAGCAACTGTAGGGATTGGTCTTGCTCAACGCGCAAGTGCCTCGGCTATAGTGGTAGCTGATGTCTTGTTGCTTCAAGACAACCTCACTGGTGTTCCCTTCTGTATCGCCAAATCCCGCCAAACAACATCACTGGTCAAGCAAAACGTTGCTCTTGCGTTAACCTCGATATTCTTAGCCGCTCTTCCATCAGTTCTCGGATTTCTTCCTTTGTGGCTGACTGTAACCCATGAATCTCTGCTCTCTAAATCTGTTAGATAGTTTCTCTAAACCTTCCATTGACCCCATATCTTTCCATTGGGAATCATCGCAGGTACTGTTACATGAAGGCGGAACGCTTCTAGTTTGCCTTAACTCGATACGCGGTTTAAACAATCCATCCTGGTCATGGAAACAGGACATAGCTAATGTAATCAGCAACTTCACATCAACAAGATCCATCTCCCATAACAATAGTTTAAGCACTGCAGAGCCTGCACATTAGATAACTCTTGGTTTAAGTTGTTTCGTCAAAATAAAACGTATATATATATACATACATACTTGTATAGAGACCAGAACATGTAACCTAGCGATTTGTACCACAGTTTCGCTATTCTCCTATAGATTGATCAGGATGATTACAACAGCACAATCTTTGTTCGCATTGAGCACCTTTTATGGAACAATTTCATCAAATCTAAAGACATGTAATGATCAAAATCAATACATTTTATTAAGTTTTCAAATGAAATGAATCACAGAGTGGCTTTACTCTCTCATTTGTTATACAATCTTGCTCTCATGAAGCATTCTTTGTGCTTTTTTCTCTGTACATTCAACATTAATTTTTCCCGAGAAAATAGCAGATTTGATTCATCTCCCCCTCGTCTCTGCTTCATCTTCTCTCTCACTACTCAATCTTACCTATTCCAATAAACTCTCTAAACCCTACATTACGACCATTAGTTCCTTGCACCATACACGAACTTGCTCCTCCTCCTCCACCGCCTCCGCCACTTCCTCCGCCGTTCCCTCGCTGTAAATCCGCCATGTAACTCCTAACCTCCGTCTTAATCATCTCCTGCACCACCGTCATAAAATCTCCACCAAATCCATAAAACCCTCTTTCGTTCTCCTCTTCTTCTCTCTTCACCGGAAACAACTCCGCCGTATCTCTTCTTCCCGGAGTTGACTCGTTCACCCACGGCAAAGACAAACTCAAACAAGTCGCCGGATCTTTCTCCTCCGACGACGATGACTCTATCACAACTCTACCAGCTCTCGCCGTCGGTTTAAAAACATGAGAAGAAGATAACGGCAACACAGATCCACTTGATTGCTCGCTTACGTCAGATCCCGTTGGACTTAACGGCGTCAACACAACTCCAACTCCACCTCCTCCACTCGCCGTCCGTTTTAACGGCTGTTCATCTGTTAAATTACCATCATACCCTCCGTTTCCACCGAAATCACAGCTCTGCCCTTCCTCACCACCGCCTCCGCCGCTACATTTCCGCTTCAGCGTTGAGTTCCAATGATTCTTAATCGCGTTATCAGTGCGACCATTGAGAAGCCTCGCGATCGTAGCCCACTTGTTACCGAACCGAGCGTGAGCGCGTATGATCGTTTCGTCTTCCTCCGCCGTGAATCCACGGTGCTCAACCTCCGGAGATAGCTGATTACACCACCGGAGACGGCATGATTTGCCGGAACGTCCAGGGATCGATTTGCTTATCAGAGACCAGTTCCTTGGTCCGTGCTTTTGGACGAGCGTTTGTAACAGATCGTCTTCTTCAGGACTCCATGGTCCTTTGATCCGATCCATTTCTTTCCGGGTCGAACCAGACATCGTCGGATCTTTTTATTTTAATTTTAAAATAATGCAAATCGTTTAAAACGCGTTTCTTTGTTTTTTGGATTTTGGAGAAGAAAGAAACGATTTTTGAGAGGATAAGTGTGAAGAGGAGAGAGTATTTATACAAGATTGTGATAGTTAGAAAGGTCACCGGTTCTACCGGTAAGTTTTTCTCGTTAGTTAACAACTAATTAATTAACTAATTTAATTTTCGTAACTCTAGTCTCCGATTAGTTATGTACATAAGTTTTAAAAACTGTAACGGAAATAAAAACGAACAATACCAAATTAAAATAAGTAAACGGAAACTGAATCAATATTTAATTGGTTTCTTTATTCAAAATCCAAAAAAATAAATTATACCGAATTGAAATCATTTTTTCTATAACTAGATCAATCCGAGTCAATGAATAGAAATTTGTTAAATTATATATTTTTAACTATATATATATATTAAAATATATACAAAGATGATAATAATTATAATATTAAAGTTAATTTTATAACAGAAACGGAACCAAACAAAAACAAAAATCAAACAAAATTAAACCAAAATTGCATCAAACCAAACCTAATTATTTCGCGTTGGTTTAATACTTTCGAAACTTAACCGAAGAATCCAAACCGTAACTAGATTAACAATAAATTAATTAAGTAATTTAATTCCTCTGAAACTTTTAGATTTTTGGACTAGTTATGTACGTAATTATGTTTATGGAAAAGATGTAACGTGAGTAGTCTGATAACACACCGGCTTGTAATAATTGTAACGTATTTGAATATTCTTTACTAAAAAAAAAAAAACACGTCAGCGGTTTGCGGTGCGATTGGGGAAATGCGTCTGAGTGTGACGTTAAAATCAAACAGAGAATCTTTCCAAGAAAACGGTTGGGGATTTGGGATACAGCTGTAATACGACACGTGTCAACTGAATAGTTAACTGTGTGAGATAGAGAGAGAGGGAGAGTACACTTGTGGTACTTGAGAGCGTTTCCACAGGTGGAGCGTTGTTTTTTATTCAAATCATTTCGTTTTTTCAGTTTTTTTTTTTAATTATTATTTCTCTTTTTGTGTGTGAAGAAACATTTCGTTTTCAATTTAAAAGCACTGACGCAAAACGTCGCTAGTTTCTTTGAAAATTGTAATTTGAGTATTTTTTTTTTTATTAGCATACTTATTAGAAACGTATAAGTATATACTTATTGAGTGATTTCAGTTTTTTTTTTTAACTTAAAAACTATAATAAAAGAAAAATAAAAAGGAAGATAAGGATGACGTAAAGGGGTTTAGGTTATAATTTTAAAAGACTTTTGGGTTTTTTGTTGGATTCTTCAAAGACTTTTCTGAAGCCTGTATGCCATTATTATCACTCTTTTTTTTCGTTTTATAAAATCAGTTATATCGGATATTCAGAAAAATACTACTCCATAAGATGCTTACGTAAACAGAAAACGACAATATAGGTCGATCAGAGAGCCGATTGTTACTATTCTTTTTTCATAATATTTTTTCAAAATTTTGTTGTAATAATGATAATATCTGTTTCACTATTTAAATGAGAAAAGACAGGCTGTATAAACGGTCACTTCCCTACCTGCCGGTAACCCACCCACTCCTTTCAGTTTTGTTTAGATGGTTAGACATTTTATCAACTCATGGGAATTAATTAAACTACTAATCAAACCCATGCAAGTCCACGCCCCTCTTGTAGATTTTACTTATACAATTCCAAACGATTGAACATAATGACATGATGAAATCGAAGATCTCTCGTAATTTACACTACACAATTCTAAAAAACTTGCACGTAATGTCATGATGAAGATAAAACTGAAGATATTATTTTTATATTTATTAATAACTTTGAGAAAAAAACAAAAAAAAACATGATAAGTTAAATAATAATAATTCCTACAAGCTATAACTACATCTCAAAAAGATTTATGTCGAAATAAAGTTTTTTTTTTTTGTCGTTCTTTTGTTGTTGTCAATAAACGACTTACTCCGTTGTTTATATATAAAAAAAAACTAAAAGGGAATACGTTAAACCGTACGTAAGTCGCGTACCGCAGCAAAACGACGCACATGTTCCAATGCCAAAGGGAGCTTCTCGTGAGCTTCCTCATACTCTTTTTCAATTTAATAATCAAACAAAGAGACATTGAAAAAGAGTTCTTAAGATTCTGTCTAATTAGCGAAGCCAAATTATATAGATTTAGGACATATATTAAACAAGAAGGTGTCATTAATGGAGATACGGATTGAGATTTTCCCTTATTGGTCCATCGTATCTACTACCAAATTCTTCCTTCCCATAATCGTGTACTATTACCACTAATTATTTGCTGATGTTTAATATTTATTTAGTAGTATTTTCTTATTCAAATATCAATGACATTGACCGAGTAACATGTATAATTGTGGTCCGCAATTGTACTTGTATGTCTCATGAGTCATGACTCTCATTTAATAAGTTTGCATTCGCTTCACGTGAGATTTGATTAATGACTCTCTCATTTTCTTGATAGCCTACACGTTTTCCGAATAAATTTATTAATGGTATGCATATGAAATATTTAGGCGTATGAGTATTTTTCCCCCATTTTTTAAGTAACCAAGTGATATTTACAGTTTATATTCACTTTGGTTGTGTTTGTTGGCTTTTTATGTTGTATTAGAAGATTTTCCGCTAGGTTGCATGCTTGCTATACATTCTAATATAGCTATGTAAATCTTTCTCTCTTTCTTTTTTGTTAATAATATGATTATATGACATGTATCTTAATGTGCTTTTGTTGTTATGATTTGCTTAACTATTGAAGTTTTTCATGCTAATTAATATGCTATGTCCCTTTATGTATTTTAAAAGTATTGTTGTATGATGTAGACAATGCATTACATTATTAAGTAGTACGTCCTTCAAAGTGTACTAAATTTTCCTTTAAAAAGTAAAAAAAAAAATATTACGAATTTTGAGGGAGAATGTATTGTAACTCAATTCTTAAATTATATTCTTTCACGAGTAAGGAAACTATTCCGTTTGGTCTGTCTAAAATTCCATTATATATTTTACTCACATAAAGACGTAATGTCTACTTTTGTCGAGAGAAAAGCATGTGACTGCCGAAAAGAAATAAAGCATGTGACTATCTCTCATTTCCTTGTAAAAGCTATATCTCTCGAAATGGGTTCATTTAACTATTCTAAACTTTTTTTTCAGGTTCACTGTATGTGCGATTATTAATTGATATCTGTAAATCCAAAGTCGAAGATTTATGTAACGATATTGTCTCGAATATTTCGTGATTAGAAACCTAAAAAGATATTGATCCACTTTAACGAAGAAAGATGTAACAAAACTAGATTATAGTATTGTGTGTTCTATAGTTACCCATTAAACGAGAAAAGATGGAAAAATAAATTCACGACGCATTAGAAGTCAAAGAGACAGCTAATTCTTTTGTGTGCTTTCACTTTGCATTTGAAAGCAGGTTGTCGTCAAGTCAACTCTATAGGTGAAATTTTGTTTTCAAATATCCTATCATTTAACCAAGTGGCCGTGGTCTACTAATTTCTATTTGAGGACAGTGGCAGATTCATTTGACTCCAATAAAATAATCAAATAAATATTGGTGCATGAAAACTCATAAAGTGCCAACTGTACTGTTGGTAACTCCCAAGGTTTTGACACCCCAAACTCGAGTTCGATTCCTCAGTATGACACCTTTAGTCTTTTTTATACATTTCAACTTAAATACATGTCTTTTGTCTTATATATTTTTTTAACTCTTTTAAAATCACAGCGCTTTATATACCTTTTTTAATTGCTTATAAAAAATGATTTACTTTTTCATTTTTTAGTGTTCATGTAATATTGTAATAAAATAAATTATATGATAGTTTTGAAAATAATTAATTGACCCCGATAAAATTTATTTTTGGGTATGCCAATCTTGAGGAGGAGTTGTTATGTAAGTCTATGTTAGAGATCAACTTCTTTCAAATACGAAATTTACTAAATCACTTTATTTGATAAGTCATTTTAGTCTTATTAGAAAACTCAATAAGTGGAGTACTTAACGGCTACACTCTAAGAGAATTAGTCGAATGGTAAAAGCCTATATCATCCCTGGTTATAAAAAAAAAATCATGTCATTAATATCATTCTAAAGTCAAACAAAAAGAAGTTATTCGTACCAAAACAAAAAGTTATTACAGTTTGTTTTGTCTATTTATACGTTATTGCGAGAAGTGTTACGCGAGATGGAAGACTTCAATGGTATTGGATAACCTTCTTAACTTTAATATACTTTTTGAAGTATAATTTTATTTTAGTTTATTCATATGTTTTTCATCCTCGTTGTCGTTATTTGTTTCAAACTTTATGTTCTATCATATAGATAGAGAAAAAACTAAAAGAAAAATTGAATTTTATATTTCACATAATCTTTTATTATTTCTCAGCCGTTTAAAATAGCATGTCATAGAATAATATAACATAATTTTTTCTAACTATTCATAAAATCGATACTACATCATCATTTACAAATATGAAATATAGTAAGATCAATTGATTTTAAATTTGTTTACTTCTATGTTTGTTTGCATCCAAATTTTTCTTAAACAAGATTAATTAAAATAGTTTCAACTGCCATGGACACGTGAAAGCAACGATCGATCACGTGCGGTCGAAGCAGATACACGTGCGACTTGTTTCCCACCGGTCAGGCAGAAAAAAAAAAAACTAACGAGGCGGACAAATTTGACTAACCCAAAGTCTTAACCTTGGGTGTAAAACGGAAGCGCATGATTATAATTTCGTATACAAAAGCATCTGGCTTCGAGTTTTAAGATATGGTTGTTGGGTTCTTCGATATGTGAAACTTGGTCCACTCATATTTTTTCTTCAGTATAGTAAGTAAGTACTTCGTATGTACGTAATTATCTTAGATGATATGACCCATTTATAGTTTCTTTAGATACAGGCCCATATGTGAATGTGAGAAGTTTAGGAGGACAAAAACTAGGTTTAATCGTTGATTGAAGCTGTAGAAGCCATCAACGTAATTGACTCACACTTATCCGCGACACGAATCTTCCTTTTTCACCTTTTTTTCGTAAAGAGAAAATGTATTTAAGTAAAAATACACATGTATGTAATCAATATGGAAGCTGTAAAGTACAATGAAGTTTGAAAAGAATCAAAACCTGTGGTTTTATTTGTTATAATTTCGTAATTGTGGAAAAGTCAGATTTTGGAATCAGAGGTGCTGGTAAAAACCTTGTAATGGCTCACTTAATTCCAAAGCAAAAGCTAACCTAGTTTCCGGATTTGCAACTATCTGGGCTAATTCCACTGAATTTCCCTGATGACTTCTTTGAAGCCCAAATTGTTGTTTTTGCACTTAAAAAGGCCTTCTGTTTCCTTTTTCGTTGGAAAAAATCACGTAAGGCCCAATGCAAAAACAATTGGAGGCCCTAATTTTTTGTGAACTTATTTTTCTAACGCCGTAATTTATTTTCAACTTCAAATTCTCTTTTTGAGGTCGAAAATCAATGTTTATTTATATAAATTTGTAGTATATTATAATAACTGCTTTGTAACTTTATATTTTTATATAAAAAATATAATATTTGGGATAAATTCGCTTCTCTAAATTCTGTAACACCATGTGTATTTAATTAAATATTTTTGTAAAAGTTTTAAAGGAGTTTGGATCTATCCGTCAAATTCCAAGCAAGTCAATGGGTAAGACCATGTAGACTTTCATACGTTCGTTAAGACCGTACCCATTAAAAACACAATAGGGAAAGATTTAAGTCAAGCGCGGAAACAAATATCTCTGGAGAACAAGGACATATAGCCCGAATTTTCATATCAAAAATTTGAACCATATATATTATTTTAAGCACAATATTCTAACAAATGAATGCATATCCTGACCAAAAAACATGTTTTATTTCAGTGATATTGGAATATGAATTTGAATCTAAAATACTACATATGACATAAATGTTTTATGTTTTGTGAATCCGCAATAAATATTACCAATTATTATTTCATTAATACGGGAAGATTATGAATTTAAGTTAATGTTGGAAGCTTTTTGGTGATACTTCATAGAGAAGAAAAACATTTTCTGTAAAAGAAAATGTCTATAAGGTCGAAAAGAAAAATCTGCATTCACACATTTGTATTCGGGCTCTCACGTGTTTGTGAATTTAATATATTTGACTACGATCTTTCAACGTAAGAAAAAGTTTTATACTAGTACTTTCTTTTAGTGGGAGATAAATAAATAATAGCTATTTATCTATATGGTATAATTTTACACTTTATAATGAATAGGGATGACAATCGAGTGTCGGATATACAGACCAACAAGTGGAATACTAATGTAACTTTTTAATCACGGGATTAAATCACTTAACCCAATGTCCTTATTGGTATTTAATGTTGATTATGTCGATGCTACATATTGTCATATCTTGATCACGTGCCGCTACCAATCCAGACATATTTTATAAAGTAGTAGCAATTTTTTTTTATAGTTAGATACAAACGTATGATATGGAATATATCAGAACAATCAGTTTTTAGCATAACTACGATCAATATATAATTTGCAAAGAGATTGGTTAATTGTAGTGCAAGAAATTGGTGAACTTTATTACAGCACGAAGAGAGTAAGAGGAACAAGATCCGGTTTCTAGGCAACAAGTATCGTTTGAGTTCAGAGACTTTGCTTCTTACTTCAAATTACCACAACAAAAGCCAAATTCCTACTTCCTAGGTCTAAAGTCAATTTTCGAATATTCAGAAAAATTGTAGTCTACTATATCGAATAGTTTTCACCGGTGATGTATAAATGAAGACTCTACAAAGCATTAATCATTTTGTTTAAAATTTGGCAAAACCAAAATAGTTTTCCTAGATCTAAAAGTCGGCTTCAGTTTTTTTTTTTTTTTTTTTTTTTGTTGCTACTTGCAACTTATATACATGTAAATTACATAATGTAATAGTTTTTTTTTTTGGGGATAATTAGCTATCTATCTATCACATTTTATAAAACTAATATGCCCATCAATTCTACATTTAATAACTAGCTTTTTAAATTTAAGTATCTGAGTTGACAAAATGTATTGTTTACAAGATTTTTTTTTGAATATGTATTGTTCATCACGTATTCGTAATGAAGCAAAACAATTTGTGAATAAAAGACGCATCCTATAGACCGGAAGGTGTGGTTATCAAAAGTGTTACCACTCAACACATTTATAATATGTGGTAAAAAATCACATCAAGAATACTAACTAAAGTTACATTCTGTTGATAGAATTATAAAATCCAATTTACAAAAAAACTATAGAAATTGATAAAAAAAAAAAAAAAGAATTTTCTCTAGGAATAAAACAAGAAACTTTTTGAAGTAAATAAAAGTCAAATGAAGAAAAAAAAGAGAGGCAAATAAGCAGTGATGGAGCTAAAGCAACACTTTACTCTTTTAATTATGAATCATTTGATTTGACCTCCACTCGCCTTGGCTTTTTTTGGTTGTTCTTTATTGAAAAGTAAAATAACATAATTAGCACATAACATGAGTTATCGAGAAAGGTATCTTAAAACCATTTTTTTTTTTGGTATCTTAAAACTTATGAAACCATTTTTCTTAGTTTATCATGATAATTCATCCTTTTTTAGAACCCTAAAGTATTTTTTTTTTTCTTTGATCAAACACTGGCAGTTTTCCAAATAAAAGAGATTAATTTGATGTTATGTATAAACCGCTTCTTTATTCAGCACTCATATATGTTGGTTCGTTTTAGAATCATTTGTTCCATCTTCGTCGGTCTTATTTAAAAAAGGAAAAATTGGAGTAAATTATTACAAGTTATATAAGTTTTTAGTGAAAATCATTTTTGAATAGATCAATTGTCTCATAATTTATCATCGTCAAACAAATTTTTTAACCCTTCCAAATTGTTTCCCACCAAAAAACCAAAAATACAGAGATCAGAGATCGTCAAATCAATTTTATTTTGTGATTTTTCTTACACCATTTTACTAATTTAACAATATAATTGTTGCATTGGAGTTTATAAATTAAACACACAATAATATGTCCCGCACCCAAGTAACCCTAGTTAAAGAGAATTGTATCTTACACTAACGAGACAATAAACCCAAATCTTCTGAATTGATTAAGCTAATAGGGCCTTTTCATATAACATTTTAATGTCCATAGTTTAAACTAATATATGACTAAGTCATATTAATTTGTTGGAAAAACATATGCTTTTAATTCTTCTCATGCAAAAGACCCCATTAGAAAACTAACAGGCTGTGTTTGTGGCTTTTACTATTAGATTAACTGTAGTAGTTAAAGGGTGTGTCATCAACTGTTTTGAATTTTTATCAGCATAATTAGTTTTTTATTAAGAAGTGGGTAAAGCTAACACACCGACCTCTTACTAAAAAAATCTTAAACCTTATAAGAATACAAGAAAGCTAAAACAAATAAAGGAAAAAGAACAGCAATCGAGTGAAATGATGAACATATATATACCTTCTTTTGTTTATATGGATGGATTCCAAAATTTTGGGGCATACATTTTCTTATCCAGAGTCATGAGATATATTAATAATACTCTTTGCATTATATGATGGCAGTAAAAGTCTAAAATAATTTATTTGATGATGATGTATTAGACAAAAGAAAACTTAAGGTCAAGTGAAAATTATATGTGGTGAAGTGTATCCGTATTATAAAAATAATTATTTACTGTGAAAGCGTTTGTATAATTGTTTATCGTAATTGTATGTATTGTATATAATTAAATTCAATTTGATAAATCATCATTTATGATTAGATAAAATCAAATATCTATCAAATGTAACATACAATCCAAACAAAATAATGTGAAAATTTGAAATCTTCTGTTTGTTTGTTAACCTAATCCTGATTGGGTACATATAAATACACTTTATATATGATAAATTATCATTTTAAACACATCAAAGAATGTTTTTTTTCTCTATTATATCATTATATCCCATAAGAACCCTCCAATTAGGGGAACAAGAAAGAAAAAAATGGACCCTCCAATTAAAGTTATTGTCATATAATTAAGTTTTAGACATAAATGGATTTGTCATAAAGAAATTGGATGCAGAATCTCCGTGACGGTTGATATAGCAATAAAAATAAATTAATCTCTTAAATAATCATAGCAACAAGCAAATAAAAGCAGCACATGGAAGCCATTTGCACAAGGATAATTCTTGTAAGAACCCATTACCTAAAAGCTGATAATAATGATAAAAATAGCAGAGACATTCGAACCATATAATAATACAATATTACAACCATTTATTTAACAGAAATTAAGCTAGATTCGATTTTGCTTGTTTGATCTACTTGCTGTATGAACAAAAGAAACATAAAACAGTAAACAAAACTGAAGGATCTATGTAAAGTCAAAAGGAAAAAAACTAAACTTAAACAAGCTGTAACTGCAGATCATGTTATGTCTTTTAGCTATTAAATCCTACGACCTATAAGATTCTACTTATTTTCTTGTAATAGCATAATAATAAATACCAAATTTATGATTAACTATATTCTAAAACAATTCGGATAAAAATAGATCAAATCCAAATCCTAATGAAATTCATGTATGACGCCATGACCTCGAGAACAATCAGATTAGATAAAAGATTAAGCCATCAACTTTTTTACGTTTTTGAGGACTATTTTTTTTAATAACAGTTATACATTTTTTAGGGCCATAAACTTTGTCTTTTACTAAGGAATTTGTTGTTTAGAAAATATCTATACAATTTTAATATGTTTAATATATATACGATTGTAGTGAACCAATTTTTTTCTTTGTTCGGAAAATATATTTTATTTTTCATATATAAATTTGTGATATTCAATGATTAAATGAACCCTGGAAACTGGAAGTGCAAAAATGCATTGATTACTTCAACACAAAGAGAGAAAAAATTGCATTGATTGATTATAGTATTTATAAACTGTGCAGATTTTGCAGAGAGCAGGAACAGAGGTTTGGTTTTGCGTCGCGTGAGCTGTTTCCCTTCACTCTCTCTCGATTGATCCTTCTTTAAATCTCTCTTCTTCTACCTCTTGACTCTCTCTCTCTCTCTAGCGATGTGGTGTCATCCTTGGAAGCCATGAAAACACAATCAGCTTCACCGATCTTCTTCCTCTTCTTCTTCTTTTCCCTGTTTCTTGTCTCCTCTGGTTTAAACTCTGATGGAGTTCTCTTAATGAGTTTCAAATACTCCGTTCTTCTTGATCCCCTCTCTTTACTACAATCATGGAACTACGACCACGACAATCCTTGTTCATGGCGAGGCGTGTTGTGTAATAACGATTCAAGAGTTGTGACTTTATCTCTACCAAACTCTAACCTCGCTGGTTCGATTCCTTCCGATCTGGGTTTCCTCCAAAACCTCCAAAGTCTTAATCTTTCCAACAATTCACTTAATGGGTCATTACCGGTTGAGTTTTTCGCCGCCGGTAAGCTCCGGTTTCTCGATCTTTCAAACAACTTGATCTCCGGCGAGATCCCTGCGTCAATCGGAGATTTACACAACCTACAGACGTTAAATCTCTCCGATAACATCTTCACCGGAAAATTACCAACCAACTTGGCGTCTCTTGGGAGCTTAACGGAGGTTTCTTTAAAGAACAATTACTTCTCCGGCGAGTTTCCCGGCGGCGGATGGAGATCGGTTCAGTTTCTAGACCTTTCCTCGAATCTAATCAATGGTTCACTTCCACCTGATTTCTCCGGCGACAATCTCCGGTACCTGAATGTCTCATACAACCAAATCTCCGGCGAGATTCCTCCGAACGTCGGCGCCAGTTTTCCCCGAAACGCCACCGTTGATTTCTCATTCAACAATTTAACCGGTTCAATCCCAGATTTTCCGGTTTACTTTAACCAGAAATCAATTTTACTTTCTGGAAACCCGGGTTTATGCGGAGCTCCGACCCGAAACCCGTGTCCCATTCCTTCTTCTCCAGCCACACTCTCCGGCGCCGTCGCTCCACCAACGTCTACGCCTGCACTCGCAGCTATACCGAAATCATTCGGGTCAAATCCAGAAACCGAACCGGACAAAAACTCAAATCCTCGAACCGGTTTAAGACCAGGAGTTATAATCGGAATCATAGTCGGAGACATCGCCGGAATCGGAATCCTCGCTCTTATCTTCTTCTACGTTTACAAATACAAGAAGAACAAGACCGTGGAGAAGAACAACAATCAAAGTCTTGAAGCTCACGAAGCTAAAGACACAACTTCGTTATCACCATCATCATCAACAACTACATCTTCTTCCTCACCAGAACAGTCTAGTAGATTCGCGAAATGGTCATGTCTTCGTAAGAATCAAGAAACCGATGAAACCGAAGAAGAAGAAGACGAAAATCAACGTTCAGGAGAGATTGGAGAGAATAAGAAAGGGACTTTAGTAACCATTGATGGAGGAGAGAAAGAACTTGAAGTTGAAACTTTGCTTAAAGCTTCTGCTTACATTTTAGGAGCCACCGGTTCGAGTATAATGTATAAGACGGTTCTTGAGGACGGTACGGTTCTCGCGGTTCGTCGGTTAGGTGAGAATGGTTTGAGTCAACAACGCCGGTTTAAAGACTTTGAGGCACATGTTCGAGCTATTGGTAAACTGGTTCATCCGAATTTGGTACGTCTCCGCGGGTTCTATTGGGGCACCGACGAAAAATTGCTCATTTACGATTTTGTCCCTAACGGCAGCCTCGTCAACGCCCGTTACAGTGAGTCAACATCATCTCTTTCACATTTGACATTTCAATCTCTCTCTCTCGTTTTATGATTAAGGCGCATGCTAGCATGATATTCCAGGGTTTTGCTACTGTATGCGTATTAGTTGGTGGTAGTTAGACCTATATTTGATAAAGTAAACGGTTGGTCAAACCTTTTGTCATTTGTACTATCTTGTGCATATTTGCTGAATTTGTTGTGGTTATTGGACAGGGAAAGGAGGATCGTCGCCGTGCCATTTACCGTGGGAGACTCGGCTTAAGATAGCAAAAGGTTTGGCTCGTGGGCTTGCTTACCTCCACGAGAAGAAACATGTGCACGGTAACTTGAAACCTAGTAACATACTTTTGGGCCACAATATGGAGCCCAAGATCGGCGATTTTGGGCTCGAAAGGCTTCTCGCGGGAGATACTAGCTATAACCGAGCTAGTGGGTCATCTCGGATTTTCAGCAGCAAGCGATTGACGGCGTCCTCCCGTGAATTCGGATCCATGGGGCCCACACCGAGCCCAAGTCCAAGTTCCGTTGGGCCTATATCTCCCTATTGCGCTCCCGAGTCGCTCCGCAATCTCAAACCGAACCCAAAATGGGATGTGTTTGGGTTTGGAGTGATCCTTCTCGAGTTGTTGACAGGAAAAATCGTGTCCATTGACGAGGTCGGGCTTGGAAATGGATTGACCGTAGAAGATGGAAATCGGGCACTGATAATGACTGATGTGTCGATCCGCTCCGAATTGGAAGGCAAAGAGGACTTTTTACTTGGTCTTTTCAAGTTGGGGTATAGTTGTGCATCTCAAGTTCCACAAAAGAGACCGACCATGAAAGAGGCTTTAGTAGTGTTTGAAAGATTCCCTATTAGCTCGTCAGCTAAGTCTCCATCGTACCATTACGGACACTATTAATTTTCAATCTTATACTAACTTTGTAAGCCTCTCTCTGAGGCTGAAGTATATACACATGATGCAAATCGTTCTTTCTTGTTGTGTTGTCCACTTAATTATTTTTATATGATTTTTAGGATACTACCAAGTGTTGTTAGAACTCAGAACGATTGGTCGATATGGAGTTGCGCTCGCTGGCTGTAGGGGTGGGCATTTTGTTTACTTTTTAGGTTCGGTTCCGTTGGTTTGGTGATAGTGAAATTCTAGTTGAATCCTAATCAAGTTAGTCTAGTTCGGTTTGTATTTGAGTTGGTTTGTATTCAGTTTGAGTTTTGGTTTTGGTTTGTGTTGAACTTGGTTCCTAATACTCGAATCTTTTAAGTAAGTTGTTGTGTTCTACTCAAACTATTGTATAAATGATCTTTTTATCATATAAATTTTGTAGGAAGTGATAAAATCTGGTAAACAAATAAATTAGGTGACAATAATCCGTTGTTGTGTTGTGGCTCGTGAGTTTAATATTTTGGTGACTTAAATTGAAATAAAATAATAATAAATATCACATTAACAATATTAATTATATTATTTATTTACTTAAATAATTAAATAAACATATCGGATTGTCCTAAACCGAACCAAATTATTCAGGATGAAAAAGCTTAATCAAACAAGTTTCGCATAGATTATAGTTCGGTTTAGTTCGATTCAGTTAAAATCTCTACTCATAGTTGGCATATAATTTAGTTTTACTAACATCCGATTGTACAAAGACTTCAAATAATGATGGAAACAAGTGGTTTACGTGGATTCATTTTTCTATACTCGAGAAACCGAAACCGCGAAATCCAAACTGAAAAAAAAAAACCGATTTAAAACGACTTTTTGTTAAAAATTTAAAATATATTTAATTAAAATCCAAATCTGAACACGAAACCAACACCGAACCAAACCATCCATTATAGATTATATTTTAGTTTGAAATTTTGAATACAATTTTTTATAAACCGAAATCCAAAAATTTGAAAAAAACCGAATCGAAATCTGGATTGAATACCCCAAATGCAAAACAGGTATCCGATTTTATTAAATTCAATTTCTGAACTACTAAACCCGAAGCTAAACCAATAGATTGATCGTGTAATTTTCAGCCGGTTTGGAAAAATATATAGATCTTTTGTAAACCGGATCTGATGTGATCCCCAAATCCGAGTCTCCGTCTCCTCCGTCGCAGTTTCCGAGGCACAAAGACACCAAATCAGAGACAGTGAGCGAGAGAGAGAGAGTATCACCACCGATGGAATCCGCAACCACGGCTGGTGGTGTCCCTCCGGCAGCAGCAACCACCGATGATAATCTCCAATCGAGCGACTCATCATCTCCCGCCGACGCAGTTAACCGATTGATCCACGCCGTATCGCAGCGGCAACAGCATCTTCTCGACAAAACGGTGCCTCACGTTCTGTATCGATGGATCGCATGTCTCTGTGTCGTATTGATCTACTTCGTTCGCGTTTACTTGGTGGAAGGCTTCTACATCATCACTTACGCTATCGGAATCTACCTTTTGAACCTCATTATTGCTTTCTTATCTCCTCAAGAAGATCCTGAGGCTTCTCTTACCACCGGTGGTACTCTTCCTACTCGGAGATCCGATGAGTATCGACCGTTCGTTCGCCGTCTTCCCGAGTTCAAATTCTGGTTCGTTCCTTTGATTTCCTCAATCCTGTATACAATGAATTGTTAGATCTGATCTAGGGTTTTAGTAGCGAAATTGGACATAGCCTTATTGGTTTGATTGCAGATGAGTTGTGATTGAATCTTTTAGATAGAATCACTTTATTGCTCCTATGCTTGGGAGGATGATGAAGTTTGATGACTTACTTGTTGAGGAATTCAACTATTGTAGACTTTGATGTAGTTAGATAGATTCAATTTTGCAGAGAAACTATTTTTGCAGTAAGATTTAGAATCAACTAACTTTTAGAGAAGATCAAAAGAGAAATCGACAAGATTCATGTCGTGAATTGTTAGATCTGAATCATCTGATCTAGGGTTTTAGTTGAGAAATTGGGCATAGCCTTTATTGGTTTGATTGCAGATGAGTTGTGACTGAATCTTTAGAATCACTTTATCTCTTCTAGCTTGAGAGGATGATGAAGTTTGATGACTTGCTTGTTGTGGTGCTCAACTTGAATATATTAGATAGTTACAATTCTGTAGGGAAACTATCTTTGCAGTAAGATTTAAAACCAAAACTTTAGAGAAGATCAAAAGGTAAATCAACAAAATCCACTTTGTGAAGCCTATGTATGAATGTTTTTTGGGTTTATCAATCTAAAGTGTGATGAAGTTATCGTTCAATTCATTCTAGACGATGGGTTTCATAAAGATGACATGCGGATTTTGTTGCTGCTTGATGCCTCTTCTTATTTTGATTTGTTGTCTGACGTGGAACATTGTATGTTTTTTTTCACGAAGGTTATCGATCATTAGGGCTTTCATCATCGGTTTTATGATGACGTTCTTCGATGTGTTTGATGTACCTGTTTTCTGGCCAATACTTCTTTTCTACTGGGTGATGTTGTTTTTCCTCACGATGAGGAAACAGATACAACACATGATCAAATACAGATATGTACCTTTCTCTTTTGGGAAAAAGGTGTGTGTTTCTTTTTCTCCTCACAGAACTGACTTTAACGTAGAACAAATTGAGTAATAGTTTTCTAACTTCATCCTCGGCTTGTTTTTTTCTTGCAGCAGTATGGAAAGAAACCGGCTCCAACAGAGAGCAGTGAATGATCAATCAAACTGTTCAGGTCAGCAATTTCAAGTCCTTTGAGAGAAGTAGCATTTTAAAGGTCGGTCTTTTGTTTTCTTTTGATCGCCTAAATCTTTGTTAGGGATGAAGTAGAGATAGACTCTTGTAGCCTGTCTCTAGACAGATTTTGCTCTTTTATCATCCTGACTATTTTACTGGTTTCACCTGATGAACACAATGTATCTTATTTGTTACATCTCTTTTCCAATGAGAATAATGTTTTGTACTTGACCCTTTCGTAATCATCATGGTGGAAATGACAAATCGCTGTCCGGTTCTATTGATGTTCATGGATTGTGTCCTAGTTTTGAAACTAGTGGGAAATTAAGATATGCTTATGGTATTCATGGATGATCACCGAGTTCTTCCTGATTGTATAATGTGTTGTTTTCAAGTGTTAGATTTGATAAATACAATGTTTCAGTAAATATGAATGATAATATATAGCTCAGAATTTCACGAACAACTACCACAGGTAGCTATAAGTACATATGTATCATTCACAACATATGCTTGAGAATTTAGATAATATGCCAAATAGCAAACTGGAGAGTTTCCTTTGAATGGTTGGTAAGTTGCAAGTTGGTAAAGATCATATGTTAAGTTCAATAACTACCTCTAGACACTATTAAGGTACGAAATCATCAAACCCGGGAAGCAGGAAATTGCAACCAAGGTTCGATGCTATCGTCAATAAACATTTTGCTTTCCAAAATCGTCTTACTCAAATTATGAGTGAAGATAACTAGGAGTCGGTGTAGAGCGGATATCATAATTGTCTGTAATTTCTATATTCAGTTCCGTTATGTCCGGATCAGTATATATATATCTGGTTCGTATTCGTTCGATAGTTAATCGGATATATGATGTGCAGATATTTTTGAAAATTTGAACATTTAACATGATATCTGATCCACTCCATGAACAAGCTTGCACGAGATGGTTCAAGATTCGATGATTTCTGCTCTTGTTCTACGTATACACTCCCCTCTAGTTATAAGATCTTGTACACTTCAACTGTATCTCATCAAATCAGTAAGAATAAGGTTGGCCTCGAAAACAAAAAAAATAGAGATATTATCGGATCGAGTGGATATTCGTTCATATTTACAAATTAATAATTGTTGTTTGCTCCCTTTATTTCTTTGTTTTTGGTTTATATAGAAACAACTTTGGAACCTTTCAGTTCTTACAAAGCTTGGAAACACAACTCAAGTAGAACTAAACAACTAAGAGATCATGTTCCACATTTCAGAAACTTAAATGCCACTCGTTATCAAGCAATTAGATTAAAGAAAATAAAATTTGAATGCACCTCATTGGATGACTTACGATAAAACACGCATACGGACCTAAATATTTCTCCATCTTTTTGTCGAATTTACATTTCATTTCTTAAACTGTTTTATTTTCTAAACAAAAATTGTGAAATGGGAAACTTTAAATGCGTTCATAACAATACGCACAGTATGTGCCCCGCTCTATATATATCTCATTCAAACCCTGAAAACTACACATCCTCGTTTGTTTTCTTCTTATTTTTATATGAATCTGAATACATTTAAAACACGATTTTGGTGACGGGATAAAAGTGTTCTATTATGATGTAATGTTTATATTAGATTATCATCAACTAAAATAATGATTAAGAATGATCTATGATCAAATAATGAAGAGAAACATGTTATAATATGAAATAGAAAGAATTAGTAACTTTCGGTGGGGAGGAAAAAGAAACACGTTTCTGGGAGGAATAAATGGTTTGAAGGGTTTCGTCAGCTTTCCGTCTTTGACTTTGAGTGTCTCTTCAGTCAAGTTTCTGTGTGTACTTTGTTTTGTTTTTTTTTAAATAAACAGAGATAATTTCAATTTTTATCATCCGACTAATTTTTTTAAATATATATCATCATCAAATAATCTATTTATCGAATTTTCTAATAAATTTAAAATATGGTGTTATTTTGACTGATCAAATAAATTAATTTAATTAATTTTGCATTTGAAAAACACCAATCACTAACCTAGAATTATAGGACTTGTTCTCAAAACCATTAAACCACAACCAATTGCTTTACTTTGTTTTTCTTCTTTCTCAACTCTCTCTTTTTCTTTAGCGGCTCTCGACTATTTCAATTGTTTTTCCTTTTTTTCTGTTAAGATTAATTGGTCACATCTATAAATCCTACCGTGTGAATGTCTAGTCGTCGTGATGGTTAAGTAAAGATTGAAACATTCTACACTTACGGTTTTTCTTCCAAGTTTCTACACTAAATATATAATTAAATATCTATAAACAATGAACTATTGTAGATTAGTAAAGACAAACTTGCTAAACATATTTATCTTAATAAAACTGTTTATCATAGTTATACGTGTTAACCTATTCATTATTATATAAATAGAATTGTCTATCGTAAATTTTTATAGTGTATAGAAAATTTTGTTGTTGTAGAGTTATTTGTAAATATGTTCATTGTGTTTTACTGGGTTATACTCGTTTGTGTGAATAATAAATAATAATTTATAATAGAATAAAAAAAACTAAAAAGAAAATTTAATGATGATGTAACAATAACAACAACAGCAAAACGCATTTTAAATCTTCAAATCCAAAAACACAAAGTAAAATAACTAAAATCCTAAAATAAAAATCAACGACCGGAGGAATTTTACTGCATGCACCTGATTCAAAGTTTGGATACTCACAAAAAACTTGGGTATTGTAGATACATGTACCCAATCCAAATTTTTGAGAATTATTATTTAGTGAAAGTATTATAATATTTTAATTATATATATATATATATGTGTGTGTGTATGTTGGGGTTAAAAATTCATCTCTTAACTTAGAAGGATGTTTTTGTACTATATGTAGTTAGTTTAAGCGAATATTTAATGCCATTGCTTAACATAGGTCTCATATATAGCCGGCTTTAGATATATTTACACTTAATTCTATAATGTTCAATATAATTGAAGGAATTTGTCACTTGAGTTCTTATTCAAAACGAATTAGAACGATCGAGCTGCATATTTAAGGCATTGTGTTCAAACATGTAATAAACTAATTTAAGGTCTAAATCAAACAATAAAATTGGGTTGGGTTTATTATTTCACAACAATAAAATTACTCTAAGATGATATCATTATCGTAGATATTGTGTAGACTTTTTAGTGAAACAATTTAATAAAGAGCGTAGTAGTGTTTATGGTTTTAACTTTTAAGTGTTTTCTACAACAACCAACCTAAAACATCAATAGTGAAGAAGAAGAAGAAGAAGAAGAAGCAATAAACATAGACGTAAATAAGACCCAAAAATTGATGAATAAAATAACAAAAAGGATACTTACGAAAAGTCAATTCTTTACCAAGCTGGTGAAGACAAAACTACTGCGATTAAGTTAAAACTGGGTCCTACTTCGAAACCAGATCCCAGATCATACGGCTGACAACGAAAGTTTGACTCGATGCTCTCTCCCATCAACTGCTCTCTCTTCTTTTATCTGTCTCTTTATAAAAGTTTATTTATTTAACATTTTCCTTTATCTAACAACATTTATTTCTATCAAGTTTAAATTAGATTAGTGTCGAAAAGCGATTAAGTTAGTGGTTTAGCCGTTTGTTCATCTTCTTTAGCATAAATGTTTGACTTCTATCTCTCCTTTGTGGGGTAAAATATGAGTAATGGATTTTTTAAAAAAAAATAGATAGTAACACAGTTATACTATAATAATACATATTACTAGATTATATGTTATTGTAAAAAAATAATCTTCAATCCATTGGGACTAGACAGTCTAGACTCGTAACACAAATTTATTTTTCATTTTTTTTGGCCCAAAATTAAGACTCAAATGATCAACATGTAAAATAGTTATAGAAATATTAGAGGAAACTCTTAGAGAAAACATGAAATTTTATGAAATTTTGTATAGAAAGCTTCTTTGGTTTAAAATGATGAGAAACAAACTATATATAAAAAGAATGCAAAATGTATATAACAAGTATAATAATTAATACGGTTAATGCAAATTAGATAGAACGGACTAAACAAGTTACGTTATTATAGCCAAGTAAGGGTTCATTTGGTGGTTCATACTTCCTAAGAAAAGGTGTAAAAAACCCATTGTGATTTTCTTTGGGAAAGGATTAAGATCTATTTTATATCTGGACGAGGTGATATACGAGTTTTGGTCCATATGGTCAAGGTTTTTTTTTCATATTCTTATGTCCAATTTTTTAATAAAAAAATGTATACCCCGATACCCTCTAGAAGTAATCAAAGAACGTTTTAAAATAGTGATAAAATATATATATATATATAATTATATACAGAGTATATATCCCTACTGTTGTAACAAACACATGTGAGAGTTGAACCCTCTAAATTTTGTACAAAACTTGACTTTTTGGATCTAACAAAAATAGGAAATTGACTATCAACAACAAGATTGGACAGTAAAGAATATTTATGAACATAGGAAAAGTCTAACGTGACACATTAGTCAGTCACCTACCATACAAATTCATCACCCCTCACACTTAAATAAATACTCAATTTGTTAATCTTTTTTTCTCTTATTTACTTAGTAGTCCCCTCAAATCCCAAAAAGTCCACAACTCTCTCTCTCTCTCTCTCTCTCTCTCTCTCTCTCTCTTCTGCTCTTGTAGAGAGAGATTTTATGGCGGTGGAGCTCATGACTCGGAATTACATCTCCGGCGTTGGAGCTGATAGCTTCGCCGTTCAAGAAGCAGCAGCTTCAGGACTCAAAAGTATCGAAAACTTCATTGGTTTAATGTCTCGTGATAGCTTTAACTACGATCAACCATCTTCTTCTTCCGCCTCCGCCGATCTTGAATCAGTTCGTAACACCACGGCGGACGCGGCGGTTTCAAAGTTTAAAAGAGTCATCTCTCTCTTAGATCGAACTCGAACCGGACACGCCCGGTTTAGACGAGCCCCTACTCCGGTTAATTCTCCGGTTCATATTCAAGAAGAGCCTAAAACGACACCGTTTCAATCTCTTCCTCCTCCTCCGCCGCAGATGATCCGTAAAGGTTCGTTTTCTTCATCGATCAAAACGATTGACTTCTCATCTCTCTCCTCTGTAACAACGGAATCAGACCACAAGAATCATCATCGTCCATCTGAAACGGCGCCGTTTAGGAGCCAAACTCAAAGCCTCTCCACGACGGTCTCTTCATTCTCCAAATCAACAAAGAGAAAATGTAACTCCGAGAATCTAATCACCGGAAAATGCGCTTCCGCTTCTTCCTCCGGTCGTTGTCATTGCTCCAAGAAAAGGTAGAAAATTTTATTAGATTTGGTATTTAGATTCGACCCAACAATAAAAGTTCGTAGATTTGGTATTAGATTCGATCTAAAAATTGTTTTTTTTGCTCTGTTTTACAGAAAGATTAAACAGAAGAGAGTGATTAGGGTTCCGGCGATAAGTGCTAAAATGTCCGATGTTCCTCCAGATGATTATTCATGGAGAAAATACGGACAAAAACCAATTAAAGGATCTCCACATCCAAGGTAAACTGAGATTTCAATTTCAAATCAGATAATTATAATTAAAAAATCAGAACTTTCTTGAAATTGATTTGGTGTGTGTGCTCTGTTTCTTGATTTTGAAAAAACAGAGGATATTATAAGTGTAGTAGCGTAAGAGGTTGTCCAGCACGTAAACATGTGGAGAGAGCTGCTGATGATTCGTCTATGTTAATCGTTACTTACGAAGGAGATCATAATCATTCTCTATCCGCCGCTGATCTCGCCGGAACCGCCGTAGCTGATCTTATTTTGGAATCGTCTTGAAAGAACAAATCTTATTAAGGCTTTTTATAATATAAATCTAGATCTTTAGTGAAGTACTCTTTTTTTTTTTTTTATAAAACGATAGAACACTATAAAATCAATGTAATCAAAAAGCTTTTGCGGAAGACCAAAATTTTAGTTATGTTATAATTCGATTGGATTTAATTATAAATTGTGATATATCATGTTACTTCAAATGGCTACTTGCAATTTGAAGAGTTTATTTTTATATATATTTTTGTGTTATTTGATGTCATTTAATAAAAAAAGAAAAAGTTTGGGGTGGAGTTGAAAAGTAAGGTAAAGGAGATGGGACATGTGAGATGGTCAAAGGATTAGAAAGATTTGGGGACCAAAGTTGTCGTGTTTGACCATTGTTTATTTGACCACTAGTGGTCGTCTTTTCCAACTTTTCTTTTTCTTTCTTTATTAACTTCTTTCTTTATTCTTAGAAAAGTTTACGTAGTCAATTAGTCATTAAACATCCACATCCCAATAATACATAAACCCATAATAATAACTTAATAATTGGGTTGAACTGTAGGAATGTCCCAAATTTTATGTGTTCAAACAGAATTTTTTTTTTTATATATTTGCGTTTATAATTCAAAATTTATTCTTCTTCATTAAATACTATTATTTTTTAAAGTCGATATAATTTGATATATCTAATTGAAATGTTGGTGTTTCGTTTAGTAAACTAGTAACCATGTTTTATTGAACTGCGATTAATGGTTTGGATCTGGTTTGACTCGACCCAATATTACAGAATTTTTTTCACTTATACATAAATAATTTTCTTTCTAAAATTTTATAATCGTTTTTGCAACTATTGTTAGTCCAACCCATTCTCATCATCCAAATTCTGTCCATGAGCATGGACAACATCACTAAATTGACTGTTTCAAATTATATTACATGAAGTTTTCGTTCGAGTCTCGCTTCTTTTATGGACACGATCTCTGACAATTCATTAATGCAATATCATCTCCTCTTTCACGTAAGTATAACTATACAAGGTAACAAAAGTTTTCTAAGTAATATAATATAATTTTTTTATTGTTCATAAAATACTGATAATCTTTTACAAATCTAGACTTGAGCAATGTATAATTTATTCTACACCCATACAGTTTCTTCAAATCGTAGGAGAAATCTCGATGCCGTGTATTAAACTTTCCATCAATAATGATATTTTTTATTGAAAAAAAAATAAAAATAAAGGAAAACGAAGTGGCAGAAGAGAAGTTGTCGTGTTCATGTGTTCGAACATGTGAATCGGTTGGACTTTTGTGAAGGACGAAACAAATTGGATTGGACCTTTGAGACACTTACGTGTCTATTCGTTCCACTTTAGTCTCTCCATTAGGTCATTAGTTTTGACCCTTCGTCTCTTCTAAGTTCTAAATAATTTCTTCTATCTAAAATATAATAACCTTTGATTTTAGTTAAGTACTTGGCTTTGTCAAACTCAAATTCACTTGACCAACTTAAGAATCGATCCAGATACAGACAGTATAGTGAATTTATTGAGTTATATTGGATGGGATATCAAAGAAGTGGTAGCCTACCGGTAGTACAAAAATGTGAAATTTTTTATATTATAGGTTTAATTTTTTTTTGGAATGGAAAACTTAATTTTTAAATTGAAATGAACTAAAAGATGGCTCCCGTCATCAAAGGAAATTATATGCCAAAAGCTCAGAATTTACGCGGTTTAAAAAAAATAAATATATATATATATATATATATATATATATTAGATAAGAGATATCATAAAAAACTACTTATAAAATTTTGAAATACGAAATAGCTATAATTGATTTTTGTCTATATTTATACACGGATGTACTATCAAATTTAAATAATTTTTTGAATCCGATAATACAGTATTACGTATTAGGGTGACAACACTAGTATAAATCATTAAACTACCAATTTTAACAGTTGAACATTTAATAGACATATTATATATATGTTTGTGCATAATTTTTTATTATCTGCATTTTGAACTTAGTTTTCGGCATCGCCTCAGAAGACGATTATTGTGCTGTAAATAAACATGCACCACGAAAAGAACAATTGTGGTCATGGAAAATATTAGTATGGTGTCTTTCGATAAACCTCCGACGCTCAATCTATCATGATTTTGATTGGCATGAGGAAAAACAACCAAAATAGGTTATAAGATTTATGTATCTTATGAAGTGTAACATGCTTATTTATAGAAATTAGCTTTACTAGGTTAGAATACCAGGTTACCAGTTTTTAGAATGGAAAATTTTTCTACTTATCGATCTTCTTCATGTGCCATATGGCTTATAAGTTCGACGCATCTAGACCTCTGGAACACATATCATCATAACAAACGTGCTTGACAAGTATTGGCAAGAATGACTTCATACCGTATTAGGTGACGTATGTGATGCATCTCATCACTTATCGGGTTCTCGTTAGACAATAGACCCGTACGAGGGGAAAAACAGCAACAAATGAGTCATGAAGTCACTTTAGATTGCTTTTAAGTATTTCACAACTTCATTGTTTTTTCTGTTCACCCCTTTTGTGTTTATGTTAAATGTATGAACATCTCTATTGAAATGTTCTAATTTAGATACCTTGTAATATAAAAAGAAAAATAATAGAAAATGAAGAAAAATACTCATAAAAAACTCTTAGGACACATATTTTCCATAGAGTAGATCAATTTCTTTTTTAATATTAAAATTTAACTCTATAATTCAATTATACTAAAATATCAATTTTTTTTTTTGTTTAAGAACCTCTTTTAGAATATTTTAATAGATGGAGTTGCTCTAATAGTGTATAGTATACAAATTAATGTTCGGATGTACTAATATAGTTAGATTCGGTTTTGTTAGGTTTCGTGGTCGTGTATACTAATTCATGGCTGCGTGCCAAATTAGAAACTTCATACTCAATTCTGTTTTATTTGAAGTGATATCTAGACATAATGTACACAACTTCATATAAATTACAAAATACCTATCATATTTCTATTGAATATCAATGATTAGGTTTGTAATGGATCCAGATATCCAAATTAGAAGCAGCGGTGGTGAGTGGTGACAACAACGACAAAACCCTAATTCCAAAACCATGATGGGATGAGACTTTGCCGTTTTGAGACGAGAAGATGAAGTGAGCTTGGGCTCATGGGCTTAGATATGTTTAATAAAAATAATTGGATTTTAAGATTTGTTTATGGGAAAATTGCCAAATAAAACTCAAACTCTGTCATTCTAGCTCAAAAATACTCAGACTATATCGTTGGCCAAACAATACCTGGACTTTAATTGACCTTTTTGAAAACCAACAAACTTAATGTTGACTTGGCCAAAATAGCACGCTATTATCTCTACTAACAGAAGTGTTAGAAGGCATTAAATAAAACGTTTATTAAGCCGTTTAGTAAAAACGACGTCGTTTTGATATAAAACAAAAAATGTTAAAAACGTTAATGCTTGGGTTCGAACCCAAGTGGGATGTGTAATAAGAAATGCTAGTTGCCATTGAGAGAGAGGCATTTCATTGTTACAATGTTACAACTAATTATACTTGAAGTGTAAGAAAACGTTAATTAAAATTAAAAGTTGTGAGTTCCTGGAATCGAACTCGGGTTTAGGCACATCGAGTGATGACTTGGTTACCACTGAGAGAGTGGCATTTAATTGTTACAATGTTATACTTAATTTTACTTAAACAGAGTATGTGTCTCAGTTTTATTAAATCCCAATTCACGAACCCAAACTCTCAAAATCCCCAATTCGATTTTCCCAAATCAATTTCGATTGTCTCTCTCAAAGCTTTGGTCGAGGACGAGTGTCAGACCAAATCAACAAGCGGACCTAGGTTCTCAGTAACTTGAAAACTGTTGTTACTGAGAACCTAGGTCCGCTTGTTGATTTGTTGCGTGTGAGGACTGATCTTGTGAGCATTGTGTCGCTTGTGGGACTTCCCTTGGAGAGGCTTCAGTGAATGAAAACTGTTGTTGAGATTCCTGATCTTGAAAGCTCCCAGTGGGAACAAACTTCTCAAGATCGATCAACTCAGAATACTGGATGGGGTTATTGGTTTTCCTGAACTTATAAGACTTTATTGCACTTGCTTTGTCTTATATCTTGTGTTTTTGTGTGTTGCCTTTTGTGTTATTTCTAAAACAAAACAAGAATTTGGATGTTGCTTTCGTTATGTTGAATTTGAATTTGGATGTTTTCAGTTTCATGTCCATTAAATCGTCTTCTTTTCATTCTTCCTGATGTTTTTTAAGTATTTTGATTTGGGAAAATCGAATTGGGGATTTTGAGAGTTAGGGTTCGTGAATTGGGATTTAATAAAACTGAGGCATATACTCTGTTTAAGTAAAATTAAGTATAACATTGTAACAATTAAATGCCACTCTCTCAGTAGTAACCAAGTCATCACTCGATGTGCCTAAACCCGAGTTCGATTCCAGGAACTCACAACTTTTAATTTTAATTAACGCTTTCTTACACTTCAAGTATAATTAGTTGTAACATTGTAACAATGAAATGCCTCTCTTTCAGTGGCAACTAGCCTTTCTTATTACACATCTCACCTGGGTTCGAACCCAAGCAACAATGTTTTTAACATTTTTCGTTTTATATCAAAACGACGTCGTTTTTACTAAACGGCTCAATAAATGTTTTATTTAACGCCTTCTAACACTTCTGTTAGTAGAGATAACATCGTGCTAATTTGGCCAAGTCAACATTAAGTTTGTTGGTTTTCAGAAAGGTCAATAAAAGTCCAAGTATTGTTTGGCCAACGATATAGTCTGGGTATTTTTGGGCTACAGTGACAGAGTTTGGGTTTTATTTGGCAGTTTTCCTATTTGTTTATGTTACAAACCCAAAGGCGAAAGCCCAACAACATGTAATATAAGTTCCCCGGATCTGGATATTCAGTTCTTTTTTTTTCACTATCCGGATCCATAAATTCATTATTCAGATCCGGATCCGGACACTCCAGAAATCATATTTTCTGGATCGGAATGGAGTAGTTCCTGAATCGAATCTTGAATCCTGAATAATAAATCCCAGACCTATCAATAGTCAAAACAATAATCAAGTAATTAATCATTTATTAAAAAAATAAAAAAATAACTATGACTTTTTGCTTTACTAAATTAAAATATCACTTAAGGAAAAACAATTATTACATTTTTATAACGTCTTTTTATTAATTAGAAAATATTTACATAGTCACCAAATAAAAAACTCCTTAAACAATCAAGAGGGTGTTGACAAAAAAAATAAAAAATCAAGAGGGTGAAAATAAGTTTGGGAAACAATTTATAGTCGATGTGTTAATTTAGCCAATTTATCGGCAACTTGGTGGCAATCTCGTGGCACCACTGTGCATGTAATTTCAGTGAAGCGATCCATCCAACCGCCAATATCATGTAGAATTCAGAATTCTCTGTATATTTTTGAATGAGTTTTACAAAGACGGCTCTAATCTATTTTTACAAAGACTAATGTTTACCCTAATATGTGTACCCTAATCTCAATAATGTACGTAAGCAAAGCGTAAACAAGCCCATTAATTCCAATTACAATATATTTTCCAATACCCCCTTAAGTTAGAGCATGAAAATCTTGAATGTCTAACTTGGACAAAAACGCTTGAAATTATTTCCATACATTAAATGCAATTTTGATGCAAAGTTTGACATACAAACATATCAAGCAAATGGTGGATGGATTATTCGAGATCACAATGGTATCAAAAAAGCTTGGGGATCATCCCAATTGCATATCATATGATCACCATTAGAAGCAGAAGCAAAAGCATTACTTTCATCAATGCACCAAACGCGGAGTCGAGGCTTCACCAACCTTTTTTTGAAGGAGATTGCGAAATCCTAATTAACAACGTAAACAATGGTCTGTCAGATGCATCTCATGAAGGACTCTATCATGACATCAAATATTGGGCATCCAAATTTAAAGAAGTCTGTTCCGTTCGTATAAATCGATATTGTAATAAAGTAGCCCATAATCTAGCTTAATATGGAAGCATACACTCTAGGTTTTATTCTGATAGTTTTAATCTTCCTTATTGGATTGTAAATCATGGGTTGACTGCATATTTCCACCCTTATAATAGTTCCCCATACTCATTCCACCCAGACTATTTGAGTCTCTCTAAAACCACCCAAAGTCGAAAATTTAACTACAAAACTCTCCAAACTGTCAAATTGTAACTAATTCCACATAATCTCTTGAATCCAATAAATAGCGATTAGTTTCTTTATCTGCGTTTAAAAAACAGTGATTGCCCAATCCAATACCGGGTTTACTCCGACCCGAGATTAATTAAAAGCTAACTCAGATCAGATCAAAAGAGGAACAATTGGGGATCTAGGTTAATTAAGATTACTTATTTAAATTAAGAAAGTAGAAAAATGAGTCAAAATATCTAAAAGAAAGAGAGACGACATACAGCCAGGCATTCACCAAAAAAAAGAGAGACGACAAGACAATTATCTCTCTCTCGCCGGAGTTTTATACTAACAGTGCAAACGCTTAACAGAACCAACAAAGAAAGAGAAGATCAAACGCTGCTTGTTTGACTTGGTTGAATGAGTATGACTGTTTCATGTTCTCGAGTTGATGCAAGTGGCTGAAAAATCAATACCAAGAAAAAACACAATCAAGAAGATATAAAAATCAATACCAAGAAAAAACACAATCAAGAAGCTAGAAAAATCAATACCAACACAAGAAATTAGACAAATCAGTACCTGCTCCGTTGTTTCTTGTGTTATCTTTATCTTCTTCCTCGGATGTACCTTACATCCAGCTGCATTGTGTCCAGCTTCTCCACATGTTGAGCAATGGATAATTCTTCCAGTCCTGCTTAGTTTTTCAACCTGCTTCTTCTTCTTCTTCTTTGGTGACTCATGCTTTCCTTTAATTCTTTTCTGCTTCTTCTTTTTCTTTCTTCCGGGTAGTACAGGTTGAGGAGGAGCTGTGATCAGTCGATAACCAGAGCTTTTCATCCAGAACCGAGGTCCTCTAACTGGCGTCATTGATGTGTTATAAGTTGCTTGCCACTTAGATGTTAAGAAACATTCATAGACATAATCGTCAACATTCATTTCTTCATCCATCATTGCTCCATAGGCATGTTCACATGGTATACCGGTTATTTGCCACTTGCAACAAATACATATCTTTCTTGTTGTGTTGACAGTGTAAGAGTTGCCATAGAGCTCAACATCATAAATTCCATGTGTTGCACGATATGTTTTACAGTTCTCAGCATGCTTCTTCTCCAAAACAAGCATTTTAGCAACATATTTAGAGAACTTACCTGACCATTTATTTGACTTCTTGTTCCTCTTTGAGATTCGCTCCATAGCCTGCCTGCGACTTGTCTCCAGCATTGGTACCATAGCCTTAGCTCTTGCTTTCGTAATTGTGGAGTTAAATGACTCAGTCGAATTGTTGTCGACATTCTCGCAAAAGCTTCCAAGTCTATAAAACGCCAGCGACCAAGACTTTGGTTCCTCTTTCATCACATCCTCATACAAAGCTGTATTGTAAGCTTTTAACTTCTTCAAATTCTCACCAAACTCTGTCGGGTTGTAGCTCCAAGCCAAGTTCCAAATCATTGGTTTCAGTAAATCTTTGTTGGCATGCTTCTTCTTCAAGTTTTCGATGATATGTTTCACGCACATCCTATGTTCAGCATTGGGCAATTCAGCCTTCACTGAACTAATGAGTCCCTGAAAAAAAAAAGAGAAGCTCGCTCACGCATAGATAAGTAAAAGAAGAAGCAGCAAAGGTATAGTTTTTATGTTCAAAATATTAAAATATTCCCATTGCACAATCTCTCTCATTCACTATACACGAATTATAGATTATTTTTTCAAGCTTAATTTTGTTGATTATTAGCTGAATTTGTTAGTTTGGATTATTATCCAGAATTATGTAAAGTAAAATATAGAAACGAAAACAAAAAAGAACTTACCTTTGATCTGTCTGAGATCATGACGTAACCATCGCCGTTTCGAAGATCTAAATCATATTTTATTTGCTTGATGAACCAAAGCCAATTATCTGCATTCTCGGACTGAACCACTGCCCAAGCAAGTGGGTAAATCTGATTGTTTGGATCATGTCCAACAGCAGTTAGTAATATACCTTTTACAGCAGCTTTTAAGAACGTGCCATCAAGTCCGATGATTGGCCGACATGACCCTCTCCAAGAGCTTCGAACTTTCTCAAAACACACATAGAATCGGTGGAAAATGTCTTCACCAGATGCATTGGAGATAGTTTCAACTTTCGCAGTTGATCCTGGATTCGTATCTATTATCTCTTCCACATAGCCATGAAGATGCGAAAATTGTTCAGCATACTCTTTCTCAAGCCATTTCATAGCAAGCAGTCTTCCTCTCTGATATTGATTCCTCGAGCTAATTAATTTCCAGTTATCTTTGATCAACTGTTGAATGTCTTCTGGCATTAATTCCGCATTTTGCCTTAGTTGATCCATGAATAGTTTTGCAATGACTGGACTTTAGCAGCTTGCATTTGCCATTCGGAGTACAACTATGGTACGCATACCTAGTTTTCACCAGCCATTTTTTTATAGGCTTATCATATGAACAATACACTCGCCACTTACATTTACCTCCTATCCCACACTTGTAGCTAAGCTTTGTTTTGTCTCATCTCTCTTGGACAATGTTTCTTGCTTTGCTCAAAGCATATTCTAACACTGCCTCTTTGAACTCAAAACCAGTGTAGAAAGAAATTCCCAAAGCTAGCTTATCATCTCTTCTCTTTCTCATTCTTCTATTTCTCACAACCAACTCATTCTCATCCTCTTCATCAGAACTATCTGGAATGGTTCTACGAGGAATATATTCCTCATCAGCAAAATTAGCGACAGATTCCTCAATTTCATACTCATGTCGTTCCATTGTATCCTCATTATCTTCATCATCCTGCATTTTATCTCCATCCTCTATCTCGTTCTCGTTTTCTGGTGGGGGAGCTCCGAGAATCACCAGTTCACCTCCTCCTCCTCTTTTAGGCGACGGAGCCCCAGGAACTGTCGGTACATCTCCACCGCCGCTAGTTGCCGACATCACCCCCATGCCACCAATAGCATGGTTTTCGCCGCCTGATATACGTATTGGATCACAACCACCAGCTCCAGTTTTCCTCCTTCCTCCGCCATTAGACCAGTCTACATTAACGCCGCCAGCTGCACAATTTTCACCACCGGTTGTAACCACAGGAACTCCTCCACCTGTAGACAATCTCACACCGGATGTAGTCATCAGACAACCGCTGATTCCATCGCGGCCTGACAAATCGACGCCGGAGCTTCCACCAGCTGATGTACCCATCGAACCACAAATTAACCAGTCAACACCTTCACCACCAGTCATTCCCGTGACTTTGCCTCCACCGCTTCTACTCCTCCTAGATTTGCAGAAACAATCGACAATCACTTATACTTTCCAAAATCGTAAACTCTATTCAGAACACGTGAAGCCAATCCCTCTCTCCATCTCTCACGCCTCCTTCACCTTCTCTGGTTTTTTATTTCGGTTACCTAGATCCCCAATTGTTCCTCTTTTGATCTGATCTGAGTTAGCTTTTAATTAATCTCGGGTCGGAGTAAACCCGGTATTGGATTGGGCAATCACTGTTTTTTAAACGCAGATAAAGAAACTAATCGCTATTTATTGGATTCAAGAGATTATGTGGAATTAGTTACAATTTGACAGTTTGAAGATTTTTGTAGTTAAATTTTCGACTTTGGGTGGTTTTAAAGAGACTCAAATAGTTTGGGTAGAATGAGTATGGGGAACTATTATAAGGGAGGAAATATGCAGTCAACCCGTAAATCATTGGTACAGTGACTTTTTCAATTAATATTAAGTTATTGACGGAAAAAAAAAATTATAATATGAAACAAATGGAGTATATAATAGTTAGAAACAAAAATGAAGCCCGGCCTAGAAAAGCTGGTTTGGCGGCTTCGGCCCAAAATAATATACTTTCAGCATCTTACAAATTTTGGGTGTTTTTTTTAATCTGACAAGTTTTGGGTTTATTAGGTGAAGTTATTAAACTTTTTTTCATATGCCATGGGTTACCAGAGATAATATGGGCTTATTTATAGGCCCACTAAGTGACCGTTCGAATGTTTTACGTTGTCTCTAGCTCTATACTCGATCTTACGAAATGGTAACTCCAACTGTTGAATAATACACATGAAATAAAACCAGAGGAATATAATATTTTTCACAACGCATAGGAATACAATATATTGTAAATTAAAATCTGACGAATACACGTATAATTTATGTAAGTCAATAATTTAATTTGTTTAGTAGATCTTATATCACGTATGAAAAATGACACATAAATCAATGAATCCATGAGATGTCAAAAAATAAAATCAATGAATTCAAAATTTGTTACGTTTCATGATCGTTTAATTTTTTATTTATAACTATTAGAGATTTATATTATATTTTTACTTATATTTATCAATCTACTTAGTAAATTAAAGGAGAAAGTGTTTTTCCTCAAGTGGTTATCATTCATTTCATTTTGGCTCTTGCAAATAGTAAAAAATAGGTTATGAATCGGTGTTTGTGGACCAAAATGATATAGAAAATAGTTAATAAACTAAAGCAATATAAAAAAACTAACACTTTAAAAGTTTGCATTAAAATTATATAAAACGATATTTATTAAAAACAAAATATTCTAACACGACTACTACTATTATCCTTACTATTAATCGAGAATACACTTTATAAATTATGACATATTTTTGTTGAAAATTACAGGGTATTGCCATTGGTCTTAAGGCCATTTTAATATTTCTCAAAAAATGTATAATAATCAATTTAATTTGTAAATTCATTTAAAGACACGTGGATCTTGAATATATCCAATTGTGTTAGATCCGTAACAGAAGATCGAACAGAATATTTCCGAATTTCAATAAAAAAGGAATTAATTTTTAGATATTATATTTGGAAGATTTTGTTAAGTTTTATAAATTTATTATTATTCTACCATCTTTATTTGATTTTACTTTCAAATTATTTTGAATTCTCGTATAGATACATATAATTAATAAAAATGTAGATTTTTGTGTGCATATGTTGTGATTCGAATTTTTGAAATCGAAAATATATTACTTAATCAATGAAGAAAAACAGAATGTGTTCAACGTCCCACATCGGTTAAAACTTTTTGGCAATGGTTAAGAGTCTACTATAAAAAAGACCAAAATGATTACAGATCCGAATGAGCAGGAATCATGATATATCAGGCATCCAAATTTAAAAGTTCTATTCGGTTTAATCCGGTTCTTTAGTTAAACTAGTAATTTTACCGAATATAAGAAATATTTTAAATTTTAAATATTTAAACTTTTACAAAGTTTTAAATATTATAAATTTTTAAACTTTCATAAAGCTTAAAATATTAATAATATTTAAATTTTATACAAAGTTTAAAATACTATTAATATTTAAGCCATATAAAAATTAAAACATCAATAAAATTAAAACTATATAAAATTTTTAAATATTATTAATATTTAAGGTTTACAAAAGGTTTAAAACAAACATATAATATTTAAAGTTTATAAAAATTTAAAATATTAAAAATATTTAAAATCTATCTATACTAGGGCTGGGCATTCGGGTATTCGGATCGGTTTCGGGTCTTTCGGGTAGAGAAGTTTATGATCCAATAGGTAAATGTTAAAATTCGGTTCGGGTTCTTTCGGGTTCGGGTATAGATTTTCAGAACCTATAAAAATCCAATTTTTTTCGGGTACACAAATACCCGAATTTTTACCCGAATACCCGGAAATTTTCGGGTAAATACCCGGGTTTTCGGGTAAATAACCGGTTTTTCGGGTAAAAATTTGGGTTTCGGGTAACAATTCGGGTATTCGAGTAAAAAATTCGGGTATTCGGGTCTAAAATTATTAGTATGTACTTATATTTCGGGTATTTTCGGGTTCGGGTTCGGGTTTTTGGGTAGAGAAGTTTATGACCCAATAGGATAAATCTAAAATTTCGGGTTCGGTTTCGGGTATAATTTTTCGGATAGGTTCCGGTTCGGATATTCGGGTACGGGTTTTTTGCCCAGCCCTAATCTATACTATTAATTAGGAATCATTTAGGAATAAAAAACTTTAAAGTTAGAAATTATTACATGAAATTTCATTCAAGTAAGTGTTTTCAAAGAGAAAACAAAAAAAAATTAAAATTGGTACCCAATCGATGAAAAAAATAAAGTGTGTACAATATTCCACATCGGTTAAAGTTTTTTGGCAATGGTAGAAGGTCTATTATAAAAAAGACCAAAATGACATGTTTATATATTATGACATGTTTTGTTGAAAATTAAAGGGTATTGCCATTGGTCTTAAGGTGATTTTAATATTTCTCAAAAATTGTAAAATCGTCAATTTTATTTGTAGATTCATTTAAAGACACGCGATGTAACGCCCCCGATCCGCGATCTCAAAAATTGTAAAATCTTCCCATGATTACCTTATGTTTGGTGATGGTGCAATCTCCACTACCTCGATAGCACGAGCCGCCGCTGGACGGTTTACCCTGGTAGGACACGAAGTCGCGTAATGTCCGAGCTGATGACACGTAAAACAGATGACGTGTTCGGACACTGGTCGAGGCCTCTCCTCGTTCGGACATACTCGAGCAAAGTGACCACGTCGGCCACACTTGTAACATTCGGGTAAGGTGTCCATTGCTGGTGTCCCTCTACCCGCTGATCCTCGTCCCCCACCACGACCAAAATTCGGTCCTCGTCCCCGACCTTGGCCTGAATTTTATCCAAGTCGTTCAGGTCGAGTGACTTGGTTATTCGGCCCAAGTTTCTGAACAGGTTGGGGTACCCGCGATATTGACGGCCGTCCATAATAGAGTCGCTCGATTTCCAAGCCTTCTTCAACGTTAACCGCTCTCTCCACCAGTTCGAACAGGCTATGGTACTTAACTGCCAAAAGTCTGTTCATTATCTCGGGTCTTTACCCGTGTAAGAACTTTCATATCATAGCTGCTTCATTTTCAGCTCCATAATGAGCATATCGTCGAAGTTGAGTAAACTCCGCTTCATACTCCCTCACGGTGCGATCTCTTTGCACTAATTCTGGGAATTTCTTCTCAAGTCGATCCCTTGCTTCGGGAGGAAAGTATTTTCTCTGAAACTGTTGTCGAAAAACTTCCCAAGCAAACTTGACCCTTTGGTAATGATCTTTCACTCCACTCCACCATTCGTTCGCATCTCCCATGAGATAGTGCACGGTAACATCCGTCTTAAACTCTTCGGGGCATCGGATTGCTGCGAAGTTATTCTCAATGTGTTGTAACCATGCATCAGCGTCCAATGGATCAGGATTTCCAAAGAATCGCCTTGTTCCGAGATTTTTCATCATCATCACCATTTTCAAGAAATCTGGTGGTGTTGTCGGAGAATTGTGTTGAACTCGTCTGGATGTTCGACGCGAATCTCCCAACTGGTTTGCTAAATTCTGGATCATATTCATTAGGCGATCCTGAATACTCCTTACTTTGGGTATTACCACACTTGGTCCCGCCTCATGATGATTTGAGCGATTCGAACGGTTTTGACTCCGTTCGTCATGTCCGACAATGTGGCGATGAGAAATACGGTCTCGACCCCATTGATCTCGCATTATCAATTCTTCTCGTCCGGGGTATCGGTGATGAGAGGTCACTCCGCCCCCTGGGCTCACGGATGCTCCTTGTCCTCTGGACCATCCATCAAGGTTCATATACTCTTCCGGATCCGTCTCAACTGATTCCGGAGATAACCATCCGCCATGTAATGATCCTTCGGGTATAGGATCGTCGATTTCATGGTATCGTAACTCTGATATATTCGAGGAGTTCTCGTCCATAGACTCATGGCACGAGTTTGGTGACGCGGGCTGAGGCACAAACTCGATCATTGGGGAACAAACGTTCGGTCTTGGGTACTGATGCGGTCCTTGTTCTCGCGTCGGACTAACTTGATACGTTCGCATGTTGCGCCGTGGTGATACCATCTGAAACATAACTTTTGGTCAGTCCTAACCCATCTTATACTAAATAGCACAGGAACGTAATCAGTTTACCCTACTTGCTTTGTGCGACACTTTTACTCGATAAAATGTTGAAAACCAAGTTCATGCCAGCATCGTAGAAACCATGCTCTGATACCACTAAAATAAGGTTTTGTAACGCCCCCGATCCGCGATAGACCGGAAACGCCACAATACCAAAACAAACACTCGGGCGTCCGACCAGAGGTTCTCGGAACACATCCTAAAATTCTCGGACCAGACACCTAAATGCTTGTTTCCCGATCGAATTCGGCCCAAGGCTTGCCAATCCGAACCGCAAACAACCGTTGGTTCGTCCGGACAAGGACTAGTATCGCATTAAAACCCGTTTGTTCGAAAACTCGATTTTATTTATCATAAGTTTGAACGAGGTTACAACATTAACCGGACTCGAGTCTAACACTCAAAACGATTATACATAATAAGTTTTAGGTGTTTACAACAAAGCAAGAAAATCTACCACTGATTTTCCTAACGTTCCCTTCTCGTGCTTTTCCCGCGATTTACCCTCTAAGGTTTACCTGCAAAACAAATTGAGTCGTGAGAACTAGTTTCTCAGTGAGTCTAAGGTTCCTCTATACAATAATCAAAATCCCCACCAAACCCAAAATAACAATCACACACGATTATGCAAAACGATTCGATTATGCACATAATGATACGTTTTATTAAGGCCTAGCGTGCAGATTAAATCCCTTCACGTGAAACCAAGGCATCTTTCGGACAAAAGCCACAAAGGCTAAGTACAAAGACCCTTAAACGTTTTTGATGGCCTAATCTTTAAGGCTTCGCACCAAAAATCGAATAATGCATCGTCATGCATACACGGCCAAAGGCTGCAATCCCGTCTCTCCGTGTCTTCGAGAAATAACCAAAATCTTTATTGGTTAAGACTCGGCCATAGGGAATTCATGCCACGCTTAAACTCAAGTTCTTCTAACATTTTAACTTATGTATAAAGTAACGAAATCATGCTAACGGTCAAAAGCAAAGACTCGCGTTTACTTAAAATCCGTAAACGTGGTCGAACATATGCGATTAAAGCATAACTTAGAATTTCCTTAACGATTTCATGCTTAAGCGAAAAAAAAATCATCGAACAATCAACAATCAATTACGTGTGTTCTACTCATCTAACACACGGCAAACATACCAAAGAACTCACCTTTGACTTAGGTGGAAATATGATTTTCGGACTTAAGCTTTCTCTTTACCGGTTCGGAACTTGACTCGGCTAACTCTGCTGGGGCCATACGATATGGTGCCTTAGCTATCGGAGCGGCTCCTGGTTCCAACAAAATGGTAAAAGGATTGTTACGAGATGGTGGTAACCCTTCCAAAGGTTTAAACACATCATCGTATCCTTTGACTACTGGAATCTCTTCTATGCCCGGTTCCTCTGATTCTTTATCCTTTAATACTGTCACGGTCACCAAATAAACTTCTCCGTCAATAAGGGCTTTCTCTGCTCTCACAGCCGTTGTAAAGGATATAACGGTATTTGGCTGGATTCCATGGAAGGTTAGGAAAGGTTTTCCAAACTGTTCAAAAGTTATTCTTCCACGCCCACAATCTATGTGAGACATGTAAGCCGATAACCAATCCATTCCTAAAATGACTTCGGATTTGTCTAATGGAATGACTAAGAGATTGGCTAAAAATTTATGGTTTTGAATGATAATTGGAACTCCTATAAAACAACTCGATGCATATAGGATTTGGTCACCCGGGGTTAAGACGGGAACATGAACCTTTACCACGGTAAAGATTCCCTTAAAACGCGAGGTGACATCAGGCGATGCGAAACTATGCGTCGCCCCTGAATCAAACAAAACGTGTGTGGATACACCACCAACACACAAGGTTCCTAAACGGAAAGTCATAAACCTTTTCTTAAACATTCCTCTTTTATAAAGTATTAAACAGAAATTATACAAGTATATCACATCATACACACATCTTAATCAATACATACAAGCTTTAAGTTTGAACCCTCAAGTACCTGAGATTGGACCTTTAGAAAGTCGTGAAGGTTCGGGTTTATCTAATGGATATACTCTTCCCATGATTACCTTATGTTTGGTGATGGTGCAATCTCCACTACCTCGATAGCACGAGCCGCCGCTGGACGGTTTACCCTGGTAGGACACGAAGTCGCGTAATGTCCGAGCTGATGACACGTAAAACAGATGACGTGTTCGGACACTGGTCGAGGCCTCTCCTCGTTCGGACATACTCGAGCAAAGTGACCACGTCGGCCACACTTGTAACATTCGGGTAAGGTGTCCATTGCTGGTGTCCCTCTACCCGCTGATCCTCGTCCCCCACCACGACCAAAATTCGGTCCTCGTCCCCGACCTTGGCCTGAATTTTATCCAAGTCGTTCAGGTCGAGTGACTTGGTTATTCGGCCCAAGTTTCTGAACAGGTTGGGGTACCCGCGATATTGACGGCCGTCCATAATAGAGTCGCTCGATTTCCAAGCCTTCTTCAACGTTAACCGCTCTCTCCACCAGTTCGAACAGGCTATGGTACTTAACTGCCAAAAGTCTGTTCATTATCTCGGGTCTTTACCCGTGTAAGAACTTTCATATCATAGCTGCTTCATTTTCAGCTCCATAATGAGCATATCGTCGAAGTTGAGTAAACTCCGCTTCATACTCCCTCACGGTGCGATCTCTTTGCACTAATTCTGGGAATTTCTTCTCAAGTCGATCCCTTGCTTCGGGAGGAAAGTATTTTCTCTGAAACTGTTGTCGAAAAACTTCCCAAGCAAACTTGACCCTTTGGTAATGATCTTTCACTCCACTCCACCATTCGTTCGCATCTCCCATGAGATAGTGCACGGTAACATCCGTCTTAAACTCTTCGGGGCATCGGATTGCTGCGAAGTTATTCTCAATGTGTTGTAACCATGCATCAGCGTCCAATGGATCAGGATTTCCAAAGAATCGCCTTGTTCCGAGATTTTTCATCATCATCACCATTTTCAAGAAATCTGGTGGTGTTGTCGGAGAATTGTGTTGAACTCGTCTGGATGTTCGACGCGAATCTCCCAACTGGTTTGCTAAATTCTGGATCATATTCATTAGGCGATCCTGAATACTCCTTACTTTGGGTATTACCACACTTGGTCCCGCCTCATGATGATTTGAGCGATTCGAACGGTTTTGACTCCGTTCGTCATGTCCGACAATGTGGCGATGAGAAATACGGTCTCGACCCCATTGATCTCGCATTATCAATTCTTCTCGTCCGGGGTATCGGTGATGAGAGGTCACTCCGCCCCCTGGGCTCACGGATGCTCCTTGTCCTCTGGACCATCCATCAAGGTTCATATACTCTTCCGGATCCGTCTCAACTGATTCCGGAGATAACCATCCGCCATGTAATGATCCTTCGGGTATAGGATCGTCGATTTCATGGTATCGTAACTCTGATATATTCGAGGAGTTCTCGTCCATAGACTCATGGCACGAGTTTGGTGACGCGGGCTGAGGCACAAACTCGATCATTGGGGAACAAACGTTCGGTCTTGGGTACTGATGCGGTCCTTGTTCTCGCGTCGGACTAACTTGATACGTTCGCATGTTGCGCCGTGGTGATACCATCTGAAACATAACTTTTGGTCAGTCCTAACCCATCTTATACTAAATAGCACAGGAACGTAATCAGTTTACCCTACTTGCTTTGTGCGACACTTTTACTCGATAAAATGTTGAAAACCAAGTTCATGCCAGCATCGTAGAAACCATGCTCTGATACCACTAAAATAAGGTTTTGTAACGCCCCCGATCCGCGATAGACCGGAAACGCCACAATACCAAAACAAACACTCGGGCGTCCGACCAGAGGTTCTCGGAACACATCCTAAAATTCTCGGACCAGACACCTAAATGCTTGTTTCCCGATCGAATTCGGCCCAAGGCTTGCCAATCCGAACCGCAAACAACCGTTGGTTCGTCCGGACAAGGACTAGTATCGCATTAAAACCCGTTTGTTCGAAAACTCGATTTTATTTATCATAAGTTTGAACGAGGTTACAACATTAACCGGACTCGAGTCTAACACTCAAAACGATTATACATAATAAGTTTTAGGTGTTTACAACAAAGCAAGAAAATCTACCACTGATTTTCCTAACGTTCCCTTCTCGTGCTTTTCCCGCGATTTACCCTCTAAGGTTTACCTGCAAAACAAATTGAGTCGTGAGAACTAGTTTCTCAGTGAGTCTAAGGTTCCTCTATACAATAATCAAAATCCCCACCAAACCCAAAATAACAATCACACACGATTATGCAAAACGATTCGATTATGCACATAATGATACGTTTTATTAAGGCCTAGCGTGCAGATTAAATCCCTTCACGTGAAACCAAGGCATCTTTCGGACAAAAGCCACAAAGGCTAAGTACAAAGACCCTTAAACGTTTTTGATGGCCTAATCTTTAAGGCTTCGCACCAAAAATCGAATAATGCATCGTCATGCATACACGGCCAAAGGCTGCAATCCCGTCTCTCCGTGTCTTCGAGAAATAACCAAAATCTTTATTGGTTAAGACTCGGCCATAGGGAATTCATGCCACGCTTAAACTCAAGTTCTTCTAACATTTTAACTTATGTATAAAGTAACGAAATCATGCTAACGGTCAAAAGCAAAGACTCGCGTTTACTTAAAATCCGTAAACGTGGTCGAACATATGCGATTAAAGCATAACTTAGAATTTCCTTAACGATTTCATGCTTAAGCGAAAAAAAAATCATCGAACAATCAACAATCAATTACGTGTGTTCTACTCATCTAACACACGGCAAACATACCAAAGAACTCACCTTTGACTTAGGTGGAAATATGATTTTCGGACTTAAGCTTTCTCTTTACCGGTTCGGAACTTGACTCGGCTAACTCTGCTGGGGCCATACGATATGGTGCCTTAGCTATCGGAGCGGCTCCTGGTTCCAACAAAATGGTAAAAGGATTGTTACGAGATGGTGGTAACCCTTCCAAAGGTTTAAACACATCATCGTATCCTTTGACTACTGGAATCTCTTCTATGCCCGGTTCCTCTGATTCTTTATCCTTTAATACTGTCACGGTCACCAAATAAACTTCTCCGTCAATAAGGGCTTTCTCTGCTCTCACAGCCGTTGTAAAGGATATAACGGTATTTGGCTGGATTCCATGGAAGGTTAGGAAAGGTTTTCCAAACTGTTCAAAAGTTATTCTTCTACGCCCACAATCTATGTGAGACATGTAAGCCGATAACCAATCCATTCCTAAAATGACTTCGGATTTGTCTAATGGAATGACTAAGAGATTGGCTAAAAATTTATGGTTTTGAATGATAATTGGAACTCCTATAAAACAACTCGATGCATATAGGATTTGGTCACCCGGGGTTAAGACGGGAACATGAACCTTTACCACGGTAAAGATTCCCTTAAAACGCGAGGTGACATCAGGCGATGCGAAACTATGCGTCGCCCCTGAATCAAACAAAACGTGTGTGGATACACCACCAACACACAAGGTTCCTAAACGGAAAGTCATAAACCTTTTCTTAAACATTCCTCTTTTATAAAGTATTAAACAGAAATTATACAAGTATATCACATCATACACACATCTTAATCAATACATACAAGCTTTAAGTTTGAACCTTCACGTGAAACCAAGGCATCTATTTATAAGCGCGAACAAGAAAGCTAGCAAGCAGGTGAAGCAGGTCGACACTTGGCCGGACGTGTCGCAGCGTGCGCTGACCGCGTCGCGACACGCGACCGACGAGAATGTTTGTCGAATTTTGTACGGACACGTCCCATTGGACGTTGCTTCACTCGCGGGCAAGTCTGGCCGGATAGTGACACGGTTCGAGATTCTATTCTTGCTTGGCGACAAGGAGAAACGACAAAGAGGTACGACAAAACTTGGACGTTTCTTCGAACGCGGGTAAAACGTGCGCAGGTTCTTCAGACGATGGTAATGTCGTCGCGCATGCATTCGATTACTTCGGTCCAAAACAAGGTTCCATCGCATGCACGCAATTCCGTCATCAAGCTAGAAGGCAAGCACACACCTTATTCACCGCGCAACTCACCAAGCACCTTAGACATCGAGCTGCTTAACCAAGTAGCTTAGTCATCGAGCAACTTGGTAACTAGCTCGGTCATCGACATGCTCGAGAAAATTTCTCGGCCAAACAGTCCACGTTCGACATTTGTTCGAATTTTTTTCACAATTTTCTTTGCCTTTGTGCGGGTCATTACACGCGAATCTTGAGTATACCTGATTGGGTTGGATCCGTAACAGAAAATCTAACAGAATATTTTTGAATTTTAACAAAAAAAAGAAAATAAACTAAATTTCTTCTAATCCACAAATGTGATTTCAAAAAAAAAAGACATTTATTAAACTATATAAAAATTTTAAAATATAATTAATATTTAAGATTTACAAAAAATTTAAAACGAACATATAATATTTAAAGTTTATAAAAATTAAAAATATTAATAATATTTAAACTATATCTATACTATTAATAGTAAAGCATTTGGGAGTAAAAGATTTTGAAGTTAGAATTATTACATGAAATGTCATTCAAATAAGTGTTTTCGAAGAAATTTTTTTTTTAAAAAAAAATGGTACTCAATCGATGAAGAAAAACAAAATGTATACAATGTCCTACATCGGTTAAATGGTTTTGGCAATGGTAGAGAGTCTATTATAAAAAAAAAACAAAAATTATTCGAGATCCGAATGAGCAGTAAATTTAACTTATCAGGCATCCAAATTTTTTCAAAAAATTGGTTTAATACGGTTTTTTTACTGAACCAATAATTTTTACCGAATATAAGAAATATTTTAAATTAGAAATATTTAAATTTTTACAAGATTTCAAATATCAGAAATATTTAAACTTTATAAAAGCTTTACAAGGTCTCAAGAATAATTTGAATAATAAAAAATATTATTCGAACGATTTTCGATAAAAATGACATAAATTTTGGATAACGGTACGAAATCACAAAATTTGAGTAGGTAAATTTAATTCTCAAACTTTCACAAATTTTGGTAAGGGTTGATTATGTGACAGGTAATGAACCACTTTGTTACGGGTATTTTGAAAATTTTGGGTATTTTTGAAAACATTTAGAGATTTTTTGAGGATTATAATATTTTTTGTATAATTTTCACTAATTAAATAAAAATTAAATATTCAAACGGAGAATACGGGTATCCCGTCGAAATCTCTTACCCAATCTCTTCTAATAAACATTATCGAATGAGTAATTATTAAAAAAAACGGTTATGGGACCGAAAATTTCTGGCGGATATGGATCGGGACGTGTTTCACGTTCCAAAATAGTTACATCTAGGTTATATACGTGAAATAATCCAAACTAAAACCGAATTGAAATCCGATATTTGGATTTAACACCCCTAAGCAAACTGTGAGAAATATTTTGATTAGTTTAGAAAATATATACGTAACATCACTTAATATTTACAACTAAATTAAGTTTGTCTTACAAATATAACCCCACACGTACTTACATGTGTTATAGCATTATGATTACATTAACTTTAAAATGCTCGCCTTATATTAACTATGTTAGATTACATACATAACACACCAGGTATATTAGATTATCTACATAACACACCTTACACAATTCATTCACCGTAGATGTGTTATCTCAAATTACATTTTTAAACAATCATACTATACACCTAACAATATTGTATGAACACTTAAATTATACAATTAAAATAAAACAATCTTAATTCATTTTTACGAACTTTAAATTTAACTCAAAAAAGATATTCAGTCTGTGCTCTTTCATGGATTAATACTTACTTATTATAAAATAGAAGGTAAATATTTTTTTTATTATTTTGTAATTTAAAACCTCCAAAAAAAGGGGCAGGTAGTAGGTCCATTTAAGACGTATTTATTTACCCGTTCACCAAGTCTTTTAACAGTAATTTTGTCTATCCGATTTATGACGAAACGTTTGTCGACTATGCTAGTTTGCTAAGTCTAAGTCAACTATAAAATAAAGCTTGAATAGAAGATATTACTCCCAATAGTTATCGCCTATACTAGATGGATCTAGTCAATCATATTTTGTGACACACGGAATTAAAGCAGACGCCTCAATCTACAATATGTTGGGATTTCTGAGAAAAGTTACACTCGCAATTTGCAACACATCACACAATTCTAATTTCAAACATTGTAGTATTTGATATAGAGTATTAATCTTATGATCAAAAGCTCAGATTAATACTCCAAAAATAAGACTTAGAACATCTCCAATGGTTTGTTCTATTTTTTGCTCTAAATATAGAATTTTCTAAAAATAGAACAAGGGTTTATTCCAATAGTTGGTTCTATTTCTTACTCTATATTTACTATTTTATATATATTATATTTTAATATTTTGTTTTAATTGCTAAACCAATCTTTTACTTTTCAAAATTGAAAAATACTACCTATTTAGTTTTGTTTAAACAAATATCCAAAAAATTACTAAATTATTAAAATTAAACTTAATTAAAAAGAAAATTTCATTACACCACATAAATAGAAAATCAAATGACTAATACATTTTTATTTAAGCATCATTATTATTGTACTTATCCCACAAATGATCAATTAATGCGTTCTGAAGTGAGAAATGAGCGTTTTTGTCTTTGATTTGTCTATATCGAGCAAAAAATTCTTGAAATCGAGTATTTTCATCGGCTGCTACTTCGACATCCGGAGGTGGAACTTCTCCTCTAACTTCAATTGGCGCATCGAGATCACGCTCATCCTCGATTATCATATTATGTTAAATTATACATGTAGTCATTATATCATGTATCACATTTTTTTCCAAAAACGAGCCAGTCCTTTCACAATTGCGAAACGCGATTGGAGAACTCCAAAGGCACGTTCTACATCTTTTCTACATGCTTCTTGTTGTGTAGCAAAATATTTTTTTTTAGGACCCCTTGGCTCGTGAATAGTTTGCACTATAGTAGACCATTTTGGATATATGCCATCAGCTAGATAATAACCCATATTATATTATTTTCTTTGAATGACATAATTAGCAGTTGGAGCTCCGTCGGCATCTACTTTATTTGGTCAATATTTTGATAACCTTAATGGATATGGAATCGACCTACCAGATTATTAAATAATTAGTTTATAGTGCATTAAGTTTTTTTATTGGCAAATTTATTTAAGTTTTATTGAAAAAATTTTGGTGCTAATTATGTATTTTTAATTTGTTGTTTGTGATGTCATTTTATTTTCTAATTTAATATGTTATTGTTGTCTTTTAAATTTTAATCAATTTAGTATATATGTTTCAAATATAAATTTATATTATAAGTATTAAACTAGTTATATAATTTTGTTAAGGTATAAAATGATAATATATTAAAATTGAGTGACTATTTTGTAAATAAAAAAGTTGTGTTTCAAAAATAGAAATATGAATAGTGTTGCTCTAATTTGGAACAATACTATTCATATCTCTATTTTTGAAGCAAAATATAAAGTACTATTAAAAATGATTTTACATTAAATATAGAGTTTGAAGCAAGATTTGAAGCACTAGTGGAAAATGGTTGGGATATTAATGAGTATGAAAACCCAATAGGGAACAACTTGTGAATGTCGTAGACTACACCATTTCAACGCATTGACTTACATTGCGACCGGCGCATTTATATCAACAGACACCAGACATAATTAAGCAAGTACTTATAATTTTCATTTTGACTTGGCGTTAGCTTTAAGTTGATTGTTGTTTACAAACTCATCGATCTAACATAACATAGATTTTTCTCATGTGATACGGGTTGATTGCCGATTGGTTACCCTTAGTTTAACAAAATGGTTAACACGAATTGGCGGTTAAAGAAAAACTAAAAGAACATGCTTTAAAATAGTACAAAATATTATTTCATCTCTCCCATAATATAAGATGTTTTAGATAAAAACACAAAAATTTAAAATTATTTTTTAACACTAAATATTATTTAATAGTTAGTTAAATATACAATTCAACCAATTATAAAGAAACACTGCAAAATCCAAAGAGGCAAAAGTATCAAACAATATTAAAATCTGTATAAAAATTTGTAAAACATCTTATAAATTAAAAAAAAAAAAACCTTTTAAAAATCTTATATTATGAGACGGAGAAATTAAAAAAAAAAAGACGTGTAAGTGAAAATCGACTATTAACAATGGTTATGACTTATGATTATTAGCAAGCCGTTGAATAATAATCAAAATAACACAATAAATATTTAAAAAGTTATATTTTAAAATTAAAAAAATATAACTACTCGTTTGGAAACAAGCAGTTGTCATCAGAAACTTTTTTCATGTGGTTAAATTCAGCTTATAACTATCTATATGAACTGCTTATTTCAACCGTCCGTATTATCCATTATCTGATTGGTAATCGAAAACATATTTTGCACTTCAATAGATGCTTCTAATAAGTAAATAACACACCACCAGAAAACTTGCACGTAAATTGAAAAGATGTAATGATGTTTTAAGTACTATTTTTCTGAGAATTGTGTAATGACTTCCAACATATATTGTTTTTGTGTAAAGTGCGTTAGTTTTTGATAACCTTGATTGATTCTGAAACTCGTAGATGGATTGTTGCGATATATAGGTCAATTTTCGTGAAATCTTTTGTGGATCATGGATCTACATGTCGCACTATCTAAATAGCTGCAAGTCTCCAATAAGTAGTATTGAATGTTCAAAGGTATAATCGAAAGTTTAAAACTATTTGTACTAATACTTATTCATATATATGATTTATCGTCAAGATTTGTCTATAAAAATAAATAATTATAACCATATGAATCGGTCTGATCATTGGACTTATAAGATCTGATTCTGATGGACCCATTTCTTGAATCTATCATACATAAATTACAAATCTTACCTGACTTTGTCAAAAAAAATGAGAAAAATTGGCCAAAAGAGTTTGAGCTCATTTCATAGAAAATGTAGATTTCTCATTGCAAAACGTTAGAGATAAAAGATGATGCTCCTCCATTCACACTGAACTGAAGAGACTTTTCAGAAAAAGAAAAAGAACAAGAGAAGAAGAAGAAGATAAACAGTCACATCACCTCATCAGTTCCATGGCTCAAAACTCATAAATCTTGATTTTTTTATATATATGAAACCAACGACTGTCCTTGAAACTTTCTAATTTATAGAAGCACGAGTACACATGAAAATATAATGAGTTCATACAAAGGATGTGAAAATCAATAATATAAACCATATTGGTGGTCCCTTACTGATTACAGGGTTGCTTTATGTTTCCGAAAAAAAAAGTTTGGATTTTGGTAATTCGCACCATGTTCATGTGCCAACTAGTTCACAGCTAGTCCTCACCACAAAATTAAAGAAGTCAAATGAGAGACACGCTTAAATATAGGAATTTGATATCTATATTAAAATAAAATGAACCACTTAGTATTTACAAACTATACCATGTATGCTATATTATAGTATGATACCAGGTTCAAACTTGCGTGGCGTTTGAATTTTTGAATTTCATTAAAATTTCAATAATAAAATTACCATTTTTAGGAAAATAATATCATGAAAAATATATTATTGGTAACCATAATTGTATACGTTATGGTATGTGATTTACCATATTACTGATCATAGATATTAATTTGCAGCCTTATGGTAGAAACATAATTTACATGAAGAAAATAAAGATAAAGAAAATAGCTAACTTGAAAAAACAGCTTTAAGTTGAAGAATATAATTTATCGAGAACCTCTTGACATATTAAGTCATGCATGGACCGAATGAGTTTATACTATAGTTCTGAATGGCACTTTGATTTGAGTGTGGGAAAGATGCATTTTAGATGCGGTGTGATTAGATGAATCTATGAATGGTAATGTAATTCGGGTACGATTCGAATATCCTATATAAAGCATTGTAGTGGTGCTACGAACACCAACTGACTTAGGCTTCGTTCGTTTTCTCATTTTACATTTCCATCCAGATGGTCCATTCAAATATATCATTTAGATGGTTCATTTGAATGATGTTCGTTTCAATTTTTGGATATTTATTTGGATGGAGCATCTGAATGAACATTTGTTTGTTTGATTATTTTCATTCTCATTTAGATGATTTTGATAAGAAAAATGACTCAAATACCCATGCTTTCATCTAATTATATTTTTAACTTAATTTCAACTATTTTAATTTTAATTCTTAATCCAAAATATATTTAAAACTAAATAATTTCAAATTATTATTTTTAACATTTATAAATTTACATTTTCATGAAATAGATTTTTATAAGAATTTACTTATATATATATATATTAATTTTCCTATTAAATTATAAAATATAATTCTATAATTTTACGAATTTGGGAGAAAAACAAAATTCTCTGATTTTACTGTTTTGGTGTGAAAACAGAATTCTGTGATTTTGTGTTTTATGGTTTTGGCAAGAAAACGCAATTCCGCAATTTTTCCGCCAAAAGAGTGATTTTACAGTTTTGGCGGAAAACACACAATTTTACGATTTTGTGGTATTGGCGGAAAAACATGATTTTGCAGTATTGGCAAGAAAACATAATTCTGTTATTTTCCTGTTTTGGCGGAAAAACGCAATTCCACAATTTTTCCGCGAAAAGCGTGATTTTATTGTTTTAAAGGGAAAACACTATTTTACGATTATACGGTTTGACGAAAAAACACAATTTCACAATTTTTTCGCCAAAAACGTGATTTTACAGTTTTGGCGGGAAATATGATTTTGCGATTTTGGCGGAAAAATATAATTTTGCGGTTTTGGCGAAAAATATGATTTGGCAAGAAAACATGATTTTGCGGTTTTGGCGGGAAAACTTAATTTTGTGATTTTGGCGGGAAAATATGATTTTTCGGTTTTGGCAGAAAAATATGATTTTACGGTTTTAGCAAGAAAATATTATTTGGCAGAAAATATGATTTTGTATTTTTGGCGGCAAAATATTATTTTGCGGTTTTGGCGGGAAAATATGATTTTGCGGTTTTGGCGAAAAATATGATTTGGCAAGAAAACATGATTTTACGGTTTTGGTGGAAAAACTTGATTTTGCGGTTTTGGCGAGAAAACTTGATTTTTTTCGGTTTTGGAGGGAAAATATGATTTTGCGGTTTTAGCAAGAAAATATTATTTGGCGGAAAATATGATTTTGTATTTTTGGCGGGAAAATATTATTTTGCGGTTTTGGCGGAAAAATATGATTTTGCGGTTTTGGCGAAAAATATGATTTGGCAAGAAAACATGATTTTACGGTTTTGGCGAGAAAACTTGATTTTGCGAATCTAGCAGGAAAATACTCTTGATGAAAAAAATATGACTTTGCAGTTTTGACAAGAAAATATGATTTTGCGTTTTTTGCAAGATAATTGTAAAAGTATTATTTATAATTTTATAGAAAAATGGATTATTTGGATAATAAGAGTATATTTGTCATTTGTTAATTTTGAATGAATCATCTCCATCCAAATGCTTCTATCAAACTCATTCTCATTTTTCACATTTTTTGGATGAGTTTAATAAAACTCATTCAACTAGTTTAGCGAAATGATCTATTAAATTGACTTAAACAAACATCATTTTTTATCTCCATTCAGATGGAGGGCCTTACATATATAAAAAGTTGTGCGGCTATAACTTAATGGTAATGCAGAAAGCTAGGAGATAAATGAATGTATGGTTCATAAAAACTTTGACGACCAAGCAATCAGCATGGGAGAGAGGAAAAGCTTCTCTCTAAATTGGAGCTCAATTTTGGCCATGTATGCGTCTTAGATCATCACCTAAAATTGTACTTGCTTTGAGACAAATTGTAATGCGGGTTCACTTGGCTCATAAATTAAGAAGTAGACTACACTAGTCTATTCTTGAAGGGTTCACATTCCCAACATGAAACTTTTTCTAATTGAAAAAATAAAGCTAACTTAAAATATATTAATTCAAAAACTATAGGTACAAGTAATTTGCATATAGATTATAATTGGTAGGCAATTCTACAGAAGTTGGAGGATTTTTTGTTTTTTGTCATAATTATGACAAAAAAAGAAGACAAAAGAACTCACTTTGTCATTTATATATACAAAGATAAAAGTATACATGTCATACCTGTGACGTTGAATAAGTGGCAAAGTTAAGTTATTGAATACTATATTGTATAAACGCCAAAAAATAAATACGATTGTATAAATTTAATGATAAAATATGGACCCTAATCTATTGTATAAATAAACCATTATCATTATAATACAGATTACTAGATTAGGTTTCATAAGTTCAGCAAAAGCTGGATTACAAAAGTCAAACCCTCTCCTAAGTTTTCACCGTCTCCATTTCTATAATTTAGTTTCGTTCATTATTTTTTGTCAACTTTTGATCATCTATAAATATGCTAAAACATGTGTTTACTGTGAAATAATTATTTTAAATCGGAGTAAATAAAATTTAGGGTTGGGAAAAACATAAGCCTCGAAGAGAAATCAATATCAATATGTTTTTTTCTCAACTAATAGGGTGAAAAACAAAGATGAGATTGTTATTGGTGTGTTTATGTTATTTGAATATATATCATTGGAGGCCGAGGCCCTTTTTAATTACTTGCTAATTTTTTTTACAATTTGTTAAATAATTTCTTAAAATTTTTTTGTTCTATTTAAAAGCTTTGCGAATTTTCATAGAACATATATTTGATGTATTAAGATTTGTTTTTAAGAAATTATAAATATTTTTTATATTTTATTTTTTGGATGGGATTATGTTCGAATTTTCAATAAAACATACTAAAAGATGCTCACATGTGACTTTACCGCCATGTAAATCCAAATCATACGATTTCTTTTTCTTTTTCATTTTGCCACAAATTATACTAAATGTAGGTCACATCCCTTATATATTCACGGACAATTCGACATACACGATTGCATATTTTCCTGTGCTAACTTCTAAAAGATCATTAATATGAAGATATGATCAGTTATATAGTCTATTTATTGATATTTGGCTTAGAGCCATTTCCTCATATGTCACTTCCGAGTGCCGACTTAAAATTGGCTTCGAACTCCCGTAAGTAAAATTAAAAGATATAATAGTTGTGGTCCTCGTGAACCATTAGACCAATGATACGAAAAGATATCAAGAAATTATCATTACAAAACAATATAAGGACATAAGAAAATTGTAAGTTACTAATGTTAAAATCTTTTTTTTTTTTTTTTTTTGTGATGTTTAGACCTCATGACGCCAAAAAAATATTTTGTTCCTAAAACTTTGTAATGCATTTTTTTTGTCGGCCCCTACGCGAAGAAACCACCTAATCCCATTCTCATTTCATTTGTTTGTAGTGGTTATATAATTTGATTTAACTACATAGATATTTTTAAAAGTTACGGGTTCGAATCTCACAATTCCGTTATTAAAAATTATATTAAAAAAAACTACATAGATATTTTGATAGTTATGCATTTATATATGAAAAAAAATTGTATGTGGAGTTGAACAATTGGCGAGTAGCAAATGTAGTTAGCTCAATCAGGTTAATCAAAAAATTTTAGTTTGGACGTAACATTTTCTTTCACTGCTTGGTATTGTATGTCGTTAAATTTGATAAACATATGAAAAGACTATTTCCATATATAAGGAACCGTAGCCTTTTTCAATATCTGCCCCGCAAGCAAGCATATGAAGTCGTGAACACATGGCCGACTCAACATTATCATGGGTTTCAAAGACAATTTTTTTTTTTTTATCCTATAAATGTTTTTTGGTTTTTTTTTTACTAAATAAAATATTAAAAAAATATTTTTATGATTTTTCTGATAGAAATTTTGTTATAAAAACAAAAGCAATACATAGAAATTTTTGTACGTCCTTTTCAATCTCAATTTAATTTTGTTATCTAATTTATTACTGTATTATTATTTTTAAAAATAGGCTCTTAATTATTAGAACACGGTATAAAACCTGGACCATTATACTACTCGCTCTCCAATCTCAGCTGGTCCCGGTTCCTGTGTAAACATCCTCAACAAGTGAACTTATGCTTGCGCTCATCCGCACATCTGAACTTCCATGCCCATGAGTATTCTGTTTTTGTTTCATACTCTCTTTTTTTTTATGCTATATTTTGTTAGGTTCAGTTTAACTTTTTCCTGTCTAATTTTTTTCTTTTGTTTATTAATAAAATTTATATTTTAACAAAATATACCCTTTTTTGTCAGCATAAAACTACCATTTAGAAAAATATTATATTGATTTTATTGGGCATGGATTTTATTGCGGTTGAGAACTTTTGAAAAATGATAAATTTTATATTTTCTGAATCCATCGTAACTGTTGTCATTTAACTTTCTATTTTTTTTTTTTTAAAACTACACTCAAAATATTTACAACCACAATCCACATTAAGCTTCCAAATTTAATTTTGGAGTGACCACAATTGTCTTGTTGTACTTCCTTAATGCTTTCTTTTACCATTTAAACCCTCGCGATGACTTATGATGAAACAAAAGTCCGACAGGGCTATAATAGCCACCTTACGTGATGGTCTATTACTCTATTTCCAAACACCATACATTGCCACCGACCTAACTTTTTTTTTTTTTTTTTGTCAAATAAAGAATTCAGACAAGTTCCATTTTTCTCAATGTCAATTGAAAAGAGAATTTCATATTAATTATTATAACGAAATAGTGTGAAATACAATTATAGGATAAAAAGTTGGGCTATTTTCTATGAAAATGTAAAAAAGTGATTGATAATTTATGACTAGCTCTAATTGCTTGTATATATAGAGATTCACCCATAAACGACAATTGGAAATTTCAGATTATGGTTTGGAATCTTATCAACTCATATTTGCAATATGGATTGGATCTTATCAACTCAAATAAAGTTAAAAGAAACAGTTCAAAAAAAAACATATAGTTTTGTTTTCTAAATTTTATATTTTTATAATTTTATACTTTTACATTCATACAATAATAAACAATAAACACACCATTTGACAAATTAATTTTTTTGGGCAATTTTCAAAAATACCACACTTTTAAGTTTTGTTACAAAAATACCACTATTAGTTTAATATTTCAAAAATACCACAAAAAGTTTTAGTTTTTTTAAGATACCACAAAACTAAAATTAAACTTACAATCTTCAAAACTAAACCCTAAGCACTACCTTCTAAAAACTATAACCTAAATCTAAAATAGTTAAACTAAGCCCAAAAATTTAATTTCTAAATCCTTGAAAATCAATTTTTGTGTTTGCGGTATTTTTGGAAAACCAAAACTTTTGGTGGTATTTGTAGAACATTAAACTAATAGTAGTATTTTTTTCAACCAAAATTGAAAGTGTAATATTTTAAAGAATTTCTTCTTTTTTTCCTTTTTGATTTGTTAATTATCCATCGAACTGAATCTTTAAATAACTACATTCATGTATAAGAAACCACATAAAAGAAAAATGTTATTCGTAGTTGTTAAAAAATATATGCAATTTATCTATAACATAACATAAAATATGAATGAAAAAAGAGAAATAGCTTAAAATACCACTAAACTAAATTTTTGGACTAGGTTTTTTTTTCAAAAATACCAATACAAATATTTTAGTCTAAAAAAACCACAAACACTAAAAATAATTTTTAAAGGTTTATAATTTAAAAGTTTGGGTTTGGGTTTAGTATTTTAAGTTTAGGGTTTAATTTTTAGGGTTTAGAGTTTATTTTTTTAGGATTTATGATTTAATTTTTAGTTTTGTGGTATTTTCAAAAAAAAAATATATTTTAGTGGTATTTTTGAGAAAAAGAGTAATAGTGATATATTTGGAACAAAAATTTATTTTAATTATATTTTTGAGAATTATCCAAAAAATAATTATATATATTAAAGGCAAACTGTCCAAATAATATAACATAAAATATGCATGAAATTAAAAAATACATATATTTTATAATTTAGAAATTGAATAATGTTTGTCGACAATACTAACACAAATTACAAAAAACTACATATCCTCGTACATTGTTTTAAAAAGTAGAAATTATTCCCAAAAAAAAGAAAAATCACATATCGATATATATACATGTATGATGTATAAAATACTAACAAAATGACGTAATGAAACAAAAAGCAATATAAAAAAAATCATTTGCAATAGTAGAATTTTTTTAAAAAAAAGATAAATTTGTTGTTATATATATATAGGAGTGGGAGGAGGAGATTTCTGTCTGTCTGTGTCTTTGAAGAATCGAAAAAAAGAGAGAAAAAAAAAGTGTCGGTGAATTCCTAATCTTTGTCTTCTTCTTTCTTCTCCTTACGTCTCTTAAAAACTCCTCCCCCTCTCCCCACTTATGTAACCGTTTCGCCGTCAATTTCCACAGCTCTCTCTCTCGGTTACAGTCTCTCAAAAACCAGATCGAATCTATGATTTTGTGATTTTTTTGTCGGCGGTCATGGAGACGGGAGCGGCGGTGACGGCGGCGACGATGGGGATTGGAACGAGGAAGAGAGATCTGAAACCTTACAAAGGAATAAGGATGAGAAAATGGGGGAAATGGGTGGCGGAGATACGAGAACCGAACAAGAGGTCAAGGATCTGGCTAGGTTCTTATTCTACGCCTGAAGCGGCGGCGAGAGCTTACGACACTGCTGTGTTTTACCTCCGTGGTCCTTCAGCTCGGGTTAATTTCCCGGAGCTTTTGGCTGGACTCACGGTTTCTAACGGTGGTGGAAGAAGTGGAGATATGTCGGCGGCGTATATAAGGAGAAAAGCGGCGGAGGTTGGTGCTCAGGTTGATGCGCTTGGAGCGACGGTGGTTGTTAATTCTGGCGAGAATCGCGGTGATTACGAGGGTTGTCGTAAGAGCGGTAACGGGTCATTGGAACGGGTCGATTTGAATAAATTACCCGACCCGGAAAATTCGGATGATGATGATGTGTTGGTGAAGAGGAGATAGAAGAAGAAACAAAATAAAATTAGTTTGTCGTAGGAGAGGAGAATGTTTGTCTTTATGATGCGCTGTCGTTGCTAACATGCGCCTCTGATTAAGTGTTAAACATGCGCCTCCATTGTTTTGGGTTTTTTTTTGTTTTCGATTATCAAAGATTTTAAAACTCAACTCTTCAAATTTCTCACTTACAAAATATGCACGATCTTCGTATTGGCGAATAATGACGATGTATTATGCAAATTTATGTCCTAATAACAATTTTTTTTTTTTGGACAAACAAGAATCCTAATAACAACTTATTATTCGAATTTATGTACTAACAACTTTTCATCGCAACGAACAAAGATGGTTTGATTCTTGAGACATCTATTTTATTATTAGTACTTCCACCGTTTCACTTTCTTTATAATTCACGTAAAATATGTTAAAACATTACATTTTAAAACGATGAGAGTATCGTAGAGGTTACTACCGCACATAACCATAATAATATTGTAGAATCCATATTTTGTGTTCTTTAGACATATTTACATACATATAAATAGATTGTATATTTTAAAATATCGAACGTAACATAGTCCACAATATCAGAAAGCTAGCTGAAGCTGCAAAAATATCTCAAACCGGGAAAATAATTCTGATGTGTTTAAATTTTAAAAGTAGAGTTGCGGAAACACTCATTTGTGGAGGTTGGTGTCCTAACAACTAAAGCTCTAAAATTATCGTAACCACTAAAAGTGATTTGATGGGTTTTTTTTTTGAGGATTTTAATGTGGGGACAAATTATACTTGTTTGCTCATTCGGTTTTAGGGCAGAGTTGGTCGGCAAGATTCTTCGGTGATTCTGATATTTGTTTACTGTACACCATATTGGCAAATGTTAAAACGTGACAAGTGTGGAACCGTTTAGATAACGGGTGATGTGTGAGGGTGATGTGTGAGTCTAAAGATTGACGCCAAACTTGTGACCACAAAAGAGAAAACAAAAGATTCGGACACAAGACAGAGACTTTTTTCTTCAGACATGTTTTGTGTGATCCCACAAGTTCAACAAACAAAAAAGATGAGTTAAAAAAGTAATAACTGAAAAGAAAAATTTCGGGTTATGAGTTTTCTTCTTGACTCTAAAATTCAAACATAGATTCGTATGACTCATGATGAGCCTTTGACGTTGTAGTTACTTTCTTTCTCGTTTTTTTTTACCAGTTTATTATCCAATTGAACCTGAATAAAAAGGTAAAACAATGATTTTCCTCGGTTATTTTTCCCAACTAACTAAACAATTCTTTTTACCAAAATTGGCAAAAAACATGGTTCCCAAACCGAAAATGAGTAATGTGTTTTTTTTTTCTTTGCTCGTGACTTAAATAAATAGTATGATATCATGTAAATAACATGATATATGTTAAACATACGCGCGAAAGATCAATGCTATTTTTAAAATACATGCAATAGATGTACCAACTTATTTATGATTTTATTATCATCCGTCGTTTTTGCAGATTAAATGATAAAAGTTGGCAATTTAGTGCATATCTTCTTTTCTTTAGTGTAAAAAAAATAAATTAAACAGTATAAATTAATGGAAATGGTAGCTCAACAATATTTAGCTTACTAGTAGTGCCCATTGTACCGACAAATTCAGCAGCAAGGCATAAATATATTTTGGTTGAACCAAAGCAAGAAGTACCGTAAAAGAGAGTACTTTGGTGGATAAACAAACCAAAGAAAGAGGAAGCTTTATATTTTATCTTTTTGTTAATCAAAAGTATGGCTAAACTTAGATGAGAATCAAATACCTCAAGCATCTGATAACCTAACCCATCAACAAAACAGAAGCTGATTCTGGTTCTGCACAAAGACAGAGAGAAGTGCTCTTACACAGTTTCTAGTAAAAACAATCCTCGACGCCGCGTCCCTTAAGTTTTTGGAAGCTTCTAAAGTTTACTAGGCCCCACCACGACAATTAGGCAAAGAAAGAGAACCAAAAATAGCTTAGCAGCTGGGTTGGTTCTTTCCCCAGAAACTACAGAGCTTCCCCATTGTTCTTATTGAGTAGCTTTTGCACTGCATTGAAAGTCATGAAAATGGTTCATCAGCGTTAGTGAGGTTTACTTGACTAGAGAGAGTGAGATTGCGGGTGTCTATTAACTTAGGTCAATAGAAAAATGACTCGAGACCATCACAAGATGTAGACATAGGAGATATGCAGACACATTTGTCATCAAGCTAACAAAACTCTTCACACAAACATTCATTACAAAATAAAGAAACTAGCTGAATTGTTGTGATATATATATATGGTCATAACTCTAGCATGATTTTCAATTAGACTACACTGAAAACCATAGCAAAAGCTTCAAGATTTCAATTCATACTATCAAAGATCCATTGCGTGAGAACTGGACTTGTGACTGCCAATGACTAACAATATGATGATTGTTATAAGAAAAGTATTCAGATAGATACAGAGAAGCCAGCATGGAAGCTTGCAGTTCTTTCACTGTCTATGAACAAAGCAAGAACGTGCCATAAGATTTTCAGGTGTGAGTCAAGAAGCTTTTTTTTTTTCATTTCATACAGATGAGACAGAACTACACAACCGAATATGTATCTAGTAGCTTACTTGTTCAACTTCATGAAATTTTTCCAACAGCTTTGATACCAGGCAAAACTCAGTTATTTAAAACAAGAAACCAAAGCCAACAAAGGCAGGCAGAAAATATCATCTTCCCCGAATAGTCGATTAGATTCATTGGACTGATAACATTATAACAAACGCTTCACAGATTCATTGCCTGAAAACCAGATTAGTGAATGCCAATGACAAACAATATGATGAGTATAATAAGAAAAGCATTCAGATAGATAGAGAGAGATCAGCATGAAGCTCACAGTTCTTTCACTCCCTATTAACAAAGCAAAAACTTTCACTGCCTATGAACAAAGCAAAAACGTACCATATTATTCAGGTGTTTTCTCAAGCAGTTTTGTCACAGTGAGTATACTCTTTCATTACAAATGAGACAGAACTACACAACCTAATGTGGTATTTAGTAGCTTTCTTGTCCGACATCATTTCTAATCTTTTTCCAACAGCATATAGATTGAAGGCAAACAATTAGTTAATTAAAACAAGGAAACCAAAGCCAAAAAAGGCAGGCAAAAAACACCCTCATAAGCCTCACGAGTCGGTCATATAACGGAGACATAAATTGTTCGAAAAGCCACAAGCAGGAACATATAACTTGAGCATAGAAGCGCATACTAAGCAATTTCCAATCGCCATGAATCACAAGAAAGCCTGTGATTAAAAAAGATAACCTGATAAAAGCAGCGTCCTACTGTTAATGATCCCTACATAGGAGAGAAGAAGAACCAGTAGACAGCTTATAAATCCAATGCAAAGAAGAGCTCAGTCACCCTCAAGATCCAGCTTATAAGCCATCTTTACTAGTCCTTCTCCTCTTCAATGTAAAAGATTCATAAAACCAACTGAAACTTCTCCTTCCTCATCATCATCATCAACACTCTATACTCCACTTCTTGTCCTGCACTTAACAATCACCAAAAGCTTAAAACTAACTGTCTACAACAATATCCCCACACATTTATAACTAAAATTCTCAATTTCAAAAGTCAAAAGCCAGAAAAGTTACAAACTTTACAAACCAAAACAGAGATGGTAGCCACTATCATCAAACTCTTACCATTTTGGATAGTAAAATTCTCAATCGGTATAGCTAGACCCGAATTCGAACTAAAGTAGTCACATTCACCTCATCCCAGAGCTAACCGGAGATAACTTCGTCATAAACCGGCGACGGTAGCGGCGGAGCAAAGCAAAATGCGATGATGGATCATCATCATGGAATAATATAGGTCACGAGAGGATCACGTGAGATATGGTGGCCCAATCTTGAAAAGAATCGGACGGCTGAGAATAAAGCAGACTAATTCTCTTATCTATCTTAAACCGTGAAAAAAAATAAAAAAATCTGATTTTTTTTTTAACCAGGGCTAGGGTTTTCAGATTTAACTCTTTGTCTTGTAAGACTTGAGCAACTATATAATCTCAACTTTTCTCCATCACTATCCGCTGCGGTCTCGCCGTGCTGCCCATAACAATCCTCCGACTTCGTCTTCCCCATCGTCATCGTCATCGTCCCCTGAATTTATCTCTCTTCTTTTTATCCCTAATTTAACAAAAAAACAAAAACCAAAAAAAAAACCCTCAAAAATCCCTGCTTTCGTTTCTTCAATCCCAGCAAAAAATGGCTCAGGTTCAAGCTCCTTCTTCACATTCTCCTCCTCCTCCGGTTAACGACGGGGCTGTGACGGCTTCTGCTACGGTTGGAATCGGCGGTGGCGGCGGTGATGGAGTCAATCACGGTGCTCTTTGTTCTCTCTATGTTGGAGATCTGGATTTTAATGTTACGGATTCTCAGCTTTATGACTATTTCACCGAGGTGTGTCAGGTCGTATCGGTTCGTGTTTGCCGTGATGCTGCTACCAATACTTCTCTTGGTTATGGTTATGTCAACTACAGCAACAACGAAGATGGTTTGTGCCCTAAAGTTTTCCCCTTTTTGATTGATAACGTTTGACATTATGCTAAAGATCTGATTTTTCGGTTTTGTAATCATTCCTCTGGCTAATTTGAGTGATGGGTATTGTTTGATTTTGTTTATAGATGTTAATTTGCACGATTTGGAAATGTTTTGTTAGCCCAATGTTTAATGTTTCTGTGAGACTCTAATTAGGGAATTTGTTATCATTTTGCTTTGGTTGAGTGATTCTCTTTTGCTTTTTTTTGTAATGACAGCGGAAAAGGCAATGCATAAGTTGAACTACACTAGTCTCAATGGGAAGATGATTCGGATTACTTACTCTTCTCGTGACTCTTCTGCTCGTAGAAGTGGGGTTGGGAATTTATTTGTCAAGGTATTTACTTTTTTTTTTTTTGAATTCTCTAGCAGCTTCTCTTTCTGTTTGATTGCCTAATTATGTGTCCTTCTCTCATGTGAAGAATTTGGACAAGTCAGTTGACAACAAAACTCTTCACGAGACGTTTTCCGGGTGTGGAACTATTGTGTCTTGTAAGGTTGCTACTGATCACATGGGTCAGTCCAGAGGATATGGGTTTGTGCAGTTTGATACTGAGGATTCAGCTAAGAATGCTATTGAGAAGCTGAATGGCAAAGTGTTGAATGACAAACAGATTTTTGTTGGACCTTTTCTCCGTAAGGAGGAAAGAGAGTCTGCTGCTGATAAGATGAAGTTTACCAATGTTTATGTTAAGAATCTGTCGGAGGCGACTACGGATGATGAGTTGAAGACTACTTTTGGTCAGTATGGTAGTATTTCGAGTGCTGTGGTTATGAGGGACGGAGATGGGAAATCCAGGTGTTTTGGATTTGTCAACTTTGAGAATCCTGAAGATGCAGCTCGTGCTGTTGAAGCTCTCAACGGGAAGAAGTTTGATGACAAGGAGTGGTATGTCGGTAAAGCTCAGAAGAAATCTGAGAGGGAACTTGAGTTGAGCCGAAGATATGAACAAGGCTCAAGGGATGCAGGAAACAAATTTGATGGGTTGAATTTATATGTTAAAAACCTTGATGATACTGTCACAGATGAGAAGTTGCGCGAGTTGTTTGCTGAATTCGGTACAATTACTTCCTGCAAGGTTAGTATTGTTTGTTTTATTGCATACATGCTAACCATTAGAGATGCAAATTTTGTCTCGTGATTAATTAAAATCTCTTACTTTTTAACAAACAGGTTATGCGGGACCCTAGTGGTACTAGCAAAGGATCAGGGTTTGTTGCTTTCTCAGCTGCCAGTGAAGCGTCGAGAGTGGTAATATATATATGATCTTGTGAAAGACAATACTAATATTGTTTTGAGCCTCTGTTTGACTTTTTTTATGCATTTGCTTTTGGGGTCTTCTGCAGCTGAATGAAATGAATGGTAAAATGGTTGGTGGCAAACCGTTGTATGTAGCTCTTGCGCAGAGGAAAGAAGAAAGAAGGGCTAAGCTGCAGGTAATACTTCCCACCGTAGACAAACCACCTACGCAAAGTCACTTTTGCTTTATCTCAAATCCTTATGGGGTTTTTTTCAGGCACAGTTTTCTCAAATGAGACCTGCTTTTATGCCCGGTGTGGGTCCTCGAATGCCAATGTTTCCAGGTGGTGCTCCAGGTCTTGGACAACAGATTTTTTATGGTCAAGGACCTCCACCAATCATCCCTCACCAGGTACCATTTTTAACCTGATCCACTATGTAACTTGGCTTGATCATGACAGTCTTATTCTGTTGGATAAAGACTCTTTTAATTGCTAACCATTCATCGGATGTACTTAAATCTGTGATAGCCTGGATTTGGATATCAGCCTCAGCTGGTTCCTGGAATGAGACCTAGCTTTTTCGGCCCAATGATGCAGCCAGGACAGCAAGGTCCACGACCAGGTGGCAGACGGTCAGGTGATGGACCCATGCGCCATCAGCATCAGCAGCCAATGCCTTATATGCAGCCACAGGTTAGTTAAAAAAAAGAGCACGTCTTAAATCCCGGAACAAGATGAATCTCTAAGCCTTTACTTTCTTCTCTCCTCTAGATGATGCCGAGAGGACGAGGGTACCGGTACCCTCCTGGTGGTAGAAACATGCCCGATGGTCCAATGGCAGCAGGAATGGTTCCAGTTGCTTATGACATGAATGGAATGCCTTTCGGTCAGCCTATGTCCGCTGGTCAATTGGCTACTTCCCTTGCTAACGCCTCTCCTGCTCAACAGAGAACAGTAAGTCTCTCTCAATATATATCTTAGTTGCCATGGTGTAGGAGAAGAATAAGTTGGCTTACACTCTCTGTTTTTGTTTTGGGGTTTGTGTAGCTTCTGGGTGAGAGTCTATACCCATTAGTGGACCAGATAGAGCATGAGAACGCTGCGAAAGTGACGGGTATGCTTCTGGAAATGGATCAGACCGAAGTTTTGCATCTGCTCGAGTCACCAGAGGCGCTAAATGCCAAAGTTTCAGAGGCATTGGATGTGTTGAGAAATGTGAATCAGCCATCATCAACACAGGTGAGTGAAGGCAACAAAAGTGGAAGCCCAAGTGATCTCTTGGCTTCACTTTCGATTAATGATCACTTATGAGAAGCTTTTTTTTCGAGTTTTTACCTTTGACTCTCTCCTCTCTCTCTCTCTTTCTCTTTCTCTGATTGACAAATTTTTGCGGGAATCTATTTGCTGTTTTAGACGTTTGCTCCATATGATTGCTTCTGTTTTCACTTATTACTTTTTTGGGTTGACTTAAAAAGGATGGTGTTTTTATTTTGTTGGATTATATTTTACTGTTGCAAATTTGCGATCAGTCAAATTTTTTTATGATTTGAGTTTAGTTATCTTTTTGTTTTGTCTTTTTGTGTGTGTGCTAATTGTAAAGTCTGAACAACATCATAACAACATAAGAGAGAAGGTGATGACATTGGGATATGTAGTTCATCATCTAACTTGATAAATTACTACAAAACTAGTGTTAAGACTATAAAAATTTGTTTGTAACCTGTAATTAACTAAAAATTTATAATTATTGCTACATATTGCATAGAAAATGTAGTATTGACATGTTTAAACAAAAATGTTAATTGCATATTTATGATTGACATTTTACAATCTAAACAAATATGCAATAAAGATTACATCCAAACTATATCCAAGAAAAATCAAGACGGCTGGCGGATTCATCATAATCATCAAACAACAAAAAGGTGCAAATGGAGCAAAAATATGGCATGCATGAAGCTCCAGTATCAATACTAAATTTGTTATACAGAATCGATAATCGAATATATAACTAAAAAGTATAACTTTTGTTGATATGCTGTCACGTTTTGTTTGTGGTAGCACTGGAATTTTGTTGTATGAGGTATTTTTTTTATGTGATCTAGTGTTTAACTAAGGGTTTTTTTAATCTAAGTTTAGACTTGCAGCTTCAGTCAATTAGAGTTGAATTACTGTTACATATCTTGTTATATAAAGTTTGGTTTTCAAAGTTAGTAACTCACATGATCGCGACATGTGTCAAATCCATCGATTAAATGTTGACAGGTGTTAACAAAAAAATATTTTCCTTAATAAAATAGGAAAACAAATTAAAAAACATATTTACATATACTAATTTATATATGTATATTAAAAATATATTTTTCTTTTTCTTAACCAAAAAATAAAACTAACAAAAATATATTTCAATATCCTAATTTGCGTGTGTCAGTTGATCAATTATATTTTGACATGTAAAAAGTTTTTTTTTTAACATCTAATATTTTTCTTTTTAAAAAAATTAACTTCTTTTTCCTTAACTAAAAAAGAAAACTAACCAAACAACAACAAATAAAACATATTTTAATATATTAATTTAAGTTTGTCAATCAATCAATTATATTTTGACATGTATCAAATTTTTATAACATCTAATTTATTTATTATTTCATAATGGTTACAAGAATTCATACATCAAGAGTAAATCAAAAAAATGTGAAATCAAATACACATCAACAAATACATTGCTAATCATAAAAGTGAACGATGCATACGACCAACAAGAATTTTTTTGTGAGAATAAGTGAATTTACGATGAATAAGTGAATAATCATAAAAGCACTGAGAATTTTGCAGCCAACATGAGTGTTTTTTTTGGTGAGAACAATGCATAATGCCATAATAGTGGGAAATTTGGACCAAGATTCTCAAATAAATTGGAGTATTTGTGGAAGTTTCTCAATTCAACACGCTCGAGATTCAAAGGAGAGAATAGCGAAGGAGAGGCAACAAAAGTGTTGATGAATGGATGAGAGATGAATGAAGGAAAAGATAAATAGTATGAGAGGATAAGATAAGCTAGTTTTGCCGCAAAAGCATTTGGAGAAGATGAAATTGATGGAGCCAAATCTTTACTGAGAAAGTATGACAACAACTGGAAATTAAGAATGGAATATGAAAACAACTTTGCTGGATTATTGTGGAAAGGAGAGGCAATTTCCTTTTATTCTTTGTGGAAGTAGCTAGCTAGCTTCTTAATATGTTTGTCTTAATTTTCGTTGTAAGTTTCCAAATTAAAAGTTTATGCTAAAAATAATAATAATCAAATTTTTGCAAGTACAACTCAAAAAGTTTATCAACAACAAAGGATACTAATTTGAATGGAAAACATAATCTGAATAGGATAATGCTCACTCACACAATTTTTGTACAAAATATGTGACAAAAAGAGAAATCAAAAGGAAAGAAAAACTTGAAGGATCTAATATATTGAAATTGATGAATGTGTACTATGTTCATGGACTTCAAGTCAATTTGATCAGTGTGAGTCAATTTTGTGATGATGGATTGATGATCTTGTTCAATAAAGAGAATTGTTGGGTTCATAATGAGGAGAATCAAATAACAATGATTTCGTGTCTATCCGTATTTTCATTAGGACTCAAATGAATTTCATCTGTTATCTCTCTGATTTGCCTCGCCATTGCTTATTTTTGCTTCCTCCATTAACACCCTAGTATTAGTGGATACATGTCTAGTTATACGCAACTCAAATTATATTACTTCAAATGGTATATGCTATATTCAGTTTTATTTCCGTTGTGATTCTTTAAATTTATAAAATGAAAACTTAAATTGATATTGAAATGGATATAGAACCTGAATAAATAAATTTTGAAGTGTTAAACATCCACAATATCCCTCATTTTTAATTTTGAGAAAATTGGAAATAAAGGATCTTTTTTTCTTGATTTGTCCATTTATACTTTTATGGTTAAATTGTCACTTATGCCTAAACTATCATTAATAATAGATAAAATCATATTTTAAATAGTTTTAAGAGAAAAAAAATTAAAAACACGTTGACAAAAAATGATAAAACAGATTTAAAGATTTTTTTTGTGATTTTCTCAAAAAAAAAAATAGTTTTTTAGGAAGATGAAATTTGTTCTAAAAAAGTTATGAATATGTATTCTACATTTTGTAAATGGTCTAAAAATTTTAGATTATGTATTCTATGTATTCTAAATGTTCTATGAATTTTAGAATTGATATACATTCTAAAAAATTTAGAACTCAGAATTTTATATGTTCTACGAAATTCGGAATACATATTTTATACTTTACTTTATGTTCTACGATTTTATGAATATGTATTTTATGGTTTAATCTATGTTCTACATATGTTGGAATATATATTCTACACTTTACTCAATGTTCTGTGAAAGTTAGAATATATATTCTACGAATACTAGAAGATATGTTCTGTAAAGTTTAGAATTCCACAAAAATAGGAAATCGAATAAAAAAATATAGAAACTAAATCTACATGTAATATACTATGTAAATCGTATATATTGTTAAGATTATGTATTTATTGTTTTGATTATGTTCTACATAGTTTAGAATACGTATTCTGATTAATTTAGAAGTCTTTAAAAATATTAAAAATCGAATTTTACCTATGTTAAACCTAAATATGTGATCGATCTTCTCATATTTTCTTTCTCTTCACGAGTTTAAAGCTGGTTCCTTCTTTTTCACGAGATTTTATTACTCTTTCATGTTTGCTTAGTTTGTGTAGATGAAGATGCTGTATATTTACGTAACGTGTGGTGTATGAAGATTGTATGACAACAAAGAGTGGAAATTTATTGTCGATGAAGAAAAACGTGGGAGATTACTTTCTATGCACTCCACTACAACACTTAAAGAGTTGAAGATGATGGTTTCAGAAGATTATGAAATAGAACAAAGTATGGTTGATGTGGAATTCAGTTATTTACCCACATATGTTAGCATTGATTCTTCTCCTGTTGTTGTGATGAATGATCGACAAGTAAAATTTTTTGTTGCGTATTTGAAAAGGAAAAATACGATTTCGTTGTGTGTAACGTTCAAAGGTAGAGTTAACGATCGTAAGAGTGGATTCAATTTCGATTTGAATAAGGAGCCACGCGATTCAAGTGATAGAGATAATGATGGTAATATGCGTGAAAAAGCAGCAGCAATAATGGTGAAGAAAGATAAACAGAATGAAGATTTATTCAGAAAGTCTAATGACGCTAAAGTCGGTGATGTTGTCGGATCTATGTTGGTAAAATCGATGGTTACTAAGGGCCAATATTTCAGAAGCAAGGAAGCTTTACATGCAACTCTAGAAATGTATGCGATGAAGTATAACTGCAATTATAGGGTTATGAAATCTGATACGAGATTGTGGTGTATACGCTGCGTAGATAATGTTTGCAAATGGAGTCTTCGTGCGGAGTGTTTAGAGCGGTCGACATATTTCAAAATCAACAAGTATGTGGATAACCATACATGTGCTCTTTCAAAGAAAAAAAAATTCTGTAGGACACCTTCAGCAAGAACAGTTGGACATGTCATTATGCATAATTATGAGGGAGTGAAGGAAGAGCCTACACCGAATGATATCATTAATATTATTCGTACAGAGTATGGATGCGAACTTACTTATTCTCAAGCTTGGGAGTCTCGTGAGTATGCTGTTAACGAAGTTAGAAGAATCCCAAAGAAAAGTTTTGGTAAGGTAACAAAATACTTGCACATGATACAAGAAGCGAATCCTGGTACGTATACGATGGTAGATTCAAATATCTATTTATTTCTTTTGGTTCAAATTGACGCCGAGAAGAGCGGAACACCGAGAAGAGGAGAACGCCGAGAAGAGGAGAATGCCGAGAAGATGAGTAATGTCGAGAAGAAGAAAACATCGAGAGAGAAAGAAGACTACGCCGGCGTAACAATCGGCAGAGAGAAAGAGGAAGAAGAAAGACTACGCCGGCGAAACCATTCGGCGGAGAGAACGAGTGAGAAGAAAGACTACGCCGGCGAAACCGATCGGCGGAGAGAACGAGGGAGAAGAAAGATTACGCCGGTGCAACAATCGGTGGAGAAAAAGAGGAAGAAGAAAGATTTAGCCGGCGAACGCATTTGGCGGAGAGAACGAGGGAGGAAGAAATTTTTTTTTGTTTTTAATTTTTTCGATTTGAGAAGATTGTTCTAGTTATAGGTTTTTGAGGTAGAGCCTCTTTTCCAATTAGAGATTTTGGAGGTAGAGCCTCTTTCCCAATTAGAGGTTTTGGCAAAATATATAAATCGAAAATTATATTATATTTTCTTTAGTTTTGTAATTTTATTTTCAAATTTCAATCTTATAACTAAGGACAAAATAGTTTTTTAAATATCATAAAACTTATTTCACCAAATTTATCTAGATAAAGTGTAGATGGACAAATTGAAAAAAAAATCTTTTATATCCAAATCTTCCATTAATTTTTTCTTCTATACGCAAATCTACAAATATAAAATAACGAATTTTGATAAACTTTCTACTTATATGGTCAAATGGTGGGAGTTCGGGTACCCGTTCGGATTCGCATCGGGTATTTCGGATTTTTGGGTTTAGAGATATAGGATCCGTTCGTGTATTTTTAGATTTCGGGTTCGGATCGGATTTGGATCGGGTATTTTGTTCGGGTTACCCAAAATTCCTAAATATAAAAAAATTTGTATCCAAACTACTAAAAAATATCAAAAATATCTAAAATCCTCGAGTGTGTTTTACCTAAATTTACTCAAAAATATTTTAAATACAAAAATATATCTAAAATATCCGAAAATTCGAATATTTTAGACACTTACGCTATTATAAATATAAATATTACTAATATATTATTACTACGTACTTATATTATGGGTATGTTCGGGTACTTGTTCGGATTCGGATTCGGGTTTTCGGGTCCTGAGTTTTAAGACCCATTCGGATATTTTACAATTTCGGATTCGGATTCGGATTCGGATCGGGTTTTTTAGATCGGGTTCGGATCGGGTCTTCGGGTTCGGATATTATGCCAACCCCTAGTCATATCTATATCATTTGTTTCTAAATTTATCACCTAGTTTAAATCAAATTTAGGAAGCCATATAAATAAACCTCTAAAAGAGAAATGAATTTGGTAAGAAAGTGTATATGAAATTTAAAGTAGATTGAAAAGACACTAATTTGGACTGATGAGTGATTGCCTTTTAGAGATCAAGAGCAAGTTATGGAGTAATGTTTTTTTTGGTGAATGACCGGGAGATAAATCTCCTAGATTTTATTTAGACATTAAACAATTACATACGAACTTGTCTTGCTCGAGGTGGTCCAGAGACATCCTCATGCAAGATCAAGGCAAAATCCAAAGGAACAGAAAACAAAGCATGAAAACCTAAGGGTAAAAAAAATGCATAGTTTGCTAATCCGTCAGCTAGACGATTAGCTTCCCTATACACATGGGTCAGCCGGACTATCCAGTCCCTCGATAAAAAGCTATGGCACAACCAACCAGGAAGGACATCGGATGAGAATCCCTAACCCCTGTCTTAAGAAAACCAACCACCATCTCTGAATCCACCTCTACCTCCAGTCGAGTAATCCTCTGTTCCCAAGCTATGTAAAGCCCATAATACACTCCCCACAACTCCGCAAGTGGTGCCGAACATCGCCCTATATTCAAAACAAAACCTCCACTCCACTCACCCATACTATCCCGCAACACTCCACCTGCTGCAGCCAATCCAGTATTCCCACGCGATGCACCATCCGTATTCAATTTTACCCATCCCACCTCCGGGACCACCCATCCTATCATACGTTCCATCCGTCCTGCCAACCCAGAATCACCCTTTTTGGCCATATTTGCCATCACCACTTCCTTAGACCAATCCTTAATGAAGCGCACACGATCTCGACAAAGCCTACTCTCCCCAAAAATATTCCCACATCTCCACTTCCAGCCCCACCAAACAGCTACAACGAATGTTGTCGACCATGGACCATCAAATGTCTCTACTTGCTCTCCCAAATTCTCAAAGAGCCATTCAAACAAAGTCTTAGAGAAAAACGCTTGTCTTTTACCTCGAGGTACGATTCGAGTCCATATTCCTTCCATAGCTGGACAATTCTGGAGAATATGTAAGATGAACTCTATTCCTGCCTTACAAACCTGACAAACTTCTGTAGCACAAGATGTTTGCAAAATCTTTCCTGATTAGTCATAATCGCTTGATTACTAACCAACCATAAGAACACTCGAACTCTCTCTGGCGCCATTACACTCCACACCCGTTTGTAAAAGATGTACATGTCAGGTCTCGGTGTCTCATCACGTGCTAACAGTGCATGTGCAGACTTGACCGTAAATCTTCCATCCGACGTCTCACCCCAAGACACTTGATTTTTCGCGCCCGTCACTGAGTCAATAAGCACAGCCGCAAGATCCAATCTTCTCTCCTCCGCCACATACGGCATAATCCTTTGTAGATCCCATCCAACTCTATCAGTCCATAAATCCCGAGCTTTTAATTGCTTATAGCCCTCAGGTAAAGCACCGATAGCCATTTCCTCTATTGGCTGCTCCAACAACCACTATCACTCCAGAAGTTAATCTTACGATCATCCCCGATCACCCAACTGAGTCCTTTGTAAATCACCTCTCGTAATCCTATCCCCACACTTCTCCATGTAGATGATCAATTACTTTTTTTCACCGTCCAATTCGGATCATGAATCTCTCCAATACGGTACTTGGTTCTAACCACGCCCACCCAAAGACCAGTCTGATCATGTAGAACTCTCCATCCAATCTTAGAAATCAGTGCTTTGTTGCTATCACTAGCTCTTCTGATTCCTAAACCTCCATCTTTCTTCGGTAAACACACTTTTTTGCAAGCAATAAGGTGTTGTTTCTTATTTATCGTGGTAGTGCCCCAAACAAAGTCCCTCAATATCTTATCCAGTCTACTCAACGTAGATGCTGGTATTATAATAGTACTCATGGAATATGCCGGGATCGAGGACAAGACGGCTTTCATTAACGTAATTCTCCCTGCAAAACTCAACATACAACTCTTCCAACCCGACAGCCGTGAGGACACCTTCTGTAGAGTCTCCGTAAACGTCTCTTTATTAATCCGCTTCTGGAGAATCGGCATTCCGAGATATTTACCCAACTCCCGAGTCGCTTTAATCCCACTCTCATCGCTTATTAGTTTCCCTAAATCCCTAGAAACATTCTCAAAAAAGAAAATCTTAGACTTTTCGAGACTGACCTTTTGCCCTAAAGCCTTACAGAATTTCTCCAATACTTTTCTTATCACACGAACTTGAGATACAAAAGCTTCTACAAAGAGAATCAAGTCATCCACAAAGCAGATATGAGATAATTTTGGTCCACCTCGAGAGAGTGTAATTGGCTTCCACTCTTTTTCCTCAATCGCCTCCTCAATTAAGTTACAGAGTCTCTCCATACATAAGACAAACAAATACGGAGATAAAGGGTCTCCTTGGCAAAGCCCTCGAAGCGGTCAAAACGGTTCTGTTTTCTCTCCATTCCAAAGCAGACTCATCTCTGGACCTGAGACGCACTGCATAATCCATCAGATCCATATATCTGAGAATCCAGCTACTCTAAGAGAGTCCTCCAAAAAGTCCCAATGAAACCTATCATATGCCTTCTCCAAATCCAGCTTAAGTAACATCCATCCCTTTCGATCCTTCTTACGTCTCATAAAATGTACCGCTTCTTGTACCACCACAATATTATCCGTACTCAACCGCCTTGGGATAAAACTTGATTGTGCCGGTCCTATTAGCTTAGTCATAACTCCTTTCATTCTTCCAACCATAATTTTTGTGATGATTTTAAATAGCACGTTACACAAGCTTATCGACCTGAATTGAGTAATTCTTTCTGGGTTAGTCACCTTCGGAATAAGCACCACAATCGCATCATTGGTTTCATTCGGTAAACTATCTGAACTAAAAAACTCCAATACAAATCTTACCACCGACTCTCCAACTTCCTCCCAACACTCTTGGTAGAATACTGGTTGATAACCATCGGGACCCGGGGCCTTGTATTTCCCCATACCTCTTATTTCTTTCTCAATTTTAGACGGAGTAAAGGGTCTACTCAATCCAACCTTATCCTCTTGTGATAATCTCGTACACCATATCTCTGGTAGAGAGTCCACCACTTGATCAACATCAATTATTGAATATAACCGTGTAAAGTAATCCACTGCCAACTTCTCAAGATCCTCCTTACTAGATACCCATCTCCCTTCATCATTTTTAAGCATCTCGATTCGATTCCTCTTTCTTCTTATGATCGCCGAAGTGTGGAAAAATTTAGTGTTTCGATCTCCATGAACCACCCACATCTCTCTCGACTTCTGAAACCATAACATATCTTCTTGCTCTAACACAATATCGAATTCCTTTAACAACTCTTGTTCCTTACTCAAGAGCTCATCTGTTTGGTTCTAATCAAATAGCCCCTGAATTTCTTTTATTTCGCTGACCAACTTCTCTTTTCGTGCTTTAACATCACCAAAAACCTCCTTATTCCATTTTCATAAAACAATTTGTAGTCTTTTCAAAGCCTCCCGAGTATTAATACTTGGATTTCAAGAAGTTGACAACAAATCTTTAAACCCTGGGTGCATCAACCAAGCCGCTTCAAACCGGAATGGTCTTCGACTCGCATTACAGCCCATCTCCTGTGATAATTGGACATATAATGGAGCATGGTCCGATGCTAAGAATGGAAGGTGTGTCACTTTCGCCTCCTGCCATTTCAATCTTGTATGTGCACAGTATAAAACACGATCTAGCCTCTTCGCAATAAACGAACTCTCTGCTTTACCTCTCCGCCAAGTATATTAATTCCCTTGAAATCCCATATCAATAAGAGATAGTTCATGGATCCACTCTCCAAAGGCTAACGAGTCCTGCGATAATCTACCATTCCCTCCCGTTCGCTCATCTACCCGCACAATTGAGTTAAAATCACCACCAATTATAACAGGTCCATCCACACCTTGTACCACATCCTTTAGACGGCCCCAGAGACCACTCATTCGGCTTACCGTTGGAGCAGCATATACCACAATAAGATGTACTTTTTCCACTCCAACATCCACTGTAGCATGTATAAACTGGACCGATGATTCCACTATCTTAACCTCTCCAAAAATATTCGATCTCCATAATAACCACAAGCCTCCGCTCTGACCCACCGCATCCACCCGAAAGAAGTTCTCAAATCCCAATCCTTGATAAATACGTATCGCTTTCTCTCCTCCTGCATGTGTCTCAAAAACCGCAAGCACATCGGTATTGAATTTTTTCAAGAGGTAACGAATGGATCTTCTAAAGTTAGGTTTATGTGCCCCCGGCAATTCCACATTAAACAATTCATATTAACTTCTAATAAGCAATTAGAACAACCAGAGCAAACTGTTAAGCATCCTGAATTTCCGTTGACATATCCGACGGAACTTGACACATAACCAACGCCGTACTCATCGATGCATCACCTGAGCCAAGGGTATCACTTTTCATTTCTTCTTCTCGATTCTGTACCAAACCATTCCCATCTCTGACCTCTATCCTTTCCGTCATGACACGTCCACCGGATCTCCCCAAATTATCTTTCTCAACTCGCAGCCTTTTTCCATTCGCCGAGAGTTCAATTTCCCTTGTTGTCGGACCAAACACCAAACCACGAGTTGGCCTTGCCAATTTTACCTGTTTGGGCCGAGTTAGATTATTTTCATGGGCCGTCACAATTCCACTCTTCTTTCCCTTATTATTATTTCGAGGCCCATTAGCATTTAAATCAGCCTTAAATGCAACTCCCATTACTTCTCCTTCCTTTTTCCCGCTCACCATATTATTCAATTTAATAAAATTTTCCTTTTTTGCTTCATGAATCTCGTTTAGCATGAACTCCGGAGATTGCGAATTCTCCTCCAATCCACCAAATCTATTCGATATCACAAGCTTCTCCGTATCTTTCTCCTTCCTAAAATCACGTAATGTAGTTTCCATATTTCCTTTTCCCCGTCCTCCAATCACCGCCGTATGCCTCCTTGGAGCCCTCGTACTTCTTCCCGTCTGTCTCATCGGAACAAAACCATCATCATCCGGTGACTTTCCACTTATGGACAAAATAAATTTTTAATTATTATAAAACTTATTTCACCAAATTTACCTAGATTAAGTGTAGATGGACAAATTGAAAAAAAAAGATCCTTTATATCCAAATCTCCCATTAATTTTTTCTTCTATACGCAAATCTACAAATATAAAATACCGAATTTTGATAAACTTTCTACTTATATGGTCATATCCAGGGGTGGGCGTTCGGGTACTCGTTCGAATTTGGATCGGATATTTCTGATTTTCGGGTTTTCGGGTTTAGAGATATAGGATCCGTTTGGGTATTTTTAGATTTCGGGTTCGGATCGGATTCGGATCGGGTATTTTGGGTTCGGATTCGGGTTACCCAAAATTCCTAAATATCAAAAAATTTGTATCCAAACTACTCGAAAATACCCAAAATATCTAAAAATCTCGAGTATTTTTTACCCAAATTTACTCAAAAGTATTTTAAATACAAAAAAATATCCAAAATATCCGAAACTTCGAATATTTTAGACACTTATGCTATTATAAATATAAATATTACTAATATATTATTACTACGTACTTATATTATGGGTATATTCGGGTACTTGTTTGGATTCGGGTTCGGGTTTTCGGGTCTTGAGTTTTAAGACCCGTTCTGATATTTTATAATTTCGGATTCGGATTCGGATTCGGATTGGGTTTTTTGGATCGGGTTCGGATCGGATCTTCGGGTTCGGATATTATGCCCACCCCTAGTCATATCTATATCATTTGTTTCTAAATTTATCACCTAGTTTTAAATCAAATTTAGGAAGCCATATAAATAAACCTCTAAAAGAGAAGTGAATTTGGTAAGAAAGTGTAATTGATATTTAAAGTAGATTGAAAAGACACTAATTTGGACAGATGAGTGATTGCCTTTTAGAGATCAACAGCAAGTTATGGAGTAATGTTATTCATATACAAAGATCGTTCACCTAAAACTTAGTTGCCTAATTACATCTTTAATTGGGCCCATAATTTGAAGTCCTTTCTAAACAAAGAAGGCGTAAGCTTGTTCATGAAGTGATTAGCAAATGTAATATGTTTTAAAAGCTAATTAAGTGAATGTTAGTTAAGCCTCCTTCTATAACAAAAAGAATCTGCGACATAAACAAGAAAAAAACATTACTTTAAGGCCAAAATATAAAAGGAAAAGCAAAACATGAAAACCTCCCTCCTCTATAGAGGATGATTCCAATATACATATTGAAATGGATATAATAATAGTTGTTAGAACGAAACGTTAAAATGGTTATAAGCATAGATTATGTAAAATGATAAGAACAATAATCACAATAGTCGTATGATCCAAACATGTCCAAACAATCAATCGAGCAAGTCTAATTGCTAAATAAGCTCCAAACAATTTATCATATACGGATTTAGCTTTTATGATCCACCAAATAGGAATCAATTCATATATTTAGAAATTATCAAATATTAACTCGAGAGTAGTTTAGAATTGTGTGATGATGACAAGTGACAACTACTTTTTTGTTGTTGGATTAATTTTCAAAATGAAAAAAATAATAATAATGATTGACAATCTAATTATTTATTAGTTCAAAATCAATTTCTATTCTAAAAGAAACCAACCGACCTCTTAAGATAGAGATGGTAAGGTAAACTACAAAAAAACTTTCTTAAAGTTGATTAGATTGTACACTTAACTCAATTAATTATTCATTAAGCATAAAGCATTCCTACTAATCACTCCTTGAATAAAAAATCAGCTTAAATTTTTAAATATTAGACTTCCAAGGTCCATGAAATTCATAAACATGTTTCCCTTAACAATACAAATTAGCTTTATTTTCAAGTTTCTTGCTTATATTAGTGATATAAATAATCATATAAATCTCGTACGATCCAACGTTCATTAAGCGTACGTGGCCCATTTCGATCAGATCCTACCCGACACATCCTCTCTTCTCTCTCTCTCTTCAACACAGTCTCTCACTCTCTCTCTAAAGCTGTTTTCAAGTAATCTTAACTTTGCCAAACAAACCCTTTTCATTTGTCCTCTTCACTCGTTTCCTTGGTCTTTCTCTGTTATTTAATCTCCATTGTTGTGTCTTTTGGGACGATCTGAGTATGATCTTCGGTTAAGAAGGTGAGGAAAGTTTTGATCTTTTATTCATGGGCTGTCACCAAATCTTCTAAATGTGGCTAAGAAAAAAGCTGACTTTATTGTGATTCGTCATGGGTTTCTCTTAAAGTTTTTAACTTTATGAATTGGGAGTTTTCCTACTTTTAGTGTATAGTGCATGTAGAAGCCATTGATGGAAGCTAGCCCAAGCTTTCTCTTTTATGCATTTTTAGGGGAATTTGTTAGTTCTGATTTTGGAAAATTTTTAATTACAATGAGAGGGGGTTTTGTTTTGTTCTTCAGTCTCAATCTGGATTTGAGTCGCATTCACTTTGTAAATGTGGGTCCATTTTGAGAAATGTGGGATTGGAGAAATCAAACAAACCAAGAAAAAAAATCAGTTTCTTATTATGGGTTTTGATTATGCAAATGAGGTTTTAAAGCTTTTCTAAAGTCTTTCTGCTTTTGGTTTCTGTGTTACAGGATATATTGTCAAAGATTCAAGAGTAGTTGTGTGGCTTGTGGAGGTAATAAATGGACCATAAAGCATGGCCTTGGAAGAAGAAACCAATGGAGAAAACAGTTGTGGAAAGCAATGGAGAGGTAAGTGGATATGATGATGATTACATTGATGTTTGATGTTAGGTTGGAAGATGGATCTTCTTTGCTCATTTATGTATCTTTTAGAGATGTTTTTTATGGTTACTAGTTAGTATTAGAGTGTGATCTGTTTGAGAATCAAGTTTTGTTTAGCTAATTTGTGTTTGAGGTTAGGCTTATCTTTTTTGATGCTCTTTTTGGCTTTCCTAATGAGTTTGGTTTTGTGTCGCCTGATTTTAGCTGTATTTTCTGATTCATGAGCTTGATTGTTCTTAACAATACACTGAGAAGGTTGTGGCTGACAAGATAGAGCTAGAAAATCGCCTTAAAAGTCTGAATGATAAGCTTACCTCTGTCGAGGCTGAGAGCAATAAGCATGAAAGTGAGGCGCGAGAAGCAATTGTTGGTAACTTTACTGAATCTTAATCTACAAACCTTATTTTCCTCGACTTTTGTCCTCTTCACGGTCTCATGTAGCTTCCTTTTCCATTTGCATTTTGTGTTAACAGGCTGGGAGAAGACAAAAGCTGAAGTAGCATCTCTAAAAAAGAAACTAGAAGAAGCTTTGCATGAAAAACACAGGAGTGAGGAAAGGTCGAGTCACACGGATGCTGGTCTAAAAGAATGTATGCAACAGCTTCGTTTTGTTCGCGAGGAGCAGGAGCGAAGGATGCATGAAGCTTTGACAAAAGCATCACAGGAGTACGAACGGCGATTGATTGTTATAAAGACGGAACTGGCAGGTACTGGTCAGAGGCTTGCAGAAGTAGAAGGCGAGAACACTCAACTCTCAAAGGCTTTGTTAGCAAAGAACAAAACTGTTGAAGATTTAAACAGAGAGAGGGATCGTATCGAGGTTGATTTCAATGCTTTGGTGACTAGTTTAGAGTCGAAGGAAAAAGAAAACGTTTCGCTGAGATATGAAGTCCGAGTGCTGGAGAAAGAGCTTGAGCTTCGGAACGAAGAGAGAGAGTTTAGTCGTCGAACCGCGGAAGCATCACATAAACTGCACTTAGAGAATGTGAAGAAAGTTGCAAAGCTAGAATCAGAGTGTCAAAGGTTACGGGTTCTGGTCAGGAAACGGTTGCCGGGACCCGCTGCTCTGTCTAAAATGAGGAATGAAGTAGAGATGTTGGGAAGGAGAAGAGTCAATGGAAGCCCTAACAGTCCGATGATTGCCTCCGAAAGGATAAATAACCTCACTGAGCAATTATGCTTACTGGAAGAAGAGAACAAGACTTTGCGGGAAGCCTTAAACAAGAAAGTCAATGAGCTTCAGTTCTCAAGAAATATGTATTCTCGAACAGCGTCTAGACTACTAGAATTCGAGTCTCATCTTGAAGAATCTTCTAAAGGCACAAACATTGAGCCAAGACGAAGAAGCAATGTGTCGTGTGAAGTCTCTACCGCATCACTACCAGAGTTTGACAATGATGATAAAGTTAGCTGTGCTGATTCTTGGGCTTCTGCTTTACTGTCAGAACTGGACAATTTCAAGAACAAGAAGGAAATGGGCTCGAGTTTGGTAGGAACCCCTAAAGCTTCAGAGATGAAACTAATGGATGATTTTGCTGAAATGGAAAAGCTTGCAATGGTTGCAAGCACAATTGATAACCGACCTGGAAGTTCTCATATTTGTTCTTCTGATTCCGTTTCAGCTACTGGTCCGGTAGAGAACGAATCTAATGAAACTTCATCAGAGATAACGAAAACTCCTGGAACAGATTATTCATTAAATCCTGTCGCATCTCCCCAAGATGATTCAGTGAGCAAATTACCTCAATCTCTTCATATCGTCGTGAAAGCGATAATGGAGCACAAGCGTCTCGCGCAGAGAAACACTGATGAAGTACTTGAAGATATCAAGAAAGCTCTGTCAAGTGTAAACCATTCAAGCTCCTCTGTGATAAACCATCAGGAGACCAAGAATCTCACTGTGGATGATAGACCAGATATGGAGTGTGATATCAGCAAATCGATTCACAGTATCATTGATATTATCGAGGGTGTCAACTTAAAAGATGAGAGTCATGTGTCCAACGGAGAATCAGAAAGGCTTTCAGGTTACACTGCTCGCGTCTTGCAATGGAAAACTACAGAGCTAAGTAGTGTATTACAGCGATTTCTTCATACTTGTTATGATCTATTAGACAGAAAAGCAGACATGAAGAAGTTTGCAGAAGAGCTAAGCTCTGTGTTGGAATGGATGGTGAACCACTGTTTTTCTCTTCAAGATGTTTCAACCATGAGAGATGAGATTAAGAAGCAGTTCGAGTGGGATGAATCACGGAGTGGAAGCGAAGTTGATATTGGAATATTTCGTCAGCTTTCAGAAGCAGATAAGCTTAAGACAGAAGAATTTTCCTTTTTGGCTTGCAAGGACCAGTCAATTGAAGACAAACCTGGCAATCAAAAGTTGTCAAGCAAAATGATTGAAGAAGAGGCAAAGGACAAGGCAGCAAGGTAAATGTCAATGCTTGAAGACTTCCATGTCAGCAAAATCATACATTTATCTCTGATGCATCCAATGGTTTTCTTGTTGCAGTGCTTCAGAGAACGAGCTGAAGCTGGAGGAAACAAAAAACATGCGAACCGTAAGTTACAAGCAGAACAAAATCAAATCGTTTACGTTAGTCCAAGACCAATCTGTTTTATGTCTTTGATGATTCAGGAATTGGAAATCACTGCTGCTTCAGAAAAGTTGGCCGAGTGTCAAGAGACGATTCTAAACCTGGGAAAGCAGCTCAAGGCATTGACTAACTCAAAGGAAACAACTTTAGCTTCAGACAAACTCATGCCTGACATCACCGACAAACCGGACAACCTAGCTGGTGCACAACCTTCACAAGAGACAAAACCAGAGAAGAGATTGACCGGCCAGAGATCATCTCTTTTGGATCAGATGAAGGCAGATGATCACGACACTGGAGAGTCCAAGGATCAGAAACCTTTAGCGGCAGATAAAAACGGAAAGGGAGGCAGTTCAGTTTACAATGAAACCATCGAGGCATTGGAACAGATTCTTCTCTCAGACAAGAGCAAAGGCTCCGAAGCAAACTGCTTCTCCATTGTTCCTCAGAAAAAGAGCAGCGGAGTTAAAAGCCTCTGGAGAAAGCTGTTGGGGAGAAAAAAGAAAGGTAAGAGCAAGAAGCTCCCTAATCCATTTGCCACCTAAGAAGATGGTGTCATCTAGACTATAATCTAATACCTTAATCCTGTTTCTTTATATGGTCCAAACTATGCAAACTAAACTGTCATTTTCGTAGAATTTTTTGGCAGTATATATATATAAATCTCCACGTAGATTATTACCCAATAAGATGATCATTCTGTTTTATTGCACTACTAGTCTCAGAAATGATACAATCAGTAATCTTGACCCAATGAATCTTTAGCAGGGTTAATGTAAATCTCCAACGTAGACACCAAATGCAAATATCATTTGATATAATGTCATCTCAGGTCTCAAAGAACAAACTGTCATTTTTGTGGCCTTTAAAAGAGACTTCTCAATCTCTGTACAGAACAAACTTGGCAATGTCGTTAAGTCCAGCTTCCTTGTAGCACTGAGCAACCCGTTCCAGTGATTCGTCCCATTTCCCTTCAAGTGACGCTAGATTCATTAAGAACGCAGCCTCATCCAAAGATGCCTGAGAATTACAAGTTTTGTTTCAAGCCCTTGTATTCAGAAACATGATATGAGAATCTGAATATGAATACAAGCAAAGAACGAACCTGAGCCATCGGCTTTCCCCTGTCTATATCCCGTTGTCTTCCTTCTCCTGTAATTCTCTCCTTATACTTCACAATTTGCTCCTCTCCCCACTCTGCTATTCGAGCAATTTCCTGGACAACCATTTCATATGTTCAACACTTTTTTCCCTTCTTTTTTTCAATTTCAAAATGGTATAAAAATATTCAAGGAATTGTACCTCATATCTGCATCCTAAGGTCCACCATGAAGATGTTAGAGCACCCCGAGCTGCGTCTTTCGCTTCTAAGCTACGGCCAAGTCTACAAAACCATAGAGGTCTTAGAGTTTTCTAGAAAGGGCAAACGCATCAACCTGTGGATATATTAACAAGGAGATAGAGGGCTGATGAGAGAGGATCATACGAACTTCAGCAAAACCTTTGCGTTGAAAGCAAAAGGCCGGGCAAATCCGGGGAAGTTCCCTCTCTTTGTATAAAACTCGGCAGCCACCAAAGCTGAAACCTTGTATTAGCACGTGAAGATAGTTTAAAAAGAGAAAACAAGTCTACTACAACAGGATAGATGTTATTACTAGCCTTACATGGTCTCCATTCTCGATATGTCGAATAACTTTACGTTCTAGAGAATCCGGAAACAGTCCAACCTGAATAACAAAGCTCATAATCATCCACGTGCCAAAAAGAGTCTCATATTAATAGGGTCAATATATGTACCTTTCTTAATAGATAGGCATCTAAATCCATCAGTCTTGACTTGGCAAAGTCACCCTTACTGTAAAGTTTCGTCCCAGCTTCACCTGCAGCACTAAAGATTTCTTGAGTGGATTCTTCGCTTTTAGAAACATCTTCTTCCACCAATATTCTGTGAATGAACTGATCAACCTGAAAGATGGCCAATGAAATCAGATATGAGAATGAACAGCCAGAAAGAAATTACCCTAAATCAACGCATCAGTAATGATATAAAGACTAATTACATTATTGGCTAAAAACCAAACCCCATGTTTCTGAACTTCAACCACAGGCATCTCCATACTGCAAACACCAGAAACAATGATAAGATACAGAAGAAGAGAAACAAGACAATATTACAATATAAATGAGCCTCAGACCTAGGAGGAGCTGTTGGCCACCGTAGTAAAGCAATTGAAGAACCTGAAAATTAAAAGTCACACAAAACTCAATATGAAAGTGTTTCGAACTCAGATAAGAACTTATGGTACATGTGCTCTGATCATACCTGGGCTCATTCTCACCAACGGAATAGTAAGAGGTAACAAGCCTTGCTTGGCACCAGGAGAAACTACGGATTTACCTGATACAATGTCATCACAAGCCAAGTCACCAGTTCAGCAAAATTACACAAATAACTTCGATTAACCAGCCAAGAAAACATGATCATCAACCAAGTCAACACAAACCAGCCTAACATGTAAGATTGAATCTACCTCTAGCTGTGAATATGTTCAGCAACTGAGTCAAATGCTTAGGAGGCTGAGCTTTTGCTATGTCCTTGATGAAACATTCATGGTCTACAAAACGAAAATTCGCACAGAATCAATCATTAACTTCAACTCATTGTTCAGTTCAACTTCAGCTCCATAAGAATCATAAACCAATCTCAAACTATCGCACATCTCATTTCCAGAAGTTGAAATGAAATAGCCAAACTGAGAATCCCTCTCACCAGATAATGGAGAAGAAGAAGAAGAAGAAGAGGAAAAGGATCTGGCGAAGTTTCTGCCTACACGAAGAAGTAACAATCCACGTTTCCGTCCGTAAACCGCCGCGCCGTAATGCATCTTAGAGGTTTTTCTTTTCCGATCGCCGTACTGTTTCTCTTCCGATGAGAAACTTCGAAAAGCTGTCACAAGGAAGAGGTTGATCGAGGAAAAAATAAACCCCCAAAAATAAAGCCCAAATTTAGGGTTTAAGAGCCCATTAAGTCCAAGCCCAGCAACGTTCGTGTTTGTTCAATTGAAATAAACACAGCCTCGAGTTTCGTGACATTTTACCGGCACCGTCGCCGTCGAAAGTCACCGGAGAAGTACTTTTTCCGATGTACAGGATAATTCAAATCGAGCTGCCACGTCGCTATTTTCCCACCAACTTTTTTTTTTTTTTTTAATTAGAAAAATTACTAATTTTTCACGCTTCCCAATTCGTAAACAACTGTTAATGTTCGTTTAAAGCATATGAAATTTTTTCTTAATTGGATTTTGAAGATAAAAGCAAAAAGAGGAAAAAAAAAAAATTGAAGATAATTTTAGGGTTTATAACGACCCGCCAAATTCTCTTCTCTCTTCCGACATTTCAGATTTAGGGACCCGGATCTTGACCCGGACCCGCATTTTCCTCGGTTCCGATCTGGTTTCTTGACAATGGCGTCAGGAGCTTCGCCTTCTTCTTCGGCGACCAGATCGGAGCCACACAAGGACTCTACGGTGCGTCAATCTCACTCTCACTCAGAAATCTCTCAATTGGGTCTTTGAAAGTTTCTATTTTTCTTTCTGGGTTTCTCGAAATATAATTTTTTCTTTTCTTTTTTGTGCGCTTTTGAGGCATTGACTATGATTTGCTTTTAGTTTGACTGAAGCGAACGAAACTTGATGGCTTGTTCTTGGATCTAGAGATTGCTGCATTGTGAGCTACGATGTTGTTATAGGGTTTCAGAGCACTGATGAGAAACCATTTTGTTAGATTTGATAGTTTCTATAATTGAACACTTTGGAAATTAGTATAGGAATCTCATTTTTTCATGTGGTTTTTTTTTGTTGTAAATGCGTTTGATATCTTTGACATTTTTAGGCGGAGGAGAGAGGTCCAGCTTCTAAGGAAGTATCAGCAGTAATAGAATCGCTAAAGCAGAAACTTGCAGCTGATAGGTGTATATCAATTAAGGTTGATGTTGGTCACTGTTTAATTTTTCTATTTGTACGTTTTGTGTTTCTGAATCTGATTGCTAAAATTTGATGATTGTTTTTTTTTTTCACCAGAAAAGGATTGATGAAAACAAGAAGAATTTGTGTGGTATTACTCAGAGCTTTATGAGGTCGTCTATGGACAGAGGAGGTAGCTGTGAAGATGGTAGTGATCTTTTAGTTAAGAGACAAAGAGATTCGCCTGGTATGAAAAGCGGAATTGATGCAAGTGATGCAGATAAGAATAACCACAGATTCGTAGAAGATGGACATGTCAATTCAGCCATGGTTCAAGGATCCAGTGTCCCTGTCAAAATTGCTTTACGCCCAATCAAAATACCTGATATCAAACGTTTGTCACCTTATACCACATGGGTTTTTCTGGACAGGTAGTTTCACATTAACGTCGCAAGAGTACTTGAATGTATTCAAGTTGAAATGTAACCCCTTGCGGAGTATCTTAACATTATAATCACTCTTAAAATGATGCAGGAATCAAAGAATGACTGAAGACCAGTCTGTAGTGGGTCGAAGGAGAATTTATTATGATCAAACTGGTGGGGAAGCACTCATTTGTAGCGATAGTGAAGAGGAAGTGATTGACGACGAAGAGGAAAAAAGAGATTTTTTGGAGCCGGAAGATTATATTATTCGGTTAGTATTAAATAAAATAGCATCAGTCTGATCCTTCTTCATTGCTGTGTACTTGCATTTTGGTCTCTTAGTGTGAATCTCTTGTCTACTATGTTCATTGTTATGCTTTTTCATTCTCACTTGTATTTTTGGATTAAACTTCTCTTCATTTCTTCAGCATGACCCTTGAGCAACTAGGTCTTTCAGACTCTGTCTTGGAGGAACTAGCAAGTTTCTTGTCCAGAAGTTCTAGTGAAATCAAGGTATCAGACACTTTTTCTCTGTCTATTGCCGATATGAACTAGCATGTCCTATTTTCTTTTAGAATCCAGAACTTCAATTATAGAATTTCAAAATAGATTGAGTGACACAACGTTTAAGGAAATCCAATTAGTATTGTTCCAGCCCTTTCCCAATTGGCTTTTTGCAGAGATATGAACACCGAACATCTTATACAGGCAAGACATGAAGTGCTTATGAAGGAAAAAGAAGTATCGGAGAGTGGCGATAATCAAGCAGAGAGCTCCCTTCTCAACAAAGATATGGAAGGAGCATCAGATTCTTTCGATAACCTGTTCTGCCGTAGATGCCTTGTTAGTCCATTTAAGTTTTCACACTAAATTTTTGAAGGGATATTACTTGATGTTCTAGCAAAATAAGTTTCTTTTTTATTTTGTTGCATCTATGCAGGTATTTGATTGCCGACTACATGGGTGTTCACAGGATCTTATTTTTCCTGTGAGTTAGTGCCCATTGAAGATTCTTATTATAACTTTATTGTTACTTATTTTAATTTTATGGATTTTCATAGGCTGAGAAACCAGCTCCATGGTGTCCTCCTGTAGATGAAATTCTAACCTGTGGTGCAAACTGCTATAAAACGGTAAGTTTGTTATTCACGTAGCTAAGCTCATCACCTAGAAAGACTGATTTGACAAAAAGAATTGTTTCATTCTATCAGCTTCTTAAGTCTGAAAGAATTCTGGGATATGGTACCATTGAAGATAAAACTGGCACTTCATCAGATGGTGTGGGTACTATGAACACATCCACAAAGTTCTCCAGCAAACTTAATAGGAGAAAACCAAAGACCTTCCCAAGTGAAAGTGCATCGTCTAATGAAAAGTGCACACCAGAAACAAGTGACTCAGAGAACGGACTTCAGCAGGATACCAATTCCGATAAAGTTTCATCATCGCCAAAGGTGAAAGGTAGTGGGAGACGTGGAGGTCGTAAGAGGAACAACAACCGAGTCGCTGAGCGAGTTCCTCGTAGGACTCAGAAGAGGCAGAAGAAGACAGAAGCCTCAGATAGTGATTCCAACGCCAGTGGAAGTCGTTCACCCAGCTATGCAAAACAGAAAGATAATGAAGATGCTACTTCCTCTTCTCAGAAGCATGTAAAATCTGGGAACTCCGGGAAGTCAAAGAAGAATGGCACTACTGCAGAAGACTCCAAGAATTCTGTGAAGGATGACGATCCTGTTTGCCAGTCAAATGAGGTTGCTTCTGAGCTTGATGCACCGTGTAGCGATGAAAGTCTAAGGAAAGAAGAGTTTGTGGGTGAAAATGTATGTCGAGGAAGATTGGCTACAAATAAGTTGTGGAGACCACTTGAGAAAAGCCTTTTCGAAAAAGGTGTTGAGATTTTTGGAATGAATAGGTAAGTAGTAGATGTATTTAGCTACTGCTAAATTATCATATTATTATTCCGCTTCAGGCTTTTCAATTTGTGGAATATAGCCATATCGATTCTTTGTTTCTTTGCAGCTGCTTGATTGCTAGAAACCTTTTGAGTGGTTTCAAGTCATGTTGGGAAGTCTTCCAATACATGACTTGCTCGGAAAATAAAGCTTCCTTCTTTGGAGGTGATGCATTAAATCCCGATGGCTCTTCCAAGTTCGATATCAATGGAAATATGGTATAATAACACTATTTGTTTTTGCTTACACATTCCTGATAAAATGGATATATCTCTCTTGTGAACTAATGCTTTAGTTTCTGGACTAACCAGGCTAATAACCAAGTGAGGAGAAGGTCAAGATTTCTACGTAGGAGAGGCAAAGTGCGTCGCTTGAAGTATACCTGGAAGTCTGCTGCTTATCATTCAATTAGGAAAAGAATCACTGAGAGGAAAGACCAGCCCTGCCGTCAGTTTAATCCATGCAACTGCAAAATTGCTTGTGGGAAGGAATGTACTTGCTTGCTAAATGGGACTTGCTGCGAGAAGTACTGCGGGTAATGTAATCTATGATCATCCACATCTGTATTTCTTAGCTTTGAATCTCATTACCAACAAACTATATTTTCTGTGTAGTTGCCCAAAGAGCTGCAAGAATAGGTTTAGAGGTTGTCATTGTGCCAAAAGTCAGTGTCGAAGCCGTCAATGTCCATGCTTTGCTGCAGATCGGGAATGTGACCCTGATGTTTGTAGGAACTGCTGGGTTATGTAAGTCTTATTGGCGATGCAAATGCATCCTAATTGGTCGCTTAAAAAAGGATCAAGAAATGCTACTCTTTTTTTTTTGATAGTCCAGATGCACTTATACTATGTCTGAATGAATTTGAATATGTAGTGGTGGGGATGGTTCGCTTGGGGTCCCAAGCCAAAGAGGCGATAATTATGAGTGCAGGAATATGAAATTGCTCCTGAAACAACAACAAAGGGTAAATACTTAGCCTTGTTAACTAAATATCTATTATCTGCAATCAAATGATTAAAGATGAAATCGCTAAGTTTGCTCCCTTTTTTTTAATATTATTTCAGGTTTTACTTGGAAGATCTGATGTTTCTGGTTGGGGAGCTTTCTTAAAGGTATAGTAGATGCAAGATTTGTTTAATAGAATTGAAGTCCTTAAAAGCTGAAACTATGTTTGGAGTTTGGACTTGCCTAAAGGACAATTCTTGTTCCTTCTAACAGAACAGTGTAAGTAAGCATGAATACCTTGGGGAATACACAGGAGAGCTGATCTCACATAAAGAAGCAGATAAACGCGGGAAGATATATGATCGCGAGAACTCCTCTTTTCTCTTCAATCTAAACGATCAGGCACGTCTCAGCTTTGAAATGTCCCAACGCTTTTTCTCTCTAGGTTGTCTTCAGATTCAAAAACCTTTTTGGATTTTGCTGCAGTTTGTGCTAGATGCTTACAGGAAAGGAGACAAACTTAAATTCGCCAACCATTCCCCTGAACCTAACTGTTACGCAAAGGTAAAAATGCGGAGAATGCAAGTTAAAGACACGGTTTTCGCATGATGAGACTGTTCTGTTTTTCCTTAAAATCTTACTAGGGGACTTTGTATTTGTTAAAGGTCATTATGGTTGCCGGAGATCACAGGGTGGGGATTTTCGCAAAGGAGAGGATAATGGCTGGTGAAGAACTGTTCTATGATTACCGGTATGAGCCAGATCGAGCTCCAGCTTGGGCCAAAAAACCTGAAGCTCCGGGTTCTAAGAAAGACGAAAATGTTGCACCTTCTGTTGGTAGACCCAAGAAGCTTGCTTAGCAACAAAAAAAAAAAAAAAAAACCCATTTTTTAGTCAATTCTTTTGTTACAGGTGGAAAAACACATTAATCCTCAATCATTATCTACTCTCCACACGGAAGAACACATTGATACAAATCCACACATTTTGCTGAGTCTAAAGAAAAGTTGTATTTGTTGGATTAAAATTTCCTTTTTCATTCATGATAAGAGACTATTCTTCAGTTTCTGCTTCTATTTTGTGGCATTAAAGATGCAAGAAGTTTTAAGTATTATACATTTCTGGATTATAATTGCATTGTACCAAGACTCGGGTTAGGGTATGTAAATTTCAGATGAGAAACTCAAAGTTCTCCATGAAAACTTGGTGAGCTTCCTCGTCCTAGTTATCAGATTATATAAGTAGGGAAAACTGAAAAAAAAAGAAAGGAAGATTCAGTTTTTAACAGTTTCACCAAAAGAACCTCATTAAATTCGATTCAATAACATTATCTATTTAAAATCTAAGCAAATGACTTTTAAATAATGGCGTCAGTGTACATTTGGTGTATTGGTGATCTCAGAAAGCAATGAAACCCAAATCAGAAACGAACATGAGCCAAATTAAAATGTACGTTGACGCATAAACCTAAGCTTTTACATAATACATTTGAATAAAAATACATATACAAGGATGTTTGCAGTAACCAAGATATAAACGCATCTATTCTATTTTATCTTTGAAGGGTCCATCTTCATGCAACAGTTTGATTACAAAATCCACCTGCGATATACACAGTTACATTGTTTAAAGCAATGATCCAACAAGATACCATGTTTATTTGCATATCTTTAACTTTACTAAATCAACATAACTTCAGAACGTACCTGATTTGATTCGCGCACTAAAAACTCGTCTATGGCTTGCTTGAAACCTTCATCGAAAATGTAATGGCAACTATATGTTTTAACGGGAAGGTAGCCTCGCTGAATCTTATGCTCACCCTGAGCTCCAGCTTCCACTGTTTTCAGATTAAGCTCTATTGCTGCTTCAATTGCCTGTGACCATCATTGTCGGTTTGAATCTCATTATCCATTTGTGAAATTTTAGCATCTAAAATATGGTTCCACACAAAAACTCTTTTAAGACTTTGTAACAACAAGACCAACCTGGTAATAGCATGCTTCGAAATGGAGACTAGGATAATAGGAATCAGGACGACAACCCCATAGCCGCCCAAATAGAGTATCTCCTCCAATAAGATTCAATGCTCCTGCAACAGGTTCTTCGTTTTCTTCAGCAAGAACAAGCAATACCCTGTCTCCCAACTTCGATGCCATGTCGTGGAAGAACTCTCTTGTGAGATAAGGTGTGCCCCATCTACAAATATCCGGAAATCGTTAAGCATGTGAAATTACAAGCACATGTGTGTGTCATCAGATTTAAGCTGCAAGTGCAAAACACTTGAAGATGACAGACAATTGTATGCAACATGTGCATCACACACAGAGACACATGTGTGTATGTAGATATGCGCATGATGGGTAAAAAACGAAATTGTCTTAATGATATGGACTAAACTTGTTATCAGTTGTGTTCCTGTAGAAATCATAGAACGAATCCCAGTGCCTAGCCTGCAAAAACATAACGAACAAAAGATGAATTGAAAAATTGATTTGACTTAAATTTTCAAGACATATATTATTCAAGAGGCCCCAAAACACAGAAAGAAATTTCCTTTATAACATGTCCCATTAATTCTAAGTTCTGGTAGCAGACATTGAGATCTCAAGGTTGATTATAGCCATCAAAATGAAAAATATCTCATTGAATAATCAATTACAAAAAAATTGTGTCATCTGGTGGCAGTCCAGTTACATACCTTTATTTCATCTCCTTGCAGCCGTCTCATTTTCAAATTCTGGGTAACAATCTACTAGAGAAAATGACCATTAGAAGTCAGCAGCGTGATTGAAAAACGCCACAGGGAAAGGATAAAGAAATAAGGGTACAGTTCAAAAGTTGTATGGAAAGAACCAAAGAATAACCATTCCTTTTAAATATCCACAAGGGCACAGGAACTGAAGAGAAATGGATAAATCTCAACTACTCGCACAATAAGGATTATATGAAAACAGGAAAAATAAACAAACCTTTTTACGTTCCTGCCGGATATTTTTCCTTTTGCTTTGCTTCATGTCCATCAAGAACTCATCAAAACTGAAGCATATAAGATTGAAAGTTTACGTCAGTCATATGTTTCAACTTTTAATTGAGCAAAGTTGGAAGTCAGCAGATCATGACCAGACAGAACCCGATGCATTAATATTAGTAACCGAATCAAATCAAAGGCATCAATTGCTTAAAGATAACATTAAAGGGCCTCAGATGTTAGTCATATCATTAAACCCCCAACATATTCCACATAAATGTAAGCTACAACATTTGGTTGTTCAATCGTTAGGAATTTTAAAAGCATTATACCTAAACTGTTAAACAACAATGTTTTAAGTTGAAGAAAGCATCTACAAGTAAAATCTTACGACTTAGAAGTAGTGTTTTCCGAAAAGATTAGAACAAAACAGATTATAAAAGTAACAACTATAACCAGTCCAGACTGTCCAGTAATTGTTAAAACTATATTGGAATTGAAACTTACTTTTTATAGTCACGATTTTGCCAGTGGTATTGCATTCCGATCCTCTGTGAGAAGCCTTTCTCTTTCAATTTGTTCCATTCAGCTCCAGACGGAAATGTAATGTGCAAAGATGAAACTTGTAACTGCCAAAACAAACAGAATAAAACTAGTCTGTCAGCAGATAGCATATGTTGAAAGCAGAACTCAACGCAAGAGAACCATTACAGCTCTAAGAAGGTGAAATGTGAGATTGTTCCTATAGTATTAAAGATAAGCTAATACATAGAAAAAATCAGTTCTGTATACCATGAGATTACAATTTTAATCATATTACCAAACTTAACATGTTCCTAGTTTTGTTCTTATCTACAATACAACACATTTCATGATAATATCATACCTTAGCTGCCAGTTCTGTCATGGCAGAAACAATAGCATCAAAAACTTGGTCTTTGTAAGGATTATTACGGATTAGAATCCTAGGGCCAGTAACTGGGGTGAAAGGAACACAACACTGGAGTTTAGGGTAATATCTTCCACCAAAACTGCGGTATGCATCAGCCCAAGAGTGATCAAAAACAAATTCTCCGTATGAATGGCTGTTACAGATACAGTACATGAGAATAGTTATAGAAAATCTATAATGTGCAATAATAATAACTAATCAAAAGATGCATCCACAGCAAAAGCAAAAGACATCTAAAACCTTTTGAGATAAAGTGGAACAACGCCCAAAATACTCTCAGATTCATCCTTTGCAACAATATGTAGTGGCAACCAACCTGTTTCCTGGAACAATTGCATATAGAGATGCCTATAAGAAACACAAAACATCTAGGCTTCCTTCGATTGAAGAATCATTTTACACGAAATTGTTTTACCAACCCGAATAGCACAACCGGTCTCTTCTAAACTGGAAAGAAATCCATGACTTAGAAACGGATTATAGCTTTCAGGTTCGGAAGAATCCAAAGCACATGCATCCCATTCAGCTTTTGGTATCTCTAATATTGAAGAAACAACTGAAAGTGAAATGACATTTTGCCTCGCTTCCTAAACTCGAAACAAAATCACTGATTAGAAAATTTTACAGTAGAGGCAGCAGAAGAAGTGATGATATAACCTCTACGATCAGCAATGGAGATTTTTAACTACCTCGATGCCTGATCCAGTTAGAGCGTAATCCCTAAGTGATATATCGAATTCACGTACTTCCGCAGGCTTATTAGACTTCCAAAACATAGCAGTAACCGTGGATGCTCGTCTTGAACTCCGAACATTTTCTTTCTTCCACAAATTTCCCTGTAGAGTGGTAATGAGCTTCAGTTATCTAATTCAAAGATGCTAATTGCATAGCCACAAATTCGTAAGAGTAAGCCATAGCTAAGCCTAACAGAGTAAAACTCACACAGAGACGATGGAATCGACGAAGAGGAAGCGAAGGTTTGCAGTAAGAAAGTACAACGGCCATGAACGAGAGCGAAGCGTGAATGTGATCCAAAAGACAAAGATGATAGTGGTTACGTGTCGGTGTGTTTGAATAGAATCGGAAAAAGGAGTCCCGACGTGCACGACGGCGACGGCGGCGGCTCCGGCGATCAAGTAGAATCACAGTGTTCGCTGATGATTTTGATTCATGGAACGTTTGGTGACGTGTCTCGCTCTTTGGGGTCTTCAGTGGTTTTGTGTTGTCGATAAGGTGGGCCCAAATACATTGATTTGACATTTAGGCCCATTAGGCGAGTAAATATGGACCTTTAAAGCCCAACCAAAGAGTGAATTGGTTTTGGTGTTTCAATCAGAAAATTTGTGTGGTTTTGGCCTTTTGGTGATTGGTTTGCCGTTTGCTATAGTTTATAGAACAAAGCTTTTGAGAATAATAAAGTTTCTTATTGGTTTTAGTAACAACTGATGCATGTGTATAAGTGCGAAGCAAGGATAAAGAAACACATCACTGATTTACTGACACAAATTACAATGATAGCTGAAAGAAAGAGCAAGTAGTTTTTGATAGAAATTACAGATGAAGAGAACATAATAGAGCGGGGCAAAGGTAGATCAAACCCTAACGCCAAATCGTCTTTCCCTGCGCTGATACGAGGCGAGGGCCTCTAGAAGCTTATCCTTATCGAAATCAGGCCAAAGGACCGGCGAGAAGAAGAGCTCGGTGTAAGCAAGTTGCCACAAGAAGAAGTTACTAATCCTCTGCTCTCCACTTGTCCTAATCAAGAAATCAGGACTTGGGAAGTCAGTACAATTTGTCAGAAGCTCTCTCTCGATCAATGTCTCGTCTACATCTTCCTCTCGGATCAACCCTTTTTCTGATTTCTTCACAATACTCTTGCAAGCGTGCATGATATCAAATTTCCCGCTGTAATCTATTGCCATGATGAGATGCTTATTCTTGTAGCCTTTCGTAGTTTCCTCTATCTCATGGATTGCTCGGAGGAGAGATTTATCGATCTTCGTTTTACTCCCGATAAAAGAAACACGAACTTCCTTTCTGAAACAACAAGATTTTCGTACTAAATGATCAGACCTATATGTCAAAAACAAAAGAAGCTCAATCGAATTTGTATTTATACCTTTGATAGTGTTCGATGTTGGACTTGAGGTAGTGTTGGAGCAAAGACATTAAGCACTTAACCTCAATCTTAAATAATAACAACAAATTTTGTTAGAGTAGATAATTGTATGAGAATGTAAGCTACTTTGTCTAAAATGTCACACCTTATCTCTTCCCCAATTCTCTGTGGAGAAAGCAAAAGCTGAGACTGTATGAATTCCCAATTCAAAGCAGAGCTCGGCGATCTCTGTAAGCCGTTTAGCTCCGGCCTCGTGGCCTTGTGCCGTCAGCAATCCGGCCCGTTTGGCCCATCTCCGGTTTCCATCTAGTATTATTGCCACGTGTCTCGGCATCAGCTCTCTTTGTAGCTCCTCCTCTCGGACAACATAAGTTCCCTCATCACTACACAAACACAGAAGATTTGGTTTTGCATATTGTTGTTGTGTCCTTGTTTATTTCTTTTAACAAAACAGACCAGAGAATATGGTGTTTGCGAAAAGCTCTGTTTCTTGGAACTAAAGTCTCTCTCTCTCTCTCTCTCTCTCTCTCTCTCTCTCTCTCTATATATATATATATATATATGCCAAAATCTTAAGCGCACGTTGTCTATCTAAATCTTAAGCGAAAACTAAATTTGGTTAAATCCATTTAGTAAGTATTTTGTGTACATTTTAACAGGGGTGTCAATGCTGGCTAGAATTAATTATAACAAATTGAAATTAAATTATGATTCTCTTCTTGGGAGAATTTCAAAAATACCATTTATATGATGCCACTCTTATTCACAAATACCACAAAATATAGATTTACAAACTTATATAAAACCTGTTATTAAAAGTGTTTATAAAGTTTTGTAAGGTTTTTGTAACATGCGTGAATATATATAAATTGTTTATACGTGGATATATATAATCTAATTAAGATAGACATATGAAAAAAAAATATATGTGTATCACATCAGGTAAAATTATTGCAGTCGGACATAATTGGCTAAATGCCAAATATTATTCGACGGTTGTAGGTTTTATTACAGGTTTGAAATTTTGAGTTAAGAGATTAAACATAACTACTAACACTAAAAGTATGGATTAGAAAACGCAAATTAACTACCGTTTCTCGTTGTCATCATTGTCTCGACCGGCTTTGATGTTGATGAGTCCGAGGAGTTTTGGCAAGAATACAGGGAAGCATATATAGCTTGTGATAAAGAGACAAGGGATGAGAAACAGAAAGAGGAGGGATAGTAGAGAAGAGAGAAGAGACAACATTGTAGTGATTTCTTACGGTTAATTTGGCTTTGCCTCGATGTGTGTTCGAGTTATGGAAGCTTTCTCATAGTATATATATTAAGAGTTCAAAGACAACGCTTAATCAATCAAACTACGCAAAGACAGGTCATACGTATTAAACTCTTCCGTGGAGAAACATTAGTATTACTTAATTCGAAATTCCAAGTTTTGTAACGTATGGTTTATCTATCTTTTTTTTCAGCCTTTGAGAACCCACGTGATTTTGCTTGTGTCACATGACACTGATGAGTCCCAATAATTTCAATGAGATTAAAATATATTGACGTCAAGAACTTCGTATACACAAAGAAAATGTTGAGAAGAATCGAAAGCACATTTTGCTTTAATATCAAAGAAACAACTAAAAGTGAAACAACATTTTGCTTCGGCTGATTTCCCGAAGAGGAGGCGACGGTTTGCAGTACAACTCCCATAAAGATGGGAGTTGTTACGTGTCAGTGTGTTTTAAGAGGATCGGAGGAGGAGTCTCGATGTGTGCGACGGCGAAGGCGGCGGTTCCGGCGATCAAGTAGAATCACAGTCCTTGCTAATGATTTTGATTCATGGAACTATAGGTTTTAATTAGCTTCGTGACGTGTCACTTTTTGGAGTCTTCAGTGATTTGACAGTTTAGGCCCATTTAAGCGAGTGAATATGGACCTTTTATAGCCTAAGCTATTTCTCGCAAAGAGTGAATTGGTTTGATCTTTCGGCGAAAAATTCAGAAATTTGTGTGGTTTTGGGGTGATTGGTCTGTGTAAAATTAAATTTTAATGTTGTAGTATGTTGGATGTAGCTAAAGGATTTTTGTAAAGAGGTTTTTCTTTTTAAATCAAAGTTGGTTATGTTGAGAATTTTATTTCACAGTTAAAAATAAACACATTTAGGTTTTATTGTGAATTAAAGTGGAGTTTTCGAAAAACTTTGTTGGAAAAAAATAATGTTACATCATTTAGATGAGACTAAATGTAACACTCCATCCCGTTTTTCCAAACGGATGAGCATGTCATGTCTTGATCGCTTTAAATGTTTGTCACAGCGAAAACTTATCTAGACTCCTTGGAAAACGCACCTGCATCCAATTTTAGGAAACATGAGTAAACGAGTTTACTTAGTGGAGATTATCCTCTCCGCCCGCATGACCCTAAACATTCATCTATTCCCAGTGCACAGTTCACCCAACCATAGATACCCATATGAAACACCAAATTTAGCAACCTAGCGAATCACATCAATCTAGCATTCCACATTCCTAGCACCCAATGTCACACACATGCACCTCTTTCTCACGTATAGCCATGCTACGTCTCATACGCATACACATACACATGCACAATTATTCCTCTTTTCTCTTTATTATGGCCCTCAGTCACTCGTCAGTCGACCGACCCTGGGACTTCATACCCGCCATCTCATGCAAATACATGCATCACTTGCACCACATGCAACTACTTACACCTACGTGTAAGCACTTTCTCACACATACAATCATGCAAACATCACAACCACATCAACCATGCATTAGCATCTATCAACCTATCAACATCATCCAATCTAGCTATCTAACCAGGCCTAGTGTTGAAAAACAACAGATCTAGATACATGCAAGGGTCCACGGATCACATCTCCTACCTTGAGGCTGGCGTGACAGTCACGCTAGGGCTAGGGGAAACACGAGGTGGCTCCTTCTTTTTCCCAGCACTCGATTCAACCTTTCTTTCCTCCCACATGATACTCTGCATATTTAGGGTTTTAGGAAGAGATTAGCCTCAGATCTAGGGTCTACAAGACGCAGGGAAATAGATCTAGGCTTACCTTAAGAGATTAGGGTTTAGGAAAACTAGGGTTCCTTCTCCTCACACTTGGATCTTAGGGTTCCTTCTCCTGACACTTGGATCTTAGGGTTCCTTCCCCTCACACTTGGATCTCTCTCTCTCTCTCTCTCTCTCTCTCTCTCTCTCTCTCTCTCTCTCTCTCTCTCTCTTTTATGTTGTGGATTTAGATCTGGGATGTCACACTAAATTCAACTGAAAAAAAGAATAGAAACCGACAAAAAGCATAATAAGTTATTTTATTATCTGTTTATATTGAAAGTGTCTATTTTGGGGGTTTTGAACAGATAATAATGGTTAAGATCAAGAACGAATAATTCAAGTATATAAAAATACTATCTGAAATACATCTGATAAAATATGTGACGGAAATTTAAATGGACGAATCTAAGAAACTCGAGTACTTAAAATTACTACCACGACTCTCTTGGGTCATGGTCAATTCTAGATGCATGTGTATTTGAATAATTCGAGTATTTTTTAGATATTATAGATTTTCTAATATTTTAAGAAAATCTAACAATTTAAATTAATATATCTCATTTGTTTCTAAGAGATCTGTTCTTACTCCACTTGGAGCTTTAGAATGTTATGTTTCAGATCATATTGTTCTTTGCAAACTGAAAATTTGCACCTTTATTTTAATCTAATTGATGCTTGAGGGTTGATATAATGCTAGCTTTTGGCTTTGATTTTCATAGGTTTGATTTTCCTAATTAGTTTATTGCCTTGATGCTTGAGATAATGCTAGCTAATTGTAAAGATTGATGAGAAAAAGAGATTGGAAGAATATGATATTGCTGTTGTAATCATAAGCTTTAGGTTACATAGAATTATATAGTAGAAGAGTTTTCTAAACTATGATGAATATATATAAATATCTAAATAATAAATATATATTATATTGTTATTAATTTTGTGATATTCAACATCTTTTTATACGCTCCCTCAAGTTCAAGGTGTAATGGAGTGAAGCGGAAGTGGCAGTTTGATATTGATTATAGGTAACAACGTAATTGGTACAAGTGAAGAAGCATTACGTTTGAACCATGCGGTTAGACGGATTTACTGTAAGACGCTTCGAAGAGCATATGAATGTGGAGGTGTGAAAAAGCATAAAGCTTTGAAGAAGTCTTGGACGACTTGAAGACGAGATCAACTTAGATCGGGAACGACACTAGTCGTGTGGAAGCATATAGCTTAATGATTTTGGTCACTAGACGGATTTACCGATGCCTCCAAGAACACATGTCTGTTGGGTCTACGAAACAAATTGCTTAGGGATGCCATGAAGGACTTGACTACAGATCGAACTTGGAGATGGCGGTGAGAGCGTCGCAGTGGACTAGTGATAACAGTAGCAAAGAAAAAAAAAAAACTTAAGAAAAGAATATCAATGGTGACAAGAAAGAAGATTTTGAAGTATATAGCTTAAGAATTAGATGGAAAATTATAGAAAAAGAGTTTGATCGTAACTCGAGCATAACCTGCTCTGATACCATGTAAAGATTGATGAGAGATAGAGATCGGAAGAAATGATATTGCTCTCGTAATCATAAGCTTTAGGTTACATAGAATTATATAGTAGAAGAGTTTCCTAAACTATGATGAATGCATATATATAAATATCTAAATAATAAATATATAATGTTTTGTTATTATTCTTGTGCTCTTCTACATCTTTCTATACTAGTTTCCTTGACGAGCCTTGATTTTCTTTTGATGTGTTTAAAACTGAATATAGCTGGTTTCATATTAATAATTCTTGATGGATTTTGGCTTTGAGAAATTGATATATGTTCTCTGTTAATTTTCTCTTATTACTTGTCGTTTTCTTAACTGTGTATATGATGTTTGCGATATTGCTAGCTAGTCTCTTTTCACTTTTGCTAGGCTTGCTTAAAAAGCTTACCTTGTGTATTCCAAAATGTCCTTACTTGCTGTATGGTACGTAAAGCATATATATGGTATTAAACATAAAACATTGCATGTTACTGTGACCTCCTTTCATGCAGGTGGGAGTGGAAGATCACCATTAGACACAATTTGGATGAGCCAGTGTTATATATGGTTGCATGTAAAAGTTTGAATCTTTTGGCATATTGGAAAGACGAGCCGTTTTAAAGAGTTGGCAATCATGGCTTGTGATGTTCTAAGCATCTCTATCACAACGGTGGCGTTTTATTATAGACAGTTGCATCCTCATCAAGTATAAGAGTTGTCTCATACCTAGAAATGTTCAAGCTTTGATATGTGCAAGGAACTGGTTGCATGGCTTTCAAAAAATTGGTGATGAATTCGAGTTTATTGAGGAGGAAAAGAAAGAAGCATTATGTATTAAGTAAGTTCTGTTTTAGACCATCTCACTTTAGTTTTTTGGTAAATACATCTCTGTCTTTGAATTTTCTTCAGTTTTGGAGTTGTTTGTGTATTAAAGTGTATAAGTTTTGAATTAAACAGTGAATTCTCTTCAGTTTTCAGTAAGTTTTGTTCGTCAATAAAGCTTTGAATTATACAGTGAAATTGAGAATCTTAAAATCGTTTTTCCGATAATGAAGTCGTACTTTATATATAAAAATGACTGACATTGGTTCTAGTAAACATGATTTAAACTCATAAACTTTTATTTAAAATGAATGAAAAATGATTTGAATAGATGAAAAAAGGTTCGGACATGGACTTTTATGGACTTGGTCATATATTGGTTTGTTGTGTGTGTAGACGAACCAATTCATAGCTCATTGAAACGGAATGTCCACACAGACGACCCATGTAGACGTGATCAGGCTCAATTGACAGCTCTATTCTGATATGGTGGTTCTCATCAACCATGAGTTATATGGTCCTTTCATGCATTTCAACAAACAATTATTTTACAATCTATAAAGTTCTCTTTAAAAAAAACATTACATTTTTCGGCTCTTTTATATTTTTCATATTTTTTAGAGTAAATGTTCAGTTTTCTAAAATATCCTAAGTAAATTTGCAAAAAATTTCAATTATCCACCAATCAACAAAAAATATTGCATGTTGACCAAGATAACAACAAAGTTCAAACAATTAATGGTTTTAGAGGCTATTTCAATACTTCAATTAAGTGTTTGGTCTAACGTACAAGGAAGTTGCAGTGTGTTACGAATTCCTGACATGTGTTTTGAAACATAAAAATATGGATTTTGAGTTTGGGAAATCTAAACCACCTAGTTAAACACATCCACCAATATCACCAGTAAAACACTTACAAATGAAAAATTTGCAGTGACATATTGTTCATCATTCTTTAAAAGAATAATTGATTGGACCCGAAGATCTTGAAGTTTTGACATGTTACAGTCATCTGGCAAACATGTATGTGTGTATCAACGTATTTAAGCTAGCACACAAGAATGCACATAAATGATATTTGATATATGACCAAAAAAAAAAAAAAAACTTGGAAAAGATCATCAACAGACACAAGATGCTAAGAAAATCAAGATCAACATAAAATCATAAGAATGTGATGAAAGCACGTGTGAGGTTTTTACCAACCTAATTAGTTTTAATGAACGCGGAAACAAAAAAATTAATCAACACACGAATTTAACGAGTTCCTCTCTAAATCAGAGACTACGTCTTGTGCAAATACCGACCTTTGCAAACATCCACTAAAGAAATTTTTGTATAAGTTTTGTGCAATTCTCTCTTGTCTCTCAATTTAACACTCTCTGTTTCTCTCTTATAGGTACTTCCAAAAGAATCAAGACAACCTGAAATTTATTCACTTATGCTTCGAGCGTAAGAACAATCCCGAAAACAAGAACAAAAAAAATAAGAAACTTATCTATCCTGAAGCCCAAGATTATCAAAAGCTCTCTAAACCAGAAAACCCTCTCTCTCAAACCTTGTCTCTTCCTTACTTCTTTATGTTGGTGATGATGAATTGTGAATCTTTGCCTCTCTTTATATAGAATTTTTAATGACACATTTTCCAAAACGAATTAGGATTTGCAACTTCTTTTTCTTTTTGGAATTTGTCTTTCTTTTTTTCCAAAAAACACCAAAACAAACCGTCTTAGTTTTGGCCCACTTTCACATCTTCTTCATGGCTCAGCTTTGGTCCAACTTGTTTCTGCGACAGTCCGGTTCACAACCCAAATCGGTTTCTTGACTGGACGACGACAATTATTCAAAAAAATAAATAAAGATACATCTTAAAATACCACAAATTAGAGTTTCTAAAAATAGAGTTGCAAGAATATTTTAAAAATATAATAAGAAAGAGTTTCTAAAAATCTAGGAAGGGTTTGTGGTATTTCTAAAAGTACATAATTTAAGACCCTTTAGAAATTTCAGAAACTTTTCCCAAACTTGTTTCCAAACTTAAAGTTTGTGGTATATCTGGAGGTGTAGTAATAGTTTTTATAAATTAAACAAAACAAAACATGTTGTTATTTTCAGACTTACATGAAAACTAATGTCAAAATATCCTATAAATTGAAAATGTGTATATGTTTATGTTTCGTCTTTGGGATAGAGAATTGGCATGAGTGGGTGTACTATATGGTTGAATTTTATATGTTCTTAAGAAAAATATATAGTTGTATTTAATATTTATTACGCAAGAAAACAAAGAAAAAATAGTATATGTTGATAAATTAAGAATAGTAAACGGAACTAAGTTGAACGGAGATATTAATATAGAGATATACCGACTACGTAAACCTTCTGTATGTATTGAATAGGACACGTGGTCTTGACTTTGACTTAGAAACAACCACAAGATTTATATCCAAGAAACCTGGCCATTCAACAGTTTTCATCGCCTGTTGGCTTAGTTTACGAGGACTTTCTAATAATTGTCTATGATATTGATTCACATTGATCAACGATGTCGGATGTTGAAATTTAAAACATCGACTCTTATGATATGCATTGAATATTTTTGGGGTTTTCATATTTCAAATTGAATATGAAGGTGAATATCAGCAAAATCTAATAGTACAGTACTCGTGTCCTGCTGGCTTTTTTTTTTAGAAAAATCTTAAGCTATCTTGATTTTCTTCTGCAATATCTTGAACACCTTCTTCGAAATAGTGTAGTGTATCTTGACTTGGTTCTGAGAAGTTTGAAGTCTCTTGACTCTCATCAGCAATTGTTGATGCGGGTAAAAATAAAAGAGGCTTAGGTGGAATCTCCAGAGCCTCTAGACTCCCCTCTAACATTTCAACTACTTTGTTCATTGGTGGACGATCAAATGGATTGGTCTGAATACACCACAAACCAACCAATACCAATTTTTTTTTACTATATTCTCATCTTCTTCTTCTATTATCTAATCTGCGGAAACACTCTTGATTTCTCGCTTCTCAAGATCTTTATAAATCCAATCTGGAAAATACATTGAAGTGTTGTTGGATCCAACATTTTGAGCGTTCTCTCGTGCTCCAATCATCTCAAGAACCACCATTCCATAACTATATACATTTGATTTATGAGAAACACCTCCCAAAATTTTGGAAAACACTTCTGGAGCAATGTACCCCGCTGTGCCTCTTGCGTCTAGCATTGACATGATGCTTTCATTGTTCCTGCATAGCTTAGCAAGACCGAAATCTGAAATCTTGGGGCAAAGCAAAGCTCCGGTAACTGGTTATGCTGACAGGAGGTCATGCAGCCAAATGGATCGTTCGATCCGGTGTCGCTATTATTCAACCACAGCTCCAATGGACACGTCTTGTTCAAGTCAACACCGCAGTTGATGCTTTTGCACTTTTCGTTCTCGGGGGTTACATGCAAAGGGAGATTGTAACCATTGATGACGCTGACGTCATAATAGGGCCTCTTTGGCACGGTGTCGCTGCGATTACTTTCGGAGACTAAACATTAAACGTCAAGAGTAGCAAAAGAAACGATGGAGAAATAGTAAAGGTGTCGCTGCGACTACTTTCGGCGACTAAACATTAAACATCACGAGCAGCAAAAGAATCGATGTCGTCGGTGTCGCCAGAAAAAACGGCTACAGTTATTATATCACTGCGACTACTTTCACGAGAACGATGATGTTACTCTCCACATACTTGACATGCAAGTAAGTTATAATTTTGTGTCGCCGATCGCTGACGCTGCGATTACAAAAAGAACAGGGCCATAGTCTAGATCATCGTAAGGAGTCGCGGCGAGGTTAAACTCAGCTAAAGTTGCCGTAGTTATCGTTGAGAGGACGCCCTTGTTGCACTCAATTTCCCCGGTTCCACAGTCTCCGGTTTCGCATGAGTAGTCACGCGTACCATCAAAGCGACGTCTTCGAGCAGAGCGTCCTAACCCAGAACTGACCTACCCATGACGACGTCGCTTTGATGGTACACGTGACTTTCTTGTCCAGACGGAAAGCGGTTGTTTCGAGCCATCCCTGGTAGGTGTAGGATGCAGGCCATATAGAGAATTCGCATTTGTTCTCTATCGTAAAGTTCCTGATCGATATCACTACAAATAACAAAACGGTTAACAAATAGTGATTAAACAAGACCCCATGCATGAGTTTCGGAATGGAAATGTACCCGAGACCAACAAATGTGAAGCAAGTATCTAACTACCCTTGAATTCTCCTCTGTGTCGATTAGATACTTTCAAGGATAAAATTATCTTGCAAGGAAGAAGACAAATGAGAATTCTCTTCTTATTTTCACCATTGTTAGATGATGGGTACTGGTCTCGGTCAAGTATATTAAATCAAGCTGTCTGCTCTGATTCAAACATGTACCAGTGCCGGTGCCGGTGGGACTCAGAAACTAGAATATGAGTGGGACGTAATTATTAGGCAGATATTGATTTCAGTTGGAAAAAAAAGAGAAATATAAATTAAAATATAGACAGTTCATTATTTGACTATTTTTAATCTCCTACATAATGTATGTAAAACGAAGAAAAAATGTATGACATGTGTCTCGTATGGTATTATAGAGCCCGTTTGCAAAAGAGGCAGTTTTCGCTATGATATATATGTCCCTGCAATACATATTGTTAAATTACTGATTGGACTAAGTCTGATTAGTCCAGTCAATAATAAGTTGATTACTTTTAGATAATAATAAATAGAAAGAGCTAGTATTGAAACCAATAAATATAGGCTTGCCTGCCATCCACATCATGATAAATGGAGTTTTCGATGAAAAACCTCTACTAGTTTTTTACGTACGTACTATTCAAGAGAGAAGACCAACAACATAGATTATTCTTATGTATTATTCAAAATTATGGATACTAATGCATTCCTTTATATACAACTTGAGATTATTATTTCATACAAGACTTGTTCAATAAGATATTTTTGCCAATAATTATGACTTTTCTGTTATTTACAATTTTTCACACGTCTATCGTCGAATAATCACACAACATGGGATTAGTAAAACCAATTGGCTACAAACGTCTACTGATTAAAGTTGTCTAATATAACAAGTAAAACCATATTTTATTTTTTTTCCAAATTGGCGAATACTTTCAATAAAAACCAGTTTCTTGCTTTTAGCCCCACAAAAATCAAATATACTATACTTTTACACTATGTCATGTTATCTCTGATAATTTTTCTTTAGACTAAATGTTTACATCACAGTTCTACAAAAAAAAAAAATCTGAGTAACGAATTTCGTAGATTGAACCGAAATGTCGATGTTTGTTTGGAAATTTCCATACGTAACGTGAAGAATGGGCAAGAAGCCAAGAACTAATAAGTATACGTGGCTTTGGCTTTGAAGTTGACTTAGAAATTACAAGGTACTTGTTTCTACCACAAAACGTATGCTTCACGGATCCATCATCTCTATAACTTACCATCTATAAAACACGAAGCTAATGTACATCTCTCTCTGCCTCACAGACACAGAAAATCAATGGCCAATTACGCTAAAACCACATCAAGAAATGACCGATTTGCCCTTTTTCTCACAACCCTCTTTCTCCTGATCCTAACCGTTTCCAAATCGGTCACGGCTCAGAACTGTGGCTGCGCCTCTGACTTCTGTTGCAGCCAATATGGCTACTGTGGTACGACGGAAGAATTCTGCGGTGAGGGCTGCCAGGCAGGACCTTGCCGGAGCGGTGGTGGCGGCGGCGGGGGCAGCGGAGATCCTGCTGTTTCACTTGAAGGAACGGTGACACCTGAGTTCTTTAACTCTATAACAAACCAAAGAGGTGATTGTCAAGGTAAAGGATTTTACACTCACGACACCTTTATCGCCGCAGCTAATTCCTACCCTAGCTTCGGTGCTTCCATCTCCAAACGTGAAATCGCTGCGTTCTTCGCTCACGTCGCCCAAGAAACAGCGTGTAAGTAATTTTCTCATAATTTTGAATGATTAATAAAGATAGTTACAATATAAGTTTTTAATTTAGTTACGACTTTAATTGTTAAATTTGACTATATTCAATTTCAGCATAAGATAACAAAATCAATACTTGATATTAGATGCATATTTTGGTTCATATTATAAGTCGCACCACTAGACATTCATTTTTGTGACCATTTGATTATATCTTGTTGTAGCCCTGTGCTACATTGAAGAAATCGATGGACCAGCCAAGGCTGCAGCGGGAGAGTACTGCGACACAACGAAACCAGAGTTCCCATGTGCACAAGGAAAGGGCTATTATGGTCGTGGTGCGATCCAGCTCTCTTGGAACTACAACTACGGTCTCTGTGGCAGAGACCTGAACGAGGACTTATTGGCTACACCAGAGAAAGTGGCTCAAGACCAGGTTCTTGCCTTCAAGACCGCTTTCTGGTTCTGGACCACTAATGTTCGCACGAGTTTTAAATCGGGCTTTGGCGCGACTATCAGGGCTGTAAATAGTAGGGAATGTAGCGGAGGAGATTCTACAGCCAAAGCCGCCAACAGGGTTAAGTATTTCCAAGACTATTGTGCCAAGCTTGGAGTCCAACCTGGAGATAACCTCACTTGTTAAAGTTTTTTCTCTCTCTATCCATCGGAAGCAACCAATGTTCGCAATATAAAAATAAGAGATCACATATATAAGAAAAAGTATCACAATAGTACACTAATAATGTTGTAATAAATAAACGATTTCCATTTATGTATAGGCACGGCGGATTTTAGAACAAAGGTTGACACAAACACAATGTAAGCTTTCAAAGCCAACGCCATTGTAAACTTATCACCAACACACATTGGATATATCTTGTTTACATCTACGTGCATGAACATATCTAAGTTTTGACTCCTAGCTTTAATTCAAGTAACTGTTAAGCACAATAGAGAGAACGCAAATAGATAGGTAATAAACAGAGAACCTTTCCAATGAACCTTAGCAATGTGCTTTGTTCTATCATGATGCACTGAGTTTTTAGCTAGGCAAATTGCACTATGTGAGTAACAATTCAGCTTAAAACTCTCTGAATTAAATCCTAATTCACTGCAAATCTTCTATAACCAAATACCCTCTTTATCTGCTTTAGTGAGAGCCATGTATTCAGCTTCTGTGGTTTAAAGGGCTACCACATGTTGAAGGCTGGATCTCCAATTTACTGTGTTTCCACCAACCTGGAAAACATAACCTGAAACTGATCTTCTTCTGTCTAGATCAGTAGCATAATCTGAATCACAAAATCCTTCAATATCCATATGATCTGATTTTTGAATGTAAGACATACTTATGTAGATCCCTTTAGATACCTCAGGATACATTTTACCGTAGCCCAATGATCTCTTCCTGGATTTGCCATGAATCTATTGACCAAACAGATTGCATAAGCTAGATCAGGTCTTGAACCGATCATAGCATACATCAGACTTCTTATTGCACTTGCATAGGGTACTGAGCTCATTAGTGGTGACTCTCTGATTACCTCTTCCTATGTCAAGCTTCTAAGCTTTAACGATGAGTTAACATGTGACACAACCGCCTTACACTCTTCCATATTGAATGTTCTTAAAACTTGTTTAAGATATATTCCTTGTGATAACTTCATAACCCTTTCTTCATGTCCCTGATGATATCCATTATAAGGATTCTAGTTGTTGGTCCTAGATATTTCATCTCAAACTCCCTATTCAGACTTTTCTTTAAGATCTTGATCTTTTCCAAGTCTTTAGCTGCTACTAGCATATCATCCACATAAAGTAATAGAAATACATTATCATCAATAGTTGATCCTTTGTGATACACATACGAATCATTGACACTTCTGTGAAATCCTTGTGACTTCATGAAGTCATCAAACTTGTGATGCCACTGCCTAGGAGATTGTTTGATTCCATATAACGATTTCTTTAAGTAGACGGACCTTGTTTTTTTTTTCTTCTCTATGAATCCTTCAGGCTAATTCATGTAGGTGGTTTCATCCAAAGTGTCATGCAAAAAACCAGTCTTCACGCGTCTAGTTGTTCCAATTCCAGATCAAAATTAACCACAACTGACGACATGATCCGTATAGAAACATGTTTGATCACAGGAGAAAAGATTTCATTGTAATATATTCTCTCAACCTGTGTAAATCCTTTAGCTACAAGTCTGGCCTTGTATCTAGATTCTTAAACTCCTGAAATTCCCTCCTTTAACTTGAAGATCCATTTACACCCTATTGTTTTTTTCTTGTTTGGCTTAGAGACAATTTCTCATGTCTCATTCTTGTCCAGAGACTTCATCTTCAATCATAGCCTGTTCCTACTTTTTCCAATATTTGCTTCTCATAGCTTCTCCCACTGTTTTTTGCTTATCTATTTCTAGATCTTCTGCACAGGCTAGTGCATAAGCCACATAGTGAGATCCATCAAATCTAGTAGGTGGCTTTATTTATCTTCTTTCCCAGTTTCTTGCCAGCTTATAATCCTCAAGAGACTCATGTTGTTCCTCCTGACTTTCCTATTCAGGATCTGATTCCTCTTATTCTTCTGATTCAGTTTTTGTTCTTGTCTCTGTTCCTGACTCTGTTCCTTCAGAAGTAACCCAGCTTGACTAGTAGATTATGTCTTCTGAGTCAGCTCCACCTTGACCAGTAGAACTTGTCTCTCCTGAGTCAGCTCCACCTTGACCAGTAGAGCTCTGAACTAGATCACATGTGCTTGGTCATTGGATCAAATTTGTGCTAAAGTGACTTTTTTTCTTTTTAGTTTCAGGTATTATTTCTTTTTTTCTTGTACAACGTTTCCTAATCAAAAACTACATTCCTATTGATTGTTCACTTTCCTTTTTCTGGTAACCATACCCAGCAACCTTTTGTACCAAGTGGGTATCCCATGAAGATTCTCTTAACAGCTCGAGGACTCATTTTGTCTTATTGAATGTGTACATATATGCCACACATCCAAATCGTTTGAGATAACTGTAATCCACATTTGATCCTGACCAAACTTCTTCTGAAATCTTAAATTTTAGGGATGCATTAGGAGACATGTTGATTAGGTAAACTGCAGTTGCAGCAGCTTCAACCCAAAAATTCTTCTTTATCCTTATTTCTGCTAACATACACTTGATCTTATCAGCTATTGTCATGTTCATCCTTTCAGATACTCCATTCTGCTGAGGAGTATATGTGCAGGTTTTATGTCTTTTAATTCCTGAATCTTTGCATAATTTATCCATCTGTTGGCTGCAGAACTCCAGACCATTGTCTGTTCTTAGACACTTGATCTTCTTGTTTATTTAATTTTCCACGAGCTTCTTCCACTATGAAAACTTCTCAAACACCTCATCCTTACTTCTTAAGAATCTGATCCAGACTTTTTTTGAATAATCATCAATGAAAGTTAAGAAGTACTTGCAACCAGACGGACTTGATTTATTAGAGATTGATCCCCACAAATCATTGTGTACATACTCCAGGATGCCCGTTGTTGTATGTTTAGCTTCCGGAAAGCTTTGTTTGTGAGACTTACCTAGGACACATTCTTCACAGGAAGTCCAATGTGTGAACTTCCTTAGAGTCTAGATAACCTTCTTTGACCATAAGGTTCATGTTCTTCAGACCCATGTGTTTTTGTCTGGAATGCCATCTATTAGAGAGATTCACTTGGGCTCTAGCCATATATGCTTCCCTTTTCAAGACTGTACCCTGCAAAATAGTATAATCCATCTTGATATTTACATGTAAACACTTTTTTGCCTTGCTGGAAAAATGTGACTATAAAGCCTTCACCAACATAATTGCAGCCATTCTTCTCAAGCTACCCATAGGAGATAAGATTTTTGCCCATTGTAGGCATGTATCTAACCTCTTTAAGTGTTACAATAGAACCATCCGGGTTTTGTGTCTTCAGCTTGCCAATTCTTTTAACTTCACTGTGAGTGTCGTTCCCCATCAAGATCTTTCCTCCATCAATATCCTTGAGATTAAACATAGCGTGTTTATCTGGTGTAATGAGGAAAGTACAACCATAATCTAGAACCCACTCATCTTGTGTGTTATGTAGGCTTGCTGTTAGGAACATAGGTTGCTCCTCTTCCTGAGCAACGTTTGCAGCATAAGTAGATTTCCTTTCAGGATAATCTATTTTAAAATGACATCCTTCCCGCATATCCAACACTCTCTTGCCTTAGTCTGATTCCTCTATATTGATTTTAATCTCTTATCCTTACTCTTATACATATTGCCCCTTTGACCATTGTTTATGTTCTTAGATCTCCCTCTGCTTACAAACAGCCATTCTGTGTTTACTTTTGACTTGACTTTCTGCTTCAGCTCAATTTCTTTTGAGTATGCAGCGCTTGTTATATCATCAATGGTTAAGGATTGTGTTTTTTCGGCTCCATACCTTATAGTGTCTCTTAGAGACGCATACGGCTCTGGTAGAGCTAACATGATCTGAATAGGTTGATCTTCATTAGAGATGCTGATGTTTAACTGGCCAAGTCATCCACCAGTTTAAGGAACACATCCAAGTTTTCTTCTATATTTTTGTGTTCTTCAAATTTGAAACAAAAAACCTCTGTTTTAAGTATATGCGGTTAGGTAGGAATTTCAATTGATAATCCCTTTCTAAGACCTTCCAAACTCCCAATGCAGTGGCAGGTATCCTGAGCTCATGCAAATTAGAGTGCTTGCTCTCTTATCTTTAGCTGGATCAACCTTAACCTTCTCTTTTTAGTCTTCACTCCTGCTACCCCCTTGCCACTGTCTGTGGGAATTGCTGAGGTACTGGTTTGTTCTGAAGTAGTAACGGTCTCTGTTTTTTTGAGAGTATATTCTAATCCTTGTAATTTCAGCTGACACTGGACCTTGAACTTCCATAGCCCAAAGTCTCCTTTACCGTCGAATTTTGGTACCTCAAACTTTTGCTCGTTTGAACCCATGGTTGTATAAACTTCAAGATCCTCCTCTTTACCCAAATTTTCTTTAGTGTGAACACCCACAGAACCTGATACTAGATCGCCTTCTATTGAACCTGCCTCTGATACCACTTGTGAGATTTTTACCAACCCGATTAGTCTTCATGAACGTGGAAACAAAGAACTAATCAACACATGAATTTAACGAATTCCTCTCAAAACCGGAGAGTACGTCTTGTGCAAGGATCGACCCTTGCAAACATCCACTAAAGAAATCTCTATATAAGTTTCAGTACAATTTTCTCTTGTCTCTCAATCTAACACTCTCTGTTTCTCTCTTATAGGTACCTCCAAAAGAAACAAGACAACCTGAACCTTATTCACCTATGTTTCGAGCGTAAGAACAACCCCGAGAACAAGAACAAGAAGAATAAGAAACGTATCTACCCCGAAACCTTTACATACAAGAGATTATCAAAAGCTCTTTAAACTCGAAAACTCTCTCTCTAACCTTGTCTCTTCTTTGCGTCTATATGTTGGTGATAATAAATTGTTAATCCTTGCCTCTCTATATGTAGAACTTGTAATGACATATTTTCCAAATCGAATTAGGATTTGCAACTCTTTTTTCTTTTTGGAAATTGCCTTTCTTCTTTTCCAAGATACACCAAAACAAACCGTCTTTGTTTTGGTCTACTTTCGCATATTTTCATGGCCTAGCTTTGGCCCAGCTTATTTCTGCGACGACCCGGTTCACGAACCGAACCGATTTCCTGACCCGAAGATAATTATCCACAGCACGGTCTCAGCCAATAAAAATATTTCGATTAATGCAACTCAGATTTCTCAGCCAATAATAATTTTTTCCTGTTCCACTTTATTTTATATCTCTTTCAACGCTTTTGGTAATTAACGGATAACTGAACCCAATACTCAATGTCATTTGAGAGGAATCTACAGAAGTTAGTTAGCTTAACTGCTTCAAGTCTGAAGCACATTCACCATATATTAATGGGGCTTCCCAAAAGTGAGTTAAAGAAAGAATCATATATTCATCTTGTAAGCATTGTATCTTGCAGTACCCAAACTGAAAGTAAGCACAAAAGCAAAGGCCTACGTTTTTCTCGTGCTATGTCCTTTGGAGTCAATTGAAGACGGATGAACGAAAGAGAGTGCATTCCCAATCCCAAAAACCCCATGGGGTTCCTTGACATAGAGTGATTTATAAGAAGGCTCCACAGTTTCCTTGGAGAGGAAAACACAGGAAATACACCGAAAGACCTCGGCTGAGAGCAAAACCAGAACAAAGCTTTTGCCCTCGGAGGCACAGCCACCTACAAATTCATCAAACACATATTAATCTGAAAGCATATATGCATTCACAAAAGCAAAAAAGAACAGGCAAGCGTAGATATGATGATTCATACTTGAAAGCGCAAGACGCCACTAGATGACTTGGGAGGATTAGTCTTCAATTCGTCAACAACTTCCTTAAGGCTCTCAAGACCAAGCTCAAGAGTCAAAGCTGGAGGCAATGTACGAGTCACACACACACTTGAACCATAAAATCATCATCCAATTCACCTCCAAAGCGTCTCTACTCATAATCGGACCATCGAATTGAACTCCTTGAGCGACCTAGACATAGACAACAAAACCCACTAAACCAAACCAAATTGAATACACAATCCACCTCGATGTTGTTCAAATGGGAGGCAATGAAGTAACCCAACCTCTATGTTTCTTTCGATTCCATGAAGAGAAACACGAAGAGACTCGGCGAGGGAGAAGCGCTCTCTACTACGTCTGAAGGAGTTTATGGAACTGTAACGAGGGATTAGAGAAGGTAGAAACGAAGGATTCGAGACTAGAAACGAAGATCGCATATCCTTCGCTGTGAATTTGAGAGTGTGAACCAATGGCTGATGGTGAGAGGGTTTTACAAGGTTTTTTGGATAAGACGCACAAGAAAGAATGAAAGATTATGATTTTATGGTTTTTGATTAATTAAATAACATTTATGATTAATGACCAAACCAAGAGACCGTTACGAACCGTATTGAATTAAGTTAAAAAAACTTTTCATTTTATTATCTGGCTGAATCTTGTTTATACGAAATAAACACACTAATAGTCATAAAGAATTTTAGAAATACACACCATATTTTATAAATACACACCATATTCTAACTGTTTTGTTAGAATTTTAAAAATACACACCTTGTATGATGACAGAGATGTTGAAATTTCTATATTAAGAGAGCATTCTTTAGAGAAACTCTTTTCGTAATGTTTATGATAGTTGCGTTATTACTGATTTTAATTAATCTATGTTTCCTAATAAATCAAACTTTTTTTTATAAAAACACGTTATTAATATCAAACAAAAAATAAAAAAAAAACATCTATAAAAATAATTTTAAAGATGTATTTCGAAACAAAAATGTATGTAAAATAACAACACATAGATTTTGATGTTTTCAGATTTCTTTAATACTATCTTAAATATAAATATTATACAAAAACCAACAATATAACAATACATAACAAAAAACAATCTAAACATTAACATTATAAAAAAAATTACATTAAAAAAAACATATAAAAAAAACCCCGCAACATCGCGCATATATTTACTTAGTTGTAGGTAACTATAAAAGTGGGGCCAATTCACACAAATTCCATAAATCAATGTTCTAAAAAATATATATATATTCAAATATTGTATTCTGGACGTGACAAATCCCATAATTCAATAGCCCAACAACCACGTAAATTAGTAACCTCGTTTTAAGTCCTAAATGAGAAATAATTAAAAACCAATTAAGGCTTTGAGAAGACTAGGTCAAGAAGTTCAAAACCAGTTTTGCTATGTGTGGTTGTCGTCCTTTGACCACTCCAATAAGAAAAAACAAAAACCAGAGTTCCGCTTCCGTTCACTCTCTCGTAATCACGCATACACATACGAAAGCCAATTGTTCCACACAAATTGGAGACGACGACAATGGAGCCGAAAGTGAATGGCTCAGAATTGGGTCAAATCATTGACGGACCAACCAATCCTATGGTCACACCTTTGCTCAATGATCTTTATCAATTCACCATGGCTTATGCTTATTGGAAAGCTGGCAAACACAACGAACGATCAGTGTAAAACACAATTTTCATGCTCTGGTTTTTGATCGATTTTTGAATGTTTTTTTTTTATATATTTGAAATTGATTGTTTTTGTTTATGCTTATAGCTTCGATCTGTATTTTCGTAAGAACCCATTTGGTGGTGAGTATACTGTGTTTGCTGGATTAGAAGAGTGTATTAAGTTCCTTGCTAATTTCAAATTGAGTGATGAAGAGATCGATTTCGTTCGTGAGTCATTGCCTGGATCTGAGGTATCAAAAAACTGTTTTTTAGTTTTTTTTTTTTAGTTTGTTGTATACTTTTATCAATTAAAGTTTGGTTTTTTTCAATCTGGGTTTGATGTTTATGATTCAAATTAGGAAGCTTTCTGCGATTATCTTAGAGGACTTGATTGTTCTGACGTTGAAGTGTATGCAATTCCGGAAGGATCAGTTGTTTTTCCTAAAGTACCTCTCATGAGGGTTGAAGGACCTGTTGGTGTGAGTCTCTATCTGACTCTCTCTCTCTCTCACTTGTGAAGATTAAACGATAGCGTTCTTGATGAATGATTCATCAATTGTTATGTAATCCATAGGTTGTTCAATTGTTGGAAACTCCATTCCTCAATCTTGTCAATTTTGCATCTTTGGTAGCTACAAACGCAGCTAGGCACCGGTTTGTTGCTGGAAAATCTAAGATTCTACTCGAGTTTGGCGCTCGAAGGGCTCAGGTTTCTACAAAAAAACTGTCTCTTGTTTGTGCTGGATTTTAGATCTTCTATGTTTGTCTGATGCTCTTAGTTTTGGTAATCTTAGGGACCGGATGGTGCAATCAGTGCATCAAAATATTGCTACCTTGGAGGTTTTGACGCAACAAGGCAAGTCTTTCTTTTCGTTGTTGTTCTGGAAATAGTTGAAAAGGAATGTTGGAATGATATGTTTTGTGTTGTTTGTTGGGTATCTTCCAATGGCAGTAATGTAGCAGCTGGAAAACTTTTTGGGATACCTCTCCGTGGAACACACTCCCATGCTTTTGTTAGCTCATTCATGGTCAGTTCACTTCAGCCAAAAGTTTCACTTTTTTATGTGGAGGTTATATAATTTTAGCAGTATATTGCTAAGCTCATTACAATACATTACATACTTGAGTAGCTAATAGAGGCGATAACACAAATTTTCTTGGGAATAAGATGTTCTTATTAATTCCTTTGTATTAGAACTTTATCAGCAATGGCTCTGATATCCACTTAATATCCTCGTTCATATCAATATCACAAAAGCAATTTCGATTTAATTACCTTAACTTTGGTTTTCAGAGCACTGATGAGATTGTTGACAAAGCACTTCAAAGTGCTGATGGGAAAACCACGTGCGAGGATTTTGTCAGTCATGTTCAGACATGGTTAAAAAAGATTCAGGTTTGCTATTGCAATCTAGCTTTTGCTCTTCCTCTGCCTGTTTTCTAGTCTCAGGACCATTTTTCTATTTCTGCTTCAACACCCTTTGAATATTTGTCGCAGTTTTGCTTATGTTTTGTTTCCTTGTGGATGACAGTATTCACCATCTCTAAGTGGCATTTTCTCTGAGACAAATCAAAGCGAGCTAGCAGCTTTCACCTCATATGCGCTGGCATTCCCCAAAACTTTTCTTGCCCTCGTAGATACATACGATGTGAGCATTAAACACCATAGTAGATAGCTCATTTGAGCCTTAAGATTTCTAATAAACTGTTGTATTAGTGTTTTTCCGACTGTTTTTACAGGTGATGAAGAGTGGAATCCCTAACTTCTGTGCAGTTGCTTTAGCACTCAATGACTTTGGGTGTGTAAGAATCTCTTATCAATACCCGATCGATTGGCTTGCTTCTCAAGGATTTAGTGGCTTTGTGCTTCTTCGGATCATATGGAATCTGAGATGCAATTGATGTTTGTTGTGCTCTGCAGATATAACGCATTAGGTATTAGACTGGATTCAGGTGACTTAGCATATCTATCTACAGAGGCCAGAAATTTCTTCTGCACAGTAGAGAGAGAACTAAAAGTGCCCGGTTTTGGGAAGATGGTCGTCACTGCTAGTAATGATCTAAATGAAGAGACGATCGACGCTTTAAATAAACAGGTGATTCTCTAACCTTACTCTCAAGGACTCCATAAGGTTGATTTTTCTTAAGCATATGTGTTTTTAAATCTCGGTAGGGACACGAGGTGGATGCTTTTGGTATTGGTACCTACTTAGTCACTTGCTATTCGCAAGCAGCCTTAGGTTGCGTTTTCAAACTTGTGGAGATTAACAATCAGCCTCGGATCAAACTTTCTGAAGATGTTACAAAGGTTAAAACTCCCTCTCTATCTCTCACTAGAGTCTGATCATTTAATGTTACATTGCACTTGATTTGATTATCATTCTGATTTGTTCAGGTATCGATACCATGTAAAAAGCGAAGTTACAGATTATACGGGAAAGAAGGTTACCCTCTGGTGGATATAATGACTGGAGAGAACGAACCGCCTCCAAAGGTAGAAGATATATAACTCTTTGAAAGATATTAGTCTTGTTACCTTATTGCATTTTACATGATATCTTTCTTGATTTGAAAGGTTGGTGAGCGTTTACTATGTCGTCACCCATTCAATGAATCCAAAAGAGCATATGTAGTGCCACAACGTGTTGAAGAGCTCCTCAAATGTTATTGGCGTGGAAGTGCAGGTAAAGATTTTTCAGTACCGTAAAGTTATAATGAGATTGCTTTTTAACTGATTATTGCTTCTCTCTGCCAATGAAGATGAAGCAAGAGAAGAATTACCGTCATTGAAAGAGATAAGAGACCGTTGCATCAAACAGCTGGCAAACATGCGACCTGATCATATGAGGAGATTAAACCCAACTCCTTATAAGGTTTGATTTTCTCCTACAAACTGTTTGAAAAGCCATTTTTTCGGTTTTCTGAGAAATCTGTGTTTTTGTCCTCGGGTACAGGTTAGTGTCAGCGCGAAGTTGTACGATTTCATCCACTTCCTATGGCTCAACGAAGCGCCTGTTGGTGAATTGCAGTGACAGAACAAAGAAAAAGAAGAATCTGGTTTTGGTTGGAGTAATGTATATAGATTTATATACCACAGCATCACAAACTTGCATTAAGAGTTCTGCACGTAGTTTCTCTTCTTACTACATTTTGATGATTTCTCATACTTTATTGCTGTAGCAAGTTATATCTTCATACTGATTTATATGATTTATTTTACCACTGTAAACATAATAGAAACAGTAAAAAAAATTCTCAAGTCAAAGGATTTTGGATCAGATCTATGTTGTACTTTTCTGTTTCACAAATAGATCAATACGTGGTTCAGGCCGGTTCTGTGGATCAGGCTTAGTTTTCGCAATACGGCGTTGTTTTTCAGTGTTATGTGAGGGGAAATGGAACTCAAATTTCGAGCTCACTGCATTGGTAAGCTGTTAATCGAGTTTTTTTAGTAAAGACTCGATGACCGTAGCAGTAAAAAAACTGTTTGTTTTTGTCTTCAAAGTCACGAGTTCTTTTAACATGCTCTGATCTCATATCCGAAGAAATTATGGATAAAAACCATCAGTTTCTGTTCCAAATATGCAAAATTTAATTTCGCAAAGATTAAATCAACGGCTAGAAACCGATGATCCAGAAGAATCTAACCCGTCCATTTGTCCTCTGGGGCTTAAACGATTCACACAATTTCTTCATTCATTCGACAATTTGACGGGAGTTATGGGATAATCCCATTCCTTTTCTTTACTAATTAAACCGAATTGTCCAAGCCTTGAGCCTTGTATGAACAATAGTTTCGTTTTGTGCTTACCATACACATACGTAAACATTGAATTCGGATGGTCTGCAAATAGCCGTGGAGTGCAGAGCATTGGATAAGGCTACATAACCTATGACCATTCATTATTATATATATATTATGTATGTGTTTTTTTACTGGTGCGTCTTTGAAATGTTGTAGCTCCTCTCATTACTAGTTATGGATAGCTCCATGATCCTACATTCCTACGTAGGGTTTTCTTGGATGAAAGTTAAATTTGTTTAGATTAAAAAAAATAATAGAGGATATAGACAAAATCGGTCCAATGAAAATGGTTGTCCGAATCAATTAAAAAACTTGTGACTCATGCCATATTTTTTAAACATCAGTTCCTTAATGAAAAATAATAGATTTGGTAAACCTAATAATATAACAATTACTCTAGAAAGAAAAAAACACAAGTAAATGGCTCTAAATAAAATAAAACTTTTAATGGTTTGAATCCTTCGTTTAACCCGTTTGTTCTCCGAAAATGGTAGGGTCTATAAGTTGATTTTTTAGAGGATTTCCCCAAATGGTCCATGAGAGAGTTTTGTTTTCAAGTCTTCGGACATCTGGTCTAGTTACAAAATGGTCCAGGATCATTTGTTGCGTCATATGGGAATAACGGGATTCAAACAAAAATGGCATTATTTCAAATCTATCTAACCATTGGGCCAGTACATCCTAAGCTCCTAACAGATCTATAGTGTTTTTATTATTATTATTATATTTTGAAAAGTTTTAACCATAGTTTCGTGTGATGGAATGTTTATGATTTGTTATCAGTCAATAACCTTTAATAAATGCAGAGTTATCATTTTGAAATTCTGATTGGTCGAGCCCAATCATATTTTGTGCTGAATAAAATCAGTTGGTGTGGTTGATATGGTTGGTACGGTTTAGTTCAACAAAAAAGTGCAGTGAAATAAATTGTCGATTAGTAGATTAAAGTGGTAGAAAATATCAACTAATTTCATACTACTTCTTTTTATCCATGTTAAATGTTGTAAAAAAGAAAACTTTAAATGTGTGTAAGCTAAAAAAACATGTAAATTTGTGAAACCGAAGGAATAACAAATTGGTTAGTAGGATAATCTAAACAATTTATTACTCTTATTTCATTCAAAAAATATTTTGCAAATATTGAATTTTACTGGTGACATAAAGCGATACAAATTTTTCAACGGGTAGAAAAACAGTAAACAATATCGAGATAGTTAAATTTTGTAAAGAAACAACGATGAAAAAAAAACAATACAAAAAATTAAGAATAAGACTTTTTGTAAAATTTTTGGTATTGTAACGGTATGAGATTACCTATCAAATCCATTCTGTTAGTAAACAAATGCATATTCATTAAACCAAATTCTAAATCTTTTTTTTAAAGCGTTTGGGGGTGGTAAGATTGTACCGAAACGACCAAAACGCATATAGAGAGTTTTGGGTTGAATATTAAAATTGAGAGGACAGAAAAATGAGTGTGGGACTGTGGGGATAGAAATTTATTGTCCACAGAAACAAAAAGATGTACTAAGAATATGCTAAAAGATGCACAAAATTCGAAGAAGAGGTAAAAGTTAAGCTAAAAGACACGACTTTTCTGGGCTCTGAATCTGTTAGAAACTCAAAAAGTTTTCTTCTTTTCTGTGCAATTACGTACCTTCTAAAACATTCCTTCTATTTCGAAATTAACAAAATATAAACAAAAATAATGAAACTTTTTAACTTATTCTCTGGAAAAATTAAAATCTAGCAAGTTAACTAAAACGTACTTCTTCATCTTCATCTTCATCTTCATCTTCATCACTCTAACTTAACCCATTCGTAACGTCCTTCTAATGGCTTCTCCTTCTCAAAATCGAAATTATACCTAATAAATTAGAATAAGAAACTCACTCTTTAGCTGTAAATTAAAATAAAGGATCACAAAATCAAAACTAAAACTTACTTCTTCTTGAATTTTTCATTAAGCTGTTTCTCAGCTTCCACAAAAAAATCATCAATTTCCGATGCCGTCGGCATCTCCGTCATCGATTTCGCCTTCTCCTCCTCCGCCGACGAAGCTACTCTCCCGCTACTACAACAATCTAACGGTTCTCTAACCGCCGATTCAAATTCCGATGCCATGATTTTGCTCGATTCTTTATCGTCTTCTCTCAAATTCTCAAACAGCTTCCTCTTCCTACTCCTAAAGAAAACAAAAGTCTTTCAATTTATTGAGGAGAGAGTGAAACAAATAACCGCGAAAACAATCAAACCTTCAAAATTCAAATGCTTTTCAGTTTTTTCTTTTTAAAAACACTCACCGTCGATACGTCGACGTTTCAGTGTCACCATCTTTATCCTCCTGCAAAAATCAAAACAAAATTCAAATTTTCAAAAAACATTAAATGATACATCTATAGTTACAAGAATCTAGAATCAAAACATTTAATAACCTCCAGATCTATATATTCATTGTTCTTATATTCATTGCTCCCACAACAAGACGACAAAACTCCATCATCACCGACGACGACGGAGCTAGCTTTTTCCGATCTGATATAAACAATTCTCCGGCTTCGTAGCTGCATATACGTTGACGAAACTCCAGCTTCTACAATTCCTTTACCTTTTCTACATTTCCTCACCATCTTTGATTTAGGTTACGTGTGCTTGAAGTAAAACTTTTCTAAGAGAGAGAGAGAGAGATATGATTGAGAGGATGAGGAAGAAGAAGAAGAAGAAGATGATGATGATGATGATGATTGATGAGTTTGGTTTTAACGGCCAGGATTGAGTTTTGAGGAACTTTTCTTGGTTTTGGGCTTTGATTGAGAAATGGCGTGTTTTAAGTGGTCCCGTTACAGTGACGGGGAATCTTTAACGGGGAAACTGGAGGCGCCGTTATCTGGGTTGTGTGGATTTACTTATACGTCTATACACGTGTCGGTTATAGACGGTGACTTAACGGAACGGGAGGCGTAATAATTGTGGTGTAACTAACTCTTTTAAAAACCCTCTCCTCTATTGGTAATTCACATATTTGCCATATTACAATATGATGTTGAATAGTACGTATGGTTATTTTACAAATTTACATGCATGATATCGTTTAAAGCTTTTAGCCTTTAAGTAGTTGGTGAAGCTTTAAAATCACTGTTACAAACTATTGTTGTGCCTAAAAGAAGTCTTATGGATAATTTTTTTAACAAAGAGGTCTCTTAAAATTAACATGCAAAATTCACTTTATATTGAAAATTTTGCCCAAAATAATGTGTCACAATACTAATGAAAATGGCATCTGTTGATTTTCCAAATATAAAAACAAACCATGGTCATTTAGTTAGTTCATTGGTTGGACCCAAAAAACATAGCAAAATATAAATATAAATATTATAATTGTTTGTGCAGATACATTTTCGACCGATAGCTCGGAATGCCATGAAACCCATGACCAATTGAAATTAACTCAATTTCTTATGTAGTGTCAACTTTGACCTTGAGTTATCAACGAGAAGAATTTCATCCAACACAATCTTTAAGACACTTTGGATTCATCACGCATTATCATTCCACTTGTAGTGAAAATAAATTAATGAGTTATATAAGAGCTATTACTATTTCATATTATCATTTAATACAATTGTTCCGTCGGTGCTGATCTTTTCTTTTGGTATTTTTTAATTTTATTTATTAATTTAGTCGAAAATACTTATTTTGTCATCATTTGAAGCATAGAGTAAAAAAAAGCTAGCTGAAAAAAATTCTGCTGAATTTATCTAATTATAACCAATTGGAGTAAAAGGAAATGGTAAATATTTTCAACCCAACTACGGTGAAAAAGGAGAAAAACAATGAAAATAGAATTATTTATCTACTCTAACTAGATGGAAATATTTTTTTTGCCAGTTTCATTCTTTCTCTTTCTTTTCTTTTCTATTTTTTTTTTAATATTTTTTCTTTGTCAACAATTTTTTTATCATCTGGATAGTTTAAACAATCCAATCTATGAAAATATTGTTTACATACGAAATAAAATGCGGTTGTACACGAATAGTTCGTGCCAAATTTATCCGTTTTAACATTACCTCGACGAGAAATTAAAGATAACGAAAAAAAAGAAAAAACTCTCTTGTCTCTCTTAATTTCTTTCAGATATGTAGAAAAACTTGGTCACTCGGTTAGAAAAGACACTATCTTCACCAAATCTGAACAGTCTGTAATGAAAATTACCTCACGCTTATTATCGCCAATCATACATTTCATTGTCTAAATGAGTGCTTCCACTTCTGTATATAGACAAGTTAGGCTCCGTCGAAAGTTGGTAACTCCCATGGTTGACGGTTAATTCGTCATTTGGTAGTGTACAAAACCATCATATTCCTGAAAAATTGTCGCTCTCTTTCCAAAAACCATCAATGAAATATCGGTATCCTCGAGAATTCATAACCTCTGACCCAACTATCGCAGGAACCTGGGTATCGTTAACAACCTCCATTTGAGCTAGGGTCCAAGCATGTGCCTCATTTTCCGCTAATTGGAGAACTTCTCGTGGATCTCTATCCACATTCTCATGAATCTTTTTATTCTGAGCTTTCCAAATGTGCCAATCCAAAGAAAACTAGAACTATGAGAATATGTTAGTGTTTGCCAAAACAAGTGATCGATGTTCACATAAAATGATGGGGATGAGAAAATTCTCGGTACCGTTGGTATTTGTGATTGTATTCAGGTCTATAAAGCTGGAGGGCACTCAAAAATAGTATGGTTTATTGTTTCCTCTAGAGCCCCACATCTAGTGCAACTTGGATCACAATTAAGACCCTTTTTCATTAGATTTGCTGTGACCGGCACACAACCTGTAATAACTTACCAAATGAAGTGTCTCAACTTCAGCGGACATTGTATTTTCCAAGTAAAAGCCTGAAGAGGGCGTATATCTGAGCTGAAATATCGAACTTGGTTTTCCCTCGGGATCGACATTTATTCTGTATGATATCCTGATTTAGCCGTATATTTTCCAGATTTTGTGAAGTGCCACCCTAGGACGTTGGATCTGTTTGATGATCCTAAAGGCAGAGCACAAAACAGGAGGATATCCTTCGGATCAATAATAGTATTGATCAGATCCATGTTCCATGTATATGTCTGATTATCAATCAAATTGTTCACTATCAGAAAAAGGTTAATATTATAACCATTACTTAATGTTGACTTCGGGTATTGAGCCAAAATCCATAAGTCATTTCATACTAATTGACTCTCCAAAACTAATTTTTTTAATAAATATTTTATTAACAAGAGATCTGATATAAAGATGAGTATGATCTAATTCGATCAAGGAGATTTAACTTTTGTTTTATTACTCTATTTCACTGCCAATCACACCCATTAGTTGATTTAGTTAATGCTAACATCCAAACACAAAAAAAAAAAAAAAGAAAAAGAAAAAAAAACAGGTTCGTCCATGGCACACATAATTATATCTTCGTGTACTGGATGTTGATTATATACAATGGGAACATGAGGATATTAGATTAAAATATATACTAATACCTCAGGTTCTGACATGGACTAGAATGATTATAACAATGTAATGGAGGTACCATGCAGTTAAGTGCAACTTCCAAACTATTAGTTACATAAATATATGGATATATGTTCGTAAGGATCTTTCTAGTTTCTAAGAAATTCAAATACAAGGTCAAACCATTGCATTAAAATAGTACTACTATGTATATCTACTCAAATTAAACGTCTGTTTATAGAATGTGGTGAGTGATGCTAGGACCACAATTTACATTGTTCAATGAAAGGTTAATATTGGCCATACCATTTCTATACTTTTAATTATAAAGTGAGTTTTATAGTATAATTAGATGTTTTGGTTTGAAGTTTCTATATTGACCCCCATTTCATATGATCGATTCATGTCTTTGACTCATACATATTCATTTTCTTATTTAACCTTAATTTCTTTTTCAGTTTTGTTTTTTCTTCTTCTTCTAAATGGCTAAAAAATCTAGATCATTCATATTAATTTTTTTCTTCTCATTTAATTTAGATATAGAGTATTCTGTTTTATTGTTTCCTATATTCTTTTCAAAATTGTTCTTGTATAGTATATTAATATGGAAATTAATATTAATATATAATTTAATAAAAATAATTAAATATATATGATCTCGGTAGATAAAAATTCTGACTCCGCCACTTAATATATTCCACTAAAATAATATTGAATATTACTTAATAGAATTATGAATTTGGAAAAATCGCTTTTCTAATTGGTTTCTCATAATAGAGAGATTAGTGATGTTCTTTGGTGGATTGCTAAATACAAATAACCTTTTACAAAAGTGAATTCGCCGTTCAGGGGAAACCTTACGGCTGGTAGATCTTGGAACATCGGTAATGTCTTTCCAAAATCGTTCCAACGTTCACATGTATATCATATATTCTCCATTTGGCAGCTATGAATCATTACTATTAACAAAATTTGTCTTTTTTTTTTGTTTTTTTTGCAATGACAACTATGCCCTACATTATATATGTATTCGTTGTTTAATTACTTTTTAACTATCTTTGTTTTTATTTGTAGTGCAACAACTTATTTAAAAACTGTAGTTTTGATCAAGCTCTTGAAACTTTTACAAATACATAACGAGTTAAATGGCATAAAATATTTAGATCCATTTATTTAATTTTATTGTAGATTTTTTACTATTAATCAACCAAAACATAAAATTACAATTTTACCTATAGTAGTGATATATAATATTTTATTTACCATTCTAATAATATCAAAATTTAAAAGTACAAAGCCAAAGAAAATAAAGTTTGAACATTTAAATAATTCGACAATATATGTTAATTAAATTTTTTAATTAATTAGTTTTTATTTTAAAAATAGTATTCTCCCACATAATGTAAAACAAATATAGTTGTTTCAAAATTTTATTAATTTAAGGTTCTCAAGTCGTAACTAAAATTTAACGACATAACAACCATAAATATGTTTTTCACTCCATTAAGTTGAACTTATAAGTTATAATATTAATTATTAAATTTGATAGAAATATTTAACATCAATTCCAATAACCATTATAAAGTGATACATCACTTATATAGATTGATGCAGATTTTAACTTCATGTTTTGTAATTGACACAAACTAACATCAATTACATCAAATGATGAAAATAGTTACATCTATTATTTAAATTGACACAAAATATTGGAGTCACGATTCCAGAATCAGTTATGTATTCCCTCCGTTCTTAAAAGATAAAACTTTACAAAAAAATTTTGTTTCAAAAATATGTATTTTTTCTGTTTCCCATGCATAATTAGCCATACTATTTCCTACGATACCCTTATTTATTTCTTTTTGATTTGTGATAAAATTTGACTACAATAATTAGAATGGAATGAATTAAAGAGATGCACAAATTAAACTACCGTCTGTTGTTGCTTCGCTCAATGTGAACTCAAACGAATAAATTCTTTTATTTAATTTGGCCATACCACAATTATTAATTCTTCTGATACATTTCAAAAAAATCGTTTTCATCTTCTTTTCACAATTTTTTCACCACGTTTTGGGAAAAAATGAATGAAGAAGAAGAAGAAGAAGATGCCATGGAAACTGTTCAACCAATTCATGTAAATGATTTTAAAGTGAAACATGAATTTGATTTGAACGAAGTTCCTGAGCTAAATAAAAAAAATCAATAATGGTGGAATTTTTCAACCCGAAGAGTAATTAGAAAACAGCCATGGATTCGACTTGAACAAGCTTCCAGAGACAAACGAAGACCAAGATATGGTAGAATTTGTTCAACCAATTCAAGAAGAGAATTCCAACATCCAACATGCATTCGATTTGAACAAGCTTCGGGACGATGAAGGAGTAAGAAAGATGCTCAAACTTTTGGTTCCTGCATATTTTACTACTCCGGGACGATAATGGAGTATTTGAACAAGCTTCGGTATGATGATGGAGTATTTTATTTTTTTTCTAATAAATTATGTACTCGTAAGTTAAATGATCAAGTAGTATCATTGACTCTTTCAAACATTTTCTGGCAGCATAGTATGCATAATAAAATACTACTCCATTTTTACTAAACGTAAATATATTAGAAAAACACAAAATTATTTGAAGAAAACTACTCCATCATTGTGTTGACACTTAAAACTTAAAGGAAAAAATACCAAACGTAAAAGAAGATGCAACAAGTCTTAAAATTTCTTTAACTAGCTAAAGAGTTTAATACCTCTTGCACTAAGACGGGATCACAAGCTACTTGGATTGGTAGACGTCCTTCTCTTTCTAGTTTGTCTTTGTGTTGATGCTGAATTTTGTACTTGTTTGAGCCTCCCACTTTCATGATCTCGTTCATACATGATTGTAGTGTCAAAAATATCCGGTTGACTTGTTTTGGAGAGTATTCATCATACGTTCTTTCGACGGCAGTAACAAGTTCTTATACCGTCTTGGGACAAACTTTATGTTGCAGCGTTTGAATAGCACGAAAAAATCCAAGATCCAATATTCAAGTCCGGCGAATTCGGCGGTTGACATGTCAAGCGAATATCAAACCCATGTTGTGAAGCAGCTTCGTTGAACTCTTCATCCTTCGTATTTACATGAGGTTTTGCATTAACTTGTTGAATGAAAATAGTTTTTTCTAGCATATTCTCTCGGCCACTTCTCGCGAATTTTCGGAAGAAATTTTTCAATCAAACATCTTTTGATATCCTCTCTCTTAATGGAGACCATCGGTTTTAGTTCCATGGTTTCCGCCTCTCTATTTCTACTTCGTCGCTGAGCTGCTTGCATGGTAACAAATGGAAACACTCCAATTTTGCCAGAAAATATCTCATTTTCTTCTCCATCAAATCTTGGTCGAGCCATAGCAGGTAAAAATATTACCTTTCCAATGTAGTTTTTACTCTGACATGTACGTAGCGGATCCTCTTCATGAGGAAGTAGATAATACTTCTCTGACTTCTTGGTCATGTAAAACTATTTCTCGTCGATATGTATAACATTGTACATATCAACGAACTTTGGTTCATGAGGCAAAGTGTTCTTATCGAGCATGGATACGCAAAACTGTAGCTGAGCTTTCATATTATCTTCTCTTAATTGTGGCTTGATGGCATTGGAATGACGTCTCATGAGACCTTCGTTTACACATCTGAACATAGTCGTGGGACTAACATCCATAGCTGCTGCTAGCGACCTTATCGTTGTTCGTTGATGCAATGGAACATTAACAACTTGACTCAAGTCAATCTCTTTTTTTCAGCGACCACAATTCCGTTTTCTTTGGTGTGATACATCAACAGCTTCACCATCGGAAGTATTCTTTGCTTTTCGCCAAATTTTTTGTACTGTTTGTAAAAGCACTGAAAATAAATAATAAACTTCTTTATTAGTACCTTTCTTTATTTTTCCATTGACACTTCTCTGCAACAAAGCGTTGTAAACCTCCCATCGTTCACTATTTGTCATTTCTTTTCTCTTAGTAACGATCTCTTGTTGATTTGGCAACACCTCAATACTCTCTGTTATCACGATAAGGAAAAAGAAAATATGCATCAGATTTCACAAGAATTAATTGGTTAAAATAATTAAACTCTAAACACAATATAATAAAAAAGGATTCAACCGTTCTCATACCGGAAAAAAAAACAAAAAAAACTCAACCGTTCTCATACCAAAAGAAAAACAAAGAAAAGAAAAAAAACAACAACAAATGTTTAATATTAATTCATTTTTATGTTCATTTATGTTTTTTTTAATTTTATTTATTTATTATCGGAGCGCGGCTCGGCCGCCCCTTATTTTAATTTAGCACTTTTAACATGGATGATTTTAATCACAATAATTTATTTAATGCTTATTATTTATCATTTTAAAATGGATGATTTTAATCACCATAATTTATTTAATACTTATTATTTATCATTTTAACATGGATGATTTTAATCGCCATAATTTATTTAATGCTTATTATTTACCATTTTTGATTTAATCACTATATCATTATCATATTATTGTTTCTATTATCAATGTTATAAAAGGAAGTTTGGCCACCTATAAATAATCTTATATATATTATTCTTGATTATTTATTACACTATTAATTTTAATATTTCGTTTAATATTTTAAATCTCAAACGGTCATATAAAAAAAAGATTTTAACTTATTTTTTAAAAAATTTAAACTGATATATAACAGCTAGTAGTAGTATATTTTTCAATCTATAAATACACTCATATTTTCACTTATTCATTCACTCAAAAATCATATCTCTCCCCAAATATTTTTCAAAAGAAAGTTGTTTAAGTTTTCATTTTTGAAAAATGTTTCGTTTGTTTTTAATTCTTTGTTTAGTTGCAATTATCGCTTGTATTTATGAGATTTTCGTTGGAGAATATACTCACGAAGAGTTTATCATAAACATTGCTTTACTTTTCTACGCAATTGTATTTTTTGTAATTGCATGCATTATTAATATAAATGGTGCATTTTAAATTAAATAAAATCTCTAATAATATTTTTCGATTTTTGTTTTAGAATACAAATGGCAAACATCGAGAAACTCAAGTTTCCGGCTCTACAAATAAATGGAGCAAATTATATAGCATGGACAACCAATGCAGAGTTCCATCTAAAAATGAAAAAAATATCTGAGACAATAAAAGAAAAAAATATTTCGTCTCCTCCAGAAAAGGCGAAATCAATTATTTTTCTCAGAAAGCATCTAGATGATAATCTGACGCATGATTATGCGCAGACAAGAGATCCTGCGGAGCTGTGGAAAGCATTAAAAGATAGGGTTGATAACCAAAAAGGAATAACGCTTCCACATGCCATGGATGAATGGAATTCTCTACGATTCCAAGATTTTGAAAAGGTGGAGCATTATAACTCCGCAATGCTGAGAATAGTGGCACAGTTAGAATATTGTGGAAAACCGATTAACAAAGCAGAAATGCTCAATAAAACTTTTCTCACTTTCCACAAAAACCACTATGTGTTGCAAGAGCAATACAGAAATTGCGGATACAAAAGATTTTCTGAGCTAATTGTCACGCTCATGCTTGCGGAAAAGAATAATGAGCTCCTCATTAAAAATCATAATGCCAGATCCACTGGAGCCAAAGCATTTCCTGAAGTGAATGCAACAAATGCATCGGATATGCAATATCCAAAGCGAGGCAATCAAATCTATAGAGGTCGTGGTCAAGGTCATGGTCATGGCCGTGGTCGTGGTCGTGGTCGCGGATTTAAATGGGGACGTGGAAAACCCTATAACCCCCAACACAGGAAGCCATATACTTGGGTCCGCCCTGAGCAAAATTCGAAAGGAAAAGAATCCCAAGGAAGTATCAGCCAAAAACGTGATAACATCTGTTATAGATGTGGATCTAAAGGGCATTGGGCTCATGTCTGTCGAACCCCTGAACATCTTTGTAAATTATATAAAGAATCCTTAAAAAGAAAAGAAAAAGAAGTGAATTTCATGGAACACTTCGAGGGTACGACACACGTTGATGCATCTGACTTCTTTGATGATTTGGATGAAACCGCTTTTACTGGAAAGTGAAATGCTATATAATGAGACAAGTGAATAAGTCTCCAATAATGCCTTTATATAAGTATTATGTATTTTTAGTTATGTTCATATAATGTTGTTTCTTAAAATAAACTAATGTATAATTATTGCATGTTTTCTGTATCAATAAAATTGCTTATATTTATTAATGTTTACGTTAATTACAGAAATGGATGTAGGATCTTACAAAACCATAGCAAGGAAAGATAACAGAGAAATTTGTATACCAGATAGTGGGACAACACACACTATTCTGAGACATAAGAGATTTTTTTCTGAGCTAAAACCGACAAAAATTATTGTCAATACAATATCGGGTCCTACAGACATGATTGAAGGAAGTGGCAAAGCTAGTTTTGTATTGCCTAATGGAACAAAGTTTTCCATAAGAAATGCTTTATATTCTCCGAATTCTAAAAAGAATTTGTTGAGCTTCAAAGATATATACCTTCAAGGGTATGAAACTCAGTCTACTACTGAGGAAGGAAAGAAGTACATATATATGACTTCTAATAAAGCTGAAAAAAGGCAAATACTTGAAAAATTCCTAGAACTTCCTTCTAATTTGCATCATACTTATATAGATGCAATAGAATCGCATCTTGTGATCAAAAGAAATCCAGAATATTTCACATTATGACATGATCGCCTTGGTCACCCAGGCACCACAATGATGCGAAAAATTATAGAGAACTCACATGGTCATTCACTGAAAATTCATGAAGTATATCAGGGAAATAAAATGACATGTGCAGCATGTTCTCTTGGAAAATTAATCATACGGCCATCGCCAACCAAAATTGATAAAGAATCGCCAAAGTTCCTTGAACGAATTCAAGGCGATATTTGTGGACCGATACATCCACCATGTGGACCATTCTATTACTTTATGGTGTTGATTGATGCATCTAGCAGATGGTCACATGTTTGTCTACTGTCATCTCGAAATTTGGCATTTGCGAGATTTCTAACTCAGATAATCAAATTAAGAGCTCAGTTCTCTGATTTTCTCATTAACAGAGTTAGACTAGACAATGCTGGTGAATTCACATCCCAAGCATTTAATGATTATTGCATGGTAATGGGAATTGAAGTTGAACATCCTGTAACCCATGTTCATACACAAAATGGTTTGGCGGAATCATTAATTAAACGTCTGCAATTGATTGCAAGACCATTGATCATGAGATCAAAACTTCCAACCTCTGTATGGGGATATGCTATATTGCATGCAGAATCATTCATTCGGATAAGACCAAATGCATATCATAAATATTCTCCATTACAGTTAGCATTTGGTCGAAAACCAAATATATCCCATCTAAAGATTTTTGGTTGTGCAGTGTATGTACCTATAGCACCACCACAACGTACAAAAATGGGACCACAAAGAAGGTTGGGTATATTTATTGGCTGTGATTCTCCATCAATTATAAGATACCTAGAACCAATGACTGGTGATATCTTTACGGCACGTTTTGCCGATTGTCATTTTGATGAGAAAATATTCCCGGTTCTAGGGGGAAAAAATAATATAGTAGGAAAGGATATCAAATGGTTTGTACCAACTTTGTTACACCTTGATCCTCCTACAAAACAGTTCGAAATAGAAGTTCGACGAATTATGCATTTGCAAAGTATAGTAAATCAACTTCCGGATGCATTTGCCGATACTAAAACGGTAACAAAATCATACATACCAGCTGCAAATGTTCCTGCTCGAATTGAAATACCACATGAAAGTGGAAGAGCAGATGATTCACGTGAATCTAGAATACGCTTGAAGCGTGATAGACCAGCTGGCTCTAAGGATAAAAATCCTATAAAAAGAAAGGAAGTTGAAAAGCATGATATTCCCAAAATAACAGAAAATATTTTGGAAGAAACAAATCATGAGTCTAATAACAATATTAAGCATCTTGAACCGGAAGAAAATTATGAAATTTTCATCAACTATATCCATAATGGAAAGATATGGAATCGAAATGAAATCGATGAAGTTAATGATATTTTCTCATACCTTGTGTCAAGGGAAATAGATGAGAAAAACAAGGATCCGGAACCAAAGTCTGTATATGAACATTTAACGAAAGAAAGATATGCGAATGATCCTATATGCCCATGTGTTTTCATCAAGAAAACAACATCCAGATTTGTTATAATCGCGGTATATGTTGATGATCTAAATATAATCGGGACTCAAACAGAAATATAGAAACCAACAAATTATTTAAAAGGGGAATTTGAGATGAAAGATCTCGGACAGACAAAGTTTTGTCTTGGCCTACAAATTGAACATATTCAAAAGGGTATATTTGTGCATCAATCCACATATACTAAAAGAGTGTTAAAACGTTTTAATATGGATAAGGCAACTCCTCTTTGTACTCCAATGGTCGTGAGATCACTTAATGTTGAAACCGATCCATTCCGACCACCTGAGGAAAATGAAGAGATACTTGGTCCTGAAGTACCGTATCTAAGTGCAATTGGAGCCCTTATGTATCTTGCAAATTGCACTCGGCCTAATATTTCATTTTCTGTTAATCTTTTGGCCAGGTTTAGTTCATCTCCAATACGAAGGCATTGGAACGGAATTAAACATGTCTTTCGTTACCTTCAAGGGACTATTGATCTAGGATTATTTTACCCTAAAAATTTAAATGGTCAAATGATTGGTTTTGCAGATGCAAGATATTTATCAGATCCACACAAAGCTCGATCACAAACAAGATATGTGTTCACAATTGGAGGTACCGCTATATCCAGGCGTTCTCAGAAGCAGACGCTTGTACCTAGTTCTTCGAACCATGCTGAAATAATCGCACTCCATTAAGCAAGTAGAGAATGTGTATGGCTAAGATCAATGGGTCAACACATCCAATCAAATAGTAGAATTCGTATGAATACGGAGCCAACTATCTTGTATGAAGACAATGCTGCATGTGTTGCTCGACGAAGGAATGATATATCAAAAGTGATAGAACCAAACATATTCCTCCAAAGTTCTTTTCATACACCCAAGAACTCGTGAAAAATAAAGATATTGAAATAAGATATATTCAATCATCCGAGAATTCTGCAGATCTTTTCACGAAATCATTACCAACCACTATGTTCAGGAAACATGTCCATAATATTGGAATGCGTCATCAAAAGGACTTGTAAGATGTGATCATGATCATTCGAGGGGGAGCTTGCGAGGTTGTACTCTTTTACCTTCTATGGTTTTTCTCACTGGGTTTTTCTGGAAAGATTTTTAACGAGGCAACAATAAATATTGCGCAAGAGACAATAGTGATACTGGTCTCCAAGGGGGAGTGTTATGAAAATCAAATCAACTAACACATTCCACTAAGAAATCAATGGTGTAAATCACTAACACATCCCACTAATAAATGGATGGTGTAAAATATTTGTGTGGAGACCACCATCACTACATTTCTTTTCTATATAAAATTCATTGTAACGTGTACACTTGAATCACAACAAAAAATCAATGCAAAAACTCTCTCTATTTTCAACATCTCTTTTATGTTGATAAAATCTCTTAAGTTATAAAATTATTACGATACATTATTACAAGAAATTTGAATATTTTAAACTTACTTCAAAATTTGGTTCCAAATTGAATTTTTTTTTAAAGCTTCACATTTTGTACGTGAGTAATTGAGCAAGAATGGTAGACTTTGTTAATGACAATGACGAATGTTGACAAGATAATAAAAGTGGGAAATGAGAATCTTCAACATGAGAAAGTGATGCAGATAAAATATATACACAATAAATACAAAAATCAATCATGTCTTTCCATCTTCTTACTTGTGTTAAATGGTGGAGTAAGCTTCACATTTTGTACGTGAGTAATTGAGCAAGAATGGTAGATTTTGTTAATGACAATAGCGAATGTTGACAAAATAATAAAAGTGGGAAATGAGAATCTTCAACAAGGGAAAGTGATGTAGATAAAATATATAAACAATAAATACAAAAATCAATCATGTCTTTCCATCTTCTTACGTGTGTTTAATGGTGGAGTAATAAAAAAAAATATTAGAATTATAATTTTATTAAATTGTCTTAATAAGTATATATAATCTTAAACATATATCTTTTAGGAACGGAGGGAGTAAATGAGAAATAATAAATGATGTACCTTTGTTTGCATTAATCAAAAACTGAAGTAAACAAATAAAATAAATAACACAACAAACCTTATTTCTTGTAGTAATTATTTGTTTTCTTGGAAGAATCTTTCAATCAATTTACAAACATCCATTTGCATTAAATGAAAATATTAAGCTTTTCATAATTTAATTATTGGCATGACGTAACGAGCTCGTGTTTGTGTTTCCTACATAATAATCAAGAAATCATATACTACTATTATATGTACATTCATATAGGTTTAATGGATAGATCTGGGGATCAAAATGAATCTTCTACGATCGAATCTCGTTTTGTCTCTTGATGTCACCTAAGATACTTTGTTGACTTCCCCTAGCTCTTAGTCGGTAAAAACATACTTCCTTCGTTACTAGACAAATAAAATATAATTATGTTGACCAAATTTTTTTAATAATTATTAGTTAAAAACAAAGTTCAACATTATGATCTTTTTAATATATAAAACAAATCATTAGATCTTGACAGTGCATAGTCGAGGGGTCGTGCGATATCTTTACTCTTTTATGATTGATTAATATTTATGATTGAATAATTGATTTCTTAGATCCGAATAGCTATGGTCTTGAGTGAGTCATGAACGATGACCTGACCTATATATTTATCAGCAAAATAACTCATAATTTTGCAAAAATTGAAAATGGCGAACTTTTTTTTGTTAGCGATCAAAAAAATTATAATTAACTAGTCAATTTAACTTTTTTTTTGGTTCAAAACTAGTCAATTAAACTTAATATTTAAAATTTGGTTGTGCTTTGCTCCAACTGTTCCATTGATCGATTTGATAGCTGTTTAAATATTATAAAAACAGAAATTTTTTTTTAACATTTTTATGAGATAAATTGAAACGTATATTACTCACTAAAACTTAAATCTCTTACCCAATGAATCCACAAACTTAGTAGTCACAAAATTAACAATTGTGATGCCTATTGTACAACATTTATGTTGGTTGTTTATTGACCAATAAAGACTTTGTACATTCTAAATTTCCAATAGTTTATTCTCCCCTTAAAAATGCTTCGAGTCGAATCCCTCAAACACTATCTGCCCACAATTTTGCTTACCAATCAAAATTTTGTTCACCATATTTTCCCAAAATGTTTTGTTTCTTTACAACAAGAGAAGGAAATTCCAATAGGATATGCCAATCCTAGGATGTCATCGACCACCACCTTTTTGAAAAACTTATCATACATACTCGCTTGGTAAAATCTTGTCTCTCAAGTAGAATTCCACCTCAAATCAAAAGAAACTAAAACATAAAATTATAAAAAACAACTTTTTTTTATTAGATTTGGAAAACTCTCTCAAAAATTAAATCTCTCTTACTTTAGTCTTATGGAACAACTCTCCATAGACCTCCTATTCATATAGAACTAAGCACCTCCTAATTCTATTAGGAAAAGAAAAACTTCTAAATCTTATCTAAATCTACTTATCTAGATATTAGTTATATATTTTTTTTCTCTTTATCTCTTCTACCTTTTTTTAGAAAGTGATAAATATCTTCTATGAGTTTTGGAATTATCCAACATTCTCTCCCTTAATTCCAACTTGAATTCTGGGAAGTATGATATCTTAAACTCCGACTTGACTTCTCATATCTTTGAACTTGATCTTTGCCAATGGCTTGGTGAGGATGTCCGCATTTTGCTCCGTGCCGGGTACATGCTCCACTTCAATCTGTCCGTTCTCAACACACTCTCGGATAAAATGATATCTCGAGAGTATGTGCTTACTCCTTCCATGGAACACCAGATTCTTCGTCAAAGCTATGGCTGATTTGTTGTCGATCCTAAGGATGACTCTCTTGCCTTCTACACTTAGTATCTCACTCAACAATTCCTTAAGCCAAATGGCTTGTTTAGCTGCCTCTGTAGCCGCCATAAATTCTGCTTCGCACGAAGATAATGCAACGGTAGGTTGCTTTTGTGATTTCCAAGTGATCGGTGATGATCCGTAGTAGAACACATGCCCTGAAGTGCTTCTTCCATCTTCAACATCGATATTGTGACTACTATCACTATATCCAATGATCCTCTTTGTTCCGTCTTTCTTAAAACATAGTCCAAAGTTGGTAGTTCCTCTTACATACCTTAAGATGTGTTTGATGGCTTGTCCATGTGATTCTCTCGGACTTTGTTTGTGATAGAAACTTCTCTTAAGGTGGACTCAACACTCCTACTACAAAAGAGAGATCTGGTCGTGTGTGAAGCAAATACCTTAGGCATCCTATGGTTCTTCGATATTCCGTAGCATCAAGCTCTGTTTCGTCTTCAGCCTTTGATATTTTTAAACTTGAATCCATTGGTACATGAGTCATGTTACATGTATCCATCTTCGCATCAACAAGAATTCCTTAAGCATAACCTTTTTGTTTAATCATGATTCCATTTGCTCCTTGAATCACTTCTATGCCAAGATAATATGTTAATTTTCCAAGATCCGACATCTCGAATTTCCTTGACATATCTTCTTTGAACTGTTTGATGACCTTAAGAGAAGTTTCTATCACAAACAAATCATCAACATAGATAGCCACTATCAAGACATCCTTCTTCTCTTCTTTACGATACACCGATGGTTCTTTTAAATACCTTTTAAAGTTTATCTTCTTTAAAGCTTGATCGAATTTAATATTCCAAACTCTAGGAGCTTGTCGTAGACCATATAAGGCTTTATGAAGTCTATATACTCGATCTTTCTCTTCATTTTTCTCAAAACCTTCAGGTTGAGTTACATAAACTAACTCCTTTAGTTAACCATTTAGAAAGACAGTTTTCACGTGTAGGTGATGTATCTCCCAACCGTTTGTTGCAGCGAGAGCTATGAGAAGTCGTATAGTTTCTAACCTTGCTACTGGAGCAAAGACTTCGTTGAAATCTATCCCTTGTTGTCGTACATAGCCTTTTGCCACAAGTCTTGCCTTGTACTTACTCACGACACCATCTACTTTCTCTTAATCTTGTAGATCCATTTTAACCCTATAGGTTTCACACCAACCGGTCTATCAACGAGATCCCAAGTATCGTTCCTTTCGATAGAATCCAACTCGATTTCCTTTGCATCGACCCACTCTTTCATATCTTCGGCTTCAAGAAAGTTCTCCGTCTCTCTATCAATTGTGAGTAACAACCTTTCGTTTTCTTGATCTGCAAGTAACACATAGTCATTAAGATAGCTTGGTTGTCTTATAGTATGACCATATCTTGTTACTACTTGTTGATTCTCTGCTCTTTGATTCACGCTATTATCAATATTTTCTTCTTCTTCCTCATCTTGGTTTATAGGTTCTTGATCTAGATCCTGATAATCGGTGTCGTTGTCTTGATTATTCCCATATCCATTTCCATCTTCTATAAAACCTCCATGAGAAAGCTTAAACATACCCGGTTCTCCATCGTTTTTTTTTGCTGTAGATGACCAGTCCCAAACTTTCTTCTCGTCAAAGACTACATCTCTACTAACAATCACCTTCCTTGTAACAGGATCATAAAGTCTATAAGCTTTGGAACCTGGTTCCGTTCCAAGATTGATCACACTTCTTGATCTGTCATCTAACTTTTTAAGATACGGCTTATTGATTTTTGCATATGCAACACAACCAAAACCCCTCAAGTGTTCGATGTAAGGAGTCTGACCCTTTAAAGCTTTCGTAGGAACTCGATTAATGAGATAAGTAGAATGACGTACAGCTTCTCCCCACATATCATTCGGAATTTTCATCGCCTTAAGCAAGCTTCTCGTCATCTCCATCAAGGTCCGGTTTCTTCTTTCAATTATGCCATTCTGTCGTGGCATGTATAGTGCGGTTAGATGCCTAGTGACTCCGTTTTCTTCACAAAATATATTGAATTCAGCTGAGGTAAACTCTCCTCCTTTATCGGTGCGAAAGATTTTAACGGATAAACCGGTTTATTTCTTGACAAACTCTTTAAACCTTTTAAACCGATCGAATGCCTCACTTTTCTCCTTCAATAACATAGTCCACATGTAACTGAAAAAACCATCTAACACGAGGACATACCGATTGTTCGCTGGTGTTGGTGGTGATATTGGTCTGCACAAATCTCCATGGATCAACTGCAATGGCCGTGACGCACGAAAAGTAGCTTTAGTCGGGAATGAGTATCTTGTTTGTTTTCCGGCTAGACACGCATCGCATACATTCTTCTCATGTGACATACGTGGCATTCCCTACGACCATCTCTTTCTCCACCATGTTATTCTTAACACCGAAGCTTACATGTCCTAGCCGAACATGTCATCTCTAAGTAGCTTCATCATCTTGTAGATGTAGACACATTGGGTTACTAATCTCCATCAGCATTTTGTAGAGACGGTTTGGTGATCTTATGACCTTTACAAGCAGCCTTCCACACGGGTCATTAAGTATCAATGAGTCTCCCTTCATGTATACTTCACACCCTCCTTCGGTTGCTTGTCCAAGACTCAATATGTTGTTTTTAGGTCGGGTATGAAATAGATTTATTTAAGTGTCCTTATCTCTCCAGTCTTGCATACAAAGTTAATTGTTCCCTTCCCAACAATATCAACATGCGAGCCATCACCAAATCTTACTTTCCCTTTAATGTTCTCATCCAAGGTAGAAAAGAACTCCTTGTTTCCCGACGTGTGATTACTCGCTCCATTGTCTAGATACCAAACACTTGCATTGCCTTTGTTGGTGTCATAGTTCTTGGGAATCACCTTATCTTCATTTTAAAATACCACCTCATGAACATAAAGAGCATCGGCTTCTTGTGTCTCATTTAAGTTCGTCTCTTGGTGTTGTATTGGTCTTTCGGGACAAGTCGATGCAAAGTGACCTGGTTTATCACATCTCCAACATATTACTTTAGATTGATCTTTCTTTTGTTTTTGACTATTCTCTGTTGGTGCTCCTCCTTGATTTTGGCCATTAGATCTCCCTCGACCCCTGCCTCTACCAAAACCTCCTCTTCCGTAGCTGCCCCTGCCGTAGCCGCCTCTGTGTAGTCCTCGAAAACCTCTATAACCACCACGGTTATTATATGTGTTTGTAAACATAAGTTTTCCTTGGTCCTCGCTTTGGGTTTCTTCCCATATACGCTCGTCATACGCCTTTAGCCTCTCTACTATGTCTTCAAAACCCATTGTGTTTAGGTCTAGAACTTGTTCAAGAGAGGCTACAATGTGAATGAACTTGGTTCTAGGGAGTCCCGTCAAGAATTTCTTTACCAACTTTGATTCTTCGATGGTAGTTCCGAGAGAGGCTGATTGAGATGCTAGGCCTGATATTTTTCCCGCAAAGTCATCAATAGAGTCGGTGTCTCCCATCTTTATTCGATCAAGTTCTGCCATTAACGTTTGAAGTCTTGCTTCTTTCACACGGTCTGCTCCCTTGTGGCGAGATTTGATGGCTGCCCAAACCGTCTTGGCCGTCGTTTGCTCTCCGATTTGTAGTATTAGATTCTCGGGGATGGATTGAAACAAAAGTGTTGTTGCCACATCGTTCTTTTTCTGATCCGTGGATCTTGGTTCTATGGTGTCCCAGACTTCGCTTACTCGTAGCGTGATCTTCATCCTCATCGTCCAAACTGTATAGTTTGTTGAAGTTAGCATAGGACAATGGATGGATGGAGATCCAAAGTCTTTTGATCGAGCTGGAGGGTTCTCCATGTCTCCCATGCTTGGTTACGTGAAGTTTCAATCGCCGTCTTCGATCGAGTCTCCTCCTTAAGGCTCTGATACCAATTCAAATCAAAAGAAATTAAAAAAGAGAATTATAAAAAACAACTTTTATTTATTAGATTTAGAAAACTCTCTCAAAAACTAAATCTCTCTTATCTTAGTCTTATGGAACAACTCTCCATAGACCTCCTATTTATATAGAACTAAGCACCTCCTAATTCTATTAGAAAAAGAAAAACTTCTAAATCTTATCTAAATCTACTTATCTAGATATTAGTTTTATTTCGTTTTCTCTTTATCTTTTCTAACTTCTTCTAAAAAGTGATAAACATCTTCTTTGAATCTTGGAATTATCCAACACCACCAACCATGACATTTTTATTTGCATGAATTCCACCTAATATCATTTATTATATCTCATGGTTACAACTTTTGAAACTTAATAGTTAGAACGTAAGTATGTAATATATTCGTAAGATTTAGAGGAGAGTAAACGGATTACCGTTCCCATGAGTATCTTAGATGCTTTGGCACTAAAGCCTAAAGTGGGGGAAATACACTACATTGAACCATAGAACAAATTTTATAGTGTTGAAGAAATCTCTGTAATTTTGAGCTAGATCATCAACAATGATGTTTACTTTGACATTCAAATTCTTCTTATTTACTTTGACACTCACAATCACATTAAATATTCTTGACCATCGGCATTCAAATTCATCATCATGATTGATATTAGCAAGAAAATAGAGAGAGTTTGCATCTTTCGTAAGGAGAAGTTCATGATAAGTTTTCAAAATTGTAATGGAAAAATATATTCAAAAATAAGTAGAGAACAAACGATTTTTATAAGACATTAAATTCTTAGGAATATTGTGAATATAATAAATGCATGTTTTACATTATCTATTTAACCAATTTATGAATTATTATTTTGATACAGAAATAAACTTAGATATCTATTATAAATGTATAAATCATATAAAATATGTATACTTGGGTCTGATTGGTTAAAATTGTAGTTCTGAAATTTTGCTTGTAGAATTTACGTTAGAAGTGTTTTTGCTATACTAGTAGGATTTTGGTATTGCTTTTTTTAATTAAAGCATGATCGGTAAATATTAGTTTTATTTTATAGATAATAAATTTTTGTCTATATTAAGAAAAAGTGAATAATATTAAATAAATAATGAATAAAACTTATAATAATTTCCATCTTATTTTAAATTAAATGAAATAATAAATATATGAATAATTTGACACAAATAATTTCACAAAAACTTTTCGAACACATCATCTAAGATCTTAAATAAAAATAATAAATATCAAAACTAATCCTCCTTGAAAAAACTTACTAGCTCGTGAGTTTCTGACGTAATAATAAATTAATGCTCATATCTACTCTGTCTATCCTATAAAACCATTGGATTCTCCTCTCAAAATCTCTCTAATCTCTATAAATATTAGATGTATAATTTATAAGTAAACATATCATACTATATATACTTGCCATATTATAAATGAAATTTGTGAAAATACATACTGTATATAAAAATGAAATCTGTATATACATATATATAAAATGAAATAGGTATATACGAGCATCATACGTTATATGTCTTAGAAATATTTATATGTCGCCCTATCTTGAAGTTCGTTGTTGTAATCCGTTTAAGAGGTTGAATAAAAATTCAGTTGTTTGACAAAAAAGAAAAAATTGTATATGTAATCATACAATTACGATTCCACTTTAAACTATATGCTATATATATACTGAAGAGAAAAATTGTAGCACTTTATGAGATAAAAAAATTACATTCACAGTCATAAATTTTTCTCTAGAAGATCTTCTTTCCACATAAAAAGAAAAATGAACTTTTCTTTGTTAGGTTGTGAGCTTGATTAGTTCAGTTTTAGTGACATAGAAAGAAATAACACAAGTTCAAAAAATTAAAAATAAAATAACACCGTGACAGTCCTCAAAAATCTTACTAATAATCCTCTTTATGTAAATAAATTAAATTTACTAATTGAGCAGTTACAATGGAACATTTAATAATAATAATAATAATAATAATTATAATAATGATAGTAAAAATAACAATAATAATTTTTAAATATTACAGTAATAATTAAGTTTAATATTTTAAATCAAATATCAAAAAATTATATTAATAATAATTATAAGTGTGATAAATTTTAGATATTTTTAAATACTAATTTTGATCCCTTCACTTTTCTGATGTGGGATGATAACAAAAAATTAGATTGTTTTTGTTCAGATATATAATTCCTTTGTTTATATAAAAATAAAAAATGGATAAAATGAAAAATAAAAATAAAGAGAAAGTAGGTAACAATGCCAAACTGCAATAAAAATAGGAATAATTTTATTGTATACCCTAAAATTTATAAGAAATTTGAAATCTATACTATAATTTTAAAGTATTTGAAATGTACATTATATTTTGTTCAAAATAACATTTTTATCCTTCATTATAATTAAAAATTCAGAAAAAATGAAATAATTTAATTAATTAGGTTTACAAACATTATTTTAAAATTAAAATTAAACTGTTCATATTAAAAAAATTTAGATACTCGAAATTATTTTTGAGACTTTAGATAATGATGAATTTTAAAATAACAGTTATGATAATAAAAATTAATTTACTATGATTAATATTAATCAATAATCAAAATTAAAATTCAGATCAAATAAATTTACTATGGTTAATACGTTTTTATGTTTTTTAAAACTGATCCAATATAAATGATGCATTTGAAAAAAACATATCACTAAAATAATTGAAATGTTATTAATCTACAAAAATTAGTTTGTATTTCGTGATCATTCTAAACAAAACAAAAATATGCAGCCAAAATGTTTTCGATACTTTATTATTTCTGCTAGTCCGTAATTTTATTATTCATATACTCTATATCTAAGATACCGATCATCACCAATAATTTAAACAAAGATCACCAATATGTAGTTCACTTTTATTCCCAGGAGTGTCAATATTAGTCAAGTTTCATGGGTCAACTCAACTCAACCCATAAATGAGTTGAAAATTTTGACCCTAATAGGTTGATGGGTAAAATTTTGATCATATCAACATACTATAGTCATCATCATCATATCATAATTTTTTCGCCAAAAACGCGAATCCGTAATTTTTTGGCAAAAATTTAAATCCATAATTTTCCACAACAACGTGAATCCATAAATTTTTCGCCAAAAACGTGAATCCAAAATTTTTTCGCCAAAACGTGAATCAGTAAATTTCTCGTCAAAAAAATTAAATCCGTAATTTTTTTACAAAAACGTGAATCCGTAAATTTTCAGCAAAAACGCGGATCTGTAAATTTTCCCGTAAAAAATATGAATCTGTAATTTCCCGCCAGAAACATGTGATGGTGATAGTGATGATGATGTTATGATTCTGAAAGTATGATTACGATGATGGTGATAATGATGATAAAAATTAATTATTATTATTTTTATATTAATTATTTATTAATTATTACTTTAGTGGGTCAACTCATTTAACCTGTCAAAATAAATGGGTTCATGAGTTGATCCCCAATTATTCCTCACCTCATAAATTCATTTTACTCATAAAATAAATAAGTTGAGCTGAGTTGGATTACGCATTTTGACACCCCCAGTTATTCCTCATATTAATTTATTAGTTTTTAGAAATTAATTACTTTAGAATAAAATATGAATTTAAATACGATTAAACGAAAATTTCTTTTTTAGATTATTTTGATTTAGTCAATATTTTAGATAATCATTAGTTTGAATATATTAATTTTTTTAAAAATTAGTTACATATTTAAATTATATACAAACAAAAAAAAACTGAAATAAATTATGAACTTTAGTTATATAATAAAATATTATTTAAATTTTGTGTTGATTTTGGTAATTTTTTTAGATAATAATTGATTTTAAATTATATACAAATTTTAAATATATATAATTCAAAAATATTATTTCACTATATTTTTAGTGGACAGTTTTGAAAAATATATGTATTTTTAAATGCACTATACACTATATTTACTTTAAAACTTATTATGAACATAAGTCAAATAATTTAATTTAATTGTTTTAAAATAAATTATTAATTTAAATGAAATAACCAAAAATAATTAGCTGGATTTAAAAGAAAATAAATCAACTGTTCAAAAAGGATGATAATGTAAAAAATTAATTAACCAGAATATAAGTCTACTATTGTAATATAAATCAACAGAGAAAAAATTAAGTCGACAAAAATAGAATATAAGTGGACAGTTCAAAAAATTAAACTTATTAATAAGTCAATGTAAAATGAAATAAGTCTAAACAAAAATAAAAAAATCCCAGAAAAATTATAAATTGATGAACAAAAAAAAATCAATATTTAAAAAAATCGACTATGTTATAAATCAATCAGCCATATCATAAGTCGAATGTTTTTAAATAAATCGATGGAAATAGAAAATTAAGTCGACATAAGTGAAAACTAAATCAATAGTTCAAAAAATTGACCTTATAAATAAGTCAACCTACAATGAAATAAGTCTATTAAGAATAAATAACTCGATAGAAAAAATTATAAATCGATGAACAAAAAGAATAAGTCAACATTTCAAAAAACCGACTATGTTATAAATCAATCAGCTATAACATAAGTCGACTATTTTAAAATAAGTCGATGGAGAAGATCTTATTAATAAATCAATATAAAAAGAAATAAATCTGCAAAAAGTATATATATATATATATTTTTGTTTTTCTTTTATTTATTATAAATTATATAACTTTAAATTACTTATTATTGAATAAATTAAAAATCTAAATAATGTTATCAACAATAATTTTTCATATTTTTATTTGTTCAAAATATCAGATAATGATTACTTTAAACATAGTAAATATGTTTTCTTAAATTTTTATTACTAAATAATTAGTTTTTTTTTTCAAAAGTACTATCACTAGTTTTTTTTTCCAAACATACCACTACAAAATTTTCTATCACTAGTTTTTTTTCCAAAATACCACTACAAAAGTTTTAGTCTAAAAATATAACAAACACAAAAATTAATTTTTAAAGGTTTATAATTTAAAATTTTGGGTTTGAGTTTAATATTTTGGGTTTAGGGTTTAGTACTAAGGGTTTATTTTTTAGGGTTTAGGATTTAGTTTTGAAAGTTTAGTTTTAGTTTTTTGGTATTTTTGGAAAAATATTTTTTAGTGTTATTTTTGATAATTGCTTTTATTTTAATTTATTTTCTTAAATAAATAAAAGAGTATTATGGTAAATTTTCAATTAAAAAGTGTAGTTTTCAATTTGTTTTTAAATTTAAGTGTAGTTTTCAAATTTCCTATAAAATTTAGTGTATTTAGTGGCAATTCTCAAAAATTCCACTGAAATGAATTTTTGCTCCAAAAATACCATCACTAGGTTTTTTTTTCTACAAATACCACTAAAACATATTTTCCGAAAAATACCACAAAATTAAAATTAAAAATTAAACTTTCAAAACTAGATCCTAAACCCTAAATAATAATACATTAACCCTAAAAACTAAATTGTGAACCCAAAATACTAAAAAGAACCCAAACTTTTAAATTATAAACTCTTTAAAATCACTTTTAAGATTTGTGGTATTTTTGGACCAAAAACTTTGTAGTGGTATTTTTGGAAAAAAAAATTAGTGATGGTATTTTTGTAATAAAACTTAGTTTAGTGGTATTTTAGGGTATTTTCCTAAAAAAATATAGAAAAATTGGTGCTAATATGCAGAATAATAATAATGAAAAAAACTGTTAAGAGTTTTCCAAAATGACAAAACAAGAAACCGACTGTTCAACGAAGATGAAACTCATATTTCAAAAGACGTCTGAATCCACATACAAAGAGAGTCCTGGACATTACAAAAAACCACATGTTCCTCGTCGTAACTGTACATGTCAAACGTAAAAACCACGGACACGTCTCCGGGTAAAATAAAAAAAATTGACACTAAAAATAAGAGAAGAAGAGAATCTTTGTGTTATGCTTACTTGCTTAGCCTGATGTCAAGTTGTCAACAGTACGATCGTCGTTTTGCAGTACCATGTGTTGTGGATTTGGGCTTACTTTTTATATTTTAGTAAAGGTTTCTAACAACTAAACTTGGCTTCCAGCACTCCCCCTGGGCCTAGCCATGTTGGAATTGTGATTAGAAACGAGAAAAGTGGATTGCTTTCGGAATAAGAATGCTTGAGAATACAATTCTGAAAACTTAGTTTATTGATCGGATAAATTTTGCTCTTCCTCCTAGCTTACATTATATAGCCAAAAGGCTTAACATATTGCAAAAAGAAAATTACATATTCTCTTTAATTAAAAAGGAAAACACTTAATAACTTCTCATGGGTCACGTGCTGGACATATGTGCTTCTTCTTCTTCGATTCCTTTCTTCTTCATTTTCAAGTACAAAGACGTGATCCTTTTATCAATCTTTTCTTCAATTTGTATATTCTTCTCTTCTAGCTGAATCAAAGGATTTGGTGAGATTCCAACAAGCCAGTCTTTTACTATATATAACAGAAGCATAAATTATATTTTATTTTTAATTCAAGTTGATTTTGACCTTTTTCCCCAATACACAATAGAGTGCATTCCAATAAGCATGTCTTGTTTTGAGACTGATTGTTCGGACATGATCAAGATGACGATCGCATCTGCAGAATGGACAGCGTTCTCCTCCCTTTTAGATTCCTTTGTGCCTCTAAAATTGTTGTTACATTTTTTCAACTTTTCTTAATAATTTCATGTACTTTAAATAGTTTGAATCGGTGGTTTGAGCGTTTGATGAATTCAAAGTTGACAAAAGAGGATGACCAAACTATATATTTAGGAAAGTGAATAATCGACTATTTTTGATAATTTATGCTATATGATAAATAGTATGTTATTTATTCATATATATATATATATTATGATGTTATTGGTTATAATACTTTTAAATATATTTTAAACTTTAATGTTATGAAACTCGTGATTTGGAAAAATATATATAAACAAGTTGCTACTGGAAAATTTTAGACAATATTATTTTAATTATTTCAAAATAGTATATAAATTTTTTTAGTTAATAACAAAATTATCCTAATTTCGAATGAGATTTCAAAGAATTTTAATAACAACAACTCATGAAAACTTATTTATATTGTATAGAGTTTTTCTTATAATTAACAAATACTTGAGTCATTTGGTAAGATTTATAATTTCTAGAATATTTTTGAATGTTATGTGTGATCATTTTAGCACTACAAATCCTCCTTCACAGACATCATTGCCGTTGATGACTCTCCAGAGGAACTCCATTTGGGCTATGTATCACCTCTATTTCACACCGAATAGTGAAAGGAGAAACTTATGTGATCCTTTTTCCTTTCTTATTTAATGTGAATATAGTTACACAACACACATATATATATATATATATTATGTTCATATTTTTTATCCAACAATAATTTATTTAAAATTCATAATAGAAATTAAAGATAAATAAAAAACACTGTTATTTCAGATCAATTAGGGATTTAAAATTAGTATATATATATTTTTTAAACTAGACATTGAAAAAATTAATATAGCATACTTATAACTGACAAACTTATCAAAATTCTTTTATCACTTTTTTTTTTAATTTTGTTTTTGTAAATGATTTATTATATATTACAAAGAAAAATGCATTTTTTTATAAAGTAACCTAGGCAAATTCGGGTCTTAAACTAGCTAAAACTATAACTTCAAAAAAGGATCCATTAGGGATATCCATGTATAGGAGAAGGACAACTAAGTTTAAATACTGGAAGGTCAAGCTATAGAGATTAAGAAAAATAAAAAAAATTATATACAATTAATTAATACTTAATAGTTTTTTATATATAATTAATACTTAATAGTTGTAAAGCACACGGACTCTTTAACCAAATATTTAATTTAACTCCTCAAGTGTTGCGCCCATGTGATGTAAATTTCATCCCTATAAATACACCAAAATGGTCCAAGAGGTTTCATGCACCAACACATAATACATATTCGCCTTCGACTATATATTATAAATTTAAACTTTATTTTTCTAGTTCTCGTCTCGGTTTCTATATCAATGGCGAGAATTAATGTTTATCTTTTTGCATTTATCTTGCTTTTGACTATTAATATTGGTTCCATTGAAGGCCGAATACTCACCAAGTCCACCGTAAAGACGGCTGGGGAATTCGGAGCTGATGGCTCTGTGCTGCCATCACCACCAGCTGAACCACTTGAGTCACCACCGAGCCACGGGGTTGATACCTTCAGACCCACGGCACCTGGACATAGCCCTGGTATTGGACATTCCGTACACAACTAACGGAGAGGGAACATGGTTTATGGCATTATTGTGTTTTATTTTTTATATTTTGCCCCTTATTGAAAATAGGACTGGGATATGTTATCTTTTTTTTTTTTTTTTTTTTTTTTTCTGAATATGGGTTTTTATATCATCACTATGTATTTACGTACTGTTTCGTCATATTCAGTTATTTGCAAGTGTGATTCTGTGATTGTAATAATATTTAGTTGATTAAATTAAGATTTCTGTAATCCATCTTATTTTAGAAGCAGCTTCTTTTCTTTCTTGTTTTTTTCTGAAAAATAAAGTTGATTCTGTTTTTCTCATATTTTCCTAATTGAAATTAAAGTCTATCCATTAATGTAGACATTTTTCTAAGGAGACAATTCTAATCGCAAACCGATCTCGAAATAGAAACAATTGTATTTACTTGTTTATGTCTTCAACATCCGTACGTAAAAGATAGGGGTCTACGTGATTAAGAAAAAGAGACAAATAAAGAAAACTGCAAGCTATACATTTCCATTAACAAAAAAGTAAATAATTTGTAGCTACTATTTAAAATATATATATATATATAAGATTTCTAAAATACTAATGTACAGTTCTTATACACAAACTTAAGACAATGAATAATTGAAACGCTCATAAATTCGCATTTGGAAGCCATATCAACACTGTTTTATTTTTTGTTCATGGATTTTGTTTTTGTTTACCAACATATAGGAGTTTCCGTGTTCTATAATATACGGTCTTAAGTGATATCCTCTATCTCAAGCCTCTCCCGACATTAATCTTATTCATGTAATAATATTAATCACCTCCAACATCTCACATATGATTCAGATCATCTTTGTAAGAAAGATATTTTATAGATAAAAGACGAACATTAGTATGCAAAAGTACCAATTCACTAAAGTAGTTTAAGGGAGTTTTTTAGTTACAAAATATATTATAAGCATCCGACGCTTCCTATTTATCTATGACACCACTGTTAGCTTACGTCGAATTTTAAAAACGGAAGCGCATATTTCTTTCGTGTTTTCATAGTTTTTTTGAAGTGGAAGCGAATTTGCAGAAACTCTAAAATTCTATCAGAGAAATAACGGAAGAATATATACTAATGAGAAAATATATTTTTTGTTCAGTTTTTTATTTTTATTTTTGGAAGCAACCTAATATGTTATATTGAAGCCTAAATGTATAGTTTTATTTATTTGAGCTTCAGTCTTAGTTCGAATTTTTAAGTTATATAAATTTTTTCTAATGAAACGAACAAAAATTGATATTTTTGCCATTAGAAGTTTTTTTTCTTCTTTTCGACAATGCGCTATAAGAAGTATTAACCATAAAAAATAATTGATATTTTATGGTGACATTTAATCCATTTGCATTCTAATTGATTCATATATATTCATGACTGTTCATCAGAAAACGTTGTCTTTATTGAATTTTTGGTGATTACGGGTAGGTAGATCCATTGCTAGGGATGAACTTAACTCATTTTCTCATCTGATGGAGATTGCATTTCGTTCTTTGGTTTCCGGGTGCCCGGAAGCATTCTTGAGACATCAACATGGTTATGACGGTTTTTATGAAGACAAAAAAAGAGTTTTTCCTGATGAAGGTCTTCCGGTGCTCAAATCAGAATAAGGCAACATGAATGGACAAAAACTCGAGACACATAACGAAAATCTCCTAATTTTCAATTTTCCAAATCGATTTCTTGGTGTTTAACTCGAGAATCTTTTTGTTTTTAGCCTTTATTTAGTATTAGTCTGGGTTTAGTTTGTAAATTTGTTGACACTAATTTTAATCCCCGATTTAGTAGTAGTGGCTAAGAGTTTTTAAACGGTAATCGTCTGGTTTTAACGATCTTCAAAAAATCGAACTAGTTTACAAAGTTTAGTGTAGTTCATAAGTTATTTTTTGTATGTTTAATTTGTAGTTAAAATTAAGAAAACAAACGTTTGAATGGAACAAGTATGATTTGAGAAACTTTTTGTAGTTTATGAAATGTTATCCCGAAAAATTATTATATTTTGTTTTGTAGTGACCTACATGATTAGTTAATAATTTTATGAGTTTTTTTTAATTAGCGAACTGATCTTCCAATAAATGTAGATTTATAGAGTAAAATGACAGAAAATTGAGAGACCGATCGGGGTCTCGGGAACTTTACAAGATCATAGAAATTAACTAAATTACATGAAAGTGTCTAGAATCCTTTTGTTTATTGTAGAAATGCTCAACTTGAGCTTGAGATGGTTGGTAAGCTATACATGTGGTATTTATATATACATTTGTAAAAGCTAACCGTACAAAAAAAACCAAATATCATGGGATTTATTAATTGAATGGTCTCACGTTATATTGGACCAAAAAGCGTTAAGTACAATAATAAATAAACATAAAATAGAAAAATAAAGTGATTCAGATGGTGAGTGAGATTCGAATAGTGCTTAAAAGATTCTCTGTCTAGCAGCTAAAAATATTTCGTAGGCTTCAACAACCAGTAGGATTATAAATTAGTATCGTGTTCGTTTTATTTATTAATAGTAGTACTTCCTTTTTTCTTGTTCAATGTTTGTCAATAGTAGTATTACGCTTAACTTAAATATTAGACATTATTATGTCGCCGGCTAAAAGAAAGCACATAATCATGTCAAGAACCCTTTGCGTTCATCTCGTTTATTACTTCATTTATATCTTGTATGACTATAATGACTAACTGATTATATATCTTCCTTGCTGAATGCAACATACTCCAAGAATATTGAATATGGAATATGGGTAAAAGTGTACGTCGTAGTTCCCCTTTTAAAGGTAAAATTATCCATAATGCATGTTGTGATAACACAACCCTCTATCATAAATTCTTATGGTATGGATAAATTATTCATTGTTACATTGTTCATAGAGTCGATCACCGTGTTTCAAATGGTGCGTAAAGTTAGAAGAATGTTTGTCGTGTTTCTAAGTGTTACAGAAAAATTCGTTTGTTTATTATGAAAGATAAAACTTCATTTGTAGTAAGATTTAAAAAAACAAAATATCTTATAATAGTCGAAAATATAAAGAAAACATTGAAGGTTAGAAAGAAAAGAATTATACTAAAAGAACCTTATGATCTGAGCTGCTTTATTTCTTCTCTCGAGACTTGTCATTTGTGTATTGGGTATAAGCAAAGAACCACATTAACATCCCAGCGAGAAGAAGAAAGAAACACTTGCCTTCTACTTGCAACAATTTTTCATATATCCAACTGGGGATTCTGAGCCATAGTCCAGACTTAGGAAATTGTGGAGCTTCGAGTACTCTTATCATATAAAACATCCATAGTGATTGAAATCGTAGTGGGAATACTCGAACATTAGTCTTCAAACTTCACTATTCAAACTTCATGATGAATTCTCTAATAATTAGACTACCGTGGATTAGTTTATGTTGCAACATATTTCGATAAACTAATTATCATGATCGATGAATTTGAGCCTAATATGATTTAAACCAAGTCATTTTCCATCATCTTTGATATATACACTACATTTGAATGACTATATATTGATCAATACAAATTCTTAAAATCATTATTAATTATATTGTATTCTGTACTACATACTTCAATTTATTTGATAAATGATGGGTCAAACATATTCCACAATACATATTCCAATATTAAATGATGAAATCGTACTTAGTACTTAAATTGCTTTTGATTAATAAATCAACGGTGTTAAATGCACAACAGCCTTGCAGATCAAATTTAATTCATATATAAATGAATTTGTTTGGTGGCGCATGAGCTTATTTAACACCAAAAATATCATCTATGGCCTCCTCTCATTTCGAGTAGCCAACTAATTCTTTTTTCTCTGATTTTTTTTTCCTTATAAATCATTAGGAATTTAATATATTGAATAAAGATTACATTTAAGTTATAGTGGTGTACAGAAACTAAGTGGGATCCATTCAAGGGACTTCCGAAAAGGCAGGAGCCAATTAAAATAAAGTTTAGATTCCACTGCACTGGAGGTCGACAAAATAGATGCAGTGTAATAAAAAGGTGTACACGGTTGAAAAATTACAATGCAATTATCTTACACCCATCACATTCTAATAGCACTTTTAAAGCCTATTCGAAAAGAGAAAACCCAAAAAAAAAAATGAAAAACCCAAACTAAGATGAGATATATTGGTGTATTATGCATATATTATTATAGGGAATTGTCCATTATATATATATATATATATATATATATATATAGTTTTTAATTATTTCATCTTATTGGTTATATAAAAAAGTCTATGTTTAATTTTATCGGGTTAGTTCAGGGAACTTAATTGATTTAGTTTAGGATGGTTATTATTATGGTTGAGTTTACCAAGAAAATAAAAACAGTTTTTTTATCTTCTTTTATTTCGAACATAAGTTTTTTTTTCTTTTAAACATTATAGAGAATTCATGTTTTCATGGTATTAATTTTTCTTTTTGTCTTAAAGACAAAAAGCCCCAACCAATAAAAAGAGGCAATAAGGGGCAGCGACTGGATGCAAGATCCAATAGACAGCAACCTGATGCTTATTTATTTATATTTTTTATGAACCCCATGCTTATGAGCCTCACTAATTTGTCTCATAAAAATTGTATTATAAATATTATATTATTATATGAACGCTTATTATGACTCCGATTGGTAATATTGCATAATTACATTATAACATTAGTTATAGAATAAAAACTCGAAAAATAAAAACTTGTAAAATTAAAAATCGCATAATGAAATTATTTAAAAAAATATGTTGATTGGATATATTTTGCGGAATGACAGAATATAATATTATATAGTCAATATATACTTATATTTAATAAAAAAATAATGTTTTAATAAATATTAAGTAACATTTAATAATAAAAATATAGGAATATTATAAATATACTAAAAATATAGGAATATTATAAATATATTAAAAATTGTTAAAAAGTTGTGAAAGTTTTACATATTATTCGAAAAATGGTATAAGTTTCATTGTAAACTAATTGCTAATATTTTGTATGGGTAAAATAATAAAAATCCATTATGCAAATAGGCAACTGTATACCCATTTATTTGCATAATGAGTTTTTATCTCTATCTTTTTAGGCAAAATCTTGCGTTTTTGCGTTTTCTAATGCGATTATGCAGATTGTCTTGATTGACAAACTTTTTGCATAATCGCATTAGAAAATGCCATTCCGCCATTATGCGTGTTACCAATCGGAGCCTATATAGTCTATTTGTAGATTTTAGATTATTTGATGTCAATACTAAATCATAATATTGTATCTCTGTATATCTTGTATCTTGTGGAATATATCAATAACAGAGAAACCAATCTCTAAATATCTTTTTTCATAACTCGTTATCAGCACGAAACCCTAACCATTTGAGCTTAAAAAGATATTCGCCGAAATTCCTAGACGACCGAGCAAGTAGAGACCACCGATCTCTCAACGCCGTCTCCGTTTGGTTACTTTTCTTGTAGTGGTATTAGACATCAAAATGTTGGCTACTTTTACGACGCTGATATTGGTCGCAAATATTAGCGACTACTTTCAGACCGTTTTGCAACTATTCAATGACCACAGTGAAAACATAGATAAAGCGGTCGCAAAATTACAAAATAAACATAGAATCGGAAAGTAGTCTCATATTAACGACCGTTTTGATACTTATTCACGACTACAACATGATGGTCGCAAAACGATGGCAATGTGCGACGCCTTAGAGACTCCATATACCTTCACTAGCTATAGTCGAAAAAGTGGTCACAAATTTGTGACATATGTGCAACTCCTATAAAAATTAAAGTTTCGTTACAAATCAATAGATAAACACCTTGCATACGTTTTAGAGGTAAATAGTTCGAACCGTGAGAAAACAAAATTTTAAAATTCATAAAAAACAAGTATGTTACTTTTAAACATTCGTCACAAAATGGTAAATCTTTGAGACTAAAACTTATAAGAGTTACAAATAAGTCCCAAATTACCCACATATATGGGACTTATTTGTGACTGACACCTTAACTTGTGACCTTTTTGTTACTTTTTAGCGACCACAACTATATTATTATGAGATTTACCAATAGAGATTTCTATGATTTACACAAATTTTCAAAACATTACATAATGTTATATGTATTGTTAACTAATGCTTTTGAAAATTTCTACATCTATTGCATTTTACTTTTGTCCAATTTAACCGATTGATCTTGTTGTGTATTGAAATAACATTGATTCTAACATTATAGGTTGATTTTGTTTGGCTCTAAAACATTAAAATTTATAGGAATAGGTTTGTGACTCTTTAAAAATCGTCACAAAATGGTAGGTCTTTGCGACTGAAACTTATGAAAGTTACAATAAATCCCAAATTACCCACATATACGTGACTTATTTACGACTAACACCTGAATTGGAGACGATTTTGTTACCGTTTAACGACCCTCGCGATTTTATTTTGAGATTTTTCAATATGTTCAGTTTATATGTCTTTACACTGATTTCAATTAGCATAGATATTAAATCAAAGTATTACCAAAATAACTTAAGTTTTTTATAATTTACATAAATTTTCAAAACATTCCATAATGTTATATGTAATGCTAACTAATGCTTTTGAAATTTCCTAAATTCATTGCATTTCATTTTTGTCCAATTTAATTGATTGATCTTGTTGTGTATTGAAATAACATTGATTCTAACACTATAGGTTGATTTTGTTTGGCTCTAAAACATTAAAATTCATAGAAATAGGTTCGTGACTCTTTAAAAATCGTCACAAAATGGTAGCTCTTTGTGACTGAAACTTATGAGAGTTACAAATAAGTCCTAAATTACCCACATATACGCGACTTATTTGCGACTAACACCTGAATTGGAGACGATTTTGTTACCGTTTAACGACTCTCGCGATTTTATTTTGAGATTTACCAATAGAGATTTCTCAATATGTTAAGTTTATATGTCTCTACACTGATTTCAACTACCATAAATATTTAATCAAAATTATACCAAAATAACTTAAGTTTTCTATGATTTACATAAAATTTCAAAACATTACATAATGTTATATGTAATGTTAACTAATGCTTTTGAAATTTTCTAAATTCATTGCATTTCATGTTTGTCCAATTTAACTGATTGATCTTGTTCTGTATTGAAATAACATTGATTCTAACACTATATGTTGATTTTGTTTGGCTCTAAAGCATTAAAATTCATAGGAATAGGTTTGTGACTCTTTAAATATCGTTACAAAATGGTAGCTCTTTGCTACTGAAACTTATGAGAGTTACAAATAAATCTCAAATTACCCACACATACGCGACTTATTTACGACTAACACCTCAATTGGAGACGATTTTGCTACCGTTTAGCGACCCTCACGATTTTATTTTGAGATTTACCAATATAGATTTCTCAATATGTTAAGTTTCAAAGTTTGTACATATTTGAACTACTATGGATAGCGATTCATTATAATAGCAGAAAAATTTGAAGTTTTCTATATTTTAAACAAAACTGTTAAACTTGCTTAAGTGTTATATGCGATGTTAACTAATGGTTTTAAAATTTCTTAATTTCTTTTGTATTTCATGTTTTTACTCATTAAACTGAATGATCTTGTTTAGTACTTTTATTTCATTAATTGTAACATTTTAGATAATTTTTTTTTGCTCTTAAACTTTAAACTTAATATGAATAGCATTGTGACTCGTAACATTTCCTCACACAAGAGTATCACTTTACGAAAATCTTAAATTTCAATCACAAATTTGAGACTACTACCATTAAATTTGTGACTGTTTAATCATAAACCATAAAACCAAAATATTAACCCCCAAACTCTATACTCCAAACTTTAAACATAGTCCAAATCCTAAATCATAAACTCTAAACCTTAAATCTTTAAACTTTTAATCATAGAAATTAAATCATAAAACCATTAAAATCAAAATATAACTATTTTAAACTATATACTAATATTTTTTAAAAATCTAATCACTTTTTAAATTCTAAATCATAAATATAAAACTCTAATCGAATAATATAACTAATATATATACACTCAAAACTGAAATCCTACAGTTTAAAAAAAAATCAAAATTTTTTCATTTATAAATCTAAATCAAATCTAATACTTTATAAATCATAAACCCCAATATCCAAATTGTAACATAAAAATGATAGCAAATGACCAAAATTTACCAAAAGCAAAAAAATAAAAAAAGCTTCTCAGTGGCTGATCCTTAATAACAAAGATTGCCTTTTGGTTTATCATCCACCGTTGATAGAGTCGATCCAACGGATAAAATCATCTCATTATTTTCATTCCCTTCTCTTCATCGTGTCTTTCCTTATCAATTTTTTTCTCTTCTTCCCTTCTCTCTTTGTCGTCTCCTCCTCTTCGTCAAGTGAAATCGAGAAGCTCAGAAGATTAAATCGTTATTCACTTAATCGAAGGTTAGTTCCATGAATTCAGATCGCTAGTTTTCCCAACACATCTTTATTTAAATATGGAATAGATATGGGGAAATCCTATGTGTTTTAAATATTTTTTTAATTTGTATATTAGGTTTCATCGACAAATCTGAAGAACTAGTGTCAACGACGACGTTGGAGGTGGTGGTGGAAGTGTAGGACCACCGTTAAAGATGCTCGCGCCGTTCACCACCACCACCACATTTTGAAGCTTCCGCTAGTTCACCACCAACACATCTCGAATTTTCCACCATCGCATCTCCGACACTCCGACCGCCGCCACGGTTTTGTTCTCCACCGAGCGCGATGCCAATCATTTGTATAAATCTATAGATATAGATAAATATATATATATATATATGGTATTGTATTTTCTGTTTGTAATGAATTTAAGAAATAAATAAAATTATTTTTAATTTCATTTTGTTTGATTTGTGTAACAAATTTGTTTTTTTTTCTAGTTTGTTGCTAAAACGTCGCTAATATACGACTCCAATTACAGTTACAATTTAGTCTCTAATATACGACTACTAATTATTGTCACAAAGTAGTAGCTAAATGGTTATCGTCACTATTTGGTCTTTAATATACGACTATTATCTTTTGTCACAGTTCAGTTGCTTATAAACGACCATATTATGCGGTTACAAAATCGTCGCATATTTGCGACCTTTTTTTGACCAATGTCAATTTGCGACGACAAATAAGCGACTATTTTTGGTAGTCTAGAAACGGTCGTAAAGAGGTGTTTTGCGACTCTTTTGTGACGATTTACGGGGTCATAAAATGCAAGTTTTTTTGTAGTGTACCTCATACTTTAATATGGTTCATGATAGAAAAAAATCGGTCATGTTTTATGAGATGTTTCCGTCAAAATACTTAGTCGATGCATCTCCGTTTTCTAACGTCGTTGTCGTCCCAACTCAATGTTTGAGATAAGTGCCACTTGCCTGTCATATTATTTAAATTTGATCGATAAATTCAAAAGTTCATTAGAAGAACGAAACATGTTTTATTATGTGATCAATCGTAACAAGTTTTAATTTGATTTTTAATAGATCGACACATATTATTATAACTTTAGTACTGATTCACCAAAATCGAGAGCTGTTTTAATTGTTTGATATTTGTTGGTTTGGTTATCTTGGTATTATTTGGTTTCATATAGTAAATCTATAAAATAATGACTGATTGATCTTTTAGTATCGTTTGACTTGATTATGTATGTATACATATTTTACATGTGTACATGACGAACGTGTATATGTGTTGTGCATATCAATCTAAAATTTAATTGTTAGCTAACTAATCTATAAAAACTGTGAACTGCAAGTCATTAATAGTTGCAGATTTGCAGTATAAGAGAATTATGGTGAAGTATTTTTAAACTGGTGACATCTTCATCATGATCTTGTTGCTTTATCATTTTACTGATTTATGATCTTATAGAAATTTCAAAGGTTTTATCATAAAAATTGTTTAATTGTTTTTTATAATCTCATTTGCTAATATTAATTGATTGACTGAGAACCTATATAGTTAAATGGCATAGTAACGAACTAACATATAGCCTTGATTGATTAAATTATTTTTATGTGATTGTTATGTTATTATCTGTATTATTCAAAAGATAAATGCTTATAATGAACCAAAATTTTATTGAAAATCACACTGTTTGGCATGACCGTTTAAGACATTCCGGTTTAATAGTGTTGCGAAAGAATAATCATAAGTTTATGTGGACATTTCCTAATGAGTTTTATGTATTTTTGTTCAGAAAAAAAATTAATGATAAAATGGTTTTCACCAACCTCAATACATTTGAATAATATCAATTTTCTAGTACGTATACAAAGAGATATTGTGGACTGATCATCCACCATATATTCTTATTATCGACTTGTAATCTAGAGTTTGCGAGGGTATTTTTATAATTGATAATGGCGATGAAATCATGTCTTAAGTAAATGACTACTATATATCAATTAATTTGTATCATGCCAACGAATAATAATGAGTTCTCCCCATTATAATTGATTTGAGTCAAATCCATATATTTCCCATCTAAATGTGCTATACATGTTGAGTTGCTCCACCATAGTGATATAAGATGGAATTTGAAGAATGTTGGGAATATGTTGGATATGAATCTCTTTTGATGATTGAATATCTTGAGCCATTACCAAAAAGATTATAAGGCTCGAGATGGAGACTGTTATTTCAGTGAGTAAGTCTTTCCAACATTATGGGAGAAAATAAAAAGGTACAAAAGAAATATATTGGAAAAAATTATTTTGATCCTCGTACTAAAGAATGTGCATTAGAAGTTAAAAGATAATTCATTTGCAAAATTGAGCAAATAAGACGACATCACCATGTACTGACCTTGAGTGACAAAGTCACATATACCAGTTGTGCTCCAATTAAAATTGATGTTGTAGAAGGATTTATTTACTGACCTTGAGTGACAAAGTCGCATGAAGTGTGATAGATTTATTTTTCCAAAGATTAGCATCTTCGGAAAAGAAAAAAAAACATAAATTAATATGACACCGAGGAAGTAAAAAATTATGAAATATCTCTAGAAGAGACTTAAACATGAGAAATAAAGAGATTCAGGTACCTAGGAATGATAATAAAAGAAATCTCAACAAGTTGAGTCATGTTTAGAATAAGAAGGGAACCAAAAAGTAGATCGACATCGTAAATAATTTTGCATGCAATGTTATAGTTGATGATGTTATGAATGAAAATCGAAGATCATGAACTGCGGTTAATAAAAGAAGATTCATTGAATAGTATATACAAAGTGACTGACCAATCATAAAAAACAATAATAGAAAATAGTTAAAATATTTTGAAGAGAAAGTATTTGGACTAGTAGCCTATACACTTGAATGTGTAAAACTAGTAAGACAAAAGTGGATCTTTGTGAGATACATATGACGTTTAGTAGCACAATGATTTATACAAAGACATGAAATTTATTATAAAGAGATTAGTCTCTTGTGGTGGATGCAACTATATAAATCCTTTATCCATTTGACAATGAGAGAAAGACTTGATTCAAAAGGTCTTGAACTGTCAGAAGCAGCCCTGAATGATTCTATTGCCAGAAGCAACAAATCTAATTCTTGAGAACATTACTATATATATATATATAAAGTTAAATCGATATTGTTATGAATTGAAACAATCGGAGCGGATGTAAGATAATCGCCTTAGTTGGTACTTGTTAAAACAAGGCTACAAGAATAAAATCAAAGTATGTTGATGATTTAAATATTATCGGATCTCCTGTAGAGATTTTATGTATAATGCAATATTAAAAGAAAAAATTTGAGATCAAATAATTATTTTGGAAGATGTAAAAATTAGATTTTGTGTAGATCAGATATTCTTTAAAATTTCTTGGAATTACAAATTGAACATCTAGCAAAAGAGATGTTATTTCAAAGATCCTTGTAGGATTTTACATGAAAATGCTCACATATATTTGGTCCATAAGTATCATAATAAGAAGAAAAGCCAAAGGAGTAACTTTTACAAGAAGAGTATGAATAACTCCTATGTACAAGATGAATGTTTAGAAGATTGAATTCAAAAGAAATTTTATATCTGAAGTCTCATTAGAAAAATAAATAATGGACTATAAGTTCAATGACCAAATAGATTATATGAAAATTATATGAATTTGTTATTAAAGACGTGCTTATAATGATTTATAAAGGGATGTTATATTTGATCGGAATACATATCCTGAAGATGATGCTTCCAAGGGAGAAAAATGATTATGTATGTGATTGTACTCTTTTTCCCTTATCATGGTTTTTATCCCATTAAGTTTTTTCATGAAAATTTTTTAACGAGACAACAAAGAACACGCAAATGATATATATCTAAATATGAAATATTGTGATATCAATGATGAATGTCTATTACTCTTCAAATTCTTTTTCATACATTGATGAAATCATGAGAGAAAAAGAGAATGATCAAGATGAGTCACTTGTGAGACCAATGGCGGTAGAAGAATGACGATGTACATGTCCTACTAATTTGTTAAAGTGAAGATTTGGTTAACCTATTTACCAAGACGTTTACAATAATTACTTTCAAGAAGTTACTTCATCATATTGAATCGCGTGATTTTAAAGATTTCAAATGATGTACTCATGAGGAAGAGTAAAATGTGTGTTGCACTCTTTTTCTTTTAACCATGAATTTTTCCATATGGTTTTCTTGGTAAAGTTTTTTATGAGACAACATTTCACATGCGCATCTGAGACTATATTTTTATAATATTTTCTGGTAAGGTTTTTTTATCTATATTGAATAGTTAAATCAAATGTAGAATGAGTTATTTTCAGATGAAAAGTCACTTTTATAAATTTTTGGCTTATATAGAAAATAAAAAATAAATTTTTATTTCAGGAAAACATACAATACTAACTTAGAAATTAAGGTTTCGGCTTAGATAGAAGCCTAAAAAGTTGAGATGATACCTCAGAAAAATATAAAAACCTCTATCATACATTCGCACCTTAAAGATTAAAGGAATAATTTGTTAAATTGATGGTTTATGGAAATAAGATGTTCTGGTTTTGGGATTATGATAGATTTTTCTTTTTCAAGAAGGCAAGTCTTAGAGTATAATAAAGACTAGGAGTCGCCGTTGCAATCTTCTGCTCTTCACTCAAAATTATGAGTTTTTCATGGTATTTGGAACGTATTACTACAATATAGTGCTCATTTTTCTAGTCCATCACGTTATTTCCTAGGAGTTTCAAAGTCATCCCATGATTTATAAATTGGAAAATGATACATTTTATTTATAATTGCTTACTGAAAACCTATACAATTTTCTCCTACAAAATTATTAAAAAAAACACTTGCCTTATTGATTTGAAAGTATACCTCACGAAATAGGAAACCCTCTCGCATTGATGTTTTGCATGGTGTTTTTTTTCAATTATAATCATCTATGTGAGTTTCAAGTTAACAAAGGTAGAATGTTTAATTGCAAATTATGCTTACTAAAATTGTTCCACGAAATAAGGTTAGGCGATATAAAAATTTTTAAAATAAAGAATCTCATTTTTCACTTTGGAATGTATTAGTTAATCATTTAAGATTTCAATGTGTTTTTTTACTTATTTATGTCTATAATGTAATATTTAAATTTTAAATTAAAATAATATTATAAATTTTAAATTAAGGGAAAAATAAATGGACAAAATTCATAATTTTGATAAATAAAAGATTATACTAAAAGAAATAATAAAATAGAAAGAGAATATACTTGAAATATGTTTTTTGAATTAAAACTTTTAGTAATAATAGGTTTCAAATGCTTTAAAAATCAATAAAATGTAGGGTTTTAGATAATCATTTTCTATTTTCTCAAACTATAATACAGGTAACAAATTTTTTTTATTAATCACACGTTTCAGTTTTTTTGTTATCACAAAAACACACACATATATATATATATATATATACATGGAGATTCTCATGGCTATGAGGAAACACATAACTACAAAACAAATAGTTAGATTATATATCCCCATAATTTAACATTAGAATATGATACTTATGCTAAAATGTTCAATTCTTAGTTGATCATAATACTTTAACAGTTAGAGTGGAATTTTTGGAATACATTCATTTCCAATGGTGAAAATTAGGCCTGGGTTAAAAACCCGAACCGAAATAACCGAACCAAACCGAACCGAGATTTTTGATGTTCGGTTCGGATTCGGTTATATGGATTAAACCGATCGGCAGCTTATATAATTAAAATCGGTTCTCAGTTATTTCGGTTCGGTTCGCCTGAACCGAACTGTTAACCGAAGCAAAACTAAACCCTAGACGGTTATACACATCTTCTATACTTCACTTTCGCCTCTTCTTCTTTATCGCGATTTTCTTCTTCTTTCACGGCTTCATCTCAGTTTCAGGTTCACCGTACCAAAGTCCACCATCGAAGGCTTGGTTCACTTTCACGGATTCCTCAATCTACCTGAACCTGATTCTCAAATCGCCGGCTTCATCTCAGCGGTTTCATCTCAGGTCGAATCCCACATCGGCGGCTTCATCTCAGGTCGAATCCACATCGGCGGTTCCGTCTCAGTTTCAGGTTTGTCTCTGCTTCGTCTCTGCTCTTTTCTAGTTCTCTTAATAAACCAACCTGATAGACTATTAATTGTTGGCTTATTGTTGTGTTCGAGCTCGTTATCATCAAATTCGATGCTTGTTGTCTTGTTGGTATAACTGTTTTTGTATCCTCCTGATTCTCAAATCACAGCTTCTTCCCCTTGAATCGATTTAGACCCTTGCCTTATTGGTATAATTGTTGTTGTATCCACCTGATTCTCAAATCACAGCTTATTGGTATAACTGTTGCTCAGTTGTTGTATCCACTATGTTCTGATGCTTGATCTTAACCAACCAATCCACCTCAGTCTGTATAAGAAAATCAACAAGAAAAAGAAAATCCCAAGTTATGGTTTATAGAATGAAATGGTTAGATCAAACCTCAAACTGTTTTGTTGCAGACTATTTCAATTTACATTACTATCGCTAAACTTGTTTGTTTTAGACTCCATCAACTGATATTCATACACAGGGATAGTACTACTGAATCTTAAACAAAAGAAGAAAACTTGAATTTGGTGAAGCCTGGATGTTTTGTGATTATGTAAACATGACTTGTGACTTGCTAGATTGTGTTGTGATGTTGTCTATGTGATATAGATGAGTTGTCTTTGTGTTTTCTCTGTTGCTAAATCTCGACGGATGTTTGTGCTTTGTAGATGTCTTCTCAAGATAATAATGATCATATGTTCGACGAAAAAGAGGTTCAAGGAGAAGAACCTCCACAACCACAACCTTTTACCACTAAAAGGCAAAAAAGCTGCACAACTGCTAAATCAACATCTGATGCTCCTCCGGTGAAAGTAAGGAAACCAACAGCTCTAAGATCGAATGTGTGACCTCATTTTATTGAAGCAAAAGATGATTCTAAGGTGGCTAATTGTCGATATTGTGGATCAGAGATCAGTTGTGCCACAAAAAAAGTTGGAACAAGTCCTATGAAAAATCACCTGAGAAGATGCAAGTTGTTCATTGCTCATGAAGATAGAGATACTCAGAAGGTTATATCTAGTGATGCAACTGGTGCCATCACAGTTAACATTAGGTATGACAAAGATGTGTTTAGAAGATCGGTCAATGAGATGATTGTGCTTAATGAGCTGCCATTATCCTTTGTTGAATCAGAAGGTTTTAGGCGATTTTGCATTAATGTACTGCCTTGTTATCGTGTTCACTGCCGAAGGACAGCCACTAAGGATATCTTTGCAATGTTTTTACAAGAAAAAATTGCTCTGAAGAAGTTGTTTACAATTGAGAAGAAGAAGGTATCTCTCACTACAGACATTTGGGTAGCTCTTACAACCTCATGTAGTTACATGGTTGTAACTGCACATTGGATTGATGCAAATTGGGCAATGCAAAAGAGGATCATTAACTTCAAGCCCATCATAGACCATAAAGGAGATACAATTGCATCACACCTTATCCAATGCTTAGAAGAATGGGGAATCGAGAAAGTCTTCACAGTCACGGTTGATAATGCGAAAGGAAATGATAAGAATTTACGGTTATTCATGGATGCTTTGAGGCCGAAGTTAGGTAATGCGTTAATTCGAGATGGAGAATTTTTACATATGCGTTGTTGTGCTCACATTTTAAATCTCATTGTGAGGAATGGTCTAGCGCATGTGAGAAACAGTATTGTTGCTATTTGGAATGCAGTGAAGTATGTGCGGTCATCCAGTACAAGATACAAGTCATTCGAATTGCGTGTAGAGACTGCAAATGTGTCTAGAGGCAGCTTGTGTTTGGATGTTGTCACTCGTTGGAATTCAACTTATCTTATGTTGAGTGCTGCACTTAAGCTAAGGGTTGCTTTCCAGAAGATGCTAAAAGAAGACAAGCTATACAATGAATATTTCTCTGAGAATGAAACAGAAGAGGGTGGAGTTGTGAGGGCTGGACCGCCAAAGAAATGAATTGGACCACCATCTTCTGCGGATTGGGAGGATGTGGGAAAGATGGTAAAATTTCTAAGAATATTTTTCAATTGCATATTAGCGTTTTCAGCATCTAAAACTGTGACTTCTAGCATGTGTTACAATGAGATTTTCATTATGAAGAAGAATCTGATCGCACTAAGCAACCATAATGATGAACAAGTAAGGAATGAAACATGAAGTATGAGGGCTAAATTTGACAAATACTGGGATGGTATTTTGAATATGAATCCACTAGTGATTATTGCAAGTGTGATGGATCGAAGAAACAAGATGCAGTTTGCTTCTATCTGTATTGACAAACTCTATGGAAAAGATAGCATTGAAAGTAATCATCTCAAATCATTGATTAGGTGTGTGATGAAGGAGCTGTATGATGAGTATGTGATGATTCTTAGACCAAGTGAGACTGCTGGAACAAGAAGTGGAAATACAGAGTTTGACCAACCAAGTGTAGTCTTTGATCTATCTGACGATGATGGGTATGATAGGTCTGATGAAGTGTTCATGGAGATGGATAATGTAGCTGAACATGAAAAAGATAATTGTGGGCTTGACATCTACTTACTGGAGAAAGTTGTGCCACGAAATCATAACAGTTTGGGTATGGATTATGATGTTTTAGCATGGTGGAGGCGTAATAATCAGAAGTATCCTATCTTGGCTGAGCTAGCTAGAGATATACTAGCTGTACAAGTGTCTTCTGTTGCTTCCAAATCAGCTTTTAGCACTAGCGGTCGTATATTGGATCTTTTCAGAAGTTGTTTGACACCTTATATGACTGAAGCTTTGATATGCACACAACAATGGTTGAGGAATTCTATTGCAGAGAAAAAACTTGCCAATTTGGCTGAAATGTTTGAAGAGCTTAGTTTCCATGAATCACTTGGTAATTCCATCTATATGTTTATAACCTAGTTCCATTATGTTTCAATTTACATTACTAATCATCTAATCATTTTCATTTTGATTTTTCTTTGTGTACAAGTTGAATGTCCACCATGAGGTTTGTCTTCTTTAACTTATGTTTTGTTCTCTTCTAATCTTTATGTCTTCTAGCTCATATGAACATCTGTTTCTTGCTCTATCTCTTTGATTTTAACTCAGTTAAGGATGTCTATGTCTTGAGGATGTTTTGTTTTGATTTTTGTTGTGTTAGACTTCAAAATTTGACTCTCAGGTTTTGTCTTCTCCTCAAAATATGAATTTCAGTTTTTTTTTTTCTTTCAAATAACCGAATTAACCGAATTAACCAAATTAGTCTTAATTAACCGAGTTAACCGAATTAACCAATATTATCCGAATCTTCAAAGAATTTCGGTTTAACTTCGGCAAAATACAAAATAACCGAATTTGTCTATAACCGAACCGAACTATTTTTTGGTTATTTTCGGCAGCATTTTCAAAAACAAAATTACCCGAACTACCCGAACCAAAATAACCGAAATAATCGAAGTCTCAGGCCTAGTGAAAATTACTAATATTTATGATGTTCGGCATCGCAACTATTTATCATTTTTTCATCTTTTAAAATTATATTTTCTATAATTTTCTTTATTACATCCATGTCAATATCAATTTCATGAATTATAATATAGAGCTAGTAAGGAGTTCTTCAAGGAGTATCTTCAATGCCTATTAACTCAAAAAAATTGCGCTTGGAGAAAATATAAACTCCACCATTGGCTCAAAATAAAATAATTTGGTCATTATATTTGGGATAAGCACATTCCTCTATCAAATTTATATTTAATGCTATGTCTACCTCAACATCGTGAAGATATACATGAAGAAAACTATTAGACTTGTGTCTTTTCTCTTAAAAGTTGGAGAAAAGCTTTGTAACTGAAAAAGATCTGTAAGATATCATTTTACTCATATTAATCAAAGATTAAAAGTGATTAGGTTAACAATTGTGAAATTAAAATACTTTATAATATAATTTATTAAAGTCCATTAAAGTAAGAAAAAAAAAGAAGTAACTTAACTCTTGCACTTGCTATTTGTACTCTAACCTTATTAGATACGCATTATAGTTGGTAATAACCTTTAGAGCACCTCTATTGGGAAGTTCTCACATGGGTGTCTCTCACAATATAAAAAAATAAAAATAAAAAGAGAGTGAGAAGAGGTTATCATTTGAGATACCCATGAAAGACTTTCAAGACACTCGTTTTTCATTGAATGGTTCAATTTCTTTTTCCAAATTTTTTTTTAAACGTCTCTTACATTATCATCATAGATATTTTGATCTAATCTAATTACACATGATGATCAATCTATCAGATCTAAATATATGCAACATATGTGATTAAGATGAATGACTCTACGAATAAGTCCACGAAGTGCAGCTCTCCCCGCAACATTCTGATCTCCTACTAACGATTCTTACATGTGTCATATCAACGATGGACAGTTTTACCTCTACAGTCAAGATCACAATGGACGGCTTTGCCTGCAGTATTCTAGAATTTTCGATTAGCCTTATACCATTAATCTGTAATAAAGTGCATTCTCTGGAGTTCGAACCAATACCTGGTGTAAAAGCCTTTAAACCCTTGTCCTAGGGTTTCCACTCCAAATTAAAATTGAATTATATAATCAAATTATATTAAATGTTTTTTTTTTTGAGAACTTCAAAGGTTATTTCATAGACATAGATTCTTATGCAGAAATCATAGGGTTAACAAGATTTAGTCCAAATCAGTGTCTGTGTGCACCTTTTCAAATGTTAATATGTGATAAGACTAAGCAACACACATGCTCATATATTTAAAACTATTTGTTTATTAGAAAAAAATACTTCAACTTATAGTATAGATTTTTTTGAAGATATTTTAAATAGTTATGGCCAGAAATAAATTTAGATCAAATACAGTAAAAGGTACTTGAAACAAGTTAATTTTATATCTTTGAGTTGGTAGTAAAGTATTGTTTACATTATATTTTTTATTAAACTTATATTATAATTGATATATTTCAACTTCATATGGTAAATCTGTAAATGTCAAAAAGGAATCATACCAAACATAATTGCTATACGACTCACACTTGTATCAATCTGTACACATAGGCAATGTGATTTTAATCGGTAAGAAGTACGTAGTAAATAATTATCATGTGAAAATCCATATTAATTTTATGTTATATCAAAAAATATAATATTTAAGTCCAAACCATCGTTCACAATCAAAACTTTTTAATCCTACTTGTTCTTTATCTCTAGTATATATATTATGATAACACAAATCAAAATTTAAATGATGCTTGCAAATAATGAAATCTATGAGAACATATGATAGCGGCTTAACGTAAAAAAACTCTTTGACATAAATGAATAAAACTTACAACCGTTGAAAACATAATTTAACAATGGAGACGCTCAATATTCAGTCCTCTCATCGAAAGAATGAGGAACACGAAATGAGAAGAAATTTTTGTTTTTGATGAAAATAGACCGGTTTAGAGGTTCTGAACCGTATCAAACTGGTTACCAACCTAATTTTTGTGTGTTTGCCGATCGGTTTAAACCTATAAACCAAATCTGAACCGAATTAGCCAAATACCAATTCGGTCCGGTTCAGATTTTATGCCCGACTCTAGTTTTGATATATAATTTTATTTTCTATGTTTAGTTGAAAAAAGAAAAAAAAAAGATCTAAACGCAAAAAAATATTTGGCTAGGTAGACTAGAATTGCTTTATCTTTTGAAAGTAATGAGAAAAACAATCGTTAGTAGCAAGTCATCAATTATCTTAGCGATCTTATCAGGTAAATAAAAAAATAAGTCTTTGTTTATCTTTTAACTCAAGGATTGCTTATTCTTATTTTTTTTCTTCTGTTATATCTTATATTATCATTTGTTTATTTATTGGAGACACAATAATAAGATCAGTTAACTATGTAGTCTCAAAGATGGATTTTACATGCAAAAAAGATTACGAATATTGAGCTACTAATTTAAAAGATGAGTCATCTAAAAGGTGATGGTTTATCATCTACTATATATGTTACTTTGCAGATTAAAGTTTAATCAATTTTTTAATCTATTTCAGTTTGTGAGAGAGCTTACGAATTTCATCACTTAGTCACCTACGCTGATTTTGTAATGATATACATAACTGTATCATCTTTGTATTTTTAACGGACACACTCCTAAAATATGCTAGTTGTGTAACTTTAAAACATATATCTATCTCAAGTAGATTGTTTTTTTATAAAATGAAGATAATCAAATTTATATTTTATTCTTTCCATTAGATTGCCTTTTCTGTTTTCCTGATATATCCATTTTTTTTATCTATTTATTTATTGTATAGATGTATGCTAGTTACGTAGCTTCAAAAATAGATTTTACATGCAAAAAGGTAATTTAGGACATAGTTGAGCCGTTGAGCCGTTAATCCAGCAAACGAGTCATCAAATAAATAATGGTTTCTCATTTACTATTTTCTTACAGATTTAAGGTAATCCAGTTTTTTAATCTAGTTATATCTTACAAAAACTCTTAAGATATATATTTAAGCTAATTTTTAAATTTTATATCTAATTTTATAATTATGTATATTTTTACATACACATTTAAGAAATATGGTAGTAGTGTAGTCCAAAAGTGAAGCAATACAAAACTAAAGATATTGTTACACATTTAATCCAAAAATGAGTTAGTAGAAATATCACAACTTCTCATTCTCATCTCTTGTAGATTTTATTTTACACATTGAATATTTTCATTTTTTGTTTTTGTTTTTAGGACATAACTAAATTTTATATTTTATAATTTTTTGCATACACAATCTTAAAAAGTGTTAGTTATGTCGGATTATAATAACCATAAAAAGACTAATGGTATTTATATATAAATGAAAAATTAATAATCAATCAAAAGATTACAACTGTAATCAAATATAGAAAATAAAAAAAAATAACCAATGCAAAAGTTAGTTTTAGTCTCGAGACCATTAAAGAGTGAGAATTTTTAATATTAAATAATCATCCATGCAAATAATATGCTGACGAGGAAATATAGTCCAAGTGAAAATGCGAAAAAGAGATCTTCCAAAGTTAGATAAATATTTTCATCAATCGGATGCATCTTATGTTGTTAATTATTATCATCAATCGGATATATTGTTATTATCATCATATTTTCATCAATTGGATATATTGTTATTATCAAATTATACTTGTATATTTTTATTTTGACAACAAGTGTGGTTGCATTCAGAACAAGCTTACACTTAGATATATATACAAAAATATATATTATTGAAAATGAATCAATTTTTACGTGAGTACGTAAGATACATTGGTATGATTTAGATTGTTATAATTTGATTTCCTTCCATAATGTTATTAATTACTATTTCACATGTAATATAAACTGCTTGGTTTTAACTCAATGGTTGAAGTTTTTTTTAGCATAAAATGTTTCTAATTACAAAAATGCTTATACAATGAAAGCAAAAAAATTTAAATATGAAAAACAAGTTAAGAAGGACTAAAATACTACATCGACAAACCTTTAGAGGTTAATGACTTAATGGTTGATGACTAAAAACCAACTCATATAGGAAACAATGATTCTAATTATTCTAAGTTGATCTTTTTATCCGAGTATTCATTCAATACTAGAGGAAAACAAACATGACTTAATGGTTGATGGCTAAAAACAAACTCATATAGGAAACAAAGATGCTATTATTCTCAGTTTATCTGTTTATCCGAGTATTCAATCAATACTAGAGAAAAACAAACATGAGAAAAAAAAACAGAAATGAAAAAATGGTATTATAAAATATGAGACATTTGATTGAAATTTTTTATGAGGTTGTACACGAAAGAAAAATCTAGGAAACAAATGCATTTGCTCTTTGTTGATTAAAATGTTGTAAGACTATCTCACCATCACCGTCAGTATACATTATGATTTTTTCAGGGAAAATTTGTAAGAATAACAATTTTTTTTAAAACAAAACGGTGAATAAATTATTCTAGTGATTTAAAAGTTCAAAAATAACAAATATGATTTTCTATTTTCTTTTTCTAAAAATTTTCTAAACAATAACAAAAAAATTGGAACCGTTGATCTTGAATGACTCTGACATGCTCCATTAGATTTTAGTGAAGTCTGTTTATGTTGGTTTCTTATGTTCTTCTAGATTAAATCATTTTCAAGCTTATTAACCAAATTGTATTGTCTTATGATAAGATACTAGAATTTAACCTGCGGTATACCGCATGATAATTTATTTTTTACATAATTATAATTTAATTAATTTTATTTGATATATCTAATATTTTAATATTAATGGTGCTAACAAAATAATGAAATGATGATTCACCTTTGTAGTAGTATTAATGATATTTTAAATTTATATTAATGTCGAGCCAAACCCGTCCGCTATATAACTTCGTCCCGTGATATTTTAAATTTTTTATAAGTGTAAATGTTCATAATATTTTAACTTTTTAAAAGTTTAGAATTTATTATATCCGGTATAATTAAACGGTTCAACTAAAAAACTAAATTAAACCATATACAAATTTTTAAATTTGGATATTTGTTAAGTTAAGCTTCCTGTTCATTTAAATTTATATTCATTTTGGTATTATTTATAATATGACTTTCTACCATTGTTTAAATTTTTTAGTCGATGTGAGACGTTAAACACACAATTTTCATCATTGTTTGAGTAATACATGTCCGTTTTTTAAAATTAGAATCACGACAAATGCATAAAAAATCTAGAGTTTTATTAATTTTATGTATTATATTATGATTCAAAGCAATTAAAAAAAATATCAAACTAAAATGATAGGAGAATCATAATTTTAAATCTTAACAAAATCTTCTAAATATCTATACTATTAATTGTTAAACATTATATGGATATTTCAGATTTTATAATTAAAATTAAAATCTTTTAATTGTGTTTGGTTATATGGATAGTAGAGAATTGATTGTAGATGTTGTTTGGATACATGTACATAAGTATATTCATTTTCCATATTTATCTTTAATGAGCTCCTAATTTGCTTTTTAAATCAATTGCATTTTATGTAATATCTTACAAAACAAAAGTTTCTCTTTAAAATGTACTTCAAAACTGTTAATATAAATATATTTAAAACAGAAAAGTAGGTTTAAAGAGTGTCAAGTCCGTATTTAATTTTGACTTAAATATTTATATTTTTATAATTTTTTACTTGACTTATTTATTATTTTTTCCCCATTAAAACCATAATTTATTTTTAATATGTATTGGTTAACATAAATGCTTGCCGTGTAGAAATTAGACATGGTTGAATTCCTGAATAATCTTTACTAAATGAAGTTAAAATGAATCAACTATATGAATTAAATATGTTTTCAATAATTTGATAAAAAAATACATACCATAGTTTACTAATACCTAACCACTTGTAATAACCATCTGTTTGAAGTGCTTTTTAATGAATTTGATTGAGAAAAATACTTCTAGCCACGACAATATAAGTTTTTTCAAGAAAAACTGTAACTTCAAATGTTATTTTCACCAATCCAATTATTTGTAATATCATATGAGCATTTATAGCTTAATCTTATATTACATTACTTTTATAAATATGAACTATATTATCAGATGATAGCAAAGATGCATACAAAATAAAATTCTCTTGCGATGATATTTGTCATTAGTAATAAAAAAATATTACTAACATAAACTGAATCTTGTTAATCTTAAAAATTTTTCCCCAATTTATTCTCAACTATAATGCGTGAATGATAAGTTAGAATGCAAATATTTTATTAGTGCACATGTGAGGTTAATCATTTTTTTTCTTCTTATTTTGCTTTATAATTTAGATAAATGAAATTAAAAAGTAAAATTTCAATTGCACAAATGGTAATTTAGTAACAAAAATCATTTAATTAGGATTGATGAAATTGATATGTCATGTTTTTCTTTGATTCCAAGGTTTTTTTTCTCCAAAATTCAAAAATATATAAACACAAGTATTATACTATTATGCATGCATATTTTTATGATGTTGATGACGGCATGACATCAAATATAAATTTTACAGAGGCATATGCTTCTCCTCAATTGACTGATCATGTCGACGATCTCTCCAAAGTTAATCCACAATGTACAAATTTTGAGTAGCTTTTCTAGTGATCTCCTCATTTTCTCCGATGATTCTTTTAATTCAACAATGGCACTTTCCCGATTTTCAAGCATTCATGTGAATTCCACCAGGTACATCTTCTTGATCTGCTCAGTAGTGTTCAAATAGTCGAGGGACATGCGAAATTGAGATATTATAAAGTGGTAAAGAGGCCCATTGAAAACAAGTGCGAGGTAAGTAAGGTTCATGATTTATTTCACGTAGAGAGTTTGAAACTCTGTAAATGCAGTAACAATCTAGATTTGTTGAAACTCTGGGTAGGTTGTGTCTAACTGCTATAAATTCATAACCCTTAATCTAATGATAGGAATGAGAACACCATGAGAATAACAAATAAATATTTAATTTATTTACTGTTATTCCTATTGAGATCAAAATTAAGCAACATCTGTGATAAAATCAATGGATTTAATCTGGAAGAGACGGGTCACGCGATTGGAGATTGAGGTTGACTCGGAAATAGTGGTGCGTTTTCTTACGACAGGGATTGATGAGTCTCATCCGCTGTCATTCTTGGTACGCTTGTGCCATGGCTTTGTTTCAAGGGACTGGACAGTCCGCATTTCCCACGTGTATAGGGAAGCCAATCGTCTAGCAGATGGGTTGGCCAACTATGCGTTTCATCTTCCGTTAGGTTTTCATTTGTTTGATTTAGTTCCGGATTCTTTACGTCCAATGTTATTAGAGGATATCGGTGGAGTTGCTGCTCTACGCCAGATCCGAGTGTAATTCCACTTTTCATTTTTATTTTGAATAAATCAAGGGGGACTAGTTCCCCTTCTTCCACCAAAAAAAAAAAACAATGGATTTAATGAACACTTTATAATTCTAGCAAAATTTAAGTCTAGACTTGAGAGGATAACATTTAAGATACTTTACAGCACATGACACGGGGATGAAGGCTGAACAGGTGGCATGGTTAAATGGACCTGACAAGAGTGGGGAGGTGGAGAAAGGTAAGAAAGCAAAAGGAGGGATAACCCTCAAAGGAGTTAGTTCCAAGAAAAGAAATGTGCAGATGTTATCAACTCCTAGGAAAAAACCATCAAATAAGGAGACGGTTTCGATAGGCAATGAGATTAACCCAAAGGACCCATAACCGGAGAAGGGTAAGATAGGTGGGACTAAGCCACTGAAACCACCAAAGGATAAATGAAAGTTCTAAGCTGGAATTGTCAAGGCATGGGGAACAAGACGACTATCGGGTATCTTCGGAACTTATGGAAAAATCATAGACCAGATTTTTTATTTCTTTCGGAAACTAAACAAGTGTATTCTTGTAGGGAAAAATTTGTCGGTCACTTTGGTTATAGTAATTTAAAAACGGTTGAACCTTTGGGTTGTAATAGCGGTTTAACACTATTTTATAATAAAGATTTTAAAGTTTCAGTTATATATGAGTCTAATAGGTTAATAGATATTGAAGCTTTGGTTCAAGGGAGAAAAGTTTTTATGAGGTTTGTGTATGGTGATCCAGTTCAGAAATTTCGGGAACAAGTGTGGGAAAGATTAACAAGGTTGGGTTTAAATAGGGATTCACCATGGTTTTTGATAGGTGATTTTAATGAAATCAAAGAAAATCATGAAAAAAGAGGTGGTAAATTGAGAAGTGCCTCTACTTTTGTCCCTTTTAATTTAATGATAAGAGACTGTGGACTTGTTGAGTTTCCACGCCTTAACAAAACAGAGGAGTGAGAAATCGCATAATCGGTCTACAAGACGAAAATGGACTGTGGTTTACAAAGGAGAAAGATATCAAACAACTTGCGGTCACATATTTCCAAAATCTTTTCACGACCACAAAGCCTGCAGATTTTGAGGATACATTATCGGAAGTCAACCAAGTGATAACAGATTAAATTAATGATCGGTTAACGACATCGGTGACGGAACAAGAGGTTAAAACAGCTTGTTCATGATGCACCCGGAAGAACCTCCAGGTCCGGATGGTATGACAGCTTTGTTTTATCAGAAAGCATGGAACATTATCAAATCGGACCTGGTGCTTTTGGTTAATTTCTTTTTACGAGATAGTGTCTTTGATAAACGGTTAAATATGACGAATATTTGTCTGATACCGAAAACAGAAAGGCCAACACGAATGATAGAATTGAGGCCCATTAGCCTATGTAATGTGGGATACAAAATCATCTCGAAAGTCTTTTGTCAACGACTAAGGAAGGTGTTACCAGATTTTATATCGGAAACACAATCGGCCTTTGTGGAAGGAAGATTGATATCAAATAATATCTTTATAGCACAAAAAATGTTTCATGGTCTTCGTACAAACCCACCTTGTCAAGATAAATTTATGGCAATTAAAACGGATATGAGTAAAGCATATGATCGGGTAGAATAGAGTTTTATTGAGCATTTACTCCGGAAAATGGGTTTCTGCGAAAAATAGATTTCTTGGATAATGTGGTGTGTTAAATCAGTTTAGTATATAGTTATACTCAATGGTCAACCTCGAGGAATGATAAGACCAGAACGGGGGCTCCGACAGGGAGATCCACTGTCACCGTATCTTATTATTCTGTGCACAGAGGTTTTGGTCGCGAATATTAGGACAGCAGAACGAGAGAAGTTAATTAATAGAATAAAAGTGGCGAATTCTAGCCCACCAGTTACACACTTATTATTTGCGGATGATAGTTTGTTCTTCTGTAAGGCAATAAAAATGCAGGGAAGTGTCATTCTAGGAATTCTTAAGCAATATGAGAAGGTATCAGGTCAACAAATAATTTTTTTGAAATCATCAATTCGATTTGGTCGAAAAGTAGAGGACACTCTAAAATCAAAAATAAAGGAAGTCATGGGGATTATGAACATTGGTGGTATGGAGTCCTATCTGGGTCTACCAGAAAGCTTGGATGGGTCAAAAACAAAAAATTTTTCTTTTGTAAAAGAAAGATTACAACATCGAATCAATGGATGGTCGGCAAAGTTTTTTGTCTAAAGGGGGAAAGGAGATTATGATAAAGGCGGTGGCGGCGGCTTTACCCACCTATGTTATGTCTTGTTTTCGATTACCAAAAACAGTCACAAGAAAGCTGACTAGTGCGATAGCAAATTATTGGTGGAGTACAAATGGACACACATGAGGTATGCATTGGATGGCTTGGAATAAATTATGTTGTAGTAAATATGATGGTGGGATTGGTTTCAGGAATGTGGAAGATTTTAATTAAGCTCTACTAGCAAAACAGCTTTGGCGGCTAATATTGGAACCTGACTCGCTTTTTGCTAAGGTTTTCAAAGGAAGGTATTTTCAGAATTCAACACCTATGGATCCTATTAAATCGTACTCTCCCTCTTATGGTTGGCGGAGTATAGTATCTGCTCGCCCTTTGGTTAACAAAGGACTCATTAAAAGAGTCGGTTCTGGAGACTCCATTTCGGTATGGAATGATCCATGGATTCTAGCTCAATTCCCGAGGCCAGCTTTAAGCAACGGTTCTACCTATGATCCATTACTTCGAGTAGAAAATCTAACTAACTCCCAGACAAACACTTGGGATATGGAGCATCTTTTTGCTATTTTTGCGATTAACGACGCCTAGATGATCAGTGCGTTACCTTCGGGTGCACCAAACACACCATATTCTATTGGTTGGTATTTACAAAAACCAAAAAATATACGATAAAATCGGGATATCACACAATGCGGTTAGAGAAGCCGGGAGTATACGAGTTTAAAGTCTTAAATCTAGATCTAAGACCTCTACAGGCTCATACCTGGAAAGTACAGTGCCCACCGAAATTAAAACACTTCATGTGGCAAGTGCTCACGGACAGTGTCTCGGTCTTAGTAAATTTACGGAAACGAGATATAAAATGTGATACCATTTGTCCTAGATGTGGGGGCGAGGTGGAATTGATAAATCATGCACTCTTTCAATGTCAACCTGCATTGCAGACTTGGGCATTATCACAAATACCAACTTCAATTGAAATATTTCCATTGGATTCTCTCTATACAAATATGGACTACCTTTTTTGGCGAACACCAACGGGTTCTAATAGCTCCATGTACCCATGGATATTATGGTATATTTGGAAATCACAGAATGATAAATTATATGAGAATGTGGATCGAGGTCCACAAGAGATTATCAAATTGGCAGAATCTGAGTCACAAGTTTGGACCTTGGCTCGACAGGAGGATACTTTGGAATTACATGATACTATCGGAATGCCGATACAAGGTGATTTGGTACGAGGTGACATGATTTGATCACGAAATGATGTATTTTGTTGTTTCATTGATGGTTCATGGAAAGAGGATGACAAGTTTTCAGGATTAGGGTGGTTTTGTTCTAAACCCTAGAAAGAGTCGTATTACATGGGGGCCGCAAATCTTCGCAGGAGTCTTACTTCCCATCTTTCAGAGGTGGAAGCACTAGTCTAGGCGATGAGATGTATGATTGGTCAAGATAGGCGAGAAGTAGTTTTCTTGACAGACTGCTCCGATCTCGTGAAGATGGTAACCTTCGCGGATGATTGGCCGACGTTCTCCACTCATCTCGAGGCGATCAAAAGCGACAAGGAGGAGTTTGATTATTTTTCTTTTATTTTGATTCGCCGTAAAGAAAATGAGAAAGCGGATAATTTGGCACGGCAAGTTCGTGTTGAACCGCATCAAACCATTTATGTAAACAATATCCCCCACCATTGAGTTCTTTGAGTTCATTATAGCAGTTGACAAAAAAAAAACTTATTGTTTGATATATCATTTATTACTATATTTTTAGAAGGAAAATTTAGTTGTGTTTGGAGTTATTAAGGGAGTTAATTAAGGAATTTAACCCATTTCTTACAATCATTTAATTGTGTTTGGAGTTAATAAGGAAAATTTTGGTTTGAATATATTAATTAGTCGTGATAAAAAACATAGGTTGATAAGTTAAATATAGTTAATATGAAATTATTGAACTAAATTTTGGGAGTTAATATAAGGGAAACTAATTATTGTTTATTTTTGTTGTTGTTAAAGTCAAATGTTATTTTGTAAAAAATAAAATTCCTTAAATGATTACAATAAGTGTATATACATAATTGTAGTAATAATTTCTATTTTGTATTACATTTTGACCATACATAAAATATTTAATAACTTTTACATAGTATTATGTTGGTTAAAATAGAAAATATGCAATTATATTTGCTTAAATTTACATGTAATTCAACTTTTAAACATCATATATTTTAAAATTTTATTTGAAAATATATACATATAAATATCATAGAGATTAACAAAGAGTTTACAAATACTAAATAATTGTTTATATTAAAACTGAAAGTAATTAAAGAATCATTTTTTTATTTAATTTATTTAATTTTGAGAAGAATTATAAAATATGTAATAATTTTAATGAACTGAATTAATGAATATTTTTTCCAAAAATTTTAAGTATTCGTTTTTAAACATGTAATAATGAAATATAAAAACAATAAAATTTTGTATTATGAATCATAAATAATATATAAAATGTATGATCATTAATTAAACATCGAATTAACATTTTTAAATTTTAATTATAGTAATAACATTAATCTAATTTTATTAATAAAATATTTATCTAAAATATATATTCTGCACCGGCTTGTTACTTTTTTCACCATTCAAACATTTGTACCGCACTACATGTTTTTTGTTTCATCATTCTTATATTATCCCGCACCACTTGTTCAATACTAACTGCACTTATTCCACATAATGTGTTTCTCTCCAACAAACCGCACTTAAACTGTACCTCATTACTCAATTCGCTTGTCCCGCACCACCCGATCCGCTGTCATCATTCGGAACGTAAGATAAACATGTGGGGTAAGTATCTTTATGTATTTACAAATAATTATATATATTTAATATCATAATTAAAGATAAAGAAACAAAATATCAATTAAACAATTTGACACTGTGGCTCCGAATGGAGACAGCGGATTGGGCAGTGTGGAACAAGCGTATCTAGTAGTGCGGTGCGGTTTAAGTGTGGTTTATTGAGAAAAAACGCAGCATGCAGAAACATGTGCCAATAGTGCATTAAAAATTGTGCGGATAATTTATGAATGGTGAAAAAACAATATGCAGTGCGGTACAAATGTTTGAATGGTGAAAAGTAAAACAAGCGGTTCAAAATATGTATTTCAAATAAATATATTATAAATAAAAATAAATTAATGATAATAGTATAATTATAAATTAGAATTGATATCTTTTAGTTTATATTAATAATCAAGAATTTCATATATTATTCACGATTGAAAAATAAAAATTATTAAAAACTAAAAATTTAAATATAACAAAGTTTTAAGCATTTTGATTAAGCTAATCATGAAATATCTTTAAAAGAGTCTAAATTAATAAACAAATATTATTCACTTAATTAGTTTAGAATTTGACAACAACTATAAAACATTTACATTTTGAACACTAGCTTCAATATTGATGGACTTGTGTATGAATATGTGAAATTTTATATAAAAAATGAGTTGGAAATGAAATGTGAGAGAACTATTGTAGAAGGAGATAGTTGAAGTGAAAAATATTAGAGTGTAGAATTGTTTATAGGAGGTTAGGCTATACTGTGGGGATGTATGGTATATTTTCAAGAAGTTTCCAAGGATTCTGGCACTCTCGGAGAAGAATATATTAAACTCCACTGAAACATTTCTAAATCTAGGATTCAGTAGAGATGAGTTCAAGATGATGGTAAAATGACATCCTCCATGCATTGCATATTCTGCAGAGTCAGTGAAGAAGAAAATTGAGTTTCTGGTGAAGGAGATGAATTGGCCTTTGGCTGGATTCGCCCTAAGATGCTTTCATACAGAATGGAGGAGAGAATTGTACCAAGGTGTAACGTAGTTAAAGCTCTCACGTCCAAGAGATTGATTGGAAGTGAACTCCCCTCAGTATCCACTTTCTTGATATGTACAAATTAGGTTTTCTTAAACTCCCCACTGGTAGCTATATTTTAATTATTTTGGGATAATAATTTATAGAGTCAACTACCTACAGTATTGCAAACTACACCTATTTGGATGTGTCTTCTTTACATGTGCGTTTCATTATTTCTTATCTGCTTTTTAAAACGCACCAGTTTTTTTTCTTTTTTAATTAAAAAATTAACTGATAAATGAAGAAATAATATTGGTTGAATGACGACATCTTTTACGAAATGCACAACATTTCACTTGTACCACGTCTCACATTCAAGATCTATGGTTTTGAATGGTGACATCGGTTTGGATAGTGCGGAACAAACGGTTATAGAAGTGCGGTGCGGTTTTATTGCGGTGCAGTTAAAAGAAATGCATCATGCGGAATTAGTGCGGTTAGTATGGAATAAACGGTGCGGAACAATGTTTCAATGATGAATGTGGTGCGGATAAAATAATTATCAAATTATAACTAATTTTAATAATATTTCAAGTGATCGAAAGAATTTTTTTTTCAAATAAGGTTGTGTTATTCAATAAAATTAGCAGATATAATTTATTTCAAATTTTCCAGTTATAAAAAATATGTATATTATTAGAGAAATATAGACTAGGGGCATCATATCAACTAGGCCAATACCCGCACGTGTGTGCGGGTTTTTGCATCCATGATTTATTTAAGAATTTATATTGATTAAATTAATTTTGATGAAATAATATATTTATAATTTTGATGAATTTATCTAATTTTAAGTAAAAAATTTATAACCTTTACTTTTTTACTTATTTTTAGTTACATAGTTTAATGTTTATCTACGATTACTTACCTAAAAAATAAGATAAAGAAATTATTTTGTTATCTTTAAAATATTTTTAAATGAACAAATAAAATTAATGTTGATTTGGTATCTCATATATTTTCTTAAAATGAACCATGGATTCAACTACTATTCATTATAACTAATCATATAGATATATATATGTATATAGCATACAGAAAGATGAAATAAATTCTAATAATATATTATTTATTATTTGTAGTTTAATAAAATTAAAATTCCACTGATTTAATGATTATGCATACTTTCATTTTTTTCTATAAGCACTAGCGAGTTATTGCATGATTTAATTATTTTTATCTGATTAAAGAAACAAATCATAAATGTGGTATGCTGACGTGTCAAGTTCTGGATAGCTCCCTTCAACTATTATATTATATATAGGATGCATTTATCTACAAAACATATTTGATAGAATGATATATTAATTGTATAAAAAAATGCTATCATTTTTAATATTATTTTTATAAGTTTATGATTTACAGATGGGTTTACAAGTGTCTGCATGTAAGAATTGGTGGTCCTCTTTGACTTGTCCCTAGTCGAAGTTCCTGGTTTTCCTTGACCCTAGATTGTCTCAAATTCTTCGTCTCTTTGGAATGGATGTGTTGGTGTAAGTTTCTGTGCTTTTTTAAAACGGAGGGAGTATTTTAAACAGCGAAGTACCTTTTTTTTATCAAATTCTAGACAAAAGTTATTAACTTTAAGGTTTAGAAAGTTCAGTAGAATAGTAAAGTATATTATAAAAATAAAATTGTACTTTGGATAACAATAAGTAGATGTTTTAACAAAACAAACTTTTTAGATAAACTAAGAAATGTTTGACTTGGCCGAGTAGTCAATAAAAATAAATGTAAATTTTGTATAACATTTTATTAGTGTATTTTTGATTGATATAACATGATAATTATAGTGTCCTAACATTCTATGATATTCATATATAAAATATAATTATATAATAAATTAGTTGTAAATCGAATTTTATATTAGAAATATTGGAGTGAATTTACAACTACCAATAATTTTATGACATGTGGACAGGAAACTAGCACAGTTTAAACCCAAATCAACTACTACAAGATTACATCACAAAGTGCCTTAGCTTCAACACTTGTAATCCATATCAACTACTACAAGATTACATCACAAAGTACCTTAGCTTTAATACTTGTTGGGTAAGAACACTTTTCTCACCTATGTTATTTCAAGCAATATTTCAACAACACTTTTGGTGCTCTCATGAATTAAACCTAACTTCAAATTCTTGGTGATCAATCTTGATTAAGCAATAAGAACAACTGTATATGACGAACAAGAATATCAAAGCCAATCTAACAACCAAACATCAGTTAATCATGAAAACCCCTTTGAAACTTTAAACCCAATTAGAAAACTATTCGGACATAGAAACAGTAAACACAAAAGCAATTGATGAAAAAAAAACGTAATTAAATAAATAAATCTCAAAAACATGGGTTCATAAATCTTCTCCAAAGGATTGAGAGTCAAAGATTCGTCTTCCCAATCTTACAATAGCAATATAATAAGAAACTAGATTATGACCCGTGCTACAGCACGAATTGATGTTTAAAAAAAATTAAGATTGTAAATTTAAATTTAAAAAGTAAATGATGTTATTATAGTGAAAAACACATTTATATCTTATTCTTTTTAAATAATTACTTTAGTTAGATTTGATTAAATCTTTCATAATACAGTGTCCAATAACTTTATTTTGCATTTAAAATTGTTTACGTTTTATTTAGTAAGTAATTATAATTTATGTGTAGGATGATATTATTATTAAAATTTTAATATAGTTATAATTATGTAATATGTTTTAAAGACCAAAATTTTAAGATTATTTTATGGATTAAGTTGATTATGTATTTTTGATCTGTTAAATATTTATCATATTCTTTAAAAAAAATATCAAATTAAACTATTTTTTGATTTTTCAAGTTAAAATATTTTAAAATTTTATTTTATTTTATATAATTATGCATTTCAACTAAATAAATGTATGAAATTGAATACAACTATTCCAATTTTGACACGTATTAAGTTAATGTTCATATTCTTCAAAACAATTTCCTTTATTTTTTTAATATTTTTTTAATAATATATGTTTAGACTACCACTTAACTTCATATTCGATGTGAAATTTTTGATCCGTTACTATTTTTTCATAGGTTGAACAATTTATATATGTTTTGAAAAATTCAATAATGACATATGCGGGAAAAAATCTAAATCTACTTTTTTATTATTATATGAATGATGCGAGAGGTGAAGTTAGATATCAGATTCTATTTGTTCAATTTGATTGGTGAATTTATTTTAATAACGTATTTTCGTTTTTATAAAGTAATTAAATTGCAAAGATTAGTATTTGGTATTTTTACCCTTAATGATTGTTATTAATTTGTTCTTTGAAATTTTTATTGTAATAAAAATTTGATGTAATTTTTGATAAAGGATAAGGTTAATTCTATTTATGTACTTCCATAATATTAGTATAGGAAAGTAGAAGGTGTTAACCCTAGAAAACAAGTCTAAAGTATTAGTATAGGGAAGTAGAAGGTGTTAACCCTAGAAAACAAGTCTAAAGTATTTATGAGTCTTCAATTCGGATTTTTCACTAAAAATAAATTTGGACGACTATGTCTGGATCGATCGCTTTAGAAATGGGAGCGATCGCTCCATGGCATTCTGGAAATTTGGTGTCTTCTCGTCTTTCTACACTTATCAATTGCTCCAGGTGTGGGATTGATAGCTCAAGTGCAATCTGGAATTCCGCTCACAAGACTTCAACGCATTTTGCCCCAACTTCGTCCAAAATCTCCTTTTTCCAGTGTACTTAACTCATTATCTAAAAAGACTCCAAAAACGCTTTTAAAAGTTAAAAAAACAAAGAAATAAAACCGTAAACTGACGTCGAAAACCGATAAAAATACAACACATCACGAGCCATCCCTTACACGAAACGTGAGTCATGTGGAAGTTAGTTCCGACTTGCTTCGTCTGACAACTCAATCTATAGCACTCAAGTGCACTTTATGCACAAAAAGATTAGTAGCAACACGCCATTAACAACAACTTCAACACAGGTTCCAAAGGAGTAGTTCTTGTTTCCCTGACACATGACATCAGTGATGTGACAAGAGCTAGATGGGTCAAAACCCCACAAATTGACCCGAGATGAAGTAAAGCCAAAGCACAAAGACTATAAAGATCTCGGCTCCACAAAGAGAGAGGCGGATCGAAGGACCTGATCCATGACCAGATTCGAGAATCACAAATCGGAATCTGGACGCCTACGCATAAACCAAGAACACAATGGAGATTGGAATATTCGACCCCGAACCAGACTTAAAGAGATTAGAGGTGGTATCCACACCAAGAACCCAAATTGCGATACATAAGCATAGATTCCAACAAAGATAGAGAGAACAACCCAAAACTGATACCGTGATGCGGCTATCTCACGAAAACCATATCTCGGTCCATTATCAAGAGCAAGGTCCTCATTTGTGAATGCAGACTCCACGGGAGTGTTTGATTAAACGGAATGGTTATGACCCTTTCCTAGAGATAGTCATATCCATGTCCGGCAAGTAATTTTTCTCAAATTAATTTGGATCCATAATGGTCCACATTGGTCGTTGGAGAGCTCCCTGTAACGCCCCGACCGCCACCTCTTAGTAAGCCCCACATCCGCTCTCGGCCCGTGGGCCCACCCTTAGTCTGACGGTCGGTAGGCTACGTCCGGAAGGCTTTAAAGACTTATTTACCGATCCTACAAATCACCACGTGATCTTTCCCCGTGTTTTGTCCTCACTCACACGGTTCCGACAATCACTTCCCGGAAGGTCACCCATCCTGAAATTGCTCCAGCACAAGCATGCTTAACTGTGGAGTTCTCTCAGGACAGTTGACCGAAAAGATAAGTGCACTTTGGTGACATAGGTGGCCAAATTAATTCTTTTAAACCTCTCCGCATGCACCACCATATTTCCTGAAACTGGGGTGTTACAATTCACCCCCACTAACAGATCGCAACGTCCTCGTTGCGCACCAAGACCGTCACCCCCGACGGTGTGAGCCCTCTTGACTCCACACTCGTCTGGGTTCGACTCTGATACCACTTGTAACGCCCCGACCGCTACCTCTTAGTAGGCCCCACATCCGCTCTCGGCCCGTGGGCCCACCCTTAGCCTGACGGTCGGTACGCTACGTCCGGGAGGCTTTAAAAACTTGTTTACCGACCCTACAAATCACCACGTGATCTTTCCCCGTGTTTTGTCCTCACTCACACGGTTCCGACAATCACTTCCCGGAAGGTCACCCATCCTGAAATTGCTCCAGCACAAGCACGCTTAACTGTGAAGTTCTCTCAGGACAGTTGACCGAAAAGATAAGTGCACTTTGGTGACATAGGTGGCCAAATTAATTCTTTTAAACGTCTCCGCATGCACCACCATATTTCCTGAAACTGGGGTGTTACACTCCCTATCATAATGATATCTTTCTTCAAAACTCTCTCCACCAAATATCATATTAGGCCTTAGATTGCTTTTGGCTAAGACCCAAAACTAAATTAAATCATCACTAGGCTCTCGGAAACAGGTTGTTGTCCAGTCACATTGTCTCTATTGACTTGAACGTCAAAAAGTTCTCGAGAATACACAATCTCTTTTGCCTTCTCGAAGGTCCGCTTGACCATGTTAATGATGCGGGTACTAGGTCCAAAAGCTCGATTGTCGCCCTCAAGGTGTTATAGAGAGGATCCTAACAGATGGAGCATATGCCCACCACATGGATGTTGAGAATGCACCTTAATGGCGATCTAGATAAAATGATATACATGAAGTTGCCACCAACTCTCCGTCACTCTACTCAACAAACGGTTGTCACCCTTAAGAATTCCTTTTATAGGCTTCCAACTCTTCGTTGTTTGCTAAACTTACGACATCTTTAACAAAGTTTGGTTTCGTATAGTCTTGTGTTGTTGCGGTCACCTATTATCAGGATTATATCGAACTACGATTTACATATATGTTGATAATATTTTGATTTTTGGTAATGATTTACCTACCTTGGGACGTTTTAAAAGTTTACATAAAAGTTTCTTTTATGTGAAATATTTGAAAATGTTTTAAGTACTTTCTCATAATCGAAATAACACGTGGTTCAAAAAAAAACTTATTTTCTTAAGTTAAGGAAAACATGCGTTAAATATTGTTGTCAAAACAAGTTTTCTAGGGTGAAATCGGCTAATTTGCTCATTGATTATCATCAAAAAGTTACCTCCCATATAAACTTATTGTTCTTTTATCCTAAAAATATCATTTTTTGGTGGGACGACTTATATATTTCACATTTACACGGCTATAATTCGTGTGTTATCCCAATTTATGCAAAACCCAAAAGAAGCACATTAGAATGCTGTGTCTTGTATGGTGTTTCCATGTCAAATGACCTTATTATTATATAATTATATAGCTGTGTATCAATTTATTGTGATTTGGATTGAAATGCATGGAGATGAAAAATGATGTTCGTTTTGACAATTTAACAGAGCATTTGGATGAATCAGTTAGATGGATCATCTGAATGAGTTTTTAAATTTAGGCAAATTTGTCAAATTAATCTGGATGAACATGATTGGAGCATTTGGATAGAGATGGTTTAGTCAAAAATAACAAATGACAAATATACCCTCATTTATAATCATATCTCAAATAATGTTAATTTTCTATAGATTTCTCATTTTATATTTTAAAAATCACCTATTTGCACCCAAAAAAATCTCTAAAAAAAATTGTGAAATCACGGATTATCTTTTTCCGTCAAAATAAAAAAATCACGGACTTGCGTGTTTTCCTGCTAAAAAAAGTGAAATCACGATAGAAAGTTGTGGAATTGTTCTTTTCCGCAAAATCATGTTTTCCCGCCAAAACTGCAAAATCATATTTTGTCGCCAAATCATATTTTACCACCAAAACCGCAAAATCATATTTTTCGCCAAATCATATTTTCCCGCAAAAACCGCAAAATCATATTTTTCCACCAAAACTGCAAAATCATATTTTCCGCCAAATCATATTTTTCCGCCAAAACCATGAAATCATGTTTTCCCGCCAAATCATATTTTCCGCCAAAACCGCAAAAACATATTTTCCGCCAAATCATGTTTTTCCGCCAAAATCGTAAAATAGTGTTTTCCCGCGAAAATCATATTTTCCCGTCAAAACTGCAAAATCATATTATCTTGCCAAAACCGCCAAAGCATGTTTTCCTGCCAAAATCTTAAAATCAAGTTTTTCCGCAAAAACCGTAAAATTAGTTTGTATATGTTAAAATAATAATTTAAAAATTATTTAGTTGTAAATATATTTTAGAGCAATAATTAAATTGATATAGCTAAAATTAAGATTAAAAATAGGGAAATGATTAGATCAAAGTATGGATATATTAGTTATTTTCTTATTAAACTCATCTAGATGGAGATGAAAATTTATAAAAATTTAAGCAAACAAACAAAAATTCATTCAGATGCTCCATCCAAATGAACATCCAAAAATGAAACGAACAATATTCAAATAGAGCATTTTGATGAAACATTTAGATGGACCATCTGGATGAAAATGTCAAATGATCAAACAAACAGGCCCATAGTATTAATTGCCCATAGTTTCCTATATCATAGAAGACAAAAAAATAAACAACGATGTCACATTCTTCTGCAGAAGCAAAGTATGGCACGATACTGGCAGTGGGTACATGAGAATTTAAATGGATGAAACAGTTTCCTCGAAGCACATTGAATATGTCTGTTTTGTGAGAATCGAGACGCCATTCACATTGCTCCTAATCTCGTTTTACACAAACGAATAAAACATATTGAAAGTGATTTTCATGGTAGTCTTGAAGCTATTCAAGAAGGTCTCACTTCCATCGTTCATATTTGAACTTGGGATCAACTTTATAATATGCTCACCAAAGCTCTTACTCATAACCCAATTTAAGGATAAGTATTAGGATTCTTATATATGGATTGTGATATACGATATGTGTAATTAAAGAGATTTAGACACATTTGATTTTTATGTTGAGATAGCACTATCATTTGTGCTTAAATACCTTTTTACCTGGACGTTATATAACAAAAGATAATTTCTCATATTCGTTAAAATTTACTTTAATTATTTATAACATTTCATTTCAAAGAAAATAAATACTATTCAAATAATATATATGAGAAATTAATTCGTCAAAATCAAATAATTGGGAGTCTTAGTTTAGCAAAAGAAGGAAAAAGAGAATATTAGACAGGGAGGCAAACTAACATGCAAATGTTTTACAACTTTCCCTGAATATCGAACATTTTATTGCGGCGAGTCTGAACATTAATACTAACCATCAATTAATATCATTAATAATAAATATATAAACACACGAACATGTTGACAAAAAAAAAAAAAAAAAAAAAAAAAAAAAAAAAAAACGCACGAACATAGAGTGTGAATCTCAAGCCTTTTCTCCAGCAAAACCACCACTCTTTTTTCAGTTTTCACATGTTTATGTCTCATCCTTTCTTAAAATTATATTTCACTTTGTACTATATATATTCTCAAATCTCACGTATTGTTTCCATTTTTTACATATAATTATTACCCTGTGTTAATAGTTTAACCGGTACGGTGTAGTAGTTGCTCATTTTATAAAGTCATGAGTTCAAACATCAATGATGGGGGAAAGACTAATTCAGCCTACTCTAATCTCGACTCATAGAGTTCACAGATCTAAAACCTGATTTTTTTTTTAATACGAATTACTACAACAAAAATGTAAAGATAGTTTAGGTCGATTCTCTCTGTTTAAGGGGCAATTAGTTATCTAGCCAATTTTATATTTTTAATATTGCTCAAATAATATTTTAAACTTATCTAGTAACTTTAAAATTCTAGAGTTAACTTTAATCTCTTTAACCTTAACTCTAAAATTCTTAACTTTAATCATAACCTTAAGCTAAAAATTTTACTAATTCACTATTTTTGCGGAGAGTGTATGGAGAAAGTTCGGACAAAAAAATGAGGTAGGCAAAAGGAAAAAAAAAGTGTAAGAAACAGATAATAAGACAAAGAATCCCAAACAATTTAAAGTGTTGTTTTTAAAAGAGAAAAAGAAAGGTTATATAAACAAAGAAGTCATTTTCCTGTACTCTTTGTTTTATATGGTTAGAGAGGTTTAATCCATTTGATGAAGATATAAATTTCTTGAATTAAAATACATGGCTGAAGCCTGCATATAACTCGCATGCAATGATAGACTTAAATAAATGGATCAGTAAATTAAGTGATTGTAATCTACTCATTTCTCTTTTAATTCGATGCGCGCGGCAAAGTGATTTCTACTTGGAGCATGTTGGCTTTGAGTACTGGTATAACACCAATTTTAGTATAGACTCTAGTCTTATAGGCCAATTTTTTTCTATACGAAACTTGGTCTTGGATGTACATTCATTGCCTCTTTAATTGAAGTTATAATTTCTATTAAAAGCTTTTGCAAAAGCTTTGACATGTTTTTGTAAACGTCATGCAAAATTCTGTGGTGAAGAAGATAGTTTTGTTTATTTTCAATATATAATCATCTATAGGCATCAAATACTCTGCTTAAACCCACATCTAGATTCACATCGAATAACTTAGAACAATATGTCATTCAAATAAAATCATATACTAACAAAAATGTTCCAAAGTTTAATGGCACGAGAATAAAATATTTAGGTATACAATAAATATAAGTCCTAGATTACAGTCATGGGTTCTTGCATGCTCCACAAATAGTAAAGGTACGGTCGTTGTCCATTAATAACTTTGGAACATCGGAATCAATCGTTTAAGTCCACTTTGTCTTTAAATAGCCGCAGATTCAACCTCAAACTCTAAATCATTATTAAACCTTTCATAATACATATATCATATATTACTACTACTCACGATCAAAGACTTTTAAACCTAAGTAATAAAAAAAAATTATTTAATTATATTTGTAGTTTGGATATGGCAAAGACCCGTCGTGTAATTTACCTTTTCCTTAGCATTCTCCTTTTCGGCGAACTCATCGACGAGGCGCAGGGTAGTCGTTTAAGTTGTCATCATCCAGAAGATTATTCATGTAAGAAACGTTCAGGCCATCATCATCATCATCATCATCATCATCATCATCATCATCATCATCATCGGCACCACCACGATCACAAGGACACTCTCAATGAATCAAAGGACCTTCAACGAAGCATCAAGACCAGGATGAGCAAGGATATCTACGGCGTCGATGCTTTCCGGCCTACTGCACCAGGTAACAGCCCCGGCGTTGGCCACTCGATCAAGACCTGATAAATTTGAATTCATCAATCTTGATTTCTCCTTCTCATTTTTTCCCTTGCCTACATTGTTTCATTGACCGAAGGTTGTTCACCTTGAAACCTAATGCGGTTATGAGTCATGTTGTTTTCTCATATTGTAAATGGTAGACTGTGGTTTAGACTCTTAATAATTGTTGTCATTTCGTAGTTTTATATATTCACTGTTATCTTGCGCTTCCAAAATTTACAAGATGTTATTTAATAGCCAGACATAACTACAAATAAATCAATGAAATTATATCGGAAAAAGGTCATATTTTTCTATAAGAACTATCACATCGTATCAGATGGAGCCCAAACTTTCATCTCGTCCCAAATGTCCCCGAACAAATGCCTCTCAACTTATATCTTCCCGAATCGAAAGTTATATTGCTAAATGTCCCCGAAACAATAGTTTTATCTATTTCTCCATTGATATGGAATCGTGTTCCTGAGATCGTATTGCAGAGTTTGGTGTCGACCGACATAGGTGGTGGGTGTCGACCGACACTAAGGGCTAGTGTCGACCGACACAGGTGGTGGGTGTCGACCGACACCAAGAGTTAGTGTCGATCGACACCAGCTTTGTTGTTGTTGCGTTCAGCTGTTGTTGGTTTGTTGGTTGTTTGGGTTGCTATGGTTGTAGGGTTTACCCATGGTTGATTGAGGTTGTGCTTGTTAGTGTGTGTTGCAATCTTATCTCTTGCTTGTGTGTATAGCTCGCAGATGGGAGGACCGCCTCGCTAAGTATTTGTGATAATACTTACGCATCTCTTTGTGTGTGAGTTGCAGGTAAAGTTAAGCGTGATCGTGGAATCAAAACGTTGAGGAGAAAGGTGATTAGGATTCGTTGTTTGTGTTCTAGAATCCGTGGTATATAATTAATATGTATGAGCGTGTTAATTATTGTTTAAAAACGGATTGGATCGTCTTAGTTGTGGGACAATATGATTTTTTCCAATTATATTCTATATATTTCTTGGGCTTATGTATAGAGAGATCTTTAGTATATAATAAGCCCTTGAACAACAAAAAATGGATATCTTACTATAGTCATCTATTTAGTGGTTTAAATTTGCGTTGAATAAAATTGTACAAAAGGATTTTCAGCTACGTTAACTTTATATCCCTCCGATATTTTTTCTTGACGTGTAAAACTAGTGTTAGAATTAGGCACTTAGTTAGGCTAATTAAGCAAAGGCTAGTACGTAAAATATCATTTAGTCAATTGTGTTACAAAGCTAATAATAGATATTTGTTTGATCTTTTATTGATTAATTAATAAGAAAATATCTTGCATACATCATTCCCTCGGGTTACAGAACTAAAGTTAAATGTTCAACATCCAGAAAAAGAAAAATGTTCATAAGAATCTAAAGTTACACAACTCAAAATGATTGATTGTGTGCAAATATAATCTCTGATAGGATCCACAAAAGGAAAGGCGTGTATCAAAAGCATATGAATATCTAACTGAGTAAAAAATAAAAATATCTAATAAATTTTTTAAGTTTACGAGAAAATTATTAAAAGAAACATAAAGAATCATAGAAATGCAGGCGCCGTTCAGGATCGGTACAAGTGGATAGAACAAAGAATTTATTGGGCTCTATTTTCGTATTTAAGCCAGATTATAAAATGTTGAAAATTTAAGGAAAATGCAAATTTAAGAAATTAGCTAAAAAATCAATTTTTTTAAACTAATGGAATAAAAAACTACTCCCTCCGTTTCACAAAAAATGTCATTCTAGACTTAAAATTTTGTTTAAAAATAAGTGTGGTTTTGTATTTTCAATGTAGATGTTTGATAATATTTCCAATTTTATCCTTACTATTTTAATGTATTGACCAATGAAAAAATAGTATAATATATTAATTAGGGGTGAAACAAAATATTTAATGGTTTTCTTAATAAGTGTGAAAAACTTTAAGCGATGTTTTTTGTGAAACAGAAAGAGTAGACGAGAATTTACTATTTTTCTCTAGAGTTACTAGATTATTAGAACCGGCTTTGCCTAGTTTATTCATATAAATCTAACATGTAGTGTAATTACATTTTAAAATACTGTATTTTACTAAGTATGAGTGTATGACTCATATTAATCTTGTCACAAACAATTTTTTTTAAATGCTACAAAAAAAAAATTAAAAAATATTTTGTACACTTATTCAGAGCCTATACAAACTCTTGTCATATGATAGAAAGTCAAATTTTTGTGGTAACATATTAATATGAAATTATATATTTTCTAATATATGTATACAGTATACATTCTCTTGTATCATTTACCACGTTATAGGGGTTTAGTTTCAAACACAAGACACAAACACTGCTTGCGTAGATATTGAAAAAACATTGCGATTAATTTACCAACTTGTTGACAAGAATATCTTTAAGATGTTTTATAATATATTTTTTAACAGTGAGATTCGTAAATGGCCGGACTGTGTAGAATACTGTAGTTAATAATATATATTTCTGATAAAAGCTTTTTTAGTTAAAATATTGTTGACAAATGACAACTAATAGTGTTTTGTTTTTACATCAACAATTATGTATTAGCAGCCTGCAAATATTATATATATTAAATAGACAATGTTTATTGTACATTTTGTGCCAACGTTCTGTTTAATTGTTTTCTAAAAAGGTTATGATAAATGTCAGCAAAAAAGAAAGTTACCTCAGCGAAATGATAGTGGAATATAGACTTTTTGGTGCCGTGATGGATTTGATTAACAATAATATCTAATATTTTTCAGAAATCGTACCTAATATTAAAATCTGGTACCTATCGATTTCCATAGGATATATCATCAGATGGTACAACAATGCAATTATTGCCAAATTTCAGTTATCTTTATTCAATGGAAATTCTAAGAGTTAAGTCTCAAATAGTTTAGTATTGACTAGTCAAAATAGATATCTGAGCGATAAAGTACAAAAAAGGTATATTTTCCAAGTGAGTCTTATGCTAATACTATTGTAGTCTTGATGTAGAGATAAATGGGTCTTGGACCATAACTCCTCAATTAAACTATAACAAACAAGCTATAGCTCAGTTAATTTGAATCGATCCAACAGAATAAGTACAAGCTATCAATCTAGCAAACGAAAAGAAAGAGAGTTGAGTTTCAAATTTTAGGATTAAGAAGTTTATAGCTAAAGAAATTAAAATAAAATAAAAAGTTTATAGCTAAAAATACACCAAAATGTTTTTCTATTTTTTTCCCCTGCAAATCTTTAGATGATACATACAGTTGTAATTAATAATAAGTATATCTAAAAAAAGTTATCTCAAAATTTACATAATTGTTTCAATAATAATTTAATTAAAACAGGTTTAGTAATCTAAACCGAAGTGTAATTTCTATAAATGTGTAATCAGTCTAGTAGTATGATGGGCTAAAACCAAATTGTATGTTTTATGTTTTATATCCAAAAAAAACAATGTAAGTATCACAACTAAATATAAACCGGATCCAAATAGAAAACTATATAACAAAAACCTTTAAACAAAAAAAAAACAAAAAAACAAGATAACATATAATATGAAATATCCAAACTTTATAACTTTATTAGCTATTATCGAATTTTTATAAGAAAAAAATAAACGAACAATTTTTACACATATATTCCATAAATAGTTTGTTTAGTTCATCCATTTGTATCAAAATTTCAGTTTTAATATTATTTTAAATATAAAATAATTTTTTTGGATATAAATGAAAATATTAATTAAATATTATTTTCCTTAGGTGGTATTTTTGTTAAATCTTTTAGTCCCATAATAGTTTGGCTTCTATAGTGAATAGAATAATTATTACGTTTGTGTTTACTTTGTTAAATCATAAACAGGCATCTGAAATCTGAATAGGTTAAAAAAAAAGGCACAATATTTTGTGAATGGTCATATTAATGGGCTTTGAAGGCCCAATACTCAATTCCGCATGACGCCATCTTCATCAACATGGCATATAAGGACAATAAACTATTATTGACTACAACGGTTAGGAGAGAAACAAAAATTGACCTAGCAATAAAAAAAGGTTGGATACCAATCGATGAAGACTGAGCTAATATGATGTGTATATATGGCAAAAGATCTAAAACGGGCGGTCCAAAATCTTACATTAAATATGCATATATAAAAGTATTAGTGTATCGGGGAAAAAACAGTCATTTCATATCTATCTAAACTACTATGTTTAATTTATATCTAATATATTGCTATACAAATTTATATTTAAACTAATAAATAATTTTATTTTATTTCTCAAATTTACAATATCGTGTACAATTATACATCCATCGTAATTGTATTATTAAGCCGTTAATTGTCGTTGACGTTGTTGCAAGGCGGCCTTTCTAAATCACTTTTACACCAAATCTCTTTCCAATCTCTTAAGGAACAAGATATAAGGATTTCAACAAGGAGTAGCAGAATCATTATTTGATGTTTACGAGCGATTCAAAAACTATGAAAGGGATTGCCCTCATCATGGTTTTACTGAAGGTAATAGGATGAACACATTTTATAGAGGAGTTGATCATAGAGACTGATTATCTCTAGATACTGCAAGTAATGAAGATTTCACTACAAAGACGATCGAAGACACTCAGACTTTGATTAGCAACTTTGCTGGAAGTGACAACAACAACCGTTCCAGGCACTCAAACTCCACAAGCACGGTCAAAGAGTTGATTCAAACTTCAGATGTCAGAGAACTCAATGACATGATAGGCCTAGTTGTCAAATATCTACGGAAGTGTACAAGCACTTGTGAAGATGAAAATGAGTTTGATGATCAAGAAGAAGATGTGAATTATATTGGAGCACAAAGAAACTATCAACGAAAATTTTTCAATCAAAATTTCAGAGATCAAAGACGTGATTTCAATCATGGTAATTTTCGACAAAGAGCTACATTCACCAATTTTCAAGGATTCCAACGAGGATTCCCTAATCCGATCCCGGCAAATCAAAGCCCTAATCTGAAGGAATGATACAAGAGCTTGAGGCTAGTAAACTAGTATTCGATGAGAATATAAATATGAAGGTGAACATGTATGAAAAACGCAACAACAAGATCAAGTCTCTTTCGACCAAAATCGCGGACGTTGACAAGCGATCCAAGGAAACCGCTTCCGTTATCGCGAAATCAATAGAACCAACTCTAGAGAAACACGAGCAACCCCCTAGCTATGCATATATGACCGCTATTACACTAAGGAGTGGAACAGCTTACCAGGAACCGGAATATCCCAAAGACCATGTGGAGAAAGAACATATTGAATTCATCCCCATTGTAGAAGAAGAAACTGAGAAAGAGGAGCCGAGCCGTGAAGAACTCACCAAAGACGCTCCACCTCTACCTCCAGAACGTGTCTATCAACCCAATGTGTCATTCCGTAATGCCACCAAGAACTCTAAGAAGGAGAAAGGACAAGCTATGTTAAAAGAGCTAGTTGGAAAATTAACTTTAAGGTTACCTTTGGTTGAAGCTTGTGTGATGATTCCTACTCTCAGGAAATACATGAAGAGCATTTTGACAAACAACATCAGCGTAGAAGATGGCTTGATGGTGATCACTCAAGAGTGTAGTGCGATTCTGCAAAACCGCATGCCTAAGAAACGAGGAGATCCAGGCAGTTTTGTGTTATCATGTACAATCGGTACAAAATTATTCGAGAGCTCTCTTTGTGATTTGGGATCAAGTATCAACATGATGTCCTATATAGTAGCCAAATGCATGGGATACAACATCTTCAAGCCCACAAAAATCTCATTAGTCCTCGCGGACCGATCGATTCGTCATCCAATAGGAATTCTCGTCGATGTTTCGATCATCATCAGAGATTTTCACATCCCGACGGATTTTGTGGTGTTACAGCTTGAAAAGGAACCTAAGGATGTAGTGTACCTATTGTTTTTCATGCCCGATTGAAGGAAGCACTGTCGAGACAGGTCACTAGGCGGGTGACCAATCACAAGTCACCTAACCGGTCACAACCAACATGATCGGTGTGACGCCTATCCCTAGGACCGGTCACAGCCCACGTGACTGGTCTACAAGTCCTCGTCCCTGCAACTTATCAAAACGTCGAGTTTTGCCTTAAAAGGCCTAAACTAATTTTTTGTACCACAAAACCTATAAGTACTCATTCACCCTAATAAATTGACTTTTTGTACCACAAAAAATTGACTAAGAGAAAATAAGTCATTTACAAGCTGGATTAGAAGATGTCCGGAGATACCCTCCGACGAGCCACCACTGTACGAAGACGTCCAAAGCTTCACTGATCCTTCTAGGAATCGAAAGTCACCAATAACATGCATATTCTACACATAATTATGGAGAAAAACGGTGCGATACCATACCACAACCGACTGCCACTCATCGAACCAATTGGACTCACCACTTCCGTCTTCGCGGAAAATAAGTTCCCAAGATCGTATCCACTTTATCTCTGCATTTAGGTAACATCCATTCATTCATTTGCATTATATGTTAGGTTTTTGTTTCGGGAAAGACGCAAAAAAAAATTCAAAACAGAAAAATTTGATAGAACATATCTAAGTTCACTCGATGACAAGCACTACAAGAAAAAATCAAAGGTTAGTCACCAAATCAACAACTTGCCATCATTCCATTTAATATTCACCACCACCATTGACCACAAGACAACAATCAGACATCGATTCAAGTCAAAGGAAAAACGATTTCATCTCATCCACAATCAAGGTGACATTGTTCTTAAACTTATCTTACTTACCATTTATCTATGTCATCCTCATTTTTCTCTTTTTCCCACCGAGGACGGTGTGATTTAAATCTAAGAGGAAGGATGTTCCATCCTATGCTGCTACTTTATATTTTACTGACATGAGACATTTTTCTACTTTTTACATCAATATGGTTTTATCGAGTCAAAAGTTTTTTTCTTGAGTCAAGATTAGTAGGGAATAAGGACCCTATTATATGAGGATTACTGACCATTAGGTGTTGAGAATTGTTTTCCTAGGACAACTTGCAAATTTGCTATGAGCGGATAATACCTAGAACACTACCTCCGGATCCCTCTTCTGAAGTTTCATCTTGCAGAGATTTTTGTTAGATCGAAGTCAACTCTAACTTATTTGGACATTTAACCTGACTTAATTTTTCTCATTGAAGGTGTTAGATCAGAGAAACGAACCAAACATTTAGGACTTCTTATCCACTTTACCACTCTTTGTTGATCCTGAATAGTCACTTATTTTTAGTGGTATCCACCTTAAAACTCTTTCCTCCTTTCAAACCCCATGCACTCATTTTTCACTTTCATATATGCAGCTATCTACAAAAACGTCGAAGAGAAATGAACGACAAGTTTTTCCGACCACAGAAGACGAAGGTCTCAGAACAACTCGACAGGTACAAGGAATTGATTTCAAATTATTCTACAATTGGAATTCGCATAAAAATGTACGAAATTCGTGCTCATGAGAATTGTGTTCATAAAAAGTGTCGTTTCCCCTTTCTAAAAAAACGAAGGAAAGAAAACGATTACAAATAAGAAAGTCTCATAGCATAGGAAAATCGCAAGGGAGAGCCAATGATCAATTTACAGAAGAGTTGGAGTTTACATAAGATCCCTACAGAAAAATCTAAGTCTAGGGGAAATCAAAAGAGATAAAGTTTAAGAAGAAAGAAGATTACATGAATAAGTGGTTGGAAACTGTGGACATCAACTGGTCCATTCTCTCTTTTGGTTTTTCATAATATCTTGCATCCTCCGCAATCACCTGGTAATCCTAAACACTTTAAACTCCACCACCAAACACCAAAAAGCTCTTTCTATACCTAGCGCCATCTACCCTGAATGACATCCTTCGATGAGAAAGCTCACGCAAAAACTTAATGAATGTAGAGAGTTGACTGACGTGAATTCATAGTTTTTGTAGGTTTGAGATCGATGGACAAGAGTGGAAAAGTTGTAGGACTATTGTAACGCTTGTGTTCCAGAAAAAGAGAATTTTGTCGGAAAAGTTACAGAAGGATCGTACCAAGGTGTTTTGATACGATTGGGTTGTTGGTTTGGATCTCTCTCTTTAAAGTCAATCTTGAGTGTTTCGAGTTGGAGTTTCCTCGGGATCAGAGAGCGGTTTGACCGAGGGTCGAAAAGTCAAGGTTGACCAGAAAAGAGAGAGGATCAATCGATCCATGGTTGGACCGATCGATCTGCAGCTCAGCCGTCAAGTGGCTTAAGGCGTGGATCGACCGATCCAGGGTGTGAATCGATCGATCTGCCATATCGTCGTGTTGGCTGGATGTCGTGGATCGATCAATCTGGGGCTGGATCGATCGATCCGGTGCTGAGGAGGTGTGGACCGATCAATCCGGAGGTTGGATCGATCGATCCAACACTGTCGGCAGTTGTGATTAGTGGATTTTCTTCCACTTGTATCATGTTTTCTTCTTCCTCCTTCAGTCTTTTGGGGGTCTTGGCCGTTCTGGTGCTGAGAAAGAGCGAAAGAGAGTGAGGAAGAAGATGAGAGCGTGTTCCTTGGGTGTGAAAGGAAGCTTGAAGTTTGGTGGTTGCTTAAGGAAGGGTTTGAGCTTGGTGGAGCTTGGAGAGTTGCAGAGGATCGATTAGCTAAGGTGAGGGGGAGTGAGGAGTTCATCCCTGAGCTTGTGGTGTAGTCTTGAGCTGAATCGATCCGGAATCTAAGGTGAGTGCGTGGCCATGAGTTAATATAAGCTTTGAGGTGGTTTTTGTGTGTCTTGGTGTTGTTTGAGATGGATTCTTGAGGAATCCATGAGTTGTGTTGCTTGTTTTCCTTGTGTTTTGGGTTGGGTATGAGCCTAATCGTTTGTAGGAAGCAAGGTTGAGGCCCTGAGTGGTCGTTGATCGTGTGCGGCCGTGGAGAAAGCCGAGATCGGAGTTACAGGAGGTGTTGGATCGATCGATCCGGGCTTGGACCAATCGATCTATTTCTTGTAAGTTGCGGGTCTCGTGAGCTGAGGATTGATCGATCCATGCCTTGGATCGATCGATCTGGTCGTGAGCTAAGGATCGATCGATCAGGAGGTTAGACCGATCGATCCGGAGCAGTGTGGCTTGGATCGATCGATCGATCCATGAGTGGATCGATCGATCTGGTGTTGAGCTGTTGGATCGATCGATCCGTGTCTTGGACCGATCGATCCATGTGTTAGCGTTGGTTGTGTTTGTTTTTGCTTGGTGTTGTGAGTGGTTTGTTATTTTCTTGCTTGTGTGTATAGCTCGTAGATGGGAGGACCGCCTCACTAAGTATTTGTGATAATACTTACGCATCTCTGTGTTTTTATGAGTTGCAGGTAAATATAAAGTGTGAACGTGGAATCAAGGCGATGAGGAGGAGGATGATTTAGGACTCGGTATTGTGTGTTGTTGATCGTATTTTATTGTGTTAATAAATGCGAAGTCTATTGTTGCTTTATGTGGAGTTAAAGCGTGTGTTTGATTTTCGAGTTTCGCTGTGTTTTCGGACTCGTGGTGTATAATTAATATTATGGGGTATTAATTATGTTTTGCTTAATTAAAACGGGTCGGATCGTTTCAACTATAGTGAGAAGGGCTATATGTAGCAATTTCCATGTGCTATAGGCGTTCAATTAAGATCACCCTATACTTTCAGCCTCTACCCAATTCACCATAAACTAATTAAAACTTCCTAATTCCACCTAATCTATTAAATTCATCCAAATTAGACATATTCAATTGAAATGTCGGTTTTTGTTTTGTTAACCAATAACCATGTTTTATTAAACCGTAAATACCGGTTAAACCCATTTCTCATCTCATTTAATTATTAAAAATATATATTATAAATTAAAACATATAACAATTAAATAAAAAAGAAAAAAATCTCTCTCTCTCTTTTTCTCTCTCTTGGCGTCGACACACGGAGGCTTCATCAAAATCCAGACCAGACACAATCAATCAAGGAGAAAGTGAATTTTGGATTTCCCAAAGCTTCTTACTTTCTCTGAAACTTTCTTTCAATTGAAACAAATTCACACCAAAATCATCAAACACAATCTCAAACAAATTCTCTTCTCTTCCGTCAACCAATCCCAAGAGATCTGAACATGAACTCATCGATTTCAACTTTTTCATTTCCTCTAAATTTTCATCTAAGTCACTTTATCTACAAAACATATATCTCGATGCTAAAATAGAGCTTAGTGTTTTCATCAACACGACAATCAATCGAAATCTCTCTGTTCTTGCCTCCAAATCTACATAAGATGTTTCCTTTATCTCGCGATAGATGGCAGATGATAAACAATGTAAGCTCCATAACCTGAAACTCCCGAAATCGCCATCAAAATCAGCCATTTTCCCCCTCTCTAATTCACCACCGTCTTTACCCAATCTAAAATCCTCTGAAGCGAATTGGTTCTCCAATGTGAGTGAGGCGGTGAGAAATTCACGGAGAGATCGAGGTTCAGCGTTGGAGAAAAAGAAAGAGGAGAAGAATTTATGATAAATAGTAACAGTAGAACATAGAGTAGAGTAACTAACAAAGATAAATCCAAGCTTAAGAAAATGGGAAGAGGAAGAAGATGCGGAAAAAAAGAAGATAGAGAGAGAGAGAGAGAGAGATTTTTTTCCTTTTTATTTGATTGTTATTTGTTTTAATTTAAAATATATATATATATTAATAATTAAATGAGATGATAAATGGGTTAAACCGGTATTTATGGTTTAGTAAAACATGGTTATTGGTTTATAAAAAAAACCGATATTTTAATTGAATATGTCTAATTTGGATGAATTTAATAGATTGGGTGGAATTAAAAAGTTTTAATTAGTTTAGGGTGAATTGGGTACATGTTGAAAGTATAGGGTGATTTTAGTTGAACGCATATAGCATAGGGTGATTGCTACACGCAGCCTTGGTGAAAATGTTCTAACGCAGTTATGTTTAACGTGGTCTACAGATTATATTTCAAGACATGGTCGCTGATAACAAGAGAGATCCTGTGATTTTCAAACCTCTTTTCCATGACTTTACTGTCTTGTTTGCTTGAGGACAAGCAAAGTTTAAGTCTAGGAGAGTTGATAACATCCTATTTTTACCTATTTAAGCTAGAGTTTTCTAGTGATTTATGAAGTGTTTAGTATGATTTCAGTCCCAAAAGGATGATTTTCAAGTATTTTTAGAGTTAATGAAGTTTTACAAGTTTTAAGGTAAAATTGACCAAAAGACGAGCAAAACACGTTTCAGGACAGTTTCCCGAACACCGGAAGTTTTGCATCCGTTGGAAGCCTTTCCGTGCACCAAATTAAGAGATCTTGGGCTCTATACAAAGCTTCAAGAGTTAAAATTTTCCTCAAAGTGGAATCAACCTGATACGATCTACCAAATGTTTTTATGCCCGATTGAAGAAGCTCTGTCCCGTACCAGTCACAAGGCATATGACTGGGCTGAAGCTCCCCATGAGACCGGTCACATCCAACGTGACCGGTGTGTAGCCTTCTCCAGGGACCCGTCACAAACCCCGTGACTGGTCTGAATGAGCCGCGTCTATCACTTGCTCCAAAACGCCAATTTTTGACGAGAAAAGTCTTACACCGACTTCCTACACCTTGAGGCCTATAAATACTTGTTTTAACTTAGGTTTTCGGTGTGACTTCATCAGCCCTCAAGGAGAGACAAACAGATAACCTCCAGCAGCCTCCATCACCGCCTCTTGGTCGTTCGAAGCTTTCCCTCACCGTCGTCCTTCATCGAAGTCATCGTCATTCACTTATAATCTCTAGTCTTGCTTTCGTTTGTGTTTTCTACTTGTTTAAGGGAGAAGAATCCAACAACTTTGTATCACAGAGAATATCTCTCAACCCTTTCTCATACTCATATTCGTTTATGCAATCTCTTATTCATATAGTTTTGCTTTGCTTGAATATATGTGAGTAGTTAACTCGTTGGGCGTACGGGTTATCAAAGGGGATTCATGGATAGTTAACTAGGGCTATTTAGAATCGGATTTGTCTTAGTTCTTCGTTCTAGGTTTGTTCTTAATGCATATCGCTTGAGTAGCTAACTTGTGATTGATCCTAGGCGTACGTTTTACACATCACAAGTATTGTAAACTCGCTTGTGCTAGCCTGGATGAGTATCTTGTTACAACATGCGTTAGTTGAGTCGTAGAACTTTACAGACCATAATCGAACCTGCTTGTAATGACTGTCTATATGCGTCGTTGCCTGCGTCAGTTGAGTAACAGAGTAAATAGAGTTTAGATAATTGATTTGTGAATTACATATCTTTTATTTCTTAGTGTTCCGTAAGTTCATGAACATTTAAATCATCGACAATTCCTTCTTTAACTCCTTAGCATCAAATCGATCCATGATATCCTGAGAATTCCCTGCAGTCCAACATTCAGTCTATTGATATTTTCCATCGTTTATTTAGCATTTATTTACTGTTTACTTTCATTATAAAAACTCAACCAATACCTCTTTATTTCTGTCTTAGCCATATTCCTCTCCAAGAAATTTGTAACATGATATATAAGTCTTTGTGGGATTCGATCCGTAAATATTACGACCGATTCACTGTGCACTTGCAGTAGTTGTGTCCTATTTGAGATAAAAGCTTGACACACATCATATATATTTTCTAAACTAATCAAAATATTTATCACAATTTGATTAGGGGTGTTAAATCAGATTTGGATTCAGTTTTATTTTGAATTATTTCACGTATAACCTAGACGTATCTATTTTGGAATGGAAAACCCGTCCCTATCCGCCATAAATTTTTTGCCCTATAACCTTTCCCTTTTAAATAATTACATGTTCGACAATGTTTATTACAAGAGATTGGGTAAGAGATTTAAACGGGATACCTGTATTTCCCGTATAAATATTTATTTTTATATTAAATTAATGGAAATTATCCAAAAAAATTATAATTCTCAAAAATACCCAAAATTCTCAAAATACCTCACCCAAAATGGTTCCTTACCTGTCACATTGTCAACCTTTACCCAAATTAGTGAAAGTTTGAGAATTGAATTTACCTACCCAAATTTTTTGATTCCGTATCGTGATCCAAAATTCATGTCCCATTTTTTATCAAAAATCGTTCGAATAGTGTTTTTTATTATCCGAATTATCCATTTTCGTTCCATACCCACTATTTTCCGTCCTAATACCAGAAGTAGACTGAATTTTAAAATAGAAGATTGATTTCGCTGAATAACGATATTAGAGTAATCTAAATATAAATATGGTTTTTGAAAGTATATGTACTTAGTAAAATGAATTACTTAAAAAAAAGAAGGTAAAACTTAGAAACATCAAATTAAATACATATGAAAATATATTTAATATAATATTTTTTTGGACATTGCAAACTTATGACATGGTCGCATAAATTTACATGTGCCAAACTCAAAAAGATAGAAAAGTCCTAAATTTAAATCTTAACAAAATCTTCCAAATATAATAACTTAAAATTAAGGCAATTTTTTGTTTTAGAAATCAAATCTACAGATTAGAAGGAATTTGGTTTGTTTTCCTTTTTAGATTAAACTATTATGTTAAGGATTCAACCCATAATATCTTTGTTTTAAACTTTTTTATAAAGCTTAAATATTAATAATATTTTAAATTTTTATAGAATTTAAATATTTTTAATATTTTTTATTTTTATGAATCTTAAATATTTGTTTTAAACTTTTTAGAAACCTAAAATATTAATAATATTTTAAACTTATTATAGAGTTTAAATATTATTGATATTTTAAAATTTAAAATAAGCCTTAAATATTAATAATATTTTCAATTTTGTATAAAGTTTAAATATCATTAAAAATTAAAAATGTTATGTAAGATTTTATGTTACGTATTCAATCCAATTGGGTATACCCAAGATCCGCATATCTTTAAATGAATCTACATATTAAATTGGCAATTATATTTTTAATGAAAAATTAGCAAATGATCTTAAGGCAATGACATTTGATGTAAATACTTACAAAAATATGCTCAAAAACTTTTGAGTACTTCGGCTTTAATAATATTAGATAGAATAATGTTATCGTATTTTTACTTATATATTTGTATACATATATTCGTCCAAAATATTTCATAATCATAATTTAAAACTATATTTTATAATAAAAAAAATTATCTCGCGTTATAGTCTAGTTTAATAAAAACACCCAAACTCAATGCTAATATATGAGATATCACTTGAAAAAAAAAAAGTGAGATTTCATCAATTATAAAATTCTAACAAGATGATTTTTAACCCTAAATTTCGGGAATGGTTTGATGTGAGTAAAAGTTTTTCTAATAACATAGTTTTCGTGGGTCAAATTTGTTGACTATTGTCTTATGCCTAATCAACTCTATATAATAAAATTAAGACAAATAATCAATACTTGTAGTTGGTTCCTAGTCCACATAGGTATATAGACTAACGTTGGTTGGCTAACTAATTCTTTATTAATTCAATTTATTGAAACAATAATAAGAAATGAACGAAAGAATTATGTATTAGTTCCGACTTCGTTAGCAACTTATCAGACAATAATACAGCTGAAAACGCGTTCAAATCATGTCTCTAATCTAATCTAAATCAATATGTTTCTTAAGTCAACCAAAAACAGCCTAATATTTTTTTTTCTTATACATAACCACTAATTTGTTTACGGTAGATAAAAAATTGAAATAAACAAGATTTATTGTATAGTGCAAAAACTAATATTTCTTTCCTTCGCAAGAATACATTATTTGTATCATCTAACCAACAAAGAATTTAAGTGTTAAGGAAAGAGAAAAAAAAGCATTCGTGCTAACAAGTCCGCTTTGTTATTCCTCTCACAATCGTAGATGGTGATTAAGTTCAAGATTTAAGATATAATCTCTATTTGATATGTAAGATACCTTGGATTAGAAGATTCTTACTAAACTTTATGTGGTACTGATTGAAAGATCTTGTTTCAAGATCGTTTACATTATAACTCATGTATAAACCTGTTTTCTTCATTGTTAATTTCTCTACTTACCATTATGAACACTGAATTATGTAAAAGCTACACATCGAGGGAAATATATAAACAAGAAAGTGGTAAAAGTGTTTTAAGATCTCATTATCACCTGGGAATGTTACCGAGTAATGTATTTGTCGAAGGTGAGCTCTGTGCACTTAACCAAGGATCTTGAACTGAGACAGGTGAGCTATCGTTAATCTCTTCGACGGAAGCGAGGGATTCGGGTTGTTTCTGAGGGATAACGAGTCTTCTACTTCCTGTTGATGATTTTTTAGTTGATCTTTCGCTTCCGTGATCAGATGACCGGATAGAACCGGTTGGTGAATCCAAGCTCATGTTTGGCATCCAACCACTAAGTCGTATCTGTTCGAGCTCGTCCGCTACTTCGGTCATTGTCGGTCTCATGTCACTGTGGAATGCTAAGCATCGAAATGCGAGCTCAGCCACTATGTGTATAGATGAGAGAGTCCATGCGTCGAGGTCCAGATCAAGAATCGGGTCTATTATCTCTTCAATACAACCTGACCCGATTTTGTCAACAGCTAGAGCTGCTAGGTTGATTTCAGTATGTGGACGAGTGAAATCAACAACTTTCAATCCCGTTATAATCTCGGCAAGGACGACTCCGAAGCTGTAGACGTCGCTCTTATCAGAAAGATGGAAGCAGTGATGGTACTGCGGGTCAAGATAACCAGGAGTACCTTGAGGAGCCGTTGATATGTGGGAAGTTTCCGTCATTCCCAGTCTAGAGAGTCCGAAATCCGCAACTTTGGAGTTGAAATCATAATCAAGAAGAATATTGGTAGATTTGATGTCACGGTGATAGATTGGTGGGTTCATTGCTGAGTGGAGATACGCGATTGCTTTAGCTGTTTGAGTGGCAACAGTGAGGCGCAGAGTCCATGGAAGACCGCTCCCTCTATCTCTTTGTAGATGTTCTGATAAAGTTCCATTCGGCATGTACTCATAAACGAGAACCGGATCACCTTGTTCTATACAGCATCCTAAGAGACGGACTAGATTCGGATGACTAACAGAGGAAAGAAGCTTGATCTCATTCATGACTTGGTCAAGACTTTCTGAGTCTCTGTGTCTGAGTCTTTTGATAGCAACCCATTCATCATTTTGGAGCTTTCCTCTATAGACCGTACCATATGCGCCTATTCCTAGCTTCTGCTTTTCAGAGAAACCATCTGTCGCTTTCTCGATTTCCTTGTAAGGGAAAAAGGCGACACTTGAGTTCCCTGCAGCTTCAGACAAAAGACGCTTTGCGCTTAAGTGGCTTCTCAAAGGAGTAGACCGTCTCCGCTTACAAAAGAACAGAAGAGCCAAGCCAGCTAGCAAAGATACTCCACCAAGAGTTCCTATGTAGCAACCGAATTAAGAGAGTCAAAGACCCATAAAAATGAACAAAGAACAATACTTAAATAGCCAAACAAACACTAAAGCGACACTTACCTCCTACAATAAAAGCAAGATTAGATCTACAATGTCCAGAGACAAGCCTGGAACCAAGGCAGTCCGGTAGTGCTGCAGAGACTATTGGAGAAAACAAGTTAGCAAAAAAGCTTTGCGAATTTCGGAAACATGAGGCAAGAACATCATCTGTCACTCTTCAGTCATATAAAGAACTAATAACAGCTTTAACAAGTTGTTTCCAATTTTTATTCACAAATAACACAAAATTTCATTATAGTAGATTCCAAATGGCAGCTTAAAATCATATACACCTCAATCAATGAGTGTTCTTACTTACTCCTTAGCCTTTAGTACAAATATTGAAACAAAGACTATAGATTGACTAACCTCTCCGGCAAGGATTGTTGTATGCGTCACCGTGGTGACCCACGGGACATGAGCACCGGTGTCCTGCAGTGCTATGAGGAGTGTCAACGTGTGTACATGTGGCGTTTACCGCACAAGTTGCGTTCTTGCAACCTCCCTCTAGCCACCAACCTAACCTAACTCGCTCAAACTCTAGCGCTATTCCCGCATCCACACCTACAGACTCGAACGCTATGGACGAGAACAACAACGTACACGAGCTGTTCCTCAATTCATTCATACTGAAAAACTTGATTGAGTTTTTCGAACTCGAATTAGTATCTAAAGAAAAACAACTTATGTTTCCTGTGGAATCGCAGCTTTCCAGTTTCAGCACATTCTCCAAAAACTTCTGCTTGATTGAGCATCCGTCGGTTGTATTCTTACAATTCTCCATTAAGAAGCTATTCTCCGACGTCGGTGCGAAATGCTTGCCGAATAGTGGTCTCATATCTTCAACCTTCCGAGTACAACTGTGTGGGAGGCCGACGAATATACTGTCTTTCGTCACGTTTTGGACGGAAAAGCCTCCGATCTCCGCTTTCCCCGCCGCAGAGCAATCGAATTGGATCGGACAACCAGAAGAAAACCCGAAGGGATAAGGCAGAGTCAATCCCCCGCATCTTCCGCGACACTCGGAAGAGGAAGACACTCGGCTAATGAATCCACCGATTAAGATTATGACCAAAATCAAATTCATCATCATCTTCGTTGAACCGTTGATTGAATCGATCTCAGCATTCATCACCTTCCTGGAAAAACATAAGAAACTCAGAAAAAACGTCTCTGACCATGGATCATTCAATTCTCCAGTGAAGCTAAAACCCTAAGACCTCGAAACCAGTTGGAATTAGTTGGAGCTATTAAAAGCTCTCAAGCTCCCCAACGGTACACACCAAAATAAATACACACAGACAAAGACAGAGAGAGAGAGAGAGAGAGAGAGAGAGAGAGAGAGAGACAGACACAGAGACTGATTCCTCCATTAATGGCCGAAATTATAGACTCTAACTACGCTTTTAGATCATCATCATCAAAGAAGTCTAAACTAAAAAATCAAAATACCTTCTTCTTCTCTAAGCTTTCGTTTCATCTTCTTCGATTCATTTCAAAATTATCAGTTTCTTCGGCGAAGAAGTTGATTGCTTATGATCGGAAAGTTGAATCTCCGGTTTGAATTTTCCGGTGGTTTTACCTAATCGCGAAATAACAATCAGAGTAATAAATTGGTTTTGATTAAAGAAGAAGAAGATACGTGCGCCCGCCCAGTGGATGTCTATTTTTTAGTTAAAAGACGAACATACCCTTACATGGTCAACGAGCAATTGGGATTATCTTTGACCGGGCTTTGAGCTTTTTTCTTTATTTATTAATGATGCGTGTGTGAGTGGACAGCATAACAATTTGATCAAAGTCGTTTTGGTTTTATTATTAAAATACACACTTTTATTGAATCGAATAATATTGTTTTTTTTTTTTTTTCGGTCAATTTGTCAACTAGTCCAAAATTTTGATATAAAAATTGGTGAAAAATATTATGTCGATTCAAAAATTTGGATCATTGATGTAATATTATCTTTATATAACTTACTATTTGAGATTGTAATTATTCTCCTTTTTTCGTGAGATTAAATTCTCATTATCTATCATCTATATACAAATTTAATCTTATAGCATAATGTTCTACGTTTTAAATATTGATTTATGTGGTTTTTAAAGCTTTTCTATCTATCATTTCGGAGAATAATAACTTGAATGATATTCAGCTCATTTTTTAAGCTCAATTTTTTTAAAAATTATTCATCTACACACAATCATTTGCATCTTTAATATATTGGGCAAACAATATAAGAGTATTTTTTTTTTGGTTGAAAAGTCGAACAATATCTTTACTATATTGGTGGTTATATTTAAGACCGCATGTAATAGGCAAACAGAGTAGTTACGTACAATAGTTGTTGAACCGCTCGAACCATCATTTGTGTTATCTAACCAAATTTGGTCCTTTGTGCTTCTTGTCCTAACAAAAATTAAACTACTTTTTGAATAATCAATATAACTGGATATCAAATGGCTGGATCAAAATCTTTGAGAATTATTATTTCATGTTTTCTGTCAAATCCAACTAGAGATAAATTGATAAACTTGATTTCAACTGTACACAAACATACAATTACTGAAAAGATTCTAATTTCACAATTTTCTCTTTGGTCAGCTCATCTCCATAGTCAAGCTAAGACAGATGAGAAGTATGAATCAATCTTTTATTCTCATTTGAGTAATGTCTAGTTTTCTTGGATTATTTCTCAACGTTTAAGTTCTAGAAGCTACAACTCCTTGGGTTGACATCCTAAAGCGTTTGATCCACTCTCCTTAATTTAACACCGTTTTGCCTTTATTTCCACAATTTACATCAAAGGTGTTCATAAAGACAAATGATTCGAAACCAAAAACAAAAGACGGTAAAATACTCAAAAACTCAAATGTATATGCATGAAAAACAAACCAGAAAACGATTACTAAAAAAATTTAACAATCCTTCCAGGTTGTTTTCATGCATATTCATTGAGTATATAACAATTACAAATCAATGTATATACATCAATTATATGAGAAAAAAAAAGATTTACAATTAGAATTTTAAAAGATAAAACTAAAGAAAAAAAAAAGAGAGAGAAATATAGGTTTAGTGTGAACGTGTTATCGTTTGTTCACGCAAAACCCGTTTACGTACACGATAAAAGGAGAAAACAATAGAGAAAGGGTTAATATTTTGTCAGTTCGTGGATGTCGACTCGAGTCACGAGCCTTGTTCGTTATCGACTTACTTGCCGTGTGAGCTGGGGTAATCCATTTTCTAAATAACATAAATGCCCCCATTACTTGCACCCATTGACTTCTATTCTTTGTTTCAAGAATGCAAAGTTATAGTCTACACGTACATGTTTATATACAGTAACGTTTAACTTCGCTTTACAACTTTTTTCATTTATCGAATACCATTTATATATATATATATATATATAGGATTCACATACTATATGTTTTTCAATTTGAAACTGATCTAGGAAAGGCAATACTCAACTCGAAGTGATTCATTATGAAATAAGACCTTGATGTAAATCATGACTTTGAAAGTGTGTGCACGTAACTCAAACCTCCTACATATAGTATGGAAATTAAACTCATATATCTCTATTTATGAGCTTAAGATCTCTAGCTAGGAATGGGCAAAATTACCTAACTGAAAGAGCCGAACCGAAATCGACTCTAAAATTTGGAAGTACCGAACCGAATCAGAACCGGCTTAAATAACTTAATGGATCCTAAACTTCTATACCCGAAAAACCAGAACCGAACCCAAACTGAACCCCATATCCAATAGGTATCCGAAAATATTAGAAATACAAGTATATACCTAAAAATATTAGTTATATTTATGCTTGTAATAATTCAGAATATCCAAAATTATAAATAAACCCGAACATATGATGTATTTTTGGGTAAATTTGGGTATATGTGGGTAAAAAAATAACCAATGTTTTAGTTTTTTCGGGTAATTCGGGTATTATTAGATAAATTTGAATAATAAAAAAGTAACCAATGTTTTGGTTTTTTTCCGGGTATTTCGGGTATTATCGGGTATTTTGGTTCTAATCGGATAAAAAGTATTATACCAAACCGTATCCGAAAAATATCGGATATATTTTGGTTCTTCAATCAACTATCCAAATCCGAAAAGAACCGATCCGAAACCGAACCGAGTTTTTCTACTATCCGAATGGATCTTAGAATCCTAGTACCGAAATATCTGAAATCAGAATTATCCGAACCGAATCCAAACCGAGACCCGAATGCCCAGACCTATCTCTAGCGATAAAACTAAACACTTGATCTATCATTAAAGATTATTTGTTAAGCAATTCATGGCGATCTAGTAGTCAAATGATTCACTATGTCAGTTGAAGAGACATTAATACTTAAGTCATTCTACTGCAATTTCAATAATAGTGACTATGAACACTTAAAATGATAAGAATACAACTTCGATATTCCCCTGGTTAAAAGAAAATATTTGTTGGTTGTGATAGATAGTTTTGTCTTCAGTCATCACAACATTACTAAATTATCATATGGAGTATTAAAAAAGGCAGATAATTATCAATTAATCAGTTTTGTAGACCCAAGCTCAATGATTTATTTTCTTTTCTTCACTTTATATGAAATTTGGAGAATGATTACAATAATTGGCTTGAATTCCGCTGATGAGAGGAAAAAAACCAAACTCAATGATTAAGACTGGAGATTATGTTTTTGTCCCAATAGTACTTTTCAACTCTTGATTTCATCTCAATGTTCTCATGCGGAAGTTTGGGGAAATTATCAATGTGTTAACTTTTTGTTGGCTATTGCTATTATAGAAAATCAATATAGTTGCGGACTGTCGAGGGTAGATTGACTTGTATTGATATCATAAAACTTCTAGTGTCCGTGTGAATTTGGTGTAAGAAAATGTGTGTCTAATAGAAATTGGGTTTCAATCTCAACATAATTAGATAAATCACTACGTACTTAAAAGCAACTTTTGTTGACCAAAAAAATAAAATTCTTAGCAAAGTTAATTAAAAAAAATAAAAATTCTTAGCAAAGTTAATTAAATCACTATAGACTTACGACAATTTTTGTATACCTAAAAGATTCGAAAAATATTATGGACTAGAAATATGCGATTTCAAACTCAGAAAATATACTTAATTGATTGTATTTTTAATAAGAAAAATCTAAATTAAAAATTTAATAATGTCCTAAACATCACAACATAAACAAGCTTAAATGAACTATTCCAAATAAATTTATTTATATATATATATATATTTTCAATAACATGTTTTTACTATATTAAAATCAAACATGTAAAACATCAAGGACATTCATACAAACCACTAAGATATATAATTGTCGAATAAACTTATTTATTTACAGTATAATTTTTATAAATTAATCTTTGAGAAATTAGTACTTCGATAAATTAATATATTTATTCGGTCTCAGATTAGTTTTTTAGTTCAATTAACATATCGATAAATGAATAATTCGATAAAGTAATAAAATATTATTGTTCCAACAATATTAATTTTATGAATTTATGTATCTGATTAAAGTACGTTTGTTTGATTGTTGTTGGCATCTATCTTGAACAATAATTGACGCACTTCCTCAGAAGATATACATTTTATAAACAGCTTTAAGCAGACTTGTCATTTGAAAACTTTGTGTATGATCCTTACGAACTTACATTTGAGCCATGCCCGACTCAATAAAAAATATTAGACTGAGTAAAATGGTATTTTATTAGACATATAAACAAATTTAATTATTAAAGGTCTTAAATTTTTTAAAGGAGCCTAAAATATGACAGAATTATCCAAAAAATATGTGGATCCATTGCATATACACTCTTTGCACATGGCAAGAACCAGACCTAATTTGAGCCCATTTCCCCTTTCACCAATGAAGAGGAGAGATGGTTACATTGAAGATGATACGTGGAATACGATCAAACTAATTAATCAGATAAATGACCTACAAGCATAACTCCACTATAATATACATCAGGAGGAGGACGATCCGCTGACCGTCCAATCATGGACTCTCCTCCTCTTTCCTACGACTCTTGGTGATCTTCGTTGTCACCAACAAAACCGTGCTTAATGTATTATCAACAGCCAGTTTTTTCTTCTTCTTTTAGTCTCACTAAAAAGTAGATTAAATTTCAAATCACATATCGGTCGAGTTAAAAGAACCATCACATGTTCTTCTTCCATCAAATTGATTCTCAGTCAAGTCATATTGTCCTATTTTAATTTGAACGTTGGAGAGTTTCTCAAAAGAATAGCCCATTTATGTCTTTCCAGTGATTGGATCACCTATCATATGCTCGTTAGCATCAATCCATCATAACCAATGTTTTCACATGACAAACAAATTCAATTGTATGTATGAAAGATTCCGAAAATTCAACCGTTGACAGTTGACAGTTAAAAAAAACTGTGCTCGTAGCTAAGGAAGTTAATGTGCCAATTGGCAACTCCATGGGCTAATAATGTTCTCATGGAAAATTTATCAGCTCATGGTCAATATCATGCGCTAATGGGCTTACATAAATTTCACGAAAGCCCAACAAATACACAAGCCCAGAACTAAAACAAATCAATATTTTAAGGAAAAATCACCGTAAATTTCGGACCAAATCAAAGAAAAAAAGTAAAAAATAAGAAAGCAAGAGAAAAAATCAGAGTATTTTTTACTGTTCATGGATCCCACGTGATCAAACAGCTCAAATTCCGATCTCGTAACGACGTTGAATGAGACAATTTCGGTTTTGTCCCTAATCCCATATAAAGGTCCCACGTTTTTTTTCTTTTTCCCTGTCTCGATTAAAAAAAATAAACAATTTTTATAAATACTACCGAAATAAATTTTGTTTTTAAATTTATCATATTATTTTTAAAATTAAAAAAATAACATATATTTAATATAAAAAATATCAATAATTTAAAAATAATTTAAAAAATAATTTAAATTATTTAAAAAATAAATTTTAATTTTTAAAAACTAGATCGTAATCCAAAATATTAAATTTAAATCCAAAATTTTAAATTATTTTAATATTATTTTTAAAAATTTATGAAATATATATTTTAATTATTTATAAAACTTGATTTAATGTTATTTTCGAGCATTTAAAAACAAACTAAGAAAAAAAAAAAAATTTAAATAGCACAAGAATCCAGCGAGTGGTGCTTCTTCATCTTTTTCCTCAAATCACTTTCTTCTCCATTCCACCTTTTTGGTTCTCTCTCTCCCACTTGTGTGAAGAAGCTAAATAAGAACCCTAAAAATGATTCTTCTTTAATTTTGTGTATCTTGTTTTAGTGGGTAACAGTGTTTTGTTTGTTTCGCTTAATCTTAGGGTTTCGTGAAAATGCCATTGAAGAAGATGACGAAAGAAGATGATTGTTGTTTGTTCGCTGAAGAATACGATGGTCCACCATTATCATACAATATACCTTGCGCTGTTCCGATTAACGTTGATAAAATCCCCGTCGCCGCCGTTGTTTCTCCGGTTTGTATTTCCGATAACATGTCTTTCCCTGTGATTCAACCGATTTTAGCTGTTGATAGCAACAAGTTTCTTAGAGATTCGGTTTCTCCTACTTCGGTTATAGCTAATTGCGGATCTAGTGAGCTTGAATTGGTTTCTGATTCCATCACTGTTTCGCCTAATTCGGTTATTGAGCACACGGAGGAGGAGGAAGAAGAAGAAGGTAATGGTTTGAGTAGCTCTGGTGAGTTGTTGTTGAGGTCTAGGGTTAGTTCAGTGAAAGAGAGCTTAGATTTGAATGAATCGTCTAACCCGTTGGTACCGGATTGGGAATCGAGTGAGTCGGTTTTGAGTATGGATTATCCGTCTTCTCGGGTTACTGGGGATTGTGTTAGCGAAAGTAATGGTGATGGTAAGAAGCAACCAGTTGTTACTTTCTTGGGTATTGCTTCTGATGATGGGTTTGAGGAAGAGGATTGTGGTAACCAGAAGCGGGTTCGGGTTATGCCGGTTAAGAAACTGCCTCAGACTAAAGGTAAGAAGGGGTCTTGTTATCGGTGTTTTAAAGGAAGTCGGTTTACGGAGAAGGAAGTGTGTCTTGTTTGTGATGCTAAGTATTGCACCAGCTGTGTGCTTCGAGCTATGGGTTCTATGCCTGAAGGAAGGAAATGCGTTACTTGTATTGGGTTTCCGATTGATGAATCCAAGCGAGGGAATTTAGGGAAATGTTCTAGGATGCTTAAGAGGTTGCTCAATGATTTGGAGGTTAAACAGATTATGAAGACTGAGAGGTTTTGTGAAGCTAATCAATTACCGGCCGAGTATGTGTATGTAAATGGACAACCTCTCTACCCTGAAGAGCTGGTTACACTTCAGACTTGTCCTAATCCTCCGAAGAAGCTGAAACCTGGGGACTATTGGTATGATAAAGTGTCTGGACTTTGGGGAAAGGTGAGTAATATATTGTCCTTTTGAGATTTGTATCTTAGTTTTCTAGTGTGTCAAGAACGTTTATATATTTATTATGTTGGGGTTCCACAGGAAGGAGAGAAGCCTTATCAGATAATTAGTCCCCATCTGAATGTTGGAGGTGCTATTAGTCCAGAAGCTAGCAATGGAAACACTCAAGTTTTCATAAATGGACGCGAGATTACAAAAGTGGAACTACGAATGCTGCAGGTTGAAATCTTTGAAGTATACAACTCTTGATTTGAAGAGATTTTTTAATGTCATTGGTGATTTAAGTTTGTTTTTCCTATTGCCTTGTATTGCAGTTGGCAGGAGTTCAATGTGCCGGTAACCCCCATTTTTGGGTTAATGAGGATGGATCGTATCAAGAAGAAGGACAGAAGAATACCAAAGGATACATATGGGGCAAGGTTTGTTGTGTCTCCTGAAATCTATATTCCATTCAATTTTCAATTGTGTTTTTCTCTTTGATTGAAGATAACAAACTTGAGCGGCTTTGCAGGCTGGGACCAAGTTACTTTGTGCTGTATTGTCGCTTCCTGTACCATCAAAATCTACCGCGAATGCTTCTGGGGAACAACTCTATAGCGCAAATAGCAGAAGCATTCTGGACCATCTTGAGCATAGGACTTTGCAAAAAATTCTTTTGGTTGGAAACAGAGGTTCTGGAACTAGTACCATATTCAAGCAGGTATGAGCTTCTCCTTATAAATAAATCTTATCCATTTATTTGTGGTTATGAGATCTGTTTGTTATATGTCGTACTGCTTATTAGTGTAAGCCCCAAAATCTATAACACAACTTAATCACTTTTTCGGCCAGGCAAAGATCCTTTATAAGGACGTACCGTTCTTGGAAGATGAGCGTGAAAATATAAAGGTGATTATCCAGACCAATGTGTATGGTTATCTCGGTATGCTTCTCGAGGGCCGGGAGCGGTTCGAAGAAGAAGCTCTTGCTGTCAGGAACACGAAGCAGTGTGTCGTTGAAAATATTCCTGTAGATGAAGGTGCATAGATTTTTCAAATCCTACTTTTAGTTTCAGTTCCCAGAGAGAAATTTGTTTATGGACGAGAGCAATCATGAATTTATTATATATATGTGACCCATTTTAGTCTTAACTTGATTTATGTGTACGAGCAGGAGATGCTAAAAGCAACAACAAAACCGTGTACTCCATTGGCCCAAGGCTTAAAGCATTTTCTGATTGGCTATTAAAGACTATGGCTGCTGGAAATCTCGCGGTCATTTTCCCTGCAGCTTCTCGTGAGTATGCCCCATTGGTTGAAGAGTTATGGAGGGATACAGCGATCCAAGCTACATACAAGCGAAGAAGTGAGCTAGGACTCCTTCCCAGTGTCGCTAGTTACTTCTTGGAACGGGTAAGTAAACCCTTCACTATCTCTTGTGCCCTCAATTTTCCATTGGATTGTTGGTTACTGGGTAGTGGAACTATTAAGTTATTAATTTTCTAAGAAACTGCTTTCTCGTTCTTCAGGCTATTGACGTATTGACACCAGACTACGAGCCATCGGATTTGGATATATTATATGCAGAAGGAGTCACTTCGTCTAGTGGTCTAGCTTGTCTCGATTTCTCATTTCCACAGACTGCATCTGAAGAGAATCTTGATCCTTCCGACCACCATGATTCTTTGCTCAGGTAAGTCTAATCTGATTTCCTTTTTGTGTTTTATATCATTCAAGACAGTTCGAGAATGTTTGAAGACATTTTCTTTCGTTATTAGGTACCAGTTAATAAGAGTACCCTCGAGAGGCCTCGGTGAAAACTGCAAATGGATAGATATGTTTGAAGACGTTGGGATGGTTGTGTTTGTCGTTTCGATGAGTGACTACGACCAGTGTTCAGAAGATGGAACCAACAAGATGTTACTCACCAAGAAACTCTTTGAAAGCATTATCACTCATCCCATCTTTGAGCACATGGACTTCCTCTTGATACTTAACAAGTATGATCTCTTGGAAGAAAAAGTGGAACGTGTTCCTCTGTCACGCTGCGAGTGGTTCCAAGACTTCAATCCCGTGGTCAGTCGTCACCGTGGTTCCAACAATGGTAACCCCACTTTGGGCCAGCTTGCGTTCCACTACATGGCGGTTAAGTTCAAGCGGTTTTACTCTTCCTTGACTGGGAAAAAGCTGTTTGTTTCTTCGAGCAAGAGTTTGGACCCGAACAGTGTTGATTCATCACTCAAGTTTGCTATGGAGATTCTGAAATGGAGCGAGGAGAGAACAAACATCTGCTTGAGTGATTACTCTATGTACAGCACTGAGCCAAGTTCCTTCTCAAATTGATGTTTTCACATTAAACAAAAGAGTAATGTAAATGGTAACTACTTTCTTGTGTATAGATTGCCACGTAGAGTTTTAACAAAGTACTCACGCTTCAATTTACAGACAAATCTCTGTGTACTATAAACAGTTACAATTTAACTGATCTTTCTCCTTTATGTTACAATTGGGTTCTGTCGAAAATGTATCTAACTTGCTCTTCTGCATTCAACAAGACGTTCTTCACAATCCAACCTTGTTCTTGCATTTGTTTGTTCAGTGCGATAAAATCATCTTGTGCAGCGAGCTTACTCTCTCCTGTGAGTAAGGACCAATCTTGTAGCGTCAAGTCTGAACATGTGTCTCTTCTCTTGTTACTATTGTTTCCAAGGGATTTACGTATGTAACATGTCTGAACTACCAACCAAAATGTGTTATCATTCAAGAACTATAATGAATTTATACTAAAATTGATGATATTTAGTTGAGTCCTTACCTGTAACAAACTCGTGATAATATCCACACTGTTGGCTCCTTCACGCAGACAAATGACGATTCCCAGCTAAATATTTTACAAGTGGCGAAGATCAAACTAGAGAATCGTGAGGATCAGAGGACATATAAGTAGCATGTATAAAACTCACTTTTGGTATTCTTTTGAAACCTTGAGAGAAAAGTTCCATGGTTATGAAGTAGCCATCATCATTGCACAGTGATTGCATTGCCATCATCGATCGTGCAGGAATCTGAGCCTTTGGATCTAAGCATCCAATTCTGATGGGCCAAACCCTTTTGCTACCTACAAATACAAATAACATATGAACGATTCAGCTTATTAATCTGCGATAGATAGCTACACCATCTGAAAAGTCAATAAAGAACCTTTAGAGGTTTTTTTTTTTCACCTCTGCTCCCTAAAAGGTCAATTCCTTCCTCTTCACTCACTTCGGCAGGGGAAGGTACTTGCCTGAATTCAATCCATCTTTCCAGAATTATTTCAAGCCTATTCTGATAAGAAAAAGAAAAATAAAACTTATAACACGGAATATTATCCATTGTTTGGGTCTCATCAACGAGGTTGAAAAAAGCTACCTTGGTTAATGTCTGCAGATTGATATGCTTGAGCCCTTGATAAATGCCAAGGAGATCAAACGTGGAGAAAATCGGATATAGAACAAAAGGTAGACTTGCCTGCAGTCTAGCACATTAGCGAGTCAGTAGATTCTGAAACGATCACACGAATGAAATAAACCAAACTTTACTAGAATCATCTAACCTTTGGTTGTTTTGAAATAGCATATTTAGAAGAACCGCCAGTAAGAGACCAAGGTTATCAAAACACACGGTTTGAATCTGAAAAGTCGCAACTAAAATCAGGGCATGAATAATGTGATACAAATGATACAAAACTCAAGCAGAAACCTGCGCCTTTGCAGAGACTTCACCGAGGTTATCCGCTACAGCAAAGCTTCGATGTACAGCTGACTGCAGAATGTGGATACACTAGTTATCAATCCAAAACACCAAACATACAACACTCAAGTCACAAGGCAAATCGAGAATAAGAAACCTTACACCGGTTGCTAAGTAGCATGACAGGCTAATCTGTTTAGCGATATTGGCAATAGAAGCTAGCAAAAGGAAGTACTGTGGGAATACTGGAGTCATTAACTCAACTCCAATGCTCAGACTGAAGAGTACAGACGTCGAGAACCTAACTCTCTTTGACAAACAAGTATAGTAAAATTCTAAAGAGTGTAAGTAACAAAACAAAATCTCCAGAGTTTGAAGAACTACAATTTAATGAAGTAAAATACCTTCAAATTAGTGTCGAAAGCAGAAGCAAGACTAGCAGTGTATATACATCTACTTAACCGTCCAAGCCCATCTTTTAATATCCAATTAAAAGCAGCAGATGAAGCAAGTGACCGAGATTGTCCAATTCCTATAGCTCTAAACATGGCCTGCAGCCACAAAAACAACAACAAATGGACTCAAGTTCGTAACAAAATTCCAATTTCAAGGCCTCAAATTCAATATTTGTGAGTTCATATTTTACCTGAGTGGCAAGAACTTGCAAAGCAGAGCTGAAAACTCTGTGCAACAACTTCCATTTGACGTAACTTACATAATTTTCACTGACTTGTTTCGGTATGAAGAAGTCTTTTGCAGCTGAAGATGAAACTCTTATCAATTTACAGAACCCACCATTGAGACCAAGGCAAAACGACGTCGAATCATCATCATCATCATCATCATCATCACCATCTTCTTCATCAACACATAGTAACTCCAAGGAATCACCTTTGATGAAGTACCTTGAAACTTTCCCGGATCTTTTGATTAAAATGGGAAGACGACGAGTTACGTTACTGGGTACGACGAGTTCCTCTTTCGAAGCACCTTCGTGCTCGTAATCAATGGAAGTTCTCAGAGACTTGACGAATTTTCTTGAAGCAAATTTAGGGAAACTGAAGATTGGATATTGGGTTAGCGTTGATTTACATGGGTTTAGAAAAAGACGAGAGCTTGGATTCGATGAATGCATCAGAGTTCTTAGGGTTTTAGGGAAGGTTTTGCGTCGTCTTCTTCTTCTTCGTTGGTTCTGTGAGTGGGAACGATTCTAATGTATTGGGCTGGATATGGGCCTTCTACACTTTAGTTTACTATCTAATTTTGCTTGCAAAAGTTGAGGAATTTAATAATCAATTTTTTTAGATATTTAGTTTTATTACAAGTGATTCCTATTAAACACTCAAGCTCTTTGTATCGGTGCTTATCGATCTGACCCGACTCCAAACGTATGATCTTATATCTTGTCCTGGAGAGGTAAACTTCTATAAACATCTCCCACCTTTTAACAAGAGTATTTTCACTAAACATTTAATATTTTTCTTGATTGTAGGACTTCAGATTTCTATTTTCGATCATTTTCGGTTATATGCTTTGTTTGATGCCGTTATTTGTTTTTTCTCTTTTTCCGACTTTTTTTCATCTTCGACGTTGTAATATCATGATCTCTTATTTTTTTTTTATAATTTCATGTCTTGAACATTGGAAAACACCCTACTAACATGTTTTCGAGACTTCGACATAATTGTCGTTTGCATAGGAAATTTACTTATAATGGTTGGACTTATAGACGAAAAAGAATAGTTTATCAGTATGTACAAATGATCATTTTTATGATGTAGGAAAATGATCATTTAGTTTTCAAATATAGAAAATGATCATTAAATTCCTCAACTTTTGCAATTTTGCAAAATTATTTCTCAATTCTTCTGTGTGCAAATTATTTTCTTTCGTGTGCAAATTAAGTAATGTTCTCATTATTTTACACAAAAATTTATTACTTTCTATATTTGTTGGCTATTTGAATTCTGCAGAGTATTTTGTTATTGATGGTACCATTGCTTCTCTTCACTGGTCCTCAAACCTAGTTTTGTTCAGTTTCTAGGCGACAATACTCTTTTCATTAAGCAATCTGGTTCATCATTCATTGCTCTTCTTGTATATGTTGATGATATCAAGATTGCTTCCAATTGTGATGTTGAATTACAGGCACTAAAAGCTGCCTTGCATACTGCTTACAAGATCAAATATATGGGTATTAAAGCACTCATTAAAACCCAATTATTGTAATAGACATAGCCCATTAGCCCATGTGTTTAGAGTTTTATAGATTTCATATATAAACTTGTGTAATGAGAAGAAAATAGGTATCTTTGGAGTTGCCTATTGTGCAACTCTCTTCCCCAACTTATATGAAATTAATCTAAGAATCCATTTGAGATTTTGGTGACAACATAAATTTCTCTTCCTCTTTTATATTTCTTGTACAATAAAGCTCAATGAGCTATTTTATTTTCAGTTTTAGATTTTTATGTTAATAAGCTCATTTGAGCATGAATCCATATTGTCTTACAATTTCTCACATGGTAGCAGAGCCAAACGGTTAATATGGGATTTTGGTACACTCACAAGCTTATAGCTTCCGCTCGATCTGTCCAGACATTGAAGAAAAAAAAAATGGTAACTTTAACACCGCTAGTCTTCTTGAGAAATTGATTGTGAAAGCGACAAGCATAGAGTAAGAACGAAGCAAGCAAAGTGACGAGTATTTCTCTTGTTCTGTAACGCCACACATCCAAAGCTTCTGTCATAAATCCAAGTTTGCTTCCTCATTACTCTATCCACCGGTAATGTGTCTCTGTACTTTCATCTGAGGCCGAATAAGAGGGAATAAGGAGAAATTGGTGTGTGATAGCTTTAGAAAGGGATCAAATGGTTTAGATTTATAGGGTTGGAATTATGAAGCTAGAATACATTATGACTGATTTGGGTTTGAGAAGGATGCGTTTAAGTGAGCAAGTTTTCTGTTCATTTCTATGGCAAATACAAGGATTATTTAGCGCACACAAGCTGTTCGGTGAAATGCCAAAGAGAAAAGCAGAAGGTTAGATGGAATGTTAACGATCTGTTTTGTTGTGGTTGTTGTAAAAGAAGCTGAGAGTGAGTAGTGTGTTAGTAGACGTGGAAGAGTTCTCACCTTCATCATAAGACAACTTAGGGGAGTTAGACGAGGTAAAGAAAACCCAAACTCTTCGTGAGATAAATAGGCTACAATGATAGACCTGAAAAGATCTCACACTAATGACTGCTTTTAGAGTGAACTGAGACTATTGACTACATCAAACGAATTTACTTCGAGCTCTCTTCCCTTTCTCAATCTGTTGCACTTATGCTTGAAAAAATGATGCTTGTGAAGCACACGTCTCTTGGTCTCATCTTGCTGCGAATAACTCTTCATATATGCCGGGTTCAAGATGGGATTGTGACTGATTCTAGAAGATAAGAGTGTAACTGAAAGAATGTGCATTCGTGTGATCATGGACTAAAAATCAAGCTCTCCATCAACTACGGTAGTGTGTCTAAAGTTTCTTCTTAGGATGAACAAGAGACAATGCTGCTGGTTGGTTAAGATTATAGGTTTGGAATCATGAAATAGGCTTTTATGGTAGAATTAGGACAGAATTTCCAAAAGAAAGAGGAGAAGGCATATATTTTTTTTTTATTCAAAGCCAAGCCAAGACAAGGTTACAAAACAGTCACTCAAAGTAGTTAGAGTGATTTTGTTTCAAAATAGCATGGGAGCACCTCTGAGATAGTGAAAAAAAAATTTTTACAAGTGTTGACCCAAATCTGGAAATCGGGAATACCTCTGACAGAGCACTCATAGCTCTACAAGTATCAACCCAAAATTGAGAGTAGATTGGTCAAAGTACCTCTGAGAGAGTTTATCAAAACTCTACAAGTATAGACCTCACATGGCTTTGAAGATCAAATGAAGATTATGTCTCTACAATGAAGTGAAGCTCTTCTTTCTACCTCTTCTTATGATTTGTAAATGTTTCTGTCAAGTTTACCTACAGTTCCGATAAGCCTAATACTTGATGAAGCTTGATGCTGGTCTTCCTTTGTGCATTCAAACTTAGCAATGTTGTTTTCACACCCGTTGCTAAGTTTGCGGGGGAGTATTAGAGCACTCATTAAAGCCCAATTATTGTAATAGACATAGCCCATTAGCCCATGTGTTTAGGGTTTCATCAAGATAGATTTCATATATAAACTTATGTAATGAGAAGAAAATAGGTATCTTTAGAGTTGCCTATTGTGCAACTCTCTTCCCCAACTTATATGAAATTAATCTAAGAATCCATTTGAGGTTTTGGTGACAACATAAATTTCTCTTCCTCTTTTATATTTCTTATACAATAAAGCTCAATGAGCTATTTCATTTTCAGTTTTAGATTTTTATGTTAATAAGCTCATTTGAGCATGAATCCATCTTGTCTTACAATTTCTCACAATGGGGCCTCCCAAATATTTTTTAGGTTTTAAAATTGTAAGGAACTCATCTGGTATATCTATATGCCAGCGGAAGTATGCATTAGATATTCTTGAAGCGACTGGGATGTTGGCTTGTAAACCTTGCTCGGTTCCAATGGATCCTACTGTTCACTTAAGCAATGATACATGTATTCTCTTAGATAATGCTACTTCTTACAAAGAGCTTATTGGCCGACTTCTGTATCTTACAATAACCAGACCGAATATCACTTTTACGTTTAACAATTTGAGCCAGTTTCTGTCTTGTCTAACTGATGTTCATATGCAAGCTGCTCATCGTGTTTTACACTATCTTAAGTCTAATCCTGGTCAAAGTTTGTTCTATGCTGCTGATTCAAAATTATGTCTAAATGCGTTTGTTGATGCCAACTAGGCCACTTGTCCTGACTCAAGGCGATCTGTTACTGGTATTTGCGTCTATCTCGCAAATCTTTGATTAATTGGAAGTCAAAGAAGCAACAAACGGTTGGTAGGAGCAGTACTGAAGCTGAATACCATAGTATGGCTTTAGCAACTTGTGGACTTTTGTGGCTGAATCAACTATTCAAAGATTTGAAAGTCACAGTTCAAGTTTCTGCCAAACTTTTTTGTTACAACAAGTCGCGATTCACATTGTTACAAACCCAGTTTTCCATGAAATGACGAAGCACAATGAAATTGACTATCATACAGTCCACGATCAGGTTAAGAATGGTTTTTTGAAACTTTTTCATGTCTCAAACTCCAATCAACATGCAAATATCTTAACAAAGACGCTTCATCAGGGTCCTTTTCACTCTATACTTGATCGTATGTCCATTTCACGTCTCTATCTTCCCCAACCTGGTTCAGATTCAGAGACTTAATAGAGATGTATTAGAATAGTATATATTACATTGTATAGTTTGAGTTATTAATAAGAGTAAAATTTCCTTTACCTTACCCTGATTAATACTCACATGTATATATAAAAGCTGACTGTACATACTTTGTAGATTAATGAGAATATATACTCCCTCTGTCCCAAATTATAAGATTTTTGGGTAAAAGCTCAGTTATTAAGAATAACTTTTTATAATAAAATAACATTAAATAAAAGAACCAAAAGTGAAAAAAGTATTCCCTAGAAAATTAAATAAGAAGCCGAACAGTCACACGATTGCCAAAACACAAGAAAAAAATTACATAGATATGTGAGAAAATCTAATAAAATAGAACACAAGAAAAAACCTTAAAACTCTTATAATTTGGGACAGAGGGAATACTTTACTTTCTCTCTCTTAATAACTACAAACGAAAATTTATACCCAAAAGAGATATACAAATGTTTGACCATTATGTTTAATAATTGATATACGTAATTTTCCTTTGTACTTCAAGAAAATCAACAATGCCATTTTGCTATATGAAACATTCATAATAGTAACTTTTCAACATTCCACTAAATTTTTTGTCATTGTTTATTAAAAAATTATGATTATATATTATATATATACTGCATAGATGTTTGTGTATATATTTACGCGTTACACGGTAGTCCGTCATCCGGTTAGCGCCTAATAATTTTGTAAAACATTAATTATGATTTCAAATATTATATTAATTTTATAAATTTATAAAACATTAATTAATTCTAGTAAATTTGCATTTAAAAAGACTAATTACTTTGGCTATTTATACCAGTTTCCTCTCTCCAGTTACTCCAGTATATTTAGTCATTTAGTTTTAATCAATTTTTAAATCGCAGAAACTTAATGGCTTTCTAATATTCGATTCAACATGTTTCTAATGTATTGGGCTTAATATGTGAGTGTACGATTGGCCCATTTAGTTGTGTATACAACGCAAAACTCTATATATATATGTTAGTTGTCCATGTGAAGAAAGAACAGACGAATCCCCACAACTAATCAAAGAGTTTTTAGTCTTCTTTAAAAAAATAAATAAAGGGATGTGAATGATTTTCCCAGACATATTATCTATACTAATATTATTTTCAAGGTACATTTTTAAAAAAATACTGAACAAAAGGCTTTTAATTACAACTTCTGCCATTGCAATTAATAGAAACAAAATTATTTGGAAAATATTTAACCAATTACATTAAAGATTTTCTGTTTTGGAAATAAACATTAATAGATTTCCTAAAAATCAAATTAAATATTTATTCATTTATTGTAATAGATAACGATTATATTTATAGAAAGTAATTAATAATAAAATAAGAAATAAATATCTAAAATACTTTTTATATATTAAAAATAAGGAAAAAAATATTTTTTTTCTCTCAGTTATCATCACCGCAATTGTTTTAAGAAGTTTTTAATTTTGTTTTTTTACAAATTCGTTTTTAGTAAATAATACTACATAAACTAAATCTTAACAAGAAATCTAAACTATTATGAATATACAATTTATATTAATGAAAAACTTTTATTAGAAGATTTCCAATTCAAATCATTTGGATTTTTTTTTCAAATTTAAAAATATTTAACTGAAAAAATTTCAACCTAATTTTAAAATTTTCACAACAACCTAAGCAAAATATTATATAATCAACAAAATTTTCTCACTATATATGATCATGTCATTTCACTAAGAAACTTATCTATTATATTAGTAGCTTTTATCTAAAATGCATCATATTTTATTAGTAGCTTTTATTCAAAATTTTGATATTAAATTGAAAAAAACTATATAAAACTTTGCCCCGCGCAAAGCGTGGATTAATTACTAGATTTTAAAATGTGTAAGGGTTTTGTATAATCAAACAATGTGTAAGGGTATGCTGAACATCGTTGTTGTGTATGCTGCGCCATCCGTGAGTCTACGGAGCGAGCTATGGGATAAGCTGAGAGAGGTTATTCTGCAGTTGGATGGACCCATTATTGTCGGGGAGATTTTAACACCATTGTTAGATTAAAACGAAAGAGCTGGAGGAAATGGGAGGTTTTCGACTGATTCTCTAGCTTTCGGTGATTGGATAAATAGCTTATCGTTGATTGATATGGGCTATTGCGGAAACAAGTTTACTTGGAGATGCAGACGAGTGGAGGAAACGTTCGTGGCTAAAAGACTTGACAGAGTTCTCTCATGTGCTAATGCGAAACTCAAGTGGCAGGATGCTAAGGTTTAACATCTCCCGTTCTTGGCATCTGATCATGCACCACTATATGTTCAGCTTTGCCCAGTGCTAGGAAGAAACCCAAGTCGGAGACCATTTCGTTTCGAAGCGGCTTGGTTGAAACATCCTAGCTTCCAGGATTTGTTGGCTGCGTCATAGAATAAGAACCTGAAGACACCGGAAGCATTGAATGCGCTTCGTCTTAAACTCCGAAAGTGGAACAGAGATGTGTTCGGAGATGTCCAGAAGTGGAAAGAAGGTTTAATAAGTGAGATAAAAGAGGTTCAGGATGCTTTGGAGTTGGTTCAGACGGATGATATGTTGCAAAAGGAAAACAATTTACTGCAACAGTTCGAAGAAGTTCTGGAGCAAGAGGAGGTTTTATGGTTTCAAAAATCAAGGGAGAAGAGGATTGCTCTGGGTGACCGGAATACGAAATTCTTTCACATGTCCACTATCATCCGTCGAAGGCATAATCATATTGAGCAATTGAAAAATGATGAGAACCAGTGGGTAGTAGATGCACACGCATTGGAGGAGCTTGCGGTAAACTACTATAAACGGCTTTACTCTATGGATGATGTTCCGCAAGAGGTTGAAATGATACCTCGAGATGGGTTTGTAAGCCTTACACGAGAGCAACGTATGAGCTTAAGAAGAACCTTCTCTAGTATGGAGGTAAAGGAAGCAATTAACAGTATGGGGAAGTTTAAGGCTCCTGGTCCGGATGGCTACCAACCTATCTTTTACGAAGACTGCTGGGACGTTGTTGGAGATTCTGTGATACGCTTTGTCTTGGATATTGTGGTATTTATGGAAGAGTCGGAATGAAAAGGTCTTCAAGAATAAGGATTGGAAGCCTACATACATACTTATGCTGGCTGAAACAGAAGGCAGCTTATGGGAAGAAGCACAACTTCTGGAGGAAAAGACTAAGAAGGGAAACAAGGAATCACATGTAGATAAAGAGATACATGATGGATGGTGGTGTTATGTAGATGGGGCTTGGAAGGAATCAAATATCTACTTAGGATAAGGTTGGTTTTGTTGTAAGGAAGGGGTGACAGATACTGAGACGACCGCACCCGAATTTTTTTTTTTTTATATAGTTAATACCCATAACATTAACCCCCGACAAACGCAGCCAAAGCAATAAGACTCGATCTTATTAAATACTTAACAAACTGTCAACAACAGTAATCGAATTATTTAAACATAATAAACGATTCGACACATACAACAAATAAACACAACCACACACAACCGAGTCTTAATCATCCTCCTTCTCATTGCCTTGATTCCACGATCACACTTTATCTTTACCTGCAACAGAATAAAGAGTTGCGTAAGTATTAACAAAAATACTTAGTGAGGCGGTCCTCCCATCTACGAGCTATACACACAAGCAAGAGATCACAAACCGCTCAAATAAGCAAGATAAACATCCAAGACACACAACTTCAACACTAGGGACCAACTGGATCAGATCCGAGCCGTTAAACGGAAGGAAGCAAAAATATCGCACAAAAAGGTCTCGGGATCGGTCTGCAACCGATCCCCAAAACCGATTGGGAAGCACTGGATCGGTCTGCAACCGATTGCAAAACCGATCGAAAACTCACCACTGAAGGGCTTGAGATCGGTCTGCAACCGATTGCCAAAACCGATCGGTGCACACGGGATCGGTCTGCAACCGATTACTAAAACCGATCGGCGCTTCTGCAACCAATCCGATCTCGACCTGCTTCACTCCTTCTCTCGCCAATCGATCCCTTCCCACCTCAATCCTTTCTTTCCCAAGTAATTAGGCTCATACTCAAACCCAAACACAAGGAAAACAAGCAACAAAACTCATGGATTCAACAAGAATCCATCCTAAACATCACAAAAAACACATAAACCACACCAAGGACATAAAACCATCTCATAAGCTTAGATAAGCCCATGGTCACGCACTCACCTTAGATCCTTGGAAGATTCGGCTCAAGAACAGCTCCACAAACACAAGGATGACTCACTTCTCCACCGACGCTTCAGCAACCGATCTCCTTCTCCTTCCAAACTCAAGCTAAGCCCAACAGCCACTCCCCTTCCTCTTCCTCTCTGCAACAAGCTCACAAGCTCTCTCTCTCTCTCTCTCTCTCTCTCTGAACTTCTACGAAGAAAGAGAAGCCAACTAGAAGAAAGAAAAGAAAGAAGAAGAAAAGGGAATAAGTAATTAAGTCCTTCTTTTGACTTAAAAACCGCCACGTGGGATCCACACCCACCAACCGCTCCAAAACTCGTTTTCTGCTCGGTAAATGTTTCCCACAGAGCTCTTAAGATTAAAAGACTCAACCGTGAAAACAAATTTACCATGGACTTAAACGAATCAAAACACTTTAACTATATATATACCTCTATATATATATATTTCGCCGCCTGAAATTCCAATTTCCGGGAGACGGGCGTTACAGATACGGTAATGGAGACTCAAAATATTAGACGGAACCTTTCACCTTTATACGCAGAATCCAATATCAGGTGACTTTTGCTACAGATTGTTTGGACTTGGTGAAAATAGTGTCTAACCCCGCAGAATGGTCTGCTTTTACATCGCACTTAGAAAAATTTCATATATGGAAGGTGTTTTTTTAACCCATTCTCCATTAAGCTTATTCCACGTGAAGAGAATTCAAAGGCGGACAAGTTGGCATGCAGTGCTCGAGCTACACATTCAGAAGTATTCTATGTTGACTCAGTACCACCAAGCTCGATAACTTCTTTTTAATCTTTTTTTCTTTGTATCTTTGTTGGCAAAAAAAAAAAATCTCTTTTTGGATTCTTAAATTGATTCTTTCATTAATTATATAGTCCATAAAGACTGAAGCTAGGAAAACAGGAGTTTCTCTCATTTTTATTTCTAACATCTGTTTAATCAATTATTAATTGATGTAGCCAACATTGATGATTTGGGGAGAGGAAGATCAAATATTTCCAGTAGAATTAGCACATAGATTGAAAAGGTTATATCTTGATCTATCACACAAGTCATCATCATCGTCATTGGTTGCTTGCTAAAAAAGATTTTACAATTAAATTCTTGACATTTTGCAGACATATCGGTGAGAACATTGCAAAGCTGGTGTTACTAGAGAAGACAGGACATGTGAAGAGAATCCGAAACAGATGTATAAACACATCAAGTCTTTTCTTGTAGATAATCTCTAAGATCAGAGCAGTTAATAAACGTGTAAACAGACAATAATGTCAAGTCTATAAGAGAATCTCTGTATATAAATGGTTTGTATATGTTGACATCCATGGTACCAGACATTTTATTTGGACTATTCTGTGTTTTCCGTGTTTTGTTATGACTTGTAGATAACCTCTAAGATGCGGTATGACTGATTCGCTCTCCTTGCTCTTGTAAGCTTATTGGAGAGTGGCTATGAACTACGTACCATCCGGATATGACCAAGCAAGTGAAAAACTTAAATCTTATGAAGAGTGGTGTTGGTGTATTTTGAGAAGAAACTTATTGAGGAACTTGTTGATATGAGTAAGAACAAGACTTGCTAATAACACATGCAGTAGGAGATAATTAGAAAGAAGAAAATGTTGGTATTCGGAAATGTGAATCTAATATATAAATATCAACATAATTTGTTATCATCAGGAATAACAAATTATGTTGTTTTGTAGATATATATATATATATATATTCATGGACTTCATCAAACCATAATGCAGATAGCAATCGGATTGTCAACGAAACTTGATCCTTGTGTCCAACTTTTTAGGTTCTCTAGAAAACAAAAAGCTATGGCTCCTTTACATGAGCCGTAGTGTATAAAGTTAAAACAACGAAGACAAGTTAATTTTTGTGATGATTCCAAAATCCTTTATAGTAGTTTGACATCTCAACCAATATTAGAGACATTCTGAAACAAAACCACTACTGTTTTGTACTTTCGATTTATTGTATTGTTTATAGAAATACCAATCCTGTGGCTGATGGATATTAGCAAAACAGGTAAAGTGTACAATTTTGTTTTATTGTATTGTTTATAGAAATACTAATCCTGTGGCTGATGTATATTAGCAAAACAGGTAAAGTGTACAATTTGATCAAACGCTTTGTACTAGTGAAAAAGGGAGATTATGACAGAAACAAAAAAGAAATTTCACAAATGATTTTACACTATTAAAATGAAATTAGTTTTTTGGTGTTTCTGCAAATGAAATGGAGATATTAGTAATACCAAGTACCAACAAAGGGGAGATATCAGTATCACTAACATTTAACTGAATTTCCATATTATTCATGTATATTTTTGTTTTTCCTGAAAAATGTATCAATATGATTCCATTTATATCACTATTACAAAAAGATTCTGATTTCTTAGTCTTTTTCCCCCACCTTATAATATCACTATTATTTTTCTTGATTTTCTTTTGTAATAAAAATTGAGAATAAATATAAAGAAAAATTTAAAATAAGAAAAGGGCTACGTTCTTCTAGCAACCTCCTTTCATTCGTTTCTTCTACTCAGCTTTCTTATCTCTCTCTCTCTCTCTCTCTGTCTCGGACCATTCGCACAGCTCTGCCTTCTCCCGTCGACCATTCGATTACGGTACGATTCAACCTTCTCCAACTGCACACAAATCTTCTCTCTTTTTAAAGTTTCTTCTGAGATTGAAACCATACGACGTTTTCGAGGTTTTACACAGTTTCCTTTGCTTTGGACTAATTTGTTTTCTGTTTTTCCCCGTAAAAGGGCAAACTTGTGGCGTGTGGAACTCGCCCAGCTCGGATTTCTATTGAAATGATTTAGCTTTTTTGGTTTAGCATTTTTGATTCATGATTGTAACAGAAAGGCAGAGTTTTTAGGCTGAAAGATATGTTTAAATTGTTGTTTCAGGGAGTGTATTGAGCTAAAACAAAATGTCTCTAATACAATTTGGAAGAACATGTGTTGCTCAATGGAGTATTCGTCCTCAATTTGCAGTGAGAGCTTGTTATTCAACCAGACTCGAATCATCTCGCCAACAAAAGTACGTTTTTTTCTGAATTAAAGTCTCTAGATTCGATTAAGTTCTTGACATAGTGATTGGTTTGTTGACATTGCGCATCCTAAGATTAAGTCTTTTTTTAGAATTGATGTTGAAGTTAGAATTATGTGATATCTAGACTACGAGAAAAGAGTGATGTTGGAGAGTATTTCATTGGACAGTGAGACAAGCAAAGAGTTATATATATATAAATATATATCTGAAATAGCATTAAAGGTTTTCTCTTTTGATTACCTTTAGCAGTTCCATGAGCCAAATAAATTGTTTGGGAGCTTCAAAGTCGAGTATGTTCTCACATGGCTCCTTGCCCTTCTTGACGATGACGGGAATGTCCAGAAACATGCATCCTCGTAGAGGATCTCGCTTCACTGTTAGAACTGATGCAGTGCGTGTTTCTATTTTCTACCGTTTTGCAAATTATGTATATATCTGCCTTGTTGAGATCACTACTATTAAGATTCTTGATTGCTGATGGATGATTGTGTGCAATTCTAGGATTACTATTCGGTCCTCGAAGTTTCAAAGAATGCGACCACATCTGAGATTAAAAGCGGTATGTTTCCATTTGTCTGAATGTTAGAGAATCCCTTGTACATATGTATGGTTTGCATTTGTTTCCATGGATGATCAAACCTGTGGTCTGGATAATTCTCTTTGTGTTTCTTCTTTTTTTTGTTCTGACTTAACACTTTTTTGGCATGACATTGATTCACTCTTCCTTGCTCTTGTTTCAGCTTATCGGAAGCTGGCTAGGAATTACCATCCGGATGTGAACAAGTAAGTGAAAGAACTTCATTTGATGAGATTGGTGCTATATATTTTTGATAACGAGAGGGATAGGATCGACACTCGAGTACAGCATAAGAACTGTAGCTAAATGTAAGATATGCTAGATCGAGAAAACCAGCAACCTTCAGAACTCATAGACATTAGCAGCGAATTTCAGACCGAAAATATGAAATGTCAGAAACAGCTTGTTTTCCTTCAAGACTGATACGTCTAAGTTAGATAATTGTCGCCGTCTTGTTTACAAAGTTATTCTGTGCTTACAGGGAACCCTGGTGCAGAAGAGAAATTTAAAGAAATAAGTAATGCATATGAGGTGAAATGAAACCCAACTTCTCTGTTGTTTCTATTTATGCAAGTTCAAACTTCTAGAGATGCTTTGTTAGCCTTTTGAGATTTCAGTTGACTAAAGAACAAAACTTTCTTCGGCAGGTCTTATCAGATGATGAAAAGAAATCTCTTTACGATAGGTTTTGTGAGGCCGGAGTTAAAGGCGCTGGTGGAAATGGGAGGCATGGGGGTACGTTGTTCGATTTATTCTCTAAAGATACTCCAAGCCAACTCTCTGATCACTTCTTGGTTTGGTTTTTTATAGGATTTTAGTAATCCGTTCGATCTATTCGAGTCATTATTCTAAGGCATGGGTGGGATGGGAGGAGGTGGAATGGGTAGAGGTTCAAGAAGCAGAGCCGTGGATGGTCAAGACGAATATTACACGCTGATCTTGAACTTCAAAGAAGCAGTATTCGGGATGGAGAAGGAGATAGAGATATCCAGACTCGAGAGCTGCAGGACTTGCGAAGGCTCAGGTGCAAAACCAGGAACAAAACCGACCAAATGCATTTAATGCACCACGTGTGGCGGACAAGGCCAAGTGGTTTCATCAGCAAGAACTCCTGTCGGCGTGTTCCAATAAGTCATGACTTGCTCGTCCCGTAACGGCACTGGAGAGATCCCCACACCGTGTGGTACTTGCTCTGGAGACGGACGCGTGAGGAAGACGAAACGTATGAGTCTCAAAGTACCGGCCGGGGTTGATTCCGGTAGCCAGTTAAGAGTAAGAGGAGAAGGCAATGCCGGGAAGAGAGGCGGGTGACCGGGTGATCTATTTGTTGTTATAGAGGTTATACCGGACCCGGTTTTGAAACGTGACGATACTAAGATTCTCTACACATGCAAGATATCGTATATTGATGCGATTTTAGGGACGACGTTGAAAGTACCGACAGTGGATGGGACGGTGGATTTGAAAGTACCGGCGGGGACACAACCGAGCACGAGGAGTTCCGGTATTGAACAAGAGTAATATGAGAGGAGATCAGTTGGTGAGAGTGCAAGTGGAGATACCAAAGAGATTGAGCAAAGAAGAGAAGAAACTTATTGAGGAGCTTGCTGATATGAGCAAGAACAAGACTGCTAATAGCAGCAGTAGTTGAGATTAGAAAGAATGAAAGTTTTGACATTTTGGAAATGTGAATTTAATATATATGAATATACACATTGTTCTGGACCTTCTGGTCTATAAGCTTATGATAATTGGAATGGCTCTTGCAAAGAGAAGCAAACCGGAGGAAGATGGATGATCATTGTTGTTGTTGTGGTGAAGGGAAATGGAAGTTCTTTTAGAATCTTTTTTGGTTGTTCGAATTTTTCATTTAATGTATCAAATCTGTTAGGGTTTCTCGTAAGTTTTTTTTTTGTGTTTGGAGGATGATACGAATTATTAGCAATAACGTTCTTTTTGTCCCCATAAACTATGTATGTCGAAATTAAAATGGCTAATGTTAAGCTTTCGGTTCAAATTTCAAAGCTCCAAATAAGGAATGAAGTTTAAAACAAAAAAAAAAAAAGTTAAAAAAATAATTGGGTGGGAGAAGTTTGAACTCTCGACCTCAGGATTACTCAGTAGCTATGAGACCTACGCGCTAGCCAACTGCCACCACCACCCCTTTTGATTGGACTTAGCAGGAAGTTAAATTTAATTTGAAAGATGCTTATGGAGATTCAAGACACGAGTACGATTCTCCTTCCACTACAAGATTTCTCCACTAAAGAGAAATTTCTGTGTTCGACTCCTCTTCTGTCTCCTCTCTTTTAAGTCTTCTTTCTACGAATGAAACCATCGAAGCAACGACGTTTTCGAGGTTATAACAAAATCTCCTTTGCTTTGGCTAAATTGTTTTAGAACAACGCACATCGGTTTCCTAGGAATTTATGATGTGCACTGCTTATTTTCTCTGAAATTGAAATTATCTTTGTGTGGAGTGTGTGTTAATTCCATGAAGTTTGCTTTGATAACGAAGCAAATGTTGTTTATTCCTTTGTGTAACACTGCATTTTGCTTCTTAGGTTTGTAAGATTGTTTCTTTTGTTGGTGTTGTTAAAAAAAAATGGGTTAGCGTTTGATTCATGCTTTGTTTCTGCATTTATAGAGTAAGAAAGTACAGATTTTTGAGGCTGAAAATTAAAAAAGCTACTTAATTGTGTTGCAGGGAGTGTGTTTGTACTGAGCTAAAATGACTCTAATACAATTGAAGTACATGTGCTCCTCAAGTTGCAGTGACCACCAAAAGTATGCTTTTTTCTGTTTAAATCTCTGGATTGGAAGAAGTTCTTGATTTAATGCTATTGAAACAAGTTTGATTTGTTGACATTGCGGATCCTAAGATTAGTCTTTGTAGAATTGCCATTGAAGTTAGTTTTGCCACTTTGAAGAGTATTCCTTGGGCTATGAGAAAAAAAATAAAAAAATAGACAAGTTTTTTGGAAGAGCTAAATATCTGATATAGGTTTTTTCCTCTTCACAACTTAAGTAGCAGTTCCATGAGCCAAATAAATTGTTTGGGAGCATCTAGGTCGAGTATGTTCTCACATGGTTCCTTGCCCTTCTTATCATTGACGGTAATGTCCAGAAATATTCAGAATCGCAGAGGATCTCGCTTCACTGTTAGAGCTGATGCAGTGAGTGTTTGATCCTATTTTTTGTAGAAGAATGTTTACATCTGACTTGCTTAGATCACTACTGTTTATGATCTTGATTCATTTTGGGTGTATGATTGTGTGCAATCTCTAGGTTCACTATTCGGTCCTCAGAGTTTCGGAATATTCAACTTTATCTGAGCTTAAAAGCGGTATGGTATTCATTGTGTTTTTTCTTTTTTTTTCTTTTTTCCTGAATGTGAGAGATCCTTGTATATAAATGGTTGACATCTATGATCAAACCTGTTATTTTGATTCTTCTCTTTGTGTTTCTTGTGTTTTGTTATGACTTGTAGTACTTTTTGGTGGATGACAGTGATTTGCTCTTCCTTGCTCTTGTTTAAAGCTTATCGGAGACTGGCTCTGAGTTACCATCCGGATGCGAACAAGTAAGTGAGAAACCTTCATCTTATGAAGATTGGTGTTGTTTTCTCTCTTCAAGACTGATAGATACTTCAAAGCAGGGAGAGCCTTCTTGAATAGCAAAAGCCTTCTGATTGATTGATGTTTTAGTTTTATCTTAGGGATCGAGAACGCGTGTGAGATCTTTCTTGTTTCAGGTCGGTGGATTCAATCTCTCCAGATTGCTTATTTGATGGTTGATTGTAGAGATTAAAGATGTAATTGCGAATGTTAAAGGATGATGACTACGACGGTGTGGTGGGACATCAACGGCTGTCCGGTTCCCGATGATTACGATGTAGGTAAGGTCCGTCCGTGTATAAAATTAGCGTTGGCGAAGTTAGGCATCGATGGTCCAATCACCATCAATGCCATGGGCGACCTAAAAAAAATCCCTGATCAAGTCTTAAAAAGCTTAACTGCATCTGGAATCTGTGTTGCATACCTCCCATTCAGTTAATCTTCTCATCCCTTTCCACAATTAGGTCTGATTCAATCGTGGATAATGATTGTCATCTGGCTTACTATTTCCTTTGCTGAAACAGATATCGTCTTGTATACGGGGTTGATCAATTTCTTGCTTATGGATAATCTACCTCCGGATAATACACAAGTGTTTATAATGGATTACCATAGTTTGCTGAAACTCTCGGCGGTGGTTTTCAGTTTAAAAGAACGTCGATACAACATAGTTCTGGTATGTCCAGAAGAGCCTGCAAAAGAGCCTCCAGAAAAGCTTCCTGAATACGCAGGTTTAGACCTGCACCGTTTGCCCTGGGAAAGCGTGCTACAAGGTGTGTTTGTCCTCTCTCTCACAGTACTCAAAAATATAATGATAGCTGTTGTTTCTGAACAATTAGTTTTTTTCCAACAGATGCAAAGATAAGTGAAACCTGCAGTGTTAATTGCCGAATATGCCACCTTGGTTTCTCAAGCCTTGCAGATTTCACTGTGCATCTCAACAGTGAAAAACATGCAAACTTAGTAAGCATCCTTGTCACTTGTATCATCAATACTTTTTGTCATTTTTCTTACTTTCAAATTTGACACTTTGTTGTTAGGTTGATGCGATGTTTTCTGAACCCCCGAAGCCCGATTATGAAGACTCATCTGACGGCAAGTTTTAATATCTCAGGTTTCTTAATGAGTTTGATCAACTAGAAAAAGAAAACATGATTTTGAATATGCTATTAAACATTGTAGAGGATGAGGATCTTGATGAACAAGATGACCCAAAGAAGCAAAAGACCTAATGAGAATCTACGTGAACAAGACTAAGAAGAAGAGTACATGGCCCGAGGGGTGTTGTTCTTCTTCTCTAAAATAAAATAAATTACTTTTGTCTTTTGTCTTCTTTTTTTTTTTTTCCTGTTCTGTGCAAACTAGTCCTGAGCATATAACCCGAGCCCGAAACCTGAACCCGAACTCGACCAGGAAACCCTCACCAAAACTCGAACCCGAAATTAATTTGTACCCGATCGGGTTTCAAAAATTCGTTCATGTTAAAGGCTCATGTTCAAAAACGCTCATGTTCAAAACTTCGTACAACGACAACTTACGGAATAGCTGCTTCTTCTGCAGTTATGCTGACGCAAAAAAGAGAGAGAGACCTCTCGACCGAGTAGCTTTATACTTCCAAAATTGGAGTTAGCTTTATAATTTCAAAAGGCGGTTCGATGGGCCTCGGCCCACCTGTATTTTACAAGACGCTGCGTTTCACCCGCAGAAGATTGTTACCCGAAGAAGTTGTATATAATTAACACATCGCCTCTCAAGGAAATAGAAAGAAGCTTAAGAGAAAACAACGATTCAGGTAAATTTTCTTTTTATGAAACTGCTTGTGAAAATTTTCTTTTTAATTTTTATGATACATAATTGTTTTTTTTTGGGTAATATTAACAACAATATTTGAACATGGAAATCAAGTGACGGTGGGAAAATGGAGATTCAAGGACTGTGATGATTGGAACAAGTGAGGGTGGAGATAGGAGGTGATTTAGTAGACCAATGACCTTAGGCCAAGTGTCCAAGGTAAGTTTGTGCTGCAACGGATAAAGTGGTGTTTGTAGACAATGGCACATACTGGTTTTGTTATGATCAAGCATTTCTTTGGGTTAATTGATTATGCAGGTGAAACAGAGAGAATAAGGAAACATAACGGAAGGGTGTTAGCTTTAGGGTCAGAGTGCGGACGCCATGACGGCAGAGTAAGGTTGAAACAATGTTGGGGATAGTGGAAACCCACGAGCAAATGCGGCGGCAGATCCATCTTTGTGAAAGGGAGGGACATGGCTGATAAGGCAGCGGAAATGGTGAAAGAAGCGAATGCCATGATGGAGACGGCAAGGGCAGAGATGGGCAAAGCGTTGATGGTGATAAAGAATGTGTGTACATATCTATCTAATAAGTCTCAGTTAGATGATCACACCATTCATCTCTTTTCAGTGCCAATCGTTGGGAGAAGAGGTTCTTTATCTTCTTCGTTTTTAGCTATCTGATTGCTTTCACTTCTTCATCCTCTTAAAAAGTTACTGACGTTTTATAGGTCTTTGATGGAGGAGACGTTTAAAACAGGGACTACGTTTCATATTCTGGTCTAGCTTTCTCATCAGCTAAAGGTCTCGGGATCGAGTGGTGCAAGGCGCTGAAAATGCTGGCTCCTGATTCTGTACATCACCTTGACATTTCACCTGAGAGGAAAGTTGCAGACTTTTATCAAACTCTACGTGATTCTTCATGGAAGGTGAACGGATTAGCATCAAACATTTAAAATTTTGGTATATTAATTAGACATCTAAAAGAGTTGGATTCAGTGATATTTGACGTCTTCCCATTGAGTTTCCTTATTCATAACTTTTTAGAATTCTATTGATGAGATTTTTTAGGGTATTGGATGAAGTTAAAGAGTGTACTCAAGGAAAGCCTCTTTCTCTCCTCTGGTCATCGTGATGATTTTAATTTTAATCTCATAATGTTTATGCCACGGCATTACAAGTTTGCGTGATTTTGAAGGAACAATATCTATAGTCCTTAATTCTAAAATTAACTACAACTTGCACGTATTTCCCAAAGTTGATTACACACTAGAGAAGATGCTGTTTGTGATACTAATCGAATCTATTAAGTGTAATTATGGTGTCCATGTGAAGAAAGAACAGACGAATCCCCACAACTAATCAAAGAGTTTTTAGTCTTCTTTCAAAAAATAAATAAAGGGATGTGAATGATTTTCCCAGACATATTATCTATACTAATATTATTTTCAAGGTACATTTTTAAAAAAATACTGAACAAAAGGCTTTTAATTACAACTTCTGCCATTGCAATTAATAGAAACAAAATTATTTGGAAAATATTTAACCAATTACATTAAAGATTTTCTGTTTTGGAAATAAACATTAATAGATTTCCTAAAAATCAAATTAAATATTTATTCATTTATTGTAATAGATAACGATTATATTTATAGAAAATAATTAATAATAAAATAAGAAATAAATATCTAAAATACTTTTTATATATTAAAAATAAGGAAAAAAATATTTTTTTTCTCTCAGTTATCATCACCGCAATTGTTTTAAGAAGTTTTTAATTTTGTTTTTTTACAAATTCGTTTTTAGTAAATAATACTACATAAACTAAATCTTAACAAGAAATCTAAACTATTATGAATATACAATTTATATTAATGAAAAACTTTTATTAGAAGATTTCCAATTCAAATCATTTGGATTTTTTTTTCAAATTTAAAAATATTTAACTGAAAAAATTTCAACCTAATTTTAAAATTTTCACAACAACCTAAGCAAAATATTATATAATCAACAAAATTTTCTCACTATATATGATCATGTCATTTCACTAAGAAACTTATCTATTATATTAGTAGCTTTTATCTAAAATGCATCATATTTTATTAGTAGCTTTTATTCAAAATTTTGGTATTAAATTGAAAAAAAATATATAAAACTTTGCCCCGCGCAAAGCGTGGATTAATTACTAGATTTTAAAATGTGTAAGGGTTTTGTATAATCAAACAATGTGTAAGGGTCAAAATGTGTCACAATCCAATGTATTTGACTAATTATAAGAGTTAGAGATAGATTAGGAGTGTTTAGACAACACTTATACCCATTTTGTCCAAAATAGGCTAAAACCGACAAAACATTGCTTAGAAGCATAAAACACCTTTGTTAGTGTTTCTATGGTCTAAATGTGTCACAATCTAATGCAAATGGTTGATGATAAGAGGAAGGCATGCATCCCTATTTATAAATTCTACTGTCATGCGAGTTTGTTTAAAAGACTGAAATGACTCTATTAAAAGTTTTACCGAACCCATACTCAACTCGTATGAGATTTTGTGTTTTGCTGTTTGAATAAGAACAATGCAAAATCGTTCTTAACAAAACATGATGTCTTTTAAACCACTCATATGAAGTTTAAGGGAGTCAGAGATAGAGATTTAACTTTTTACAGAGCAATGAATCATTTTATAAGCGCTTTTGACCTAATTATATATATAAGGATCCCATGCAAACGGTTGATAATAAGAGCAAGACATGCATCCCCATTTTGAAAACCTAATGTCATGCAAACTTGTTTAAAGACTGAAATAACCTTACTAAAAGTTTTACCGAACCCGTACTCAACTCCTAATGTCTTTTGTCTTTTTTTTCTGTTCTGTGCAAACTTCGTTCCAACGTTACAAATTACATCAGTGTTATCATATTGCCTTTAGTTTTTTTTTTCTTTCTATATCATCTTGGTAATGGATCAAAATAATTCTAGAACGATTGCGATTTCTTTTTTTACCTAAACACACCAGGATCGTAATCTTTTCGAAGGTTCATGCTCACACACATAAACAAAAAAACAAACCAAAGTTCAAATGGTTTACCAGAAATACATTATCATGCATAAGACACATGTTTGAAGAGTGAACTTGATCATGCATCCATTAAAAAATTTCAAATGGTTTACCATTATCATGCATAAGACAAAATATATAACCTCTTCCTCTCTTTAGGAAGCACATTTACTTTATGCAATAAAATTTTTAAAAATTAACCAAGAAATATTAAATATTATAGAACCCCTTTAATCCAGTAGTTTAACTAAAGGTTCATTAATGCTTCTACATCCGGAGGTCTAGGTTTCAAATCCCAGAGAATGCGATTTATTATGCAGATTAAATGCGACAAGTTTACAGGAGATCTTCAACGTGGTGCAGGTAAAACCGTCTGATATGGATCTTCATAAAGCATGTTCAGGTGAAATCGGCAGGTTTGGATCTTCATAAAGTAGGTTCAGGTGAAATCGGCAGCGTGGATCTTCATAAGATGGTATAATTGTCAGTTGTAAAATTCGTCAATGTAATGTATCATAATTTAAAAACTTTTTAGTTGAGAAATTAGGAAACCATACATAGTCCAATAGAACTAGATTGTAACAGTAAAATGCAGGAAAGTACAATCTTGAATAATTAGGAGTTCCAACTACATAATAGATAATAGCTAAGTAGATTAGCAGATAAGTTGAACTGGCTTCATCGCAGAGGCTGCTCCATCTCCATCTCCATCTTCGGTTCTTGGCTTCTCCGAAGCAGTGAATGGTGTACAGTAAATCTGGATACATCAGAAACCATTCCCAATCGCTGATGATGGTTACCCCTAAATCTACAAGTTCCTCAAGCACCCCTATCTTCAGACCTGCTTTGCTCCGTACAACTACTATCACATTGATGTTGTTTTTCCTAAGAGCTTTACACTCATTCAAAACTTTAAAGTCACCCGAGATCAACACAGCGGTAGTACCCATATTCTGATGCGGAATCCACGATGCTAACTGGGCTACGATTTCCTCATCAGCTATGTCATTTTCATCTTTTCGGTACACTCTCCCCGGATGCGGATTCTCCATGCAATCTGTGTATTTAAAGCCAGAATCCGGGTTGGCAAGAATAGGCACGTTCTCAATGTCCCACCACGCAAACAATGGACCCCGTGCATAGGGATGTTAAATGTAGGGTTAGGGCTGAGCCCATTCTTAGTTAATATAAGCCCAGCCCTATATTAACCCTAACCCTTTTCTAACCCTTTGTAATTTTTATTAAAGGGTTAATGTAGGGCTAGCCCTATATGTATTATTTCTCTAAAACCAAACTAGTTATTGTGTGTTTAGATTAATATTTTAAAATTTTCATAAAAAATTTATAAATAAATATCTAAAATACTTTTTATATATTAGAAATAAGAAATTTTTTTTCTCTCTCAGTTATCATCACCGCAATTGTTTTAAGAAGTTTTTAATTTTGGTTTTTTACAAATTCGTTTTTAGTAAATAATACTACATAAACTAAATCTTAACAAGAAATCTAAACTATTATGAATATACAATTTATATTAATGAAAAACTTTTATTAGAAGATTTCCAATTCAAATCATTTGGATTTTTTTTTTCAAATTTAAAAATATTTAACTGAAAAAATTTCAACCTAATTTTAAAGTTTTCACAACAACCTAAGCAAAATATTATATAATCAACAAAATTTTCTCACTATATATGATCATGTCATTTCACTAAGAAACTAGTCTATTATATTAGTAGCTTTTATCTAAAATGCATCATATTTTATTAGTAGCTTTTATTCAAAAGTTTGATATTAAATTGAAAAAAAACTATATAAAACTTTTCCCCGCGCAAAGCGTGGATTAATTACTAGATTTTAAAATGTGTAAGGGTTTTGTATAATCAAACAATGTGTAAGGGTCAAAATGTGTCACAATCCAATGTATTTGACTAATTATAAGAGTTAGAGATGGATTAGGAGTGCTCCCACAGCGCCTCCGATTCCGATCAGCCGCCGAGATCCGGTAATCATCTCTCCCAAATAGATTCAAACAATTAGAATTGCTTATTTGTAGATTTGAAGTGGAATTTCTTGTTTGGATATCACACATTCGGTTGTTAATAACATGAAATTGTTGCATTGTCAAGTTTGGGCTGTTGAATCGTGTTGAATCGTGGTGAATTAGAAAAATCGAATTGGAAGATTGCATAGAAACCCAGAAATCTGCAGAGATAGGACAACTGGTACAAATGGTATAACTGAGACATAATAGGACATCTGGTACAAATTGTATTACTCAAAAATAATAGGACAAGTGGTACAAATGATATTACTGAAAAATAATAGGACAAATGGTACAAATGATATTACTTTGAGAACCAGTGTGTAATTGTGTTTTAATTTTGTATTGTAATTCCAGGAGGCGATGAAGAACAACCGGACCAACATAGATTTTGACTATGGAGGGTACTATTCTGAAGGGCACGAGTGGATTTCAAACAATTCTTTATACGATATATCGTTGAAGACGTCATCCTTAGAGAAGATAAGTTACTCGATGTTAGTAGATAGGATCTGCAAAAAGATTGCGATAGTTGAAACCACAAGGAAGCTGAAAATGAGCTACAGTCTATCTAAAGCTCGGAGAGAGTCATATATTGTAGATGATGAAGATGTATATGTTTTTCTAACGTCAGTGGATAATAAGAGACTTAAACCTGTATTGCATGTGGAGTTACTATATGATTTGGAAGAATGTCAAAGGGTGGAGCAAATTTCAAGGGTGGAGCCAAGAAGTTCAGTTGGTGTGAATTATGAAGAGCTGGATTCAAATGGCAGAGCTAATGATGTGGAGAATGGTGGAATCCTTACTATTTTCAGAGGAAAAATGGTGGAAGAACTTAATGAGGCGATTATCGAAGAGACTATGGAGGATGCAGTTTGGGAGCATGTATCAGGCAACGAATTTGCGACTGTGGATAGCCCAATGGATAACCATGAAGATGACGGTCTGGATGGAAGACATGAATATCTTGAGCTTCCAAGTGTTGCAGAAAAAAGTCAGAGAAGTCAGAATGTTGACGAATGGGAAGATGGCACGGGGATTGAGATAGGTCAAGAATTTTGCTCTAAGGAGGCAGTGCAAGATTTAGTTAATAGAGCTGCAAATAAGTATTGTTTTGCGACCGAAACTATAAAGTCGGATCCGGGGTGACTCATGTTAAGATGCCGGAAAGTTTCAAAAGGTTGTAAATGGTATTTACGAATTGCGAAAGTTAAGAAATCAGACTATTTCACTGTCAGAGTTCACAGGAAGATGCATACATGCCAACGGTCTGATGCGAGTACAAGCAATTGTAAACATACCGGGACACCACGATTAATAGCCTCTGTTTTGCATGAGGATTATCCAGGTCAGTTGAACACTCCGGTTCCTAAAAACATCATGAGTATTGTTCGAGGAAGAGTTGGTTTGCATTGTTCCTACTCTACTTCATGGAGAGGAAAAAAACAACACGTTAGTGATGTGCGTGGGAGTCCTGAAAAAAGCTACACGATGTTGTATTCTTATCTGTACATGTTAGATAAGGTCAATCGGGGGACAGTAACAAGTGTGGAATTGGATGCGGAAAAAAGGTTCAAGTACTTATTCATCGCTTTGGGTACTTCCATTGAAGGGTTTAAAGCAATGAGGAAAGTGGTAGTTGTGGATGCAACTTTCCTTAAAACTGTATACGTTGGTATGTTAGTTTTTGCAACAGCTCAAGATCCTAATAATCACCAGTATCCCATTGCGTTCGGCGTAATTGATAGGGAGAAGGATGCGAGTTGGGCCTGGTTTTTCAAAATGCTGAAAACAGTTATACCGGATGAACCCGATTTAGTTTTTATGAGCGACAGACATCAAAGCATCATCAAGGCAGTCTGTGAGGTGTTCCCAAACGCAAAGCATGGCCATTGTGTCTGGCATTTATCTCAAAACGTGAGAGGAAAGGTGAAGAGTGACAAGGATGTAGCTGCGTCAAAATTCATTGAATGCGCTCATACTTATACTAAGTTTGAGTTCAACAAAGAGTATGGTCATTTTAGGAAAAGATTTCCTAAAGCCGGTGAGTATTTAGATAAGTGCGTAGATCTGGATAAATGGGCAAGGTGCTATTTTCAAAGAGATAAGTACAATATAGACACCAGCAATGCCGCAGAATCAATGAACGGTGTGTTTGATAATGCAAGGAAGTACTACCTGTTACCTATGATTGATGCGATTCTGGAAAAAAATTCTGAGTGGTTTAACAGTCATAGGAAAGACTCTGCTGCTGCATTAGAGACAAGGAAACTGGTGCCTTATGTGGAGAACGTAGTGCACACACTTTGTCCAATTTCAAAATTTTTGCCGGTGACTGAGCTAAACAGCTTTCGACGTGAATACAGCGTTATTGGGCTCGATGGTAAGACTTATTTGATGGACTTGATAATGAAAAGTTGTTCTTGCAAATGTTTTGATATAGACAAGTATCCATTTGTCCAAAGAGGTTCAAAACATGGTTGTGTATGCTTTAGTCATGGTCGTGTGTATTATTTTTATCCTTACATAAGAGGTTGTGTGAGTTTGTGCTGTTATTAGTTTTATGACAATGTATTCACTTAAGATTAACAGTTTGTTTTGAGCCATAACTTGTATTCACTTAAGCTTGTATTGGTTTTATATTAAGGTTGCATTTAAGAATAAGAGTTTTTAAAACTTGTATTGGTCTTAAGAGCTAGTATTAAGCTTATTGTATTGGTTTTAAGTGCTTGTATTGAGCTTGTATTGACATAACCATAACATCAAGTTATATATCCCAGTGGATTTCAGTCAAAACATGAATCAAGCCAATAATAACGGCCAAGAGCTACTCGAAACATCAAGATTTGTTTGTTATTTTGGTAGCAGAGTTTTTGGTTAATTGATGACAAATCTGTTTAACGTGTACGCTAGAATTATTTGTCTTAAAGTAAATATATTTATAAATTACTAATTATCTCAAATTTTTAGCTAAGTGTTAAAACAATCATATTTACTATTTACTCACAAACTTGACACTTATATCATATATGTATACTTAATATTTCAATCAATGTTGAAACATGAATTTAATGTTTGCAAAATCTTTAACTAACAGATGATCAATTTTTACTTAAATTTTTGCTCGCAAATTTTTTACGGTCTTCTCCAGTTTTGTTTTAAGTGATCGTTGATTTGATTGATTACGAAGAAGGATAAAATCCTAAATCATATGGTCGATACTGGCAAACCAATCTGCGGCGTGTAGAAATAAGTCTGCGAAAATAAATCTGTAGGTAAAGAGTACCAACAAGTCTTCAAGATTAAGTCTGCGACATTAAAAAGTTAGTTTACTTAGAATTAAGTCTGTCACCACTTCAATTGAACAAATCAGCAATGAAAGAAAATGTTAAAACAAGTCTGCCATCAAGTTGGATAAAACTGCGATCACTAAGAGTTAGTCTAGTCATTATTTTTTCTGCAAACAACTCTGCAACAACTAACAGACTTATATAAGTCTGCAGAATAAGTCTATACAAGTAATTCTAAAAGTCTACAGAATAAGTCTGCAGTGCAAAATAAGTCAACAGAAAAAAATAAATCTGCAAAACAAATCTGTGGGAGAAAAAAATCTGCGGTATTCTCATAAAAATCTATAAGATAAATTGGCGGTAGACATAAAATCTGTGGCAGCCTATAAATCGGCAGCAACATAAGAACAAATCTGCAAATAAAATCTGTGACAGAAATAAATCTGTAAAACAATTTTGTGGTTCAAAAACAAATATGCAAGAAGAAAAGTCAGCGATAACTATGTAAACAAATTTACGACAGATTTGTTTTATAGATTTATTTCAAATTCGCCGACAAAGTGGCAAACATGTAAATATTTATAAAATTTTTTGTAAATATCTACAATTTTTGTCATGCTGGCACTAAACATTTAATAGCATTTTCGTAATACTTTTTTCTAAACAAAGCTTAGAAATGATATTTTAGAGGTTAAAAAAACAATACACTCTATTTTGTTTCTAAAAATAGAAGTTATTCAAGTTATTAATCTTCGTATATAGGGTATTCTACTTATTCTCCCCTCTTTTAATGTGTGAAAATTTCAAAAATGACACTGATAAAGAAAAAAAAATTCTCATCAAAATTATATATTGTGACTATTATATGTAGTTAAGATGTGTTAGCATGGTCGCTATATCACCATTCGGATTCAAACTTACATATTATATGTTGTTAATAAAAAGAAAACTGAATTCTCTATTTTTCCATATTGTAATAAGTTTTATTATCCATTCTTAAATTAACTAATTAGATTTAAATTAAGAATGTTAATGACATTAGATGTAGACTTCGTCTTTTCAAATTTTTTTATATTCTTTTATGATTTTCAAAACAAAAAAAAAGATAAAAACAAGCTTTACTGCAAAGCTTTCATCTCTTCCTTGAACTTAACCATTGCAATTCTTGGCAATGTAACCACAATCTGAACCCCTCCGACCATATCCGGTTCCAACCTAGATGGTCGCATGAACATATTAACCGTCCTAGCTGTCTCCGATGGAACCACCGGGACGATATTCACCGGCTCATTCCACCCGAAATCCATCGATCCAAAGATCCCGATATTCCTCCAATCCGTCAAACAAAACAACCCATCTTTTTTTCCTTTGATCTTTAAATTCATCTTAATGATTTTTTCAGTGTTTGCAAGCTCTTCTTGGAGATAATCTTTATCGTGACCCTTCCTCTTTGCTTCTTTTATGAGCTTTACGATATCTGAGATCGTAAATTCTTCCACTTCTCTTGCGGTTAATGGCACATACATATCAATGTATGCATTACCGTAGTACCCATCGGGCAAAGGGGGATCCACAACGTTGCGGATTCCTACTGATAAACCCAAAACTGTGACTCCATCTCGATCCAAATTGAGAGCTTTAACTCTTGATTTCCACAAATAAGCTCCTATAACTTCGAAAGTAGTGAGTGTCTCATTAGAGAAGTCGTACTCTTTCAATGTAGCTTCTTTCAATCTTCTTATGCTATCTGCTATAATATTTATTTTTTCAGTTACCTGATTACATTTATAAACATAGACAGAATTAAAATATAGTTTTAGATTAATATAGTATTTGAGTAAGGTTTTGGGCACACATACCCAATCATCCGTTGGTAAGTAGGGCGAAGCGGCCGTGTCGTCGCCGGGAACAAATGGAGGTTGATCATCTTCAGGCTTCCCCACAAGTCTTTCTCTTTCCCAAACCGGCGTTACAGTCGGTTTCTTCCTCCCGCCGACCAACTCCGTTAAGGCACACATGATATGGCCTTCTCCATATCCATCGCACATTGCATGTGACATCGCCATCCCTAACACGAATCCTCCACATCCAAAAGTGGTTACCTGTCATTATAATTAAGGTTATTATTATTATTATTATTATTATTATTATATATATATTTTGGGTGGGGGATATATAGTATATTAATACATCTAAAATATTGATGTGGGAAAATTTTGGTTACATCTAAAATTGATGTGAGAAAAGTTTGGTTATCAATTACATTTTTTTTTTGAAAGAGAAATGTATATATCAATTACATGCGCATAAATTTACATTGTTCTAGATATACTCTTTTAACAAAAATAAAATAAAATAATCCGTTTACCCTACAATTATGCTCAAATCGGGCTGCATTTTAAAATACATGCACGAAATTATTTGGACAAGACAATTAGAAAATGGACTAAAAAGTATGCGGAATTTGCAGATTTCATGCAGAGTAATGAGGACCGGTCTGATCAACATACCCATTTTTAGTTATTTATTATAAATAAAATTTTAAAATATAAATCCCCTAACTTTTACGAAAATGACTGATAAAAAAGACCTTTTTAGACTTGAAGTTTATATATTTTTTAAATTATACATATTATATAATTCTTAGTTTTTATAAAAATGAAAATTATGACGGGATCAAAGATACATAAAATAAGTAGATTTCTGTTTGTTTTAAAATCTTATGGATGTAATGTACGCCCATAATGATATAAAACATGATGTTTGAACCAAACATAGGAATTCAAACCAATCCGAGCGGAGCGGAAATAACTGACCCGAAAATCAAACCTTATGTAATTATACGGTTTAAACGGATAATATTTTTCTATATCCGGAGAAAACTAAATCCAAATTTAAACTAAACAACAAATATGATTTAAAACTTAGTTTTCATTGAAAATCAAGTATAAATGTGATTAGAACTCAAATCCAAACCAAAAACGAAACCATACCAAACCACCTATATTAGATTAAAATTTATTTTGGAACTATATAATTTATAAACCGCATAATCCGAACCGAAATCCGGATTGAACACACCTAAAAACATGAATGGTTTGTGTACCTGCAAAGCAAAAGGTCGATAACCATCGTTATCCACGTGAAGTTCAGGTAAGAACTTCAATGCCGTATCTGAGTCAATGTTCTCTAAATTTTTCAAAGACGAGAGCTCCACATTTTCAGTAGCTACTGTGAACGGCACACCACTTCCGTCGCCACCGCAGGTCAAGTGAAGCTTCCGGTCACTCTCCTGCCGCTTCAAACTCCCTGAAAGTGGATAGTAATACACAAGAAGATCGGACAAAGCCTCCCTAAGCAAAGATTGCGGTCGGTCATCATCATCAACAACGTTCTTGGCTTTGAAAACGTAACATGCCTTGTAGATGACCTCATTGTAAGGATCATTGTCAAGTGTTGAAAAGGAAAGAGTTTGTGGAGGTATGTGTTTTGAGGGTTTCACCATTTCGGTGAGCTTCTTCTCGACCATTAAAGGGATCGACGAACCTATTTGAATCGACATGTTCTAATATCTGTGTTTTGACGAGTATAACTGTATAATCTTAAGAACACTCTTGTCCTTTATAGACAAAAGTCTTCGCATCATGTTAGCCACGTTTAACCTTAAAAACTGTAACAAGTAACAACTGGCACTTTAACTTATATTCTAAGTTATCCTTGTTGTCCGCACAGCCAATATTTTAAGAAATATATATAAAATATTTCGTCTCACAACTGGTATTACGTGGGGACCACGGAGGGAGAGAGATATAAATCAAGTCTTTCCCTCTTTCTTTATAAATTATTATCCCCTAATAGTCCAAATTACATCGAACGATGAAAGATAACATAACATTTGATTTGTAACGCTTTGACAGAAAAAGAAACACTATATAAACAAAAATAGAGAAAAACGTAATAATATCGTATTCTGAAGACATCAAGGCTCAAGCTTTTCTTCCGTAGTCAAGACACTAAAATATACTTTACAAATGTATGGTTTGTACTAAAGTTGCAACAATAAATTTATAAGAAGTTTTTTTAAAAAATAAAATAATAAGAGACTTTCAAACCGGTCTTGGTTTATCAGGTGATTTTAAGTAAATCTTTATTGGCAAGTTTCGATTTATGCGGTCTCTTCCACTAAAAAGCTTCATATGCATGTATTTTTTATTTTTGACTCCGCTTCACGTTGTGGATTCCTTAGCAATATTTTTCAAGAATACCATGTAGGCCTCCACACTTTTGGTGACGAGCGGCAGATCGCAAATAAACGTGACGGTTTTGTGACTACAATTTGTAATTTTTTTTGTCGTAAATAGGTATGACGGTGTTTTGACTACTTTGAGACTAATAAAGGACAATTCAGAGACTAAAAATTTGCATATTTACGATGAAAAATTATAGTCGGTAAACAGTTTCATATTTGCGACTATTTACCGACTAAATATCGATTATAACATTGTGCTCGCAAAATAATCGCAAATTAAGATGAATTAGCTACTCCCATTTTCGTTAGAACATTCAATCGCAAAAATAGTTCCAAAATTGACACATTTGCAACTTTAATAGTCGTTAGAAAAGCGTCTTAAAACAGTACACTTTGTGACTACATTGCTACTATCTTCACCTATTTACGACGATTTTGCGACTAACTAACATCTTAATGATTTGCGACCAATACCTGAAATTGTAATTGATTTGCTACTTTTTACCAACTTCTCTTGGTTTTTTTTAGAAATTCAACAATACAAAATTATAAATATGTTAAATACATGATAATGCACGAAGAAGATTTTTTTTTCATTTTCCTTTTATTAAAGATTTTGGTGTATTACAACTTTAAAAGAAACAGAACCATGATATAGGATTAAGAAAATAAACCGATGGCTTGATTTTGGAAGCACATGATCATGTTGAAGAAAACAAGAAACGACCATGGCTTCTGTTGATTTTGAAGAAGCCCAAAAAGAACTAAGACACTCGTTTAGCTCGATAACAATTTGAAACATGCTCGGTCATTTTTTTGAAGAAGGATTTGCACACAACATATAGCTACCTCAGGAGCTCTCCAAACTTAACGAAAGTTGTAATTGCCATGAAAGGTAGGATCCATGATTCTAGCAATATCCTCTATTAAGCATAAATGTCGTCCAATCTGTTATGTGAGACTTTTAAAGAGTGTTTAAAAGCTAGCATAATAGGTTATCTTACTCTCTTTAAAAGAGTGTTGTTTTAACCCTTTATAGGTTATATATCTTACTCTTTAGAAGGGTTTTTTTGGGTGAGATTATCTTTATTTTAATGGGTTAACCTCTTGACTAATAATTCTAAATTGGTGACGAAAAACAATGGTGCTATGGAAATTGGTAAACAATCACTACATTACACATCAATTTAACATGACTTAAAACAGATAACAAATTGAAGAGAAAATACGTGTCCTTTTATATTTTATTAGAGGATTTTCTCTTCTAAAATATAAAGGAACGCTGGAAACTTTTTTTATTTTATTTTAGATACAGCTAACCAACTTTTTTAATAATCAAGAGGCGCACAATGCATGTTCCCAAATAAATGATTATTATATATTTTACTATTTTAGAGACATGTTGTTAAGCATAGATTTTAAATCTAAATAAAATATGGCAAATATGCAATACAATCAAAGTAGTATTTAGGGATCAAATTCACAGATACTAATCAAACAAACGATAGACTATATATATCTAAAGTAAGTTAGAATAAAACAAGAAATCACATGAACTCGTATAGATTTGCAAAAAATAAAATAATTAATAATAATTAAAATAAAATAAACAATAACAAAGAAATATTAAGCCTAGAAAAATCATCAGTGAAATATAATAAATATGTAAATTTATTATGAGAAGCATTAAGATTCGTTCTTGAACTTGAATTAATGATGTAAATTTATTCTCCTTTCGCACGTCATAATTATCTATGAAATATATTTCCTAAAGACTAAAATCTCGTTTGTTTCAGAAAATTCTAACAAGCATTAAGCTCCTAATTCAATCAGTTCACAAAACTCAATAACATCAATTGTTGGTTGACTAAGGAAGCTTTGTCCATCTAATTGTATATCCATCGATTCAACACCACTTTTGATGGCTTGAGAAAATCGATTATAAGGCAATAGTTAGATTGGCCTAATTCAACTAAAACATGAAGAACAATCAAAGATATAGAACAATAAGAACAATCCCATACATAATATAACATATTAATTAAATAAACATCCCTTTGAAATTCTAAAACTCAACGATAGATCTACTCACACATGATCCAAGTACATGTGATCACAATAGTTGAGAGAGTCATGAGTTTGTTTAGGGATTTACAAAGGGTTTTAGAAATCTCTTTAAAAAAAACTATAAAGAAAGAACAAAACTTTGAATCATCCTTAAACTAGAAAATCGCACAAAACATCGTGCATGTGCAACATGATTACATAGGATATTTACACTACAAAAAAACAGCGAAATAGCGACTACATTATTAGTCGCTTAATAGTCGCTCAACGAATTTTTACGACTAATTAGCGACTAATTCATGTAGTCGTAAATCGTTAGTCGGTAAAATTTGTAGTCGTAAAAGTAGTCATAAATTAGTCGTAAATTAGTCGTAAATAATTACGACTACACTACGACTACTTTATGACTAAAGACTGTAGTCGTAAATTAGTCGAAAATATTTACGATTGCACTACGACTAGTTTACGATTAAACTTAATGAACAAAAATGGTTATTTAGCGACTATTTTTACGACTACAACTTTGACGACTATTTTGTGAATACGTACCGACTGATTTAGCGACTAATTTTAGTCGTTAAATGTTTGTGACTAATTAGCGACTATCCAGATTGACCCAAAAAAAATATGGTATTGGTTTTGTTTCTGATTTGTATTTTGATTCTAAACCTGTTTTGGAACGACTATTTGTGTCTCAGATTGATGAAACGAATAGTAAAAAGACAGTGACATTTAGATCCAAAACATCAACCAAGACTTAAATCCAAGATTCAACTACAAACTAAGAGTTTCACAAGTCACAAATACAAGCAAGAGGTTCATGAGAGTTAAGAAATAGAGAGTGAGGGATAAGAAACCTAAGAAGAGTTAAAAAATTGCTCTTGGGGCGTCTGAGAGGGGGGGGGGGGGAAATTTGGGTCGACGGCGTGAAGTTGTATTGACTCGGTAAATTGGTGGGTCTTTTCACCGCAGTGGGTGGGTTGGACACTCCGGGTCTCTGAGAAATATTAGGCACAACCTTTTTCTTTCGTCCCCGCTTAGTTGTAGGCATCGTGTGCTCTTTTATCTGCTAGTATATACAATGAACATAAGAAAAGAGAAGAGCAATTGAGTTACAAAACACACACATTTATCTTATCCACACTTTTCTGGGTTATATTTTTTCAAGACATCATAATCAACATATAAATTTCAAGGTTGGTACTTTAAGGGTCAAATTTAATATGGTATGATCACACAAGAGTAGTGGCACACTATCCAAGTTGATTGTTCACAAAAGAGATAATACAAGTTGATTGGTCACAAAAGAGATAAAACACATTTTGTTTTCAATCTTCAAAAGAAATAAAGATACAGATAGCCAAAAAAAACACATAAGACTAAGACAAACATTCATGTCCATATTCTAATTAAGATTACAAAGATCACATGACACTACAACTACCAGGATTGATAATTCCAGAAAGTCTTATGATCATATCTACAGAGGCAGAGAGAAGCAGATCGGCATGAAAAAGAAGACAAAGAAATATACACTAAATCTTACTTTGTATGTACAATCAGTCATTGGTCACAACACTAAATATTATTAAAATGCACAACTATACATATACACTAAATATTATTAAAATGCACAATCATTCATTGGTCACAACACTTATTCGGGTTCGACAAAAGAATACCGGACCGACGACCTATTTTCCCCTCAGAACTTTGACATCAAACCAAATCCACCCAGAACTTTGTCCTCGTACTAGAACCACCCTAATTGATAGTACTATTGCTATAACTCCCCGAATCGATACTTCCCATCTATTTCCCCAATTTTCTAGGTTTAAACGGTATAACATCCAAACCCGATAGAAAACCATTTAGAACCGATTTTGAAACCAATTTTAAAACTCTTGCTCGTTTAAAACCTGACCCAATCCAACCTGAAACCAATTGGAATATCTGATTGCAAGGTTCACAAAAGACACGTTTGAGATCACCAAAGACACATAAAAATAGCCGATTGTAAGGTTCAAACACAGACCAAACACAATCACAGGCCAAACATAACAAAAACAGTCTTATTCCTACATTCTCACTTCATTCCTACTTCTGCTTCATACATACCTACTTCATTCCTACTTCTGCTTCATGCCTACTCCTGAGTGATACTGCTTTGACAAGGTTCACCTAATGAAGCATACAGAAAAAACAAACAAACATGAGAATCATAATCATCAAAAAACCAAACAGACAATATCACAAAACCTAACCTGTGATTGATTCTTCTTCTTGTGAAACCTACTGTTGTGCTCATCTGAACCACAAATCCCACAATGCATGATTCTTTTCTTAAGCTTTGGTTTCTTCTTGGTAGGCGATCATGAATCCCTTTCTTCCTTTTCTTGTCAACCTTGGTGGTCTTATCCTTCTCTGTCTCAGGTGGTGGATGCACATTGTAACCTTCAGTGGAAGGCCAAAAGCGTGGACCTCGCTGTGGAACAAGGCCATTAACGTAATTCATCTTCCACGTAGAAGTGCAGAACCAATGACACACATAGTCTTCAGGTTCCAGTTTTTTCTTTAGTATCACTCCATATGCATGCTCACAGGGAATTCCACATATCTGAAACTTCATACATGTACAAGTCATATTCTTCAAACAGACTCTGTGAGTGTCATAATCCAGCCTTACTTCAAACATCCCATTTGTGCTGCTACTAAACATGCACGCGGAAGCTTTCATATGCTCCTTAGCAAGGAAATTTGCCACATATGGAGTACATAAGCCTGACACATAAATAACACATGTTATAACATATAAGACAAAGGCATAGAAATGAAACAAATAAAGAGAAAAGAGGTACTAACCTTTGTGATCATAAGAAATAGCAGACCGTTTAGCAATCCGAACCATGGCAAGTCTTCTAACACTCTCCAACATAGCCACAAAGGGTTTTTCTCTTGTCTTGTTGATTGTATTGTTGAAGGACTCTCTAGAGTTGTTTTCCACATCCTCACAGTAGTTGCCCAGCTTGTGGAAGGCCCTACACCAAGTCTTTGGTTTTGACTTCATGACATCTTCATAAACTTTGGTGTCATATGCGTGTATCCTCTCCAATCTCTCCTCATACTGTCTTTCATTGTAGCTCCAAACTAGATCACAGAGAAGTTTCTTTATTGCTTTCTTTGACGGATAATTCTTCTTGAAGTTACCATAAATGTGTCTAACACATTTTCTATGCTCTATCATTGGTAACTCCAACTCAACAGCTCTTATTAACCCCTGAAACAGAACAAAAACATGGTTTTAAGTTTTGAAAATCGAAAATGTTCAAAAACAGAGCATGAATGGAACTGTATTTCAATTAATCTAGTTAAGTGTTCATACCTTTTGCCGATCAGACATCAAAATATAACCATCTCCATCATTTAACCCAAGGTCAATCTTCAACCTCTTCACAAACCATACCCAATTCTCTTTGTTCTCAACTTGAACAACACTCCATGCTATTGGATAGATAGCATTGTCTGCATCTCTGCCTAAAGCAACCAGTAACTGTCATTTGATCTTCGATTTTAAGAAACAGCCATCAACTCCTATTAGTGGCTTACAACTCTGTTTCCAGGTTCTTCTAAGTACATCAAAGCAGACATAAAACCGGCTGAACACATCCTGCCCAGCATCATACTTCACTGTTTCAACCTTCACAACAGACCCTGCATTTGCTACCAATATCTCAGCAGTGTAATCTCTAAGACGTGCAAATTGAGTATCATACTCCACCTTTATCCAAGCCAAAGCATTTCTCCTAGCCGCTTGATATTGATGTCTACTAACTGATATCTTCCACTTTTCCATTATAATCTGTTCCATCTTCATAGGCATGTAATACTCTGGATTTTCTCTAATCTTATCAAGAAACAACCTAGCTGTCACTGGGATCTTAAACATCTCACACTCTCCATTAGGAACACAAATATGCTTATTCGTGATACACTTTCCACTCACATTTCCCTTTAGCACCAACACACTTAAACCCGATTCTATCTTTATCATACCTATATTGCTTTATATTGTAACCTGTTAGCAGAGTGTAGTCGGTGACACACTCTTTGAAAGCGATTCCATTGTAGAATTACTGGCCTTTATACCATCACCACGTCTGATCTCTGTATCGACTCTCTCTCTCGATTCCCTCGACGCTTTTGTTGTTCAGCTTCGTCGTCACTTTCAGGGTAGGCATCATGAAGAATTGATTGTTCAGCCTCTGTAAATTCATGGGCAAGAGCTTCGACATAAGATTCATCTCGATCTTCTGCTTTACCGTCGTAATTTGGATCTGGAAGAGCTAAAGCCATCGTATGCGTCAAGAGAGAAGAAAGGGGAAGAAGAATTGAGACGAAAAAAGGGGAAGAAGAAAGGGGATTTTCGATTTCAAGAGTTGAGAAAAAGAAATTGATTTGGAGATTTATGATTCTAGGGTTCTAAAAACGATTTGGAGGTTTTGGTTTTGGGGAAGAAACAATGGGTTTTGGTTTTGTCTTGTAATCTGGTTTTGGTCTAATTAGGTTTAATTTGGTTAATTGGTTTCGTTATTGGTTAAGATAATGACAAACCAACAGTAAAACATATTCATGGGGAAATAGATGAGAAGTATAATTTTGGGGAGATATAGCAATAGAAGTATCGATTCGGGGAGTTATAGCAATAGTACTGTCAATTCGGGTGGTTCTAGTACGAGGGCAAAGTTCTGGGTGGATTTGGTTCGATGTCAAAGTTCTGAGGGGGAAATAGGTTGTCGTTCCAAGAATACCTACAGCCTTAGCAACAAAACCGAAGCTGTTGGGGTCTTGAGTAAAAAAGTGAAGCTCTTATCCTGCAACCATACATATAAACTCCATGAAAAAGAAGATAAAGAAATATACACTAAATCTTACTTTGTATGTAACCAATAACCATGACTGTATGATTTCTCAACTCCAATAACCATTTTTTTTTCGAAATCGAGATATTATAAACATCAATCCACTAACAAAATTAAAGCACATTTTGTTTCCAATCCTCGAAAGAAATAAAGATACGGACAGCAAAAAAAAAACACATAAGACTAAGACAAACATTCATGTCCATATTCTAATTAAAACCGAGGATTTATACCTGAAGCAAATCGACAGAGAGAGAGAGAGAGAGGAAGACCGAGAGAGAGAAGGAACCCAGAGATGAGTCCAGACTCGAAGCGGCGAGAGAGAGACCGAGAGTGTAACGCCCATGTTCTGAAAAGTGGGTGTCGAGCGACACCGAGGGCGGATGTCGATCGACTCCAGCGTGTTGTGTTGAACAGCTTTGGCCGGTGAGGCGGTGTCGAACGACACCAAGGGTAGGTGTCGATCGACACCAGTGTCGGCAGCTTCCTTTTTGGGTTCTTTGGTCTCATCTACCCCGGTTAAACACTCGTTTTCTTCCTCCTTCGTCTTCTGGAGTTGCGGTTGGAGTTTTAAAGAGAAAGGAAGTGAGAATTCGGAGGTTTGAGTCAGGGGAAAGAGAGATCAAAGAGGGAAAGCTTGGTTGTGGCTTAAGGAAGGGTTTGAGCTCGATGGAGCTTGGGGAGTTGCAGAGGATCGTTGGCTGAGACGTGAAGGGAGAGAAGAATTCATCTCTGGTCTTGTGGTGCCATTTTCAGTATGTAATCCGTCCAAATTGAGGTGAGTGCGTGACCTTGAGTTGATTTAGGCAAAGGTGAAGGTTTTGTGGTTTCGTTGATCTTGTGTTGTTAGATCGGTTTGCTAGATCTGTGGGTTGTGTTGCTTATTTCTTGTTGCTTGGCGTCGGGTTAGTGTGTAATCGTTCGCAGGAAGCAAGTTTGTTGTTCGGAAGTGGCCGATTGGCCGTGTGTGGCCGTGGGAGAAGCCAGAATAGAGTTGTAGGGGTTCGGTGTCGACCGAGACCAGTGGTGGGTGTCGACCGACACCAGCTCTTCTTGGGTTGGTTTCGTGGCTCGGTGTCGAGCGACACCAATGGCTGGTGTCGATCGACACCAGTATCTGCGGAGTGTTTGTCCAACTGTTTTGTGGGTTCGTTGGTTGTTTTGTTGCTTGAGTTGTGTTTGTGGACGTGTGGTTTGTGATCTTATCTCTTGGTTGAGTGTATAACTCGTAGAAGAGAAGATCGCCTCACTAAGTATTTTTGGTAATACTTACGCAACTCTTTGTTCTGTTGCAGGTAAAGATAAAGTGTGATCGTGGAATCGAGGCATTGAAGAGGGGGATGATTTAGGACTCGGTTTGTGTGGTGTGGGTTGTTTTTGTATTTTTTAAATAACTCGATTATTGTGTTTGACGGGTGTTTGATATTGTTTAATAGTATCGAGTCTTATTGCGTTTTTGGTTTATAGTTGATATTATGGGGTATTAACTATTGTTAAAAAAACCGGGTGTGGTCGTTTCAGATAGAAACTAAGAAAGAGAAGCTTATCGAGAGAGAGAAGGAACCCGGAGAGAAGCAAATCAGCAGAGAGAGAGAAGGAACCCAGAGATGAGTCTGGAGTCGAAGCGGCGAGAGAGACCGAGAGAAATCGAGAAAGAGGTTGCAGATCGAGAGAGAGAAGGAACCCAGAGAGAAGCAGATCGGCAGAGAGAGAGAGAGAGAGGAAGACCGAGAGAGAGAAGAGAGCGAGATGAGTCTGGAGTTGAAGCGGCGAGAGAGAAACCGAGAAAGAGGAAACGAGCGTCTCAGACGGAAAGAGAGAGAGAACAAATTAGGGTTGATATTTTTTTGGGCCACAAATTATATAAGAGAAATAAGCATTTTGGATCGCATGAATTGGGTCTGCTGGTTAGTCGGGTTTAATTATCCCAATTTTTTTAAATTAGTCGCTAATCAGTCGCATAAGTTAAACCTAAAAATTAGATTTGGTTTCCCGTGTTTAATTCAACCAATTTTTTTGAATTTAGCATATATTTAGCGACTACATAACGACTATTTAGCGACTACGGTTTGTAGTCGCCAAAAACCGGTGCACCTACCCAAAATGAATAAAACGTGTTTTTTTAATCGGTATTTTACGACTAATATCCGACTATATAGCATCCCGCCGGTTAAGTCGCATGTTAGTCGCTAATTAGGCGACTATATTGCGACTCCCGGATGTAGTCGTATATTAGTCTCTAAATTAGCGACTACAGAATTTAGTCATAAAATAGCGACTGATATACGCCTAAATCTTTGAAGTCGTAAACTAGTCGCTTAGTAGTCACTAAGTATTCGCTAATTTGGCGACTATATATGTAGTTGCCATTTGTAGTCAGAGATTGCCTGTTTTCTTGTAGTTTTATATACATAAAAGTCGGTGTCCTATAATTAAAAAGGAAATATACCTAAGCCAAACCGATCGGTACACAAACCGTACTGATTGGTATGCGATATCTTTGGTACCGACCGGTGTAAAAGAGTTCTGTTCGGTCATCATCTTCTATATTTTCTTCTCTTGACACATTTTCCTCTATTTTTTTCTCTAAAACTTTTATCCTTAGTCTAGCAGGTCCAGAAACTTATAAAGACTAAAAAACATCGAAAACTAATTTGTTTTCGACAAAAAGACTCAAAACTAACTACTAAAATAATTCTAAAAACCAACAAAAATAAGAGTTATCACATATATACCTTAGACCCATATATTATTGCTTTGCTGTAAACATTTGACTAATTATTAATTAATTCATTAAATTTAATTGGTAAATAATTATAGAATTATACATATTATCTTGAAAAACATGATTTTGCGATTTTTACACGAAACACGATTTTGTAAAAAAAATATTTTTGGTAATAAAGTATAAATTTAAGGTTTTGGCGGGAAACACAATTTTGCGGTTTGGCGGGAAAACACGATTTTGCTATTTTTGCGGAAAAACACGGTTTTACGGTTTTGGCGGGAAAACACAGTTTTGCGGTTTTGACAGAAAAACACAGTTTTGTGAGATTATTTTTTGGGTGATAAAACGCACTTTTGCAGTTTCGGATGAAAACACACAATTTTGCGGTTTTGGCGGGAAAACACGGTTTTGCGGTTTTTGCGGAAAAACACGGTTCTGTGAGAATATGTGTTGGATGATAAAACGCACTTTTTCAGTTGTGGAGGGAAAACACGGTTTTGCGGTTTTGGCGGAAAAACGCGGTTTTGTGAAATTTTTTTTTGGGTGATAAAACACACTTTTGCAGTTTTGGCGGGAAACACACAATTTTGCGGTTTTGGTGGAAAAACACGGTTTTGCGGTTTTTTCGGAAAAACGCAGTTTTGTGAGATTATTTTTTGGGTGATAAAACGCAATTTTGTAGTTTTGCCGGAAAAATGTGGTTTTACGGTTTTGGCGGGAAAACACGGTTTTGCGGTTTGTCCAAAAAAACACGATTTTGAAGAAAATATGTTTTGGTGATAAAAAACGTTATTTTACGGTTTTAGTAGGAAACACGGTAATGCGGTTTTGGCTAGATTATCCTTATTAATTATTTAATAATATTTTGTATTTTTTGTTATTAGGATTTAAATGGGTACAATGAGTACCCATTTATTTGTGTTAAAATCCATTTAATAAATGAGGTTAATTGGGATAACCTATTTAACCCCACTTAGTTTTTTTTGTCTAAAAGGTTTAAATTGACTTATTATCATATGTCATACCAATTTAATAAATAGAGGGTCTATACCCAAATTAATATCACTATACCTTACATATGTGAACAAGACGTTACATACTTACATAGATTTTCGGGAGTGACTCAGATGGTTTTTACGAGTCCCACCATTTGGATTCCTTTGTCATTTCCTTCAATACCATAAACCTAGTTTATCAAGTGGTGAAAAGTTCTCTTTCTTTCGTTGATTTATAAATTTATAAAATATATATTCTTTTTTGGTATACATCCAAAGATCGTAACAATTTAAATTTTGGTATGTATTGAGTGCATATTTTAAAGTGAATTAGATAAATGGCAAAGAAGAATGGAGAGAGTTAGGTAAAATTACAGTGAGAAAAAAATTAAGTTAATGGAAAAGAGTAAAAACATATTACAAAAAACGGATTATTTTTCGTCATATGTAAATTTTTTTTTAAAAATGAGCATTTAATTTATCATATACTGCCATAAAATAATCTTAACTATAAATCAAAATCTTAAAACATAATATCCATTTAGTAAATTAAACGCTTAAATAGAAGATAACAACTTACGTTTCGACACGTTCAAGTAGAAAATTATGAAAATTGACAATTTTAGTTATATATAACAGGAAGACGTGAAAGTGTCGACAAAAAAATAAAATAATTGAAAGACGTCAAATCTTTGAGAAATATATTTTTTTGCGTTAGAAAGGAGCGATATCTCTCTAATAATCGTGTCTTACCATTTATTCAAGAAAAAAAATATTCTATCATTCTAAAGTCATGCTCGTTTGTTCATTCAGATGGTTCATTTAATTGGAGCTAAGAATTGATGTTTGTTTAGTGACAAAAATAAACAACATCCAGATTGATCGTCTGAATAAGTCTGAATAAGTTTTTAAAATGAACAACATGTTTCCCATCGAAACAAATTTATTTACCGACTTGTGTTTTTCGCCAAACCGTAAAACAAGATTTTGGCAAGAATTGGTGAGAATATTGTAGAATTGTGTTTTTCCGCAAAAACCAAAAAACCATAAAATCTAAAATTATGTTTTTCCGCCAAAACTATAAAATCACAATTTTGACAAGAAAATTACGAAATTGTGTTTTTCCGCCAAAACAGTAAAATCGTAAAATTATGTCTTTCTGCCAAAACTATAAATTTATGATTTTGACGGAAAAATTGCGGAATTGTGCTTTTCCACAAAAACCGTAAAATCACGATTTTGGCGGAAAAATTATGGAATTGTATTTTCCCACCAAAACTGTAAAATCGTAAAATTGTGTTTTCCCACCAAACCTATAAAATCACGGTTTCCAGCCAAAGCCGCAAAATCGAATTTTTCAACAAAAACCGTGAAATTAGATTTTTCCCGCAAAAATTGTAAAATCACTTAGTCCGTTAAAACGGCAAAATCATATTTCTCGCCAAAATTGTAAAATCATTTTTTCCTTTAAAACCACAAAATCGCGTTTTTTCGTCAAAACCGCAAAATCACTTTTCCGTTAAAACCACACAAAATCACTTTTTCGTTAAAACCGCTAAGTCATATTTTTTCGCCAAAATCGTTAAGTCGCATTTTTTGTCAAAACCGCAGAACTACGATTTTCTACCAGAACCGTTAAATCATGTTTTTCGTCAAAACCGAAAATCACGTTTTTTCGCCAAAATCGTTAAGTTTCGGTGTTTTGCCAAAACTGCAAAATCACATTTCTTCCAAAATCATATTTTCCTACCAAAAACCACAAAATTATATATTCTCACCAAAACCGTAAAATTATCTTTCCAAAAAACTACTTTAAATATATTTATATTTCAAAAAATGTAAATTTGAATATCAATTTATATGAATTTATGCGATCAAATTCTATTTGTAATTGTCAAACGTAATAATTTTAACATTATTTATTGTAAATATACTTTAAATTAAATATTAGTATAGTTAAGATTAAAATTATGATTAAATTAAAATATGAGTATTTTAGTCATTTTCTTATCAAAATTATCTAGATGGAGATGTAGATTTACAAAACATAACCAAACAAACAAATCTTCATTCAAATATATCATTTAGATGAACAACCAAAAATTGAAACGAACAACAGTTAGATGGAACATTCAGGTTGAACATTTAAATGAACCATTTTGATGAAAATATCATATGAGCAAACGAACAAGGCTTAAGTATAATTTAAATTTTAATATTATTATAGTATTACATATGTATGCATTCTAATTATTTTCAGAACGTATCTAAACATGGTATGTCAATTTCATGTCTGAAAAAGTTATATAATCATTGATTAATTTTTTGCTTCGTTATCTAAGAACACCCCACCTGCCGATTCACCAGTGGTCAAGTCTTAGACAACTTTTACACATGAAAAGGTCGCAAGGTCACAAATTCTCTATAACTATACCCATTAGTCATAATTTTTTGCGAGGGTTGAACAGCCAAAGAAGACGACGACATGACTAAGGATTTCATTAACATCCATAAGTCTTTTCATTATCAAAGTGTTCTCAAAAACGCTTATTAATCGTCAATTATAGGAGATCGAGAAATGCGTGGTGGAAAGTATTTTGGTAACTTGGACAATTCAGCTTGGATTTCAGTAGTGACAAATATTTTTTTCAATTGGTCGTTTTCCTCTTTCTTTAATTCTACTTCTTCAATTGACAGGCTCAAATAATGTTTTTGTTTTAAGAAATTCAAATCTTAACATATGCAGAAAATAATTTAATTTTATATATATATATATATATATATATCTACATATATAGAGTAAAATCTCTATAAATTAATACTCGATAAATTAATAATCATTATAAATTAATAAATTTATCTAAGTCAGTATAATAATTAACACAATTCAATAAAATAATAAAATACTAATATATATATATCTATAAAATTTAGTAAAATATGACTCTAGTGTTGTTTGTGTTTCTTGAATTTGTATGTTAGAGCTCATCTCTAATATTTATTACTCCATCAAAAAATTTTGGTGTTGTTTTCTCGAATTGTATCCAAAAATTGTGAAAAGTTTTAGACGTGATAATTGATTTCTTACGTATAATTGATTCCAAAAGAATATAGACTATAAGATTTAAAAACATTTTTTATTTTTAAATAGAATTTTATAAAAGAAATTATGAAATTAGGTAAAGCTCTACATAAATTAGTTATTAATTTATTGATAAATTTAATACCTCTATAAATTAATAAAATATCTTAATCCCAACTTTATTAGTTTATAGAGGTTTTACTCTATATATATATATATATATATATATATATATCAGTTGATATAATCAAAAAGAGATTAGAAGGGAAATAAAAAGTTTGAGAAAATGAAATAAAACATGAGATATTGAGAGAATGTAGTTCGGTCATTTGTCCGAATCAGAAGAAGAAGAAAAAACAATTGTAAATTATCTAGGTTCAGAACCATTTCACCTAATCTCCCTTGTTTATTTGCTTGGATATTACCAGTAAAAATTTCTGGTAATGCTACAATGCAACTTAGTTTTGTTATTGTGATACACTCGACACTTTGACAAAAGACATCACTAAAACATTGGTAACGGAGAGTAAGAAAAAGACGGGGTAACTACCCAATGCTATAATGGTTTAGATATGACAAAGGAGGTAGCAGAAACAGAATACAAAGTCTTAGGATTCTCCGTATACAGAACACTAAAGGCTGGTCTAGAGGAGTTCAACAAAATGCATCATGCTTGCAATCTGGATAGGTTTGTTATTCACCGTTTGGGTCAATAGAAGTTCAAAATTTAAACAAAGATCATAAGTTTAATGTCCGGTTAGAATATTTTTTCCTACAAAAGTAAGTCTTAAGAACAGTCGCAGGGTTATTAACATAATTCAATTTCCGAATATATATGAATTACTTGATGAGGTTTAGTGTGAGAGCAAATGCTGAACTGTGTTCCCTTCTCCGAAAGTGGAATCGTTGGCCAAACATGTTCTGCTTTCCAGTTTACAAGAATTGTCCTCCTATCTCATATTCCTAAAAACTGAAACAGAGCAAAACGAAAAACTATATAGCAAATCTTAATTCACAGTTTTACTTTTTACCCTCCTTCCATTTCCACAACCGCGGCCGAGCTCTAGGATGTTAGTCGCTCGGGCGTTATCAAAAAAGCCGAATTCTTGATGCAGTGGCTCGGGCTTTATCAAAAAAGCCGAATTCTTGATGCAGCGGGTCAAGCTTTGAGTCGTGTTCAAAAAGTTTTCAAAGAACCAATCACGTCTCTGAATCTTCTGCTTCTTCTTCAATTACAGTTGGGAGCGAGCCTTCTCTGCTAAAACCGGGGTTTAGGAACTTGGCGACAAAAGCCCATAGCTTATAAACATCCTCAAAGTTTGTCAAAAAGCTGAGAGAAGCTGTGACAACCTCAAATCGCACAAACCCAGTTTTTCCACCGCGCTTACCAGCTTCTCTCTGCAGATGCAAGGAACTATCTTCCTTGATCCTAGCGCCCCCACGATGGTTTCTCGGGAGATCCATTATGCGTATGTGACTCAAGATACCTATACCAAGAGATACACCTTCTCTCTCAGCCAATTTCAGAACAACTTCTGGACTTACAAACCCTTTGCTTTTGTCTTTCACATTGAAAGCAACTGCTGCTCCTCTTTCATACTTTATCTTTGGGCCATAAATCTGCACAAGATTCATGTATCTGCCGCTACCGTCACCACCTGATTCAGGCACTTTCAGTTGTAGCAAGGAAATCACAAGCCAGTTAATCAGAAACCTGAGTCTAGTTGTGGTTTTATTAAGACCTAACATATTCACATGATCAATATGGCTGCAAACAATCTCGGGTTCCCTTCTGTCCCAATCATCCTCATTCGGGTTTTCACCATCACTTTCGTCATATACACTGGCCAGAGAAGCTTCACCCTGGTCCAGACTATGACTGACACGGTCAATGTTAAATGAAACCCGTGTACCTCTGCTCGGTTGTTCATCTTCCACACCCAAAAGCCTCCCACCAGTACCCCTTCTTCCCAACAACCTAAACTCGCCTTCTGTTTCTCGTCTGATTGCGTTGTCTTTCATCTCTGAAGAAATCTTGGAACTTGAGCCATTTGATCCAAAACCAGATCCTGCGCGATACACAATGTTACCGCAGTTTTCTTCCTGTATCTCTTGAATTTGAAGATTACTAGAGTTCCTCAGATTCCGTGATGGCGTTGAGTTTGTCTCCTGAGTAACTGACATAACTGCAGCATCAAACGAGAGGACATCTTTACCATCATACATAGGACTGCTGTAACTCTTTGCTACCGGTTTTGGTGATTGCCGTTTGCTGGTAAACCAAAATGGGGGTAATGGAGAAGCGATTTTGTGGTGGTTCAAGTGACCCGCACGGTCAGATCCAAGTGGACTTTGACCCAAATCGATCCAAAAGGAATTATCAGATGACTCATCTTCACTGAAAGCTGGGCTTTTCATCAATTCTCCAACCGAAACACTTTCATTTTCTTCAAATATGGTACTACTAGTCCCATCTCTATCAGAGGTATTATCTTCTAAGAGCTCTGTCTCAAACACATCCCTCACTTGAGCTGCAGTGTATGCACCAGAGAATACCGGCATCTGAGTGCCTCTACGAGCAGCTTCTGTGGTTGCCGGTTTATCACCATTTGTACCAACATCATGATCTTCAAGACCAACCAATCCGTCCAGACCATCTATTGAATCACTGAGATATAACGGATATTGAGGTGTGATCTTCACTATTCCTGATCCTGTTTTACCCGACTGACTCTGAAGGTTACCCATCACCGACTTCTTAATCAACAGGCAACCAAAACCTGTAGGATCATGCCCAAATACCTTGTAGAACGAGGTGATGATAAACTCTGGTCGAAACAATGATAACCCAAGCGAATCCATATCTTTGGGACCTAAAGAACCAGCATCAAGCAGCACATGCCAGTTGTTCTGCTGTGCCAGAGCCATCCACTGGTAAGAGTACTTAGAACCCGTAACCCTAGACTGCGCAGGAAACACAAACAACCCAACCGCGGAATCCTTTTTCTTCCTCTTCTTGTGCGACAAACGCTTCTTCAAATCCGTGGAACACAGCTTCAAAGTTGGCCATTTAAACCAAGCGTTATAAGCTTTCGCACCTTTCTCTCTTGCAGTCTGAGCCATCCAATTCACAGACTGACTCTCATGATCGAACATTGTCAAAAGCCGCTTATTCGTATGGAAAGGGTAAGATTCCGCTAGCAACCTAAACGCAGAGCCTCTACTTACAGTAAAAACAAGACCATACTCACTCTCAGGGATATTCAGATAATCCATTATCCTAGTCTTGAGATCATGTTCCACAGTTCCACTCTCAGCTCCACCATAAAGCGCATGGTTACTCAAATTCGCAGTAATCTCAGATAAACTAAAGGTACAAGAATCCCAATAATGCAACGTCTGAACATACGAAAAAAGCCCAAATCCACAGTAATCAAGACATACCTTTGAATCTAACAAATGAGCATACTCATCAGATCTCAACTGATCAACTTTCTCAGAAGTGTCATACTTTGGATACATTGTAAGAAACTTGCTAAAAGCTTCAAGAAGCTCAGGTATAGCATCTTCAGACTCAAAAGTACGTTCAGCGGCTAAAGCAGTAGCCCGTAAGAATTCACGTTGAGCGTGTAACCTAGCCAAGGATCTAGAACGACCCAAGCTCTCATCTTGATTCTCTTTCTCAACTTCTTGAGATTTAAAGAGTGACCCATTCTCAGATGCTTCTTCAAGAGCATCTCTAAGCTTATCTTCATACAATTTCCGAAGCATTGAAGCTTTTCTTCTAACATCGATAGGTGAATCAGACCCATCTCTTCTCCTGCTCTTACTCTTATCCAAGATCAGAGCAGCACAGTGATGAATTTGCTTCCACAGAGGAAAATGCATTAATCTCAATTTCGAAGCTTCTCTTTTTAGTTTCAGAGATTTATCAGAAGAAGAGGGTAACAAAAAAAAAGGGTTCTTTTTTCCTCTCTAGCCCATAAGAACAAAAACCCTAAAAAGTTAAGATCTTGAAACAGATCAAAGAGAAGAATCTAAAAACGGAAACTTTCACTAAACCCACGAAAAATAAAAACGAATTTTACGGAAGAGAATGAGCAGAATTCTCAACAATCAAAAGAAACAGATCCCAAAATTGTGACCTGAAACGAAGAAGATGAATTTTGTGAAAGCTTTTGCTATGTATTTTTTTTTTTTTTTGTTCAAGATTAGAGAAGATGATAATAAATGCAAAGCTGACTCCTTTCACCACCAATCTCTCGTTTCATTTACTACTACATACAAATACAACACTCTCTCTCTCTCTCTACTCAGTGCGTCTCTCTCTCTTTACAGTTCGGTTCGGTCAAAAAAGGCATTGACTTTTTTCTTTTTCACAGAAGCAAGAGTAGTGGTGGCGTTAGGGTTTTGAGAAGCTAATTATTTTAATTTCTGTAATCATTTTGATTTTTCTATGAGTATGAAAGATACATTAACCTCATTTTATGCATTGTCAAATCGACAGTAATTTTTATATAATTGTATTAACACATTTGTGTTTATTTTATTTAGAGTAAAAACAAAACAGAAATGATATAGTTTATTAAATAAAACAGAAAATTTTGTCTTATTTTCTGCCCTGAAAAACGTATGAATTAGTCAACTCTGCCAGTTAAGAGAAAAAAAAAGAAGTAATTCGTTTGTGAAAAAGAAAAAATCACTGTCGAGATTTTGGATTATAAGTTATTTTTGGTAAATTACGATTATAATTAGATATACTGAATAACTGAATAATATATTTTTGTAATCAATTTAAGAAAGTAAAAAGTTCTTATTTGATATGTTGGGAGTGTTGGGTAAGCAGACCTAATATATATGCGTATTAAATATGTTAGGTTGAGAACAGTGAGGAGATTCTTGCTCCCTTTGGACTCCACATTTATGAAAAAGATTGCAGAATATGTATTAAATTAGCTTCTAATTCGGAACAAATTGGCAATTACAAATATTTGAAATGACTTTGTTTGGTAAACTTTTATGACAATATTTTTCCTAGTATATGAAAGAATTTCTATTTGGTAGGATCGTCTCCGTAATGAGGACGTTTCGGAAACAGAAACAGTATGACGACGGTTCTGAAACATCCTTAAAACGTTTCTAGCAAGATGGGACAACAAGCAGTTTTGGGGACAAAAGGGTTAGGTTATGAAGATGTTTTTACACGTTTTAGATTTCAAATTGGTGTCTTTTAGTGTTTTAAAAACGTTTTTAGATGTTTCGAAAAAAAATAACATCGAAGTTTTGATATTTGCACATTCATTTCAATCCGAGCACTCTTATCAGAGACATATTTTCATCTTTTCACGTTTTTTCTATTTCTAAACGTTTTTTCCTTCTCTCCTTTTTCCATTAACTTTTCTAATCATCTTTCATTGAATGTATGAATATCTTTTCTTATATGTTTATTGAAGTACTTATGCCGTACCCGTATCTACGAATTCTTACTTTGCTGTTTCTCGTCTCCGTTTCCGTACCCTTTTCAGTGCTACTTAAAGTATTTTTTGAATGGTAAAATTTGAAAATTTTCGGTTAAGAGACTTCTAATAATTTTATTTTAAGTTTTCAATTAAAATTAAATAAAACTAGTTTCAATTAACAAAATAGATTTTATTATTGTTGACAAAAAATGTTTTTACTTTTTAAAACTAACATATAAAACCCTGAAACTTCAATTTTAACCTGGAATCTAAACAAAATGGTCATATCTTCATTTTTAAAAAATTAGTCATTTTTTAATCTAGATCTTTTTATAGATTTATTTTTCCTTAACATCCTTAAATATATAAACTAGAGTTTAAACAAAATAGGCTTGCAGGGATTCTTAAGCTTAATTCGTTAGAAACAAAAGACGTTAGATTTTCAAGTGGCTTGCACATAAGCAAAAAGACCAAAAAACAGAGAGTCATGTAGCTTAACGGTTTAGCTTAACAGAAGAGGTTACATTTTCTTCTGGAACTTCTTCTAAAGCCCACTTTGGCTCCTTCGGCACTGCCTTAGTCTTCCACCAATGCTATTTGGATTAGGTTCGAGAGCCGCTTTCCTCTTACTTCTCGTTACTCGAGTACTCACTGAGTTACCCCCGGTCTCTGTCTCATCGCATAGGACCTGGTTATGAGCTTCCACCACATGAGTTTGACTTTCCCTAGGTCTTGTATCAAAATTCAAGTTTAGCCCTGTCCTTTCTTGAATTTCTGGAAGATCATCACCAATGTGGGCACATGAATGTTCTTGTTTATCCTGCTTTGGCAGCTCAAGATTACTTAAAACCTGCACATCAACCAATGGAGTTTGATCATCCACAGGAAGCAAGTAGCTGACTGGTCTCGTCTCAAAATTCGAGTTTTGTCCTATACTTTCCTGAACTTCGGGAAGATCATCACCAATGTGGGCACATAATGGTTCTTGCTTTGATGACTCAAGATAACTTGAGACCTGATCATCCACCACCAATGGAATTTGATCATCCACAAAAGGCAATAAGAAGCTCAGTGACCTTCTAGCTGAATTTGGATTCTCATCCTCCTCTTTCTTCAAGGAATTACCATTCTGATTTCTGATATTATGAAGCTTTTGTACTTCTTCAGGGAGATCACCATTCTGATTTTCGTTTGTGTTTTCATCTTCCTCTTTCTGCAAGGAATCATCAATTTGAAGCTTTGGTATTTCTACATCATCAGCAATCTTTTCTTGAAAGGAAAGTGATCTCTTTGCAGAAGCTTGATTTGGGGTTGAGTCATCAGTTTGCGACCGTTTGGTTTGAACCAGATAATGTGCTACAGACTTATACCCAAGTGCAGCTATCTGGAAACAATCACAATAAAGAAATAAATCTTCAGCTCTTGATTCTATTCAAGAATTAAAATAAAAAACACAAGATACTACAAAAGAACAATCGAAAGAAAACAAACACACCCTTCTGTAAATCGGGCCAGTTGGAACCCATCCTTTATGATTCCGGCACAAACTGCAATTGCAAATCCCGCGACAAACAGGACAAATCCAGTTTGGATTCTCCAGAGCTTCAAGCACATGTTCACCATATCTGTTCATCAACCACATTAAAAAATACATTCACCACCAATAACAGAAAAACTCTATTGCTATCAAGTATCACCCACCTCATGAACAAACAATCACCACAGAATTGTCCTTGGACCATGTTGCATTCGCTGCACTGTGTACGATGTCCCATTGTTTTCTGCCTATAAGACACACACACACATACACACACTGAAGCATTAAACAAATTTCATTTCACAGAATTGCAAAACCAAGTTCTCAACACACATGGGTTCGGTTATTACCTGCACTGGTGACAAGTCTTACCATTAAACGGATCATAAATCCGTTTCCCATCCTTATCATAACCATCAACAAAACAAGTCCAGCTTCGTTCTGTATTCCCAAGAAGCTTATCATGTTCCTCTGTATAAATCTCGGCTCTTGTCCCTTCACCAATCACCACACTCCCACCTCGTTTAGATGTCTTCTTACACTTCTCATAGATCCCATCAGTGTAGATAACTGGAGTAGTGTTCTCCAATCTAACAATCACAGAAGAAGAAACAAATCATAAACCCTAATTTCAACTCAAAAACCTCAATCCCTCCAGAAAAAATCTCTCTCTTTTAAACTGAGACAAATCGATTCATAAACCCTAATTTTGATTGATAAAACCCTAATTCCTACTCAAAAAAACAGAGAAAGGAAGAGATTACCGAGAAGATCGGCGAGAAGGCTGAAGCGGAGGGGTCGATTTCTGAGCCGAGTTAGGGTTACGGTGAGGCCTTTTGACGGGTCGGTTCTTGGATTTGAGTTTGCGGGAGAGATTCAAGATGCCGAGATTTTGCATCCTCTGAAGATTATCTTTGATCCTCTCTTCTCTGCATTGTTCGTAAAGAGAGACCTTTGGGGTTCCTTCCATCACTACTGGGTTAGGGTTTGGTTTGGGTATTGAATCTAGTGCTTCTGTTCTCATGGTAAGCATGGTCACGATGATTTCAGAAGAAGTCTCTCTCTTTATGGCTGCTGCTCTGGAGAAATGATAAAAAGTTTATATTTTTATTTTGTTTTGAGTTGATGTTACACAGCAACGGTCATATTTTATTTGAAAATGTGCAGGGAAATGGGGAATTGTGTTGGAGATAAAAGCTTTAGTACACCCTAATGATGGGACTTAATCTTTTTAAATGTGTTTTCTCTAATTGCAATACAGCTATGTAAAATAGTGGGAATATGGAAAGTTGTAAGATTTTAGAAAAATATATTCTCCTAATTAGTTTTTTTTCTATTTGATGCAAATTGCAAATATTGGAATTATTTTTCTTGGTGGACCTTTTAAGATTAGGAAGAGATATCAAATTTCCAAAAGAAACAATAAAGTGTCAGACTTTTGAGTAAAATTTATTGAGAGTCTCACCTTGTCAACCAAATTAACACCTAATCCCTTCAAAGGATGAAAGGAACGTTCTCTACATTTACTTATTACATACCAATTGAATGTACTATTATGTGCTTTTACTAACCTTCCAGAAAATATTAAAATGAAATTTTAGTTATGAATGTAGAAGATTGTTGGGGACTAGAATCGAACAATCGTTGTTGTCACAAGATCTAGTTAAAGATAAAAGAAAAAAAAAAACTTACGAGTTCCCCAAAGTCATAACTGTAAGTTTGAGTATGTTTCATAGAAAAAGAAAATTTCAAATAATCATTTTTTAGTAAAAACTCATAAAAGATAGAATAAACCGTCAAATTTATTTCTTAAACCCGCCCTAATTTAGTCTTTTTTATTATGTTTTTCTATCAAGTCTTGTTAGATTTTTTTTACTAACTTGAATATTAACGAATCTTCAAAAAAACACTATACGTTACTCCAATACTATCACTATCGAATTTTTCTTTAAGAGATTTACTTTATGCTAAACGAACTAATTCAAAGCAATTTTTGACAACACACATAATATTGTAATAAAAACAAAAGAAACTAAAACTTTAAGAATTTATTTTTTTCAAAGAAGTTCCATACATCGTTTGACACAGTCTATTTCTTTATAAATCTTTGTATGTAAACATTTTTCACCCATTTTTTTTAGAGTTTTAATGTGTATGATTAAGAAAAAAACATATTTTGACTATAAATTTGCAATAACTAAAATTTTGCCCGATTTGTAATTTGATATATACTTTTTTTCTGCCAGTGTTAACTTCGTTTTCAAAATTGATACTTTTATTTCTTGTTCCAACAAATTTGAGCTACTTGGATTAACTACGAGTCTAAATACATAGAGGTCAAGCGTCCAACGAATTAAATGCCGCGTCGTTATTTTCTCACAAGCAAAAGGAAAAACTAGACCACGTTGATGAACCACCACTAGAAAAATCTTGAAGCCTCCCTTTATATCAAAACAGTCAAACCAAATTCATTTTAACAATTAAACACGATCTCACAAGTTTCCCTTCGATCCCAAACAACACTAAATTATCGTTATATAAATCTCAAACAATAACACCAAAATTTCTCAAAATCGAGAAATATGGCCACAAGAGCTTCTACGTCAAGCAGAGTCTGTCCAGATTTCACTCTCATCCTCTTCGTCTCCTTCTTACTCTTAACTCTCACTGCTTCAGTGGAAGCTGCTGGTCGTGGAGTTAACAATGATAACAAAGGCGGCGGATTAGGAGCTTCCTTCATATTTGGAGATTCTCTAGTGGATGCCGGAAATAATAATTATCTATCGACGTTGTCTAGGGCTAATATGAAGCCTAATGGTATCGATTTCAAAGCCTCCGGAGGGAATCCTACGGGCCGGTTCACCAATGGCCGGACCATCGGTGACATCGTTGGTACGCACAAAATGGAAAAAATTACATCAATATATCCATCTATATTCTATAAGACTATAACCCATATATAGTAAATGATGATGTTCAACTAACACACCTACACATTTGTGTTGACGTTTATTTTATTTTCTGTTTTGTAAACCACACCATTAAATTCAAATAATGTGAACATGAACATGACGTTACTTGATCTATACATGATCGATTTTGATATGATTCTAAAACGTTTAATTTAATTTACGGTTATTTCAGGGGAAGAACTCGGGTCGGCGAACTACGCTATTCCATTCTTAGCACCAAACGCGAAGGGCAAGGCTTTATTAGCCGGTGTGAATTATGCATCTGGAGGAGGAGGAATCATGAATGCCACTGGGAGAATCTTTGTACGTACAAAACTAATTTTGATCACTTGGATTTGAAAATGCATTAGAGTTCTGAAATTTACGGAAGTGTAAATATTTGGTAGGTGAATAGGTTAGGTATGGATGTACAAGTTGATTTCTTCAACACTACACGGAAACAGTTCGATGATCTACTTGGGAAGGATAAAGCAAAAGAGTATATAAGCAAGAAATCAATATTTTCAATCACTATAGGAGCAAACGATTTCCTCAACAATTATCTATTCCCACTCCTCTCCGTTGGAACACGGTTCAGTCAAACTCCTGATGATTTCATCGGCGACATGCTCGAGCATCTACGCGACCAACTAACCGTAAGCAACAAACAAAAAAGAAATGATTTCATCAGACTAAATAGAGTCTCTGATATTATATCATATATGTTATAATATAAAATTTGTGATTGTAATACAGAGGCTCTATAAGTTGGATGCGAGGAAGTTTGTGATTGGGAACGTTGGACCAATCGGATGCATACCGTACCAAAAAACGATTAATCAATTAGACGAAAACGAGTGTGTGGATTTGGCTAATAAGCTAGCAAATCAATACAATGTTCGATTAAAGAGTTTATTAGAGGATCTAAACAAGAAACTTCCCGGAGCAACGTTTGTCCATGCCAATGTCTATGATCTCGTCATGGAACTCATTACTAACTACAAAAAATACGGTAATATAATTTTTTAATCTTCTACAATTCACACACGCACACTTTTCAATAGTATACTCACCTTTTAGGCCTGAATTAATGCATATCATGATTTATGAGTATATGATATAGAGACTTTTCGTTTCATAAATTTGATAGGGTTCAAAACCGCGACAAAGGCTTGTTGCGGTAATGGAGGACAATACGCTGGTATAATTCCGTGTGGACCGACTTCGAGTTTGTGCGAAGAGAGGGATAAATACGTGTTTTGGGATCCTTATCATCCGAGTGAAGCAGCAAATGTAATCATCGCGAAGCAATTGTTATATGGTGATATTAAAGTTATATCTCCTGTTAATCTCAGCAAACTTAGAGATATGTGATTTGATTGTTTGTTGAACTAAATGTCCCTTTGGAACATTTATATACATAATTTATTACGTGTACGTTTGTTATACGCCAAGTTAAGATCACTCTTTGTATGTATGTGTTGTCGTATTTTAAAAAATTTAGTGAGAATGCTTTTGTTTTTGTCAAGATGTGATAATTAGCTAGTTCGGCAAGAAACCGGTTCAATTAAAAACCGGTTCTTTTTCAACTCAAACCGGTTTCCGGTCGGTCCGACCCGGTTTCATGAAGAAACCGACGAATTAGTGAAATTCACTACCAAACTGGCCGTATCTTTACCTGAAATTCTCGAAAGCACCTGCTCTAGATTAAGTATGTTTAGTTTGTTTTGTCTCGGTAGCCTAGATTCTTAGTTTTATTGGTTCAGTTGCTTGGAAGTTGTTTGATGGTAGAGGCAAATTTGATGAAAAGTTTTTGTCTTTTCTTGAATCTAAGTGGAATCAATAACTATTCTGTATCCAGTGAAGGGGTCGAGTTTGATGCTAGCCACATTGTTCTGTTGTTTTCATCATGCATTTAGAAATCTTTCTGCGATTGGTTACGGTGAGTTTGAGCATTGCAAACACTACAGTTACCTCTTTTATGATGCTATGAATCAAAAAAGGCCTTATAAATGCTTCTTAATGTAATACAGTTTTCTTTTAAGTATTATCATTTGTTTAGTTCTTCTTATACATATAGATGTATATTCTCATATGGCTTATTATTATTGGTGGAAGCTGAAGTTGGTAACTTATTTGCAGTGACAATCTCAGGTTAATTTAGGCAATTTTTGTCTGCAATCTCCAGGAGAAGAGCACAAACTTCTTGAGGCGTGGAGAACATTGACATATGATCTGCACATTTGATCTCCATTACTTCTTTTTGGATGATAGTTCCTGATCATCCAACGTTCGGGTTCCACACAATCCTTTCCGCATACAATATATATACCTGTAACGGATCCGTACCCTTCTTGTCCCTGCCAGATTGTTTGTAACTAACGTGTTCCCCTCACCAACATTTTTGCCGATTCAAGATCCTTATTCGCCACAACAACAATCAACAAAAGATTGATTGAGGTTACTAGCACAATCCCATTTTTATGGTTTTTTTTTTTTTAAGATTGGAGTCTTACTTGAAGTGGAGAGAGTTGATACATTTTCTATGCCATGAATTTTGGTCCTAAAAGAGTATACTGTAGAGGTTAATGGGTTTCCGTAGATCCCGCACACGGTGTCCAACCATTCCTCTTGTGGAATGCTTCTGAGCAGCTGCAGATTTCTGTCAAATCTCAGAATCACTCAGAAGAGAGATCATACTGTGCAACCAAATCATCATGTTTGTTTATGTACCTTTTCGTAAACGTAAGCAGGTGCGTTTCTTGTGTTGGGCATGAAACCTGTCAAGAAGACAATAGCAGAAATCTTACAAGGGAAGATAAGATGTCAGCAGCAAGTGCAGCCGCGCGGTATTCCCCCTAATATGAGCAACAAGAATCACCATATTGTCATCTGAGCCAAGCGAGCTCAGAAACTCAAGCAATGGTTTGCAGTAATCCTTCAGATTCTGAATCTCTTCCACTCTGGTCATGTTTATACCTGATGCAGCCAGGTCCACTGCCGTCACACAGTGACCTGCAACCTCCAGCTGTGTTTTCACCTTATACCAAGTCCATGCGCCATGGCACACGCCATGGACGAGCATAAACCGCTTCTGGTTCTTCTTCTTCATTGCCTTTATTACTCTAAGCATCTTGGTTCAACACATATGTATACGGTAAGTTTCCCACATATACTCTTTGTATATTGACTGTTAGTTTTCGGTCGTTCTCTGAGATCCAGAGAATGCTAAACCAACACTACATTGACTGTTAGATTTCTCATTTCAACTATAGTAAGCAATAAAGTCTGAACGTTTAGAAAGACCCACTTTAGAACACACTTAATTGTATAAAATCCAGATACATTTTTTGTCGGTGGACTTGAAGACTCCACATGAGATAGTTCGTTGGCGTGTTAGAGTTCGTGGTGATTGTTTCAGTGACTGTCACAGGTGAGAAGTGGCCATAGTATCGGCAGGAATAAGTTTTTGAAAAGAGAGATTGTAAAATTTTAGTTGATCGAGTAAGTTAGTTGGTAGGTCAACCTCTGGATTGGATATAATCTTAGAGCACGAAATTATCCCTTTAAGCATAGCAATATATGCAGGTTTATTCTGGCCGTATGATCTGCATCTTTTGGTGATTCGATGTTGGAAATCTTCAAGTAGTGTGTTATCGTCTTCTTAAATTCTTATTCATAAAACCATTCTTACGAATAGTATTATTTTCTTATTTCTTATAAATATAGAATGTAGTCAGCCATACGACTCTCATCTCAATTATTACTGTGGTGGAAGTTGAATTTTGTAACTCGAAAGCAAGCAATTAGCTTGAATCGTAACAAAATAGAAGCAAAGAGCAATTGGCTTTTGATCAACGAATAGAAAGATAAATCCGAGAAAGAGATCAGATTCAACTAGGTCAAAGATTCGAAAAAACCGACTAATTAGGGTTTTGGCTCTGATACCATGTCAAAGTACGAGCGGAATTCACCTCTTTTATTAAGATCAATCATTTACATATATATCGCTATTTCTATTGGGCTTTATATTACATAACCTAGCCCATATGTTAATATGAAGATCTCATATTTATTTAGACATATTTATCCGCAATCTCCAAAAGATGAGCACAGAGTTCTTGAGGCTTGGAGAACATTGCCATATGATCTGCATATTTGATCTCCTTTACTTCTTTTACCGGAAAGTTCTTGATCATCCAACGCTGGTAATCCTCGGGTACCGCAATGTCTTCTCCGCATATGATATATATATGTGTAACGGATCCGTACCCTTTCTCACTGAAGCTTCTTGTCCCTGCCAGATTGTTTGTAATGATGGGGTTTACTCTCACCAACATTTCCGCCAATTCAAGATCCTAACCGTCACAACAATAATCAATAAAGGATTGACTGAGGTTACAAGCAAATCCCATTTGGGTTTTTATTAGACGTGGAGTCTTACTTGGACCGGAGAGAGTTGATACAAATTCTTGGCCATGAACTTTGGTCCAAAAAGAGCAAACTCTAGAGGACAATCAGGTTTCCCGTACCTTCCAAACACGGTATCCAGCCATTTCTCTTGTGGAACGCTTCTGATCAGCTGCAATGTTCAGTCAAATATTAGAATCACTCGGAAGATACCGTGCAACCAAACCATCATGTGTTTATGTACCTTTTCGTAAACATAAGCAGGTGGATTTCTTGTGTCAGGCATGAAAGCTGTCAAGAAGACAATAGCAGCAATCTTACAAGGAAAGATGTCAGCAGCAAGCGCAGCGGGTATTCCTCCCATACTATGCGCAACAAGAATCACCTTATCGTCATCCGGGCCAAGAGAGCTCATAAACTCAAGTAACGGTTTGCAGTAATCCTTCAGAGTTTGAATCTCTTCCAATCTAGTCATGTCTATACCCGATGCAGCCAGATCAACTGCGGTCACGCAGTAACCTGCAGCCTCCAGCAGCGTTTTGACCTTGTACCAAGTCCACGCACCGTGGCACAGCCCATGGACGAGTAAAAACCGCTTCTGGTTGTTCTTCTCCATTTTCTTTTTAACGTTCAGCATCTTGGTTCAACACTTATATAGATGGTATACTTTTTAGATATTGACTATTAGTTTTTGGTCGTTGACTCGTTGTCTGAGATCCAGAGAATTCTAAAGCAACACTATATTGACTGTTAGTTTTTTAAGATATTTCAACCATAGAAAGCAATAAAAAGTCTGAACCTTTGGAAAGATCCATTTGCAACAAACACTTAATTGTATCAAAACCGAGTACAGTTTTTGGTAGGCTTGAACGCTCTGATACCATATAGATTTAGAAAGTGAAGACTTAATTAGAGATGAGATGTACAAATATGTATAGGGATACAATTAGGACTCTAGGGATATGGTATTTACAATTAGAGCCTTAAATACATATTAGATCTATCCTTACATTACATTGCTAGGTAGGTATGACCAAAATCAAACCGTAATCGTATTTCGGACCGTAACCGGACAATATTTAAACTGTAAATGGACCGTAATCATATAAAACGGTTAAAAACCATAACCGTTAACCGTTAATATATGGTGAAAATTATATTAACTGTAACCGTTAATTAATCGTAACCGTATCAAAACCGTTGGTTAACCGTATAGTTAAAACCGTACACTTTGAACCGTAACCATCTTTAAAACATAATAAAATATATTAATAATTAATTATTTAATATGAATTATATATTATAGAAATATGAGTACAATAAAAAATATTAATTAAAAATAAATGTACTAAAATATAATTGATATTTTCCAACAAATATATATAAATATTACAATACAACAGTTTTATAATAATTTTTTTTTAAAAATTAAATATCTTTGAAATCATTTACGAACACAGTGACCAAATCAAATTAGTGAAATAGTGGATGCTATTATTACTGCTTCTAATTAGTAGAGTATCGTGTTGGTTATACATTTTAGTTAAAATTAGAACCTTTAATTAACTTTAAAATCGGAAAAATGTCGAAAAAATCATGAATTTTCAAATTTAGGACAGAAAAAAGCATGAACTTTCGAAATGTCATTTAAATCCTAAAGTTTAGTTTGACTTTTTGATAAAATGGTCAAGTTTCGTTGACTTGGCCATTACGGCCATGTTGTTAAGTTTCAGTTAACAAAACGATCACGGGGTTAACTATCGATTAGCAGTCTCCGTTGAACCAAAACGACATCATTTCATTAAAAATAAGAAAGAAAAAATGAGCCCATTAGGAATCGAACTACTGACCTTTTGGACTCATAACAAACTCTCAACCGTTGAGCCACGATAACATAATGTTATTACAACAAACATATATATATATATATATATATACACAATTAATTAATAATAACAAAACTAAGAAAAATCAATAACCAAACATATACAAATATTAAATATACTTACCATAAATATATATTTCCAAATTTCAAAACTTATGGAATATAGAAATTAAATATATGACCTAAAATTATACAATCCTTCTCATATAAATATAGGATTAATTTATACGTGCATGTAGAATTTTATTCAATTTAACTTTATAAATAAATTTATTTATGATATAATAGATATATTTGATAAATTAATTTATATTTATAGTATAATATATATTAGATAAATATAAAACATCATTATTCCATTTTGAAATCGATGTGATATGTATAGTTAGATGGAAAGTATATAAAAATAACCATTTTAATAAAATTATAAGAAAAAATGATATTGTAGTGAATGGCACGTAATCCTATATTTATATGGGAAAGATTGTATAAATTTAAAATCATATATTTAATATTCTATATTTCATAAGTTTCAGTTTTTTTTATATAATTTAGAAAAGAATAATTTTCTAAATGAAAAAAATCAATGCATTTAATATATAAGAAATATATATATATAATTAAATATTTGAAATTTCAAAATATATATTTATGGTAAGTATCACAACAAAAGAGATTGTTTTATTTGATGTTAATTTTGTATTATTTTTCAAGTGATGTAAATAAAATTATAAATACATCAATTATTTAATTGATGTGAATTCATATTTTTGTATCAATATTTTTAAAGTGATGCAAACTAATATAAATTTGTATCATTTTAATTAAACCGATGTCAAAAATTTTAATAACAATATTAATAATTATAATTGATGTTAAATCACGTATGTTGTATCATTTATTAATAAAGAATTTAAATTAAAATCACTTGTTTTTCTGATACTATTTAAGTGATACAATGCAGCCTTTTTGTGTAGTGTATATTTAATATTTGTATATGTTTGGTTATTGATTTTTTAGTTTTGTTATTTTTAATTAATTGTGTATATATATATGCTTTATTTGTTATAATACCAAAATGTTATCATGGTTCAACGGTTGAGAGTTTCTAATGGATTCAAAAAGTCAGCGGATCGATTCCTTATGGGTTGAATGTCTTGTTAACGGAAACTTAACGACATGACCGAAATGACCAAGTCAACGAAACTTGACAATTTTATCAAAAAGTCAAACTAAAATTTAGAATTTAAATGACATTTCGAAAGTTCATGTTTTTTTTGTCCCAAATTCGAAAATAATGCTTTTTCGATATTTTTTCCATTTTAAAATAGTCATTATTTTCAAAATAAATGTTAGATTATTAAAAATGTTAAATAGTTTTTGTTACTAAAAACAAAAATAGTCGTTTGTTAAAAAATTATAAATTTCATGCAAATGTCTGTAAAAAACTTAAATCATAAATAAAAAATAATTTTAAATAATAATATTGTTATTTAAATCACATGATAACACTAAATCCATATTATAATTTGTAACATTATAAAAGTAAGTACTAGTTGGTATATCATCGTTTAAATTATTTACGGAACTTAAGTTAAAACAAATTATGGGTCAATCATTGATATCAATCGTATCATACATCAAATAACCGTAACCGTATCTAACCATAACCGTTTTAACCGGAACCGTATTTAACCGTAACCGCTTAACCGTATATTAAACGGTTACAGTTAAGGTTAAACAAAATTTATAACCGTAACCGGTAGTTAATAAACTGTAACCGTAATAACCGTAACCGTGGTCATGCCTATTGCTAGGATCTGAGTTGATAATAGTCCCATGGACAGACAAAAAGTTGTTCTTCTGCAAGAGATTGTTGATAAAGATATGCTGCGCAATGCTGAAATTGAAGTTCCCTCTTTTATGATGTTAAATTGTTATGATCGAAGTTTTTTTCATTTGAAATCAAGAGGCGTTGTAACTGCTTTTCAAGGTGATACAAGTTTTTTTCACGAATCTTATTCATATAACCATTCTTGTAACCGCTTCACAATGTAATACAGTTCTCACATGAATCTTTATTTATAAAATTAAAATCGTTTTTATGAATCTTTATTCTCATATGGTTTATTGTTGTGGTGGAAGCTGAAGTTGGTTATTTATTTGCAGTGACAATCTCAGGTTCATTTAGGCGTATTTATCTGCAATCTCCAAGAGAATAGCACATAGTTCCTTAGGCTTGGAGAACATTGCCATATGATCTGCATCTTTGATTTCCATTGCTTCTTTCACTGGAAAGTTGCTGATCATCCAACGCTGGTATTCCTCAGGTAATATATTATCCTCTCCACTTATGATATAAATACGTGTAACCGATCCATACCCTTCCTCAGTAAAGCGTCTTGTCCCTGCCAGATTGGTCGTAACTAACGGGTTTACCCTTACCAAAATTTTCGCCAATTCAAGATCCTAACCAACAACAACAGTGGATAGAAAGAGGTTTACTAGCAATCTCATTTGTTAGAAAGAGATTTGATTAGGCTTGGAGTCTTACTTCTACCGGAGACAGTTGATACACTTTCTTGGCCATGAACTTTGGTCCCAAAAGAACAGATTCTAGAGGACAATCTGGATTCCCGTACCTCCCAAACACGGTGTCCAACCATTCCTCTCGTGGAATGCTTCTTATCAGCTGCAGATATCAGTCGCATATCAGAATATATCACTCGGGAAACGATCATACCGTGCAACCAAATCATCATGTTTTATATCAAATCATACCTTTTCGAAAACATAAGCAGGTGGGTTTCTTGTGTCTGGCATGAAAGCTGCCAAGAAGACAGTAGCAGCAATCTTACAAGGGAAGATGTCGGCAGCTAGCGCAGCCGGTAATCCTCCCATGCTATGAGCAATAAGAATCACCTTATCGTCATCCGAGCCAAGAGAGCTCAGAAACTCAAGCAACGGTTTTGAGTAATCCATCAATGTATGAATCTCTTCCAATCTGGTCATGTTTCGACCTGATGCAGCCAGATCCACTGCGGTCACACAGTGACCTACAGCCTCTAGCTGTGTTTTCACCTTGTACCAACTCCACGCGCCGTGGCAGACCGCATGCACAAGCACAAACCGCTTTATCTCCATTGCCTTCTTTTATCCTCATCATCTTGCTTCAACTCATATATATTGTCTGAGCTGTACGGTTTCACCATGCTTTTGGTGACATGTCGCGTGCAAACTTTTACGTGATCAAAGAGCTGAAATTTGTATTTACATATCTTTCGAGTTAGATACAATTAAAGTATACAAGTGAAAAATCGAATCTACTAATGATATTGATGAAAAACTCTTAACCACCACGAAATTGACAATTTTTTGAACTTTTATTACAGTAGATGACTAGATGTGATCAAACTAATTGTAGTTACATACACGTTAGATTGTCAACATATGATCTATGTTTATGGGTCTTATACTGCAAAATAAAAAATTTAACCACAAATAATAAAGACTGCAAAAATGATCATTTATATATCTTATGTTCAAGATTTGTTTTTTTCTCTACAAGAGAATCATAGTGCAAAAAAGGAGCTATGTATCTTGGTGAAAACATGAAAACATATATTTTTATGAAGAATATCATTTGCTTATTCTCTATAGATATATAGTGTAGTCACCTATATATCACTCACATCTGGCTTATAAATTTATAATTGTGGTTGAAGCTGATTTTTGTAACTACGATGCAGTGACGATCTTATGTTTATTTAGGCCTATTTACAAGCAATCTCCAAGAGAAGAGCACATAGTTCTTGAGGCTTGGAGAACATTGCCATATGATCTGCACATTTGATCTCCATTACTTCTTTTGGCGGAAAGTTCTTGATCATCCAACGCTGGTAATCTTCGGGTTCCACAAGATCTTCTCCACATACAATATATATACGTGTAACAGAACCGTATTCTTCCTCACTGAAGCTTCTTGTCCCTGCCAGATTTTTCATAACTAACGGGTTTACCCTCACCAACATTTTCGCTAGTTCAAGATCCTAATTCGCAAAAATAACATCAATAAAATAATGGCTGAGTTTACTAAGCACAATCCCATTTGAGTTTTAGATTAAGATTGGAGTCTTGCTTGGACTGGAGAGAGTTGATACATCTTGGCCATGGATTTTGGTCCCAACCATTCTTCTTGTGGAACGCTTCTGATCAGCTGCAGATTTTGGTGTAATATCAGAACCACTGGGAAGAGGTCATACCTCACAACCAAATTATCATGTTTGATGTACCTTTTCGTAAACATAAGCAGGTGGGTTTCTTGTGTCGGGCGTGAAAGCTGTCAAGAAAACAATAGCAGCAATCTTACAAGGAAATATATCAGCAGCGAGAGCAGCGGGTATTCCTCCCATGCTATGAGCAACAAGAATCACCTTATCGTCATCCGAGCCAAGCTAGCTCAGAAACTCAAGCAAAGTTTTGCGGTAATCTTTTAGAGTCTGAATCTCTTCTACTCTAGTCACGTTTATACCCGATGCAGCTAGATCCACTGCGGTCACACAGTGACCTGCAGTCTCCAGATGCGTTTTCACCTTGTACCAAGTCCACGCGCAGTGGCACAGCCCATGGACGAGCACAAACCGTTTCTGGTTGTTCTTCTCCATTGTTTTCTTTCTTCCTTACTTTCAGCAACTTGGTTCTACACATATATATCGATGGTTACTTTCTCCATACTCTTTGTATGTTGACTGTTAGTTTCTGGTCCTTCTCTTTGATCGAGAGAATGCTAAACCAACACTACATTGACTGTTAGATTTCTCATTTCAACCATAATAAGCACTAAAGTGTGAACCTATAGAAATATCCATTTTAGAACACACACACACTTAATTGTATTAACTCCAAATACATTTTCATCAAAATATTATCTAAGCAAATTTGTTTGCGATTTCCAAGAGATGGTCACTTAGTAGTTGAGGTTTGCAAAACATTGGCATATGATCCGTCTTTTCCATTTCAATCACTATATTAGCCGGATAATTATCGATCATCCATCGTTGATGTTCTTCTGAGATGATGTTGTCCTCTTTGCACACAATGTAAGCTCGAGGAACAGATCCATACCCATTGTCCGAAAAGTTCTTCCTCCTCGATAATTCGTTGTTAAATAATGATGAGGGCCTCTTTAGAAGAATTCCAAGCTCAAGATCCTAAATCAAGAGTACCACAACATCAAGATTACCATACTAGATTTTTATGGGGATGATAAATTTTTTATTGTTTGGGTTAAAGTTGTTGATGATTATAAATTTAATTACCTCAATAGGAGAAAGTTGGTAGAGACGGTGCTTCATGAACTCAGTGCTGAAGAACACAGACAAGCCAGAATTGTCCGAGCCGTACGGCTTGAACTCAGTGCCGATCCATCCTTCTGGTCTCATGTAGCTTGCAAACTGTTACGTGTATATGCTCAAGATTTGTGTTTTCCGCCCATATATATGCTCTAGGGTGATTGGTTAAGACTTAAGACTATAGTTTATATGTGTTGAATAATAGTCGTACGTAGACTTTTTTTTTTCTTTGTCAACCACACGATTAAAATAAACTAAGACTTCTTGATTAGTTGTTCGATCCGGAGAGTATAAGATTGTATTACCAGATTACTGGATTGTATTATGATTTTCATAAGCATTCTGTAAAATTAGAACTATAGTTTTTATAGTTGTATAGTAGTAATAGTCTTAACAAAACAAGTTTAGACACTAAAAATATTAACGAGATATACCTTGTCCAAGACGAACGATGGTGAGTGTTGGGTGTCGGGCATGAAAGCAGTCACAAAGACGGAGACAGAGATTTTTTCGGGAAACTTATCCATTGCTATGGCTAAACTCAAACCTCCAAAGCTATGACCAACGAGTACAACCTTCTCATCATTTGGCAATGAAGTCATTAGCTGCATCAATGGCTCAGAATATTGTTCGCATGTGGAAATATCAGTGATCGACCTGGTGGTGTCTATACCGCAGGCAGCTAGGTCTAATGCGGTTACACGATGGCCCGAAGCCTCGAGCAGCGGCTTCACCTTGTACCAGCACCACGCGCCGTGGCACGCACCATGTACTAGCACGAAGTGTTGCTTCCTCTTTTCCTCACTCATTTTCTTCTCTCCTTTTGATTAAATCACCCGATTTCGTAAATTTTTCCTACTCTTCACACATCCACACACAACACATAAGTAGAGAGATTATAAAGCTTATCGTTGAATTTTCAAAAATTGTCGCTTTCCTGAGATTCTTTTACGATTTCACGTGATAATAACAATTTCGAATTTTTCTTTTCCAGAAAGAAATAACAGTTTTGGAAATTTTCTTTGCATAACGACAATTGGCTCTGCGGATAAGACACTTTAGACTTATTAAAATCTAATATTAACGTATCTTCTAAAATTCATTATATTAATTAGGACATACTCACGAGCTGTAAAGCCGATGTTGACAGTGATACAACTTTTGCTAGATGTTTGTTCCGTGTTATACACGCACACACACGAAGTTAAATCATGTTTAGTCGAACAATAAAAATTTGTAAATAATTTTGTTGAACAACAGATAATAACTTGTAATTTAAATAAATATTTTTGTAGATATACTAATATAGTATTAAAAATTTGATTTACAATAATCGATTGCTTAGAAAATGCTTTACAGTTTCCGCACAAAAATTCATGCAAATATAATATATGGCAATCAAGAAAAAATGAGTCAAAAATATGGTAGGGTGGAATGAGTGTTCATAGAAAATTTCTTTTAGAAATTGAGATCCCATGAATTATGGATATCATGGATGATATAGTGTATAAAATCGGTATATATTCTATCAAGTTTTAATCAATAGACAACCCATAGAACATATTTTACAGGTGATATATAGTTCTCTCACGAATCTTTTCATAATACTATTCTTATGAATATTATCATTTGCTTAGTTCTGATACATATAGATGTATTCGCATATGGCTTATTATTGTGGTGGACGCTGGATTTGGAACTGATATGCAGTGACGATTTCAGGTTTATTTAGGCATATTTATCTGCAATCTCCAAGAGAAGAGCACAGAGTTGTTGAGGTTTGGAGAACATTGGCATATGATCTGCATCTTTGATCTCCATTACTTCTTTTACCGGAAAGTTCTTGATCATCCAACGCTGGTAATCCTCGGGTGCCACAAGATCCTCTCCGCATACAATATATATACGTGTAACTGATCCGTATCCTTCCTCACTAAAGCTTCTTGTCTTTGCCAGATTTTTCTTAATTAACGGTGTTGCCCTCACCAACATTTTCGCCAATTCAAGATCCTAGTTCAAACAAAAATCAATAAAATCTTGACAGAGTTTACTAGCGATTCTCATTTGTGCTTGAAAAGAGAGGTTTTTCTTATCAAGTTTAGAGTCTTACTTGGACCGGAGATAATTGATACAATTTCTTGGCCATGAATTTTGGTCCAAAAAGAGAAAACTCTAGTGGAGAATCAGGTTTCCCGTCGCTCACAAACACCGTGTCTAACCATCCCTCTCGTGAAATGCTTCCGACTTGCTGTAGATTTCAGTCAAATAACAGAAATACTTGTGTATGTAAGCAGCCCCGGCCCAACATGGCAAAATTTTTTTTTTTTTTGACTTTTTTTATGTGAAAAAAAACTTTGGGCATTTTTTGGAATATTTTACAAGTAAATTTTAAGCACCTTTAACATATTTTTTTTTAAAAATATGGGCTCCTTTTGTTGTAAAAAGTTATTTATAAATTATTTTGGGCCTTTTAAATATATTTTTAAGGAAATCTGGGTCATTTATCAATAACTTTCAGGCTATTTATCTTTTTCCAAAAAATATAGGTCTTTTTTTTATGTAAAACAATTTTAATGAATATAAGCATTGGACCGTCGCACTCCCGTCCCACCCTATTGGGTCGGGCCTGTATGTAAGTTATAAGTATGTATGTAAAGTCATCAAGAATTAAAACTATGACTTGTAAAATATGATTGAGTTAGGTACTAACCCAACCCGTGCTACAACACGGGGTGATTTTTTAAAGTAATGTTGATTTATAAATAAAAAAGTTACTTGAAGTATCATATTTAGTTATACAATTTGTATATATGTTTATTTTCAAAATTAAAATTTGGTTGGCTAATTTTAATGTATGAAAAAATCCGAATGACATTATTTCGATTATTTTTGTGGTATAATTTGAATATTAGTATAAATTTTGGTTGGTTAGCAGTTTTTTAAAAACTTATTAAAAGTTTTTGTTCATAATTAAATAGTTTAAAACATTATTAATATTTTCAAAATTGTATAAACCTTAAATATTAATAATATTTTTTTTTATAAAGTTTAAATAATAATAATATTTTAGACTTTTCAAATTGGTATCAAAACGTTATTGATTCAGGGGATGTCTGAAAAACAAAGACGAGCAAAATTTGCAAAAAGTTTCAGCAACAATTAAAAATAGTAGATAATATGGCAACAACATCTCAGCAAGTCGTTACTATATTCGATGAAGTACGAACAGAGGACACACTTGAAGTGACACAACTAAAAAAGAAGGAAACATCAATGAAGGACATGATGGTTTTTCAGCTTTTGAAAACAGTCTTAACATAGCACTAGTAGTCACTTTAAAGGGTTCTTGATATGCATTGGAGTTAGGATTCGATGGAACTATGCAAGTAGTGTTGGTGAAAACATCTAATTCAAGTCAATTGATTTGGGTCCGACGTTATCCGCTATGGTCTCACTCTTTTTGGGATCCTAGTGAAAATGTGGGTTCATGTATATGGAGAAAGACACTAAAACTCAGAGACTTGGCTTCCACGTTTTTGAGAATTGAGATTGGTAACGGGGAATCGACTATGTTTAGGTATAATAAATGTCTTCTTTTGGGTCGTTTTACTGACATAACCAGTGAGGCTGGTTTCCATATATTTGGTATTATTAAGTATACTCGTGTTTCGGAGGTCACTACAAGCTCAGGTTGGCTTATTCGTCATCACAGGGGATCACAGTTACAAGAGATGGTTGACTGCATTTGGGCGATTCCACCGCCCACGATCTCTATGGGCTTAGATAAATCCCATTGGAGACACAATGAATGTGAGTCTCACGATTTGCATTCCTCACGTGGTTGGCCAATAAAGACAAGCTTCCAACGGGAGCCCGTACTCGTCTTTGGGGTATTATGCAGTTTTGTCTGCTGCAGGAAGAGTGACTTTACAACTAACGTTCAGGGGTACGTGAGACCCATGATCACCTCTTTTTCGCTTGCCCATACTCATTCACCGTTTGGATGGAAATCAGTGAGCCTCTTCTCCATTCTCGTATTACTCCAGCCTGAACTGACACGATCCGCAGTTTGCTAGATCAAAGGTATAGTACCTTTGACTGTTTGACTAATGCCTATTTTGGTTCTCAAATTAAACCAAGGAATCCAAATGAAGCTAAAGGAGTGAAGATTAGTTAATTAAACTAATGAAGTTGTTGGATGTGTACTAGTTGTTTTTTGTTGCTTGTAAAACTAGGCTAAAATTAGAGTTAAGTTAGTCTAGTTGGAGTTGTTATGTAGTAGTTAGAGAGTGGTTATCCTTCTTTCTACTAGAAGTATGTGTAGTGTTGTGTATGAGTATGAAGAAAATGCTTTAGTTTCTCTTATGTTATCTCCTTCTCTAATGCTTTAAATCGTTTTCAATCAAGCACTAAGCAAAAATCAAAATAGACAAAAATGGAAGACAAGAGCAACAAACCTGATGAATGCTAGCTATTTTAACATTGACTATACTCTCCCTCGTTTATGTTTACAAGCAACACTACATTATATTTGGAAGGAGCATAATGGTTATCAACATCATAGTGATCATCATCCTCCACTCCACCTAGCTCAGATCATCGATAAATCAATTCGAGCTCGCATTTTATCGCTCCAATACGCACCTGAATCGAGGTTTGGCGGATTGATGGATTTTTGGAGGTCTATTAGAGGCTGAATCTATCTCAGCTCATGACATGATTTTTTTTTGTATTTTCAGCTATTACTGCCTCAAGTTTTTAGCTTTAACATTCTGATTTTTCAAAAATTTTGGTTGCAAATAGAGAATATAAGTTCCGAAAAAGAAAGAGTCTTTCATGAACATGATGCAAAAGAAGAAAATCACATGTTCACTGCAAGACTAGGAGACCAAGAAGAAAATGAAGAAAATATATGGCTTATTGACAGTGGCTATACAAATTACATGACACCAAATGAGAAGATGTTCACCATAATCAACACAAACATCAAAGTTCCAATACGTGTAGGAAATGGAACTGTGTTGATATCAAAAGGAAAAGAAGACATTGAAGTGATGATCAAGAAGGGCATAAGAATCATACAAGATGTTTTCTTGTACCAAATCTTGGCAAGAATCAAGTCAAGTTCTAGAAAGAAAGTTGCATCATACACGATCGAGTTGGGAGAAAGATAGGTGAAGTACAGATGGTGAATAAAAGTTTTTATATAAAATGGTCGTCTAAAGAAGAAAATGCTATGGTGGCCAAGAACGAAGTTATTGAGTTATGGCGCAAAAGGTTTGGGGACACACATGATAGTCAAATTTGAAGACAATGTAGTCAAAAGAGATGGTTATGGGTTTACCAAAGTTTAAAGTGGATGAAAAAAGGTGTGAGAGCTGCATTCTAAGCAAGCAAAAGGCTTGGACACACATGATACTCAAATTTGAAGAGCAGGCAATCAAAAGAGATGGTTATTGGCTTACCAAAGTTGTGAGAGCTGCATTCTAAGCAAGCACATCCGTGACTCATTTCCAAAAAAATCAGAGTCAAGAGCAAGAGAAAAGCTTGAACCGATTTACAATGATGTATTTGGACCAATGCAAAACTCATCCATAAGTGGGAGCAGGTACTTACTCACCTTCATTGATGATGCAACAAGAAGGCAAAATCAGACGTATTTACAACTTTCAAAAGATTTAAACATCTTTTTGAGAACCAAATCTGCTACAAAATCAAGAAACTTAGAACATATAGAGGAAAAAAGTATCTCTCTGGAGAGTTTACAAAGTTTTTGGAAAAAATTGCATACGACAGCAACTTACCTCCACAGCAAAATGGAGTCTTAGAAAAAAAAACAAAATTTTGGTACAGATGGCAAGAGCAATGATCAAAGCCAAGGACTTAATCCTAAAATTTTGGGCTGAAACTGTTCACACTTATGCATATGTTCAAAACAGAACAACAACTAGAGCTCTTGAGAACAAGACACCACTTGAAGCGTGGAACGGAATAAAACCATCTTTAAATCACATGAAAGTGTTTAGATGCGTATGCTATGTGCATATACCAGAAAAAAAAAGGAAGAAGTGGGATGACAAGTCAAGAAGGCAATTTTTGTTAGTTACAACTCTCAAACCAAAGGATACATGGTTTATTTGCTGGAAGAAGACAAGATATATATCTCTACAAATGTCAGTTTTAAGGAAGGAAGCAAATGAAACTGTAATAATAAGAAAACATGATTTCTCAACATATATAGATGTCAGAGAAGAAGAAGGTCCCAGAGTTGAGGAATTAGGTTCAAATGATGATGAGTCTGGAGAGAGAAGAATCACTAAACAAAATCTATCAAGCCTAAATCAGGACAGCCTAGGAGAAAACTCAAGTCAACCAAACAGAAAAACTAGATCACTTAGATGATATTCTTCTCACAGCTCCATATGCTAACATCGGATACTCTGTAGTAAGTCAAGGATGCTATATGGGCTTTGAGAAACCATCATTGTTTGAAGAAGCTGAAAAAAAACGGAATGGAGAGAAGCAATGGAAGAAAAAATTACAAATGATAGGAAAAAAACAAACTTGGGAATTGTTTCAAAGGCCACCTAACAAGAATATAGTTGGAGTTAAGTGGATCTACAGGTTGAAAATTGATGCAAAATGAAATGTTGTGAAACACAAGCAAGATTAGTTGCAAGAAGATTTACATACAATATGGTGTTGATTATATTGAGACATTTACTCCTATTTCAAGACATTAAACTATGAGGTTATTACTTGCTGTTGCTTCTCAAAGAAAATGGAACTTATTTCAGCTTGATGTTTTATCCGCCTTCTTGAATGGCGAACTAGGAAAAGAGATATTTGCGAAACAACCACTTAGAGTTTAAGAATAAGGAAAAAAATATCATTTTCTCTAACTGTACAAACCTCTCTACAGTTTAAAATAGGCACCAAAAGTCTGGTACGACATATTGATGAGTTTTTCCACGAGAAAACTTCAAAAGAAGTGACAATGATCATGCTTTGTACACTAAAGAAACTGATGGAAAACTTTTAGTGGTCTGCATATATGTGGATGATTTCATTGTGACTGGTGATGATGAAAATATGGTGGAAGAGTTCAAAATGGCAATGAAGAATGAGTTTGAGATGTCTGACCTAGGATTGCTAAACTACTTCCTGGGAATGGAAATTGAGCAGAGTCAAGAAGGAATTTTGTATCTCAAGAATGTCATGCAAAGAAGCTTTTAAAGAAATTCAAAATGGAAGACTGCATGGTCATAAACACTCCTCTGATTCCTCAAAGAAAATAGCAAGAAGTAGAAGAAAGTTTGGTTGGTTCAACACTCTATAGAAATCGTGTGGGAGGTTTGTTATATCTAACAGGTACACGAACTGACCTAATGTTTTCTGCATTTTACCTATCCATGTATCTTAAGGAACCTAAATGAAAACACTTGAAAGAGGCCTAGAGAGTTCTTAGATACATCAAATGATCAATTGATGTATGGTTAAAGTTTGTTGCTACAAGTGAATCCAAATTGGTTGGATATTCAGACAGTGATTGGGGTGGATGTAAAGAAGATTTAAAGTCTATTTCAAGTTATTTTTTTAGCATTGGATCAACAATGTTAGCATGGCAAACAAGACACTTTTACACAATGCACCGCATAAGCATAGTATATGGCTCTATGTGCAACACCAAATCAAGCTATATGGCTGAGATGTTTAGTAGAAAAGTTAAACTTCAACACTCAAGAAAGAGTTCCTATCTTATGTAACAACCAATTTGCTATTGCATTGGAAAGAATCCAGTGCAACACAGAAGAACATAGCACATTCAGATCAATTATCATTTCGTCAGAGAATCAGAGAGAAAGGGAGATATTCAGCTAAAGTACTACAAAAGTGAAGTTCAGTTGGCGAATATATTCACCAAGTCATTGTGAGGACCTAGTTTTAAAGATTTCGTGACAAGTTTGGTTTGAATGACAAAATGGCAAGTGGGAGTGTTGACTAATGCCTATATTGGTTCTCAAACCAAACCAGTAATCCAAAATAAGCTAAAGGAGTGAAGATTAGTTAGTTAAACTAATGACGTTGATGGATATGTGTACTAGTTGTTCTTTTGTTGCTTTTAAAACCAGGCTAAAACTTAGAGTTAAGTAAGCGTAGTCGTCGGAGTTGCTATGTAGTAGTTATAGAGTGGTTATCTTTATTTCTATTATAAGCGTGTATGTGTAATATTGTGTAAGAGTATGAAGAAAATGCATTAGTTTCTCTTGTGTTATCTCTTTCTCTAATGCTTTAAATCGTTTTCAATCAAGCACTAAACAAGAATCAAAACAGAAAAAAAATGGAAAACAAAAGCAACAAATCTGATGAATGCTAGCTATTTTAACATTGACTATACTCTCCCTCGTTTATGTTTACAAGCAACACTATATAATATTTGGAAGGAGCGTAATGGTCATCGACATCATCGTGACCATCATCCCCCACTCCACCTAGCTCGGATCATTGATAAATCAATTCGAACTCGCATCTTATCATTCCACTATGCACTTGAATCAAGGCTTAGCGGATTGATGGATAGTTGGAGGTCTATTAGAGACTGAATCTATCTCAGCTCATGACATGATTTTTTGAATTTTCAACTATTACTGCCTCAATTTTTTAGCTTAAACATTCTGATTTTTTTTCAAAAAAATTTGGTTGCAAATATTTTTTTTGGTTTGATTAATAAATTTAACATTTCGACAACAACAAAACATTCTTATTTTTCTTACACCAGCAGAAGTATTTTTAATGTTCAAATAAAAGTGTCGGTGGAGACTCAATCATGATTTAGGATTAAAAAGCTACCGTCTAACGGTGGCAGTGATATATAAGTTAACGTACGTTATTGCCAAAACAAAAGTTAACACTTTCACCACGTAAATTCTTCTTCCTAATTCTTTTTTTTTTTACCTCGCTTCAATGCATTTGTTTTCATATCAACTTCTAATTTGTGGACTTCTAATTTATGCATATACACCACAAATAATACAGAATCCAAAGATGAAATCTTTGTATTATATGCTTGAGATTTGTTGTTTTTTCGTCATATGCTCACGAAAAAATGAAGTAGTAATCAAAAGTATTCTAAACATAACTAAGTATTTTCAAAGAATTATCTACATAATCTTCTTTAACTCTTTTCATATCTAAATTATCTAATGAATAGTCTTGGACTACCTAGTGTTTACTGTTCGAACATTACAATTTAGTTATGGCATAAACGTAGATTCAGGATAAGACCAAAAAGAGAAAAGGTATTGGCTGCTAAAAAACGAGATATATATACCTTATCCAATACGAAGTATGGTGAGTGTTTGGTGTCGGGCATGATAGCAGTCACGAAGACAGATGCAGAGATTTTGTTTGGAAACTTATCCATGGCTATGGCTAAACTCAAACCTCCTAAGCTATGACCAACGAGCACTACCTTCTCATCATTTGGTAGTGCGGTCATTAGCTGCATCAATGGCTCTGAGTATTGTTCGCATGTGGAAATGTCAGTGATTGACCTGGTCATGTCTATACCGGAGGCAGCTAGGTCTAAGGCGGTTACACGGTGGCCCGAAGCCTCGAGCAGAGGCTTAACCTTGTACCAGCACCAGGCGCCATGGCACGCACCATGTACAAGCACGAAGTGTTGCTTCATCTCCTTCTCACTCATTTTCTTCTCTACTTTTGACCGTCTTCCGACTATGTATATAGCATTCATACTCTTCACCCACACAACACATAAATAAAGGGATTTTAATGTTTGTTATTATTTTTTCGAAGGTGTCCCTTTCCTCTCTATTTTTATATGATATTAGTACTTGGAATTATAATAATTTGGAATTTGCTAGAAACGACACATATGGAAGAAAAAGAGAAAGTCAATAAGGACAAGACACCTATCAATAAGTAATATAAATATATCCTTCTAAAGTCATAATATTAGTATTTATTCATGACTCACAAGCCAATGTTTACAGTGGCATTAATTATCTCGAACCATCCTCAATCGAAGATTATTAAAATTAAAGTTTAAGGAGAGTTTATTGGTTTATGTATTTTAATGAAGTTGGAAATCTAAACAAAAAATAATATATTATTCAATTATTGATTTAAAGTTTTTTTATTAATATTATGTGTGATTTATTATTGGATTTTAAAATTCACATTAAATTCATATTGATTTTAATAGATTTAGATGTGAAAAATACAAAAACTCAAATCCATGGATAAATCATATTATTTTAAAATTTATATATCTAAATTTTAAAATCAGTGAAGATTTTTAAATTTCATATAGATTTCAAAATATATTTCTTCACTGATTTTAAAATATATGAACTAATAAAAACCTCTAAAATTATGATTTTTGAACGACATAATTTTATAAATAGAAAAGAGAGTATATATATGTTTTTCTTTTGTCATCTAAATCCTATAATAATATCAAGCTTTGTACTACAACACATGTTGAAACAGTAAGTACCAATATCTATACACAAACCATCTAAAAAAAGAGATTACAATGAGCTAAAGTCAACAAAACACCTAGCCAATTAAACAGAACTAAGACTTCTCTCTCCGAATCAAAGAGATCCTGCAGCCGGCATCCCAATGCACAAATAATAGATATTTTAAAATTGGAGTTTTTAAATATATGTAAATAAAAAATGAGTATATTTAAATGTATTAGATGAATAGAAAACATTTATATCTCTAGAAATATATTTTAGATCCTCATTTTTTGAGATGTTTTTAAATTAAATATTAATTTATATTTACGACATTCATAAATGGTTGAGGGATGTGGATGGTCTAAGGGATGGTCAGCAGCAACATAAAATTGAGTCAAAAACTCTTTTGTAGCACTTTAAATAATGAGAAAAGTAGGATGTTCCTGTTATAATGATGAATCGAAAATAATTTTATAACTTAAGAGAGGTTTTATAAATATAAGAGAGAAGTAGAAAATGGAGAGAGTTTTTGCATTGATTTTTGTTGTGATTCAAGTGTACATATTACAATGAATTTGATGGTTTATATAGAGAAGAAATGTAGTGATGGTGGTCTCCACACAAATGTTTTACACCATCCATTTTTAGTGGAATGTGTAAATGATTTACACCATTGATTTCTTAATGGAATGTGTTAGTTGAGTTTGATTTTTATAACACTCCCCCTTGGAGACCAGTATCACTATTGTCTCTTGCGCAATATTTATTGTTACCTCGTTAAAAACCTTTCAAGAAAAACCCAGTGGAAAAAACCTTAGTTAGGTAAAAAGAGTGTAACTTCGCAAGCTCCCCCTCGAATGATCAGGATCACGTCTTACAAGTTTTTTTGACGACGCATTCCAATATTATGGATATGTTTCCTGAACATAGTGGTCGGTAATGACTTCGTGAAGAGATCTGCAGAATTTTCGGATGATTGAACATATCTTACTTCAATGTCTTTATTCTTCACGAGTTCTTGGGTATATGAAAAGAACTTTGGAGGGATGTGTTTGGTTCGATCACTTTTGATATATCCTTCTTTTGTCTGAGCAACACATGCAGCATTGTCTTCATATAAGATTGCTGACTCATTGATACGAATTCCACTATTTAATTGGATGTGCTGACTCATTGATCTTAGCCATATACATTCTCTACTTGCTTCATGTAGTGCGATGATTTCAGCATGGTTCGAAGAAGTTGCTACAAGCGTCTGTTTCTGAGAACGCCAGGATATAGCGATGCCACCAATTGTGAACACATATCCTGTTTGTGATCGAGCTTTGTGTGGATCTGATAAATATCCTGCATCTGCAAAACCAATCATTTGACCATTTAAATTCTTAGGGTAAAATAACCCTAGATCAATAGTTCCTTGAAGGTAACGAAATACATGTTTAATTCCGTTCCAATGCCTTCGTGTAGGAGATGAACTAAATCTGACCAAAAGATTAACTGAAAATGAAATATCAGGCCGAGTGCAATTTGCAAGATACATAAGTGCTCCAATTGCACTTAGATACGGTACTTCAGGACCAAGTATCTCTTCATTTTCCTCAGATGGTCGGAATGGATCACTTTCAACGTTAAGTGATTTAACAACCATTGGAGTGCTTAGAGGAGTTGCCTTATCCATATTAAAACGTTTTAATACTCTTTTAGTGTATGTGGATTGATGTACAAATATACCTTTTTGAGTGTGTTCAATTTGTAGGCCAAGACAAAACTTTGTCTTTCCGAGATCTTTCATCTCAAATTCCTCTTTTAGATAGTTTATTGCTTTCTGTATTTCCTGTTTAGTTCCGATTAAATTTAGATCATCAACATATACCGCGATTATCACAAATCCGGATATTGTTTTCTTGATGAAAACACATGGGCAAATAGGATCATTCACATATCCTTCTTTTGTTAGATGTTCACTGAGACGATTATACCACATTCGTCCAGATTGTTTTAACCCATATAATGATCTTTGCAACTTTATTGCACATAACTCTTTGGGTTTAGATTTTAATGCTTCTGGCATATTAAACCCATCGGGAACTCTCATATAGATATTTGTATCTAATGATCCATATAAATATGCTGTAACGACATCCATGAGACGCATCTCAAGACTTTCGCCAGCTGCTAGACTCATTAGAAATCTAAATGTTATGACATCCATAACTGGGGAATATGTTTCCTCATAATCAATCCCGGGTCTTTGAGAAAAACCTTGAGCTACAAGACGAGCCTTATATCTCGTTATTTCATTTTTTTCATTTCGTTTTCTAACGAAAACCCATTTGTATCCAACTGGTCTCACATCTTCAGGTGTGAGTACAATAGGTCCGAATACATTTCGTTCATTTAACGAATCAAGTTCGACTTGAATAGCATCTTTCCATTTTATCCAGTCATGTCTCTTTTGACATTCATATACAGACTTTGGTTCTGGATCATCGTTTTTCTCATCTATTTCCCTTGCCACAAGGTATGAGAAAACATTATCAACTTCATCGATTTCATTTCGATTCCATATATTTCCATTATGGATATAGTTGATGGAAATTTCATGATTTCCTTCCGGCTCAAGATGCTTAATATTGTCATTAGACTCATGATTTGTTTTTTCCAAAATACTTTCTGCTATTTTGGGAATATCATGCTTTTCAACTTCCTTTCGTTTTCTAGGATTTTTATCCTTAGACCCAGCTGGTCTACCACTCTTCAAGCGTGTTTTAGACTCACGTGTATCATCTGCTTTTCCACATTTTTGTGGTATTTCAATTCGAGCAGGAACATTTGCAGCTGGTATATATGATTTAGTTACCATTTTAGTATCGGCAAATGCGTCCGGAAGTTAATTTGCTATACTTTGCAAATGCATAATTCGTCGAACTTCTATTTCGGACTGTTTTGTAGGAGGATCAAGGTGTAACAGAGTTGGTACACACCATTTAATATCTTTGCCTACTTGCTTATTTTCTCCTCCTAGAACCGGGAATACTTTTTCATCAAAATGACAATCGGCAAAACGTGCCGTAAAGATATCACCTGTCATAGGTTCTATGTATCTTATAATTGATGGAGAATCACATCCAATATATATACCCAACCTTCTTTGTGGTCCCATTTTTGTACGTTGTGGTGGTGCTATAGGCACATATACTGCACAACCAAAAATCTTTAGATGGGATATATTTGGTTCTCGACCAAATGCTAACTATAATGGAAAATATTTATGATATACACTTGGTCTTATCCGAATGAGTGCTTCTGCATGCAAAATAGCATGTCCCCATACAGAGGTTGGAAGTTTTGATCTCATGATCAATGGTCTTGCAATCAATTGCAGACGTTTAATTAATGATTCCGCCAAACCATTTTGTGTATGAACATGAGCTACAAGATGTTCAACTTCAATTCCCATTACCATGCAATAATCATTAAATGCTTGGCATGTGAATTCACCAGCATTGTCTAGTCTAACTCTTTTAATGGGATAATCAGAGAACTGAGCTCTTAATTTGATTATCTGAGTTAGAAATCTCGCAAATGCTAAATTTCGAGATGATAATAGACAAACATGTGACCATCTGCTAGATGCATCAATCAACACCAAAAAATAGTGGAATGGTCCACATGGTGGATGTATCGGTCCACAAATATCGCCTTGAATCCGTTCAAGGAATTTTGGCGATTTTGTAACAATTTTGGTTGGCGATGGCCGTATGATCAATTTTCCAAGAGAACATGCTGCACATGTCATTTTATTTCCCGGATATACCTCATGAGTTTTTAGTGAATGACCATGTGAGCTCTCTATAATTTTTCGCATCATTGTGGTGCCTGGGTGACCAAGGCGATCATGCCACAATGTGAAATCTTCTGGATTTCTTTTAATTACAAAATGTGATTCTATTGCATCTATATAAGTATGATGCAAACCAGAAGAAAGTTCTGGAAATTTTTCCAGTATATGCCTTTTTCCAGCTTTATTAGAAGTAATATATATGTACTTCTTTCTTTTCTCAGTAATATATATGTACTTCATGAGTTTTTAGTGAATGACCATGTGAGCTCTCTATAATTTTTCGCATCATTGTGGTGCCTGGGTGACCAAGGCGATCATGCCACAATGTGAAATCTTCTGGATTTCTTTTAATCACAAAATGTGATTCTATTGCATCTATATAAGTATGATGCAAACCAGAAGAAAGTTCTGGAAATTTTTCCAGTATATGCCTTTTTCCAGCTTTATTAGAAGTAATATATATGTACTTCTTTCCTTCCTCAGTATTAGACTGAGTATCATACCCTTGAAGGTATATATCTTTGAAACTCAACAAATTTCTTTTAGAATTCAGAGAATATAAGGCATTTTCTATGGAAATCTTTGTTCCATTAGGCAATACAAAGTTAGCTTTGCCATTTCCCTCAATCACGTCCGTAGGACCCGATATTGTATTGACAATAATTTTTGTCGGTTTTAGCTCAGAGAAAAATCTCTTATTCCTCAGAATAGTGTGTGTTGTCCCACTATCTGGTATACAAATTTCTCTGTTATCTTTCCTTGCTATTGTTTTGTAAGAACCTACATCCATTTCTGTAATTAACATAAACATTAATAAATACAAACAAATTTTATTGATACAGAAAACATGCAATAATTATACATTAGTTTATTTTAAGAAACAACATTATATGAAAATAACTGAAAATACATATACTTATATAATGGCATTATTGGAGACTCATTCACTTGTCTCATTCTATAGCATTTTACTTTCCAATAAAAGCGGTTTCATCCAAATCATCAAAGAAGTCAGAAGCGTCAAGGTGTGTCGTACCCTCGAAGTGTTCCGTAAGATTCACTTCTTTCCCTTTTCCTTTTAGGGATTCTTTGTATAATTTACAAAGATGTTCAGGGGTTCGACAGACATGAGCCCAATGCCCTTTTGATCCACATCTATAACAGATGTTATCACGTTTTTGGCTGATATTCCCTTGGGATTCTTTCCCTTTCGGATTTTGCTCAGGTCGGACCCAAGTATTTGGCTTTCTGTTTTGGGGGTTATACGGTTTTCCACGTCCCCATTTAAATCCGCGACCACGACCACGACCACGGCCATAACCACGACCTTGACCACGACTTCTATAGATTTGATTTCTTCGCTCTGGATATTCCATATCCGATGCATTTGTTGCATTCACTTCAGGAAATGCTTTGGCGCCAGTGGGTCTAGCATTATGATTTTTAATGAGGAGCTCATTATTCTTTTCCGCAAGCATGAGCGTCACTATTAGCTCAGAAAATCTTTTGTATCCGCAATTTCTGTATTGCTCTTACAACACATAGTGATTTTTGTGGAAAGTGAGAAATGTTTTATTGAGCATTTCTGCTTCGCTTACCGGCTTCCCACAATATTCTAATTGTGCCACTATTCTCAGCATTGCGGAGTTATAATGCTCCACCTTTTCAAAATCTTGGAATCTTAGAGAATTCCATTCATCCATGGCATGTGGAAGTGTTATTGCTTTTTGGTTATCAAACCTATCTTTTAGTGCTTTCCACAGCTCCGCAGGATCTCTTGTCTGCGCATAATCATGCGTCAGATTATCATCTAGATGCTTTCTGAGAAAGATAATTGATTTCGCCCTTTCTGGAGGAGACGAAGTATTTTTTTCTTTTATTGTCTCAGATATTTTTTCCATTTCTAGATGAAGCTCTGCATTGGTTGTCCATGCTATATAATTTGCTCCATTTATTTGTAGAGCCGGAAACTTGAGTTTCTCGATATTTGCCATTTGAATTCTAAAACATAATAAAAAAAAAAAATATATTATTAGAGATTTTATTTAATTTAAAATGCTTGCATAAGAAGCGCAATTACAAGAAATACAATTACATAAAAAAGTAAAATAGCAACCATTAAAAATTCTCCGGGAGATAATTCTCAAAAGATTAAACTATAAATCGCAAGCATTATAATACCATAAACGAAAACAACAAATGGATGAATCATCATTTTACAAAAACAAATTATTATTATTTTTTTTAAATAAGATTTTGAGAGAGAGATAAAATTTTTTAAGTGAGATGAATGAATAAAAATGAGTGAAAATATGATTGTATTTATAGATTGAAAAATACTATTACTAGCCGTTTATATAGCCGTTTGAATTTTGAAAAAAGTTAAGTTAAAATCTTTTTTTTTTTTTATATATAACCGTTTAAGATTTAAAATATTAAACAAAATATTAAAATAAAAATTGTAATAAATAATCAAGAATAATATATATATTAGTTCATATATAAAATTATATATATAGGTGGTCAAGCCTCCTTTTATAACATTGATAATATAAACAATAATATAGTGATTAAATCAAATGATAAATAATGAGCATTAAATAAATTATGGTGATTAAAATCAACCATGTTAAAATGATAAATAATAAGCATTAAATAAATTATGGTGATTAAAATCATCTATTTATAAAAACATTAAATTAAAACAAGGGGCGGCCGAGCCGCGCTCCGATAATAATAAGTAATTAAAATTAAAAGAAACATAAATTAACATAAACAAGAATTAATACTAAACCTTTGATGTTGTTGTTTTTTTTTTTTTTTTTTTTTTTTTCTTACGAGAGCGTTTGAATTTTTTTCGGTATGAGAACGGTTGAACTTTTTTCGGTATGAGAGCGGTTGAACTTTTTTTTTTTTTGGTATGAGAGCGGTTCGTGCTGATAACGTGTTATAATGATGAATCGAAAATAATTTTATAACTTAAGAGAGGTTTTATAAATATAAGAGAGAAGTAGAAAATGGAGAGAGTTTTTGCATTGATTTTTGTTGTGATTCAAGTGTACATATTACAATGAATTTGATGGTTTATATAGAGAAGAAATGTAGTGATGGTGGTTTCCACACAAATGTTTTACACCATCCATTTTTAGTGGAATGTGTAAATGATTTACACCATTGATTTCTTAATAGAATGTGTTAGTTGAGTTTGATTTTTATAACAGTTCCAAAATTAATCTCCATTCCTTAATTTTCTTGAAGAAACTACTCATTTTAGAAAATTGGTAGTTAAACGATGGTCACGCTTCTGGTCTCTGCACAACTTTTACTAATTCTGAAGCTTCTGTATTAAACACAACTTCATTGACCTTTTGACTCTGCATACTTTCCATTATCCACATAATTGCTTTGAGATTCAACTCCTCCTTTGAAGCAAACTCTCTAAAACTTCTTCTACTGTGTAGCACAGTTACCTCTTGATCATTCCTTAGCACCATGCACAACCCCCTACTCCTTTCTTTTTGTCCCTAGACACTCCGATGTTACATTTATGCCAATTTTTTTTTTGGAGGTTTCCAACCTATATGAGGAGTTTGTCCTTCCCTTTCCACCAATTTTTCATTTTGAGCATTCAAAGACACCAAAATTATGTATATTCTCTGATTTTCTTTATACTCTCCAAGACTGAAAACGACTTTCCTTCAATGGAGAAAAGATTCATATTCTTACATAATTTTCATAATAACCACGAAAAGATTTTTCTTATCTCCATAGGGACTCTTACCTCATGCCTCATGTTCGTACCGAAGTTGTAACAATAGATAATAAAATACGAGCTCTTTGGGGATCGCACGAAGCGAACACTTTTATTAACGACGTGATTATCGTAGATTACATAACTTTAACTTCGAAAACGATGGTTACAGGCAACCAGTCGAGTCGAGAGTTAAGAGTACGAAGTAAACGACAAATACGAAAGTACGAAGTAGAAAACAGTTTCGTGTTTTCCGACTTGTATACGATTTGAGCGTTTATACGAATATTTGAGAGGTGTTTCTCTGTAGATTTTATGTCCAGTTTTCGAACCCCTTCTCAACAGTTAATTCCTCTATTTATAGAGAAATCTTTGAGTTGTAGGTTTTTTCTGGGTCTTCTGTAATTTCCTATTCCGACCTTAACAGGGCGCTTTTGTGAGTACAAAAACCCGTCAGTTTGTCGGGTCTCCGTTCGGACCCAAATAGTAACAGGCTTAGCCAAGCCTATATCCTACACCTCATATTATACAAATATATAATTGAGGTTTGAAAACAATGAGACTGCATTAAACCCATCCAGAGACGATGGAAAGTGAGACATTGCCCATACCTGTCTAGCCATAGAACATGTGAATAAGACATGATTAATAGATTCTCCTTCTAAACCACAAATCTGACATCTTGAATCCAACACGACTCCTTTTTGGCGAGCAAGTCAGCCACCGACAGAGCTTCACTTGACACTCTCCACAAAAAAGCTCAGACTTTGGGAACCGTATAGACCAAATCTGCTCCTTTAATCCGTTTGTGGAAGGCTGTTGTGTGGCTTTAAACAGTAAATCCGGTTTATTGATTCTACATGCCAACCAATACCCAGATTTAACTGAGTAGTCCCTATTTTTGTTGTGTTTCCAGCACCAGAAATCATCTCTTCTTATCAATGGTCTGTGCTTCAAGATTAACTTGATATCATTGGGGGAAAACAATTCATTAAGGCGATCAATGTTCCAACCTCTACTTGGTCTGTGGATCTTTGACTCTCAAATTTGGATTGAACAAAGTTTGTTTTCGATATGGATCCATTCTCATAAATCTATGGATCCATCCATACCCTTAATGATTTTCCATTCCCCACTTGTTTCCTTAACCTTTTTGTTAGCAATTCCTTCCCATGCATAATACTTTTCCATGCATAAGAGAGTCTTGAACCCACTGTTGAGTCCATAAATTCTCCACTCTCATAATATCTGCTTTTGATGAATTTGGCAAAAATAGAATCTGGTTCTTGAATCAAACGACATGTTTGTTTAGCTAGTAGAGCTTGATTGAAGCATTCCACATCTTTGAAACCTAACCCTCCAATAGCTTTCGATAATCACATCTTCTCCCAACTTACACATTGAATCTTCTTTTTGTGTTCAAAGGCATTCCACCAGAGGTCAGACATTGCATTGATTAGATTGGAGGCAGTAGTTTTAGTCAGCTTAAAGCATGACTTTGCATACACTAGCATTGCTAATGCCACTGCCTTTAAGAGCACTTCTTTTCCCCCTACTAACAAGGATTTAGCAAACCAGCCTAACTGAAACGACTGCAGCCGATTTTTTTTTTTATATAGTAGTTAATACCCCATAATATTAACCTCCAACAAACGCAGCCAAACCAATAAGTCTCGATCTTATTAAACACTTAACAAACCGTCAACAACAGTATTCGAATTATTAAACATATTAAACGATTCGACACATACAACAATAACCGAGTCCTAATCATCCTCCTCCTCATTGCCTTGATTTCACGATCACACTTTATCTTTACCTGCAACAAAACAAAGAGTTGCGTAAGTATTAACGAAAATACTTAGCGAGGCGATCCTTCCATCTACGAGCAATACACACAAGCAAGATATCACAAACCACTCAAATAAGCAAGATAAACATCCAAGCCACACAACTTCAACACTAGGGACTAAACTAGATCAGATCCGAGCCGTTAAACAGAAGGAAGCAAAATGTCGCACAGAAAGGTCTCGGGATCGGTCTGCAACCGATCTCCAAAACCGATTGGGAAGCACTAGATAGGTCTGCAACCGATTACCAAAACCGATCGGAAACTCACCAATGAAGGTCTTGGGATCGGTCTGCAACCGATTGCCAAAACCGATTGGAGCACATGGGATCGATCTGCAACCGATTGCCAAGACCGATCGGTGCTTCTGCAACCAATCCGATCTCGACCTGCTTCACTCCTTCTCACGCCAATCGATCCCTTCCCACTTCAATCATTGCTTTCCCAAGCAATTAAGCTCAAACCCAAACCCAAACACTAGGAAACAAGCAACACATCTCATGGATTCAACAAGAATCTATCCTAAACATCCCCAAATCACACAAACCACACCAAGCACATAAAACCATCTCAGAAGCTTAGATAAGCCCATGGTCACTCACTCACCTTAGATCCTTGGAAGATTCGGCTCAAGAACAGCTCCACAAGCTCAAGGATGACTCTTACTCCCTCACGCTTCAGCTAGACCGATCTCCCTCTCCTTCCACTCTCAACGTAAGTCACAAACCTCTCCCCCTTCCTCTTCTCTGCAACCAGCTCTCAAGCGCTCTCTCTCTCTCTCTCTCTCTCTCTCTCTCTCTCTCTCTCTCTCTCTCTCTCTCTCTCTCTCTCTCTGCAACTCCACGAAGAAAATGAGAAGAAGAAAGAAAAAAAAGGAAAGAAAAGAAGGAAAGAAGAATAATTGAGCAGCTTTACTCTTGACTTAAAACCGCCACGTTGGATCCACAACCACCAACCGTCCAAAAACTTATTTTTCCGCTCAATAAATGTTTTCTCCGGATCTCTTAAGATTAAAAGCCTCAACAGCGAGAAAACACATTTATCACGGACTTAAACGGATCAAAGACATATTGACATATATATATATATATATATATATATATATATATATATATATATATATATATATATATATACCTCATATATATATATACTTCCCGTCAACAATCCACTTTCCGGGAGTCGGGCGTTACACTAACAATCTCTCCTTTAACATGTCTTTATTGTAAGTCAAAAGTTGAATTTTGGATCCACCAATACATTATGCCAATCTAAGATAAGTACCTGCTCCCTTTTCCGTGAAGATTCCAAACTGATTCTGAATTGTTGTTTTCTAGATTTCTTTAACTTTATCATCAAAAGTGATAGAGGACTTGAGCATATTGATTTGTTGGCCTGTTGCATCCCTATAAACTTTGAGAATCTATTTTAATACTTCACACTGATTTACATCATCCTTGCACAAAAACAGACTATCATCCGCAAAAATTAGATGATGAATAGTCAATCCATTGTCCGCAAATTGAATCTCATTCAACTAGCCTTGAGATTCTGCTCTAACAAGTGGGTTAAACTTTCAGTGCATATGACAAAGAGAAAAAGGTGAGAGAGGATCACCTTGTCTGAGGCCTCTCTATGGTGTAATCAAACCAAATGGATGATCGTTGATGAGCACAGAGAAGGTAACCGTGGTTACACACTACATAATCCAATGAATCCACTCTGATGAAATCCTAAGCCTAAGAGTAAGACCCTTAGATAATTCCATTCAACCTTATCATACGCCTTAGACATATCTGATTTGATTGCCAAAAATCTCTAAGAGATTGTAAAGTGAGTCTTCAACCCATGTACTATCTCGTGAACAGTTAATATGTTAGCAAAGATTAGTGTATCAGCCACAAACGTTGATTGGTTGTGAGAAACAATCTTTGAAAGCAGTGGTTGAAACCTCTTGATCAAGACCTTGGAGATGATCTTGTACATAACTGAACACAAACTAATTGGTCTGAGATCTGTCATTTGAGTAGGGTGATTCTTCTTTGGCAACGGACACAGGTGAGTGTAGTTCCATGAACCTCCTTAGTGACTTGATCCCCTATGATACTCTAGTACTTTTGGAAAAAAAAGCATGTGAATCCATCTGCCCCTGGTGCACTTAAAGCTCTAATTGCAGAACTGCTTTTTTGACTTCTTTTTTCCAGACATTTTTAACTAGACCTTCATTCATCTCAGTAGTAACCTTTGGTCTAAAATCATGAAATAGATCTTGGAAATCACTAGGATTATAGGACGTAAATAGATTTCTGAAGTAAGCTTATGCCACAACTCCTTTAAATGCTTCCACTTTCTGAATATTCCTATTCACATCCAGTAATTTATCCAGTCTTTTCTTCCCTCTATTGGTGTTCTTATCACCCTCCTTTAACCATTTCTCTTGTGATATTTGTCATTAAAATTCTTCTTCTTCTATATAGGCATGGCCTAAATTTTTTTGATTTCATAAATTTTAAGCGTATTAAAAAGATTAGCAGATTCTTCAGTTTCCAAAACCACCTGAATTTGAGTGATGCGGTTTTGGGAATTGAGATTTTTCTCCCTTTTCCATCTACTTAGAACCCTCCGACAAATGCTGAGTTTACATGATACATGCACACCTCTTTTTGCATGTCCCCAATTCCAAACATTCCATATTGCATCTTTAACATTTGGTTTGTTAAAAACTTATTATCAAACTTGAAATTGCCCTTGTATGCTGCTCTGGATGTAGTAAGCCTTACCAATAAAGGCTTATCATCAGAGCCCCTTTTCTCCATGAAAATCTGGTTAGCTACAGGAAATTGCTTCAACCAAGGCCTTGTTTTCAAAACATCTGTCTAGTCTACATTGCACCCAATGAGTGTATCTGATACCTCTCCATGTAAAACCATTACCATGGCTTGGCAATTCTGACATCTAAAAATTGTTAAGCATGTCTTGAAAGGTAAAAAAGAGGAATCCCCACTCCTTGATCCACCAATTATTTCTCCATTAACAGAATTTCATTAAAATCCCCTAACATACACCAACTCTCCTTCCTATGGATCCAAATTCTTGATAACATTTCCATACGTTTTCCCCTCCACTCACTACAGGATCACCATAAACACAAGAAACAAAAAATTGCACACCACCAAACTGTACATGAAAATCAATAAGATTCTTATCTGCAAACTTAATATCCACATCCTCTCCCACCTTCCAGAGTAAAGCTAGATTACCACTTGTCCCTTTATTATTAACTGTAAACATCCTTTCATATCCTAGCCACCCTTGAAGATCCGTACCTGAATAATAGTCAATCAGTTGCCGAATCGGCATCCTAGAAGCCTATAAATGTTCAATATGAAGTTCCATCCTCCATTTCTTTCCCACAGATAAGCGGTTGCCGGAAGCTTCAAGCTTACTTTAATGGGCAACACCAATACATTACTATTATTTTTTGTTTCAATTAAAAATAAAACCTCAGGAAAATGTTATTTACGTAATTCCTTGAGGCGAGGAATCGTCAGATCTTTAGACTGTCCCAAGCCCTAGCAATTCCAGCACATAAGACTCATTAATGGTTGGACTGTCCCTCATTTGGGACCACCTCCTTGCGCCGAGCAACTTTTGATGGAATTTCGGGTTCATCCGCAGCCTTTCTCTTAGAGTGTATCTCTGCCAAACTATCTGACACTGTCTCCTTTTAAGTAATTAGCCTCCAAAGATGATGACTGATTAGTTCTTCTCCTTTTTCCTTTTAATGGTCTTCTCCTAGGCTTCACACTTCTACGGACTTTACCGGAAGAGCCAAACTCAAAAGGGTTAGCTCTATAAACCGTCAAACAGTCTTGAGCATGAGCACAAAAAGAGAATAAGGAACAAGTTTCACCTTCCGACTGATATCTTCTTGCTAATGACTTTTCAGAGACACTTCTATCAGCTTGTATCTCCCCACTAGTAATCTTTGGTCCATAAGCTTTGATGTTACTCTCCGTATAACCTTGTTGCTTTAAATCATTACCAAAGACCATTCCTTTGCCTTTGTTGATATCCGAGGAAACTAATGGGTAAGGTTCCAAAGATCATTCTTCAGCTCCTCCACAGAGCTTTTAATCCTATCTTCTTTGTACAATCTTTCTTGGCCTTCAGCCCCTCTGATGTACTTCCTCATATCACTTAATACCGGATCCGCAATGCGTAATCTCCACGTCATTAGATCTCTTCCAACGTAGTTCTCTTTTACTACCCTAAAAAGTGGATCTCCTCGCTTGATACATGCTCTTTCTCACTACCAGAGGTTGGTTCCTTTGCTTGACGGCAGCATTTCTTTCTTGATGAGCTTTGATCAATGCACGACAGTTTTCTTTCTCATGAGTAAGCCTCTGACATGAGAAGCATCTTTTCTGAACCCTCTCAAAATCAAAGAAAATAGATGTTCCTGCATTCTTGGGAAGAGTAATCACCTTTGATCTTCTTAAAGGCTTAGATACATCAAATCTGACTTTAACCCTTACAAGGCCTTGACTTTGAGGTTGTACAGGATCAAAAGCCAATTCTTTTACTTGCCCAATGATTCTCACCCAACGCCGTTATCACTTGAACAGTGTAATGGTTCACCGGAATGTTCCGGATCTGAACCCAAGCCACGCCATGATGTATTGAAGATAATCATCCGACGGAAACTTCACCCATCTATCAATCGCCATAGTCTATTCATTGAAGGTATGGACACCTCTCTCCAGAATTACCTCCATATCCTGCTCATACTTGAAGATAAACTAAAATCTTTCGTCAGATAAAACGACTCATCTGACTCTATCATACAGCTGCCACTTACGCGGCATATCCTTCACTAGATACGTCACCTTCAGCTTATATGTGGTTGAAAGGAGAATGGTAAGTGTGAACAAAAAAAAGGGTAGAATAAGAAATTATGTCTTAAGAAAGGGTAGAACAACAAGAGTTAAACTTTGTATGCATGAGTTGTTCTCTTTCTTAGATAAATTTCACGATTGTCTAGCATTCTTTCTTCTTGAGAGAAACCACCAAAATATGAATCTCTTGTAACAACCTCCAAAAGCCTTAACCAAAACCGATTGAGAATGATTTGCTTCCCATTTGCGAGATGGCACCAAACACTTGAATGAATGTTAAAGAGATATTTTAAATTTGATTGTAAGTCTTTGCTTATAGTTAGAAGTTGAAATAAAAGCTTGTATTGAGATGAGTATGGAGAAGTGCAAAAGAGTATGGTGTTTGATTTAAGCAACTTTGAACTATTTTCGAGGACTTTCAGTTAAATCATTTGCTTGATATTTTGTGGTTATGAATCCCCGCTTTCAAACCTCTTCTTCAATTTGTCTCTTGTTCCTTGCTTGAGGACTAGTAAGAGATAAGTTTGGGAGAGTTGATATCTTGCGTTTTAGTCGGTTTTAAAGCTTTGTTTCTCTTAGTTTCTCATCACTTTGCATTCATGTTTAGGTCTTTAGGTACATATATGCATTGCATTTTGTTTTCTTAGGTACATGGAGTGATCTTGGACTATTGGAGGTTTATGGGAGCAAAAATGGAACAAAAGAGGTGAAGTAAGCTTGAGGAAGAAGAAGAGGTCAAGAGGCAAAAGAGAGATGCAAGAAGGGTGAAGAGGAAGATGAACAAGAAGAGTAGAGACTGTGATCGACCAACAGCTCGATTAAGAGGTAGATCAAGTGCCAACAGAATGATCACGCATCAGACATGAGTTTGATCGCGTGGTAGATCACAAAGATTTTCACTTGGTTTTTACCGGGTATGACCCGGTTTGTCCCGGTTTGACCCGGTTCATTTTGGCTTTTCTATAAATACTTTGTTACCCTAATTTTAGGGGGATGTTGGTTTTAGGATCCCAAAAACTTCTCCAAGGTTTATTTTGCTTAGTTCTTTGTATGAATCTTTCATTTTGCATTTATCAAGTTGTTTTCCTTGTTTAAATCCTTTGATTACTTCATTTTATTATGGCCATGCAAAGATCAAACTCATTCCTTTGTGTGTTCATGATGGATTGTGAGTAGTCTTTTAGAACTTTTGGGTTTGGTATATTATGGGTGATTAGAGGTTAGTTCTTTGATGCTTAGGATTAGATAGTTCATTTTCCTTTCTCAATAGATGTTCTTAATGCTAGATTAGCCTTGATCATGCTAATTTAGAGTTTATAAATTTTTATGCCCGGAAGGTGTTTGTGAAAATGTCCGAACCAATTTATTGAGTGCTTTACTAAATCTTGCCAATGGAAGTTGTTCTAGGTTGTTTAGTAGCCATATTAGACTTGAAATTAATGCATGCTTATCTTGTGATTACAAAATGGAAATTTGGTGTTGATTACTTGATTAGCATAGGATTAGTGACATGGAAGTGCATTAGTCTAAATTAGTGTTCTAAGGCTAAAGATTAGCATTATATGGTTTTGTTAGCATCATAGATTAGCCAATAGTCACCCTAATCAATTACCTTAACCCAAGGGTTTGCTTTTATAATCTTGTTCTAAATTGCATTTGTCTACTTGTTTGTTTCTTGTCTCATAAGTTCTTTAATCTTGTTAGTCACATTTAGGAAACCAAAACCATCTCTATCATGCTTAGATTAAGTGAACTTATGTATTCTTAGTGTGTTGATTCTTTGTTCCATGTGGTTCGATAATTTAATTGGGTGTGATACACAATATGACAACATCAGTACTTACCGATGATCGCGTCTGATCATAGATCCATTGTTGCAACGATAGCGGATAACATGCCTCGAGGAAAACGAAGGTTTAGGTTCGATAAAAGATGGATTGGAAAAACCAGTTTACTAGAGGCAATTGCAGGAGGTTGGCAATTCGAATCTAGTTCGGGGAAGGGGCATTTCTCTATTGTTATGGTCGGAAAACAATAGAGGAACTGAAATCGAAATTAGATAAGACTTAAAATGATGATTTGAAACTTCCTGAGGAGATTAAGTTGGTAACACTGCAATTGAGAGAGGCTTACCGAGATGAAGAAATTTATTGGCATCAAAAGAGTCGGAATTCATGGATCAGGGTAGAGGACAATAATTCTAAATTCTTCCATGCTCAAACAAAACAAAAGCGGGTCAGAAATCAGATTATTGGACTACAGGATGAGAATTGGTTCATGGTGTGTTGAGGAAAAGGATATTCAAGAAATAGCGGTTTCTTATTTTGAAAATTTATTTACAACTACAAATCCACAGGATTTCGAGGAGTCACTAAAGGAGGTTAAAACTTTGATAACTGATTAGATAAATGAGTCTTTAACGGTCCCGAAAGTGGTTAAAGCAACTTTCTTCATGATGCATCCGGAGAAGGCATCCGGTTCTGATGGTATGACGGTCTTATTTTTTCAAAAGGTTTGGAATACCATTAAAACCGATATGTTACATCTGGTTAATTCTTTCTTACAGTTGGGGTTTTTGACAAGCGGTTAAATATGAAAAATATATGTCTTATTTCAAAGACGGAAAAACCAACTCGATTGGCAGAATTAAGACATATTAGTCTATGTAATGTCGGTTATAAAATCATATTTAAGATCCTTTGTCAAAGACTCAAAACAGTTTTACCAAGTCTCATTTCTGAAACACAATCGGCTTTTGTTGAAGGACGAATAATTTTAGATAATATTCTTATAGCGCAGGAGATGTTTCATAGTTTACGAACGAATCCATCATGTCAAAGAAAGTTCATGGCCATCAAAACAGACATGAGTAAAGCTTATGATCGGGTCGAATGGAATTTTTTTGAACAATTGTTTAGGAAAATAGGTTTTTGTGAGAAATGGATTTCATGGATGATGTGGTGTATCACATCTGTTCAGTACAGAGTCCTTATAAAGGACAACCTAGAGGATGGATAGTTCCAGAAAGAGGTTTAAGACAGGGTGACCCACGCTCTCCTCCTATTTATTTATATTATGCACATAAGTTTTGATTGCTAATATTCGAAAAACAGAGTAAGATAAAGTAATCACCGGAATAAAAGTGGCGAAAGCAAGTCCCTCGATTTCCCATCTATTATTCGCGGATGATAGTTTATTTTTCTGTAAGGCAAATAAAGAGCAATGTGGTATTATTTTAGGTATATTAAAACAGTATGAAGCGATTTAGGGACAACAAATAAATTTTGCAAAGTCATCGATTCATTTTGGACATAATATTGAAGAGTCGTTACAAACGGAGTTAAAGGCAGTTTTGGACATTACCTGCATTGGTGGCATGGGTTCCTACCTAGGTTTACCAGAGAGTCTGGGTCGATCAAAAACGAGAATATTTTCTTTTATAAAGGACAGACTGCTAAGTAGGATTAATGGATGGTCGGCTAAACTATTATCGAAAAGAGGTGATGATTAAATCTGTGGAACGTATGTTATGTCATGCTTCAGGCTACTAAAAACAATAACTTCCAAACTTACAAGCGCTATAGCAAAATTTTGTTGGAGTTCCAATGGTGAAACAAAAGGAATGCATTGGTTAACATAGGATAAGCTTTGTTGTAGTAAAGCCGAGGGTGGCATTGGGTTTCGAAGTGTTGATGACTTTAACACAACTTTACATGCAAAACAACTATGATGGATGATATCGGTTCCTGATTCGCTCTTTGCGAAAGTTTTCAAAGGGCATTACTTTCGGAAATCTGAACATTTGGATTCAATAAAATTCTACTTTCCATCTTATGGATGGAGAAGTATGGTTTCTGCTAGACCTTTGATTATTAAAGGGCTTATTATAAGAGTTGTTTCAGGGGATTTCATCTTAGTATGGGAAGATCCATGGATTCCAACTCAATTCTCGAGGCCAGCAAGAAGTAGTGGTCCAATCATTGATCCATCTCTCAAAGTTACAGATCTTATTGACGGTAGGAAAAATTCTTGGAATATTGACTTGCTGAAGGCCAGCCTGGACCCGGCAGACATCCCCCTGGTAAGTGCACTCCCTTTGGGAGCACCCTTAAAACCAGATACTTTAGGATGGCTTTTTACAAAATCGGATCAATATACGGTAAAATCTGGCTATCATCTGGCACGAAAAAAAATGCGGAGCTTTGTCGGTCCAAAGTTATTAGTCTAGATATCAGACCGTTGCATGCCATTACTTGGAAAGTACAATGTCCGCCTAAACTAAGACATTTTATTTGGCAACTTATTACTGGTTGTGTATCGGTTTCAACAAATTTACGACACAAGGGTATTAATTGTGACTCAGGATGTGATAGATGTGGGGGAGCTGAGGAAAAAATTAATCACACACTTTTTGAATGTCCACCAGCGCGGCAGAGATGGGCCTTATCCCATATACCAACGACAATAGTGGTTTTTCCATTGGGTTCTTTGTACGCGAATATGGACTATTTGTTTTGGAGAACACCGCCGGGCACCTATATTTCCTCATATCCGTGGATAATTTGGTACATCTGGAAGGCTAGAAATGCAAAGATTTATGAAAATGTAAATAGAAATCCACTTGAGGTTTTGCGTTTGACAGAAAATGAAGAACAATCTTGGCGGCTAGCTCAAGTAGAGAATACTGAGGAAACTCAAGGATTAGTGGAAACTGATCAACAAAATCGGATACAAGATCGATTAAAGGAGATAAATTTCGTAGGTTATCGTTGCTTTGTGGATAGATCTTGGAAAACAACTGGCAAATGTTTAGGGATAGGATGGTATTGTTCGCTACCAAACAATATCGCGCCAACCATGCCAACCTCCGACGAAACCTAACACCTTCACACATAGAGGTGGAAGCACTGGTCTGGGCAATGAAGTGTATGATTGGAGCTAAAAAGCGAGAGGTAGCATTTATAACCAACTGCTCTGGTGAAGATGATTTCTTCTCCTGTCGAGTGGCCCGCATTTACAACATAGTTGGAGGAAATTCAGTTGGATAAGGAAGAATTTGCTTTTTTTCTTTATCTCTTGTTTCTCAAAGCGCAAATGTTAAAGCGGATGATCTCGCACGAAAAGTTTGTACTGAACCGCATTATATAACATATATAAACAATATTCCTCAAAGCTGGCTCTCTTGAGCTAATCTAATAAAGTTGTTGACAAAAAAAAAATGAATGCATTAAATATATACCAAGTATCTTTATACTGAATATAAAATGTGTGTTTTAATTATACAACACCATAAATAGAACAATTTTATTATTTTTGTTTTCTAGCATTAAAAATAAATAAAATATTTTTTGAATATTTTTTGTTGGTCAACGCCAGATTCCGACGAGTACCATTTTACAGTTATCTTATAATAATACTGGCAATTTTCATTGATCTAATATAATATTCAATCCTTGCCATTTACCTAATTCACTCAAAAGAATTTAGTTTACGCGTAAGAAAAAGTTAATAATAAAATTAATAATTTATCTATAATTAATTAATTATATTGATACTAAATTGTATATAGAAGATATTTTTAACAATATGTAATATATAAGAAAAATGTAAGATATGTAAAATGGTTACAGAAAAAGGAAAGAAATAAAGATTTGGAAGATCAGAATTTTCTAATATATATATTTTTAAATGATTTGTAAAGTTTTCTCATATAATTTCTTAATGGTTATTTTGTAAGTCAGTATCAAAATGAAGGCTTGGTTTTTACGTTAGTATCAAACTAAAGGCTTGGTAATTTAGTTTAATTTCGTCATCTAACTTCTTAAATAAGATATAGAAGAGAGTTGTACCATAATTGTTTCATGGATTTTTCGTCTTGTGGGATTGACTACTGGGAGGTAAAGTTTTTTGCAACACAACAACCACATCAGAGCTGGGAAAATACGATGGGTGGTGTTTTCTGTCTCCTCTCCAATGCTCAAATCAAAATAGAAAAAAATAATAGGAAGAAAGACCATAGGGTGAGTCATGGAGAAATGTGACATAAGAGTCATAAAACAAGTGAAAAGGAGGGCTTAGTTCATTTCATGCCGAAAAGGGATGGTTCATTTCATGCCAAAAAGGGATGGTTCATGGTGTATCCGATGATTTACAAGGCACTTTGAGGTGAAAAAAGCAAAAGATAAAGTGTTTAGGAGATGGGTATGACCTAGAAATGGTCTTTGCGTGACCGGAAAATGGTCAGGAAATGTGAGTGGGAAATCAAGTGATGAAGTTTTAGAGAGCAAAAAATAGAGAAAAAGTGTTTTTACTCTCTAGGATTATGATGGACAAACAAATATAAAGTAATTTCCAGTTTTAATAATTTTCTCGTTGGAGAAAGAATTATTTTTTACCAGAGGTCGATATCTCGACTAGAAAATCACCCTCCAATAATCTAAGATATCATATAGTCGAGTGGCAGTTGATATGGATAAATTATTAAAGTCTGACTCGGGCCTAAGAGGATGTATGAGTTTCGATCCAAAACCTCTTAGTTATCAAAAAAAAAAAAAAAGTTATATATATAGACTTTTCCCTCCTTGGACTAATATATCGATCGAGTTGAAGATAAGAATCCGGGTCCGATCTAGGTCCATTAGTTTAGACATGTACTATGAAATCAAGTGTTTTTCACTTACAACCCTTATCTTTATTCGTTTGCAAGTATACCAGCCAATCCCCATATTAAAGGTGACATCACCTTCATACGTTTGTAGCGCAAGATGTGGCGGGTCAAAAATTGGATTGCTCCTCGCAACCATCTTCTATAGCTTTAATTGTTTCGTAGAGCAGAGATGGGGTGTTGTACCTATCACACGTGTAAGGTGAATAATTTTTACTGTTTGACTTTGAAAGATGGATCAATATATTTAAATCTTTGAACATTTAAATATACCGCTTAAAAATATTACATATATGGTCAAGATTTTTGATACGAAAACCTGGGTTATGTGACTTGGCCTTCGGAGTTGTTGGCATTCTCGTCTGACAACCTATATCTTTCTCTATTTGACTCCTAGTAGTCTCACTTGTCGATTTATGACGGATAGACCCAAACTCCTCTACGGTTTTCTACATGAGCATAATTTAAATACACATGACATTAAGAGATTCGCCTAAACTATGGGAGCGAATTTATCCCAAACAATAATATCGTGGATAGTACTTTTTAGGACTAGGATTAAAAACCGAACGGGTTTTTTCGAACCGAATTGAACTGGAAATTTGATTGTTCAGTTATCGATCGGTTATTAGGTATACATCGATCGGAAGGATCTGAAATTATGTTCGGTTATCTCTTTGGTTCAGTTTGGTTCTGTGTAACCAATTAGGAAACCGAAATTTTAACCTAGGTATATAAGTATAACCCTAAATCAACACTAACCAAAGCTTCATATCTCTCTCTCGCACCCTCTATCTCACATTCTCACCACTCAACATCTATGACTCTCAATTTCTTCCTCACTTTTAGTCTCTTCTTCCTTCTTCTCCCGTCTTCTTCTTCCTTCTTCATTGTCTTCTTCTTGTAGGAGCTTAAATTTGCAACACTACAGAATACAATTGGACTTATTTTCACTAAAGCCAAATTGGCTTAGTAAAATAAGAAATGGTGAAGAGAAATGGTGGGGTGGGCAAAGCCTAAAACCATGGAATGGTGGAGATTTTAATCACCCACTCACCCACTCATGATTTGTTTACAATATATTGTGGAATTGTTTCAAGACAACAAAAATCCTTCTTCTATAAACATTGATAGTGTTGTGTTGAAAAGAAGAGAGAGAGAAAAAAAAAAACATACGTTTAGATACAAGGAATCAAATCAAAAATTTCCAACAAATCTCCAAGTTTTTTGAGTAAGTTTTGAGAGTATCGTAGAGTTATTGTTCGTGTAGAATCGAGTTTCGAGTGCTTGCGAAATCGATTAGTGTGGTTGTATTTTGGGACTCTTGAATCTCAGATTCCCGTCGCACTACGGGTGATTCAAAGAGTTAAGGAAAGAGTTTCATAACTCACCTCCACTTGTTATTTTTATCGTTTATGATTTCGTATATTTCAATCATCTTTCGTAGTGTTGCAAATTTTGCTCCTACAATCTTAACTCTTTGAAACCATTGTTGTTATATAAACATCTAACGGTTTGATATTGAGATTTTATAAACATGTGACAAGAGCGTGTGAGTTATTCCAAGTATAAAAAATTTTGTTTACCAATTGCGATTGGTTCAAACTTGAAACGATCACTTCGGAGTGTTTTTTGTTTGCGAACAGAGAAACTCATTGAATTCTCATTGGAGATTCAAACATGAGGGGTACGTTGATTGAGAGAAACTTGCATAGAGTTTAATATGTAGTGTTTCATAGTGTTTTATTAAACAATTAGCTATGAGAATTGTAATTGTTTTTAATAAATGAAACCTACCATAACAATCGATTAAACAAGGGTGTTTGCTGCTGTAAAGACTTGTTGAATATTGGATTTATTTTGCTAATTATTTCCTACTCATGATAGCTTGTGAGGAAGAACAAGGAATATTGTATTCAGCAGTATAATTGAGCAAAATAAAATCGATTATATGTGATTCAAAACAAGTGATTAGCGATTGATTCTCAAAACATACGCTTGATAATTGAACATTATGTTAGCAAGTGGCTTGCAAATTAAATTGGATTTGCTTTGGCTAATTATTTGTGAATTGATATCTCACTTGCGATAACTTGTTGAGGAAGTTAAATTAATTATATGAGCGGTTTTGGTTTTGGTTCTGATTTTGTGACAAATCAAAACTTTGATAAATCGATTAAAAGGAATTGCTTAAACGACAATTGGCTTCGTGTTGTGATTGCAATTAATTTTTAAATAACATTTTGCATAGCTTTGTCGAGATAGCTAGTGTGAAAGAAGAAAGAATAACTAACATTTTATTCATTCGTTGCACTCCATTAAACGTGAACTGCAGTCTTGATTATTAAAGTGTTTAGATAGATGTTGTGTTTAGCAACTCTAGCACCATCGAGACTTATACTTAACATGTTGTCAATTTAATGATTCTTTGAAAATTGGAATAATTAAATATGGGACATGTTGGTTTTGGGAAATATGGTTTTGTGTTTTACTCTTGATTTATTCATGAATTATATTTCGGTTCTAATTTGTTTTTGTGTTTAGATACAAGACATGATAACCAAAAACATGGACGTTGAGGTCACCGAGACCACCACCAATGGAGCTGAAACCGAAATCCAGTTTGGAACTCTTTCTCCGGTGAAAGTAGCGGTCCCTGGACCCATGATCACCGCAGTTCCGGATCCGTTTCAAACGGTACAAATTCCAGCTACTAACTCAATTGGTCTTCTTCCCGACAAGTTCGACGGAAATACGTTTAAGATGTGGCAAAAGAAGATGTTTTTCTATTTTACAACGTTGAAGCTGAGCCAATACACACGTGAGGAAAAATCAATTCTCTCAGCGGATAACACTGATTATCGTGAGCTTGCAAGCGTACACGCTTGGGAACATGGTGATTTCCTTTGCAAAGGCTACATTCAAAGCTGTCTTTCTGATCAGTTGTACAACGTGTATTGCAATGTTGAGACTTCTAAGGGGCAGTGAGATTCTCTTGATAAGAAATACCGCACCGAAGACGGTGGATCATAGAAATATGTCGTGGCAAAATTTCAAGATTACAAGATGGTGGACTCACGACCATTGATGGAGCAAGTCGAAGAGCTAACCAATCTCCTCCATGAGATACATGCTGAAGGAATGAGGCTATGTGAGACATATCAAGTTGCATGTGTCATTGAGAAGCTCCCTCCTGCTTGGACCGACTTCAAGAACTATCTCAAGTTGAAGAGAAAGTGGATGAGCCTTGAAGACTTGATGTCAGGCTTCGCATTGAGTCAACGAACCGGAGACAAATGGGAGTTGGTGTACAAATTCGCGAGCCCAACGCGAATATGGTGGAACACCAAACCAAAAAACAAGAAAAGTGTTGGACTTATTTTCACTAAAGCCAAATTGGCTTAGTAAAATAAGAAATGGTGAAGAGAAATGGTGGGGTGGGCAAAGCCTAAAACCATGGAATGGTGGAGATTTTAATCACTCACTCACCCACTCATGATTTGTTTACAATATGTTGTGGAATTGTTTCAAGGCAACAAAAATCCTTCTTCTATAAACGTTGAAAGTGTTGTGTTGAAAAGAAGAGAGAGAGAAAAAAAAAACATACGTTTAGATACAAGGAATCAAATCAAAAATTTCCAACAAATCTCCAAGTTTTTTGAGTAAGTTTTGAGAGTATCGTAGAGTTATTGTTCGTGTAGAATCGAGTTTCGAGTGCTTGCGAAATCGATTAGTGTGGTTGTATTTTGGGACTCTTGAATCTCAGATTCCCGTCGCACTACGGGTGATTCAAAGAGTTAAGGAAAGAGTTTCATAACTCACCTCCACTTGTTATTTTTATCGTTTATGATTTCGTATATTTCAATCATCTTTCGTAGTGTTGCAAATTTTGCTCCTACAATCTTAACTCTTTGAAACCATTGTTGTTATATAAACATCTAACGGTTTGATATTGAGATTTTATAAACATGTGACAAGAGCGTGTGAGTTATTCCAAGTATAAAAAATTTTGTTTACCAATTGCGATTGGTTCAAACTTGAAACGATCACTTCGGAGTGTTTTTTGTTTGCGAACAGAGAAACTCATTGAATTCTCATTGGAGATTCAAACATGAGGGGTACGTTGATTGAGAGAAACTTGCATAGAGTTTAATATGTAGTGTTTCATAGTGTTTTATTAAACAATTAGCTATGAGAATTGTAATTGTTTTTAATAAATGAAACCTACCATAACAATCGATTAAACAAGGGTGTTTGCTGCTGTAAAGACTTGTTGAATATTGGATTTATTTTGCTAATTATTTCCTACTCATGATAGCTTGTGAGGAAGAACAAGGAATATTGTATTCAGCAGTATAATTGAGCAAAATAAAATCGATTATATGTGATTCAAAACAAGTGATTAGCGATTGATTCTCAAAACATACGCTTGATAATTGAACATTATGTTAGCAAGTGGCTTGCAAATTAAATTGGATTTGCTTTGGCTAATTATTTGTGAATTGATATCTCACTTGCGATAACTTGTTGAGGAAGTTAAATAAATTATATGAGCGGTTTTGGTTTTGGTTCTGATTTTGTGACAAATCAAAACTTTGATAAATCGATTAAAAGGAATTGCTTAAACGACAATTGGCTTCGTGTTGTGATTGCAATTAATTTTTAAATAACATTTTGCATAGCTTTGTCGAGATAGCTAGTGTGAAAGAAGAAAGAATAACTAACATTTTATTCATTCGTTGCACTCCATTAAACGTGAACTGCAGTCTTGATTATTAAAGTGTTTAGATAGATGTTGTGTTTAGCAACTCTAGCACCATCGAGACTTATACTTAACATGTTGTCAATTTAATGATTCTTTGAAAATTGGAATAATTAAATATGGGACATGTTGGTTTTGGGAAATATGGTTTTGTGTTTTACTCTTGATTTATTCATGAATTATATTTCGGTTCTAATTTGTTTTTGTGTTTAGATACAAGACATGATAACCAAAAACATGGACGTTGAGGTCACCGAGACCACCACCAATGGAGCTGAAACCGAAATCCAGTTTGGAACTCTTTCTCCGGTGAAAGTAGCGGTCCCTGGACCCATGATCACCGCAGTTCCGGATCCGTTTCAAACGGTACAAATTCCAGCTACTAACTCAATTGGTCTTCTTCCCGACAAGTTCGACGGAAATACGTTTAAGATGTGGCAAAAGAAGATGTTTTTCTATTTTACAACGTTGAAGCTGAGCCAATACACACGTGAGGAAAAATCAATTCTCTCAGCGGATAACACTGATTATCGTGAGCTTGCAAGCGTACACGCTTGGGAACATGGTGATTTCCTTTGCAAAGGCTACATTCAAAGCTGTCTTTCTGATCAGTTGTACAACGTGTATTGCAATGTTGAGACTTCTAAGGGGCAGTGAGATTCTCTTGATAAGAAATACCGCACCGAAGACGGTGGATCATAGAAATATGTCGTGGCAAAATTTCAAGATTACAAGATGGTGGACTCACGACCATTGATGGAGCAAGTCGAAGAGCTAACCAATCTCCTCCATGAGATACATGCTGAAGGAATGAGGCTATGTGAGACATATCAAGTTGCATGTGTCATTGAGAAGCTCCCTCCTGCTTGGACCGACTTCAAGAACTATCTCAAGTTGAAGAGAAAGTGGATGAGCCTTGAAGACTTGATGTCAGGCTTCGCATTGAGTCAACGAACCGGAGACAAATGGGAGTTGGTGTACAAATTCGCGAGCCCAACGCGAATATGGTGGAACACCAAACCAAAAAACAAGAAAAGTGTTGGACTTATTTTCACTAAAGCCAAATTGGCTTAGTAAAATAAGAAATGGTGAAGAGAAATGGTGGGGTGGGCAAAGCCTAAAACCATGGAATGGTGGAGATTTTAATCACTCACTCACCCACTCATGATTTGTTTACAATATGTTGTGGAATTGTTTCAAGGCAACAAAAATCCTTCTTCTATAAACGTTGAAAGTGTTGTGTTGAAAAGAAGAGAGAGAGAAAAAAAAAACATACGTTTAGATACAAGGAATCAAATCAAAAATTTCCAACAAATCTCCAAGTTTTTTGAGTAAGTTTTGAGAGTATCGTAGAGTTATTGTTCGTGTAGAATCGAGTTTCGAGTGCTTGCGAAATCGATTAGTGTGGTTGTATTTTGGGACTCTTGAATCTCAGATTCCCGTCGCACTACGGGTGATTCAAAGAGTTAAGGAAAGAGTTTCATATAACTCACCTCCACTTGTTATTTTTATCGTTTATGATTTCGTATATTTCAATCATCTTTCGTAGTGTTGCAAATTTTGCTCTTACAGGTTATAGGATGAGGCAACGATCTCTCAACGAATTTGAATCTGAAGGAATCATGAAACGTAGGAGACCAAGTCTCGCAGAAGAACAAAACAAAACACGATTATGTCTCTTGTTTTCTCCGTTCAACCCAAACCGACAACCTCCGGAGCTCCAACGTGAGCTAAACCACTCATATTTGTGGGCCATTTCTTTTCACACAATTCAATTTTATAAAGACCACTTAGTTTAAATAAAATTTGGTCCAACACTTCTTCCATCTTATCTTCTTCAGATCTTGGCGAGACATGGACGAATCTGAATGTAAGGTGGCGTATGGTGCTTTCCTCTTTCGCCGTTGCTCTGGAGTCCGACCGCTCATCGCCATAGCCGCCGTTCATATTAGGGTTGTAATTGAAAACCCTCATCGATTGGTTTAGGTGTTGGACTGATGGGCTTAAGATTTTTTTTTCCATTTATGGGCTTTGGAGATCAACTCACAACCATTACCGTCAATTTGGATCACTAAAACCCAAAAACATATATTAATAAAAAAATTCGGTTATTTTCATTTTCTAAACTCATAACCGAAATTAACCGAGAATCGCATCGAACCGCAATCTACATCAGTTAATTTCGATATAGTTTTCAAATTCCAAAATAAACAGAAAACCGATTAAACCGACCCGAACCGATCCGTATAACTGAACTCGTAGGACTAGTACTTTTGATATAACTGTAGAATTTTCCATTCAAATTGCTTTTGTTAATTTTTGTAGTGGTTCAATCATAGAAAGTAAAAAAGCCTGAAACTTTTAAAACATTCATTATTATCCATTTGCAACAAACCCTTATTAAAATCCAATACATTTTCATGAAGATAGATTAAATGACTTTTGCCGCGATTTTCAGGAGGTAATCGCAGAGTTGTTGAGGCTTGCAGAACATTGGCATATGATCTGTTTCCTCCATTTCCATCACTAAATTCACCGGAAAATTATCAATCATCCATCTTTGGTGTTCTTCTGGAATGGCTTTGTCCTCTTTGCACAAAATGAAAGCTCGAGGAACAGATCCATATCCTTCATCCGAGAAGTTCTTCATCTTCGATAAATCGTTAACAAACAAGGATCCTGGCCTCTTTAAAAGCAATCCCAGTTCAAGATCCTAAATCAAGATTAAACCAAAATAAGTAAGAAGCCACATTTTTTAGAGCCATTCGTTAGGACTAGTTACGTTCGGTCATGATCCTGAAAAAAAACAAATATGGTTTACACACTTTTGCCATCGACCCACTATCGTTTATATTGAATTTTACATTTATTTTAGTACTTTTAAATTGTTTAGAAAACGCCAAAAAAAATAAAAATCTTTAATTTAAGAAAGTTTTTTAAATATAAAGAAAATTTATAATCTAATAATGAAATAGTCTCATATATATCATTTTGAATTGAAGACAATATATTTTTGCTTTCTTCTGGTGCAATAATTTTGTCGACCACGAAAAATTGAAAACGATATATTTAAATATGCATATTTAAACTATGCCTATTTTAAATGTGCGTATTTTGTATCTTACTTTTTATAAATAATAGAACACTAAAAAATTATTGATCGAGCCACCAATTTAACCTTTTCGGTTTTGTTTTAGAGACAGATAAAAATTGAAAACATGAAGATAGATAAATAAGAATGTATAATGATAATTTAAACTACCTCAATTGGAGAAAGCTGGTAGAGACCCAACTTCATGAACTCACGGCTAAAGAACATACTCAGTCCGGAATTGTCTGAACCGTACGGTTCGAATTCGGAGCCCATCCATGCTTCCGGTGGCTTGGTGCTTCCAAACTTTTACGTAAGTAAGGAAAACAAAAAAATCAAACTCAGATTTATATTTCAAGGTTAATAAAATTAAATAAACAAGAAAATAAGGAACCATACGGTGGTAAAATTAACTCTGGCAACAATGAAAATGAAACATGCTCCAAAAACTACTAAGATTTAATTTTAGAGGCCAGGTGTTGTTAGATTTTCAATACATGATGATCTGTAGTTATCTCATATAGGCCAAAAAATAAAATCCTAAACTAGATTGATTCCAAAAAGAAAGAAACATGTTGAGAAGAAAAAACTCCAGAAAGGAAATCATTCTGTCATATTCGCTAATTCATTAATCGCAAGGACGAAAGTATTAGCTGGTAGGCACAAACCACAGTACTATTACAAACCACTAGTTTGAATATCTTTTTAGCAATATATGTAGGTTTGAATACGGGGGGTAACATAACAGTACTAAAATTTCGTTTACAAAGATTAAAGGAATTATTGTTGAAATTGCCATTTCTCACTCTAATCTTTTAGATTTGCTATTTATTTAATAGCTTTGTAGATTTGTCATTTTTTACTATTTAAAAAACTAAAGATTTGAGAAATGTTTTTATAAAATACATACTTAATAACAAATACTATACCTTAAAAAAAATAGAACCAAGAAAATCCAAATATAATGTGTAAAATTGTGTTTTTTAATCTTGAAAAATGGTAAATCTAAAATATTTTAGATAAAATAGCAAAATCTATAAATACAACTAAAAAAAGGGATTTTTTCCTAATTAATTCAAGATTAAATTCGTGGATTTGTCCAACTTGGACACTACAAGTTTTTTCTAGTGTGTAAACTTCAACTCAGCGTGAGGCCAAGAGCTAGTCAAAATAAATAAATACGGTATTGGTCGCTAAGGAAAGAGACTTTGTAGATACATTCATTCATACGATGATCTTTATACATATCATCAAGAGTACAATACCAAATGAAAAAAAGGAGATACCTTGTTCAAGACAAAGGATGGTGAGTGTTTGGTGTCGGGCATGAAAGCAGTCAAGAATACAGCGACAGAGATTTTTTTGGGAAACTTTTCCATGGCTATGGCTAAGTTCAAGCCACCAAAGCTATGACCAACGAGGACAACCTTCTCATCATTTGGTAATGAGGTCAGCAGATTCGTCAATGGCTCCGAGTATTGTTCGCATGTGGGGACGTCAGTGATCGACCTGGTTGTGTCTATACCAGAGGCAGCTAAGTCCACAGCAGTTACGCGGTGGCCTACCGCCTCTAGCAGCGGCTTAACCTTGTACCAGCACCAGGCGCCATGGCACGAGCCATGTACTAGGACAAAATGTTGTTTGCTCTTTCCGTCACTCATTCTTCTGACCTTTGATATTCTTCTACTCTCCTATAAACCTCACACGCACACAAATATAAATAGAAAGATTTTGCAGCTAACTATGAGGAAAAAATAAAAGTCGCTTGTGTACGAAGGAATAGGGTCATTGCTACTCACGATAACGTTTAATAAATTCAACCAATATAATAAATATACAGTCTGTCGCCGATCCAAATGTATTATTTTTAACAAAATGTATTTAATTAAATTATTTTTTATCATCGTAATATATTTTAAACATAACCTTAAGAATGATTTTAAACATAAACTATTCTTTCCATTTCACAATAATTGATGTTTTCATAAATAAAAAAAAATTATGTTAAGTACTCTACAAGAAAGGAACGCATTTTCCGACGGAATTTCCGAGGGAAAAAATTCCGTCGAAAATTTCAGAGGGATTTCAGATGGATTTTCGAGGAAAAAACAATCCTCGGAAATCTCTCGCAAATTTCCGACGGATACTAATCCGTCGAAAATATCGTCGGTTTTTTACGAATTTTTCGACGGATTTTCGAGGATCCCTGGTTTCCGACAATTTTCCGACGGACACACCAATCAGTCGGTAATCCGTCATAAATTTTCGACCGATTTCCGACCGATTAGAAAATCCGTCGGAAATCGGTCATAAATTTTCGACGGATTTGTTAATTAATTTCGAATTTTGGGGATATTATAAATGTTTGGTGTTGTGTTAGACTCTAACATACCTTATTTGTTATTAGAATTAGATTACAGAGCATATAAAATAGAAAAATACAAAACTTTAGCAAAAACATCATATACACTTAGGTTTTTAAGATATGATATGTAAGATTATTGTATATTTAGACAAAGTTATGAGATTTATAAAAAGTTTGTGATTATTGGATTTCTATGATAACATAAGTACTTTTATTGATAAATATAACCAATAATAGCATTAGACATCATTATGTGTCCATTAAAACCGTAAAATTAGAGATATAAAATGAGTTCCTCGGAAATCCGTCGGAAATTTCCGACGGATTTCCGAGGGATTTCGAATTGCCCTCGGAAATCGGTCGGAAAGTTCCGACGGATTTTGAAAAACACAACGTTGACTGACCAATCCTCGTACATGGAAATAATCCACAGAATATATGAATCCATCGAAAATCCGTAGAAAATTTCCGACCGATTTCCGACGGACCTTGATCTTTTTAATCTCGATATTTCCCGAAATGTCTAACATTAAATGAGTATAAAAAAAATATGCGTTCCCTCGGAAATCCCTCGGAAATTTCCGACTGATTTCCGAGGGATTGCCTGCGAAAATAGGTTTTACCCGCGTATATTTCGTTTGGCGGTAAACCCTAAAATATTTCCGAGGATATCCGTCGGAAATTTTGTTTTATAACCAGTGAAGAAGACGATGCAGACACCACTTTCTCCTCTCTCCCAAATCGAATCCACCGTTCGTCGTTCGTCGCCGGCTGCCCTTTGTCGCCTCCGTCCGACCGTCCAGCCCATCGCCGCCGTCTTTCGTGCCCGTCTCCGCCGTCCCATCTTCTTCCCTAATTATGTAAGTTTTAGATTTAGTTTGATAATGTAACTTTTTGATTGAGATTTATAATGTAAGTTTTAGATTAAGATTTAGATTTATAAATATGTTTTAGATTAAGTTTTAGATTTAGATTTAGATTTATAATTATGTTAGTTTTAGATATAGATTTTTTTGTAAGATTTGAGATTTGGTTTAATAATTCCGGAAATAATTTCTTAAATTTTAGATTTTGATTTGTAATTTCGGAATTATAAAATGATCATAGATTTTAAAATTAGGTTGTTAGATTTAGTTTAATATTAGAATATATTTTAATGAATTAGTTAATGTAATTTAATTTTTATAATTAGTATAAAATGTTTAATTATTTATATGTTAATTATATGTATTATATTCTTATGTGAATATAATGATAATTATATTTATGTTAATTATACATTTATTATAGATTTTATTTTATTAATACAATATTTTGTTAATTATATGTACTATATAGTATATTTATAATTTTGGAATTATAAAATGATTATAGATTTGAGATTCTAAAATTAGGTTGTTAGATTTATATTTATAATATAAGATATTTTAATAAATTACTAAATGTAATTTAATTTTCATAATGTTGTCTTTAAACATTGTATTTATTTACAATTTTAAGATTAGTTTTAAAATTTTCTTTATTAAATAATGTGTTATCATTTACATTTTTAAGATTACCTTTTTTATTTATCTTCATTTATCAATTTAACCATTTATAATTTTTTCAATGTAGGTCTTACGCGGAGTTTCATGGTACATCATCTCAGCGATCACGGAGATCACGTAGTGGCTCGGGAACACCAGTACAATCTCCATCAAACGTTCCTGAGACGAGGCATTCGGCATCGCAACAAGTGATGACGATGGAGGAGTTTGTTTCGCAACCGGGACGACGCCATATCCCGATGCTCCACCTGCATGAAGAAAACGGAGCAACTTGGTAATTACTAATATTTAAATATATATAAATATATATATATATTTTGAATTTCATATTTTACTAATTTTTATTTTACATGTTCTAGGTTTGGATTGGATAACGGCATAACGAAATCCATTCTTAAGATTTTCAAGACACAGCTTAGTCAGCCTTGGCCAACATACGGGGACCTGGATCCAAGTACGAAGTTGACTTGGTTCAAGTCTTTTGCGGTAAGTCATATATTTTTAAGTATTACTTTAAAAATTTTGTTAAATTTCATAATTTATAGATTAATGATTATATAATTATTTTTTATTTTTGCAGCAAGATTACAATTGGGAACCCGGTCTCTGTCAAACCGTGCGTCATCACTTCGACATTCAAGCTAATGTCTCTTACCAAAACCACATGTACGAGTGGAAGCAAAAGTGGAAGAAGAACAAGCCAATGCCGAAGGATCTAGACCCAGAAGTTTGGCAAGGGTTTATCCGCTATTGGAGCATGAAGAACACGGAAGCGACTTCCACTCAAAACTCAAAGAATCGGAAGAGTGATCGAGGTGGAAAGGGAATAGCAACCCATAATGCGGGTTCTAATACTTTCAAAAAACACGAAAGGAGAATGGTTAGTTTTCTAATTATTACTTTTTAAATATCTAATATTTTTTTAATATGTCATACTTTTTATAATATGTATTACTTTTTCTAATATGTTTTACTTTTTTTATTATTACTTTTTAATATGTTTTTTAGATTTATAACGTTATTTTCGTGTAGGCGATGAAGACCGGAGTTACACCGGATTGGCTAGAGGTGATGGAAGAAACGCATACTAGCAAGCAAACCGGACAAATTCAAGATCCGGTTGTCCAAGAGCGGATCGAGAGGATCAAGTTTCGGAAGATGGAACGTCTTACGCAACTTTCTCAAGATGGCTCCTCGTCTTCGACCGATTTGCCCCGCGAAGAAATCAACCGTTTGTGTATTGAGGTATTTTAAAATATTTTTAAATGTTTTATTATTTTATTTTTCGAATAATTATATACTAATACTTTTTATTCTGCGTAGGAAATTTCCTTAACCAAGGGTCGTAGACCCGGTTTAGGAAGCTTGGTGTCGCGAGATGGGAGTGTGTCTTCGGTGTTTCTCCGAAACACGGAACTTGTTCAACAAGTTGAAGATCTCAACCGTGTCGTTCAAGCAAAAAACGCGGTGGTTGAAGAATTGAGGCAACAAAATGCCGAGACCCGTGCCACACTCTCCCAACTCCAAGCGTTCCTAGCGGCTCAGTATCCGGGACAGTTTCCGCCGCCTCCGCCTCCACCTTAATTGTGATTGATTTTTAGTTTTTTTTTAAAATATGTTTTTGTGTAATTTTAAAACAATTGTATTTTGTTTGAATAATTTTATTTTAAAAAAATTATAATATTTTTTAAATTATTATTCAATTTATAATTATTGAATTTTATAAATTAATAATATTTAAATTATTAACAAATTTACAAAATTAATAATTATCACGGTCCTCGGAAATCCGTTAGAAATTTATCCCTCGGAAATCCATCAGAAATTGTATCCCTCGGAAATCCGTCGGAAATCACTACCCTCGGAAATCCGTCGGAAATTGTTTCCCTCGGAAATCTGTAGGAAATTTGTTCTCGAAAATCCGTCGGAAATCGACGCCCTCGGAAATCCGGAGGAAACATTGTGCTTCGGAAATACGTCGGAAATAGGTTCCCTGGGAAATCCCTCGGAATTGTTTTCCGCGGGAAATCCATCGGAAATCCCTCGGAAATGTTATACCCTCGGAAAACTGATACCCTCGGAATTTCTTTGGAAATACTAGACCCTCGGAAATTCATCGGAAATTATCGAGGGATTGCCGACGGATATTAATTTCCGACCAACTCAAACCGACGACCCTATTCCGTCGGAAATCCCTCGAAAAGGGCGTTTTCCGAGAGATTTCCGACGGATTTGTCCCTCGGAAATAGCCTGTTTTCTTGTAGTGGTAATGTTTTACATTTCAAATGCAAAACTAATTATTTAGTATGTTTAGTGACCATTTGCATTCCACAATTTGTTTTATTATTGGTTAAATGATGTTAATGTAATAATTTATGTTTTAATATATAAAGACAAAAAATTTAAACAATATTTTAATTTGTGTGCAAAAACCTTAATCATCTTTTATTTTGGAATAGATAAAATAGCTAATTAAACCTAATCTAATATTCCTAGTTCCATATGTTCCTTTTTATTATATGTCGTATTAGTTTTCATTTGTTTTATTTTACTTTTTTCAAATTTTAATGCATAATTGAATGTTGATTTAGTATATTATGACCATTTTGATTTTGCACTCTCTTTTTCTATTGGATTTACTTTCTTAACTATATATTAACAATATTTTTTTTGTAGAAATGACAAAATAATTATGATATTTCGCATATTCTCCGTGTTTTAACTAAAAAAGTTTTATAAAAGGAATGAAGTGAGGTAATTATGTGTGCATATTTTTCCGAGCGAAATTTTAAAGTTTGCGAAATGTTGATTCAAATTTGTTTGGATTTGTTTTGAAGAATTTGGTGGCAAGTAGTTCAACTAATTCCATCAATGTGGTTGGGAGACTACTTCGACTTGGATCGGCTAAAGAAAGAGTCCAGGATGTTACTCAAAGATTAGGGACCTTCGGGGTTTTGTAGATGAGCCCCTGCAAAACTAATATATAAGAGGTAATATTGGGGAGGAAAAATAAGGATGTCAATTTGAAACAACCTAAGTCGAATAAACTTTTATAAAATAATCAGATATAGCTTTTACGAGTAGACACAATAGATAAATAAAATTGAGATCTTATTAAAATATGAACCAATCGTTTACAAAATATTTGTAGGTTACAATACAAATAAATAAACTTCACATAAATACACATGAAAACCTCGATGACATTTACTGTCTCCTTCTCCAGTAAAACCACTCCTTACTTGCATCTTAAAAAGATGCATCGAAATTACGGAATACGTTATTCTGCCAAAACTAAAAAAAATTAAAAATTATAACGTTACAGTTTTTTACTAAAGTTACGAAATAACAATTTTGGAGAGAAAATATCCCTTTCCAGCTAAAATAGCAAGATTTTAGAATTTGTTTTTCTGTTGAAATTGTGAAATTACAGTTTTGACAGAAAACCAGTCTGCAATTTTGACAGAAAATAAAAATCCGTGATTTTACGTTATTGAAGAAATATGCGATATCGCGGTTTTGGCATAAAACATAGTTCTGTAGTTTTGTGAAAAAATGTAATCCCACGATTTTGCGAGTTGGTAGAAAAACAAAATTTTGTGATTTGGCGAAAAAATCATGATTTCGTAGTTACTAAATATTTAAAATAAAAAATTACAAATTATGTAAAATTTGATAATTTATGAAAATAAAAAACTAAATTTAAAATTTATTTCATGAGTTTTCACCATTATATTATTGTAAATATTACTTAGATCATTAAAAATTTAAAATAACGGAAAAGCATGTCGTCTTGAGTCATTTAGTTATTAGATGTATATATTATTATTTTTGGTTTTAATGTTATAGATGCATGTATATGTTAATACAAAATTCAGAAACGAACAAAATTTCATCTGAACATAATATTTAGATGCAACATCCAAAAATAAGAACGAACAACATCTAGATACTCCATACATGAGATACTGAGTTTACATGCAAGCTGGTAATATATCCCCGGCCTAAAAGTTGACTTGTTAGTATATAAAATCTAATCGAGCTGTAAATGCTAAACTTTATTATACTGTCACTATCACCCAGCTAATTAATAGACTTAGTTATTAATCTTCAACTAACTAATCAGTAGACTCTTAGTTGTTAATTTTCATCTAATGATGCAGTACTAATTATAATATAATCTCTATAAAATTAAAAATGTCCGAACTACGATATTTTATTAATTTATCGATAAATTAGTAAAATTTATAAAGAGATTTGCTTAATTTCATAATTTTAAAAAAAGTTTCTGTCTAAAAGTAAAAAATTTTCTTTTGGATCTATATTCTTATTGAATCAATTACAATTATCACGTGTATAATCTTTCAAATTTGATACAATTCGAGATGATAACACCTAAATTTTTTGATGCAGTTAAAAAATTAGAGATGAACTCCAAAAAAATGCAAATTCAAGACAAAAAAAAAAAAGCAAACAACATTAGAATCATATTTCACTAAATATTTTTACATATATATATATATATATATATATATATTGATAAGCTTATATAATTATTAATTTATGATATTGATAGAACCATATATTTACACAAGATTTTCAAAAAAAAATTATTATCTTATTTATTTTATCGAATTGTGTTAAATTTTACATTGGTTCAACTCGGAACCAGAATAATTTATTAATTTATAGTAATTATTCATTTATCGGTATTAATTTATGGAGATTTTACTGTATATATTAATTGAGATGAAGAGAGACAGAGAGAGAAAAAATCCTATATCTCTTCGTATTTATCTACAAAAATTCAATCCAAAACTAAACTACAGTCATCTCCATTGTAATTAAATTTAAAATAATATCTATTTTTGTATTTAAATTTTATAAAATCAAAAAAATTTAATTGTTTTGTTGTAAAATAACAGCAACATAATTTTTACAATTAAGTTTATGATATCATAAAATTCTTAGTTTAATCAAGAAAAACATTTGTGTTATGATTTAAATTACTAGAACAATATTTTTACTGATCGAAGTTGCGATCTTATCTTCACGTTTATCCAAAGTTCATATAAAGGTTTTTGTAAGATCATTATTTTTTAATGTATTTAAAAAAGGTGACTCATACAAAAAGAGTCAGAGATGAACATACAACCAAAAGTCTCACAAATTCTAGTGGTTATATGATAATATATATATATATATATATAGATATGAAAATGGACTATTTCAATTTATACAAAGTTTTTGCGAAAACCCAATATTATTTGGAAACATGAGTGCATATACATAAAATTCGACAATAAAACATGATTATTTAAGATTAAATAGTTTCAAGGACATAAATTGTTTTTCAGACATTTACTATATCAAAATTTGATCATGATTGCTCAAGTGATGCAAATGTTTAGTTCAAAATTACTGAGTTGGTGAGTTAGACACTAACAGTTCTAAAACAATTTACAATTCATAATTATATTTACCATAAAAATATTAAACATTAAAAAGGTAAAAAAAAATATCATTAGTGTAGCACGGATCCTCATCTACTATAACTCCAAGAAAAAAAGTTTGATGCACTCTCAATTTATGTTATCTTATACCCGACCTAATACATGTTAAAATAAAGTCTAACTTGACTGTATAGTTGTCCACTAATGTTTCATGTTATAATCCAAATAAATCACGGCAAATGCAGACTACAAATTGTACTAGAATAATCGGGATCGAATCTATGGAGATAAAAGTGATACTACGAATATGCGGGAATAAAATAAAATGAAGACGAAAATATGATTTTTTTGGTTTGTCAAAATTAAACAGAAATAAAAAGCAAGTATACAAGAAATCAGCGTAACAACAATATGTAATCTTCCTAAAAGAATAGTACATTTGAAAAAATGTCCAAAATTATTTCTCTTATTACTTAAATGGCCACTCAATTATGGCATTAAGATTCAATTAATTGAAATTGACAAGGGTAGAAATGAGTTGTCAAAAAAAATTAGAAAGATCTAATTTCGATTCAAGGAGACTCATCAAGAAAATATCTCTTTTATCTGATTTCAATCTTTACTCGATTCTAGCAATGGATGCTTCCTTTGCATTTCTCAGAGATGTAAAACCGTACAAGACAGCATGGCGAGTCCAAGTGAAAGTCCTTCATACTTGGAAATCATACACAACAAGATTTGGTTAGACCTTGGACATGGTGGTGGATGATATGCAAGTAAGATGCCGAAACTGTGTCAATAATATGATTATTGTGTTTAAAACATCTTATGAAAATACTCACACAATTGTTTTTTACGGTACAAAGATTCATGCTTCAGTGAAAAAAGAACGTGTTAATCTTTTTGAAAAGCTGATAATACAGGAGAATGTAAAATCATTGAAAGCTTTGGCTTGACTTATGCAAGTGGTCAATTCAAGCCAACCACTCATCATTACAAAATGGGATTCATCAATCAAACCATTGTCACACGAATTGATTCTTTCTCTGATTTTCATTATCTGACTCTAGCCACTTTCTATTATTTTTTAACTAGAGGACTCAATCCAAACATCTTAGTGGGTACGTTGTACATTTTTTTGTCAGAAAGTTTTAAAATATTCTAAAAACTACAAATTAAAATCGTAAAATTTTAATAATAAATTTATAAAACACTAAAAATGTAACATCATTAGATGCAAAATAAAAATTGCCCAACAGTATAATACGGGTTAAGTCCTAGTTATTAATGAAAAGCATTGGACACAAGATATTCTCAAGGATTCATAATAGTATAAATAAGATGATTAAAAAATTCAGACTAAACTTCTTATTCAACTGAAATCACGAAAGTCAAATTAACATGTTCTAGCAATATCAATTTCTATTTATGAATTCATAACATACTAAACTCTCGTTTGAATTTCAAAAATCAAGTAAACATTGAACATAAGTTTGATATATTCACAAAGTGGCGTAACATTCGTTGGTTAAAGATATTTTGCTGATATATGTTATTTCAAAAAATTTAACAATTATTTTTGGCGTATAAATTAACCTAAAATCATAATCTAGGTGATCAATGTAGATTAAGCATTGAAAACAACAATACATGAAGAAATAATAGATTAGTTCCCTAATGTAACAACCTAATATCAACAAATCATGAAATCCTCTTGCAGACCCTAAATTCAATTAGAGAACTACTTAGACATAGCAGAAATCGAAGCAAAAAAATGAGTTAGTAAAAAACATAACAAAATAAATAAGAAGGTCTAAATATCTTTTCCGGGGAAGTTTAGGAGTTGGTTGTGTTTGTTTAGTTCGTTGATGGAATCCTATTGTAGCTATTGTGGCTGTTGTCGCTATTGTATATGATTTGGTGTTGAAGATGCTTGAGAGACACACAAAGTTAAAAAGGGGGAGATTGTTGATGCAGGCAGTTGACACACTTGTTGTACCAGTTCAAAGTAATACAATAGAGTGTCAAAGTTGATAATGTGGAGCTCGAGTAAGAAAATTGACTTGTGGCGGTTAATATTTAAACCAATGAGTGGTTTACAAGAGGTAGGAGGTTGGAGAAGAGTGTAGAAGCAATGGAAATAGCAACACAAATTGGAAAAGAAGTTTTGGAAACTAAGAAAAAAAAAAAATAGGAAAAGTGAATATTTCATATTTTCTATAAGGTCTCTTGATTATAAATAGGGAGAGACATTTGTTTGAAAATTCATGTCTTGAGCAATAATGTGAGAAGCACATAGTGTAAGGAGCGGCATCACACCGAAACATAATAAAAAATCTATATGCAATGTTAGTGTGAAGAGAGAGAGCCATCAATAAAGATGGTGGTGCACCAGAGTTTCCGGTATTGCGAGGTTTCGCATGGTGAAAATCTAGATTCAGGGGAGTTTAGTTAAAAATAGAGATTATTCTTAAGATTTCATGTTATTGAACAGACCGGTGAATTAAGATGATTATGCTTTGATTTACGCGTTTGCGAATAGGTTGTATTTGCTTTTTTGTTCTAGTAAAATCGATATCTAAACACGATCTCGGAAAATAGAATAAACTGAATCTTGTTAACAAATTTCGTGCCTAATTTATTTTCTCTCCTCCTTCAAACATAAATATAGCCAAAATCCACATTTACATAGTTAACGTCAACGATACAAATAAAACATGTGGTTTTTTATATAGCCGAAGATATTTCAACATTAGTAGGGTATGACAGGATGGCCAGATCTGTTTCATGGTTCTATTCATTTACTTTTTGTTTTGTTTTGTTCTGATTCGTTTTTGATCTCTCATTCGTCGTCGTTCTTTATTTTGATATTTTCTATTAAAATATTATTTAACTCATGATTTATCATTTGCAATTGACGGATCTAAGCCACGATATATGGAACAACAGAAAATGATCTATATGCATCAAGATTTATTCTTTGGAAAATTTGTTGCATCTATAGTCTGTAAAAAAATCATATTTTTCTAAATTAAATATAACAGTCGAGGACTAGAAATAAAATCACTGACACCTCACTGAACTTTAAAAAGACACTTCTACAACATTATTAGTTCTCTTCTATATATATATATTCACCTCTATTAGTAGAAAACAATGCATAACTATTGTTTATTTGAATTGCCATTTAAACAAAATAGCAGAATTTTCCGAAACGTAAAGTAATTTTTGGTCCAACAACGAAATGCTTTTATTTCTCAGACGCCAATAAGGACGTATATACTTCGTATAATGGAGGCCACGTAGTGCTAATTCTTGTTAACAAAGTCGTCATCGATTTTGTCTCGGCAGAAATATATATAGACAAAAATATTTATACTTTTCTTGTGGATTGATTTGCAAGTCGTTAGGCTCGTGATTTGAAACGCATCACTGAAACTTACAGAAGTGTCCTTTTGTTAAACGTCACACCCTCGTGATCTAATTAATAATAACCTTACATATATATATATGTAAGAAGTTAAAACCAATAACGATAGGATATATTATAAAATAAATAATAAATAATTTAAATCAAGCGGGGACGTTTGGCTTTGCCGCAGAAGAGAGCGTTAACCGGAGGCTCGGCTTCTGTGTAAAGAGACTTCTCGTCGTTCCATACACGAACATAAAGTTCTTGTCCTAAGTATCTCCTTGACCATATTTGTGACCTCAAATTCCACATTCCCTTATTGTCTAGTGACACCAATATGCTCGTCCACGACATTGGGTACACCTTTTTTACAAATGTATATAGAACATTTAGAACCATATATATATATATACTAGACGATGTGATATAGATTCGAAGTGTTGTTTCAAGCTCGAAATAGCAAAACAAGTTCGTGAGACTATTCATAATTATGGGTAGACATTTTGGGCTACCAACCGGGGTATCATTTTCTAATTAAGTGTGCGGTTCAACGAAAAAGAATAATTTCGTTCAAAACAACATCTTGTCAATGCTGACAAGAATGTTAGTTTAAGAAAAAAAAAAAAAAAAATCTCCAAAACAAGTTTACAAGAAAAATCCGGTTCAAATCAATTTCTAATTTGTGTTCTTAACAAAAACTCGAATCAACTTTAAAACTATTTTTTAATTGATATTATAAAAATGTAATTTGAATACATAATTTTTTATTATAGCATAAAAAACCATGTTCATAAATTTCCTATAAAATCGCTTTTGCTTTCTGGGCAAGCGATATTTTAGGTTCTAGATCGGCCCGCAAAAAGTAATCAGATGTGGGAACGTTTTGGGCTTTAGACCGACCAACTAGAAAAACCTTTGAGTGTTGTTTTTAGATTTTACCTGAAAAGTGTGCCTTGAAACAGCATCAACCAAATTGTAACCTCTCCTCTTAGCCATGTTCCATGTGCCTGACCCGTATCTGATTATAATTCAAAACATCCTCAATTAATCTAACAAACAAATCTGATTGATGTAGAGCAATAGAGATAAATATCAAAGACTTAAGGGTCAATTATTAATTTATTACCCAACAACATAGGCGCTAGTGCCGTCAAGGTGCCAAGATTGCATAGATCTCTCGTTGTTCTGGAACACGAACTCGACGTACTCATGAAGAGCCACATCAAAGACCGAAGTTCCGAGAATGGAGGGTCCTGGTGTAGAAATGTTCATAATGGTCTTAAAATTGAACACCCTGGGAATGTTGAACCAGTCGGCTAATTTCAATGGAGTTGTTGGGTTAACGTACGACACACGGTTCACTGTGTACCGGAGTTTTCCGTTGATCCTTGCTCTTCCGTTGGCTAAAACAAAAGTTCGATTTATCGGTATAGTACCGTAATGAAAGGATCCTTGTGGATTTGGCCTTGCTGCATTGGCCGTCAAATTTAACCTAAATTTACCTTTCAAATTAGGTGTTGGCAAAAAACCTGCTCAGTTTGGTTTTGTGTGATCAAATAGTATAAATTACCTGATGGTTCTTGCTTGTTTCATGGACCAATGGATATGGTAAGTAGGACCAATGGGGAGGGGATGAGATGGTCTGATTTTGGAGCCTTTGTAACTTAGGATTCCTGTGGTGGTCAGTACCGGTTTGGTAAAGCGGGTTGAAGCCACGACGAAGTAGTCCTTCACTGGAGCTTTCAATGTGACTAGCACGGTCACAGACTGGCCAACGTGTATGTCAAGTGACTCATAGACTTCTTGCAGAGTGTGAGAGCCTTCTACTTCGACGAGAGTCATCATGTGTCCTTGTATCCTAAAGTTAATTGATGTGGATATCCCGATATTCGATATCCGAAACCTATATATCTTGCCTTTACAAACACATAAATCATAAGATCAATAAAGAGATCAAAGAACTGAGAGTTGAATTAAGGAGTCAAATGGATCTTGGTTATGAGGATGTACCATGTTGACCGGTAAAGACTAAACCTTTAGAAGCACCGTTGATGAGAAGACCGTCCGGAAGAGGAAGAGCACGACCCGAGTCGAGCCTCCTTCGAAGTTCCTGAAAAAAACAATAACAAGAGGCAGATTTATTCATATCGCTAAGTTAAAACCTAAAAGTAATTTGGTTACTTAGAAAACAAGTTAACTCGTGTATTAGGGATTTTAGTACCTTGTGGCCCCTCTTGTACCAATCACTAACGAGGAGAGTGAAGTCAGCGTCTGGTTTAGGGTAAGGAACGAAGATGACTGACCTCTGGTTAATGTTAAGTGCACCAAAAGCACCACTTGCTTTGTGCATCGACGTCGAGGCAAAGTATGTATAAGTACCGATTTGGTCCTTGAGTTGAAAATGGTAAGTCCAATTCGAGTTTGGTTGGATCGGACAGTTTGTTCCCAAAACTCCGTCTTGCCACGACATTCTCCTCTGCTTAATTCCGTTCCTACGCATTTTTCTAAAGTATCAAGTTCTGAATAGGAATTATATGATTTTGGGATTCCATACTTTTGCTTTGATCAATTGTATAATTTTATGAAATCACGATTTATATTCAATATTTTAATTATTTTCCGAGCTTAATGACAAAATAATAGCTATTATATATTTTAAAAATTTTCATTTTATATTTTTGTTCATTATTTTCACAAATTAGATTCATTTTTACAATAGGCGTTGTCACCAAATTTATATTTGTGTGTATAGGAACAAAGAGCCTTCTCAAAATAGTTGCACATGTTAAAAGGCGACCATGTCTAAATTATACGTACCAGGTGATGAGGAAAGGTTCATCAAGCTTGTTAATGACATTAACAACGATGTTATTGTTTGTTACACCTTCAATTGCAGGACCAGGGAACTGGCCATTGATAAGAATAACCTGAAAAACAATAACAAAACATTATATTATAATAAATAATTGTTAATAAAATAAAACCTAATTAAGGAAAAAAAAACCAACAAAAATAGAGAAAATTAAAAGAGACAGAACAGTGTATATCACCTGTTGAGGAACACCTAAAGGAGACCTGGTTCCATAAGTAACAGTCCAAGTGAAGAAAAGATAAGGGTCCTCTGCGTTTACCACAAAAACCGAGCTGAAACAGTAAGCCAATAAGAACCCTACAAGCAAGAGATTTGTCTGCTTCATTGTCTAGATAACAAATTTAAGTGTTGTTAAGATCGAGAGAAAGTTTGAGAGACTCTTAATTTTCTTGAGATTTCACCAATTAAGGTTGATCTTCAATATATACAAGTGACTAAGTGAGTATAAAACAGAGAAGTAATCAAAGGGAAGTGAGGAAGTAAGTTCATGTTGTGAATCCCCATGCATGCAAATGTACACAAAGGCATCAATGCTCTTTTGCGCCGTACTTCATGCAATTGCCGCAAACCTTTTCATTTTCCTTAGTTGGCAAACAAATTTGGTAAAAAAACAATTTTATTGGCTAAACATAAACTTCGATTACTCCATTTCTAAATTTTGAATCACTGCCCCGGTAATTAATTGCCTAAAGGTTAAAACTAAAAATGACGACCAAAAAAGAAAAAAATTAATACAACTAAATAAAAATTACTTGATTCTACATAACTGTCACGATACACTTCGTTAATTTTAGTTTCAAGAAATAAAATGAAGGTGGAGTACATCAATTGTCAAGCCGAGTGGTAACTTGTGGACATGGTGCGGCATCCCTAAAAGGGATCACATTGGGAATCCAAAGTTATTATATAATTAATCACACATGAAAGCGTCACCAGTAAGCTCGGATTTTTCATGTTGCTCTCCTTAGATTAATTAGTTAATTTACTGTTTATCTGAACTCGATCCGATAAAGCCTCCTAGAACCGCCAACTTCTAAATTTTCATTGTCTCGAATGCTAATTTAGAGGTTTATTCCTTAGGTGTATTGCAAATTTTATTTTATTTTTATTTGTGTCTAAATATTTTTATTAAATTTCTGGCTAACTTTACAGAAACCGATGAAACTTTTGTTTTTATTAAGAAAACTTATTTTATTTAAAAATTTTCAGTTTGTTTAAAGATGCATTCTTCTAATGCTAATTAGAGTATATGTTGGTAATTTATTTTTCGAAATGTTGAATGACAAAATCGTAAATAAGTTAGATCATGTTCTGTCAACCAAAGCTGGAAAAGAGTTTCTTAATTGGTTACCATTTACCAACCATAAGAATAAAAGTTCACAAACCTAATTACTATAAGCAACTTTATATTTTAAAACATGGCAATTCAAAAGGAGTGCAAAGAGGATCAACAGTTTTATCGCGCGTATAAGCATGTGCCCTTTTTTTTCTTCTCTCGTCTGCGACATTGTTTGCGAAAACCTAACTGAGACCGGATAAACGGATTAGTAAAACTCCAAATCAGGAATTTCACTGTGGACTTAGGAAATGGGCAAACCATAAGCCAAAAGATGATCAAAGAAGAGAAATGATTATCTTAGGACAAACGGATTTGATGATGGATGATGATGATGATAAACGATTGTATAGAGAGAGAAAAGAGATTGAAGAAGGTTTTGTTATTTTTGATTGATTAGGTTTCTCAGAGAAACCAAGAGCGTACATATAATGTTTGTTAAACCAAAGGAACAAACCAAAGAGACAACCCGAAATACATAACTAAACTGGAAATTAAAGATATTGAATCAGATTATTATTAGAAGCTCTTCTTCCTGTCACACTAATTTCTTCACGATTCCGCCTCTGGCCACCGGCGTTAATCGCCACGGTTGTGAAAGTGCCTCCGTGTGCTTCGTTCGTTGGTTAGGCGTTTCCCAATCGACGATTTGACGGGTCTTAGAGATCGGAGATATGCGGCTAAGCTTCTATCGATGGCTCTTTCCTACGGCTGAAAAGGCATCAGCTTGTCGTGGTTCCTCTCGAAGATATTGGTGGTTCCTTCTATCCGGAGATCTCGCTTTCCCACTGGCTTGCTCGGGGACGGCAGCTAGGGTTAGACGAGACTTTCCCATGGAGATTTTGGCGGCTTTCTCTTCGCTTCGTTCTCGATGGCGACGCGTCTTGCCTTTGTTCAGATGGCGGTTAAGATCTCCTCAGACGAGTGGTTTTGTTGAAGGGTGGTTCTCGGATCTTCCGTCTTTCACCTTTTGGCGTGCGGCGAATCTCCTCAGGACGTCTATATATAGCCTTACATCAACGAAAGGGAAATAAACTGAAACAACAAAAACAGGAACAAACCTATTTGACACAACTACATGAACCCCTAAAGAACCGGACTTACTTGACCCACTAACAAAGACAACTACGACACAACCAAACACAGCAAAGACTTAATCAACTAAACCAGACCACTAACATTCCCTCCCTTAAGCTAAACTCTTCATGATTAGCTTATTTCAGAAACGTCAGCAACTCCAAGCATCTTGCGAAGCTTCAAAAATTGTTCCATCTCCTGTTGGACAGTGGAAAAGTTTGATAACTCCATCGTTTACCCACTCTTTGAGATAGTGAAACCTTACATCAATGTGTTTACTTTTACCATGAAACATTGGATGTGTAGACAGCTGAATTGTAGAACTATTATCACACATAATCACAGTCTCGCCATTCTATGCAAAACCAAGCCTTTCAATCACTCCTTTGAGCCAAACAAACATACTGACACACACATGCCGCCGCAGTTATGTACTCTGCCTCGGTCGTTGAAAGTGCAACCACTAGCTGTTTCTTTGATCCCCAAGAGACTGCTCCCGACGCCATCATAAACACAAAGCCTAAAGTACTTTTCCGATCATCTAGATCACCTGCATAATCACTATCAGTGTACCCTACAAGCTTCATGATACCTTCTCCCTTTTTATAAAACACTCCTAGTTCTATAGTCCTTTTCAAATATCTCAATATCCTCTTTGCTGTAAGCCAATGAGAGATCTCGGACTCACCATGAATCTGCTTAGCAAACAAACTCCAAACATTAATTCTGGCCTCGTTACCGTAAGATACATGAGACTACCGACCAGTTGCTTGAACATCGTTTCATCAACACGATCACCTCCTTAATCTCTGTGAAGCTTTGTCCAAGGTACAATCGGGTTCTTCACTAAGTTATTGTCCTCCATACCAAAACGTGCTAGAAGTTCTCTTGCATATCTTCTTTGACAAATGAAAATCCCCTATTGACTCTGTTTCACTTCTACTCCGAGGAAGTGCTTCATCTTCTCCAAATCAGACATCTCAAATTCAAGCATCATAAAATTCTTAAACTCTTCACAAAACCTTCTATCTTCTCCGTAAAGATCAAATCATCAACATAAAGGCTGACAATTATGAAATTACCTTCCTTTGATTTGGTGAACAATGTGTGTTCACTTGGGCATCTCTCAAAAAAATTCTTCAAAAAATAGGCTTCAATCCTGCTGTACCAAGCACGTGGCGCTTGCTTAAAACCATACAACGCCTTTTTCAACTTATAAATTTTCTCTTTTTCTCCCGTTTTGATGAATCCATCAGGCTGCTTGACATATACTTCTTCCTTGAGTTCACCATGTAGAAAAGCACTCTTAACATCGAGTTAAAACACTTCCCATCCTGAATATGCAGCCACAGCCAAAATGGTTCGAACCGTGTCCAACCTAGCCACTGGAGCGAACATCTCTGTGTAATCAACACTGTAACTCTGTGCGTAGCCCTTAGCCACCAGTCTGGCTTTGTACTTTTCTTCTCCTCCGTCTTCATTCATCTTGGTTTTGTAAACCCATTTGACTCCAATGGGCTTCACGCCTTCAGGTAGCATTGTGAGCTCCCAGGTTTCATTTTTTCTATTGATTTTATCTCTCTTATCATCGCTTCTCTCCAGATCTTATGTTTCTCAGCGTCTTCAAACCGAGTTGGATCATTTTCTGCAGCCATTAACATCATCATTAATGCTTCCAGATCTCTTTCTTCCTCAGATGTATTTTCTCCAACTTCATAATCCGCCAAATAGGTTGGCGTTTTTCTCTCACGCATATTGGCTCGAACAATGTGTTGCATACTTGCTTCAACGGCTGGTTCTGCAGGAGTCAAACTGGCAGCTCCAGAATCTAAATTATTACCTCTGTTAGGACTTGCTCCAGAGTCGGCTCCTGCATTTTCTCCTTCTTCCTCTGCCTCATCTTCCCACTCCAATATGTCTTTTTTAATCTCATCTTCAGTCTGAGCCTACTCCCAGCCTTTGTCTTCCTCAAAAATGACGTCTTTAATAACCATGATTTTCTAGCAAGCAGATCGTATAGTCTCCAAGCTTTTGACTCATCACTAACTCCCAAAAAAACACACTTTTTATTTTTATTATCCAACTTGCTTTGTCTTTGATCTGGCACATGTACATGCGCAACACATCCAAAAATCCGAAAGTAATCCACCATCGATTTTGTTCCACTCCATGCTTCTTCCAGAGTTATGTTTTCAAGTGCAGCAGTTGGACTGCAATTTTGAATATGTACACTCCATCTGGCAGCTTCTGACCAGAACTTCTTCGGAACTTGCCTCTCACTCAACATCCAACGTACTGCATTCATGATGGTTCTATTCTTCCTTTCCGCCACTCTGTTTTATTGACAGTTAATTGTCTTCTGATGCCTTGAGTTTTACAGTATTCTCCAAATTCAATCGAATTGAATTCTCCATCATGATCAGTTCTCAAACCTGCTATAATTACTCCTAGCTCCTTTTCAACACCAACTTTAAAGTTCTTAAAGACGGTAAACGCTTCTGATTTTTCAGATAAGAAATAAATCAAAGTCTTACGAAAGAAGTCATCAATAAAACTTAGAATGTACCGCTTATCACTGTGTGAAGCTGGTGTGATAGGCCCACAAATGTCTGAATGTATCAGCTGAAGTGGTTTTGACGCTCTCCATATACTCTTCTTTGGCATTGAGCTTCTATGTTGTTTTCCAATGATGCAGATCTGGCATTTCTCCTTAGCCGTTTTCAACGTAGGGAGACCAACTACCATATTCTTGTGAGCCAACATCTTAATTCCATTATGATTGAGATGTCCAAACCAACAGTGCCACAAGTGAGTCTCTTTCTCCATTACCTCCTCAGTTTGTAGACACACATAATCTTTTTTCATTTTCGATGCTAAAAGATAAAACATTCGATTTCCACTCATGCTAGTTTGCATAATCACTCCTCTGTCGAGATAGAATACCTTGCATGCTCCATTTTGTATAGTATACTTAGAAGATTATTTCTAAGTTCAGGCACATAGTAGACATCGAATATGACCTGAGTAATACCATTGACTTTCACTCTTATGCTTTTTTTTGCCACCACCGACAGCGTCATGTCATTCCCAAACTTCACGGTTCTGTTGAGATCACCTTCCAGGTTGCAAAACCACTCCCTGTTTTTTGTCATGTTGTTACTACAACCTGAGTCAAGAAACCATACATCTTCTCTGTTTGCGTTCAGCTCTACATAAGCCATTAGCAACACCTCCTCATCTGCTTCCAGTTTTGCATAATTCACCTTTCTCTACCATTCCGGACATTTAAATTGAAAGTGTCCCAGATTATAACACTTATAACACTCAATTAGTGCTTTGTTTGTGACAGTTCTTCCTCATCCTCTGCCACGACCTCCCCTAAAACCTCCACGGTCTCTTCCTCTGTTTGGCCTTTCATCTTGAGATACTTTCAGCGCCTGTTCTTCCTCTTGTTGTCCCCAAATTCGTCTTTCATGAACCAACAAACTTCCGTGTAGTTCATCGATACTTATGGTGCTCAAATAATTCAACTCCTCAATTGAGCATACCACATAATTGAATTTTAGGGTCAGAGATCTGAGTATCTTACTCACGATGGTGCTCTGTTCCATGCTCTCTTTATTGCTTTTTATCTTTTTCACCACCATCAATGTTCTTCCCAGAAAGCTATCGATTTTTTCCCTTTCCTTCATGGCGAGAAGCTCAAACTCCTTTCTCAGGGCCTGAAGTTGCGCTCTCTTAACCTTCGTAGACCCCTGATATTTCTTTCTCATAGATTCCCAGATCGTCTTAGAAGTGGTTTTGTCAAGAACTGTTTCCAGGATTTCTCTATCAATGGCCTGAAACAGGAAATTCTTGACCTTCAAGTCCTTGAGTTTGGTTTCTTCCACCGCTCTTCTCTGTGCTTCACTGGTTGGTTTGTTCCAACGACTACTGTTGGAACCCCGTCCTCCACCAAGCTCCACAATTCTCTACTTCTGAGAAAATTCTCCATTGTCATCGACCAAAAATCGTATTAGCCGTCAAATTTTGGAATGGCTTATTGCAAAAATTTCTCAGATGTTGACATCTCTTTCTCTCTCCCTTTTTTCTTTTCTTCTCTCCATCACTCTCTCACACAGATGGTTACTTGTTTATAAGCTCTAATACCAAATGTGAAATATTAGCTGAAAGAGATATCTATTGAATGAATAATACTTGGCTATATATACCCTTACATCAACGAAAGGGAAATAAACTGAAACAACAAAAACAAGAACAAATCTGTTTGACACAACTACATGAACCCCTAAAGAACTGGACATACTTGATCCACTAACAAAGATAACTACGATACAACCAAACACATCAAAGACTTAATCAATTAAACCAGACCACTAACAGGCGGTGCTTCTCGCTTCGTCACGGATTGGTAAGATGTTTTCTCGCCTTCCCTTCGTACTAGTTGCTTGTCTTTCACTCTGGTTCTCATCTCCCCCGCCCTGTGGTCGTGTCGTTTGTCTCCTTGCTTCATCGCTTGCTTCTGTGAGTGTTGTTCTCTGGCAGATTGTGAATAGGCTTTGTTGGTTAGTGAATAGGCTGCAACCTCCCGCTAGTCCGTTTAGTAGCTTTAGTCTTTGTTGGGGGGTTTGTTCTCTGAAGTTTGTGTTGCTTGTGTGGCTTTGTTACTAAAGCCGGCTTCTTTGGTTTCTAGGTCGCCTTTTTGCAGCGCTTTTCAGGCTATCTCCCAAGCTAAAGGTGATGACTTGCCGCTGCTAAGTTATTTTTGTCCGAGAATTGTTCTGCTTTTAGAGTAGTTCTAGTGAGTTTCGCTTGGACGGAGTTCACGAATCTGCTTGATCTCGGGATTGAGGGCTGCTTTTGATCGCATATTTTATTGTTTCTCCATGCATCTCCATGCATGTTGTACTTTGTGAAAGAGTAAGTGACTCGTGAAACTTCAGTTTTGGGTTGAGGTTTTTCTGTGATTGTATTTTGGTGGTTGGAGGTGCTAGTAAGGCTTATAGAAGATGTGATGTTGCTAGGCTCTGTGCTGCTAACATTTGGAGGATCTTAGTAGGGTGAGAATGCATTGTCTACCGCTATTCGTTCGTGTAACTCCGTTTCTGTTTGTCTCGGGTTTTCGTTGAAAAAAATTTCTTCTCATTTTTTTGTTGATCATAGGGGGGTGTATTGGACTAAAGATTTTTGAGGATTTTGGGTTTTTATTAAAATCCACTGTTATTCAATTTGTGATTCTTAAATCACTTTCTAAATCCAGTGTTATTGAATCTAATATTTCTACAAAATCACTTAAAATAACTTAAAATCCCCTGTTATTCAATAAAGGATTTACAAAAATCATATGAAATCCAGTGTTATTCAAAATTAACAAGTACTTTTTGAAAAAATAATGAACGATGATTTTAGAAGATTTTGAATACTTTTTTAGTTGAAAATAGGAACCCAACAAATCCGACCTCTAGCGATGATATTCTGAAGGATTTCAAAAAAGAAAAAAAAAAGGACAGATTTTTTTTTCATTGTCCTCTTTTGTTCTTCGTTCTCAGCTAAAGAGGATGTCAAAAAAAATGGATCTGAATCGAGATTGATTTGTGAGAAACGAATCGCTTCCAATAGTCGACCACTTCTTTTGCTGGAGAGCTTCTTCAAAACGCTGAGGAGCTTATTAGGATGGGATTGCTGGAGAGCTTCTTCAAAAAAAATTCTTGTTTCGTGATTAGGGATTCAACGCCGCCGTGTTCCGCCGGATCGCCACCGTTGAAGTCAAGATGGTACTCATTCTCTATCTCTTATTACCTTTCGCCGCCTGATCGATTTTACGATCTTTGATATTAGCCGTCGCACAAGTCGTTCATGATGAAGAAGAAGCTAGGGAAGAAGATGAGACAGAACAGGCCAATCCCTAATTGGATCCGTCTCCGTACCGACAATAGGATCAGGTAATTCGTCTTTATAGGTTTTTTTTTGAATCCTTGAAAAAGTTGCAGTCTTTGATAATGAGCTCCATTGTTACCTTCAATCTGGTACAACGCTAAGCGTAGGCACTGGCGCCATACCAAGCTAGGGTTCTAGATCATCCGAGTTAACTGCCATGATTCAGATTCGTACGAGTTTCGTAATTGCTTTCTTGTGTCGGAGCTTGTTGAGAGTGGTTCTGAGACTATGGATGTACGTAACAAGGAGGAAGTTGTGTCTAGGATGAGAGCAGCTGTTACAAGCAAGCAATTTGGTCAAGAGGAAATTATATGTTCTTTAGTAGCTGATGTAAGTATATCTTGTTATCACTTTGTTTTGATCTTAGTTCTTGCAAATTTTTGTTTCTGATTGATGGGTTTGTTTACTTTTAGGCATGCATTCAAGTCTGCCCCAAGAATCCAACAAACTTTAATGTGGATAACGTCCGTGTTGCAAAACTTTCGGGAGGAGGTTTGCACAACTCGAGGTGAAATTTACTTATCTTCTGTGCATGATTTTTGCCAAGTTTTTTAATATCTGAATAAACATTTTGTATTTTGTGCAGGTTGCTGTGTTTGCTAATGGTGTTGATACTACTGCAACTGAGACCAAAGGAACTGTCCTGATTTACAGTGCTGAGCAGGTTAGTATATAGGCATCACTATTATTTTTTACTCTACGCTTTCAAAAAGGGCTAAATTTGGCTGATGGTATTTAGTGTATGATACGTGTGAGATGTGTTTATATTCTGGGTAGAGTTTAGATTATCATGATTAGAGTTTATATTATATTCTAGTTCATTTTTAAAGGAGAAATCAATTAAAGTTCATGTCTGCAGTAACAATGCAATGGTTCTATGGTCTAAAGTTAAATGGAAAAACTATTCAATTAACTCGTCCTTTAGCTGTTACAAATATTTGGTTTTTCTTTATGCCTTTTTGTTTTGATTCTTTACATATGAGATGAAATATATATAGTGTGGACTGTGTAGCTTTGTCTGTTGTCATTCTCTATTTTCAATCCAATTGCTTGCGTAGTCTTGCTCCAGTGTCTTTGAGATAAGTTTGATGTTTAATATGGAATTTCTTTTGGTAGTTTTCACAGTCTAGAATATATAACCGATTACTCCAAACTCTGAAATTTTGGTAATCCAAGACCAACACTCACAGACACGTTTCTTTTGCTTGTGTTTGAGCGTGTACTCTTATCTAAGGAATTAGCTGAATGGGAGAACTGAGCTAAGATTCAGCTCATGTATGTAGGTTCTGATATGATGATGACTATTCAAAATTAGTAGGAATATATGAGAATATGGCACTCATGGTCTCGTGATAAAATACATGATTACGATGTGGGTGTTTTGCTCTGTTTTTGCCTTTTTTATAGGCGTTGAATGAATCGTAGGATTAATAAAATTTTATGGGCTGCTCTTTTTGGAATAAAAATATATATTATGGGCTTTATGTCTTGTTTTCTACTAGGGTTAATTTTTATGTTTATATATATATTCAAGATCAATAGTTTTTTCCAGAGGGGAGCAACTTTCACAATTACTATCGACACTTCAAGCTTTATCTCTTTTTCTGTCAAAGTGAGTAATCTCCATGTTTTGTTACAATTTTTATGTTAGGTTTATATGATTTTACCATGATTTGTATGTTGTTAGTTTACTTTAACTCCGATTTAAAGTATTATCGTCATTCTTAATTTGAATGATATAACTTGTTTGATTTTGGTGACTGTTTGGTGTGATATATCACAAATCAAATTTAGACTTGTTTTGCTTTTTAGCGGTTAATGTTTGCTTTACATAATTTTATTTTATGACTAGTTCTCACACTACAATGGGAGATACAGAAGAGGAAACAGAGGTACAAGAGGTACAAGATCTACAAGATAGGAAAACAAAAAAAGGTCCATATAAACAATGGTCTGAACCTGAACACAAGATGTTATTGCGCCTGCTAGTGGAGGCAATCAATCAGGGTTTCCGTGATGCTAATGGCAAATTCAACAAATTAACGGTGGAAACCAGAATATTACCAGCTCTAAACAAACAACTTGGGACTAAGAAAACCTACAATGAGTACAGAAATAGGCTGAAGATCTTGAAGGGTAAGTACAAAAGCTTGGCAGATCTTCTTCGTTATAGCTCTGGATTTGGGTGGGATCCTGAAACGAAAAAATTCACCGCTAGAGATGAAGTATGGGATGACTATTTGAAGGTAAGGAAAATTATAACAGAAAATTAATGAATATAATAGTGTTTTAACGTATAAAACTAACTATACATATCTTTTTTTCCAAATAGGCTCATCCAAATAAAACACATCTCCGTGATGAGTCATTTGAAGATTTCGAGGATTTAAGAATGATATTTGCAATAAATATTGCAACTGGACAGAATGCTGTGGGATTAGGCGATGTCAATGATCCATATACTTATCAAGTTGGACACAATGAGGAGACAAATGATTTGAACGGTGTCCAAATATTGGATGATGCAGATGGAATAGCTTACGAAGAAACATCTGTGCATGAAGTTTTCTCTGCATTAGAGAAAAGCAGGGGTGAAAAGCTTCCTCAAAGAAAGAAACCTAGAACTGATGCATTTCATTCAAACAAGGCTTCTGATGAAGTTAATACAGTGACAGAATTTGGTCATCAGATTTTTAGCATGATACAGAAAAGATGGGAAAAGGAGACTGAAGAAAAAGAAGTTGAGGACAAAGCAAATAATGTGTGGGATGCTATCAAAGAAATTCCTGATTTGACCGACGATTTACGTTATGAGGCCATGACGCTGGTTCATAGCTTAGCTATGAAATCTGGATTCGTGCATATGTCCGTAACAGAGCGTAAGGGATGGATTATGCGAAACCTTCGTAAACCAAAAGAGTGAAGTTTAAAACTTCTACATGATTGAAGATGATTTTTATTTTTAAGTTAGGTGTTTTGTTTTGCATTATTTTTAACAATATTTGATGGTTTTTTAATTTTTATTTTAGTAATACTTTATGAGGTTTATTTTTATTATATTTTTTCATTTGAGAGTCAGTTGTTTCTTCTTTTTTACAGTTAATCAACTCATCTTTTATGCTTGAAAAAGAAGAAGGGGATAAGTATATAACGTATATACATATATATGTCACAAAATAAATACAAAACAATGTGTATGTGATATATATATATATATATATATTAATACCCCAAAAATAATTACAAAATTACATACTTGTATTTTCTTGTTACGGTAAAACGATATTGTTTTGGCGAAAAAAAAATACAGGTTGTAAAGTTTGCGGGAAAAATTTAAGAGGCAAAACTAGAGTATATATAATATGTTGCCCTAAATTAGTCTTTATTTCTCTCGACGTTCACGTTGCCGCCGCAAGTTCCTGTGAGGTACTCCACTCATTATAATTACGTGACCATGTGTTTTCTTATTAACTATTTTTACTGCTCATACGTGACTCTATAGATCTTTGTTTATGGCTATGTGTTTTTTATGAACTCTCTGTAATGCTCATAAATTTGAAATCTCTGTTTTTACTTTTTAGTTGTGATTTTTTTTTTGATCAAATGCTTTTCGTTGTGATTTCCGTGTTGATGTGTAGAGTTTTAATAATGGATCGGATAGTTCAAGAAAATGAAGATATACATGCTAGAAAGAAAAGAAAAAGAATGAGAAACTTCAAATTGGATGTTGATATTATGCTGCTGGTCTTGTCAATCATTACCAAGATCTGTTATTTCGTTCCGCAAATACAACGTCGGATTAGAAGACCAACTACAAGACTTGGACATGAATATATACAAAGTGCATTAATTGAAGATCGTGAACATTTTCGACATCTATATCGTATGTATCCAGAGGCATTCCTGAAACTATGCTATATTTTTAGAGTGAAGATGGGTTTAAAAGACACAAGAAATGTTTCAGTCGAAGAAATGCTTGCCACATTTTTGTTTATCGTTGGTCAAAACTCGAGATATATTCAGGCTCAAGATAGATTCAAAAGGTCAAGATTTTCAATAAGTACGAGCTTTAACAGAATTCTGAAGGTGTTAAACACACTTGCTCCAAGCTATATGGCTAAACCTGGTCTTGCAGTACCCACAAAAATAAAAGACAGCACAAGATTTTATCCTTATTTTAAGGTATGCAATTTCTTGTGGTTTTTGTTTTAAGTGTTGCAAAGTTTTAATATATTGTTTTCATTTTTCTTAGGACTGTGTAGGGGCTATTGATGGAACACATATCCTTGCAATGATAGCGGGCAAAGAAACGGCGAGTTATCGTAATCGAAAAGGACAATTATCACAAAATGTTTTAGCTGCATGTAATTTTGATTTAGAATTTATATATGTTCTTAGTGGATGGGAAGGTTCAGCTCATGACGCTAAAGTGTTACATGATGCTTTAACAAGAAACACTAACCAATTAAAAGTTCCTGAAGGTATGTCATTTACATTATGATATTAAGATTATTTTCTGTAATTAATATGCATTTGATCTCACTTGTATTTGTGTGCTTTATACAATTTCAGGAAAGTTTTATTTAGTTGATTGTGGATTCGCCAATCGTCGTAATTTTTTAGCTCCATTTCGAAGTACTCGATATCATCTCCAAGACTTCAAAGGACAAGGAAAAGATCCCGTAAATCAAAATGAGTTGTTCAACCATCGTCATTCTAGCTTGCGAAATGTAATAGAGAGAATTTTCGGCATTTTCAAATCAAGATTTCTCATCTTCAAATCTGCACCACCTTTTCCGTATAAAACGCAAGCGGAGTTAGTACTTGCATGTGTTGTTTTACATAACTATCTCCGTAAAGAATGTCGCTCGGATGTGTTTCTTCCTGAAGAAAATGTCGTCGAAGAAAGTGGTGTTGACGAAAGAGATGATGATGAAAACAATGTGGATGAAGAGTTTCAAGGTACTCAAGAACAACAAAGGGTGCTTGCTAATAATTGGAGAGCAGCAATAGCTACACATATGTGGACTGATGCTATGAACATGTAGTACGACTACTCTAATTTATATTTAGATTGTTTTTTTTTGTTTTTTTCAAATTTTATACCAACAAAACTCTTTTCAGTTTAATTTCCCAATAGTAGTGATAGAGAAGCAGTCAAGTTTCAGCCACCAATCGAAAAATTATTTACGTAAAGAATTTGGTCAATTTTTTGTTTAATTAGCCAATAAAAGAAACGAATTTGCTCTCGATTTTGGTTACTTGAAAAACAGTCACAGGCAATATTCCCAGGGCCTAAATAATAATAGTTGTTGTCTCGTCTCCCCAAACCAAACCCTAATGTTCACATTTCAGTTTGTGCAATCTCCCAAAATCACTATATTTTATTCTTTAAAATCTCATCAAATCTCATCAAATCACAAAAGTTTTCTTTTTAAAAAAAAAAAAAAAAATCTAACAATCCTACCAAATACTTACAAATCCACTTAAATCTCTCAAAATCCAAAATTTCCAAAATTCCACAAAATCCTCTAAAATCTTTAGTCCAATACATTACTTGTTTCCATTACTGTTTTTGTTTTCTGTTTCGATATTGCTAACCAAGAATTTAATCGCTAAAAATTTTAGTTTGATGAAACAAATTTTAAAAGTTTTGCTTATATATATATATATATATATTTTTAGCATGGGACCACTTAATTTTCGTGAAAATGTTTTTAGGCTTAGATTTATGTAATGCCTAAACTTTTATTTTAATGATATTTACATTTTATCAACAAAACAAAAAAAAGGATCGTCAAAGAACTAAACCGGTCACTCAACGATAGTCCTACATGTTGAGCATATAATCAAGCAACACATATCAATCATGCATGACTTCCACGTCACCACAATCTTACCACGACGTGTTACATCAACAGGTAATGAGAATTCTTTCACTTGCAATCCGATCTAAGTCTAAGTCTATCTAAGCTATAAATTTTATTTTTCTAATATCCATCTATCAGCTACTACCGAAAACAGACATGGCCAACGATGTGACCAAAGACCCATCACCCAAATCTGGTATGAAAGAATAGTTTTAAAAAACATAAAATTCTTAATCAACTAATTAGATTTGCTTTTTATGCTTCTTTAATTCTATTTTTCTGCTTTGTAATGTTTCATAACTTACATCGAAGATATTGTGGAGGATATTTACTTATGGAGGAGGAAGAAACTGGCCTTCTCTATACTCTCAGTCTCAACAGCGACATGGGTTTTACTCAACTTTTATGGTTTTAATTCCATAACCATTGTTTCTTGGATCGGCATCGCCGTCGTCTCTATGGTTTTCCTCTGGGGGAGTTTACTTCGCCTTCTTAGCAAGTAATTAATTTTCCATCTCAAACTATTCGGAGATCTTTAGCGGAAAAAAAATTTTAAAATAAATTTGTTGTTTTAAAATATTCTTAAAAAAAAACTTAAAGACCCCACTACTATACTTAAAAGAATTGCGTATATTAAACATAATTTCTGTATCGGACATATTTGAATGATATGCACTAGCTGTTTTATGTTAAAGATACGGTCCATGTTTGGAGCGGAACACTTTTTAAAGATGGTCTTGTTCTTGTATATAATCGAAATTAAAATGGTTTTCTTTTGTGTGTTGATTAATTTTTAAACAGGGTCGAACCGGAACTATTAGGGTTAGAAGTGTCGGAGGAGTTTGTTGCAGAGACGGTGAGGACTTGTCGGATGTTAATGGAAGAAATGGTTAGATGGATGTTCCGAGTTGGTGCTGAGAGTGAATGGTTTGTTTTCGCGAGAACCGTTTTGGGTTTCTGGTTTTTGTCAAGAATTGGGAACATTCTCGACTTCCATACATTTCTCTTCATCGGTACGTAACTAATTTAGTAGTACGCCACTAATTTAGTATATTGATTAATATAGTCCCCTATTAATTCATTAGTTTAGTCATTAATCATCTGGTATACGATTAACGGTGGTAATAATGTTTCCAAAATAGTCACATTTTGTTTCGTTTTTCAAATTGGTGTTTATTCTTTACGATTAAAAGTTAGTAGCAAAGGTGTATCGCCAAAAAAATATATAAGAATGGGAAAATGTCATAAAAAATTTTAAATGTGTATTTTCGTTGAAAGAAAGCCTTAATTTTGCACCTAGTGAAAAAATTACTCAATTTTTCATTGACTTTTCCAATAAATTTTAATAAATTTTAGATTCTTGTAGATTTTGTCAATTTAGGCACATCGGTAAGTTTTATTAGTAAGTCAATGGAAAATTGTGTAATTTTTCACTAGATGCAAAGTTGAAACTTTTTCTCAATGCACTGTCGTTTTAACGACAGTTTTTCTACTCCAAACTTCATCAAAAGATCATAGTTTGTAATATATTCTAAAATCTAAAAAAATACATTAATGAAACATTAAACTAGGTTCTTTTAAGAAGTATCAAGTAGATGATTGGCAATAAGAAAAAAAGTATCAAGTAGATGTGACTCATGTTTCTTGATTTTTCTGGCAATTACAGGTGTGGTGATGGGCTTGACAGTTCCAAAGTTGTTGGAGAAGAATGGAGATCATATACATAAGCAATTGGGTAATCTTAAAGAGAAATCGAAGGGAGCGTATGACACAACTCATGAGAAGATTTTAATGATGAAGAATAAGTTACAGCATGGTACAGAGGAGAAAGTGAAAAAATCAGAGTAGATTCCTGTTTTTTTTTATGTAAACTAGTAGTAAAATAGATGTGCTACATGTGTAGACGTAAAACAGATTTTATTAGATTTATTAGATTTTACCTGTCTTTTACCGGGGAAAAAAACAAATAGGTTTTTGAAAACATAAGTGGGACAAAATTTTATAATTTTAAATTATTTTAAAGTAAATATGTTTTAATGTTAATATATTTTTTAATAATATATAAAAAAAGAATTATAAACAACTAACTAAATAGTTTACAATACAAATCAAACAAATATAAATTATATATAAATTATTGTGTGATTGATACAAAATTGTATTAAAGTTTGACTATATAAAATGATGTATTCTATATGAAAATATGTATTCATATTCTAAACACTGTATTAACTTGATGAATATTAACATAAAAAAAAGCAAGCAAAAGAGAAAAAAGAAGAATTATTGTAGTAGAAAAAAACAAACATATCAAATATACAAAGAAATAATGTTCAAAATTTGATGAAGAAACATAGAGTAATCTTCAGTTGTTAATGGGCATTTGAGGTCAAGAAAAAAGACACGTAACAAGCATTTTACATATAAACAACATCACATTAAATATTAATAAATATGTCTCTGTAATATTTTAATATAATCGGATGCCGTAGACGAGTATTTTTAAATCTATCAAATAGGCACGGCCCTGGAACAAAGAAACCTGATAAAATCCTTTATTAAAAAATACCTGATAAAAGTATTAAGTTGTTAATTGTAATTTGGTGATGATCTACAGCAAGGTCGATCTTAAGTAGGATCCGTCTCATGATGAAAGACCCGACAAATTTTGCTGAAGGAAACAAGAAATCCAAAAAAGAAGTCGTAAGCCACTCTATATCAGAGCCAGGTTTCGATCCTGGGACCTGTGGGTTATGGGCCCACCACGCTTCCGCTGCGCCACTCTGATTTTTATATTATAAGAGCTACCAAAAGTTTATTTATTTCAATATATCACAGTTATTCTTGGTTTCACCCTTATAAACCCTATTTTCTATTTTATTCTTTTCACAAAATCGATTGTTTCGGTTCGATGAATTAACGTTTTTTTATACTTTCTCCAATATTAACGTTTTCGAGAGAGAAAAATCAGTGGTGGCAGAATTGGATAATTCGATGAGTCTTGAAGGACAACATAAGAAAAAGATAGAAGACATGCAAGGATAATCTCTGCTCAGCTAATGGATTATGGATCTCCAGTAAAATAGGTAATTCATTCATAAACTCTTTTGATCTAATTAACATTTGTTGAATATCTTTAACAAAAAACATTGTTGAATATACTTTGGAAACAAGAAAAAATTATTAACAAGTGGGAGAAGAAGAAGAAGTGTAACATATGAGGGCATTTACACGTCCCTCATGGCTAAGCAAAGCCTCTATCCCAATCAAAGTCAATATGTTTCATATGTATGTGATCATTGTTGCTCTGCTCATTTGCTTGCCTTGGTTATCTTTAGAAATACAGAATCCATATCCGAAGCAAGCACGATACTTCTCCACCGCAGCGAAAATCCGAGTCATTCTCGGATCAAATTCGTTGTATAGAGAAGTGATGCATATTGATATTGAGACTGATGAATTTGTACATGTAAAAAGTGAGAATGAATAATGCCATTTGATTAAAAAAAAGAAATTAGATCTTCAAGAAGAGTAAGTAACTATCCAAGAAAGGGATTAACAATTGGGTCTTAATAACTAGCTTCCTTGTTCTCAGATTTCCTCCATTCAACCGGAGGTTCAAGCTCTTCCTCCTCCTCTTCTTCCTGGAGATTCTCTTGTCCTATTGGTTGCATCAGAAACTGTCCTTCCTCTGTTTGCTCTTGACCTTCTTGTAATGGAGGCTGAAGCATGAGCTGTGTCTGAAGTTGATCATGGTTGATATGACCATGCTCTGCCTCTTGACCCATCTGATAAGGATCACCAAAGCTTCCTAAAGCAAGAGACGGTCCAGACAACGACCCACCAGCACCGTGATCATTCACATCCATTTGGTTAAAACCTGTGGCTGTAACCGACCCATTGTTGTCTATTCCGTAGCCATTGAACATCCCTTGTTGATCTCCTCTGTCCAAAATCATTGCAGCCATTCTCTGTGCATCAGAAGCTATGAATTGCAACTGCTCATCTTGGGGTTGATGTTGCTGAGACATTTTTGGTTCGCGTATCATCAACGGTTCTCCTTGAGGGATCACTCCAGGTGGCATTCCTTCCATAGACATCATGAAATTTGGTGGAGGATTGTTACCTAGAGGTGGAAGATAAGGCGGCGGAATTACAGCATCAGGTCCCATGTAACCGGCAAGCTCTTCTTTAGCAGTGACAAGATCTTGTTGGATTTTCTTGAGGTACTGTTGTAAGAAAGAGATGAGACCAACGCATCCATAGATTGGGTCACGGATACGCGCCTCGGCTTCATAGAAGAGGGAATTAACAGTGTCTTCGCGTTGGTCAGGGTGGAGATCGTTAAGGATCTTGGTTACATTGCTTGCTCCAAAGACTCGGTGAACACAGATAAACTTTTGAGGATTATTTGGTGGAAAATACGGCGCAAACACACATTCTTGAGTGCATTTACGCCTCAAGAGCTTGCATGCTGCACAAGGTGTTGAAGCCATTCTCTCTCAAGAAACAACACTATCAAAAATTCAAAAAAAGGAATTAAGATATAAAGAACAAGGAAAATGACATGCAAGACATGTCTATCTTGAATCACAAGAAACACATAATCATGTACGTTTTAGCTTAAAATACAAGGAACCAAGAACAATTTTAAGCGCATTTAGATCATCCTTTTGAATTAAACAGATCACATCAACTTTCTCAACAAAAAAACAAACATAATTATGAACACTTAATTATTTTTATGTGAACGGAGATATTATATTAATTTCCAGCCAAATCAATCTCATTATAGAAGAAAAAAAAAATCTGAAATCTGCATAGAAAGTATTAAATCAAATTGAAATTAAGATTTCGCACCCGATCGTTCCAGACCACAGATCCTGTTCTCATATGACCTTCGATGAGGTACCTGAAATTACATAACTATTTAGAAACATCCGAAAAAAAAAAATGAAATCCGAGTAACAACCTAAAAGAATGTAAAAATTACTGGATTTTTTAGAGAGAGTGAGAGAGAATAAAGGAGAAAAAAAGACAAAGATTTTCCCAGTACAGTGCCTGAGGATTCGTAAAGATTGATTACAAACTAAGGAACAAATGACGGAGATGTTTCTGAGAAAAGTTTAAGGAGACAAAAGTTGAGATTTAGAAATCTTAAACACAACAAGAAGAGAGAGATAGAGACATCGTGTTACAAAGTTCCGCACGTGTGGTCAAATCTTAACCGCTCATGCAATATATTTTTTTGTGATTGATAAAAAAATTTGAATTGTCATTTGATAAGTTAGCAGAAGACTAATTCAATTGTGAGAGGACAAAAAAAAAAAATATATTTGCATTGGAGAAAAAGTGAGTTATTTTTAGATATTGCTTTTATGTTTTTAACTGATTATTCTTGAAATTTACTAGGTCTTGAATTTAACTTGCAAATTTAGAATTTTTAAAAATACTATACTATATTCTTTAGCAATTTACATTGACTGTTCAAATAAATAATGAAAAACTAGCATTTAAAATGAGTGAAGTTTATATAAAATGATAATTGAGCGTTTATTTTTAATGTCTCTAAATACTTCATTGTTTCAAATTTGATAAAATGTAATAAGGGAACGTTTAAGTGATAATAACAAACGTATATTAGAGTCTTTAAATATTTCATTGATTAATCTTGATACAATGTAATGAATGAAGATTAAATTGATAATAACAAGAAAATTAGGTCTTAAATATAACTTGAATGGGAGACAAATATCTAAAATATATTAAAAACTAAACTATATTATTTAGTATTTTACATTATTATTTCAAATAAATAAAGGGAAAATAGCTTCTTCTTTTGTTTATCCCCAAAACAATAGCATCGGAAATGTATGAATTTCAGAAAAAAAAAAAAAAGCGAACGTTTACGTTTTAGCGGCTCAAAATACTTCATAGACTTAAACTTGCAATATAATCTGTGAAAGTTTATTTTTAATATCTCTAAGGACTTGATTGGTTCTCCCGTAACCAACCATTTGTGGGTGGTTGCGGTTACTAGAGTTTAACAACAATCATGCAAATCGATTTATACCGTAATAGATCGTTTAAAATCGGTAAATTTCAAAAGCTTATTCCCGCCAACGTTTGCGGTAGCGGGCGGTTGCGGATGATTCAATTTTTTTTATTCTTTTTATCTACACTAGTAATAATAATTCTTTAAAAAACAAATTATTCCTCTTGTTAAATATTATCTTAACAAATTCTTAAATATATATTAACTAAACAGAAATAAATATTTATAAATATTAAATTATTTCTTGTTATAAAAATATTCCAAATCTCTTAAAATAAATATTTTTATTTAGTTTAAGAATTTTAAATTTTTGTTATAATAATACAGTTTTTTGTTTTCCTATATAAATCATATATTGTATGTATTTTTGTTAGATTTAATGTTAAACTTTGTAACCTTTGTAACATTTGTCAACCAGTCGCAAATCATCAGCAAACGCATCCGTTTTCAATAGTTATAACAGTCGTTACAATCGGTTAATAACGCCTGAAACCTCATCCTCCCCCTTCTGTAAACTCCCATACCCACACCCACAACCGCTGCGTTTAAATCAGTTAGGCCTAAATAGTTAATTGATTTAAACATGATACAATGTAATCAGTGAACATATAACTAATAATAACGTAAGTAGATTAGGTCTTGAATTTAACTTAAATAACAAATATTAAAATCTTTGAAAAAGCTAAAGTATATTCAATAGTATTTTAGATTTACTGTTTAAATAAATATAAGTAATTAAAACTTTTAAAACTACAAATTCCCATAAACAGTGATCAGTAAACATGTACTTTATATCATTTAACAAATACAATTGTCAGTGAACCTTTACAAGACTTTTAACAAATACAGATTTTCTAAAGCGTAAAATTGGTTGAGAATCCGTTGACAGTTCTGACAGATTTAAAATAAGTTTTTTCAAAAGTTTTCAACAAATTTTTAAATGAATTCAATTATTATTTCGCGGAGCAGACACGGAGAAAGCCAAGATTTTGATCTGATACGAAATCACTAGTGCTCTATCTAGTGGTATTTTGTTTTAATTTCGTCGAAAATTTCTGACGAATTTATGATAGATCATTATTCAAATTTTCAAGTTTTTTGCCAAACCACCCATTTGAAGGGTCAATGCGATAATTGTTTTTAAAAAACTATCGTAAATACGCAAAAAAAATCCAATTATCAAAAACATTTGACCGCTATACCCATGAAAAATGCAAATTTCGAGTATACCACATCTGCAACAGATGTAGTCATAGGACTTTTTTCAATAAATATTATCACCCTCTTTTCATTTCCTCACTACTCAAACTTTCAATGTCTCTTTCAAATCGAATCGCTTCTTACTAACCCAAATGGTTTTTTTGGTCATTTGATGATACATCATGATGAGAAATATTTGATCTAATATTCTAATCCTATTATGATGATATTCAACTACATGTAGTCTATGCAATTATAATAAACAACTCTTATGAACATGATTTCACGATGTAACTCTCTCGCAATACTCAGATTCATGACAGATGGTTCTGCATATACGATATCTCCACAATGATTAGTTTTTAGAGTCTATCTTTATTTAAATGTCTACAATTATTATATTAGATCTAGGATTGTAACTAATTTAGAATATATAGTTAGTTAGATTTTTGAATTATAAAACGAAATGTATTCTTATTTTATGTTTCAGATATTTATTTTAATTTTTAATTAATTTAACTTCAAAATATTTTATATTTTATATTTAATTAAAAATATTAATCCATCGAAAATTTCTCATGAATTTTTTGGTGATATTATCTGTTTATTTATTTTAGATCGACTTCCCGCGAATGGCATTTTCAACTAACTATTTTAAAGATTTTATTTTTGTCCAAAGTCCGTGGAAAACGATCATTTCCGTTAGAATTTCCGATGACCACTGAAAACACGCTATTTTTTGTAGTGTACATTGATTCGAACTTTTTACACTGAATCTTTAACTGATAATAATAAAGGATAGATAAGGACTTGAATTTAAGCTTGGGCTGATCAAAAATCTCAACTTCTGATAGTCTAGTAATAGTACAATATTATACCCACCTTGTTCTTTTAAATATTTTTTAAGTAAAATATTGCATTAGAATATTATATTAACTACTTCTCACAAAAATAGAGAGAAAATAGCATTTAAATGTATGAAAAAAACAAAAAAAAAAACAAAAAAAAAATAATATAAAGCATTTAAACGTAGGTTTTAACTTTTGTTATGTGGAAATTTCGTTATCAATATGCCTCTCCATTCTTCTTTCATTTTCAATGTCTTTGTCTCAACAATATATAACACAAAAAGCTAAGTCTAATCAATCATATGCGAGAGATAAACTTCAGAGACAATGAGACAACCATGATCATGATAATGATAGTCGTTATAAGACCTTGCAGCAAATACTAGATTTTATTGATAACCTTGTCAAAGGCAAGAGGGTCTTTTCTTCAATCTCTATCCATGACTTCTAGGATCAACAACAAGATGAGCTTTCCATGACTCGGCGCTTGAGTACTGTACAATGACATACGCTTAATTACTCCTCGCATTTCCCTCGGGAGAGCCTCCCGGCAACATTACCTTCATGTGTTTTTTTTCTGTACAAGAAAACGAAATGTTGAAATGAAGAATACCCTCAAACCCAAATCCATTATTCTCTTGCTCCCATTTGGTGGTGTTGTCCACATTTAACATCACAAAGTTCACTTGATCCTTAAGACAACCCCACGGGACAAAATTAAAGAAGTGTTATTCAGTCATGGATAAAGAATTTAAATCTTTTTACAATATGTTGTTATTCAATCGTTAATTTTAAATTATGCATTAAACTTTGGTGTTATTGGACACTATATATATAAATCATGCTTGTGAGATTCTAAATGTTGGTGTTATTCAGTCAAGATTTTAAATACTTCATTAAAATTCAGTGTTATTTAAAACAAAATAACTTTTAAAATCCTTGTATACATATTGAATCGTTTGAAATGAATTCTAATAAGTTTCATGAATAAATTATTGGAAACAAAATCCATAATATGCTCTAAAGATTTTAAGATCCACACACATGAATTCTTAAAATGATATCAAATTAAATATTTTGATAAACATTTTGAAATAAGAAATAAAATTAAAATAAAATAAATATATTTTTACCTTATCAACCGAAGAGTGCCCTAAAGATCAGAGAGCAATTGAAACGTTAGTAATAACTTATAAGAGCCACACAATTTAGTTATCAAAACTGAAACAAAATAGACCACATAATTCCTATCTTTTTCATCTCTGGGTATGGTTTACGATATTACAAAACTTAATTAACATAAAAATTTAGACAAATCTTTCTTTAATTCCAACACAAAAGTACATTAGAATTTTTCAATCCTACGATTTCTGAGCTTCTGGTCCTAAAATCCCATTCACCACTGACGTGGCGACAAGAACTCCGACGAACTCAGCTGCCACGACGGCTCCGGCCTGTGTCAATCCATTAAAACTAACCGCCGTCACGATTTCCTTCTCCGCCGTCTCTACACCTCTCTCCGCCGCTTCTAATCCTCTCTCCGCCGCTTCTAATCCTCTCTCCGCCGCATCAACGCCTTTCTCCGCCGTCTCAAAGCCTTCTTTCACGATCTCCACCGCTCCTTCTTCTGCCTTTTTCAGCTTCTTTCTTATCCCGAATAACGGAATATTCTCCGCCATTGATGCAGGCTGAAGTCCCGTCACCACCGTCGCTGCCGTCAAAGAAAACAACAGATTCCTACGAGAGGCGCCTGATAGTGAGTACGACGGAGGCGCGGGTTTGCTAGGATGCGCTGCTCGTGGGCTAACATGCGCATGTCTTGCGCAACGTGCCTGGAGAGCTCCGCCACTGCCGCAGAGTAAAGAAAGCGAAACAGTCGAAGCCATTTTTAGATGACACAGGAAAAAAAAAAAAGACTCAGATGTGATGATATATACAAGATAACACAAAATAACTTCATTGTCAATTGACGTGACACGTCATCTCCATTGAGATTCTTTGAGAAATGGGTAATAAAAATATTTAGTTTAAAGAATAATAAAACATACTCTACGTCAAATCCACTTTTTTTAATTATATTCAATCCATTTTAAGCCCAAAAACTCAACAAATTCGACACAATGATTAACTCCTAGTGATCAAATGTTTATCAAACGTGACAACATAACGTAACAATAGATTCATTTTGAGTCACACACTTATTTTTCATCATCATCGCAGCCTTAATTCTGACTAAGCAAACATTTTAATAGTCATAAACTTAAATAGTCTTGAGCATTCGGTTAATTCAGATTATTCGATTCAATTTTTTCAGTTTTTCAAATTTTCGGTTACTAAAAAAAACTGCCAAATTGACCCGAATAAAACTTCGGTTCGGGTCAATTTAGTTTTCGGATTTTTTGATTTGGTCATGGCATAAAATTAATTCCGAATTGAACTGAATTTCGGAATTAATTCGGTTAACCGGAAAAAATTACAAGCTAATTAACTAATTTACAAGTCCAAAAAAATTAGAAGCCCAAAATAATTACAAACCCAAAGTTTTTAGTTAGGTGAGGCTAGACGGTGACGGTGACGGTGACGTTTTGCCATTCCTACCGTCCAACGAGACATGTTTCAAACCTGCTGCAAAGAACCACACATACTAAGTAAGAATCACAAGTCATCTGCTACATCCTTGTAGTTAACAATAATATAATCCAAATTCTTATGCTGGAAAACTATATGATTCTGACTTCAATGTTGACCACGAGAACAACGATCTAGAAAATTCTACTTAACAAAAAATATATATATCACTTCCAACCAAACATACACAAATTTAGAAAATTCTACTTAACATATATATATATATATGTATATCACTTCCTACCAAACATACACAGCTAAGACAAATAATTTCCACAAAATATCAAATCCCTAACAATATTTGAGTTAAATTCACTCAAATTCTAAAGAAGAAAATACACGAGTCAGTCCTACACAAGCACATAATCAAGAAATCAAAAAAGAAATAAGACTCAGAGCGATGGAATAAGAAGTCGGAAACCTTACCTAGAAAGAGATGCGGCTGCAATTGAAAGAAAATTAAGCAAATAGAAGTAAACGACTTAGACGAAGGTTTCGGCTTTTATGTAACGGATGTGGGCTAATGGGCTGTGTAACAATTATTAAACGAGGCCCATACAATTTCCAAATTCACACTTTTCATTAGATAAGTTTACATTGCCCAAACATTAAACACATCTAACCATAGTCCATCGTCTTCTTTATTTGAGATTATCATTGCCGACGCCGAAGCATCTCATCATCCTCGTTTCCTCTAGTTGCCGACGAGATCTTCTTCAGGGGTCATGGACTCATGGTGATGATGGAAGAGAACCGAAGAACCGTTCGGTTATGGCTTGCCGAACAAACCGAACCGGTAACTGAAAGCGCTAAATATTTTTGCCGTTCAGTTCAGTGTTCCTCACAGATCCGGCGCCGATAACCGAAAAACTCGGTTTTTTCGATTCGGGTTTCTCGGTTATTACCAAATGCCCATTGCCCAGGCCTAGACTTGATCTTGCAGATTTGTTAATACCTTTTAAGCGCAGATTTATTGTTGCAGACTTATTTCTAGACGTCACAAACTTATTCGATACTACACGTTTTAGGGTTTGACTCATCGATAGTTGACCCAATTTTTACTTATCTTCTAAAGTTTCGATTTAGGTAAATATGTAGCAACATAATAATAAGTCTGCAATAACATAAACTTTTTTACAATAATATACTACAAAATCATGAACTCTTGATATAAATGTAAATGTAATATAAATGTAAAATGCCACAAAGTCATGACCTCTAGATTGTTGTATGCTTTGGTTATATTATTTTGCCAGTTAGATAAGTTTATTGAATTGATTTTTGGGTCTTTTGAACACATGTGGTTAAGGCTCTCTACCTTAGGGTGGATCTAACCAGTTTCTTTTACCAAAAACGAATGTTGACTTGTAATATACATATACACGCCTAAGGCTTTAATTTAAAGCCTTTAAATCGTTAATTACTTTGTACTTACTTTTTAGCATTCTTGTTCGATTTTAGATTTAGCCACTTAACCCTTTTTCTCCTTAAACTCTCGTATCTTTCTCCATTACACATTACAACATATTTAATATTTTTTCATCCATAATCTAATTACTTTGAATTAAACCAAAACAAGACCCAATTAACAGATATGAGCTTAAGTTATTTAATGACTCATATTCCTTTTGTGGGCTATTCTGGATTCGGTATCATAAGTCATATCGTTTCGACTTTTTCGGGAAAACTGGTCTTCGGGTACAAAACTAATCACAAGATAAACTCACACTAGCTCTTATGTAATGTTGAAATAATACACTACGACCATGACCAAAAGCACACACAACCTTATATCTCTTTCTCATATAATTTGACTACGATTTTGAGCTCTCCAATCTTAATCTTGTGCTTTGATGACTTGAATTACGTTACAATAACAATTTGCTACGCTCTCACATGTGTGTTTCTCACATGCAAACAATAATTATCGGAGATTCCAGGTCTATCAATCTTAGATCACAAAAATATGAACAAATAAATCTACAATCAAAACAATAAAATATACAACCAACAAACAAATCTGCGATGAGTAACAAATAAATCTGCAAACACTTACAAACAAATCTGCGAATACTAATAAATAAATCTACCGTCAAACAACAAACAAATCTGCGATGAGTTAACTCTCAAACCTAAACCTAAACTAATTCTCTAATAAAAACCTGCAAACTGTTTACAAACTTAAGCTAATTATCTAACAAACCTTGCAACTTAGAACAAGAAACCTGCAATTTATCAAATCTAAACCTGCAAATTCATTTACCAAACAAATCTGCGATGACCAACAAAAAAATCTACGATGAGAAATAAATGAATCCCCAAACACTTACAAACAAATTTGCGAAATAACAAGTAAATCTGCGAATATTAACAAATAAATTTGTCATCAAAGAACAACAAATCTGCCATCAAACAACAAACAAATCTGCGAAAGCTAAGTCTCAAACATTAATCTAAGTTAATTCTCTAACAAAAACATACAAATTGTTTACAAACTTGAGCTAATTAGCTAACAAAACCGACAACTTAGAACAAGAAACCTGCAATTTATCAAACCTAAACCTGCAAATTCATTAACCAAACAAATCTGCGATGAGCAACAAATAAATCTGCGAACACTAACAAATAAATCTGCAATCAAATAACAAACAAATCTGTCATCAAACGACAAACAAATCTGCCACAAACAGAGATTAGAGTTTTAAAACGTTTTACACCATCGTCACCGCCGCCGCCTTCTTCTCCATCCTCGAGCATCAAAACCAGAACAACAAATAAATATGCAAACACTAACAAATAAATCTGCCATCAAACAACAAACTAATCTGCCATCAAACGACAAACAAATCTGCCATTAACAGAGATTAGGGTTTTAAAAAGTTTTATACCTACATCGCTGGCACCGCCTTCTTCTCCAAAATCGTAGTTGTTGTCATATCAAAGCCTTTTGCAGAGAACCACCACCAAAAACTGCCGAACCAGTTGGTGGCGAAGAGGAGAAGACGACTCGAACGATAAAAGTTGGTGGCGGAGAGGAGAAGACGAACCAGTTGGTGGCGACGAAATCTGGATGTCGGAGATTCACCAATAGAGAGTGCCAGAGAGGAGAAGATGCTCGAGAAGACGCCGAAGAGGAGAAATCGCCCGAGAGACAGAGATTCGCAGATGAAAGAAGACGCAATAGTGTCGGAAAGGAGAAGATGCTGGAAAGGAGGCGACGCCAGAAAGGAGGGTCACTGGAGAAGACGTTGGAGAAACAAAAATTCCACTTGCCCGGAGAAGAAGAGAGAAAAGAGAAAAAGAGGAATCCCAAAAGTTGTTTTTGATTTTTAGGGTAATTAAGGTGTGTTTTTTATTTTTAGGGTAATTAATTTTTAAAAAGATTTTTGTTTTTGTTTGAAAAATATATTAAAATAGCAGTTTCGTTAATATTATGTGGAAATAGGTTAAATGATATTTTTCTAAAAGATATGAGTTATTCTAATAACTCCTTTCCAGAGTCATTCTACTTATTTTATTACAAATATGAGTCATTCTGAGTAATTTTCACAAAAAATATATATACTATTAATTGGGGAGCATTAAATATTAAAAGACTTTAAGGGTGTAAGAATTTCCATATAATGCCATTGATTTTAAGTGTTTTGAATAAATTCATTAAGGATATAATAGTAATCACAAAATCAATATAATTAAATTAAAAAAATCGAAAATTGTTTTAAATAATTATTAGTTTCCAAAAATTAAACTTATTTTCTCTCTCTCATTAGTTATAATTGAAAATTTGAAATTTATTTTTAAAAAATTGTTAACCAATCAAAATTGAAAAACTAAGATTTGAAATCTAATTATGCCATATTTTATCTTAGTTCTTATATTTGAAAGATTTTGTTAAGATTTAAAATTATAATTTTTCTATCATCTTTATTTGATCCTATTTTCAAATTATTTTGAATTATCATATAATACATATATTAATATAAATGAAAAACAATTCTGCATATATTGTGATTCGAATTTATAAAAATAGACATATAATACTCCCTTGATGAAGAAAAAAAAATGTGTTCAACGTCCCACATCAGCTAAAAAATTTGGTAATGATTCAGACTCATATTATAAATATGACTAAAATGATTTCAAATCCAAATGAACAGGAAACTTGACTTTATCGGACGTCCAAATTTAAAAATTTTATTTGGTTTAATCTGGTTGTTTAGTTGAACAAATAATTTTACCGAATATAATAAATATTTGAAACTTTTAAAAAGTTTCAAATATTATAAATATTTAAACTTTATAAAAAAATTAAAATATTAATAATAGTTAAACATTTTATAAAAATGACTAAGTTCTTTTTAACTTATATAAATATATTCAAACAACCCTCACAATTCATTTTCTATTATTCTAACAACAAAACACAATTTTTAAAATTAAATTTTCTTAAAACTTCAATTGTCTAACAATTATAAAATATATTACTATTATTTTTAAATACCAAAAATACGTGATTGTTAATCAATAATTGATATGTAAAAAATTGTTTTCATAAAAAATATTACAAAATCTATAAATATAATATAATATAATATAATAATAGAAAAATAATTATTAAACATTTTAATTAGAATAAGCAATAAGTAAACTAGAAAAAAATTATTAGATAAAAAACTAAAATTGGAGTCTTTTTAAAGAAATTTTAGTATGATTATTCTCAGTATTTATTTACTTTTTAAAAGTTTTCAAAATTTAATTATTTAAACAAATTTGTAAAACTCACAGAGAAAGTTGTGATGAAATAAATGTTTTGAACCAATCAGAGAATACCATTAATTTTGAAAATAATATTTACTCCTCATATCTTTTGTTCTGTACATATTGTATATGTGATTAACCATATATTCTTAACTACCATATATTCGATTATTTCTCAAGATTTCCGTATACCATAAAAAAAAAATTGTGATTTGCGGATACCTCCAATTCAATTCAATTTTATAACGGAAAATATAAAAAAGATATATGTATTTTGCGGATACCAAATGTTAAGAACCTAGAGAGTAATCGAGGTTATATCGACGAAATTGCTCTTCTCATCATCAAAATTTATCGATGATGATAATGTTATTACTCGACTAGGATAATCATATTGAGCTGTGAGTAGAGGAGCCCTAATTTAATATTAGATAGAATTTATGAATATTGCATAAACGAAGAAGATCAAATTCGAGTTGTATCTAATAAGCGTCGTTGAAAAAGATGAAAAATAACAAAATCAAAACTAAGGTTGTAAGTCAGGTAACTGATTACACCAAAAATATTTATGAGATAAAACTTTTTAGCGAAAGATGAACAATCATCAATTGATAAATAAAACTTTCCCTTCCCTTACTCTTAAGTGTGTCCATTTCATATATTGGGACTATAAATATCAGATACAAGACGGAACGGGTAGTTCAGATTTTGAATAATGAAAAATACTATCGAACTATTTCCTCTAAAAATACAAGACATGAATTACGGGTAACGGTAGGGGATCAAAAAAATCGGGTAGCTAAATTCAGTTTCCAAAATCTCACTAATTTAGGTAAGAGTTTACATCGCGACAGGTAAGGGTCTACTTTGAGATAGATGTTTCTTTAAATTTAGGTATTTTGGAATAAAAATAGAAAAATTTTGAAAAATAGAAAGAAAATGTGGATAATTTCTACTAATTTTAAAAATTAAATACCCAAACGGAAAATATTGATATCCCGCCCGAATCCCTTATCCATTAGAGTAAAATAAACGTTTTCAAACATGTAATTATTTAAAAATGAAAGATTATAGGAAGGAATATTAATGGACATGCCTACTTTCTCTCATGCCTACGCGCTCCGGCGGTAACAATGGATACATAGCGGAGGTTACGTATCTGGTGGTGGTGGACGCCATGAAGGAGATGGTTACGGTGGAGCTTATGCCGGAGCGTGTAGCGAAAACATCAGAGAATTGCGCACGGGTGACTTCTGATAAAGCCTCCAAAATGAGGGAAATTGGAAAAAGATAGGTAAGATAGATATATCTGTAGTTATATATCTGTAGTTACCATCGAAGAGGGAAAATAGTCCAATAACCCTTCTTAATTTCTCTTCAGAATTTGACTATTTAGTACATATACCATGTTATCATTATATATATATATATCGAACTATTTTCTTTCTTTATTTTTTTGGTTGATTAAAAAATTTTAGACTTAGGTCCGTTAATTCTCTCATGTGAGAGAGTAGAACATGTAATATGGTCTTCTCCCAAAGCAATATGAACTCTCGACCTCTGGGTCCAAAAACCCTTGTAGTCAACCTAATCCAACAAAGAATTGGCCTCTAAATCGCCCAACAATTTAGATGGCTACTTGTGTAAAGGGATAGAAAGTTCTTAAGTCACTAACTGTTAACATAAGAAACTCAGAAGCTTTCATACTCTCCCTAAAGATATATTTTTAGAAAATTATCAAAAAAATATCTTCCTTTTCTTTTCTAGTTGTCCTTATTATTACACTTTACTTAAAAGTATGTAACATATATGAATTATTTTTCTTAAAAAAAAACATATATGAATTATTAACGAACCACGTTGTAAGAAAACATGGTATATTTTGTTTTACTTTTTTCTAAACATGAATAGGATGTCAAGTTAATAAAAGTTTTAGACGTTAAAAACGAAAAATAAACCGTAACTAGAAACCCGTAGATTTGGTTCCCTTTGAAGTTTTTAGCATATATTTTTTTGAATAAATAAGAGATTTTGCACCTAGGTCTGTACATCTTCCCAGATCAGAAAACAGAGTATTTAATATGGTTTTCTCCCACGTTCTTAGTATATTGCAACGTAGTTTGGAAATTTCTTCCCAAGACTTTTTCAACTATGGATGGCTTGTTAATAAGAAATAGGATTAATAATATTAGCTGTCCTTGACAATGACAGAATCATATACTCGTGATATTATATTTGAATTTTGTAGCCATAACGACGAAGGCTTCGGTTTTCGGTCTTCTTGTTCCCTTTTATAACTTGAGTTCTGCTCTGCTTCTGTTTTTTTTTGTATTTTGGTTTCTTTTATAATTATGGAAAAGATTGTGTTTGTGAATGAGCTCCAAGTCGCTGCAGAAAAGCTAATCCACAGCTATGGAGTCCTAATTATGGTCACGTTGTTCCTAAGATGGGTTGCATCGTTCGCTGCAGTGTCAGTCACATGTTTCAGTTTTAAAAAGACTTATGTTTAACTCTTTTTATTTGGTTTATGTTTATCAAATTTTGTTTTTTTTTTGTGGGTAAAGTTTTCTAATGATATTGGATCGAACGAAATGGAAGTTTTCAAACAACATTTTCACTTCACTATTAGCTCCTTACCTCTTCTCTAGCCTTCCTCTCGTTATTTTCCAGTTCTTGAGGTAACAATCAATACACACAAAGTAACCTTTTTGTTGTTCTTCTTCTTGAGCATGTAACAATCATCGGATTAAATATTCCATTTGTATTCGCAGGGCATGGTTTGGAAAATGGATCGCTCTCCTCACGGTCGTTCTCAGGCTTTTTTTACCAAACCATTTTCCTGGTACGCAATCTTACAACTTTCAATACTAGTTACAACATTTAAGTTTATATATATATTAAAGTAATGAGATGCGTGCTAGATCTATAGACTTGTATAGTAGAGAGGCTTATGAGATGCATACGAACAAATGAAGGCATATGTAAATGAGACACAAATATTTGTTAACGGGGTTTGGTTAATAACCTACATCCCCGGGACCTAGTTTATAAATCATTTACTAGAAAAAGTCGTAACCTACAATTGCTATATGGCATCCACCACTCTTTTCTAGAATTATAATGAAAAATAGTACAACTCATTGTATTTTTCGACGAATATAGCTTCAACAAATCCACCAACAGATCTTCAAATCTCGTTGGTGGAGCAACGTCACACACCCATGTGTGTCTATCTTGATAAACCTTAGACGCTCAACCTTTCTCTTTTGCGATTGCGTCTTATTTTTATACTCCTCAAGAATACAAACCCTAACTTCCTCAAATTTGGGCATTTCTGTGAAAAAGCCCACGTAACTTCTTTAATGATATCAAAGCCCACGTGACACTTTTCTTTTTTCTTGGATTTTCTTATGCATCAATTCTTTAACAACAGTTCTTGTATCACAGATAGACAGTTGTGTCACACACGCGTTGATGCACTCTGTATCAGTTCTCGTGTCACGACACACGCTCTTGTGCCACAAACACAATTGCCTTGTTGTAGTGCAGTATGTATCATCTGTTGATTTGTGTCATCATCTTGAGTCTAACAACCAGTTACAAATATACTTTCATATATATATAATTACAAAAGATAGTTTCAGTTTAGTTTTGATTTGTTCAGATCTTACGATAATGAAACAAAACGATTAATAAACACGGTTTAACTATTTCGGTTTGGTCTGATGTTTTTGCTTACGGCTTTTTTTCTCAACCCTAATGAATTGGTTCAAGTCATTTTGTGTATTGCTTAACTCTTAGTTATAACTTGTAGAATCACTAGAGATCCCGGGTGCAACGATTCTTCTTATTGTGGTTACACCAAGTGACTTGTTAGAAGCATTCAGAGACGACCTGAGATATACGGGAGGTAATGTGTGCCTTCTGACAAGCCTTTACCTTCTCGTTAAACACACTAAAGCTTGTGGTGGTTACAAAAACTCATTCACTCAAAAGGACAAAATCACTTACACCATTTGTCTTTGTATTCTCTATGTCTACCCTATTTTATCCTTAATTTTTTCCCTCTTCTACTAAGAACCCTGTAAATTTAGAAAAATGCTCTTTCTTATTGATCAATAAACTTCTGTACAACATATATATATATATACGAATATGTGAGCAGCTAAACCTAATCGAGACCACAACTTAGACATACAAAGCCCAACTAATATAATCTAGCCCAATACTCCCCCTCAAGTTGGAGCATGAGGATTAGAAATGCCCAACTTGGACACTAGATAATCGAATTGTGGTCGTCCAAGAGCCTTAGTCAAAACATTCGCTAGTTGTTCTGTTGTTCGAACATGAGTAATACAAATTGTCCCATCTTGAATAGCATCCCGAACCATATGACAATCAACCTCAATGTACTTTAGTACGCTCATGAAAAACATGGTTAGCCGCAATATGTATGGCTGTTTGACTATCATAAAAAGACGAGTGGGTGCAGTCTGAGGAACACCAAGATCAAAGAGTAGTTGACGTAACCAAATAATTTCATCTTTAGCTCGAGCCATAGCCCTATATTCGGCTTCAGCTGAAGAACGCGGAACAGTACGTTGTTTCTTAGTTTTCCAAGTTATCGGAGAACTACCAAGAAACACAATATACAAGCTCAAAGATCGTCGTGTCAAATGACAAGCATCATAATCAGAGTCACAATAAACACTTAGGCGTAAATCTGAATCGAAACACAGTAAGATACCTTGACCCGGTGACCCTTTAAGAAACCGAACAACACGAATATCTGCTTTCCATTGAGCTTCACGTGGAGCTTGCATAAATTACGACAACACATGCACACCATAACATAAATCAGGACGTGTGGTAGAAGATATATTAGACGTCCAACAAGTCTTCGATACGGCATGGGATCCGAAAGAAGTGGACTAGTATCCAAACTGAGACGATGATATTGTTCCATGGGAATAAACGCAGGTTTAGATCCCAATAATCCTGCCTCGGCAATAATGTCGAGGGCATATTTGCGTTGGGATAAAAATATACCCTCGGTGTTACGAGCCAATTCAAGACTGAGAAAATACTTTGCTTTGCCGAGATCTTTCATTCGAAACCAACTACCCAAGTATTCTTTAAACTTTGTGAGTGTAGAAATATCATTACCACATACCAACAAGTCATCAACATAAACTAAAACGCATAGCTCAACATCACCGCGTGTGAGGGAGAAGAGAGAGTAGTCAGCATATGATTGAATAAAACCAAAAGTCATCAAAGCATCGGCAAGTTTAGAAAACCAACAACGTGGTGCTTGCTTAAGCCCATATAGCGATTTATGTAAACGATAAACTTTTGTGGAGTTAGGATGAGAAAAATCCAAAGGAAGCTTCATATAGACTTCTTCATTAAGGTCTCCATGAAGAAAAGCATTATGCAGATCCATGTGATGAACCTTCCATTTCTTAGCAGATATTATCCCTAGCAAATTGCGAACAGTAGACATCTTAGCAACCGAAGCAAACGTCTCATCATAATCTTCACCGGTAGTTTGGTGATTTCCGACCACTACAAGCCGTGCTTTATAGCGTTCAACGGAGCCATCTGCATTATATTTTATTTTGAATACCTATTGATTGCCGAGAGCCTCTTTTCCCGGAGGTAAATCGAGAATACTCCAAGTACCATTTTCTTCCAATGCACCGACCTCAAATTGCATAGCATTGTTCCAAACCTTGTCTCGCAAAGCCTCTTTATAGCCCCAAGGTTCTTTTCCGGCAAGTATTGCAGCGAAAAAAGCTTGGTGACCAGAAGAAAACAACTCATCAAAAATATAATGGTGAAGAGGATAAGGTGTGGTACCTGAGACCGAAGACGAGGAATCTGATGGAGGAGAGGTGAGAACGTGAGGGCTATTATCTATAATGGTGGTGCTATTAGTGTGAAGAGACACGTGATAGTCTTGTAATCGAACAGGAGGATGACGTGGTCGCTCTCCACGTCTTAAAGGCAGAACAGGTGCAACAGGATCTTGATTGTGTTCTGCATCAGCTGCTCCAACATATTCAACAATCGCCTCGTCTATATCAAAATCTGAGCTGTGTTCAACAACGGTTTGTGAAACAGGTTCGATAACAGGTGCAGAAGGAAGAGCCGTAACTGTATCATAAGTAGAAGCCGAAATAGTATATGTGGTGGTGGCTTCTACAATTTGCAAAACCTCATCGACACTCCCCCTTTCGATGGTGGCTTCTACAGGTTGCAAAACCTCATCGACACTCCCCCTTTCGATTATGTCGTGTTGCATAGCCCAATCATCATCAACGTAATAACCAGGTAATGTAGGCGGAACAACATTATTATGTTGTTGAAGAGACAAAGACTGAAAAGGAAACACGTCCTCTTGAAAAATAACGTCACGAGACACCAAAAATTCCTCAGTTGCCAAATCATAAACGGACCAACCTTTATTTTCAAATGGATAGCTAACAAAAATACAATGACGACTCCACAGACCAAACTTGTTTTTATCACGCGAACGCAGATGAGTGTAACATGAAGAACCAAATTCGCGGAGTTCAGAGTAATTTGGTGTGGCGCCGAAGAGAATTTCATACGGAGTACGACCTACAAGAATCTTGGTTGGAGTTCGATTGATTAAATGAGCTGCTGTAAGAACGGCCTCGCCCCAAAACTTCACCGGTAAGCTAGCCTGAAAGAGCAATGAACGCGCAACTTAAAAATATGACGATGTTTACGCTCCACACACCTGTTTTGTTGTGGTGTCCCAACACAAGATGTTTGATAAACAATTCCTTGTTGTGTAAAGAAGGATGCAAGGCATGTGAACTCGGTTCCATTATTACTGCGAACCATTTTCACGGCTTTACCAAATTGTTTTCCCGTATACGCACAAAAATTCTTCAAGATTTGTCGTACCTCTGATTTTTTGAGTAAGAGATGAATCCAAACAGAACGAGAAAAATCATCAACAATTGTTAAAAAATAGACAGCACCATTTGTAGAAGCAACTCGGTAGGGTCCCCAAACATTAACATGAATTAAATCAAAACAATTTCTTCGTCTTATCAAAACTGTCTGGAAAATTTTCTCTTGGTTGCTTAGCCCATAAACACACATCGCACGGACTAGGACTAGCAGAATGCAAAGAATCGGAAAAAGGCAAATCTAAAAACACTGAAGAAGAAACATGGCCCAACCGCCTATGCCACAAAAGCTTATCAGAAACTGCCGCCACTTTGTAAGCGTGAACCGTTGCGACATCCGAAAGATAATACACCTCATCACGTTCTTGACCGGTTCCAATCAAGATCCTCGTAAAACGGTCCTGTAAAACAAAAAGTGTATCAGTAAACAATGCAAAACAGTTCTTGAATTGCTTTAAAAGTGTGGACACTGATATTAAAGAACAGTTGAGGTCCGGAACATTTAGAACATTGTAAAGCTTAATCGTATCAGTGAGATTGAAAACGCCTTTACTCGTAGAAACTGTTTTACTGCCATCAGCAAACCCAATAGAACAAAGTAATGTACCTGTGAGAGCATAGATCAAGGAGAGATTGCCGGTCATGTGGTGAGAAGCACCAGTGTCGATGATAATATCTCCTAAAATTTTACTGGAGAGTTTTGAGGAATTGCCGCCACTACTCTTCTGTTCAGCCATCAAGCTAAGTGTCTTCCATTGCTCATCCATAAAATCTGGAAAACAGAGGCATTGGAGCTAGTAGCGTGAGCAGCATGAGCAAAACCACGACCACGACCTATAAACCCAACGATCTTGCTGATATTGTGATTGGTGGTCTTATAAGGTGGCGAGACGGATCTTGTGTCTTGTTTTTGGTCGACCGTGAATAAAATATCAAAGTTTTGAATCTTTTCTTTTCAAGGGCTTTCAAAGATTATTGTTTAATGTTTATGTTTTAACTATTTGTGTGCGTTTACAATTTACAAATAATACAAGAAGGAGATTGTTTTCCGTTTTCGATTTTAACTTGCAGAAGATAATTTATGGAAAACTGTAAATGTTTTGTTTAAGGGTGGGCACAAAATCCTAACCAACCCCAAATTTAAAAATTCAAAATGCCAAACCAAATAAAATAAAATTTGGGTGCACAAAAAATATCAATTAAAATTAAAAGAGATTCTCATTAATACAACACTTTTAAGTTTTTTTTTGCCAAATATACCACTTTCAAATTATTTTTTCAAAAATACCACAAAACTTAAACTTAACTTTAAACCTTCAAACTAAACCATAAATCCAAAGCATTAAACCCTATCTCCTAAAAACTATACTCTAAATTGCAAAATAGGCAACCCAAACCAAAAATTTTAAATTTTAGACCCTTGAAAATAATTTTTTGTTTTTTGTGGTATTTTTAGAAAATAACATTTTAGTGACATTTTTGGAAAAATAACTTGAAACTGGTATATTTAGCAAAAAAACTTGAAAGTGTGGTATTTTGTGGAATTTCTCTATAATTTATTTGATTAAAATATATAACAATATATTTTATAAATATGGCCATCTAATTTTACCATTTTTTTTGTGGTCTTGGACAAATGCTCTACCAACATAACATAAAGCACGACTCTGATGTATATGCTAGTTTTGTTGAAATGTATAACGAAGAAAATGGATTTGTTAAGTTGAAACAGTTTCGTGATTTCATATCATTTGATCATAATGATAGATGTATAACTTAAAGAATGGCCTTTAAGTATGAGAAAAAAAATTAGTATTTTTTTATTCTTGTCGATTATCTATTGTATATGTCGCTAATTAGTTTACCATTTTTAAGGACATTAACGAACTTAGTCACCTGATTTTTCAAGTGCATTACACATTGAAATTCATGTTCTTCCGTACGCAAATTCGCTTTATATGTATTTTCGTAGATACCATTTTTTTTTACCTTTTTTTGTCTAGGCCACTGGGCCATAGTTACTTTTAACCTTCTGTAAAAGAGATGGAACCGAATTTTGATGCCGGTGAAGAAGACCCTAATTCATGGCCATACACCATTAGTCCAAAGCTCTTCGAAGCTCGGACATTTGTGCGATTGCCTCAGTTTCAAAGAACTTGTATCCTCATCGTCGTTGTCACGAGCAAACCCTACCCGAGACCAGCCCTCAAACCACAGAACAAAAGGGCGTTTACAGCTTCTCCGAAAACTAACACAAAAACGGAACCACAAGAATGGACCTAAACACACCCCGGCGGCACAGAAGCGTCTACGGGCAGCCAGAGAAGCCGCCTCCAGCCACCTTTCCCGAGAGTAAAGCTATAAGAACCATCTCTCACGGGTTAGAATAAGCCACCTATACCGAACCGCCGCCTCTATTCGACTCGAAAACCCTAACCGGAGCTTCACGCGGAGCATTCCATTGCCGCATTGAAACGAAGAAACACAACAACTGTAGCAAAATGAGAAGCTGCCGGAGACATAAGCAAGCAACCACCGCCTTCACTGTTTGAATTAACAAACATCACGGCCTCAGGATGAAGCCATCGACGGAGAGAGCAAGCTACACGGCTCCAAGACAAAAGCCGAGATACACGACTCCAAAAACCAGCACACCTCGTAGCTCAAGACAGAAACCAAGAGGAGGCGAGTCGCACGACGCGAGGAGGCAAGCCGGAGCAAAGGCCAGCCGCAGCTCTGAACCACAGCCAACAAACTAACCGTCTCAACAGAACCACAAACCCAACCATTGCATCAGAGCCAACGCACAACCACGAACCGCTGTTGTCTTCCTCCGGTTTCGATGCCGTCCTCAAGCAACATAAACCGGAGAGAAGCACCTGCAACCACCTAAACCGAAGCTCCCTTAGCCACTGCGCGTCCTCTTCACTTTGATTGAACCACCACCACGAGACGCCGAAACGAGATTGGCGAGTCTCAACAACCACCGAACAACCCTCGGAACCTAGAAGAAGACGAAAGCAGAAATGACAAAGAGAGAGCCCTCTCCGACGCCGGAGAGGTAAAACGAAAATTAGATTTAGTTACTTTTGCTCGGGAGAAAAAAAGAGAAGAGAGAAGAGAGAAGCGCGTGGCTCACACGCCTGTTCAAAAGAAATAATTGACAAACCATTTTCTCGCTCTCAATTCGTATGAGACAAATATCTTAAATCTATATTCTCTTTTCGATTATTAAAAGAAAATTATGAACTTTATATAACCTGAACTAATAATTGATTATTATCTTATATAACCAATAATTAGGAGGATCTTGATGGATTAGGAAAAAGATATATATATTACATCATTGATGATTGAAAAATGTTGATCCTAAAGCTATAATGGGAAGTTTCATGGCAATGTCAAGTACAAGCTTTTCCCATTGAATCTTAGCAACAAAACAACAATTGAATCGGACAAAATAAAAAGGGAATCCCACTCCTTGAAAAACAAAAATAAATAAACATAAAAATACAAACAATATATATTATCGATCATATAGGATGGAGGAATATTTTAATAAATATCTCGTGTTTTGCAAAATTTTAAGTAAAATAGTTGTTGAATGTTTGCGCTAATTAATCAAAATTAGAATTAATTTCCACTCATTTAAACATTTATACAATATACAACTCTCATTCTTACAAAAGTAATTTTTCTTTTATGACCATGGTAGTTCATTTGTTAAAAAAATGATGTTGTAGTTAGGAGAGTAAAGTTTGAATCTTCCTGCTACGATCTAAATCGTAGAAATTAGCTACTACGCATATTTTAAATGACAAATTATCCAAAACTTTATTTTTGGTTTTACTCATAATCCCAAATTATAGAAGAAAAAACAAACTTAGAGCAAATAGCAATTTATCTTTCTCTTTGCAGTCCATGATTTGCCGGTTGGTGTCTTCCTACTAATTGCTTACACAACATTGCTTGTTCCAGTTTGTGAACCAAAAAAAGAAAGATTCCCAGTTAAGAGCTTTAATATTCCGGATCTCATTCCTTGCACACACGTGATCTAACCGGAGATTTGCGTTGGAAACTAAGTTCCAAATCTAGCTTTTTATCACTTAGTATAAAACATCGGAAAAAAGTGAAAAATTATTGTAACTTTAGACTGAGTAACATCTTCCTTTGTTTTGGTTTCGCTCAATCAAAATCTTGGATTTTCAAAATATCGAAAAAATAAGAGGCTAAAAGTAACTGAATAGTAACGAAATACATTTAGTTAAATACAGATCGAATCTGTATGTACGAGAAAGTATATTTTAGAGTCCCAAATTAAGATGACCTACAAAAAATATTGCATATTAGAAAAATATGGAGTTTTTTGGAAATGATTGGAAGTATTTTTTATTGGCTCGATGTCTTTTGTTTTTTCATTTATAAAATGAAAGAAGATGAGGACAGTGTTTTTATGGACTTGCGAATTTTCTTTTTTCTTTTGACATCTATTCGTGAATCATTAATACCTACCCAGAAATATTAACGGGTTAGTACTATGATTGGGAGTAATTCACATTAATTATTTCCATTTATTAAAAGAAAATTATTTATCATTTTTCAGCAAAATATTTTTTATTTATATTTCTGAATAAAAAGTGTTACGTGGATTTTCTACAAAAATTATATAAGTATCTCAGAACTCCAACTCAATGTGACCAAAAAAGAATATTGAATGTTAGTGAAATGCGGAGTTTCTCGAGGATGATTGCGAGTATTGATTGCATGTACTGGAAATAAAAAATTTATCCTACAATGTGGAAATGTCAATTTAATCGGAGAGATAAGGGAACCACCACTGTTATTCTTGAAACAGTCGCATCTCATGATTTATGGATCCGGCATGCCTCTTTTGGATATCTTGGCACATTGAACGATATAACCGTTCTCCAGCGTTCTACGATGTTAAACAGGGAAATACTCCAAGAGTGAACTTCTTCGCGAACCAGCATTCGTATAATATCGCATACTATCTAGCTGACAGTATTTATCCTTCTTATCTGATTTTCGTTAAATCAATTAGACTTCCTCAAAGTGAACCAAATAAGTTATTTGCAAAATATCAAGAGGTATGTCGGAAGGACATCGAACAAGCATTTTGAATGATGCAGGCTCGATTTAAAATCATTCGCGCACCAGTTCGCATGTCAGACATTGCCGATTTAACTATTATCATGAGGTCAATTATCGTATTGCATATGGATAAGATAATGTTGTTTGTAGAAACCAAAAAAGTGAAGCATAATGTAATAAAATTGATGAGTACTATAATGAGCATTGCTTATTTGATCTTCCGCGTGATGGAATTTTGTGCAAAAATTATTCAACTACATGAACAAAAAATTGGGCAAATAGATTGGCGCATACGATAACGCTAAGCGTATGCAACAAAACGGATGATTGGAGAATGGTGTATTGGCCAAAGCGCATGAGTTATACTCAAGGGGTGAGGATGGACATTTCAATTTAATATCACAATTGCTTGCTATACGTGATCAACCACGTTATGGTAGTCAGGTATGTGGAAATACTAGCTCTGAAAATAGTAAATCTAAGTGCTCCGCAAGAGTGATGAATGAGACTTCAACTTGTATGATCCTGAGTTAGGGTCCTGAGATACACTTGGTCATACAATTACTCAACAAATAAATAAAAGGACGATTGGACCTTATCATATTTTCTAGAACACTCTTTTACACCTTTTGTAGTTAATAATACATTTTTATTGGCTTGATGCCTTTTTTCTTTTTCCGTTTATAACATAGAAGAAGATGAGGGCAGTCTTTTTATTGGCTCGTGAATTTTTTTTTCTTGTAACATATATTCGTGATTCATTAATATCTATCGAGACATACTAAACTAGGACTATGAGTAACTCACAGTAATTATTGTCATCTACATAGACGTTTTCTTATTATTTTTCAGTAAAATCTTTTTTCATCTATATTTCTGACTAAAAAGTGTTGCGTAGATTCTTTAAAAGAATTATAGAATTGTTTGAGCAAGTGTATTTTAGAGTCTCAACTCAAGATGACCTATAAAAAATATTGCATGTTAGTGAAATACGGGGGTTCCCAGGATAATTGGAAGTATTGTTTGCATGCACTAGGAATGGAAAACTTGTCTTACAGCATGGAAATGTCAATTTACTTGAAGAGATAAGGGAACCACTACTGTTATATTTAAAACAGTTAAATCTCATGATCTATGGATCTGACATGTCTTTTTGGAATGTTCTGTCACATTGAACGATATAAACGTTCTACACAGTTCACCAGTGTTAGATGATAATGAACAGAAAAATATTTCAAGAGTGAACTTTTTCGTGAACCACCATTCTTATAATATGGCATATTATCTAGCTGGTGGTATCTAGCATTCTTATCTGACTTTCTTCAAATCAATTAGACTTCCTAGAAGTGAACCAAATCAGTTATTTGCAAAATATGAGGAGGGATGTCGGAGGACATCGAACGTGCATTTGAAGTATCGAAGGCTCGATTTAAAATCATTCGCGAACTAGCTCGCATGTGGCACATAGCCAATTTGGTTATCATCATGAGGTCATGTATCACATTGCATATGGAACAGACAGTGTTGTTGGCATTATCCAAAAAAGTGAAGCATAATATGGTAAAATTAATGAGTACTGTAATGAGCATTGCTCATTTGATCCTCCGCATGATTGAGATTCATGCAAAAATCATTACAACTACATGAACCAAAAATTGTGCAAATAGATTGGCACATAGGATAACGTTAAGTGTATGGAACAAACTGAGTGGTCGAAGAATGATGTATTGGTAAAAGCGCATGGGTTATATTCAAGTGGTAATGATATACATTTCAATTTAACATCATAATGGCTTGCTGTCTGTGATCAACCACGTTATGATAGTCTGGTAGGAGGAAATACTAGTTCTGGAAGTAGCGGATCTTAGAGATCCCCCGAGAGTGATGCAAGTTGACTCCAACTCTGTAGGAAATTGATTTGGAACTCTGAGATACACTTGGTCATATAATTGTATTATTTAATAAATTAATAAAAAGATGATTAGACTTTATCTAATTTTGTAAAACACTCATTTACACCTTTTGTAGTAAATAATATTTTTTTATAGGCTCGATGCAAATTTTTCTTTTTTCGCTGATAATATGGGACAAGATGAGGGTAAAGTCATTTTTTTTGCTCGTGAATTTGTTTTATTTTTAAACATCTATTTACGATTCATTAATACCCAGGTATACTAAAGTGTGACAATACGTAGACCACTAGAATAAAGTAGGACTATGATTGGGAGTAACTCACAATAATTGTTGTCATCTATATTGAGTTTTTCGTATTTATTATTTTTCAGCAAAATCTTTTTCCTTCTATATTTCTGACTAAAAAATGTTGCGTAGATTCTGTAAAAGAATCATACAATTGTATGACCAAGTGTATTTCAGAGTTCTAACTGAAGATGACTTATAAAAAAATATTGCATGTTAGTGAAATGCGGGGTTCTCTAGATGATTGAGAGTATTGATTGCATGCACTAGGAATGGAAAACTTGTCCTACAGTGTGAGAAGGTAATTTTACTTGAAAAGATAAGGAAACCACCATTGTTATTTTTAAAACAGTTACATCTCATGATCTATGGATCTGACATGTCTATTTTGAATGTTCTGGCACATTGAACGATATAAACGTTCTAGATTGTTCACCAGTGTACATTCGATGATGTTGAACACGTAAATACTGGAGTGAACTTCTTTGTGAACTATCGTTCATATAATATGACATACTATAAAACTGATGGTATATACCCTTTTTATCCGATTTTCGTTAGATCAATTAGACTTCCTCAAAGTGAATCAAACAAGTTATTTGCAAAATATCATAAGGGATATCGGGAGGACATCAAACAAGCATTTTGAGTGTTGCATGTTGGATTTAAAATCATTCGCAAACTAGCTCGCATGTGAAACAGCCGATTTGGCTATCATGAGGTCATGTATCATATTGTTGAGGGTGAACAAGATACATATAATTGTTGAGGGTGAACAAGATACATATGTTCAACATTGGCACAATTATGATCAATCTAAGGCAAGTGGGTCTTGTACACCGCAATCATTTTCAACCGATTTGCTACCTGCATTTGCAAATTATGTACGTGTTAGATCCGAGGTACGTAATTCAAATGAATATCACGAATTGCAAGCAAATTTAGTCAAACACATATGGATAAAATTTGAAATGTTTCGTGATTAAAAAGGTTTTAAAGTCTATGTGGGACTGATTGGTTAAGATTTTTGTTGTAAACTGTTAATGTAAAAAAACAATTGGTTGTAACTTTTAATTGTTTATTTGAGGTTGTAATTTTAAAGAAAAATATAAGTCACAAAGCAACGAAACATGAAGAAAATTTGAAATTTGGATTGTGAGTGATTTTAGGGACATTAGATTATAGGAAAGTTTAAAACTGTAATTGATTTTAAAGTTTCTACCGTTCTAAAAGTCTGATTTAAGAGGTTTATTGTTTTAAAATTGAGTATGTTGTACTAAATAAATTGAGTCTATTGTACTAAATAAGTTATGCGTGTTTTATTAGTTGTGTTGTGTGTTTATTACTCTATTGTATTGCATTTTAAGATTTTGTAACTTTATTGTTTTAATAATGACTATTTCTAGTTTTTGTTTTTATTACGTGCAATAAAAATAAATTAATTAAGAATATAAATAAAATAAATATTAAAAAAATTATGAGGAATACCCTATAATAGCATTAATCTAAGTTTTTCTTACAAACTTAGCACACACTCTCAAATGTTCCAAAAATAGCATTAGGAAATTAACATAATAAAATTAATAAAATAGTAAAATTAGTTATAATTTTACAATACCTTGTTCGCTCCTACTCCATACGTGACGCATCCGCCTCTGTTTTAGACCAGCCACAATGTCTCTATCTAACGACAACCTATTTGGTGACGATGATGACGACGAGCTGCTGGAGAACTCGATTCGGTTCCCTTTGGTTCCAGATTTGAAAGAGGAGAAAGAAGAAGAAGAAGAAAAAAGATATAAGAGGTTTTGATGAAGGTAAGCTTAAAGAGAGGCTGGTGGAAGATGAAATTGAAGATGGAAAACTGAAGACATTGAAAGAGCTTATAGATCTGGAATCGAGACAAATCAAGAAGAACAATTTTGATTTAAGGTTCACCAATTTGTATTTTTCATTCATAACTCTTATGATTTTGTTAATTCTTTGTGTTGGAATTTTTTCTAATTTGATTTAATTGAGCTGCGACGATACTAAGGATGTTTTTGGTTCAATCTTTGAAGGAATTGGTGTTCTCAGAGATGAAAGTGAAGGATAATTGGGAACGAATACGATCATTTTCGTCGGAGCGTTGGATATGAGACTTCTCGACGGTGGAAGGGAGGAATCCGTAACGGCGATTGATGAAGAAAGGAACGATATGGTGAGGATTGAGACAATGGATCGTATTTACATGTCCAAAGTTGATACCTTTGTCCTCTGTACCATAGCTTTGCCAACTAATATCTTCAAGCTATGGTACAAGGGTTCCAGGCAATTCTTTGACTGAACACGTCTCCGTAACTTTGATGAATCACATGTCCAAATCGTGTCAACACCAAAGCTGTTGCATACTAACTGTTCGATATAATGTCATTGGGAACAAAACTGTTGGTAAAGAGTAATAGAAGTTTGTAGTCGTCATCGCTTTCGATGTCTTTGGCTTCTTTGGCTTGTAGTTCGTCGGTTATGGAGTGGGCTAGTAGTGATGATGAGGCAGAGTACAATGGTAGAGGATCTGCTGGTTCTGGTCATCACCATTTTTGGGATTTCTGAATATTTAGAAAAACCTTCCTAAATTTCAAGGACGTCTTTTTAAATATTATGAAATCTTTCCTAAATTTAAAGAAATGAGTTTTTGAATTTTTTATTAATGTTTTGCCTTAATGTATCACATATTACTCCATTTAATGAGGTATATTGATTTTATTTTGTGCACATCCTGATATTTTATCTATATATATATATATATGAGTAATGATTTGATTTTGTGTCTTCCTAAATTTTTTATGAAGGTCATCCTGAATTTCAAGAAATCATTCCTGAATATTATTTAATCATTTCTAAATTTAAATAAATGTGTTCCTAAATCTCTTTTTATGTGTATTTTGTTTCAATGTGTCAAATATTAGTAGATTACTCAATTAGTGAGGGATAATGATTTCATTTTTGTGCACATCCTGATGTTAGGAAATCTAAACTTTTTTATGAAAGTCATCCTAAAATTCAATAAAACTTTCCTGAATTTCATAGAATCACCTGTTCGACAATATATATATATATATATATATATATATATTTATTTTTATACTATATTTGAATGAAAAGCTTGTCTTACTGGTTACACGCTCTAGTACAATACTCAAAGGTCTCGATTTCGAATCTTTATGGGGCGTGTATGTTCTGTTTTATTTGTTTTTTTTTTCTTTTTGATGAAGGCATTCCTGAAATTCGAGAAATTCTTCCTAAATTTCTTGGAATCCTTCTTGAATGTTTGATTCAGACCCTTCTTATATGTTTACAAGTGAAAACATCTACCTACCAAAATATTCAAATTTTTAATACAAAACCTTCCTAAAAATGTTTTAAAACAAGTTTTGTTGTAAAGACCATCTAAAATATATTTAATTTCCAAAATCCTAATGATAAAACAAAGACCATGTAAAAACAAAGAATCAAACTGTAAATACTTCAATCTTATTAAGCACCAATTCCTTGTAGATGTCAACTGAAGCCTTCAATCTTGTATCTTTTGAGCACCGCTCATGCTTAAGCCTCTCACGAACAACCTTGTTAATCCTTTTGGGTACTTTACCTTTACTACACCTGTTTTCTATACACTAAACATAATCAATCACCCTAAGCAAAAGAGATAAAAGAATCCATAATCTATATTCTCAATCAACCTAGCATGAATTCGTCCTCAACACCCATATCTGAACACGATTGGCTTTTAATATGTCAAATAAAGCAATGTTTTAGCTTCCAACGGTAAATCACGGAACCCAGACCCAAATACAGCACAATTAAGAGGCTACGTTCAATCTAATTCCATCAAAAGCTTAGAAACATTTCTAGACTAGGTTCCATTCCGATTTCTTCCTTGTTTAGCAAATTGAATAACAGGAAACATCAAATTAAGCTAGAATTACAGATCCTTAATCTGATTCGCAAACGAATCAGTCCAAGTTCGAAGAAAACACGGAAATCGAAGATTAAGAAAAGTAAAGACGAATAATGAACTGTGGTTCACGAAGATGCGTAGAATAGGCGAAGCGATGACGAAAGGAGATGGTAGAACTGGAGAGACTCCGGCGACAAGGAAAGGCGGAGGAGGTGGTCTTCAGCAACGAGAACACGGCGACAACGTCGACAGATCGGCAACGAGAACACGGCGACGGTGAGAGATCGAAGATCGTGATATTTGGTATTTTATATATTTCTTTATATTAAATATGTGCTAAATTTGGAACATTTGAGAATGTGTGCTATTTTTAGTATAAAAACTTAAATTGGTGCTATTTGTGGGAATTATCCAAAAAATTATTTAACAATTAATTATTTTAATTTAATTTATATAAGTAATTGTTATTAATTTGTAATAACAAAAAAACATATAAAATAAAAATATGAAATAAAAATTGTAACGCCCCGACCGCCATCTCCATGGGCCCATCCTTGTCCTGACGGTCGGTATGCTACGTCCGAAAGGCTTTAAACACTTGTTTACCGATCCTACAAATCACCACATGATCTTTCTCTGTGTTTTGTCCTCACTCGCACGGTACCGACAATCACTTCCCGATAGGTCACCCATCTTGAAATTGCTCAAGCACAAGCACGCTTAACTGTGGAGTTCTCTCAGGATAGTTGGCCGAAAAGATAAGTGCACTTTGGTGACATAGGTGGCCAAATCAATTCTTTTAAACCTCTCCGCATGCACCACCATATTTTTCTGAAACCGGGGTGTGACAATTCCCCTACTAAAAGATCGCAACGTCCTCGTTACGCACCAAGACCGTCACCCCCGACGGTGTGAGCCATCTTGACTCCACACTCATCTGGATTCGAATCTGATACTAAATGTAACGCCCCGACCGCCACCTCTTAATGGACCCCACGTCCGCTCCCGGTCCATAGGCCCACCCTTGTCCTGACGGTCGGTACGCTACGTCTGAGAGGCTTTAAAGACTTGTTTACCGACCCTACAAATCACCACATGATCTTTCCCCGTGTTTTGTCCTCACTCGCACGGTACCGACAATCACTTCCCGGTAGGTCACCCATCTTGAAATTGCTCCAGCACAAGCACGCTTAACTGTGGAGTTCTCTCAGGACATTTGACCGAAAAGATAAGTGCACTTTGGTGACATAGGTGGCCAAATCAATTCTTTTAAACCTCTCTGCATGCACCACCATATTTTCCTGAAACCGAGGTGTTACAATTCACCCCCACTAAAAGATCGCAACGTCCTCGTTGCGCACTAAGACCGTCACCCCCGACGGTGTGAGCCATCTTGACTCCACACTCATCTGGGTTCGGTTCTGATACCAAATGTAACGCCCCGACCGCCACCTCTTAATGGACTCCACGTCCGCTCCCGGTCCATAGGCCCACCCTTATCCTGATGGTCGGTACGCTACGTCTGAGAGGCTTTAAAGACTTGTTTACCGACCCTACAAATCACCACATGATCTTTCCCCGTGTTTTGTCCTCACTCGCACGGTACCGACAATCACTTCCCGGTAGGTCACCCATCTTGAAATTGCTCCAGCACAAGCACGCTTAACTGTGGAGTTCTCTCAGGACATTTGACCGAAAAGATAAGTGCACTTTGGTGACATAGGTGGCCAAATCAATTCTTTTAAACCTCTCTGCATGCACCACCATATTTTCCTGAAACCAAGGTGTTACAATTCACCCCCACTAAAAGATCGCAACGTCCTCGTTGCGCACTAAGACCGTCACCCCCGACGGTGTGAGCCATCTTGACTCCACACTCATCTGGGTTCGGTTCTGATACCAAATGTAACGCCCCGACCGCCACCTCTTAATGGACTCCACGTCCGCTCCCGGTCCATAGGCCCACCCTTATCCTGATGGTCGGTACGCTACGTCTGAGAGGCTTTAAAGACTTGTTTACCGACCCTACAAATCATCACATGATCTTTCCCCGTGTTTTGTCCTCACTTGCACGGTACCGACAATCACTTCCCGGTAGGTCACCCATCTTGAAATTGCTCCAGCACAAGCACGCTTAACTGTGGAGTTCTCTCAGGACAGTTGGCCGAAAAGATAAGTGCACTTTGGTGACATAGGTGGCCAAATCAATTCTTTTAAACCTCTCCGCATGCACCACCATATTTTCCTGAAACCGGGATATTACAATTCACCCCCACCAAAACCGTCACCCCCGACAGTGTGAGCCATCTTGACTCCACACGAATCTGGGTTCGGTTCTGATACCAAATGTAACGCCCCGACCGCCACTTCTTAATGGGCCCAACGTCCACTCCTGGCCCATAGACCCACCCTTGTCGTGACGATCGGTACGCTACGTCCGAGAGGCTTTAAAGACTTGTTTACCGACCCTCCAAATCACCACATGATCTTTCTCCGTGTTTTGTCCTCACTCGCACGGTGCCGACAATTACTTCCCGGTATGTCACCCATCTTGAAATTGCTCCAGCACAAGCACGCTTAATTGTGGAGTTCTCTCAGAACAGTTGACCGAAAACATAAGTGCACTTTGGTGACATAGGTGGCCAAATCAATTCTTTTAAACTTCTCTACATGTACCACCATATTTTCTTGAAACCGGGTTGCTACAAAAATAGTGAGATAAGATGTTGAATTTTATCAAACAAAACCATTGTATAGTATAAAAATTGAGTCGGTATTAAATTATTAGGTAGAAAAGATAGAATATAATGTTTGGTGTAAAGTAGGATGTTGAAAAAGTAAGATACAATAAAATATCTATAAAGTAATACTCGATAAATTAATAATTATTATAAAATAATAAAATTATCTAGTTACAAGTCGGACCAATGTAAAATGAACAAAATTTGATAATATTATTTTTTAAAAAAAATTTTGTAAATATTTGGCTTCATTAATAACACAAATTAATAATCACGTAAAGATATTATATCTTTAGTTTAAAAAAAAAATTCTATCATCACTAATTTTTTTTATATTAAAAATTGTTTTCTTGTGTTTTTAATCTATCTTACTGTTGTATCATCTACAAATTTTTTATAAAAATAACTAAATTTTCTGTAAATTTTCAAATTCTAAACATGCATAATTTTCATTTTAAAAATCGTATAGGTTGTCAAATACAACAATTGAAGTCAAATATATTGTTTGTAAATATAACTTTATCTATAATCTTTGTTATTTATTGTCAAAAATTTCTTCTAAATATCAAATGTTTAACTCCAAATTTAAAAAATCTATAACATCCAAAACATTAAATTTTATTTAAAGTAAATTGTTATAAATTAATAAAATATCAGAGTTTCACTATTATTAGTTTGTAAAGATTTTATTGTAGTCTTAAAAAAGTAACAATCTGTTCAATATTTATAACTGTTTATGAAGTAAAAAGTTATTTATACCTTTTTGGGGGTGAGAGTTTAATACTTTAATGTATCCACGAAGCTTCTTAGTTCTTTACAAAAGCGTAGTGCATGTGACTTTTTCTGTCTTCTATTATTTCATGCAAAACTTTACAAGTAAACCATACAAATTTTGCAAACGAATTTTTATTTTACTCAACACAAAGGAAAAGACTACACCTATATAAAAATAAAAGGTCACAAATAAATCAATAATGAATAAACTACGCGCACGTATGCACGTCACAAGTAATTATAATGGAGACCAAATGAAATTGTAAGAATAAAAACACAGATTACAAGTGCATTATAGCCAACAAGCATATTATTAGTTAGAAATTCCAAAGCTACAACTAAAATAATTTAACTTCCAAATCAACAACATGCCTATCTGTTTCTCCTTCCATTGCACGAGAACTTAATCATGTATTGATATTTTAAATCTAATTTGTAATCCACCTTTCCTTAAGTAATCACCAAACAGTATGTCTTAATGTGGGTTGAATTTTGTGAGTACGAGTATTCATGAAAGTGTCTCGAAATACTGAAAAAAAAATATAAATAGAAGTTTATTAGGGAACACAAGTCACTTGTGGTTGGCATCAATGTGCTTAGTTGACAATTTACCATTGACTCATCATATCATCATCATTTAAACTCCATAACAGCTAAACAGCCATCAATTCTTAATAACTACTCTTCAAAATTAAATTATGCAGAAAAACATTATCTACAATATAATTATTTTTAACTCGATATTATATAATAAAAATCATGAAAAGAGATGTCACTGGGTAATAAGGGACTTGACAAGCTTCCCTCTTCTGCAACAACTTGTCGATTTCAGGTAGGACAAGCTTATTGAAGGAGACACGTCGTTGCGTTCGTATTATAATGCGGCAGATTTAGCCACGTCATATAATCCCAATCACTCGAATTTTTCGTCACATTGTACTAATTCTCATAATTAGTATTTTTGGACCACAAATATTTAATTAATATATTTTCAAGTTTAATATGAATTTTTCGATCTACCATTTTCTTATGTCGAGCTAAAATGTTTTGAAATCAAACATCATCATCGCCCAACATTTCAGCTTCTACAGTTAGAATCTTGGTTTTATCTTCAATTATTGTATCAAGATCACGTTTATCTTCTATGATCATATTATGCGTTATGATATAAATTGTCATTATATTATGTAATACTTTCTTATTCCAAAAATATGCTAGTTCACCCACAATTGCAAATCTTAACTGCAATATTCCAAATACATGTTCCACGTCTTTTTCACGTATTTTCTACATACTTTTTACTTCTTTGCAAATAATTTTTTTTGGACCACGTAAATCGTTAATTATTTGAACAAGAGTAAACTATTTTGGATATATACTATCAGCTAGATAATTATCCATATTATATTTTTTTCATTAATAACATAATTAGCAGGTGGAGCAGTTCCTTCACCTAGATTAACAAAAAAAATGAGATGACTCTAGCATATTAATATCATTGTTAGATCCTGGTGGACCAAAATATGTATGCCAAATCCAAATATTATAATCTATTACGGCCTAATAGTAGAAAATCCATTAAAATCTGCATATTGCTCTCCCTAAACTGTTGTGCAGTTTTATCATTTCCAATACATACAATCTAAACTATCCAACATACAATCTAAACTATCCAAAGTTAGATTATGTCCTTTAAAATTATTTTATTGCAATTTTATGTTTTTAGTATTTAACTGTTTGTGTTTGTTTGGTTTTAATTTTGTAATTTTATGTTTTTAGTATTTAATTGAACTTTAATATGTATTTTTAATTTTAATCAATTTGGTATTTCTTTAAAAATTTTGAATGATGGTATATTTGATTTTTAGTTGATAAATAACAATTTAATTTTATTATTTAAGTCAAAATACAAATAAATTAATATATATATCTTTGGTGTTGAATGAATAGTATCACACAAAATATGTTGTTCATAAAACACCAAAACAAATTATCCCGTCCACTTTGCGGTCCGATTGGAGCTCAATTATCACCAAATATAGTGTAATAGCGTCTCTTTGGAGTTTGCTTTAATATTTTCTCTTCTTTCTCATCAAAAAGTAGATTTAAAAAGGCTTTGGATTTTTTTTTTCTTTCAAATCTTCAACATCGGTGGTGAGGTAAGCGGTTCAATGGTGGGTGACGGTCATTTTTCTCCTGCGGTGATGAGGCATGGATGATCCGCCTTCTGATGCAAGTTGCAGACAAACTTCCTGACGATTTCGTGCTTCTTTCTCGTCATACCACCATTGGTCGAGGACGCCGGAAGAAGGGACAGAAGGAGGCTGACGACTCACTTGCCGGAGGGGCTGCTACGACTAGCGGTAGAAGTCGGAGGTGGATCGGTGGGGATCACTGCGTGTCGAAACAACTAGCGGCGGATCCTTTGGATCTGAGATGGCTGGGTGGGGAAAAAAGCGGTTAGGATTTTGTTTTAGCCGACGACTCTAATCGCTGTCGCATCTGATTTTCGTCTGATCGGATTAAAGTTGTGGCTGTCACGGAAGAGGATTGAGTCAGTAGTGACGCCGGAGGTGAGAGTTCGATTTAGGTTTTCTGGTTGCTTGGTCGGGGACTAGATTGTTGAGGGTCGATCGTTTACGGTTTCGATCTATTTTGGGAGACAAGTTTTAGGTCGGCTTCGTCGTTGGCTTCGGGTCTGTGGCGAGAATTGATAACTCCAGTCATATCGTTCGAATCGGGAAGAAGCAGCAAAGAAGGGTCTTTTGGTATCATCGAAGCTAATAGGTTGTGTCGATGCTTCCAATATCCACCCTATTTCAGATCTCCGATTCCGATGTCGTTCTGCTTTTTTCCTCTTCCATTTTGTGGACCGATTGGCCCGTGTAAGCCCATCATTGTTATGTTCATTATGAAGTTAATTAATAAATATGTTTATTAAAAAAATACTAGAAAATTGTTTTACGACTAACCTCATTGCTACAATGATAAACGAGCGAAACTTAACAACAAATTGATCCGAAAATGCAATTTTAGTTAGATAAAAGTTGAATGGTAACTTCGTACCGCTATGGTATGGGGTATACCGCTTTGATAATTACTAATCACAAAACGATATCAAAAGCGTTACTAAAAACGTTACTCTTAGTTCTTTTGTACAGCTTTTGTATACCATTTTTTTTTATAGTTTTATATTGTTCCATAATAACTTATCGCTAAAAATTTGTACAATTTTGTGTTACCAATCAAACTCAAAAATAAATATATAGTTTTGTTATTGATATAGACATAGAAGATTTTCTATATTCAGTTTTGCTATCACTTATATTCTATTATATCGAAAATTAAATTTAAAGATATTCCTCTATTTTTTATAGAACTTAGAGCATGCCCATCAATGGTATGAGAGAGGGTATCTCATAATAAATAAAAATAAAAAAAGAAACAGTAGGAAAGAGAATGAAAGAATAGTTCTCAAACGAGAGCTTTTGAGAAATCAATGAGAGACCCATATGCAGATGTGTCTGTTTCTAATTAGTACAACTATATATAAAAAAAAAAATTTAATTACAATATTAAATTACAATAAACTATTAATATATTTTGTTTTAGATACTCTTTTTGGGTATGCGAACGATAGAGATGCTCTAATGAATCTAAAGTTTCAAAAGAGTACAAGACTTCCACAAAAACCATGATCAATATATAAGATGGGACAAATTAGAGTTTATTACAAAAGAGTATATCGAAACGAATGGAAAAAGTTAATGACTTCATAGTGGCACCAGCTACAGAGAAAGAAGTAAAAACGGTCTTATTTATGATGCATCCGGAGAAGGCTCCAGGTCCTGACGGACTGACAGCTTTGTTTTATCAACAAGCATGGAATACTATCAAGTCAGATTTGGTTTATTTGGTTAATTCATTATTAAAAGATGATGTTTTTGACAGAAGACTTAATACGACTAATATATGTCTTATCCCAAAAACGGATAGACCGACGCAGATGACAGAGTTGAGACCAATTAGTCTTTGCAAGTTATATCTAAATTCTTCTGCCAAAGATTAAAATCAGTATTACCAGGACTTATATCAGAGACACAATCGGCTTTTATAGAAGGTAGACTGATATCGGATAATATCCTAATAGCGCAGGAAATGTTTCATGGTCTACGGACTAATACGTTCTGTAGTAAAGATTTTCTGGCAATAAAAACAGATATGAGCAAGGCTTATGACAGGGTGGATTGAGATTTTATTGAACATTTACATATGAAAATGGGTTTTTGCGAGAAGTGAATTTCCTGGGTAATGTGGTGTGTTACTTCAGTTCAGTATAAGGTCCTTATAAAACGGACAACCGAGAGGATCGATTACACAAAAAAGGGGGTTACGTCAGGGCGATTCCCTTTCGCCCTATCTGTTTATTTTGTGTACCGAAGTTTTGATCGCAAATGTGAAAAAAGCAGAACAAGCTAAAGTAATTATAGGCATAAAGGTGGCTAGGGCAAGTCCCTCAATCACCTATTTGTTATTCGCGGATGACAGCTTGTTCTTCTGCAAGGCAAATAAAGAACAATGTGGAGTAGTTCTGGATTTACTAAAACAGTATGAAAAGACATCGGGTCAACAAATCAATTTCCAAAAATCCTCTATTCAATTTGGTCATAAAATTGAGGACTCACGAAGAGAGGAGATAAAAGGAGTTTTGGGCATAAATTATATCGGAGGTATGGGTTCGTATCTGGGGTTACCGGAAAGTTTAGGGGGGTCTAAGACGAAGATTTTCTCCTTTGTAAAAGAGAGACTGGAAAATAGAATTAACGGGTGGTCGACCAAGTTTTTGTCAAATGGTGGAAAAGAAGTGATGATCAAATATGTGGTGGCGGCATTACCAACTTATGTAATGTCCTATTTCCGGCTTCCAAAAACAGTTACATCAAAACTAACAAGTGGTGTAGCGAAATATTGGTGGAGTAATAATGGTCTTTCGAGAGGATTGCATTGGTTGGTTTGGAATAAACTATGTTATAGTAAGTTTGAAAGTGGATTAGGCTTCCGAGATGTAGATCATTTTAATACGGCTTTACTAGCGAAGCAACTTTGGCGTTTGATAATTGTTCCAGATTCACTTTTTGCTAAGGTGTTTAAAGGAGGTATTTCCGGAATACAACACCTTTAGACCCAATTAAATCTTACTCTCTTTCCTATGGTTGGAGAAGTATAATATCTGCTCGACCTCTGGCTAATAAAGGAGTTATTAAAAGAGTTGGTTCTGGAGAATCCATTTCAGTATGGAATGATCCATGGATTCCGGTTCAATTCCCGAGACCAGCATTAAGTAATGGCTCAATTTCGGAACCTTTGCTTCATGTTAGAAATCTTATTGACATGCAAATAAATACATGGAATATGGATTACCTTAATGCCTCTTTTGAGGCACAAGATGTATCATTAATTTGTGCTTTGCCGGTAGGGACGTTAACAAAACCGGATACTTTAGGCTAGCAATTTACTAAAACTGGAAAGTATACGGTTAAATCTGGTTATAATATGTTACGGATAGTAAATCCGAAAAATCATCAAAATAGGGTATTAGGTCCAAATATACAGAAATTACAGGTCTATATTTGGAAAGTAAAATGCCCGCCAAAGATAAAATATCTTATGTGGCAACTAATCTCAGGTTGTGTGGCGGTTTTCGCGAACTTAAAACGCAAGTGTATCGAGACGGAAACAGTATGTGTTAGATGTGGAGCACAGAACGAAACAATAAATCATGCAATTTTTGAATGCCCGTCGACATTGCAGACTTGGGCATTATCAACAATCCCAACCTCACTTATGTTTTTCCCATCAGAATCCATATATGAGAATATGGATTTCCTGTTCTGGAGAACACCGACGGAGTCAAATTATGATATGTTTTCATGGATAATATGGAATATCTGGCAAGCTAGAAATAAGAAAAACTTTGAGAATACGGATACAAGTCCGATGGAGGTTTTACAATTGGCAGAAACTGAAGAAAAAACATGGACATTGGCGCAAATAGAGGCAAATAAAGATATTTTGAATCCGGTGGGAATCCCAAATTTTGGTCAAGAACGAGGTGAACGGATTGCGTTGACCCACTTGGGGGTTAGGTGTTTCATTGATGGATTTTGGAAGGAAAGCGATAGGTTTTCTGGCCTGCGATGAGTGTACTTAGTATCTAACAACGAGACTCTTAGTATGGGAGCTGCTAATCTAAGAAGAAGTTTAACTTCCTTACATGCCGAGGTAGAAGCCCTAGTCTGGGCTATGGGATGCATGATAGGACAAGATAAACGGGAGGTAGTGTTTCTGACAGATTGTTCAGATCTGGTGAAGATGGTTATATATCTGATGATTGGCCGGTGTTTTCTATTTACTTAGAGGCAATACAGAGTGATAAAGATGAATTCTCTTCCTTCTCATTATCTTTGATTCTGCGCAATGAAAATAGTACTGTAGATAAGTTGGCACGGAATGTTCGTACCCAATCGCAATTTTCTACGTTTGTAACCAATTTTTCTAGATATTGATTTTTATAGTTTAATTTAAGTTGTTGAAAAAAAAAATATATCAAAAGGAATCTGAATAATTAGCCAATCTTTAAGAGTCCATCCTACATACTCGACAATAAGATTAAATAACATTCAATGGTTGTATCTCGTAGCTTCTTGGCCATCAAAATCATAGGCTCAAAGTATGTCAAAGCTAATCATCCCTTCACGTACGAAAATGAAAGTAATGCGTTAAAGAAATTGCAACTTACTAATAAATGAGAACCATATGAATGCATGGTCCTTCTTTTTTTCCTTTTTTAAATTATATTATGTTATCATGACTAATAAATTTCAGATCATGTAACTTATACACATCCCCACATCGATCACAATCAGACATATATAACTCTTTAGCAAAAAATTATTAAATGCATCACGAACAGAACATATGGTTGATGTAGATAGAATAGAATTACAAAAGAAACAAATTTACTCGAACAAAGGTTGAACGGTAATCTAAAAAAATATAATAACAAACCTTATCTAACACTTCCAATTATCATACGTTGATAAAACTTGTTAGTTTATAGTCAATTAGCACTGATAATTTGGCAGCCTTTAGTTAATTAATAGTTATGACTCATGAGAGATTATTGTTTTCACTAACTCCACTATCCTATTAATTCTTGCCATAACTTTTTAGTACCTCTTTTTATTAAAATAACATTGCAGAGAATAGTTAGGGGTTAAACACTTCAAAATTTGAAAGAAATATAGATAAACAATAGAAAATAGTTTTGAGAGAACACTTTGAAAAAACAATTAAAATAACATTTTCACGAGATATTATTCTACTAATTTATTTTACAACCACAATTTTATTCAACATTCTTAATCATATATTATTTTATTATTTCTTCCGTTTAAATATCTTACTTCTTTCTATACAATATTTTTCAAACTTTTTCTTAACTGCGATCGACTTACATACCAACATTCTAATATCAACCGGTCCATTTATGTATCTATCCTTGATAAACTGTCTATTAACCAAAAAAGAGACGTCATTAGTCAAACTGAGCACTGAATTTGATTCACAAAACACAATCCCTAAACTCGTAATTATACACAAAAACGAAGGAAACAAATCACAACACAAAGCTGTCATCCTCCCAACTTACTTACACAGCCTGTCATTGACCCCACTGGTCGTTCAAACTTCAAAAAATATTGAAAACACACATAATCACAAAACGACATAATTCCTACGTGGCACATCCTTTTATATATATAAATACACACAAAAAACACCTTCCACTTCTCATCTTCTTTCTACTATTCTCTTTTGGCCGGAAAACGAGTTGACTCACTGAGTCAAACCAACCAATGGGTATATGCAGCTCGTACGAGTCGACGCAAGTCGCGACGGCAAAGCTGATCTTACAAGACGGAAGGATGATGGAGTTCACAAGTCCGGTCAAAGTTGGTTACGTGCTACAGAAGAATCCGATGTGTTTCATTTGTAACTCCGATGATATGGACTTCGACAACGTCGTAACCGCCATTAGCGCCGACGAGGAGTTTCAGCTTGGACAGCTTTACTTCGCTCTTCCTCTAAGTTATCTTCATCAGTCTCTTAAAGCCGAGGAGATGGCTGCATTGGCTGTTAAAGCTAGCTCTGCTCTCATGAGAAGTGGTGGTTCTTGTGGCCGAGATAAATGCAGGTGTCGCCGGAAATGTGTCTCTCCGGTGATCTTTTCGGCCCGGAGAGTGGCGGCGGTGGGATCTAATGGAGAGACGAGGAATGGGAAAAGACGCGGTGGTGGTGGTGGTAACGGGAGGAGGAAGTATGCGGCGAAGTTGAGTAAGATAGAAGAGTGAAGGGTAGTTTGGTGATTTAGTTATTATTTTAGGGTTAAGTTTGTAAATATGTAGTTATTATTGGAGAAGCTATATTGGTTATTTTGTTGTGCCTAATGCAAATTGCATTTTGCAACGTGGGAAAAGTGATTGTACTTGGTGTATTATCATATGGTTAGAGGATTTAAATCCCATATTTTAGACTAAGAAAAAGAAAACAAAAAGCACCATATTTTTTTATTGATTAGAGAAAAAGACCCATATTAATATGTTACAGATTAAAGTTGCAATTTTACTAAGTGCGGTACGGGTGAACGGTATGTTTCCTTGTTAGCATTCTTAATACGTTTAAGTGCATTGTGGTCTACATGCAGTACAGTTCAAATACGCTGCAGAATTATTTATTTTATGTATGTTTTAAGGACCACACTTGAAAATACATAAACAACGTAAAAATTGTGGTTCAAGTCTTTTTAAAAAAATCTAATCATAGTTTTTGGAAAAAAAAAATATGTGGGTTAACTTTATCAACTAATAAAATAATATAATATATTTTTTAATTACATCTGACATATTAAAAATAATTAGTCTAATTTAATAATTATTATAGTTGAACGCACAATTATTGTTTTCCTCATTCAATTTTTGTTGTTTGCTTTGCATCGTTTGATATGTTTGTTTTGTTTTAACTACACTTATTCTGTCTGATGTGTTATTTTTATACTGATGGTTCCGTTATCACCATTCAATTAAAACCCCCCAAGTTTAATCGGGTGATCCATGATATTAAGATTGAAATGGCCTTGTTATATGGAAAAGAAGAAAAGAGATTAAGATGGCTACAGTTTAATCCAAATAGATTACATTTTGTGGATAAGAAAAGACCATGTGTTTGATTCTCATAACTAGTATTTTGATGGGAAGGTAAACACCAAACTAATTATGAAACTTGTAAAAAGATTCGATCTTTTTGTCAGTTTAACATTTACAGTGACCATTTTGCTAGTTGGCATTTTCACATGGTCTACAGAAAAGAATTTTTTGTCACTAGTTGCATTGGTGAATTAAAAAATATTTCCAAAACTGTGAAAATCTAATGTCAAAAACTTAGATACATACAACAGTTTACTCAAGAATAATAAGGTGAAATATGTAAGTCAAGATGAAAATTAGATAAGTTTGCCTAATACATTTATTATAGATTTTGATTTGTAATGGATAATAGTGACACACAATATGAATCACGCATAATGACTAACTGCAATGAGACATCAGACATCACATAGACTCCGTAATTTGACTTTAAGTGACCCTACACATTAGGGGTTAGGTTTGAGACGCATCACCTGATTTGGTCCTATCTGATGCGTTATGACGAAGTCAATTTCTTGGGATTACGATGACATTTCATTTATTTTTTCCGGATTGAAATTTTGCTTACAGGCTTACAGCTATTGATTGATTAATGATATGATTGAACCACATCACGTACTAGATTTCTGATTCGATGTGAGATTTCTATGGCATATCTCTCTGTATGGGTTTCCTCCGTCTATTGGTAATCCGGTTTGATTTTGAATTTACTTATTATCTCGGTTTGATTGGTTCTATGGAAACTGATTACTGAACCAAATAAAACCAATATATTTTGGTTTGCTTCCCGTCGGTTTGATGTAATTTTGACTAGGTTTGGTTTGGTTTACTAATTGGATTTGGTTTGATTTTATTAAAAAAAAAAAATAATATATATTCAATTACACTAAAATTGTTTCAATTCGGTTTTGGTTATTTTGCTTTCCCATTAGTATAATAATCGGTTTACAAAGAAAATTTGGTACAATGTTGATCTAAATATTTTGATTCGATTAGGTTTGGTTTTTTTTATGTTACATGTTTTTTTTTTAGCTAGTGCATGTTAACTAGGCCAAGTACACTAGCAAAAGCTGGAAAGCAATAATGAATTGAATGGGAAACCAGAGAGTGGTAGTAATAAGTTTAGACATGACTTCAATGAGACGACGGTACGTGCGGTGCCAAACCATCATGGCCTACTTTTAAAAGCCCACTTCTTCTTTTGTTTTTTTGTATATTAATTTATATATAGAATCATGTATCTACTAAGATTATATTATCAGACTATATCAGAAAAGGCTAAAACCAGACATATAAATATGAGAGAAACTTAAAGAGTAAACACTCTTTTATATATGAGCACTTTAAAAAGTGATATATAATATGAAAAAGAAAGAAAAACCCAAACAACATTAAAAGAAAGAAAAGAAAAAGGCAAAGAGTAGTTTGACAAAAGAAAAAACAAAAGTTTTACGTTCATAAAGCTATCCACCAAATTTTATTGAAAGTATGTATATAATATCCCACAACAACAAAAAAAGCTTTTGAGTTTGTTTATGTCCTTCATCTTTCAAAACAATTCATCGATTCTCTTTATGCTTTAGTATGATAAGAATGGTGACTTGTTTACAAATGTACATTAGATTCATGGGGCGTGATTAAAGATTATTAACTTTTATGTAGTTCAATCTAAGTGTTAGCGTGAATGTAGATGACTCTTAACTGAAAAACCAATTACTGATTAGTAAAATGAACCGGTAGGTTCGATCATTTATCACTTTCAACATGTGTATCCAAATGGTAGTCCACAAACCTACAATAAGCTTTTGAGTTTGTTCACCCATTTTATGACCTATATCAGTAATTGATTGTAAACTTGCTGAAAAATATGATTTAAACTAATATCGTTACTGTCACAAATAAAAAATAAGGGAATTGATTTTGTATGTACACACTATCTTTAGACAACAAAGACAATACAAGCCAAAACAATCATCCCGGATTGGTAACCGAAAAACGGCATGCAGTGTTTCCTCTTTCTCTATTTCTACTCTCTACACTCACAATACATTCACCTATATACTTCACCAATAACATTACAAAGAAACAGAGCCCTGAAATCAAAACCCTTAAAAATTTCATCTAACAAGTTCTCTGGCTATCAAATACCGAAACACAAAACTATGAGGCGTCCATTCGATTATGCTCTTTCGGGATCTCCCTGAGTTAAGTTTCTTTATAGTTTTCTTCATTGTCTCGGGGAGACATTCTTGAATCATCTCCATCAATGCCGCTTGACTCAAACCTGAATCTTTGCTAAAAGACTCAATGATCTTTGGTAAGACTAGTTTCTGGCCCTTTTTTACCCCAAACATTGCACGAATGTATTCCTCTTTTGCAGTTTCTAGCTCTTGGTATATTCCCTTGGGCGTATAAACACGAATCTACAGCAAAAAAAAAGAAGCACATTCAATATCTCTTGTTCTTTCAAAGAAGATAACAGAAGTGTAAGCTTATTTCTCTACTTACCGCAGGGTCAGAATGGTTTCCTGAACAAAGGGCAAAGTATAAGAGAGGCTCGGAATGATCGAGGGAATATTCTTGATGTTCATCTCCGGTTCTGAACTTTTTCGGAATGAGTAATAACTTCAGCCACTATATATAGAAGAGAAAAAGCTTTAAACACAGTCACATTAACAATGTGGAGTTTAAAAATACACAAGAAGTCGGCCCTACCTGGCCAGGACGAGGCATCTTGATGCGAAGAATATAACTTTGTATCGCTTCTATGCTTACCATGCGACCTCCTATTTTGTAAGCTGGCTGGAAAATGTCAAGCAGAGACAAAAGAAAATTTCAGTATCTTTCCAAAAAGTTAATCTATCCTCTTGAACCAAACCAAGAAGAGTGTTAATAATATTACCTTGGAGAGCAGTAAAAACCGCTTCCCGTGATTCTGTGGAATCCCACTTGCCAGAAATGTCTGCAATGGTGAAACCCCAGTATAAGTTAAGAACTTACAGTAAAAAGAAGACAGAGGTTAGATCAAAGAAACATAGAGAAAGCCGCGTACATGCATCACAAGTGCGTTATGTATGTTAATCCAGAACGCGAGTTTTTCTTGATGAGTCAGCTTTCTCGGATCAACACTTTCCAGTTGCTTAATAAGCAAGCTGTATAAGTATAAACCAACAACTACTATCAGCATATAAATTGAGTGAAATAAACAAAGGAAAACTTTAGATAGCTGCTATTTAAAAGGCTGACCTGAAGTTTCGATTCATCAGGTCAAGGTCACGTCCTTTCCTATGGTTTCGATGAATGTGTGACACTTCGATCATTGAGTTATAAGGTCCACTGAATTCAAATTGGTCATCGAAAGACGAGTTTTTTCTGAAGCTTGGACTCCACATATCATACTGGTCTTGAGGGGAGAACTCGCTTGTTGATGATGGAGATGAACTTGGGGATGAGAAACCGTGGTTTATCGATGGCGGATCTGCGAGCTTGGAGTATATAGTAGATGCACATTTTATCATTTCCTCTGATAACTTGTTTGGAGTCATAAATATGTGATCGGATATCCGAGTTCCCATGTGTTCTGCAAGGCTTGCAGTATTTGATCCATTTTGTATGTACTGTTGCAACAAAAGTGAGTAAAGTTACAGACTTTATAAACTCTAAGGTAAATACAAGATGATAGAACCATTCCAGTGAGGCTTACTTCATGTATGGACAATGGTTGGGAGTGGCAGGCGAATACCGAGTCTTCTGGTGGAGATATTCGGTTCTTGTAGGTGGAACGTTGATTAAGAGAGGATTGGCAACGGCGAACACATGAATCGATGTCCTCCTTCTCGGTAAAACATTGATCTTTAAGTCTATTGTCGAAGGAGAAACACCGAGAATCAATTGCTGAGTTTTCTTGATTGAATTGCCTAGCAGCAGAACCGGGTTCCTTCAGTTTATTGTCAATGGAGAAACACTGAGAATCGATTGTTGAGGTTTCTTGATTGAATTGTCGAGCGGCAGAACCAGGTTCCTTCGGTCTATTGTCAAAGGAGAAACACTGAGAATCGATTGTTGAGTTTTCTTGATTGAATTGTCGAGCAGCAGAACCGGGTTCCTTCAGTCTATTGTCAAATGAGAAACATCGAGGTTGCGTGGCTAAGCTTTCTTGTCTGCATCTAAGGTTAGGAGACTCTAGTTCCTTCTCGACCAAACGTGTACTCTTCAGTCTGTAGTCAAAAGAGAAACACCGAGATTCAGGTGTTCTTGAGAAGTCTAGACGTTTTCCTCTTAGAGTGGATTTAGGTGAACTCGAGCTATGTTGTTTCGATGTTGGTGGAGATACGGAAGATGTTTGTTGATCAAATGCTTTACAATACAAAGATAGAAGGTACTGTTCCAAATGTGAAACTTCTAACTCTAGCACTGCGATTTCCTTGATCAATTCTGTTGGAGGCTGCAAAAAAGTATCAAACCATTCATAAGCTGCACAACATCAACATTGCATCGCCTATTTACATAAGAAACCGATTACTTACCTTTGGGGTAGAGTCCGTTTCCATGTCTCGAGAAGGTGTTTTATAACCTAATGCCTTCTCTAAAGCACCGCGGACATCAAACTGGTTCTGCAATCTTTTCTCAAGCTCTTGAATCTGAATGTAACCAAGGATCATATCAGACTTATCAGTTATGTGAATGAAACAAATGATCTTGGAGTAAAGAGAGAGAGAGAGAGCTACACATAAGTTCAATGTACAAACCTCTTGCTTCAGAGAACTCTTGAACTTTACATCCGGGGATAGATCCTTCTTCGTTTCAACAGATTTATCACCGCAACGAGGTAAGTCCTGCGATAAATACAAGTTAAAGAGAAACTAAGAATCAGTTGTTCTATATGAGCTTTGAAAAATCATAAATCAACAGGAGATGTTGGTTTAAACTCACGAGCTTGAGGCGTTGAGAAGCATCCAAAGAAGAATCAATGCTATTCTCATCTTCAAGCTTTTTCTTTTCAGGAACAGTACAGCTAAAATAAGTAAATCAAGATTCAAAGAATCAGTTAAAACCCACAATAGATAAAGAAAGATTCTGAGCAAAACCAGACGGAATCAAACCACATTCTATGAAAAAGTACACAAAAGCTTCAATCTTTTAGTCCTAAAACCTAAATTCTTCAACAAAGACTCAAACTTTGACCCATCTAGCAACGAAATTACTTTGCATCTGGGTAAACTTTAACTACCCATGTTGTCAAATTTGAGAAATCACTTATCATACGCAGAAACAAGTAACATTGAAGCTAAAAACAGAGCTAAAGAAGAAGAAAGTCTTAAAATTGACAAACCTCTTTGAACGCTTATGTCTCTGTCTCTGCATTTTCTTGTCTTCAAATCCCATCTTTAAGAATCTCTTGTGCCAAAATAAGAAAGAAAAAAAAGACGATTGATTTGAACTTAGCAATTAGAACTTAGAAACAAAGCTCACTTTGTAACTGATCTCAAAGAGAGGAACAAGAAGAAGAAGAAGAAGAAGAATCTGTAAATGGGTTTTGGCTTGGAGACAGAGGAAGAAACAGATTTGATGTTGATCCTCAGATTTATGAATGAATCATAAGAAGGAAACTAAACTCCAAGAGAAACACACATCACTTGTCTTCTTCCACCATTGAAAAAACAAATCTGAGTTTATGAAAGCGATTATTTTTTCTTTCTGCTATAAGAAAGAACATATATACGGATACGACCAAAGAGATGTAGCAAAGATTTGATGTTTTTTTTGTGTGTGTATCTGTTGTTTCTCTCACGCGCGTATACACAACACACAGAAGAGCAAAAAGAGTGTGGGTTTAACTTTTTGACCCTAGAGAGAAGAATCTCACATCATCACCTCTCTTAGCCTTTATCAATCTTTAAGCTTTTTGTTTTTTAGGGACTTCCTCTTTTGCATTAAAAGCACAACATTTTACGTGGGATATCGATACACGTAAAATTATTAAAAACAAACTTTTTCACGAATTAATAAATCTTCAATATTATTCTGGGGGAATTAACTTATTCGTAAAAAATAATATAATGGATAAATCGTAAATAAAGAAAAACATGATATATGGATTTGTTGGCCTAATGCACCAAAAGTTAATATAATGGATAAATCGTAAATAATGAAAAACATGATAAACTAACCCATTTTTTTAGTGTAATTACGTGCGTGATTTAAAGAAAAACATGATATATGGAAAATAATGTGTTATTTGTTTAAAACACTCGTTAATTTTATCGTGATAACACACTTTACTTATTTACGATTTTGTCATCATATTAATTTTGTAAATAAAGCTTTTACTTATAGTCATTTTAGTGCTTATACTCTAGTATTTTTATCATCTATTACTTCCTAATTTTAATTTATAAATCGTTTTGGTTGAGTAAGAAAAATGTTGTGGTCGTATATGCATGACTTATTTATTTTTATTAAATAATGTATTTATTTTGTATCTTATAATTAATGCTACAGATAGCAATATAAAAGTATATGGGTAAATTTAGTAGATAAAATCAACAGTTTCATTGAAACTATAAAACATGATATATATATATATTTCACAACAGGAAAATTTGGTCAAAACATGTTATAAAGTGAAACAAAAGTACTAATGTACATAAGTTCTATTTCCACAAGGTTTGTGCCTTTGTGGTATAGACAGGTAAACTACATATTGATATAACTGGAATTAGTCCTCGGTATTCAGATATTCGGTTCTGTATTGGTTCGGTACTTTCGGTGTTTAGATCTTTTGGATCTTGTATTTAGTATATATGCATTCGGTTTTTTAGAATTTCTTTTCGGTTTCGGTTCGGCTCTTCTCAGTTCGGTTCGGTTCTTTGAACGGAAAACCGATCTAGAACCAAAATATTTTTGGGCATTTTTTGGTTTCGGTTCTTACCAAAACATTTCGGATATTTTGGATATTTCGGGTATTTTGATTTTTTCGAGTTTTTTGGTTCAGTTATTCGGATATGTTTTGGTATTTTTAATATTTTCAGGTTTTTCGGTTCGATTATTCAAATATTTTCGGTTTTTTCAGAGCCGGACCAAAAAAATTTGGGTCCCCATACGAATTAAGAGAAAATAGAATAATAATATTAAAAACTATAGATTAAAAAAAATCAATTTAAACAAAACTCTTGTTTTAAAAACAAAATACAATAATATCCTTAAAAAGGTAACAACAACTTAAATTTTTTGAAAATAACATTTTTTACGTTTTTATGCAAAATTATTTATTAAACTTACTATTATTCTCACATTAACAACAATATATATAATTAAAAGAAAATTTAAGTGGAGTCCCTCTAAAGTAGGGGTCCCATTGTAATGTTTCATCTTCGTGTGTTTAAGTCCGGCTCTAGGTTTTTAGGGTATTTTCGGATATTTCGGATATCAATTCGGTTTTCGGTTTGGTATTTTTCGGTTTTGGTTTTTTCGGTTTTTAAATTTAGTATCCATTTAATTAGTACGTTAATTTCGGTTCGATTTCGGTTCTTCTCGATTCGATTCGATTTTGGTTCGGTATGTTTAGATGAGTTTTTTTACCCAGGTCTAACTCAAAGTGTGAGAACCTTAGGAACACCCACTTTTGAATACGACTTGGTACACATCAAACCCAAATATTTCTTTGTATTAAACTCACATAGTAAACTTTACAACTAAAGATTAATCATGATCTTGTAACACACAAAATTGTATAGCATTTGGCACAGCTTTGACTACCCTTAGATTAGAGATTGTGACAAGTAAAAAAGACTGTCCGTTAAAAAAAAAAAATATATATATATATATATATTCAAGAAACGAAGAGTCTTTGATAATTAATATATATAATAGTTAAAAGTCAAAAATCTATATTAATATTTAAAAATATATTTTATAAACAAATATTTAGTTATTATATAAAATATCATTGATTTAAAAAACAAATTAAAATTTATTAAAGGTAAATATAGAATAAGCAAATACTTATATCCATGTATCCAAACAATTTTTACAATTAATTATCTAATATTTCTATAACCAAACACAATTAAATTTTTTTAACATTAATTATAAAATTAGAAATATTCATATATTGTTCTACAAATAATAATATAGATATTTAGAATATTTTTTAAAATTTTAAAATTATGATTCTTCTATCATCTTTGTTTGATTTTTTTTAATTGATTTGAATCATCATATAATATATAAATTTAATAATAATCTAATTTTTCTGCATATGTTGTGATTCAGATTTTTTCAAACAAACATATATTACTCAATTAATGAAATAAAAAAATGGGTGTTCAAGATTCTATTTCGGTTAAAAAATATTTAGACAATGATTCAGAGTCATATTATAAAGAAGACCAAAATGAATCCAAATCCGAGTGACCATAAAATTTAACTTAACAAAGATCAAAATTTTAAAAGTTTGTATCTGGTTTAATTCGGTTTTTTAGTTGAACCATTAAATTATTTCAGATATAATAAATTTTAAATTTTTAGAAAGTTTTAAGTATTATTATTGATATATTTAAACTTTATAAAAAAATTAAAATATTATGAACATTTAAACTTATAAAAATTTTAAAGTATCATAGAACGTATTATATGGTGGGACGAGTTTGGATCGATATTAATATAAATTTAATATATCATTAATTCATCATTATAACACAGATAAATCTTCATTTTAATTTTACTATTTTATAACTATTATAAATATTAAAATATTAGACATGTTGAATTAATTTGATTTAATGATGTAAACAAAAATTATTTTACAATATACTGCAGTTTAAACATAGTGAAATGTACAAAGACAAGCGAGAGGATAAAACAATCTTCCGTTACTATTTTTGTGGTGAAACGAGAAAAACGAAAACAAAAGGAGACAAAACTATATATTATATATATATCTACTCTTTTGTCAATATTTGAACGACTTTCGATTATCAAATTATAATATACTGTATATTGTTGATGGCCTATCAAATAAAAGTTACTCAAAAAGTGAAAAAAACAACTGTATTGTATGGGCTTGTTGGAATGTAAGTGGGAGTTGTTGAACCATCGCATTGCAAATTGTCTCGTTCTGCTTCTTCTACACTCATAGGATTATAAGGATCCTACGTTTTGTTCTTTTGCTTCTTTTCTTGTTACATTCTCTTAACTTTTGTACTCATTCCTAATGTTTGATTACTTCTAAGTTCTAAACACACATATTTTAAATCTTTTTTAAAATTAAAATTTATTAAACAATTTTCAAAGACGATGATTGGAAAAACTTAATATGCCATCGAAAAATGTTACAAAATAACTGGAAAATAAATAAAAAGCAACAAACGAACTAGAGTCAATAAATTATAAAAAAAACAAAAACCGGTTTGGTAAAAAGATCTATTGCTCAGACAATTCACTGTATCTCCGGCAGAAAGAGAGGGAAGTCGTCACCATAGCCACAATCTACAAAAGCAGAGCAACCGAAGTTTCCGTCTTCGGCCGCCGATCTACTTCCTTCTCCCAGATCCACCGCGCGCCCTACCACTTAACCACACGTCAAAAACCGTCAAGTGCTCTAGTGCCCTCATACCGATAAACACTCAACGCCATTATGGTTGCTTCTTCGACACACGAATCATCATGCCACCGTTGCTTACATCTTCGCCGATCTTAATCCTCAATATGTTCAACAAAACCCTTAGCAAACCAGATCTGAGCCGTGATTGAAAACCCGCCATCTTCAATTCGATAAATCCTCGTCGTCGAAATGATTTATGTGACAAGCGGAGCTCTTCCACCAAACCGTCGACTGACTTCCGCCGTGAAGCAGAACCAAGACACCGCAGCTTCGAGCTGGCCAAATACTCCATCAAATCACGCTGCCGTTCACTAACAGGTTCAGATATGACTCCGAAAGAGACCAAGAACACCAACTGACTCATCGACTTCCTCTCCGCCTCGATCTGCGACCAGCACGCCTTGCTCCGCGGGAGAAGACTAAGGACAACTCTTAATCCTCCGTCACACCTCCTTTTTCGCCGTTGAAGCTCAAAAATGGTCTTACTTTACGAGGGAGGTCCTCTCATGACACCGATAAAAAAACCGGACGATAAAGAGAACCTCCGATGCAAAAACGAGACAAAAAAACCTAAAAAGTTTTGGAAGAGAAAAAAAACTTGCGCGTGAATCTAAGCGTCTTTTCCACCTAAACATACATAATCCATTTAAGTTTTTTATATTATTTGTAAATTACTATTTTGTAACCAAAGAAAAGTTTTATTTATTTTTACTCCACTATGGTCGATCTAACAATAGTCTATTTGAATTCATCATATATATATATATATATATATATATATCAAAATATGCTAATTATATTTCAACTTATAAATAGTTGATATAAATCGATTTTTTACAAATGCACTAACTTAGCCACTAAATAATTTATATGAGTAATGCAAGTAGTCAAATGAAAATGAGCTTGGTACCAAATATATATATATATATATATATATATATATATGTGAGTCCAATTAGAAATTAAAAAGGCAATACATAACGAAAATGAATGATTTGGGTTGCCTTAAAAATTTATGAAATAGGGATTATTTAAGTTTACATCTCATTCGAGTTGTTGGTGCATTAGGCCAACAAAGTAAGATGAGATCGACTATTTAACCATAAATCCAGTGGACCATTACATCAACAAAATTATTTAGACATGTTAGTATTTTTGTCAAACTATCCAAACAACCACAATTCTACTTTTGTCTAAATGACTTGACGTTTTAATGTTCCTGGTCCTAATTTAATTATCTTTGTATACAAAAGAATTGACATATTAATAACCTATAAACTTGGTTTGAAAATATAGTCTCACTATTTCGTAACCATTAGAGACTTCATTGTCGTCAACCGTTGTACTATAAGGTCTTTAACAAAAACTATTGTACTATATAAGGTTATGGTGACATCAGATTGGGTAATGTGAACTCAGTGAGCAAAACAGGATATGATTAATACCTAGGAAGTATGGGTACTTTTATTGGTAGCTGTCTTTCATATCAGGGACGTTTCAGAAACGAGGACAGTATGAAGCACGGTTCCGAAACATCGTTAAAACGTTTCGAGCAAAATGGGGACAACAATCAGTTATGGAGACGAAAATGTTGGGATATAGAGATGTTTCTTAGAGGTTTTGGCTTTAAAATTGGTGTATCTTAGTATTTTAAAAACGATTTTAGATGTTTCGGAGGAAGATAACATAGAAATTTTGATATTTGCATCTATTTCATTTTATTCACAGCACTTAATCATAAGCATATCTTCACCTCCTCACCTCTTTATTTTTTTCTTTTACTTTCTAGATGATTTTTCTCTCTCATTATTCCATTAGTTTTTTTAATCGTCTCTCATTAAAAATATGGTTATATTTTTTTATAAATTTATTGAAATACCCATGCCATACACGCATTTATAAATTTTTACTTTGTTGTTTTTTGTTCCCGTTTCTATACCCGTTTATAGTTTCCGTATCCGTTTCGGTGTTACTTAGATTAATATGAATTAAGCGTATAAAGTAGAATAACTTGTGTGAACAAAAAAGAATTGAAGTAACTAGTAAGTACGATACCAGTATAATTAACTACCAAACTTAGCGAATTTGTTTCTAACATTTTGAATAATATATATTTATATATATATATAACCGTATTTATTGGTAAAATTAGTCCATATTTTTTAAAAAATCCAACCATTTAAAAAAATATAAACCACACGCAATATTTGGATGATTGGTGTGCAATTCACAAAACATGAAAAATAAAATAAAAATATTTACATTGCACTTAAACAACACTTTATTATTTCACATTGCACCACAAATGAAACAAAATTCGTAATTGGTCACAATGCCCAAATCGTATGATCCAACCGCATAGCACTGTATTTTCTCATGTCACCATTCATAGTCTAAAATTATGCTGTAATTGTTATGAGTCATCAACCAACTATATAATTGACAACATTTGAAAGTTATTTTTGTTAATCAAGTTTTGGGGTGAAATTCGATCTAATTGTTTTGAAATAAATATTTTAAATCGAAAACAATAATAATAAGAAAATAGTTTTGTATCATGCTTAAAAGTACTCTAATGTTTTTATATATATTTATTTCAAAAAAAAAAAGAATGCTTCAGATTTTTAAACCGTTTTAGTTATAAAAACTTTTGACTAGAAATATTATTTTTTTGGATTCAATTTCTACTTAACAACCAAACTAGATTAAATTTTTTAGAAAAACTATTCCCACATACTATATTTGATATTCAAAAAAATAATTAAATATTTACAGTATATATACATTTTCATTTATTTATCAATGGACATTTTTCCCTCCAAAAATTGTTTTCTCCAAGACATAAAGGAAAGAGACATAGGATGCTTGCTGTAAAGGGAAAACTTCGCAATGTGGCTAACTTTTCTTTTCTTCTTCTTTTATTTCACTTTTAGATTTTAATTATTTTTTAATTAACCATAAATAGTCGGATACCCGAATTGTCTTCCAGTACCAAGAAGACTATCGTTTGTCAAAGAATCCCGGGGAAAATAAATTACTTAAAAAATAACCAAAAGTGACATCTCTAAGAGTAGGGTTTTATATATAAGCACTTTTATTATTAGTGTTGTGTTCTTGTTAATATAACTAAACACACAGCCCTTGCTACTTTTTGTCTTGATTTTCACCTGCTCTTGAAAATGATATGATCCCTATTTTAAAAACATTTACCCGAAACCAAACGCAAATACTTTGATTTAATTATAACGCAAACATTCACTTGTACTCTTCAATTTATTTTGAGATACATTTTTTAAGTCATAGTCCACTCCATATGGAGAGAAAGAAACCGACGAAGGCATGTAGAATTTGCAATTTCACCCTCGACGTTTATCCGGACAATTGATCGTACAGTCAGGACAATTTCACCCTCGACGTTTATGATTTGGATTCAAACTCTATGGAAAATAGTTTGCGTTTATGATTTGGATCAAGATCTTAATAGTTTCATGTTTTATATTTCTACGATTCTAAACTAGATTCAAAGAACACATATAATGTAACATAAAAACTTTTTTGGTTGAATAAATTTTATATTTATTAAAAAATGTTTTAACAGTATTACATATACATTAATATTCTACTAAACATTAAATAGTAAGTTACTGAACTCAATATTCGTAAAAGATATGAACTTTGAAAATTCCAGTGTCGAAAATATAGTTATTTATATGTTCCTTATTTAGAAGATTCAAAAAAAAAGTTTATTCATCGTTATTATATATGATACTCAATAATCATATTTGAAGATACATTAACCATTTCAATTAGCACGGTGGATCATCTACCATAAAGAAATTAAATTTCATGATTTAAAATTTACGAAAAAATAAAAATATTTTAAACTGCGTTTAATGATTTAGCTTATACATAAGAGTATCAAATTATTTTACATGCATGTGGAGACCAAATGGTTAAACGTTGTTTTTAAATCTTTAGAGCAGAAAGACACTTTCAATAAGGTTTTAAAATCGTAGCAAGTGATTCACTTAACTTTTTTTTTTGGGTGCAAGCAAGTGATTTACTTAACAAACACTATATTAGTGGAAAGATCCAAAACTTTCTTACATTGAGATGAGGAAAAGGCCAAAAAGCTTGTCGATTATATATTTAAAACAAATTGGACGCTAGTGAATTCAGAAGTGATCGTGAGATTGACCAATTTAAATTTTGATTGTTATAATATTACTAAATGTAATTTGTGCTAATCTATGCAAATTGAGCTCGGTAACAGTGTTACAACTTCTTATTTGCACGGTGTCGGGGACACAAATTACGGTAAAAAATTTCAAGTTTCACCACTAGCGACTGTTCCTTATAATTTAAATTGGGTTTCAGATAATATAAATAAATAAATGAAAATCAATGAGTATTTATATAAATTTATTTCTGTTTGGAGTTTAAGAAATGTGAGATTGGTGACTTGGAGTCATGTGGAGAACAAAGTGTGAAGAGATTAGATCAAGATTTGCCAGCTGAGAGAGACAAACATGCTTTAATGAATCTTCTTTAAGATGCATTTGAGTTATGAAATATTTATTACAAAGTTGTTAAAAAGATAAATTCTTATTTATTACAAATTGTCGCAAAGAAATTAATTATGCACATGAAGTAGTATTTATTGGATTCCGGTTTTAAATTCCATCGTGCCGTAAAAAATCAGTTTCTTCTAAGGAGCGTAATATGTATATATATATATATATATTTAATTAGTCATAATTTATCAGGTTGAGATTAGGGGGATTATAAAAATAGAAAACAATAAGGTTGGGGTAGTTTAGGATTAAAAAATAAAAAGGGGTTGAAATTAGAATCATACAAATAAGACAGGAAAAAGCTGAAGTTTACAAAGGCATTTGGACAAGAGAGTCAATGCCAATCATAACTAGCAAAAAGAAAAGGTATCTACTTTAAATTCACTTTTTGCTCACGTGTATTACACGCGCTGTCACCAATTCGTTATATCCACAAGTGATTGAATTTTGCAAATACATTTTCTACAAAACCAAGGAATTTAATATATGTATTAATTTCTAGCGTGACCCATAATGCCATAATGGAGTTTGCAATTATTATTCTTGTTCTTTCATGCAGATACTGCTTTAGTAACAATTGTATTGATGTTATGAAACGATTTTATATCTATGGTAGCTTTCGATCTAAAAGACTATATTGTATACAAGATATATCTTCCTAACTTTATATTGTATAGAAGTAGATTAAGTATTTTATTATTGGTTGTTTTGAAATATGAGTAATTACTTAATTAAGACGATTCTTCTCAAAAAAAAAAAGATTGGGGGTGACTTTGTATCTTTCGTAGATAAAATTTAGTTCCACATTCACTATATACAATCATATAATCGTACCTAATTTATATATGTATATATGTATTTTTAAGAGATCTATAGTTATATTCTCTGAAGTCAAAATGAATAATACGTCAACTATTCAGAGTCAACGTCCTCCTCGTTGTCGAATATATATACATATCAATTTTCAATGATTGGTTTTTGCCGATATATATATCAAAAGAGACGCTAATTTTATATAATATTATAATTTACTTAGTATTATAAAACAGGAAGAAAAATCATACCTCAATGAAACGAAACCATAAAATGCTAAAACAAATGTTTGCAAGTGCTCGTAAAAAAAACAAGAATGAAATTGGGATATTAATCTGGTTTGTTCCAAAATTCTTACCCACTCGTAAGAAAATATTAGAATCATGAAAATAAAGTGAACATGGGTGGTGGCCTAATGTGATGGGTCCATTAAATTGTTTTATACATAATACTAGTTTGGTAAGCTATCCAACAAGAGTTGCGATCTTTTTATTTGTTTCCTATTTTATTAAGCACATTTATGTTTTCATAAATTTCCTCCCTTAAAAGCATAGAATAGTTTTTTGCCAAAAAAGCAAAAAAAAAAAGCATAGAATAGTAAATATCAAGGTAGATTATATAGCTTTCATATTGTACAAGCCCAAGCCCATTCTTCTGATTAATTTAACCTATTTCTTGTATATCTGTGTCCGACACTGATCAATAACATGGTTTCAATGTCCAAATTTGGTAAGTAAGATGGTCCAAGTAGGATGGCTAAATAAGAGTTTCTAAGTAAAGTATTTGTTAATTTTAGGATTCAGTTCGAGATGAGTTGAATGAATTATCATTTCGAAAGAACTTGTTAGAAGTTTCACATTGAAAATAAAATAAGATATATAATAATATATTATAAAGATATATCAATCTACTTATTGTTAATTGGTTTTTAAGTTAGATTAGAATCATGTTTCACATTTTTCTAACAGAAGTGGGATATCAATTATGAGTCATGACCATGATGGAGGTTAAGTGGTTTAGTGTGTTTCTCATGTTTTTTGGAGTTGAACAACGAAATTCAATTTCCTTGAATTGTGACAATCAATATGCTATGCACACTGCATCCAATCTATTGTTTCATGAAAGTACCAAATATATCGTGATTGACTACCAATTTGTTCGCTATGCAACCTTAGTAAGGATCAACAAACTGATCACTGATGTATGTTCAACTGTTCATACCACAAAGCAGTTCGTTGACGCCTAACGTACTGATAAAAGGTGTGGACGATGTTTAATTTCATAGTTTGCTCGATAAATTGAGGATTTGTAACCTACATGCTCAAACTTTAAGAGAAATAATGAAATAAATTATGATGCTTTCATACTGTACATACCCAAGCTGATTGGTTTAGACTTGAAAATTTACTCAACTTCCCTTTTGTAAAAATATATACATGTCGAAACTAATCAATAAAGAAAAGAAATTTATCAATTAAATCTCTACCAGTGAAAGATAAATTTATAGAGCATATAATGTTTTTGCACGCTAAAATATATATGGGATAAAAATAAATGTGTAGAAAGACAATCACAAAAACGAATGAAAAATAAAGTATTACATCTTCTTTTGATATTTTACTAACTTAGCACTTTCAAGATTGTAATTTTTTTTAAAAGTCTTTACAATTTAATTTACTCAATCAGATTTTATTTGGTTTTTATTAATTTAAAAGTTCTCATAGCTATTTCTTTTCATTTTGTTCTTTGACTTCAGTTTTTTTCTAAAGTTTTGTAAATCTGACTTTAAAATAATAAAAAACAAAAGCTAACAATTTTTCTTTTTTCTTCTTCCCCACATATATGAAAACTCCCATAAAATTCACTGATAAGTGAACTTTTAAAAGATTTCAGTTGATTTACAATTGATTATTTTTTTTATTTTTTCAAGATCTATTTTTCCATATTTTTGGTGGTTATTTAAAATCGTAATTTCTACTGTCATACTTTTTACCAATCGGTCATAAATTTTGTACAGTTAAAGTCCTCAGGCAATGTCCAATGAGATGGCAAAACATCATTTTAATGTGCGAGTGCCAAATTTTTGTCTCCAACCAAACGGTATACTTTGCACTATTATAGTGTGATTCATTTTTTTGTACAGTATATCACTTTATTTGACGTGCTACTATAGCCACTGCAAACAAAAAAAATATATTTTTTACTTTAATATTGTTATATATTAAAATAGCTTATTTAGTTATAGTAGATTAAATATGATTTGTATTGTTAGTTAATAATCTAAGTTTTGTAACTAAAAAATAATGTCTCAAAACTATTTTTGTATTTTTAATTTTTATAATATGGATTATTAATTAGTAAAATATTAAAATTAATACGTTATTTGATTGAAAATACATAATAAAATTCAATTAACCATTGAAAACCTAAAATTACAAAATTAAAACCAGAAAAGCATAAAACTAAATGCAACAAGATAGTTTTTAAGACATAATATAAACTTGACAATAATCTAAAGAAAATTATTTCCGGTTCCGCTAAGATAATTATAATATTGAATAAAATATTCTTGGTCATTTGGTGATCTTTTGTCTTCACCTTGATCCAGTTCTTCTTGAACTTGTTTTCCATGAGATTGACCTCCTTGATAATGAGATGCTCGATATTAAGATCCATGATATTGGAAACCTTCACCATCTTCTTCATGTTGGTTTGTTTGTGCTCTTTTTTCCAAAATTCTTTTTTTTTATTTTCAATATACGCACGAGAGGCTGGATCACTTGTAGACTTTAGTGTCGTTTTTAGAGTCTTTTTAGTGTCTTTCGAGTCTTTTAGAGTCTTTGCAGGTTCAGGTACGTTTTAGACTTATTTGGAGATTATGGGACGTTTTGGAGCAATCCGAGAAGCTGCGCTGAAGAAACGAACTCGGAGAGCAAAATTGGTATGGGTGTCGATCGACACTAGCTCTTAGTGTCGGTCGACACCAATATCTGACGGCAATTCGATTTCCTATCTTTTTGAAGTTTTGAAGAATTGCAAATTTGGCCCAGAAATTGTCCCTGTTTACAAATAAAGTCCAAATCATGTTTTAGCTTATTTATAGGATTTTAAGGTCATTGTTTAGACCTATGCTTAGAATACTTGATTTTTGAGCAGCCAATTCTTCAGGGATTTTTGGAAAAGATTTCTAAACTCTTCTCTTCTTCTTTTGATTCTCTTAATGCAAATTATTTCATTCATGATTTGTGTTTTATTTATCATGTCTGAGTAATCTCCCTGTTAGGTTTAGGGTTTTCAAAGGAATTCATGAATTGTTAGGGTTGTTAGATTATTAGGATTGAATCTATAGAGTTCTTCATCTAGATTGTGTTTATTGCTTATTCTAGCTTAGCTACCTAGAATCTGATCTTAGGTTGATTAGTTGACACGAAAGTGTAATTGATTGCCTGAACTATCTTAGATGAGCAAAATACCCTATTCTCAAAGAGATTTGGTTTAGGGATTTTGTGAACATATCAAACCTGAACTTTAATGCTTGTTTAACTTGAAGAATTCGCAAAGAGATTTGGGATTCTAAAATTTAGGCATAGATAATCTTCGCAACGAAAGTTGGTTGATTTTACATTAGTGATTTGAGTTCTAGAACGGTTCTTAATTACAATCCTGATAATTGTTTTGTTCTGCAATTCTGAATTTCCTGAGAATTTCCCTAAGCTTAGCTTTTCTTCCATTCAGCTTACAACCCGATTTCTAATTCTCTTGCTATTTTAATTTTATAGTTTCTTCTGTTTTGCTATATTTCTAAACTGTTAATCTATTGTGTGAACATTAGTCTCTGTGGATTTGATCCCTAAGTACTACAGTGATCTCTTAATTTGAGAGAGTAGCTCAAGAGTAAATTTGAGCATATCAAATTTTGGCGCCGTTGCCGGGGACTTTTGATTCACCATTAGATATCAGTTAGAATTTAGTCTAAATTTTTTTTTTCTATTTATTTACTTACTCTATTTTTGTTTTTCTTTTCTTTTGTGTTTCAGGTTTATAGATTTACTTACTACGATGGACAACCTTGTTGTGTTAGTAAGGGATGAGGCTGGAATTCTGCGTGATCAAGAGGGCCACGTGCGAAACGAGCAGGATCAGAAACTGGATGCTGAAGGCAACGTGATTGCAGAACGCAGACCTGCCGTTGGTGTCGAGCGACACCACCTGGGTGTCGATCGACACCCTCCTGCTATTGAGGCTCGGGTTTTGAATGATGCAGCAGCTGGTGCTGCAGTGGTTCGTGGGAGGACACTGGGTGATTACAACAAGCCGGATCAGTTCTATGCCAACCGATCCGCGATCAGACCCCCTCCTTTTCAGAGGAATGACTTTGAGCTGAAATCCGCATACTACACTCTGGTGGGACAACATCCTTTCCATGGTCTTCTTCATGAACAACCCATGGATCATATTGAGAGGTTTGAGGACCTAGTTACAAGCATTAAGGCTAATGGGGTGTCCAATGATTTCCTGTTCTGCAAGCTCTTCCCGTACTCTCTTGGTGGGGAAGCAGCTTACTGGCTCAAGCAATTGAAGCCAGGATCTCTGACGACTTGGTGGGAGACCAAGAATGCATTTTTAAACAACTTCTATGATGATGCACGGTCAGAGGACGCGAGAACAAAGATCTCAACTTTTTCTCAACAACCTGCTGAAGCATTTAAGGCTGCTTGGGTGCGATTCAGAGCTTATCAGAGAGATTGTCCGCATCACGGTTTCAGTGAGGTACAGTTATTGGGTATCTTCTTCAGAGGTATAGATTGGAGGTATCAGATGGCTCTAGATGCTGCGAGCAATGGTAACTTCAACACCAGGTATCCTGAGGACGCTGTTACATTGATTGAGAACCTAGCTTCAAGCAACAGCACGAAAAATGCTTATTTTGAGAGAAAGAAGCTAGCAGGTAACTCTGGAGGTGGTCAGATTGCTGAGGTGAAGGCCAAGTTAGATTCAGTACACAACCTTTTTGTGGGTAAAAAGTCTGTTTACTTTGCTGCCGAGGTTGAAACCATTGAGCCAGACGGAAGATCTGAAGAAGAGGTTCAGTTTGTCAACCAAGCAGGGTTTCAGGGTCAGATTTATGGTAACTATCAGAGGAACTACAGTGGAAATGGTCAGCAGTCTAACTTTGCAGGAAATCAGCATTCTTCTGCATACACCCCAAGACCTGAATACCAGAATGCTTATCCGAACAGCAGTTTCACCAGGAACTTTGGGAGTTCTTCATATCAGAAACCTCCTCCGCAGACTTCAGAGAGTGAGGTTAAGTCTATGCTAGAGCAGATTCTAGAGGGTCACCAGAAGATTACAGTGGACTTCAATGGAAAGCTCGATGCTCTGTACACTGATTTGAATGGAAAATTCGAAACTTTGAGCACCCATGTCAAGAAGCTGGACACTCAAGTTGCTCAGACCGCTGAGTCTGTTAAAAGACAAGAAGGATTCCTTCTTGGAAGGATTGAGAACAACCACAGAAATGCATGCAATGCTGTTCTGGTGGCCGATATGGATGATTTCAGTGATGGTGCAGATTTTGACGTTTCACACTCAGTGTCGATCGACACCAATACTATGTGTCGATCGACACCAGCCTACGTTCATGAGAATCCAAGTCGAGACGGAGAGAAATCGATCCCGGTCGATACAAAGGACTCGACACAGGATGTCAGTGTCGACCGACACCACCTGGGTGTCGATCGACACCCCTCAGAGGATGAAGAGAATTCGACGCAAGACGGACCAAAATAGATCGGGCTCGACACCAGAGTGTCGATACCAGAGGTCAGTGTCGGTCGACACCAACCTAGTGTCGATCGATACCCTGTGCGGACTGAACTAAAACCTATCAACTATCTTCTTCAAGTCGGAGAAAGAGTCTATAAGCCTAAGGTTCCTTTCCCAAAGAGTCTTAGGAAGTCTAAACAGGAGATAGAGGACGCTCGATGCAAAGCAATCATGGACAAAGTGGTGATTGAGATGTCTTTAGTTTATGCAGTCACGATTTCACCTCCACTAAGGAGGTATGTGAAGAGAATGGTTTCTAATGGTCTGAGTCCTGAGGAAGGAGCTTTACTTACCAGGGACATCTTCGCGCATATCTCGCATGAGACCACACAGAGAAAGAAAGGAAAGAAGCAGAAAGTGGTTGTCTCTGAACAAGTCAGTGCCATGATTCAGAGTAAGATTCCAGAGAAGCTACCTGATCCGGGAAGTTTTGTGCTCGATTGCTCAATCTTTACAAGACGATTTATGCATTTTCTCTGCGATCTTGGTTCCAGTATCAACTTGTTGCCTCACTCTGTTGCTGTACGCCTGGGGATGACTGATTTCAAGCCGACCAGGATCTCTCTCATCTTAGCGGATCGATCCAAAAAAATTCCAGAAGGTATCTTAGAAGATGTTCCAGTGCAAATTGGTAAATGTATGATTCCTACAGACTTTGTGGTCTTGGAATATAAGGAGGAACCCAAGGATCCTTTAATTTTGGGATGACCCTTTTTAGCTACAGTTGGGGCTCTGATTGATGTGAAAAAGGGACGCATAGCTCTGAATGTGGGTGATGTGGTCATGAATTTTGACATGGATAAGATGAGGAGGACACACACCATTGATGGACAGACATTCTCTGTGGAGATCTCCACAGACATTACTGCTGGGTATGTCAAGGAGTTGAGTCCAAGTGAGCAAGTGAATGAGCAAGCTATTGACGTTGAGGATTGGTGTGGTGATCATCTTTTCAGTACTCGGCTTCAGGAAGCGGTTCTACTCAGTGACAAGTTGCCAGAAGATGATGTTTTTGAGATGGAGATAGGGATTGCAAAGAAGAGTTGCAGAAAAAGGGAAGAGATCCGAGCTACAGACATGGTATCGATCGACACCACCCTATGTGTCGATCGACACTCTCCACAAGTCTACCCGGATTTACCTCCAAAACACTGTTTTCGGATTGATTCTCTTGCTGCTTGTCCGAGACCTGTTGTACAACAGAAAGCTCCACATCCTATACTCCATTCACCTCCGAGAAAGTAAAGGTACGCACATCCTAATCCCAAACCATCTTCTTTCATCAATAAGAATTTCGAAGGTACAAAAACTGTTTTGCAGTTAACCAAGCCACGAGATTCTCGTAGACCGCTTGTTTCTTCTTTTGATGATTGTGCAGGCAAAAGGAGTGTACCACCCAAGATTAAGTCCCGCCCTGCCCTTATTCCTCACTTCCTTGGTCGTTCTCACGCACCTAATGCCTATACACCACCATGGATGATGAGACTAATCTCGCGGAAGCATTCATTGCCACCCTCCGCTCCACCTGATACTTGAGCTCCGCTACAGTCCAGCTAATGACTGAAAACAAGCGCTTAGTGGGAGGCAACCCACTGTGGTAGTTCTTTTCTTTTTCTTTTTCTTGAGTCATTTTTATTTTTCTTTGAGTCAGTCAGTCAGCTTCTATTTGGAACTTGTGTGGATTTATGATGCTTTATGTCACTGTTTTTAATCTGTGTGTGCGTGTTTACAGTGCTCTTTGGATTTAGATCGACATTACGATTTTTCTTGCTAGAAATCGTCTCTGCTTACAGGCAGGGTGTCGATCGACACCAACATCTGGTGTCGCTCGACACCGACACCCCATCCGACACACCATTAGACACAAACATCGAGTGACGCTCGACATAACTCACTGGTGTCGCTCGACACCGACAACAGGTTATTCTTGGATCTTCATTTTTCCACTCAATTCCATTGTATTTGGGGGAGGTAGTCGCTGACTTTGTGCTTGTTTTTGAGAGTCAGTCGTGTTAGTTTTATTCGTTTTATTGATCAAAACTTTAGTTAAAAAATAACGACCTCTCTTCTTAGTCTATTTGCCTGAGTGATTAATGCTGCAGATTTAGTTCAAATCCGACTAATGGAAAATCCAAAGACTGATCGATGACCTAGAGCGACCCATACTTGGCAACAAAATCCACTATAGCCGGAGCTAATTTCTGAACTCTTCCTTTTACCTCATCAATGCAGCTGGTGTTCTTAGGGCTTGACTCCTCGTTCTTACCTGACAAACAAAAAGCCTAATTAAAAAAGTAATGGTACTCCTCTCCCTTATTCAGTAAAAAGAGTGTGTTTATTTGCAGAAAAGATGATATGATTTTCTTTAAAGTAAAGGGATAGGAAAATGTCCAACGACCCCATTATTTTACTTCAAAAGGAATGATCACACAAAAACTGGAAGCGAGGTTAGGAAAATTTCCTATAATACCATTATTCGCCTACACTTTTGAGATAAAATAAAAAAGAAGAGAAACAACACAAAATATGTTGAGAAAAGAATAAGTCTGGGGGAGAGAAAGAGTACTAAAGAGTATGAAAAATTGGATGGTTTGTCATGGTATTGCACGGGAATGAGTCTAGAAGGTTTATGGCATTGATTTCATTGATGAGACCCAGCGATGAAGGCTGTGGAGAATGTTGCGAAGTTGTGGGTTAAATTTGGAGTTGAAATATCTACGGAGAAGTACATAGTGGTTCGATTTGGATTAGTCTGCTAAGCATATGGATTTGGTTTGAATGCTCAATGCAATAGTCTAAAGAGAGAGAGAGTTTCCGCGATTTGCAAACTTCTGTCACAGGTTAAGTTTCTGTTTTGCTTGAGGGCAAGCAAAGACTAAGTCTGGGGGAGTTGATATATCATGGTTTTACGGTTTTTAACCATGATATAAGAGTCGTTTTTAGAGTCTTTTTAGTGTCTTTCGAGTCTTTTAGAGTCTTTGCAGGTTCAGGTACGTTTTGGACTTATTTGGAGATTATGGGACGTTTTGGAGCAATCCGAGAAGCTGCGCTGAAGAAACGAACTCGGAGAGCAAAATTGGTATGGGTGTCGATCGACACTAGCTCTTAGTGTCGGTCGACACCAATATCTGACGGCAATTCGATTTCCTATCTTTTTGAAGTTTTGAAGAATTGCAAATTTGGCCCAAAAATTGTCTCTGTTTACAAATAAAGCCCAAATCATGTTTTAGCTTATTTATAAGATTTTAAGGTCATTGTTTAGACCTATGCTTAGAATACTTGATTTTTGAGCAGCCACCTCTTCAGGGATTTTTGGAGAAGATTTCTAAACTCTTTTCTTCTTCTTTTGATTCTCTTAATGCAAATTATTTCATTCATGATTTGTGTTTCATTTATCATGTCTGAGTAATCTCCCTGTTAGGTTTAGTGTTTTCAAAGGAATTCATGAATTGTTAGGGTTGTTAGATTATTAGGATTGAATCTATAGAGTTCTTCATCTAAATTGTGTTTATTGCTTATTCTAGCTTAGCTACCTAGAATCTGATCTTAGGTTGATTAGTTGACACGAAAGTGTAATTGATTGCCTGAACTATCTTAGATGAGCAAAATACCCTATTCTCAAAGAGATTTGGTTTAGGGATTTTGTGAACATATCAAACCTGAACTTTAATGCTTGTTTAACTTGAAGAATTCGCAAAGAGATTTGGGATTCTAAAATTTAGGCATAGATAATCTTCGCAACGAAAGTTGGTTGGTTTTACATTAGTGATTTGAGTTCTAGAACAGTTCTTAATTACAATCCTGATAATTGTTTTGTTCTGCAATTCTGAATTTTCTGAGAATTTTCCTAAGCTTAGCTTTTCTTCCATTCAGCTTACAACCCGATTTCTAATTCTCTTGCTATTTTAATTTTATAGTTTCTTCTGTTTAGCTATATTTCTAAACTGTTAATCTATTGTGTGAACATTAGTCTCTGTGGATTCGATCCCTAAGTACTACAGTGATCTCTTAATTTGAGAGAGTAGCTCAAAGTTAAATTTGAGCATATCATGTGTTAATAACATATTCGCTTAGTTTAATTGATTAAAATATTGACAAGAGAAAAAATAAAAATAAGTTAGTAAATACAATAATTTAATAAAAATAAGTTAGTAAGTACAATAATTTAATAAGTGAGTATTTACAATTTCTTCTTCGGAAGCATTGTTAGGATTCTTATTTTTAATATGGTAAACGCATCCCTTCAGCTTTGAGACTGCAGGAAAAATTAACGTCATTCAAGTTTGTAAAGATTTTTTTGGTCTTGGTTGAAGACGAAAAAGCTCAGATTTTCAATATTCAACTTCAACTCTTATCCAAAATTGATCTCCTAATTGGTTTATTCCTATTATTAGATTTTGGGAAATATCAAGATACACATGACATAAGTGTATATCTTCTTGAATAGAATATGACAAATAGCGAACTGAAGTCATTTTGGAAAAAATATTTGTAATAACAAATTGAGTTGAAGATGTGTGATTATTCTAAGAATAGTATACATTTATATAGAGAAATAAAAGCAATATCAATGGTTAGATCTTGGTCAATGGTTAAGATCAACTCGTCTTTTTTTTTATGAGGTGATAATTGATATAAGACATGAAATGAGTAATCAATTCAACAGTTAGATCTTGGTCAAAGAAATTCAACGGCTAAGACCAACTCGTTTTTTTCTGATGAGGTGATAATTGATATAAGACATGAAATGACTAATCAATGCAACGGTTAAATCTTGGTCAAAAAATTCAGCAGCTAAGATCGACTCATCTTTTTCTGATAAAGTGATAATTGATATAAGATATGAAATGACTAATCAATGCAACGGTTAGATCTTGTTCAAATAAATTCAACGTTAAGATCAGCTCGTCTTTTCTAATAAGATGATAATTGATATATGACGTGAATATTACCATGATCTTCTATATAATAAGTAACATGTTTAGAATTAATATGAATATCACTATCATCTTCTATTTTTTCTCATAAAAGATGAGTTTTAATTATGGTAGTTCATCTCATATACCATCTTCTTCTTCTTTTTTTCTTCTTCAAATAATAATTATTACGATGATATAGAAAAGCAAGTAGTATCTCAAATTACTACAAATAATATTTTTCTCATCACTCAGCACCTATTTAATTCGGAGGATTCCATGGTGGATATATTCTTGGTCATATAGTTATCAATCAGGATCGAAAAAATGTTTCTCATAATCTTTTCAACGATTATTTTACAGAGAATCCTGTGTTTCTTGAGACGATGTTCCGACGAATATTCCGGATGAGCCATCCTTTGTTTCTTCGCATTTATGATGCTATACAAAGACATGAAAATTACTTTGTCCAACAAAGAGATGGAGTCGGTAAACTTAGCTTATCTGGTTTGCAAAAAAATGACTGCTGCATTTCGAATGTTGGCGTACGGTTTACCAGCGGATTCCATCGATGAGTATATCAAAATAGGAGAGTCTACAGCTCTAAAAAGTTTGAAGCGATTTTGTCGTGCTATTGTCGAGGTGTTTGCATGTCGTTATCTTCGATCACCTGTCGCTAATGATGTAGCACGACTACTCCACATGGGTGAACGTCGAGGATTTCCAAGTATGTTGGGTAGTTTAGATTGTATGCATTAGAAATAGAAAAACTGTCCAACAGTTTGGGGAAGACAATATGATGGTCGTAATAGATCTCCTACTATTATTCTAGTGGATGTAGTTGATTATGATATGTAGATTTGACATGCATATTTCAGTCTACCAGGATATAACAATGATATTAATGTGCTAGAGGCATCTCATATTTTTGCTAATCTAGTTGAAAGTACTGATCCACCCGCTAGTCATGTTATTAATGGAAAAAATTAGAATATGAGTTATTATCTAGCTGATGGTATATATCAAAAATGATACACTCTTGTTTAAACAATTCATGATCCACGTGGTCCCAGAAAGAAATTATTTGCAATGAAACAAGAATCTTGTAGAAAAGATGTGAAACGTGCATTCGGAGTATCGCAGTCAAGGTTTGCAATCATGGCAGGACCATTATGCTTAGGGAATAAAAAGTACTACATGATATAATGACAACTTGTATCATAATGCATAATATGATCATAGAAGATGAACGTGATATTGATGCAACAATAGAGAACGAGTTGAAGTTCCAAGTGCAGAAATTGAGATGACGGGTGATGATGATGCTCGATTTGAAGAATCTTAGCTTGACACAGGCAAATTAAAGATCGACAAGCTCATATTAAACTTCGAAATGCATTAATTTGAACATTTGTGGTCGGAATATACTAATTATGAGAATTAGTACTATGTAATTTGTTTTTACTATTTTTTATTTATCGATTGTTATTTTATATTTATTAATGAATTAAAAAACAATTAAATAATAAAGAGTATCTTTAGTTAAAAAATATTATTTTTAGTGTGATATTTGGTGTTGTGGTTGGAGAAAAAACAAAATTTAGTGTTAAAACTACACCAAATATAGTGTTATTTAAACACCGAAATAGTGTTATAGTTGAAGATGCTCTTATAGCAAAAGTTTCTGCAGACAAAGTTTATACAACCAAAGTCTATAAAACAAAAAGTTACACACGTTACCAATCGACCCAATTTTTTTCTACATTTGTTTAATTATTAAAATTAATATCTTAGCAATAGTTGAATTTAAGAATTTCATATTAATTTGTGCGTTAAATTTTAGTTCTGATAAATTCTCTTTTTGAAGAAAAAGTTGTCTGGATAAATTTCATGAAAATTTTAGTCATTACATCTGATCAAAATGGAGGTAGCTAATACATTTCAAAATGCCCTTTTTACTGTACCAATTTTCAAAAATGCTTAATTCAATTGTTCATTTTAAAAAATATCGCTTTTTATTGTAAACTAACTAAGTTACCCTTCTCTTATTGAGAGACATCATAAACGTAGAAAGGAGAGTAGAAAACATTTTGTTTTGTTGACAAAAAAAATACGTAGAAAACGTTCAGACATCAAAATAGAAAATTTGATTTTGGCGGGAATCAAATTTTCCGCCAAAATTGCGGGATCGCATTTTTTCGTTAAAATTTCGAAAACACAATTTTCGCAAAAATTACAAAATCATGTTTTCGCGCAAAAATAGCGGGATCACGTTTTCCCCCTAAAATTACGGAATCAAAATTTTTCGCCAAAAAAATCGGAAACGCGATTTCCGAAAAAATTACAAAATCATGTTTTCGTGCAAAAATAGCGAGATCAAGTTTTCCAGCCAAAATTGCGGAATCGAATTTTCCGCAAAAATTTCGGAAACGCGATTTCCGCCAAAATTACAAAATAATGTTTTCGTGCAAAATAGCGGAATCACGTTTTCCCGCCAAAATTGCGGAATCGAATTTTTCTGCCAAAATCAAATTTTATAAAACCTTATAAACAACTTAATCTTATAAAACAACTTATAAAACTTTATAAAACCTTATAAAACAACTTATAAAACTTTATAAAACCTCGTATAACCTTATAAAACAACTTATAAAACTTTATAAAACAATTGCGGAAAAGAATTTTCCCGTTAAAATTGTGGGATCGCGTTTTTCCACAAAAATTGTATAACCGCGTTTTCCTACAAAAAATTATGGGATCGCGTTTTCCACCAAAAATTATGGCATCACGTTTCCCTCAAAAAAATTACGGGATCACATTTTCCGCCAAAATTATTTTTAGCAGAAAAATGATGGGATCACGTTTTCCGCCAAAATAATTTTTGGCTAGAAAATGATGGGATCACGTTTTTGGCGTAAAAATTACACAAAACGGCGACGACGACGTAGATGAAAGGACATGAGAGATGAAACTACGATGATGAAAATTCACTTTTTTGTTTTGTTGACCTAAATATTTCTCAAATAGAATATAGGTTGGTCATTAAAAATTAAGAAATGGCAAAATTAAAAATGAAAAAAAAAACGTTTTTGAAAAGAGATATTCAAAAAAAATCATTTCTCAAAAATTCTCTAAATTTAATACATAACTGATACGACTACGCTGGTAGAGTATAAATGATGATTCACATGTTGTATAAATCCAAAATTTTCCAGCTATTAAGAAAAGAGAAGTGCATTAAGAAAAAGTATGAAACTAGAACCAAAATACGAATTATGCTCGTTTATGTTTGGTGGATAATGGACCATGTATGGGTCTCAAGAAATTATTTTAATATGGTAAATGGGCTTTCTACAAAGAGCAAACCAAGCCCTCTGGTTTACACAGAAGTTTATTTGGTACTAGTCATGTGAATGCGTTCTTCTGGACTACGCTGATCGGGCGTTGGAGCCTGGGGAGGTCACAAAGTTGCTTACTTGCGTTGATCATTAACTGCTTTATTTCATTTTATTTGCAATAGATTAAGAAACCCCAAAAACTCAAACAAATATCGTCATACAAAACTTCTATAGTAGACTAGGATAGTTTTTTCTCTACTTGTATGCGGACGAAACCCTATAATATACTAGGACATTACCGTGAATTTGTCGAGTATATGATTCTCTTAAATATGTGAAACTTTTTGATCTAAACTAGTTGCGTACTGTCTTATAGTTTCAAAAAATAAAAACTAAACATTATCATTTTTTTTATAAGCGATCAAAACATAACTCGTTTAAAACGATACACAAGTAATTCTACAATTTAGCAGTTATCGAGATAATAATACACGAACATAAAGCATATGAATTTTACGCGAGATATAAAACATAATATACTCATGATACATATAGTAATATTTCTTCTCTGGACTGGATTATAAGGTTAAACATCTAATAATATATTATCAAGTTGACAGAAAAAAGCACATAGCAATATTAAGTATTGACATAAGGTAACAGAATAATCATATACAAATTCCATTTAAGAAAACAATATATCATATTTTTGATGTAATATAATATTACTAATTATAAAAATATTGTATTGTGTCATTATAATAAATAATACACTATTTTTGCGCTCCAACCGGACGGTTTTTTTTATTGTCCAAATTATCATTTTGGATTTGCATGTTCCAATTATTATTATTATTATTATTTTATATATATCTATATGAAATAAAAATTATTTAAAACTAAAAATACCATTTAACTATGAATTAAAATTTCATCACTATATTTTTTTTCAATTTTTCTACTCATTTGAACACTTTTTATATAATATAAAGTGATTTAAACGCTAATTTTTTTCTAATTTTTTTTTTTTGGAAGGACATCAAACCAATATTTCATAAAGTGACTTTCAATCATTGAAGTTTTTCTAAAAAAAGTCAATAAAGATTATACTAAAATGAATTGCCATTTAATTATGAATTAGAATTTAAGCACTACGTAACTTTCTCACTTTTTTAATTACTCATTTGAACACTTGGTGGATAAACTAAGTGACTTAAACATCGATTTTTTTCAACTTTTTAGAAGGATATCAGACCACTGTTTCAAAATCCTTCGACTCATCTACTATTTTGCGTAACTTTTTTTTCTTCCTAATAGATCATATCATGACGATGATCTTTGTATAACTTGTGCGCTGATGTTATTGCAAAAAGAGCATCTAGATGGCTCTTAGTGAATGTGGTAACAGAGAAACAAAACGTTGCTATTTAGTAATAATATATAATTAATGGTTTATTTGAGTTAAAGGAAAATAATACTCCGTAGACTATAGTGACAAACATTTTCCCACAACTAATTAAAAAATAATAATTTAGTTTTGTCATAATTATTGTTATATTAATATAAAAACATTTACTGACCCATTTTCCTAAACTGAAAATTACATTTATCTTTAAGCGTAACTATATTTTAACTTTTTTTGTCCTTGACAGCTAACATAATGATTAACAAAACCAAACTCATTTACACATAGATGGTTGAAACGTATACATTTTTCCGTTTCCTATTTTATCTTTTTTTATCGTATACTGTAATCCAATTTATAACCACACAATAACAGTTATCCCTAGCATAGAAATTTATCTTCCCTTTTTCGACATTGTGACCATGGTAGACCTATAAATCATCACAATCCAGAAGAGAAGAATCATATCCAAGAAGAAAAACATAGATCTTAAATTCCTAGATTAATTCAACCTCTTGTATTCTCTCTATTTGCATCCATCACATATCAAAGGTATGACCTTCCCTGCCCAAAATCCAATCTTTAGTGTAAAATCATTTACTTTGCTTCGAGTCTTTTGTCACATTCATGATGCATTTCCACTTTATATTTCTTTTATTTATCTATTTCATTATCGTTTGGTTCCTTTTCAGTCAGCTAGCCTTTGATTCCGACATGCCGGTTAACCATGTGTGCCCGAACAATCTATTGTGTTACATGACCTTTAGGTTAAGTATAAGATATTAAGATCTCTATGCGAAAGATTGTTTGTGCAATTTAACATTTCTGGGCACCTTGGGTTTGACCCTGTAACTTTTTCCAAATTTTATTGTAGTCCTTAGAGTCTAACTGTCTAATGATAAAGCACCAAATTCTTTTAGGTTCTTTTTTACTCCATTATTCATAAATTGTCAGCTGATTTCAAACTTTGAACACAGAAATCCATGTTGGTAAAGGTTTTATTATAGATCTCACAACTCTTATCTTTTTAACTTTGATTTATTTGTCGATTAATTTTTTTTTAAAAACATCTTTTTAGCAAATTCAATAAAAAATTTTTCTTAAATCATCAATGCAACAAGCATTCTAATTGTTTTTACTTCAGTATTATTTTTATTCAAATATTTTTTTATTTTTTTTATCTTTATAAAAAAATTATAGACCCGCCACTATTTAGGTTTTTCGTATAAATTCAAGAAGTTTTCTTAAATAATTGTAATAAACTACCTAAGATTTTTAGAAAAATTACAAAAGAATAACTTTTAGTAGTTTTGGAAAAAAATTTATTTACAGTATTTTACGTGATTTATACTATACTTAATTTGTTGGTGTTTTTTTCTATTGTTCGTGAACCATATATTACCATCTCAAGTAATTTTTTATCGAAAAGCTTTTGATCCTTTACTATATTAAGTAATTTTTTTCTTCCTGATAGATTATCATTAACATTTTATTTTTTCATAATAATCCTTTTATTAATATAAAACCATTTTACTATGAACAAAACAAAAGAATAATCCTGCTAAACTGACCCATTTTCTAAAATCCAAATTACTCTTCAAGGGTTACAATAAATTTTGTATTGACACTGACAGCTAACATAACCATTAACAAAACCACCCCCACATTTAACTCAGCCTTCTTTATTTTATAATAAGCTCATATATACATACAGATATACCAATACACATATTTCCCCTTTCCTATACTATTTTTTTATCTTATAATTCAATTTATAAACCACACACAGAAATAATAATTATCCCTAGCATAGAAAATTTATCTTCCTTTTTTCGACATTGTGGCCATGGTACATGCCCAAATACCGATGCCATCGACCAATAAAATCTTCATAACCCAGAAGATAAGAATCATATAATTCATTTTAAAAAAATCTTAATTTCGTTGATTCGATTCAACCTTCTCTAGTTTGCATCGCACCACAGATCAATAAGGTGTGTGACCCTTCCATGCCCAAAATCCAAATCTTTAGGGTAAACAAACATTTGCTTTTTTGCTATCGAACTCTTATAATTATGTCACATACATGATGTGTTCCCTCTTTATAATTCTTTTTTTTTTTCTTTTTTTCTTTTGGTTCCTCTTCCGTGACCTAGCCCTTGATTCCGCCATGTCTGTTTCCATGTGTATCCTAACAAGTTATTGTGTTACCTGACCTTCTTAGAGTTACATATACCCAAAAGTTTAAATTACCATCTTTATGCCAAGATTTGTTTGTGCATTTTAACATTTTTGGTCACCTCCACCTGGGTTTGTTGATTGGTCATGTTATGGATCTTCAAGTTGGTACTGTTTCTTTTATCCATCTATGGACCAACCTTTTTATATATCTCTATCTCTATAATCCAATATTGGGTTCTTTGTAATGTAGGGTTTGCATCAATTCTTGATTTTTTTGGTGTGATTTTTTTCTTGTGGAATTCAGGGTTTTAGCTAAAGTGTCCATCCCTAATTAGGAGTTTTACTTCATAAGATCTGAATGGTTAATCTAACAATTCTGATTAGTACCAACAATGTTCATGTAATATTTGACTTCGCATGTCTGAAAATTTCTTGCCTTGTTAGAAATTTCTTATGGTAAATGTCAAAAATTTGATTCAATATTGATTAGGAAAGCAATTGATATGGGTTATGTGTTGATTATTATATCTTTTTTCTTCTCTCCCTGTTCTTATTGCAGAATCGTGTGATTTTATCAAATCCTGGGTTTAAAGAAGTTAAATATCTAAGTGGTGATTTATGGAAGTTGAAATGGATGAATTGGTTCTTGACGTGGATGTTGAGGAGGCAACAGGTAGTGAATTGTTGGTGAAGTCTGAGCCGGAGGATGATTTAAAGGCGGTGAAGCGTAGTACTGATTTAGTTACGGTTATGGAAGGTACCGGACCTATTGGTAATAATGGCGAAGGCGAGTCGTCTCCTTCTGAGCCCAAATGGCTGCAACAAGATGAACCTATAGCTTTATGGGTGAAGGTAATTAATAAGACGCATTTATCACTCTCATAATTTGGAATCTTAAATTCGATTAGAATATATTTTCTGTATGATTAATGTTTGGTGTCTTGGTGTTATAGTGGAGAGGGAAATGGCAGGCTGGAATCAGATGTGCGAAAGCGGATTGGCCATTGACGACTTTGAGAGGGAAACCAACTCATGATAGAAAAAAGTATTGTGTGATTTTTTTTCCGCATACGAAGAACTACTCGTGGGCGGATATGCAGCTTGTTCGATCCATCAATGAGTTTCCTGATCCTATTGCTTATAAGTCACACAAAATTGGACTTAAATTGGTTAAAGATTTAACTGCTGCTCGGCGCTACATTATGCGGAAGCTTACTGTTGGGATGTTCAATATAGTTGACCAATTCCCCTCAGAGGTATAAAGCTGGAATTAAGTATTCGATATACCGAATGGATTTGAGAATTGCATTTGGTTTCAATGCTTTTGATGTTGCAGGTTGTAGCTGAAGCAGCTAGAGATATAATTATTTGGAAAGAATTTGCAATGGGAGCTACCAGAAGCACAAGTTATCTTGATCTTGGAATAATGCTTGTGAAGCTTCATAGTGTAAGCTACTCTCTTTGCTGTTAAAGTTTAGAGTATTTTTTGTTTGATTCTTCTGTAATCATATCTCGGGCTTTGTCTCATGTTTTCAGATGATTTCGCAACGATACATGGATCCAATCTGGCTTGAGAACTTGTTTCCTTTGTGGGTACAAAAATGTAACAATGCAGTGGATGCCGAGAGTATTGAATTGCTGAATGAGGTAATGGCTTCACCAGAGGCAGACAGTGTCATTGATGTGTATTGTTCAGACATTTTTTTCTTAGCCAAGTGCACTTTATCTGGTTGTGTTTAGGAATTTGACAATTGTATCAAATGGAATGAAGTCAAATCCATTTCTGATTCTCCAATGCAACCAATGGTGTTGTCAGAATGGAAAACGTGGAAGCATGACATTGCCAAATGGTTCTCGATATCTCGACGTAGTGTTGGCGAAATAACACAACAGAATGGTGAAAGCGTGTTTAACTCAGATGTCCAGGCTAGTCGTAAAAGACCAAAACTTGAGATTCGACGTGCAGAGACAACAAATGCATCACAGATGGTTACTGAAGCTTCATTACAAGAATTGACTGCAATTGACTCGGAACCTTTTAGTTCTCGAGGTAACACAAATACTCTTGAGGTGGTGAAAGAAGAAAATCCAATAATGAATGCACCAGTGAATGGTTTGGACCTATGGGATGGCATTGTTGTTGAAGCGGGTGGTTCACAGCTCATGAAAACAAAAGAAGTTAATGGATTGTCTCACCCACAAGACCCACACATAAACGAATCAGTTCTGAAGAAACCATTTGGTTCGGGAAATAAGAGTCAGCAATGCACAGCTTTCATTGAATCAAAAGGAAGGCAATGTGTGAGGTGGGCGAATGAAGGTGATGTTTATTGTTGTGTGCATTTAGCTTCTCGTTTCACCACCAAATCTACAAAGAACGAGGGATTTCCTGCAGTTGAAGCACCAATGTGCGGAGGAGTTACTGTTCTTGGTACCAAATGCAAGCACCGATCTCTACCCGGATTGTTGTTCTGCAAGAAACACCGCCCTCAAACAGGGATAGAGAAACCTGATAATTCTTCATCTCTTCTGGTGAAGAGAAAGGTAGCGGAAATTATGTCAACCTTAGAAACGAATCAATGTCAAGATTTAGTGCCTTTTGGAGAACCACAAGATCCATCTTTCGAGAGAAATATGCCCCATGGAACCACGAGCTTCACTGAGATGTTTGAACATTGTAGCCAAGATGATAGCTTGTGTGTAGGCTCTTGCTCAGAAAACAGCTATGTTCCTTGCAACGAGTTTTCGACAAAGCACTCGTTATACTGTGAACAGCACCTTCCTAACTGGCTTAAGCGTGCAAGGAATGGTAAGAGTCGGATAATATCGAAGGAAGTGTTTGTAGATCTCTTAAGGGGTTGTTTATCGCGTGAGGAAAAATTGGCTCTACATCAAGCTTGTGATATTTTCTACAAGCTCTTCAAAAGTGTCTTATCTTTAAGAAACTCTGTCCCAATGGAAGTACAGCTTGATTGGGCTAAAGCAGAAGCTTCAAGAAACGCTGACGCTGGAGTTGGGGAATTCTTGATGAAGTTAGTATCCCATGAAAGGGAGAGATTAACTAGGATATGGGGTTTCGGTGTGGGTGCTGATGAAGAAGATGCATCATTATTATCAGAATCTCCTAATCGACTGCTTGCCATCACCAATGCGTGTGGTGATGATGAGAAAGGAGACAAAGAGAAATGGTCCTTTAGCGGATTTGCGTGTGCTATTTGCTTAGATTCTTTTGTGAACAGAAAGCTTTTGGAAACTCATGTGGAGGAGAGACATCACGTGCAGTTTGCGGAAAAGTGTATGCTTCTTCAGTGTATTCCTTGTGGCAGCCATTTTGGAGATAAAGAACAGTTGCTGTTCCATGTGCAAGCTGTACATCCTTCTGAGTGCAAATCGCTTACCGTTACTTCTGACTGCAATTTGACTAATGGTGAGTCTTCTCAGAAACTTGAAGCAGGCAGTTCACAAATTGTTGTGAGCCAAAACAACGAGAGTATAAGCGGGATACATAAATTTGTTTGCAAGTTCTGTGGGCTGAAATTCAATTTGTTACCTGACCTTGGCCGTCACCATCAAGCTGAACACATGGGACCAAATCTAGTTGGCTCTCGTGGTCCGAAGAAAGGGTTAAGATTTAATACCTACAGGATGAAATCTGGTAGGCTTAGTCGTCCAAATAAATTCAAGAAAAGTCTTGGAGCAGTCTCATATAGGATTAGAAACCGGGCTGGTGTAAATATGAAGAGGAGGATGCAAGGTTCTAAATCGCTCGGCACGGAAGGAATCACTGGAGTATCGCCGCCTCCAAGTGATAGTAGAAACTTTGATGGCACAACAGATGCTCATTGCTCTGTTGTTTCGAATATACTGTTTTCAAAGGTTCAGAAAGCTAAACATCGCCCTAATAACCTCGATATCCTGTCTGCTGCTCGATCAGCTTGCTGTAGGGTCAGCCTTGAGATCTCTTTAGAGGCTAAATTTGGGAATTTGCCTGAGCGGATATATCTCAAGGCAGCAAAACTTTGCGGTGAGCAAGGTGTACAAGTGCAATGGCATCAGGAAGGATACATATGCTCTAACGGATGTAAGTCTGTTAAAGACCCAAATCTTCTACGTCCCTTGATCCCGCGACAAGAGAATGATCGATTCGGGATAGCTATGGAGGCTGGAGAACATTCTAATACCGAGTTGGAAGTGGATGAGTGCCATTGTATCATGGAGGCTCATCATTTTAGTAAGAGACCGTATGGAAACACCGTGGTTTTGTGCAATGACATAAGTTTTGGTAAGGAACCAGTTCCAATTTGTGTTGTCAATGATGATCTTTTGAATTCCGAAAAGCCGTATGAGAGGCCTTGGGATAGCTTTACGTATGTTACAAAATCGATGCTTCATCCGTCAATGGATCTCGTAAAGGAGGTATCTTACTTTTTCTAGCTCGTAGTATCCTTGAAACAGAATTGTGACTCCATGTTGTAACCTTGTTTTATGTCCGCTGATTATGATGCAGAATCTGCAACTCAGGTGTGGCTGTCGCAGTTCATTGTGCTCGCCTGTAACTTGTGATCACGTATACCTTTTCGGTAACGATTTTGAGGACGCTAGAGACATATATGGAAAATCCATGAGGTGTAGATTCCCATATAATGACAAACAACGAATCATCTTGGAGGTATATTTTAGTTATACTTCTAAGTTGAAGTGTTTTTCTGATAATTTTAGATTTTATGTTACTACTTGACAACACATTCGTTGATCCTCTTTTTCTGGTTAGCCTGTGATTGTTGTCGACAATTCTGAAATGTTACAGGAGGGTTATCCTGTTTATGAATGCAATGAGCTCTGCGGATGCTCTAGAACATGTCAAAATCGGGTTTTGCAGAATGGAATTCGCATGAAACTAGAAGTTTTTAGAACTGAAAGCAAGGTGTGATCCTTTTTGAGTCATTGTTTTTTATCCATTTGTCTTGCTTCAATTCCAATATCCATGACTGATTGATCCACAGGGATGGGGATTGCGAGCTTGTGAACATATACTGCGTGGCACATTTGTTTGTGAATACATTGGGGAGATTATTGATCAGCAAGAAGCAAACAAGAGGCGAAACCAGTACATAGCTTTTTTTATAATCTTTTCGCCTTTTTGTCTTCCAGCATCTAAAATTTGGGGCAAAACTTAAAATCCTGCTATTGATTTAATAGGTATGGAAAAGAAGGTTGTAGCTACATACAGGAAATTGATGCTAATATGAACGACCTTGGTAGATTGATCGAAGGAGAGTCCGATTATGCCATTGATGCTACTACTAATGGCAACATCTCTCGATTCATCAATCACAGGTGAGTTTAAAAGACAAAACTAAAACTTTTGCGTTATAGTACTAGATAGACTGTTGATTTCAATCTGTTTTCATCTCTAGCTGCTCGCCAAATCTCGTTAACCACCAAGTTATTGTGGAAAGCATGGAGTCCCCGCTCGCTCATATCGGTCTATACGCCAGTATGGATGTAAGGCTCTTCTTCTCTTTCACTTGAAAGAAGTATCAAAATGTTGGACCAAAATCGATCTTTTTGTCATGTATTGAAAACAGATAGCTGCAGGAGAAGAGATCACCCGAGACTATGGTCGCAGACCGGTAACATCTGGACAAGAAAATGAGCATCCTTGTCATTGTAAAGCAACTAACTGCAGAGGTCGTTTGTTGTGTTAGATTTTGGTTCCTAGGAACATTCTTTGCAGATTTGTTTTAACAAGTTTCCTTCAGACTTTTACCTTTTTTTCCATTGACCCTTAGAGACAGCTTTGGTTTATTCATTCTGTTTAGTCTCCTTCAAGCTTTTACCTTTTTTCTCCATTGAAATCTTAGACAGCTCTAAACCATTGAAAATGATCAAATCTTGATTTCTCCTTTCTTAATTGTGAAGAAGCAAAAGGGAAGTCCATAGCCAAAGATTACAATTGCAACCATCCCTGAAATCATTAACAAACTAATCAAAGTTTTGAAATTCAGATTGAATCCTTCTTCTTCTTGTTCTTACCAAAGTCAATAGGTTTTGTGGAAGAAGCTTGTAGTTGTAGAACCATGGAAGCTATAACCAAACCACTTCCAATCTTCTCTCTAACGACTCTATGAGTAAGATCCAAAGATAAGACTCCAACTTTCTCTGTTATGACATCCTCTGCAACAACTTTAACCAACAAGAACAGACCCAAGCTTAAAGCTGTTCTCATCACTAGTTTGATTCTTCTTGATTTAGATATTCTTCTTCTGCAGTTCATCAGATTAACTACACAGGCGAGTGTGTAGAGAGGAAACCAAAAGTACCAATCTGCAGAAACACACACAAATGGTGAGACTTTACATAATCTGTAGAGAGAAGAGTATAGAATAAGAAAAAAAAAGACTTTGTTTTTTTCAATACCAGGATCATTAAGCTGGACGGATGCAGAATAAGCAAACAAAAACGCCATTAGAAGAGAGCAAATCCTATAAAGATTTCTGGGTTTTGCCATATGTTCCTTCAAATGTGCAAAATTTTTAAAGAAATTTAGGATCTTTAAACTCAGATCAAACTTAGATCTCTTTGTGGAACAATTGACTCGCAGGGATGATGATGGTGATGGTCTGCTAAATCGTATCCGATAACCGATACAGAATTTAAAACCCGGTTTTATGGTATTTTCCGGTTATCGTGATGATAATGGATAATGCGCTCAGAGCTTAAAAGTTTAGTCCCAAAAGCCCATTTTGATTTGCAATATTTTTATTTTTTTTATTTTTGTAATAGTAGTTAAATACTTTTTCTCTTAACCACACAATTAAATTACAAGGCAACGGTTACAACTATAGTATTTGCAAATCTAGTGCTAGCTGCACGAGCTACACAGTTTGTCCTATAATTGATACTACGACAAATAAAAGAAAGAGAAAATAAAGAGAACTTGATTAATAAGAAGTAAAATAGTTAAATTGATTGATTATTTATTTTGTTTTAAAATTTATATTGAGATAAATTCATGGATATACATCATTTTTTCAATAAACTTTTTTGAACGATTATATGACAAACATAGATATTTTTTTTTATATAAATATTATTTTTTACTACCGTCCTATCGACTAAATATCCACTCTATGGTTAAGTTTTTATGAATTATTCCTGCAATGGAACCTACGTATTTGTAATAGAGCAACAGATCGAATACCTCATCAAACATAAGGTTTTGAGTCTTACGTTCCACTGTATTTAATGAAGAATGAATCTATATATGTTGGGTTAAGAAAAATACTACTTTATGTAAATATATGTAGATGTATATACTATGAGGCCACACTTCACATCACATGAAGATAAGAGTAAGACAACAAAAAGATACGGCCTATCCTCTATAATTAATTATTTCAACGATAGTGCACCATCACTGTTCACCAATCATTCTATTCTCTACCCAATACATTTATTGTATAGTTATTATTTATATTGATGCACACATATAACGTATTTATTTTGTCGACACATGTGACATTGTATTTATGGTTTGGAACTTTCAATCATGGCCAAACAAACGACATGAACGGAATAGTTTGTTTAGTGCAGAACGTATCAAAATGAACAATATTTACATTATCAAAACAAAATGAACAAGATTACTTTACCAAAACAAAATTAACAATGTTTAGTGTTTAAGTAATTTTCGATAATTAGCACGCAAAAAGAGTGATATTTTATCAGAGTATTCACGTTAATTATTTCAAATTTACTCTTAAAACGTTGATAAGTGTTGTTTGTGTTCCCATGGTACGCAATACTCCCAAAAAGTGTTCAAAACAATAATTCAGAAAATGAGATATAGTTCAATGGTTCATATAACACAATCAATCCACGACTACAGTCCAATTATTTGTTTTTTTAGCGAAAAAAATAAATAAATAGTCCAACGATTTGAAAAATTCACTCTTCAAATTGAGGAAGCATGTTTCGAACATTTCAACTGTAATTTAATCATGGTTAACAATTATTAATATTCAATTTTTTCAAGCTCTAGAGTTTTGACAAATGTTGCGGCTCCAAATTCTCCTCTTATAAACATCTTAAAAAACTAGAATAGTTTTGTTCAAGATGATATATGACAAAGATGATAAAAACAATCAGTTGTCTTGAACGTATTTTATTGTTGATATTCTTAAGGAAAAATTCCTCCTATAATAAATTCATATGATCTAAAATTTTGTAAGCGATTCTACTTATTATGAATAATTTATGATTTTTTAATAATCATAATTTTGTGAAATTATCAAAAGCAGGTTAAAAATCCTTCCAAATATAACCCTTGAAATGAAACACAGGGGGGGTTGAATTTTTGTAGATTTTAATTTCAGATCACCATTGAAATTCTTTGATGCAATAGAAATATAGCATCGGCCAAGATATCAAAGCATGCGATTTTGATGTAAACTCAATAAATAAATTATTCAAACATTACAACTGATAACACCAAATTTAATAATATTTTCATATGAATTATTTTACATTACAATTTTTAAAAGTGATCATATACCAATTCAAGAATTTACTAAATAAACTCTTCATTTCTTAAAAAGAAAAAACCTAAAGTATAATTTTTTTTTTCTTGATAAACCGCGGGAGCTCCAGACCTTTGGTCCATAATCTCTCTATGTACTCGGAGGCAGCCTTTACTTCATTCCGATCTAAAGAATGTTTATTCGTCCCAAAAGAAAATTACAGCCGGGGCACAAAAAAACTCAATCTCCTTGTATTATCACTAGGCCACCACCCATTTGGTAACCTATAACATAGTTTACATCCAAAAAAGTTTTTGATATTCATTGGCTCATACCTACCCTTGTGTTATATGGTCCAGATATTTAAACATGTATTCGCTATATACGAATAAAATTCCCAAAATACACTAACTTCAACACTAAGGCATTTGTTCATATGTAATTATGTATGTGAGGTCGAACAATTTTGATAATTGATTTTAGTGAGGGGACCTAATTGGTCATGAAGTATGGTTGTGTGTGATGGGGTAGTCATCGGATTCGGCGATCGCTAAATTCTGTAATACCATGGGCCCAAGCCCAGTACCATTCAAATGGGACCGACCTCTCTTCTCATTCTTAGACCGGAGAAAATCTTAGGACCCACACACTAGTTGGGTCATCTTCTTCTATTCCAATCCATTCAATTCAAGCATTACAATTGTAGCACATTATAAAATTTAAGTTTTTCTAACCCCAAAGATATCTATGAAAACAGTGTAAGATATTTATGCCGAATCTTTAAATTGGAACACATATTTTGACCTTATTTAGTGAGAAATTTGGCTTGGAAACGGTAGAGAATTGCATGTGTAGATCAAGGAAGATATTACATACGAAAATCAACCATTTGTTATTGTTCGAATGCTATTTCGATTAATGTCTTGACGCTTTTTCTCTTATCATGTTTTTTTACTCTTTCTTCAAAATTTTCTCAATTATTTGAGTTTATAGATTAATAACAAATTCAAATCACAGTTCACGACATATAATCTATTAAACCGCCAAAAACTATTAATCTACGAACTGTATAATAACGTGCATTTCTATTCTCTGAGACTTGAACCTCAAATCTAATATAATAATTGTTGTCAAATCCTATTTGACAAGTGAATCCACCTAAAAAACTCATAATTTCGAGATTAATTGGTATGTTCATTTTGTTGGTATAAAGTCGGTTAAAACGCTTAATTTGATAGCATACCAAACCGGTTAAGTTAACCGATAGTTATAGGAAATTAATTCCCACTAACTTCACTAAACCCACTCTCACCTCTCTTCCCTCATATAAAAGAAATCATAGAGAGAGAAGTTAAATGAACTGTAATTGTTTGATTGGTTATTGTTAAACGGTAAATGCATATTTAGAATATGTCTTAACTGCGATAGCCAAATATTTTGCTAAAAAGCCATGTGATGAGAAAACCGTATATAAAAGGTGTAAGTTTTTGTGTGTGATTTAAGTAAATAACGTTAACGTGATATCATGTAAAGCTGCGTTGCCATCCGAGAAAATTGCATGTTATTTGTATAAAAATAGCGCGAAATACATGCTATTTAAAAAATAAATTGTGATAAATGAACCCGTACTTATTTACAATTTCTATTCGATATATATATATATATATATATATATATATTTTCAAATAAGAGGTTAAAATTTGGGTAACTAATGTATAGTTTCTTAAATATTAATTGAATTATTCCTTTACATGAATATTAAGCATACATGAGGAACAATATATTATATTTTAAAAGCTATTAAAATGAGTTTCATTATAATTCAAAGTTAATAATTTTCAACACATAATCAAACTTTTTCATTCAAAAATATTTAAACAGAAATAATAATTTTTGAAACCTGATGATTACTTACTTGTTATTTTATTTATAAGAGAATGAACCAATTAACTTGATTTATTTAACCAAAAAAATAGTACGTACGTAGCGTTCTTTGTATATGCGGAAATCACAGAATGTGTTAACAGTTAACACGAACCCACATTTTCAAGGCCAGCTTAGCCACTTACATAATTCACATGAAAAATATAAAAAAAAAAAATCAAGAGATTAAGTAGTAATGTAGTATATATATCAAATAAAAATTTTTGTTGAAATATTATGTATGCATGATAGAAAGTTCCATCACGCGTGCGAAAACCATGCAATATAAATTATAAACATGACATTGACACAGAGACTGTCATTATATTTGACAGCAAATATATACGCTTGTGTATGGATCATTAAAAGGCAGGCCCTCCAATATTAAAATCAAGAATCTAACACTCATACATATATATTGATTTTCTTGTCACGTTCAGATCTGCATTGATATTTTTCTTTTAACAAAGGACAAAAGAAATTGCTATATTGTATTTTTGTATACCAGCCAAAAACTAATAATGAATTATATATATATCAGTATATGAAAATTTCCAATTATTAAATATTCTTTTATAAGAGTATGGTAGCTGAAGGACAGTGGTCAGACAAGAAGGGTTAAAAATTGGACCACTACGATTGATATAAATGTATTTAGTAAATTAATATCATATGCATTTAATGAGTTTATAAGATCAGGCTGCACCTTTATTTAGGCATAGAAACACAAAACGGAAATAGTTTAAGACAAAAAATTCCTCCACAAAATCATTACTATATTTTAGTGTTGTGGTCTTGTCTATTATTTTTATTAGCTTTACCGCCGGAGATAAATAAACTTGCACAACATAAGGTACGATTGTAGTAATCGGAAACACTAGTATAATCATTCAACCTCCTACGCCTAAGTAAAAGAGAAACTTAAGTTTAAGATTAAGGAAAAAACAAAGTAGTTTCATATGCGGTATGTCTATTTGTTTTAGGTGAGTTCCAAGAGTATGGAGTTTAATTCTCCTTAGATTCAATTCAATTAGATTTTGTTGTGTCTCACCCGTCTATATGAAGTGTACAATGTATTTGTAGTGTTGTACCTTCATCGGATTTTGATAATCAGTTATTCGGGTACCTATATTGTGCATTTACCTGTTTTCCGTATAATTTATGTGGTTCGTAAGTTTGGTGTAGTTAGCAACTTAGCGTTCCTAGAAAACACTATTAAATTACACGTGTGTGAGTACCGCAAAAATAATAGAGTACATCCTCATAAAATGCTTATGATGTGTTCAGTCACCTACCGACTTGTAGCTAGATAATTAGAATATGCTTGTTTCTCTTGATTTTGCTAGTTTTAGAGTCTTTGGAAAAAGATTTATGCGGAAGATCAATCTTCATGAGTTCCATTGCGGGTTTGACAGGTATATGATACAATGGTAGACACGATACCGGTACATTGGTATCCAACGTACGTACACATCCTTAATATATGGAGTGAACAGAATATGTGATTAGGGTGTAAATAATTAACTATCCATTATATGGCATGATAATCCCTATATATTGTTCCGGTTATTGGTTGCAGCAAAGACATCTATTAAAATGTGAAATGCCAAATAATCGTAAAATTTATGTTGCCAATTAAAGGGTCATTCTCCTAATAGAGTATATACATACTCAGAATAGAAATTCATTATTTATATGGAATTAGGTGAAACGTAGATGTTCTTGTTTACAAAAATTATTGAAGTAACTTTTAAGGAAACCCTTTTGTAAACAAATTAAGTAATGTCCCTATTATTAAGAAAAAAAAAAGCAATGAGTAGCACCATGGCAATGAGCTTGATGCCTCTTTGTGGAATTAAAATGTCTCCGTCTGGATTGAGATATCCTCAATATGACATGTAACTAACCAAACCTTTGGAGTTTTAGGGAAATTGTTTTGTTAGAGAGAAAAAGAACTTTAAAAGTATCTTTATCGAACACTATTATTTTTTAATATTTAAACAAATATATATGTCACGTTTTAAACTACTTAACTATAAATTGAAAAATAATGCAATTGTTAATAAGTCGATCGAGTGCACCAAATATATTTTGTGGCCATTACTAAATTAAGGAGCACATAGTTGTAGTAAGTAGGGATTAGTTGAGATGATTAATTTGATTAAACAAGCAAAGTGATGTGACTTAAATTGAACATTGGCGCTTTCCTACGGATTGTTGTCGTTTATTAGTAAAAATAAAAGGAAAGGATCCAATAAGTGCTACACAACATTTTAATTTAAAAAATATGTACATAATCAAAATCTAAAACAAAACTTTACAGAAATTTTAGGATATCAATTTCAAAAAGAATAAAATTAAAATATGTGCATAATTATATATATATAGAAACTTTGGTAGCTAGGATATTACTTGATATATGTATCTCTCTTCTTCTTACGACAGAAAAGACAGAATAAAAACGAAACCAAAGAAGAAAAGAAATGTTAAAAGTATGTGAAGGGACTAAAAACATATATCGATAAACAAAAGAAAAAAAAATTCACTATAATAAATGTAGAAACGACGAAGACTAAAAATCTCCAAAGTCTCTAACGGAGAAAGAAGTGTTCTTATCAGGAATATTGCCAGAGTGGCGTAGACCAAGCGTAAGGGACACGTCACCAGCCTGTTTGGTCCCGAATCTTATGACGTTCACACCACCATCGTCTACGTGGAAATCACTGACGTCTTGCTGACACGTGGCGACGGTGAACGCGTCTGAACCGCCGTGAGAAGCGGCGGCGATGGAAGGGAGGAATGAAGAGTCGTTTTCGTGAGGTGTCGATGTCATCGTCGTTGGAGTTTGTGCGGTTGTGACAGTGAAGTTGTTTTCATTATTGTTGGGTTTCGTGTCGTTGTTGTTTGTTTGTTGCTGTCTTCTTTGTTGTTGTAAATTTTCATTTTCTTCTGCTTCTTCCTCTCTTTCTTTTGCTTCTTGTTGATACATCTCTTCTACCATTGGTTTCCATAGACGAACCCTAGCATTTATGAACCAATTCGACACCTGAAAAATGAAAAAAAAAAACACCAATGTTTAATCAAATTAGGTTAAACAAATGAAACAAAATTTTTTGGCTAGCTAAAACTTCACTTAAAATTATATGAAGGGAGTACAAACTATGAAACATATTTCCCCTTTAAAACATCTAATAGAACCAAGTTACATATTAAAATTTTCATTATATTCCTACAAGAACAAATAACTTTTGAGATTTTTTTAATTAATTTTTATTTGATGTTTAATTAAGTATTTTAATGAAAAATTTAGATTAAAATCTAAAACAACATTTATTTTAAAACAAAAAGTAATGTTAAAACAACATTTTGAAATGGATGAAATATAATGGATATTTGAGCCAAGTGTATTATATTTGTGATGTAAATAATTAATGTGTACTAGACTTTGAGGTCTGTTAGTTAAAATTGAAATGAAAGCTTCAAACTTTCATGTACTTGGGAAATACTACCTATACTGTCTTTGGGTTGAGTATTTACGTCTCTCTTTCTCTCTCCTATGTTTTGCATACTTGGGTGTGTAAGTGTATATAATGTATTTAATGAAGAAACCGAACCCCAAGAGAAAAATGACTTCATCATATTCAAAATCCATGCAAGAGAATAGACATGAAGCCACTCATGTCAGATTTTGCATGATGAAATGATTGATATATATGGTAAATTGTGAATTAAGTACAACATGTAAATGAGTAATTAAAAGGTTTCTTGTATGATCAGTATGAAAACATATTATTTTAAAAAAATATAGATATATGCATGTATCTATATAGATAAAGGCTGACCTGATTTCTGGATAAACCAGTCTGTCGTGCTAAGAGGTGCTTATCAGCATCGCTTGGGTACCTGAGAAAGAGACCAGAAAATGACTTCACAATCTTTAGAACCCTAAACCCAATAATTATTATTTTTGTATAATTTTTTTATAGAGAGAGAGATGAAAAACACAATCAAGTAGATGCAAGAAAAGGTACAAACTTTCTTCTTACAAGGGCGTGAGAATCTAAGGGACAAAAGAAAAAGCTGATTTCAGAATAGAAGCATTTGATTATATTTTTGTATCTTCACTTATTTTTCACCATAAAGCAAACTATTTATGTGTACCTCTTCTCTTCTTTACTTTACTAACAACAAAATAGTAAAATTCTGCAGACATTAAATAGAGAAAGTACTGATGAATAATGTAAGAAGAAATTGCTTTTTTCAGCTTTTAGTTTTTTTTTTCCTCTTTTAATTTCTGTCTTTCTTAAGAGGCAATATACCAATGACACTGTACCACTGACAAATCTGAGACCTATTTTTTGTAGTTATGTTAATGGCAATGTTACTTCTTTTGATAATGGAATGTGGAAAAAATTAAAGCAAATTAAAGAAAAAATATATAAAGAAAGGGTTAGACAGAGACAGAGAAACCCTTAGGATGCTATTATGATCCCAAAGCATAAAAGTTTGTGATCTCACTCTGCAAACTTCTTTTGTTGCATTAATTATTTAATCCCTTTGCCATGCAAACCACCTTACATTTATATGATATAATTATTTAATATACACAACACACACACACCATTTTCTTGAAAATCCCAAGGTCAATGCATTGCCCTTGTTAATTTGGACTTTTAACTGATCCTTTTTATTGGTGGCATCAAGTAAAAAAAAAGGAAAAATCAATTGATATTTAACTTTTGATTAGCAGAAATAAACAGAAAATAATCAAACTCATTAACGTAATGGCACTTATTTTTATTTGTTTTTTAAATTGGTTTTAAAACTTGAATATTCTTCCCGCTAAACCAAAATCAGTTTCGAAAAAAAAACATTTTGTCACTTTCATAACTTAATTTTAATAAACATATTATCAGTTAAAGTTTTTTTTTTTTTTTTTTTTGGTAAGAATCAGTTAAAGTCTTGGTATCAAAGTATAGTGGTAGTCTACATTTCATAATATATGGTCAACATTCAAGAAGACTTATTATTGTTGTATCAAAGAATAAGAGTAGGTAAGTATCATTGAATAAGAGATGAGAAAATGGACTTACGGATTAAGAAAATGTTCGAAAAGCCAAGCTCTAAGGATATTAACGGAGCGTTCAGGCAAACCACGTTGCGGTCTCCATGCCTCTTGCTCCATCATGCCCATATGATGAAACGCTCGTTGCTGACGCAAACTCTGCTCTAGCAAACGCAATCGTGGCGTTTCGCCTTTGGTTAACCCAGACGACGTAGCTCCTGCCGCCTCTTTATCCCCTAGAAGCTCACAGCTGCGTTTAAGCTGAACCACTACTGCATCTTTCAAACACCGGAAGTGCCTAGACATTGCCTTTTGAGCTAATGTCGTGTACGGAACCGCCGCACCGTAACCCATTACTTGGTCGAATGAGTTCACAACCATTTGCATCTGTTCGCAGTAATGGTTGTACCGTCGGTCCACCTATGAATGCAGTTTTAAAAATTGAAATATAAATCGATAGTTTTTGTTTTGTTATTATTACTTCATTTTATCTAGATAATATATAATCTATAATATATAAGGTATCTTAGAACATATACTAAAATCTTGAGATAAGATTATGTCAACTACAAAATAAATTGTAAGATAAATAATGAAGTAACTTCAAGGACTAGTTTTGGTTACGTAGTGAAGGTAGCTAGCTTATATGGAGAAGGAAACTCTAATTTAAAATTTCTGGTTGTGAAGACTAATTCACTTAATCAATCATAGTTTAATTTCTTATGTTAAATTTGATTAAGCGATGCCACCAAACGCGTGACACAAAATATGCATTAATATATAACTAGACCATAACACCAGTATAATGATATTAGTTAGAAAAATGATATAAGTGATGGTAGGATTGCGTAATCAGACTCTACCAACTAGAGCATGTGTCGTGCTCTTGTACCAGTCGGTCTTTCTCAATACATTTAAATTTTAAGGAAATAACATATATAGAGTTTGTGAAATATTGGTTGATTCAAATTTATTGTATAAGGAAAAAATATCACGAAGACAATTCAATTTTCTAGCGATTGATATGAAATTGGTTATTTGATCAATTCAATCATTAGAACGGTTCATTAAAAGTTTGATAGAAAATTAATTAGTTTGGTTAGAGAAAAATAAATGTGAAAACGTTACCTCTTCAAGCATAGAGAGTAGCTTGACCTTTCTTCTTTGATGTTCAATCCGATCAGCCGGAGACAAAGGAGGATTATCATTGGCTGTTCCCGCCGAAGAAGACGACCCTCCACCTCCTCCACCGGTAGTATTAGGGTTTGAATTGGTCCTACTAAGTTTGTTCTTCTTGAAATGTCCTCTTCCAACACTACAAAACTCTTCCAACAACTCTTGTGCCGGTTTCGTGTATTTCGAATTCCTCAACGTATAGATCCCTCCAATGGATGAAGAAGCCGCCATGGGAGATGATGATGACGACCCGAAATGTCCTACGACTTGATGATGAGAAGAAGAATTATCAAGAAGAAGATTCTTGAATTGGTTGAACTGATGATGATGAGCCGATGCGTTAGAAGAAGATGAAGTTCCATCAACGGCTGCACAATAAATGCTTCTATATTCCTCGGCTTTAGCTGCAGCTAATGAAGATGAGAGAGATAAAGACAAACCCTTTCCGCCTTCCACGTGGACGGTTCCGATCATATCTCGGTTGTGATGATGATCGGATGAAGATGGCCATGTGAAGTGTTGTTGTTGCTGCTGCTGCATAGTGCTTTCGTCGGTGAAAGCAAAACCTTGTTGATGATGATTTGGTAGTAACATATGAAGAGTAGAGTTATTGTTGTTATGACGGTTTTGTTGCTCTAGCAATTGTTTAGTACTAGACTGATCAAGAATCTCTCCACCAGAGCCACCACCGCCGGGAAAAGCAAACATTTCAGACAACATTCCGGCTGTTTCATAAACCGGAATTTGAGCACCGGAGACGGCGGATTCATCTACTACCTCCTGATGAGTAGTTGATGATGATCGGTGGAATCCATTAGAGAAGGAAAAGATTCCTTGGTGATGATGAAAATCTTGTGACATAGAAGAATCTGAATTGTGATAAGTCTTGTGATGAGAAGTTGTAGTAGCTAAACCCATACTTGATTCTTGTTATTCATTATATCTCTTTCCAAAGCTCTTGGATCCTGTAAGGATTCAGACATACACAGAGAATCTTATGTAACACAAAAAAAATACAAAAATTTAAGAAAAAGAGAGAGAAAGAGAGGAGTCAAAACTAGGTATTATTCAGTTTTTTTTTTCTGTCTTCTCCAATCTCTTTCTTGTAACTCTTTTAAGGTTCTCACTTTCAGCTTCGGTCATCATCTACATATATGGTATATAGGGAGAGAGAGAGAAGAGTTACCTTGGAGTTGCAGAGAATTAAAGAAAGAGAAGATTGATGAGCTTATAGCTATCGTTTTCTTCTATCTCTCTCTCTAGCTTTCTTTTTCTTAGGCTCTTCTTTTATTTTATTTTCTCTGTTAGTTTTATTCTGGAAACCAAAAACTTATAAAAATCTTCTCCCAAAGAGAAAGGAAGAAAGAGAGAAGAAGAAGAGGTCGCTGTTCTTTCTTCCTCGCCTCCCTTTTTAACGCACCAATCTTCTTTATTATTATTTTGTTATAAAATATATTATTCTTTGATTATCATTTTTTTCTTTTTTTTAATGAAGTGGTTTTGTAACTTCTTCTTTTAAATCTTAATCAGCAAAGGTTTCCATATCAATAACGATGAGGAAGAAAGACAAAACTTATATACATCGTGAAATTACGAAACTGCCCTGTCATTTTTTTATTTTTGGTTGTCAACGATATATTATTTATTTATAAATGCAAAAAAAAAAGTATTTAACTTTTTTTTTTTTATATCACGGAAATGTCGGCTGATATCAACATATTAAAGGCGTTAATTTGGAAACTAATTTTCAAAAAAGGAAACTAAAAAGAATACAAAGATAAGGTGAGTCCAAGGTCATACCTCAATGACCCAAACCACCACCATAAATACTTCCACATAATTTTGTGCTTCAATAATATTTTCATTTTCAGCCAAGAAAAAAATAGAAAATACTATACTTATTTGAGAAAAATATTAATATTCCCACAATGCCCTCTCAGTTATTCTTCTGATTTCGTGTGCGTATTTGTTGTTTAGGAACACAACTATGCCATTTCATATGTGCCTACTTCTTCAATTGGCTGATACTATATATCTCTCATATTTTTTTAATGCAAAGCTAAAATCCCAATATAATTGAAATAATAAATTATTTATCAAACAATTAATTTTGGAACTAATTGATAAAATATTTTAAAAATACAATGTTATCCTAAAATTCTCTTTTCTTAATTAATAAGAAAATCAAAGTATAATTTATGGTGTCATCTAGTTTTCTTAAGTATTTCTTAGGCTTCTATCATAATTGACTTGTAGATAAATGTGCATTGGATATTACCTCCTGCTCGATCTGAGGTAGAAGTCCTGCAAATCGAAGTTGCCTCTCTTGTTCTCATTGATTAGGAGGACTCTCATTACTGGAAGATAAAAGATACTCCCTAAGCTATATACTTCATTGTATATGTATATCAACAAGTAAAAGACCATCATTCAAAGATTATCTGGTGCAAGACTATCTGGCTTTTGTTGGTATTCCTAAACATAGAATGTTGGCATTAATGTTCACTCTCAACAAATGTCCTATGAGAGATTTACGTACTAATAAACTGGGGGTTACCTCTTAACCCTTTCTGTTTGTTTTGTAATTTGGAAGTTAAATTAATGGATCATATGTTATTTGGCTATACTTTAGTATACTTTTTGTTTATCTTTGATTTATCTGAAATAGAATATTCTTCCTCTGAGACACTGGATTATGATTCTTCACCCTTTTCGTCTGATCTCAGGATCAAAAATCCACATAACCAGCTGACTCTCCTAGTTTGGCAAGCCACAATTTACTTTCTTCGGATGGATAGGAAACCACATACTTCATCGAAGCTCCATATCGATATATTGACACCACTATTTGTTACTTTGACTCCATATGAGATTCAAACTCTGAGAAAGCTTTCAAATTGTTGTAACGATGGCTTCAAGAATGATTGTATAATAATCATGATGTATTACATAAATACCAAAAGATTGAAAATTCTCACTTTTACAAAACATTGTAAATTTTTTAAATAATTAATAAGCATGAAGATAATAGAAAAAGAATGATGATAAGGTTATTTCATAGTTATTTTTAATGATTAATTTTTTAGAGTAAAAATTATATTTTATTTGAAAAAATTTCAAAACATTAACAAAACATAGTTTAAAAAAAAATTCTTAAAACATCTTTTAAAGCAAAACATAGTTTTGTTTTCGAACCTTAGAGAAAACCATATATATGGACCGTATACTTTTTACCGAATAAAAACAATGTATAGCCATTATACAACATGGCTTCCCACCGTATAGTGTATATATATACGGCGTACAATTTCCAAAAAAGTGCACGTAGCAACAAATCAAAAATTGATTTCCAACATAAACAACCCGGAATGTACCCAAAATAATCCTAAAGACATCTAAACATGATGAATATGCTTACTAACCTAAAAAAATATGCTCATAAAAAGATCAAGATCATGTTTCCAGTGTGTTTTTTTGCCATGTAGAAACGTAAGAGTTATATGATGATGCATCCATATTTGTCTTTGTACTCTGCCACTCGTTTACTTCATGTTCGTCATGTTTTCTAATACGTTATTTTTTTACATTGTGCGATACTTTTTTGCGGATGTTACTTTACTTTTACGTAAATTTGCATCAATCATAGATTGCCTATCAATATGTTTTCGGTATATAAGCTGTTTTCTCTAATCCGTTCACAAAGACATAATCATAAATTTAATTTCAGCTATAAGTTATAATGACTTAGTATAGATACAACCACAATTATTTTCTGTAATTTAACGATCATCATCCTAGGTATATTAAATTATAAAACATATTTTTCCAAAATCGATTTGACGTGAGTATCCACAATGGGATAAATAATTAATGGAAGGCTCGAAAGGAAAAGTTAAAAGCCCACTTGTATATATATCTATGGACTTATGTTGGAATCTATCATGTCAGAATCAGATACCAAATGAATAATTTTGTAGCACCCATAATTTGGTTTAAAGTCTTTACTTAAATCTAAATTAAGTCTAGTGGTTTCTCAAGAATATTACTTTTTTACAAAGGATAATTTAGTGTATTTTAGTTGTCTATAAGAAATTGGATTATTTCCTAAATTAAAAACTGTGTTAGTTTATTTCTACCAATTTCATCTACTTCATAATTGAAACTTTCTGCTATTCTTTTTGCCCCTCGCACCTTAATCAATTATCTACATAATTTAAGTGACCCCACCCATATATATATAGATTGTTATAAAAATTACAACGGTTTGCTATTATTCTATTGATTTTAATTACATTTACTATATTGGGCAGCCAAGAAAATGGTTGATATTTCATCGGACTAAATCAAAATTTAATGAATGTTTTTAGTCTGTTTTTAATCAAAATCAGTAATATTTCTCCAGCCACCTAAAATCTTATTTTCATAGTTCACACGTCCTTGAAATAGCAGAAAAATTAAAACAGAAAACAAAGAAAGAAGTTACATCTTATTTTCTAGCTGCAAATGGGATAGACAGTTGACAGCCCAACCTTCTTCATTCCTAACAGTATCTTTCTCTTTTCGAATTATTTAATTTATATTTTAGAAAAATAAAATCTGTTTTTCGAATAAATAGTTTTTGGTCGGGTGAATCTCTCACGTGAATTCCACCCCTCAACTCACACGTATGCACAACCATCAATCACGTGCAGAACCTCCTTTTTCGCCATTGTGGTGTGTCCTTTATCCTCCTTTAGGCATTTAATAGATAAGTAACTCAAAACATGTAAAGGCTTCTCTGGTTTTAGTTAGTCTCTTCAATGGTGGTTGCAAAATCTTCCAAACATCTCTTTGTATCGATATATATATAAATGTCGATGAATCTTTATGAGTTGAAGATCTTATAAGTTCTAAAGACGTTTTGTAAATAACTTCCTTAAAATTGATACATTTAGAGTTGAGTACAACAAAAAAACTGAACTACGTTTTAATAAGATGAATATTTTAGTCATTTGTATACTCGGTTTAGTTTAGTTATACTATAAGGTTTAATAGCTAGTGACATGTTTTTTTAGACTAATATACTACAAAATAATTGTATGTTCTAGCTACGGGCGGACTATGGCAGATTTGTAGCTAAATAAATTTTCTGCTGATATGGTATAAAAAAGGGAAGCGTGAATTTAAGAAAGAAAACTAAATGAATTAGTTTTCTAATCAAAATGACTCTAACCAAAATTTGTGTTGCTCGTTTATAAGTGTTCAATGAGTTGCAAAGAATTTAATAGTTATTATATCAATTTAAAATTCAAATTACTCCGGTTCTATTACATATATACATTAGTTCTGTTCGTTTTGTTTATTTCATACTAATTGCACTTGTTCTATATTTTTTAGGATCTTTCGTTTCACTACAATTATTTGAAATTAAATAATCGGATAATTGAATTAAGCTATATATTGTATATAGACTAGGATCTTGATGTTAAATATTACTGAAATGGGGATATTTTGTAGTATAGTAGATAAAAAATTAGTTGAAATATAAAGATAGAAAATTAGAGTCACTTGTTCACGTATGGTTGTTAATATAGACATATATATACTTACACGTCTCGTAGATCATTAAAAGCTCTTTAACATGCCATGTGTATCCTTATATAGAAACTCTCAAGTTCACCAGGACAAAGGCATTGAATGGTTAAACTACAAATACGTAATTATCATATCTATACTAGTCCATTCATTAGTACTTGTGTTCATCATCCAGACTCTTCTTATTTTTATCATCCAATCTAATAAAGCCTGTTTCTTTATTAAAACTAATCTTTAATTTCAAATATTGTCCATACTGAATTACAACAAAACTATATCAAATTAACCTTTTAAATATTGTCCATACTATATCAAAGTTTTTCATTAAATTTTTTACCTCTTTTCTTGGGTCTAATTGTAACCACTAGCTACATCAAAGTTATGCAAAAGAAACTGTTCCATTTTGGTAATAATATTCACATTTTATCAAAACAAGAACAAATAATTAACATTTGAACCAAAGCATAAGAAAGAAAAAATACAACAAAACATATTTCATCGTATGAGTTCTGATTTTAAGAGAGGACTCAATCACTATTTAAAAAAATATTAAACATAATGATGTTAGTTAGAGTGTATTTTGGAAAACACTAGAATGATAGAATCATGCCCAGAAAGATATCAGTTAAAACCAGAAATCAATTATACTATTTGTAAACGCATAAATCAAGTTTTATTGTATTTGGCATCGGCAACTCAATCGGTGTATTAATCAACCAATTAAGGCCAGTGGTTCGAACATCAACGACAAAGAAAAAGCTAATTTTACATTTAACTATGTATAATATCCGCAATATTAGCAACTTTTCTCCCACCACCGTCAAATACCAACGACCTCAACGAACATATAAAAACGATCCACATATAAATCAGATGGATTTTTGGATAAACTTCATGATAATAACACATATATGTGCTTCTCCTAGTTTTTATTTATGAAAAATTGATAGAATATTTTAGTATATTTTAGCGTATTAAATATATATCAACTTAATAAATGAATAATATTTGAAGTAATATTTTGAAAATTAGGGTTGTTTATACATTTTCTATTACAATGAACAAAAAAAATCAAAATCTGAATTTTTTTGTCCAAGACTGCACAGAAGATCGGACTGGCACGACCAAAAAAGGGAAAGCTATGAAATTGACAGACAAAAAAAAAAAAAAAATATATATATATATATATATTGTAGAAAATAAAAGCCAAAATTTGTAAACAAAAAGAGAAAATGAAAGGTAAAAGAAGGGAAACAATAATACGCGCAGCAGAACGAACTATTGTCCGAGGAATCATCAACCCTCAATGTCACTCTCTTTCTCTTGTTTTATTTTTTTGCCTTTAGCATGAATGAATTTGACAACTTTCATGAATTAACGATTGAAAATAGAATGCTTGGATGAACATTAAATTTTCATATCTTGAGGAATTCCATGTTATTGAGGAACTCAATGTTAAGTTGTTAGTTTCCCCATAAACTTTTTTCTTGATACATAGCTAACCTTCATCTAAAATTGATTTATATTTTTTAAAGTTCCCAAGATTTTTTTAGGGTTTATTTGCTAAGTAACCAAAACTTTGGTCAAAAGTGACAATAAAAAGTAATGCAAAACCGTAAATAAGTGATATATATATGTTTTTTTACATGTGATTTAAAGAAATAGCATGATATCATATAAAATAATGTGTTGTTGAATAAATGACATAATATGTGTTAAAAACACGCGAGAATTCGAAATCCATGTTTTTTAAAGAAAAACAGATTTTGTTATCCATCAATTTTGGAAATAAAAAAAGTAAAGGTCGAGTATATAGTGCATACTCTTTATTTCATAGTCTTGTAGATGGCCACTATTTGTTTTCGTGTATGAATTTCATATAAGCATACATAAAATTACTTCTAATGAGATCACTATCTTCATGGTCATATCTTATTAGAGTTTAGATGGTTTGACCTCCAGACAAAAAGAAAAGAAACATTGAAGGAGTAGGACTAGTCCAATCATTTGTTTAAGAATTTTGTCTGACATCAATTTTTCGAAATGCTGATGCTAAAAACTCATATGCATTGTTTCGGGATTTTCTCATTGATTCTTATATGTAAGGTACTTGAATCATTTTTATGAATGTAAATGTGTTATATTCGATAATAAAAAGAAAAGCAACAAACTTTGATTTTAAATTAATGGGTGAGTGATATTATACCACGAACACAAAAGGACTAATGAAAATGGAGGCGATGGTCCCTTCTTATTTCACTTTTTGTCCATTCGGTGTCAATCAAATTGTTCCTTTCTCCTTAATTTATATTTTTCTGATCTCTTTTTTTTTTTAGCTCTTTGATAGATACTTAAAAAAATTGAATAATTTTATATCTTGTTCTTTTCGTTTGATTTTTTTTTTAATGGAGGAGATGGTTTTTTTTCTCTTAAATATTGATACACAATATCTTTTTGGTTTAAAAATTATCTAGCTTTGGTGTTAGATGCTTTTGTTTTGTTTTATTCCCGCCTTTTAAGTACACTCATTTTTGCAACTTAAGAGTGCTTTGTATAGTGGTGTGACCACAAGCTCACTACATGTCTTCGGTTTGCGCATTTATTTGTGTATCAATATGAATATTTTAATACTTATGTATGTGCCATTGTGCATGGAAATTTTCAAAATCTAGGCATGACATGCTTTTAAAATTTGTTTACTAATATCTTCTTGTTTTTGTCCTTTCAAGATTGGAATAGCTTTACTTTAACCTAGAACTTTAGACCATTCTAGGTTAAAGTTTAGAGATTTTGATCCTTAAATCTTAATTAAAAATTATACATCTTGTGTGCAAAACACCACTTCGACAACTATATAACTAATCATTGTACGTTTCTTACACGATATTGTGGTTGAAGTTGTGTTAATTATAAATGTGTTACAATTATGTCCCTGTCAATAATTAAAATAGATGGTTCAAAGGTATATAGCTAATAAGAAAGGGTCCATTCTCTATATATAAAGATGTGCAACTTTGACTTTGAATATCTCAGATCCAAACTGGTTGATTCAGGCCTTTCACATCCTTAGGAGTTAGGACTTAGGACTTAGGACCATGCATGAGATAGGTAAAAGTGTAAAACATATGCAATGACTAGGGGGAAAAACCTTAAATTGGGCTGTCACATAATCAATTATCAAAAAATTATGCAATGTGAATTGTGTTTTACAGTCATTTAAGTATTTTTTTTAAAAAAATATACAAGGAAGATTTGGTATTTTATGTAAATGGTACGTAAAAGTTATGTGAAAATAGAAAATACTCGATTATAAAGAACATGCAAAACCATACGTTAAATGATATAATATTTATGATATTATAAAGTATAAAGTTATATCACCTAAAGATGGCAAGCTCCCATATGTGATATATGCTGACAGAAAAATGTGACATTTACAATATATATATACATAGACAAACACGATCTTATTATATAAAGATTTGTTTTCAAAGTTGATAACTCACGTGATCGCGACACGTTTTAAATATATCGATAAGATTTCGACACGTGTAAATATTTTTAACCAATTAGATTTAGATATTATATTAACATCAATATGGATTTCTCAATCCAAAAAGATATACTTAAAATTAAACAAAAAACAAAGAAACGTAAATAAATATCTCTTTTATTCTCAAATTAAATTAAGTAAATTATGCAATTAATTAATGATCTTAAAAGAATTAATAAAATAATAAAAATCCAAAATAATTGATCGAGACATATGTCAAGTTTATCGATAAGATATCGACACTTGTAAATTTTTTAACCAATTAGATTTAGATATTATATTAACATAAATATGAAAATTTCTAAATCCAAAAAGATATACTTAAAATTAAAAAAAGAACTAGAATAAGGTAAATAAATATCTATTTTAGTCTTAAATTAAATTAAGTAAATTATGCAATCAATTAATGATCTTAAAAGATTAAGAAAAATAAAAGGACAAAATAATTAAGAAAAATAAAAGGAAAAGAAAATCAATTTATTTCTATTTGTTGATTAAAAAAACAAAACAGTCAACTACTGATCTTAAGAGAATAACAAAATAATATAAAGAAAGAACGAAAAAAAGAAACTAATTTTTTTTTCGATTCAGAAAAAAGAAAAGTCATATCTGATTTAAAATATTAATTTTATTGAAACATAAATACAAGATTAATTCATTAAATTTTCAAAAAATTGAAAATAATAAGTTTATAAGAATGAATTTTTGATTACTTGATGAAAATGTTAGTACATTTAAATTTATGTTTTATTTATAAATTAGAACGAATTTAAAATTAGTTTGACATAAAGTGAAATTGTTACTTATGAGTTATGAGATTACATCATATGTGGAAAATTATATTTTAAAAATGATATTTTTCTAATTATTTTGTCAATTTTTTGTTTCTTTATATTTACTAATTATGTTTTATAATTTTTATTTTTAATACTAACTAAGAGATAGATTTTATATAATAAGCTATTATTTTTCATATGAAATTTTTTTATCTTTTCTCCATTGAGATGAAGTGTGAAAAACTAAAATCCGGTTTTATTATGATAGAATAGATAGTTAAATTGTATTGCAAGACGAAGAGTACGAGGTTCAAATCCAGTTTTTTAAAAAGCACTATCAAATAAAATTCAAAAAAATATGCGGGTTACCATGTAAAATTGAAATAGTATCGATAATATAGTTATGCATTTCCTAATCTAGTTGTATATAAATCCAAGGGAGAAAGTAAATTATGATATGACAGGAATTTGCAAGCTAAAATTTTGTATTAACATGTTAGATAGTAAGGTATAACTTTTTTAAAATAATAAATTGAACGTTTATATGGTGAATAGAAATTAGTTTGATGACTTGAGTGTTTATAAGAAGACAAAACATGTTAAAAAAAAATATGACATGTATTAAATATTTCAAACCACAAAGATAAGTTAGGATTTGGATCTCCAATCCAGTCATCAAGAACGAATTAAGCAAAAACAAACATGATTTATAATAGTTCATCTTCGTGAGAGATTTTTTTATTTTACGACACTCCAAATTTCATTATAATAAGAATTTTTTTGAAACTATAACATTATTCTTTTTTTGCTAACCCTCTCCAATCCAATAAAAAGCAATACTTAAGAATAAATCAAGAAAACAAACCCTAAAACAAACAATAATAGTCCTAAAATACATGAAATAGTTTTAATGAACACTTGTCAAAAATGAAGAAGTTTAGGCTCCACAATTCAACAAAAAAAAATCATCTAAAACGTACGTCTTTCAGCATATTTTAAAAAAAAAGACTAATATACATTTATAATATATAAATATTTACATAAGTTACATAACAATTGCTTCTATTACCATTTCTCTTTCATTTTGATATTTGTAAGAAAATAATTATCCATAAGAATATAAAACGCCGTGTGTATTATGTAATGTGTTTTATGTGGATGACTCGATGCTTGCGCATATCAAACAAATAGTGGTCCTAATAAATACAAACTCACTTTAATAGGGTCCACGTGGCAAAGCCAGGCAAAGGATGGTCATGGCCACGTGGGATAAGTGGTCCATGTCGGAATCAACGTGTCTTAAAGTGCCACGTGTATCGATTACCCAATGACAGCCTGTGTTCTTCTATCATCACCAAAACACCAAAGCTTCGAACTTCAATTCAAGTAGTTTCTTTCATTTCCTCCTTTTCCCTAATTTAATTGAAAATGAAATAATAAAAGGATTTTTTTTTTTTTAATATTGTATCGACAAAGACCCGACCCATAACTTAATCTTTATTATGCGAAGTAATGCGATTTGCTCGGATCAAACTCCAGTAAGAAAAGTCGCATAAATATATCGTTAACCATTTGACTAAAAACATTTTTTTTTTATAAAAAAAAGACGAGATATTTTGATAATGATTTATAGCTAAAATTAGTGAAAAAACATAAATAATTGATATATCTTTCGTGTATAATTTTTAACATAACATCATATAAAATAGTTTTATGTCATATTTGTTATAAATAACATTTAAAATTGATGTTATCTCTGAATACATACATGGTAATTAAACCAATTTATTTAATATTTTTCTATCAACTATTTTGCTAATAAAAGATCAGAATTCAGTGATTTAGTGCATACTATGTAAGACCCGTACATGGTACGATCCGTGCACGGATAAATTTTAGGGCAATTTTCACAAATAACACAAAAATAAGTTTTGTTTCCAAATTTAGCACATCATCTTCAATGTTCCAAAAATAGCACAAATTTAATATAAAAAATATCAAAACATTTGGGGACGATAAAAAAAATATCAAAATTTTCCAAAAATAAACTTTAAAACCTAAAAACTAAACCCTAAACCCAAAATATTAAACCCAAACACAAAATTTTAAATTATTTTAGTGCTATTTTTGAAAATTTGTGGAGTGTGTACTATAATTATCCGCAAAACTTGTTTTAGTGCTAGTCTAGGGTATTTATCTAAATTTTAAACTATTTAATTTTATAAATATTTTTATAGTAAAATATATATATATATATATATATATTCTTAATTTATTCAGAATTTCCATTATGTTTGAAAATTTTATATAGTGGTTGTGTTTTGTTCCATATAATATGTTTTAAACACATTTTAAAATTTTAATTAATTTATTTTTTGAGTTACCAAATCTCCGAGTTGAATTGGTTCTAGTGTATAATTGTGGAGGAAAAGTTTTATAGGTTTTTATTAAATATTATATATATAAATATAAGTAAAGGTGTATACAAATATGGTTGACAAAAAGATAATATAAGTAAAGGTATATACAAATATGTATATATATATATATATATATAACTTTTTACCGAAAAAGTATATATGTAAGTTATGTATTATTTTTTCTCCAATTTGTTTTTTTAATAAGCACTATAAATTCTAAAAAGCAAATATTGATGTTTGTCGGATCCCAATTAAAATGATTTTAGTTAACCAAAAAAATAAAATAAAATGATTTTAATGGTTTTATAAAATTTTAATTGAAACCGCAAATATATATGCCTAAATTTATGAATCATGTAAATGCTACTTTATTTTATAATATATGAAAGAATTGTTTGGTGTTAAAATATATTTAATATATGTTTATTTGTTTAATTTTCCAATTGAAAATTATAATGCATTTAATATAAATTAAATCTTTGTATAATAGCTTTATTGTTTGAATGAAATATTTAATTTTGGTAAGTTAATATATATATATATATATATATATATTTGACAATTAGTTTTTAAATAATAAGAACAAATAGTATATGGAACTCAAAGTGTTTGGAAATAAAGATAGTAGAGTTAATGAGTTTGGAAAGAAGGATGGTAGAATTATAAAAAAAATAGAAAAAATAATTGTGAATTTGACACGTTAACCTAAAAAACCCTCTATAGGAGATTATTTTCATAGTTTATTAAAAAATTATAAAACTTAAGGAAAAAATAATAATATAATCTCTATTTTATAACATGAGATTCATTTTTTAGTTGACAAATAAACCAAATTATTATCAATTCTAGAAGAATTATTTAGAAAATAAATGTTGTCTTTTTAGTGCCGTCACACGATGGTAATAAACTAATAATTATGAGTATTATCAAATTAATTTTTACTACTATTCAATCCTTAAATCTTAACTAAACATACAAAAATATTCGACCAAAAAAAATACAAAATTTAAAATATTGAAATTAATTTTCCATATATATTATTTCCATTTTTTCAGCCACATTTCTCACAACCAATTTTCATACAACCACAATTGAAGATTTAACAGCCTAACCAATCAACATTTTTTGCGACCAAATTCAACTTCTAACATAAAAAATCCTTGATGACTTTTGTATACCAAAAAAAAAAAAAAAAAGGTCATGCTGGTGCTTTTAATGAGCCTCTGGGCCCAAGTTATAGCAGGCCTTAAACTTAGTACGATGATTCTTCCCAGTTCTGCGTAGCCGTCAAGATCTTAGATAAAGACAGAACAATTTCATCCATCGATGGACGATTCAAATGATCTCTCTTCAAACAATCCAAAACCAACTTAACAACGAAACTCGTTAATCCTTCAGGTAACAATCTTCCACGAATCAAAATATCCTCAATCGCATCACCTTCATCGATCTCTTTCTTCAGTTCAGAAGCTTCTTTACCAGTAACAATCTCCAACAAGACAACTCCAAAAGCATACACATCAAGCTTAGTTGAAACTAACCCATGTTCCAAATACTCAGGAGCTAAGTACCCTCTTGTTCCTTCCACGTGTTTCGTCAACACGAAATCTTCAGTTGTCGATCTTGCTGATCCTAAATTACCGATCTTTGCTCGAAACTCGACATCGAGGAACACATTGCTGCTGCTCAAATCTCTGTGAACGTATGGAGGATCTGCGAAGTTGTGTAGATAGTTTAGCCCTGTTGCTATATCTAAAGCGATTTGTAGCTTCTGAGTCAAGCTTAATAACGATTTCGTCGTGTGAATCCAATCGCTTAAGCTTCCGTTTGTGGCGTGTTCGTAGACTAAGTACCAGTCTCCTTCATGGAAACAGAATCCAGAGAGACGGATGATGTTAAGATGGTTCAGTTTCGACAATAAGTTGATTTCCTCCAATGCGTTTCCTTCGATTTTCTTGATCATTGCACCATCCCCGTTGATTTTTCCGATGTACCCTGATCCTCCGATCGAGCTAGACGATGTGAAATCACTCGTTGCTGACTGAAGCTCGTGAAATTTGTAAACTTTTAAGGATTCTACCACCATCCCGGATAAACCATCTAGCGGATCGAATTCTTGATCAGACATCGGTGGTTTCTTGCCCGTGAAGCTATCGAGGTTTCCTGTTTCCTCTTGTGTTTTCGGTTTCTTCTTAACCAGACAGAAAATGGCTGCACCAATCACAATCAAAACCAATGCTCCTCCTAGAACTCCGGCAAGAACATAGACCCATGTTTTCTTCGATTTCCCACCATCTGGCGACAATGGAGGAGAACCTGATTGAGGCGGAGGAGGAGGAGGAGGAGGAGGAATTAGAGAAGAGTTGGGAATTGAAGGAGGATTCTGTAAAGGAATCAGAATTGTGGTGAAAGGGAAAACTTCAGAGTTCTCAAAAGACATCTGGTTAGCTTCTAAAGTTTTGCTCGTCTCGACTCCAAATCTATCGCTGATGATCTCCACCGTGTCTCCGAAAACTACAGTATAGCTCATCAGATACTTCACACCATCTTCGTTGACCTGTTTAGCCGTGGGACACGCACAACGTATCGGAACAACAATCCTCATACCAGGAAGCAGAGATTGAGAGGAAACATTGTTCTGTTTCTCCAAAGCTTGACACGTCGAAAGCCCCTGTAGAGTGTCGTTAGCAATGACGAAATACGAATCGTTTTGCTGGATTGTGTAGTTGAGATTGGCTTGTGAATTATCGTTGGAACAAGAACAAGTTAAAGGGATGATGACTTGTTGACCGGAAGGGAATGAGGTTGACGTTGAGGCGGAGTTGAGCGATGAGAGGAGAGATGGGTCGACGGAGAATAGGGAAGAGATGGAGGAGACGGTGGAGAAAGGAGGAGTAGATCGGAAAATGACGTAAGCTTGGCAAGTTTTGTTGAGACCGTTACAAGAGTAGCCGAAAACAGAGGTTGAGTTGTCGGAAACAGAGCAATCGGTGGTAGATATCCCGACGTAAGGCTGTTGTGCGGTTGCGAAAGAGGAGAGACATAGGAGGAGAAAGAAGAGGAGATGAAGTGGAAACGAGATCATCGTGTTGATGATTCTGCAAGATTTGGTTGCAACGTCTTTTGATTGGGTTTATAGGAATGCTGAAGAAAAAGTCAACTGTTTGTGGAAAGTCAAATGAACAGAAGTGGGAATTCGTCTCTTCATGATGGAACTATTGATTGAATTATTGGAGCGGATGACTTATTATATTCATACCATTGATTTTGTTTTGTTATGGTGTTTCGGAAGCACACAAAAGGCTTTGAAGCCGCCAAAGACGACATGAGAAGTTGACACAAGTGACAAGGCTTTGCCCTTCTTTTCATCTCGTCTTGTTTAATTCCGACAGTAACTAATCGATTCTGTCTCATTGTTAACATTTTTCAGCGAGACAGAAATACATTGACTATATAAAGTCGCCTTAATCGCAGTCACCCGACACAAAACTTAAAACTTAAAAAGAAGGAAAAATGGTGGTTGGTCTTTTCTTGATTCTCACTACGACCCAACATTTTTGAATTCATTAACCATAACGAATTCATAGTAAAATTGTCAGAACAAACCAAATGGAACATCCTTAAAAGCAAAACTTCCCTATTCGATGGACATATGTTGTAAGAATTATTCGACTGTATTAGTGAATGATTAGGATGGTATTAGTAGAAGATGCATGCGTTATTGAAAAGTTTTAAATAGGGGAGTTATATTAGGCATGGAAGGATAAGGGATGCTCTAAAAGTCATCCTAGAGTTGCTGTCGCGACATTAGCAACAATCTACAACTATCTAGCAATGTATCAAACAACTATCAAAATGTCGAGTAAAAAACAGAGTGAGGCTAATCTCAGCCAGTAAAAACAGATAGACAAGAAGAACAACAAGATTACGAACAACAAGATTAATGAGTTCACACGGTGTGTGATTCCCTAATTACAGCCAGGTTCTGTCAGTCCCAGCAATCCACTACTTGAATCAACTCACAAGAACAAGTTTATTCTCGCACAAGAATGCTCACGAGATCAAAGCGATACACACAGCTTTTCTCTGTTAATCACAAACAATTAGACTGACACCAACCAGGAAATCATTCCTAAACCATTAAGCTCATAATCAAGCTTTTTGAACCAATGATTAGCCTCTGAATCTCTGTTGATTCTGGTTTAATCTGAAGTCACATATAACAGTTTCTTTTCTTGGTCTAGATTCAGTTTCTGTTCATCATTTAATCAATGAGTAATAAAAGCATAAATCAGTTTCAAAACTTATCAGAGGCTATATGGAAGCAAGCATCTATCAACCTTGTAAAGAATCATAGAATCTATTGATCTCTCAATCAAATATTACAAACATATGCACCATTTATTCCACAACTAGTTTTCACAAGATGCTTAGACAAAACACAAAAGCAAGAAAATAAAAACAAAGAGTTGTGTAAAAAGCTTATAGCCTCAGGTTCCATCTTCAAAACAAAAATACAATAACAACGTCGAAATAGCAGACACACACACTCAGCTATTACCATATTTACATACACAACTTGAACCAAGTAAGTGAGTTTGATCATACCTGGAAATAAACCAAATGTGTTTTGTTTTCACCAGCAAAGAAATATCATCACGCAAATTCCAACAAAAATGAAGAGATTCTTCAGCGTTGCATCGCTTTGATTTGCTCCACGAGCCATAGGACGCTCTTGTCCATGAGGAGGAACTCCACGGAAACCGTTATGGTAACCACCGTAAGGGTAACCCGGTGTTGAACCATAGAGCGTTGCATCGGGAAATCCATGGAACTGAAAGTTAAACAAAGAAGGCAACAAACCCCCAAACCCCATACTGAAATTCCCAATCCTAGTAGTCGCCATTGGCATAAACCCACCCATCAAACCAATACCGTAATTAAAGAAATTACTCGCTGTTTCAGGCTGAGGAGGAGGAGCCGCGGTCTCAGGTCTTTGACCCGCTGGTCGGTTAGGAATCCACAAACCCGGGTAACGTTTCGATCTCGGGTCAGTCTGGTTCTTGCCTCTACCATAAAGAGGAACAAGCTTATCGTCTTGAACCACGGCTTTACAAACCGGACATTCTTGAGAATGCGAATGGTGGTGAAGCCAACGGTATAAGCAAGGCCAGCAAAAGAGATGGCCACAGAGAGTGACGATCGGATCTTGAGCTATCTCGAAACAGATATTACATTCAAAGTCTCCTCCTTGATCATTTGCGCCATTGTTATTATCTGAGTAAGACGTGCTAGTGGATTCTCCATTCACCATCTCAATGCCCTAAATCAAACAAAAACCCTAATCCTAAATTAGAATCATTCAAAGCTCTAGTTCAAACAAAATATGAACTTTGATAAGATACCCTAAGCCTAATTCAATCAAAAGCCCTAAAAATCACCAGATTTTACATACCCTAATATACCCACAAACCAAAAACCCTAAATTTTTCCCCAAGTTAGAAACGAAGACGATCGATTCGAATTTGAACCGACAAAGACAAATCGAATCATATCAGATCCATGGATCGAAACTAAAACCAAACTAAAGAGCAAACTCACCGTTTTCTTGAAGAAATGGATCAAACTGGAGGGTTTATTAAATCAGCACAAAAAGAAGGACAAGATCCCTAAAAAGTAGAGATTTGCACGAAACTAAAGAGGAAACCAGACATCGTGCGAAAAAAAACGGATCCTGAGGAGCTCCTCTGACGTGAAAAAAATTCTCAAATACTCTCGTTATAAAAGATAATTTTGTTATCATTTATTTTAAATCGAAAAACCTTAGGCCCGGAGATTCGGGTATTCAGATCGGATTTCGGTTCGGATCCTTTCAGATTCGAGTCAAGTCGGGTATAAATTTTCAGAACCGTTAAATATTTGATTTTTTGAATACATAAATATCTAAAATTTTATCCGAATGCTCAAAATTTTAATCGAAAACTCGAATTTTTATTCAAATATCCGGTCATGTAGTTTTTACCCGAATACTCTTATTAATCGTACAAGAATACGTAGATTAATGGAGAGTAGGTAGAATAGTTTTTTTAAAAGAGGAGCAACTGAGAATTTGACCAAAGAAAAAAAAAAAAAAAAAAAACAAAACAGAAGAGTCTACATTTGGGAAAGAAAGTTTCAGGCTAGACATTTGTTTTTTTTTTTTTTTCTCTTTTTTATTTTTTTTTGGGGTATTTGATTAATAATGGCCCAATTATATTGATTTCTAAACTGATATTGGACATGATTCGCTACAACCACACATTGTGCCAAAAACTCGTTTTAAAGTATACCAAAAATAATATTCTACTACACCAAGATCATGTAACATATAACTTTGATGCATCTAATATATTCACACCAAAATCTTGCAGTACGTCTTGTACGAATCAAGTATGATCAAAACCTCCTCCCTTTCCCAATCAATGCCTTCCCCAAACTCGGACAGGAGAGTAGGGGATTAGGGCTGAGGAGGCTAACCTCTTGGAACAAAGTCTTTGGATTAAAATTGATCTGATTACTATTTTCAGCTTCAGGCTCCTTGTGGGTATCTTGGATGAGGATTAATATTATCAGACACAGAAATTCTAGGATTTGGATCCTCAAGGCTCGGGAAGCTGGATTTGGTGGAAATTATGAAGTTGGATCAGGAATCACAGCAAAGTTTTGGCATGATAATTGGACAGGACTGGGTCCTCTTATCGATTTGTCGGGCCAGCTTGGCCGCAAATCACAGGTTTGCCAAAGAATGCAGTGGTTAGGAACGCATTAAAAGGGAAAAATTGGTGGATCTCCTCTAGCATCAACAGGAGTCCGGTTATTGCATTGCTAAGGCAGTCGCTACCAAACGCGGAAAGCTTGATTGAGTGCTAGCATGATTCGTCCTACCTTTGGAAATCGGATCATCATGTTCCCTCAAACAAATTTTCCTCAGCAAAAACGTGGTTGGCCTTAAATCCCCCATCTCCTCCGGTTACTTGGCATAAGTCAGTGTGGTTTAAGGATAGGATTCCTGATAGAACCAGATTTGGCCTATCAAGTAAAGTAACAGAAAAGAATGAGAAACAGAAGAAAGAGATGAGGAATCAGAAGAACAGAAAGGAGAAAGGCGAAGAACAATGAGAGAATAAAGAGTTTGATTTCATTTGTGATCGTTTTCGATCATTGTTTACAGAGAAAGAAGCAAACTTAAATACAAAGAAGATACTAAAGCAATTGGGTTTAAACTATAACCAAGGGCGAATCCCATAAGGGTCACTAAGCTCATTCTGGGTCTTATCAATTCCTAAGCATGCATTCATATGCTGGGTTATAGCTTGGAATCGTCTTCATACTCACGATAGGTTACGAGGATGGGGTCTCCCAGTCCCCTCATCCTGCACCTTATGCAACACCCATGAAGAAAGTAGGGACCATTTGTTTTTTTGATTGCGATTTTAGCTCTGAGATTTGGAGCTTCTTCACCATAAGAGCAAATCTTCATCCTCCTTCGTTTTTGGGTTAAAATCATCAACACCAGATAAGAATCTCGCTCTCATCATCAAACTTATCTGTCAAGCTTCCATATATTCTATATGGAAGGAGATAAATCTCTGAATTCATTCTGCTTCCTCACGGTATCCTGCTTTGCTCATAAAAGAGATCCAACTTACCATTAGAGCTTGTCTTGATCCTTTATCCCGAATTCAGCGTTGTATGCTTCACTCCTTTCCTTCTGGTTCAGTATGTTTCAGTTCAGGAGAAACCTTTTGTAATATCTTTTAATTCCATGTTAGTTGTTTCAGCTTTCTGTCGTTTCAGATTGTTGCTTCTTGTTTTTTGTAATTGGGCTTTGCGCCAGTGTTAGTCTTGTATATTTTTGGTTTTATTGAAAATTAAAAAAAGAAAAAAAAAAAAAAGAAACACGCTACCGGAATTTATTCGATTTTTAACACGAGAACAACATTATTACAAACAATTATCACACACAAACGCATGTTAGAAAGAAATAGATCTAATTTAGTTTTCGAAAATATGAAATAAGTTTTTGTAAATAATGAATTCTATATTATATTTCATTTCAAACAGTTATTTACACGGTAATAAATTTTAGATCGGTCATACAAAAAAAAATAAAAAAACTTGAAAAACAAAAACATAACTCTTCCCTTATGTTACATAAGCCGCGATAATAAGAACAAACTCTTTGTTTTTTTTAGAAAACTGAAAATTTGAGAATACTACCTATATTTTTTTTTCTTTTTTTTGGAGTAGAATTCTCTAGTTAGGAAAAATCAGACACCATTTGTGACAACAACATTGAATCTAAGCAATTTTTTCCCTAATCAAAAATTAACTCTTGATAGCTCCAAGAATCTTGGAAACATGAGCCGAAGGCTTAGAGCAAAACATCTTCTTCAGTTCATCATACCTCTCGAGATCAAACTCACAATCATTCATCAACTTTCTCTGTTTCGCCTCGAACCTGCTTTGGTAAAACCCTTCAAAAGAAGGCTCTTTCGATGTCCTGAGGAAAAACGCGTAACCAGCCATAAAGTATATGGACGTGACATAGAAACAGATCGGCTCCATCACGTCCCACGAGAGTTCCCAAAACGTAAGCCTCATGAACCCCGCGGTCTGTAGGATCAAGTAACCGAGACCAGCCCAAAGCTCTTTCCGCACCAAAGAGTGCGCTTTCACATCAATCACTGCCTTTTCAGCTTCGAGCTCTTTCAACTCAATTCTCCGTGGGTCGTTTGGGTTATGGATCTTTGGCAAAGGAAGCAGTCCTTCAATGGATTTGGTAACCTGATCAGACACAAGGGCAAAAGACAAAAACAGAAAATGTCTGGGTAAAACAAGACCTCACCACCTTCTTTTGAGACACACAATTAGCACTCAAAAACACACAACAAATACAGCTTTATGAATCAATGACTCAGTTAAAGTCAACTAATCCATCCCCATATCACTGTTTCTGGTTAAGATCTTTCATAACTAAGGAACACAAATGACTAGTCTCTCCACATAAACCCAACCCATGATCATCATCTCTATCAATTTTGTCACTTTTGATTATCCTAATAACCCCCAAGAACCTGTTAGTAAACAACCTAAGCGTCCCTCAACTTGCTCTTTTGGAAAAATTTTGTATTTTGGGTTTTGGTATCAAATCACCAAAGGGGTCTTGACTCAATTTAACCCTAATCAAATGAATGATTTTTGTTTTAGGAATAAAAAAAAGTTGTGGTCTCTGTAGAAACTGTTCCTCTTTATCACCATCTCTCAAACTTGGGAACCTCCTATGGAACTCTGGTAAAACAGAGGTTTTTGATTCTCCTGTTGAATTGGAAGCAAAAGAAAGAGATACAACCGAATAAAAATGGTATCAGTTTTCGGTATAGCTTCCAAAATCAAATCAAACGCAAAACTTTTTGGGAACCTAATTCGTTTTTTTCAGAGAGTTTTAAACTGTCTCTATCTCTCCCAAATCAATCAATCAGCTGCATACTCAGAGATTTCAGAGATCAAAGATGATTTCAAATGCTAAAACCAAAGGCTAGAGAAGAACGAAGAAAGTACCTGATCAGGTCTAAGACAAACGGAATCTCCCAAAACGATGACGTTTGCTGAATCATCAAGCATCTTCGCGATTCTAGATCCTAGATCTGGATCTGAAGAAGCTTCACCACAAACGCTAACAAATTCCGAATACGGCATCCAGCTTCTTCCCGTCTCTCTAAGCTTCGATTTCACAATCTCGACCTGCGCCGCTCTTAACAGCTTCTTCGTATCCTCCACCGTCAAACTCGTCTTATCCTCCTCCGTCTCCGTCGCCTTCATCGGCGGAGCAAGTCCGTCTAATCGAATCCGATCCTTACTTCCATCAATTTCACGGATCTTCTCAATCAAACTCTCTCCAACCGGCATCTGCATAATCTCCGGCCTAATCATAGCAGTGTTATGCAAAAACCGCCGCAACATCCCCAAATCTCCAGGATCCGGTGCGATTCTCGTCGTATCACCTGAATCCTTCGGAACTCTGGTTCGTACGGCCAACGAAGAAGACGAAATACGACAATTCATAAGACTCTGTGACGCAACATTCGTCATGTTGAAGAGTTTCTTCGATAAAAGCTTCCTCATCGCCATTGTTGTAGCTCTCCCAAGAAACTTTTGAGAGAGATAAAATAAATTAAAAATAAATCGTTTTTATTTACGACTGAATAATGAAACAATAGAGACTGAAAAAGGGTTTATATATACTGCAATAATAACATTTTAATCTTAAACCTAAAAATAAATAATAATAAAAAAAGAGACTCGTACACGTCAGCGTATATCGAAACGTACACGAGAAATTCATTATACAAGTATTACAACTCGGATATTCGTTTTTTCGAAACTCTTTTGTTTTTCTCGCGAGAAATGTGGAGATGTTTGGTTGATAAGACCCGTACACGTGTTCGATTTGGTAGTGGTGATAGCTTTGCGGTGCTATTGTAGCCGTTGGATTATAGCAATTTCCCAAAATATTTAATGTTTAGTTTTAGGAACCTAAATTTGTTCACAACGGCAGGCAACAGAGCAGAAGAAGTAGGAAACGAAAAGTCTTTTACGTGTACGCCACCAGACGTGGATCCACATATTCTTCCGTTTTTTTTTTTTTTTTTTTTTACTTTTAACTAACTTATTAGATTAATTTGATAAATAGTTAAAATACTATTCGTGCATTTTTAATATATATTATTTACAGAAAATTCGTTTAAATTTTTTCATATGATTTTTAGAAAAAACATTATTAGTTTAAATTTGTTATTTAGAAAATTAAATTCTGTAATATTTTTTTTGTGTTGCAAATTTGGTGACTCTGATGATGACTATAATTATTGAACTCATATAAAAATTTTTGGTGACTGATTTCATATATCAACATGACCTAAACAGTCTTCCAGCTTGACAAACACAGAGAAGGGCATATTGAATCACTAATTTGTGATCATTTTATATTTTTCCTCAAATCACTGTTATTGGTGATTTTATAAAAAGTATTAAAATCCTATTTTATTGGATTTAGTATTTGTTAAAATTATTCAAAATCTATAGTTATTGGATTGATCATTTGTAAAAATGTCAAGAAAATTTGTTTTATTGGAAATAAGGATTTTATAATGCTTCGACCATCATCTTTAATAGGTCATACGTCTTCTTTCGATCTTGGGGTCCACCTTCTTCCGACGGTCTGTTCGTTACTTTTAGAAATTTTAAAGATTTGTTACCGACCATACAAATCACCACGTAATCTTTTTTCATGTTTTGCCTTCACTCACACGATACCGGAAATCACTTTCCGATAGATTACCCATCCTGAAATAACTCCAGCTCAAACACGCTTAACTCTGGAATTCTCTCGAGATGTTTGACCGAAAAGATAAGTGCACTTTGGTGATATATGTGACCAAATAATTTTTTTTTTACTCTCCTTATGCACCACCATATTTCCTGAAACCAATGTGTTACGATTTTATCTAAAAACTAAATAGAAAATGATTTGGAATTATTTGATAGATCATTTGTAGTTAAAAATAGAGTGGATACAAATACTACCTCACTTGATAATATTTTGATGGTATTTCACCGAAAAAACGATTAACGTTTTTTAACTACTAATCACCCAAACAAAATTGGTTTGATTAGTTTTCTTCCATCGTATATAATAATGATACTTCTTCTCCAGCCATGACTCTACTTATTTACCGGCCACGACTCTAGTCAGCTTCAGATTTTCTCTTTCTCGTCTTCTCATCTCCGAAATCTAATCCACAATCTATTGCATCTATTACTCTCATACGGCCAAACTGTAATAAGGTTGTCACCGTAAATTCTAAGGAATAAGAATATACGATTTGTTATGTTCCATTAAACTAGTCTAGATCCAAATTTGATGTTGAATTTTTCAGATGAAGAAGAACCAAAGATAGTTTGAGAAGTTGGTAATTATAATTCAATGTACTAGACTCATTCGATAAGAACAAAAGATAATTGAGTGGGAGATAAGAACAAAAGATAATTGAGTGGGATTGGAGTAACTTAGCATCACCAAAATCAACTGTACAGATCTTACTCACTTCACTCGAGAAGAGAGTAAAAACAAGAGACGATGTGCGCCTCCCTTTGCTTGAGGACATATGTATTTGGTTTCGTTTCTTTTTTACAATTTTTAAATCTTAGATTTCTAATTTTCTAAAATATCCTGAAATTACTACAAATAACCCATTCAAATTCTTTAAAATTTGTTTTAGTAATTCTACGAAATTAGCTTAAATCATTAAAAATCTTTAATTTCCCTTAAATCTTTTTAAAATTTGATTCTCTCCAAATAAATCTAAATCATATATACAATATGCCCATCAAAATGGCTTAATACCATCTAATGTAAGGCATACGCGAAATGCTTATCTATCGATCGAGATAGTACATTCCTACCATCATTCTAATTTTAATATACTTACTTGTTTTGGATACGTGTTCAAAAGACACAATTTGCAAAAATTTATACACACTGTATTTTATGCCAATCCATCTACTTAAAAATTTGGTAATTCGATATTTAGATTCTAGAAATATAAATTTTATAAGTACTTCACCAGAATACCGAAATCAGAGTGTAAAAATCTTTTACACATTTAACTTATGAAAAGATCACAAAAAGATAATTTGAAAATCAAATAAAATATTTTCTTACTTGAGCATTTGGGGGTTTTGTGAAAAAATACTACACCAATATTCCAAATGATTTCGACCGTATATATATTTTCTGTGATGCATGTATATTTACATTTTCTAATGATCTCAAAAATAAATAAAAAATACAGAACACCAATACCAAAAATTCCGGCACAAATACAAAACATCTGTGAACTAAAGTGGAAAAAACCCTTTTTCAAAAAAAAAAACTGAAGTGAAAAAAGAGTTATGGTTTTCAATGAACGAGAAACGTATAGTACAGAACAACAATACCAAAAATCTTGCACATACACATCACATTTGTGAAATGAAATGGAAAAAAGAATCATTATTTCGACAGTTGAGAAAAATATAGTATAGAATGAACGAGCAAGTGGAAGAAATAGATAAGTGTTCACGTGTTCTTAATATGGAACAAACACAACTAGACAAAAAATATTGGAAAACTATCAAATTTTTAAATGTTTTAGTTTTCCGAGTGAACCAAACGAATATCTTTTTGGAATATTATTGCTATGGTAAAACTAATCCTTTGAAAAATTCATATAAATCAGATAAACGTTTGTGTTAACAAAAGAAAATTTATCTATATTTCTTTTGGTTTCCACCAAACCAAAAAAATATTACATCATCTCTTCGGTTAATTACTGATAGTTCTTTTAGAGTTTTTCTTTTTGCAAAAAATATTTCGGTATAAAAATGGTAAATTAATATTGATTTATGCATGCTGCTACAATTTCATGCTATTTGTACAAAACCATAAAAATACGTGTATAAATTAATAAGTTACCATTTATTTACGATTTTATCACCATATTAATTAGTTTTTGGCTTTTTGCCAATATAATTAGATTATCTAGTTCATATAATTTTTTGGCGCAAAAACAAAAAGACACGTTAACGTGTTTATTGAAAAGAAAACGTAATTAAAATGATCGCTATTTGTAGTTTTGGCTTTTCGTATATGTTCCTCAAGCTTTAAGAAGTCTCCCGAGAGTTGGGGAGCAATATAATTAACAATTTGGTAAAATTATTAGAGTACTAGTAAGTCTTATACTGACACGTGCATAGTATTACAGCCATCGGTTACAAACTTATTGAAAGGTGACAAGCAATGTCCACAAGTTTGACAAATAGTTTGGCAAAAAGAAAAATTCCAAATTTATTACATTAAAATTGTTTGAAAAAAGTTAATCGACTTAATTAGGCCGATGTGGTCAATTATGTCTAATAACTAATCTATATTAACATGTCATTGATTTAAAAAATAAATTAGAAATTTTATTAAAAATAAATATGAAATAGATAAATATTTATATTCATGTTTCCAAATAATTTTTACAATTAATTTTCTACTACTTCTATAACTAAACACAATTAAATTTTTTTAACATTAATTATAAAATTAGAAATATCTATATATTGTTCCACAATTAATAATATAAATATTTAAAAGATTTTGTTAAGATTTAAAATTATGATTCTCCTATCATTTTGTTTGATTTTTTTTTTCTCTGAATCATTATATAATATATAAAGTTAATAAAAATCTAAATTTTTTTCTGCATATGTTGTGATTCAAAATTTTAAAAACGTACATATATTACTCAATTAATAAAAAAAAATGTGTGTTCAACGTTTCACTTCGGTTAAAATTTTTAGACAATGATTCAGATTCATATTATAAATATGACCAATATAAATCCATAATCAAGTGAACATGAAACTTAACTTATGATATCTTGTGTTTTTGTCGGTTTTATAGCTTATTTTATCTTAGTTTTCCATGGTTTGCATTCACATTTTAGTGTATAGTGTTGCATTTGCCCTTGCATTAGAGTTTTTTAGGTACATGGAGGAGTTTGGATTTTTGGAGGCAAATGGAGCAAAAAAGAGATAAAAAAAGGTGATTCAAGCAAAGAGGGTCAAGGAAAAATCAAGAGGATAAAGGAGATTGCACAAAGAAGTGAATAAAAGATGATCAAGAGAATGAGGAGGTACAATCGACCAACCAGTCGATTGTCAGGTTGATTGGAATCAGAACAGGCGACAGACGAGACCAGGATCGACCAAGCGATCGATCGATTAATCTGAAATCTAATCGACTGGTCGGTCAATCGGGAAGTCGATTGGGACAGCTTTTTGTTTGCAATTTCCAGGTTCGACCCAGTTTATTCCAGGTTGACCCGTTTCATTTGTCTTTTCCTATAAATACTTTAAATCTATTTTGAGGAGGATTATGCTTTGTTTTAGGGTTCTAAAAACTTCTTAAGGTTTCTCTCTTAATATTTTGTAGGAATCTTTGCAATTTAAGTTTGAAATTCTAATTTCTCTTTTAAATCTCTTATCTATTTCTTCTAATCATGATCCCTCAAAAATCAAATCCATTGCTTTGTGTTTTCATGATCATGAGTGAGTAGTCATTTAGAGTTCTTGGGTTTTGGTAGATTAAGATGATTTAGATGTTGGGTTATGGAGCTATGTTTAGATTGTTTAAGATCCTTGCTTAGTGGTTGTTAATAAAAGCTAGATCAACTTTGATCATGTTGATTTAGACATTAGAAATTTCATGCCCGGAAAGTGTGATGAAATTCTCAAACCAAAATTACTAAGTACTTTTTATTCTTTACATTTGAAAATTGTTGACTAGGGTGATTAGTGGCTAGATAGACTTGTTATTAATGTTTATTGATAATTTGGTTGCCTTTGCAAAAAGTTGATGATTGATTGATTAGTAAAACAGTTAATGTCATGGAAATGAATTAGTTTTACTTAACTGTTCTATGGTCTAAAAGATCACATTTGTTAGAAGTTGTTTTAAACTTCATAAACCTATCTCTTAGTCATTCCTAATCGATTGCCTTAATCCGGGAATTCACCTTTTAAATATTGCTTAGTATCTTTGCTTATTTTCCGCTTTGTTTGATTTCAATTTGTGTTAGTCCATGCTACTTTCTAGTCATTTGATTTATCATGTTTGAAATTGTTAGTTAAGTTTGTGCTTGAATTCCAAAATCATCTTGTTAGCTTAGATTAAGCCATTGTGTGTATTCTTGATGGGTTAATTCTTACTCCTTGTGGTTCGACATCTTAAATGCTATATCGATATGATTGCTAGTGCATTAAGGTAATTAATTGATAAATCACTACCATCAACTTAACAAGCATCCAAATTTTAAAAGTGTATCCAGTTTATTTCGGTCTTTTAGTTGAACTGTTTAATTATATCAGATATAATAATTTTAATACTTTTTAAAATTTTTAAATATTATTATTGATATATTTAAACTTTATAAAAAATTTAAAATTTAAATTTAAACTTTTTATAAGTTTAAATTTATGAACATTTAAACTTATAAAAAGTTTAAAATATCACTGGACGAGTTATATGGCTGGACGAGTTTAGATCGATAATAATATAAATTTAAAATATCATTAATCAAGCGGTACAATATTAAAATAGTAGACATATCGAATTAAGTTGATTCAATTGTGTAAATAAAAATTATTTCGCGGTATACTACAAGATAAATTTTAGTTTATTATGATTATATTATCAACTTTGACTTGGGGCTAATGGTGATGCCCGCTAGCTAGTGGCAGTTGTCACTTAAATAATTAGACCCAATCAATGCTAATTAATGATATAAATCCATCTTTTAAGTATTATGCAAGAGGTAATCTAAGTTACTGGTTAACTGACTAAAACATCTAAAAAACTAATACGTTGAATCTATCAAAATTTAGAAAATAGACCCTTTTGCTAAAAGTTAAAAGAATATGTTGAATCAAAATTAAGTTTTACAGACCAAGATTTATGATTTATGAATTTTTAGAGTTTATGGTTTATAGATTGGACTGCAAATTTTAGATTTAGAGTATTTTGGAATTTTTTTTGATAAAAATAATTTTTTTTAATTTTAATAATAAATTTAGACTATATTCATAATTTTTTTTTAACTATTTGCATAAGTAATCTAACATTGTAATTTGTAAGTATTTATCAGATTTGGATTATTTTTTATCAAATCGTGATTAATATATGGATATTTCTCCATAGGGGTTTGAACTTTGAAGGTTTATTCAAAACTAATTTGTTTATCTTTCTTTACTAGGGTGCTACAACCACGAAAAATATATTTTTGATTTTTATCTAACAAATTAATAGTTTGCTATAGATTAAACCGTTTTATTTTGAAGTGAATAGAGCAAATTTGTATTTCTTTTTGAAAATAGTAAAAAAAAAAAGAAATACAAATTTGCGGATAGAGCAAATTCCGCTGCTACAAACATATTTTCTTAATATTTCTTCTTCGTAATATTTTTGCTACGAACATATTTTCTTAACACAATTCCGCTGCAAACTAAAACTTGTTAATGATAAACGAAAAACAAAATAATCTACACATTTTACTATGTCCTCTCTGCTGCCATCTTTCAAAATCAAATAAAGCAAGTGTACTGAAGAAAATGGTTACCATAAGCTTGGACGTGTGTGAAAGAGTACTATTGCGACAAATCAAGTGCGTTCGTCCATTTTAGTTGATATTTGGTATAATTTATCACTGTCAAATTGATCACTTTTTATTAATTTGCTTTTCTCAAGATATATATACATATATATACACACACATTAACACATGATTTCCGATCCAAGATTGCATCAGAAAAGCATATTCTTATGAGATAATACGACTAATTAATTTTGTAAACATATATATAAATATATATAATGAAGGGGAATATCCCTTGGCCTCTAAAGCATCAACACCGTAAACAGTAATCGATCTGTTTTTTTTTTTTTTTTTTTTTTTAATAAGTCGAGTTCAGTGCATTTGTTTTAATAGTGATACACATCACAATGCATAACGGACTATATGGATAACAAAAACAAATATTATGAACATCAAAGATAACGTATGAAATAAAGGACATCATCCAACGCTTCACATTGCTTGTATACCATCACCTTAAGGCACGGGAACTCCAAAACGGATGGATACAATTAACCATTTAATTGTACACCATTAATTGATTTCTTTTTTATCAACAACAAATAAAAATGGGAACATGTTTAAGACATTAGGTCACATACAAAGACAGCACATGGATTATCGATCGTTAAAATCTAATGTACGAAGATTCGTGTCGAACTTGATTTTCTTAAAGAAGTTTGGTGTTACACTTTTAAACTCTAGTGGCGAAAGGGGTAGGCTCGGCCATTGGTTTGGTGGCAAAAATATAACTTTTATGAATACGGTTATGTAAAAAGCATGAATATAATGGTGATGACGATTGGGATCGGATATTCTACAATTTAGACCATCATTTTCTTGTTATCATTCATGCCAAGACTGTCGAAATCCAGTGAGGCCATCTTAGAGAGAAAGCTTTATGATCATTTAAAGTGGTTAGAGAGATAATTATAATAACGTATTTATCAAGTTTGGATGCCGTATACCCCAAAAATATGGTGAAAATTTTACCATGTTCTCGAATGAACCACCTGTGGAATAGGTGTGGCTCGCTAGGCGCTAGCATTACTACAACACGCCATATACTCTGAGATCCTATATATATATATAGATTCAAGGTTCATGGATCATGCTATGATTTGTGAATATCTTATAAGGCCTGCTCTTTTTTCCATCCAGATGAATCATCTGAATAGAGATGAAAAATGATGTTTGTTTTTGACAATTTAACAGAGCATTTGGATGAATCAGTTGGATGGATCATCTAAATGAGTTTTAAATTTAGGCAAATTTGTCAAACTCATCTAGATGAACATGATTGGAGCATTTGGATAGCGATAATTCAGTCAAAAATAACAAATGACAAATATACCCTCATTTACAATCATATCTCAAATAATGTTAATTTTCTATAGATTTCTCATTTTATATTTTAAAAATCATCTATTTGCACCCAAAAAAATCTCTAAAAATTGTGAAATCACGGATTATCATTTTCCGTCAAAATCATAAATCGCAGAATTGCGTTTTTCCCGGCCAAAAAAATGAAATCACGATTTTTGATAAAAAAAATTGTGGAATTGCGCTTTTCTCCAAAATCATATTTTCTCGTCAAATCATATTTTTCCGTCAAAACCGAAAAACTATATTTTCTCGCCAAAACTGCAAAATCATATTTTCCGCCAAATCATGTTTTCCCGCCAAATCCGTGAAAATCTTGTTTTCCCGCCAAATCATATTTTTTCGCCAAAACCGCAAAAACATATTTTCCTCCGAACCATGTTTTTCTGCTAAAACCGTAAAATCATGTTTTCCCGCCAAAACCGTAAAATCATGTTTTCCTGCCAAAATCATATTTTCCCTCCAAAACCGCAAAATCATATTATCTTGCCAAAACCGCAAAATCATGTTTTCCTGCCAAAACCGCAAAATCATATTATCTTGCCAAAACTGCCAAATCATGTTTTTCCGCCAAAACCGTAAAATCATGTTTTCTCGCTAAAACCATAAAATTAGTTTGTATATGTTAAAATAATAATTTAAAAATTATTCAGTTGTAAAGCTATTTTAGAACAATAATTAAATTAATATATCTAAAATTAAGATTAAAAATGGAGAAATGATTAGATCTAAGTATGAATATTTTAGTCATTTTCTTATTAAACTCATTTAGATGGAGATGAAAATTTATAAAAATTAAGCAAACAAACAAAAGTTTATTCAGATGCTCCATCCAAATGAACATCCAAAAATTGAAACGAACAACATTTGGATGAAACATTTAGATGAATCATCTGGATGGAAATATCAAATGATCAAACGAACAGGCCATAACTAAGACCATCCCCATTAGTAATCCCCAATGGGGTGTCTACACATTAATTTAATATTAAATTTAGTATTAAATTAATCTAAACATCCTCATTAGTTGTGTATTGATTTTTTCCCTTCCATTGGTGATACTTAAAAATGAGTGTCTTTAGAATTAAAAAAAATAATTTAAATAGAAAAACTAGTTTTTGAGAATAATAATATAATGTTAGGAATTTTAAAAAGAAATTTATGCAAAATTAAAAAATGAAACTATAAAATTTAATTATAGTAAAGTTTATGAAACCACAAATATATTACATTATAAAAACTTGTAAAGATATATTACAATACGAAAAAACAAATTGAAGCTTAAAATTAGATATAATAAAAAGAAATAAATATTTAGAATGCAAGAAACATATAAAAGCATTATCAAGAAACATATAAAAGCATTAAAATAATCATTTCATAAATTAGTGTGCCCTTCCTCACGTCGTCTTTCAACAAAAGCTCGTCTACGCCTTGATGAAGTTGCCCCTTGATGATCTCCATAATTATCTATGTTCTCTTGATATAAACTCTGAAATTGTTCATCAAAAGCTTGATCCCATTCTTCATCTAAATTTGAAGATGACATTTTAGAGAAAGAGAAATCTTAGAATAAGAGAGTAAAAATAAAAGAAGTGACACTGCTTGATAAAAGAAGTGTCTCCGTTTAGCGGCAGAAGAGAGATGTACGCAAAAGAGAGTAAATGTGTTGTCTTGGTCAAGAAGAACCTCCGTTTATAATAAAAGATGTTGAAACGTTTTTTGGTCAATGATAATAGAAGATGCGGTTAGGCAAGCCAGATATGTCTGGTGTTAGAAACTGGGGACCGACTACTCGACCTCTACAAGCCTATGCATGGAAAGTAAAGTGCCCGCCGAAATTAAAATATTTTATGTGGCAAGTTATCACAGGGAGTGTGGCGGTGCCAGTCAACTTGAGGAACAGAGGTATCAATTGTGATTGCGGCTATATGCGATGTGGGGGTTTGGAAGAATCGGTAAATCATGCACTTTTTGAATGCCCGCCAGCAATACAGACGTGGGCATTATCAAATATTCCAACACATCCAGAGGTTTTTCCATCCAGTTCAGTTTATACAAATATGGATTACTTATTTTGGCGGACTCCACCGGCATCCAACAGCTCTATGTATCCTTGGATACTATGGTATATATGGAAGGCTCGGAATGAAAAGATCTATGATAATATCGATAAGGATCCACAGACAGTCTTAAAATTGGCTGTAGATGAGGAAAAAACATGGAAATTGGCTCAACAAGAGGAAACAAAGGAAGCTGCATATCCATTGGATAAGACAAATCAAAGGCTACCACGAGGGGTACTCCAAAAGGTACAAATTACGGCTTATCGGTGTTTTTTGGATGGTTCATGGAAGGAAGAGGATAAGTTCTCAGGACTAGGATGGGTTTGTTCTCATTTGCATGACGACACGCCAGCTATGGGAGCCGCAAATATACGAAGAAGTTTGACTCCATTACATGCAGAGGTAGAAGCACTAATCTGGGCAATGAGATTCATGATAGGCCAAGATAAGCGAGAAGTAGCCTTCCTAACAGATTGTTCAGACATTGTGAAGATGGTGTCATCTCCGGAAGATTGGCCAGCATTCACACCATATCTGGAGGCGATTAAATGCGATAAGGATAAGTTCTCTCATTTTTCCTTATCTTTGGTTTCCCGAACAGATAATGGAAAAGCAGACAGGTTAGCCCGACATGTGCGATCACAATCGTCTCTCATCAAATATGTAAACAACATTCCGAATCATTGGTTGATTTAAATTTAATGAAATTTGTTGACAAAAAAAAAGATAATAGAAGAGAGCGAGAGAAATGAAGAGAGTAAAATTATAAAGAGTTGAAAGTTATAATAAAATATGAACCAACGTTCATAATATATACCATGCAATTTTTTGGGTCAATAGTAATACAACTGAGAGAAAGAGAAATGTAATACATATTTTTATATTGTCTTGTGACTATATATGCTTTACAAATATGTTGTCTTGTGTCACATGTCTTCTGTAAATTCACGGGTAACTCTTCAGCGAGATGACATATTTGCAATGACAGCCCACATGAGTTCACGATATATGACTGTAGCCATGGTCTCTTCTCTTTGGCAGCAACATTTCATAGATAAACACAGTGTTTAGCCTGTTAGCCATGTGCAAGTAACTTGTCAATGCTAAAATCAATGCTCTCATTTATACAAAACATTCAGATATGAAAAAACAAATAAACGATTAAAAACAAAGCATCAATTAACAACAAGCTGCTTCATAAGTTTTTAACTTTTCCATCAATTAAAAACATAGTCGCTGAGATATGGTCACAAAGCATATGATTATTTAAAACAGAGCATAAACAAGGTTACAGCCAAATGATCATTCAGATATAAAATTATCCTAACATCTCAGAAATTAGCTTGTTTTTTAGGTTGAGTTCATCCTCAGAAATTTCAGTTTTGGCTATGAGACTCTCTAGAAGTCTCTGCTTGGATAATCTTTCTCTCCCAGCCATGTCTTTCTCCTTAATCTCCCACATCCTCTCAAACTGTAACAGTGAACTAGCTTCACTTTCTGATCTAGAGACACTTTTTTTTTATTTGCGCTTGGCTGCCTTAACACCAGGAGGGCAATCTGCAGCTTCATCCATGTGATGAGATGATGTATTTGAACTTGAGGAGTATGCACCACCCTCATCTACCTTAGTTCTTTTGGAGCTTTCAGTACCTTTAGAGGAATTACACCATTTTTGGTCATGCATAAGCTTCCTCCAAGCATGCTCTGAACACCAGTCAAGGCTGAGAAGAAAGCAAACCACTGAGACTGATTTGAAACCAAGTGGCTGATGCTATCCCAACAAGAACTGCAAATCTAACAACATCCACCATTAAAATCGAGCTCAATTCACAACAAATATCTGAACAATCGTCGTGATAAATTAGGATAAACATCTATGAAGCTGTATCAGAACAACAAAAAATCAAATCGCTCGAGAAAAGAGATTGTGGAATCGCCGTAAAGAGAGACAAAGAGAGATAGAGAGATTGATGAAGAGCTTAATGAAGAAGACGAAGTGTAGTAGTAAACCTAATCGAGACCGATTAAAACGGATCTAAAAAAACTCTCATCTCAAAACGGATCTAAAAAAACCCTAGTACGAACTGTGAAATTAAGCGATAGAATGATGGAAATATACCCGGTAGCGAGGACGGATTGGCTGTATTCATCTCCCAATCGATTGAACAGAATCGATTCAAGTCGATCCGCTTTCACTCTTGGATGCGATTCATGTCGATTCGCTTTACTCTGTCTCTCTTTCGTCTTTGGCTGCGAGAGAAAAATGCAAAATTTTCTCAACCGAAACAAAATAATTTCTTTACCAATAGAAAACAGACACGTAAGAGCATCCCCATTGCATATTTTTAGTGAGAGTCTTTATATTAAAGTAATAATAAATTTCATATTATTTTAATGAGTGCTTTATATTGAGTGTCTTAAAATATAAGAGAGTGTCTCTAGGGAGACACTTTACATCCCAAAATGGTCTAAGGGCATCATTAACGAGACACTAGAAGAGTGTCTTCGTTTTAAAACCAATAAAATACTAATTTTTTTGTTTATTAATCGAAGAAACGGTTCAATAGGTAGAACTTATTGAATCGGTTCTTCCGGACACGTGGCATGTTTTAATTTGTTGAAATGTTTTGTTGTTTTCTTGCGACTCTCTCTCGACGCTTCTTCGGATTCTCTCTCTCTCTCTTTCTCTCGATCTCGATCTCGATCTCGATCTCTCTCTCTCTCTCTTCGATCTCTCTCTCTCTCTCTCGATCTTCCGATCTCTCTCTCGATCTTCCGATCTCTCTCTCGATCTCGATCTTCCGATCTCTCTCTCGATCTCCCGATCTCTCTCTCGATCTCTCGATCTCCCGATCTCTCTCTCGATCTCGACGGATATTCTCTCCGTCTCTCTCGATCTTCCGATCTCTCTTTCTCTCGCGACGCATCACGAACTACCTGGGCTCCAGCTAATGGAGGTAACGAGCAGAGTGGATGTCGGATCTTTGGTCGGACTCAGAAGTGTTCATCCCGCCGCTCACACAATTTTAAAGCGAAGGTAAGATTTCGATTTTTATCTTCTGAAATCTAAATCCAATTTGAAGGGTATGGAGAGAATCAATGGAAGCCCAATTTAGACTTCTGTGTGATTTGAATAACGTTTTCGATTTGTTCTAATAGGTGAAAAGAATTGTGGTTAGTACATATCAAGCAGCTAGTGGTGCTGGTGCTGCATCTATAGAAGAGCTTGTTCAGCAGACTCGCGAGGTTTGTTTCTATTTCAGCCTTCGTTGATTGACATGTATTAACGATTGTTCTGAGTAAGTGATTTATCTTCTACTTTTTTGCATTGGTTTTCTCAGGTTTTAGAGGGTAAACCTCCGACTTGTAATATATTCGGACAGCAGGTGAATGCTCAATTTCCTTGTGGTTTGTTTTCCAATGGTGTTGATTTTGAATCCTTTTTGAGTAATGTAATGGTTTTTATGTTGTACAGCAGTATGCATTTAACTTCTTTTCGCATAATGCTCCTATTCTTGACAACGGTTACAATGAAGAGGAAATGAAACTTGTGAAGGAGATGTGTAATCTCATAGGTAAGTTGTTCATTGTGTTTTTTTTGTTGAATACACTTAAGAACAAGCTTATGACTGAGATGTCTTCATGTTTACATTTTGCAGTTTCATGTTTGTTGTTTTATTCATCATTGTATTTGTGATCATCTGGGAAAGAGCTGGTTTTTGTTTGTTGTTCCCAGTTTCTTTGTATTTTCATTATTGATAGTCACTATATTTGTCTTCATGTTTACTGATTTTGCAGGAAGAGAAAGTCAGTGACCAATGTCGAGAAAGTGGCTGACCAAGGAAGAGAAAGTCAGTGACTGAGGAAGAGAAGACATGGCGTTTTTTGTTTTCACTTTATTTTTCTTCTATGTATTTTCATTATTGGTACTTATTTTAGTTGTTTTGTCCTTCTTTTTCTGTCAAGACAATGTCTACGTTTCTCTTTATAAGAAGACTTCCTATAATGACTCTTCAAACATATCTCTCTCTTTCTCTCTCTCTCTTTGAATCGGATATAGAAACATCTCTTTTTTTTTAGTAGTTACCAAACATATCTCTCCCTCTCTTCTCTCTCTTTGAAGCGCTTCACAATTTCTAAGAAATCATATCATCTCTTTTAAATTTTCTATTAGAACATTTTGTGGATGGAATTATACATTTATTCGAGGATGTTTATCTGAGAAGGCCTACACCAGAAGATCTCCAACGATTACTAAATATTGGAGAGTTTCGGGGGTTTCCCGGGATGATAGGAAGCATTGATTGTATGCACTGGGAGTGGAAGATTTGTCCCACGGCTTGGACAGGACAATATTCACGTGGACATAGAAAACCCACAATCATTTTAGAGGCTGTGACTTCACAAGATCTATGGATTTGGCACGCATTTTTTGGACCTCCAGGTACTTTTAACGATATCAATATTCTGGACCGGTCATCCGTTTTTGATGATATATTAGAAGGTCGAGCTCCGAATGTCAAATACGTGGTCAATGGCCGCCAATACAAAATGGCTTACTATCTCACGGATGGTATATATCCAAAATGGGCAACTTTCATCCAATCAATTTCTCAGCCACAAGGTCCGAAAGCATCATTATTTGCTAATTATCAAGAAGCTGTTAGAAAAGACGTCGAACGTGCTTTTGGAGTGTTGCAAGCTCGATTTGCTATTGTCAGAAATCCAGCTCTTAGCTGGGATAAGAAAAAAATAGGTAAGATAATGAGAGCATCTATCATATTGCACAATATGATAGTCGAAGACGAACGAGACCAATGCACTCAATATGATTTATCAGAATTCTTACAAGGAGAAGGAAGCGGGACTTCACAAGTGGACTACACGTTCTCTACAGATACACCCACAAATGTGAATAATATGATGGCCAATCGAGCTATAGTTCGTGAGAAAAGAATGCATGAACAATTGAAAGCTGATTTGGTTGAGCACATTTGGCAAAAATTTGGCACAACTGAAGACTAGAGATGAGTTATTTGTGTTATTCATCTTCCTTTAAAATGTTTCATTTCATTTTATGTTTTTACGGATTGTAATGATTTGAATTTTCTTATATATTAATATTTATATATAATAGTTTGAATGTCTTTTATTTTGAAAACATTTTAAAAAAAAACAAAATTAAAATTATTTTTTTTTATTTTTTAGAACCCCACTCGAGTGTCACCATTAAACACATATATATATTTACAAAAATTAAGTGAGTGTCAAATAATTTTTTAATCATAAATTTAATATTAAAAAATTGGTTGACACCCTCTAAGGGTGTCACCGATAATGATGCTCTAGAGCATCCACAATGGTGATTTTTGTGTGGGTGTCTTAAGAATTTTTTATAATAAATTTTAATGTTATTTAATTATGAGTGTCTTTAAAGTGTGTAAAAGTGTGCAAAATTGTCTTAAAGTGTCTCTAAGTAGACACTTATACACACTCTAAAGACACTCATAATTAAATAACATTAAAATTTATTATAAAAAATTTCTAAGACACCTACACAAAAATCACCAATGTAGATGCTCTAAGGTGTCTTAGAAAACAAAAGTGTCTCTCTACAGACATCGTTCTCTACTGTTGAAGCCGAGATTTTAAAATTTTAATCATTGTTTAAACGGAGCATCCCCTAATTTTTGTGCAATGGGGATGCTCTAAGATTATTCCAACATATGTAATTAATTATTGTGAGTAGTCATTGGTCAACTTCCCGCTTACTGGCTCAAACTCGGAGTACCCGCATATTATTTGATGAAGGATTGCAGAAGCAAAACCATCAGCTACGTTAGTGCTTGCCGGTTCGCAAGAAAAAGAGGCAAGATATATATCACCAAGCATCATCAAACATCCTCTGGACATCATCAAACGTTGATAACATTCGTCTACTCCAACACACGACTTCAAACCATATAATCTATACATCTTAATAGATTAATCATGTAAGTTACAAGTCATTACCCATGGCCTAAATACACATGCATATCTAACCAGTCACACAATCACAATCACTTTTCATTAGTTAGCCAATATATAAAAACATTCCGTCCTTAACCATAACTATATCATGTATGATAATATTCGTGCCGGTGCAAACAACTGGTACACATGCAAGCAACAATTACTTCATTCCACTCAAACCCTTTCCATCAATCAAGTCAATCACGTCCATCAATCATAACAAACTCCATCCCCAATTAAAGTCCGATAAAATACCTCATGAACACACTTGTTCCTAGTTCACATCTGGGATGTTACAAGAAGCCTCTCATAGCTCTAAAAGGTCGAGACGAGAGTAGATTTCCACCGCCAAGCAAAACTATATTTAGCATCCCAAGAGTTAAGCGAAGAGGATCCAACCCGCATGACCCTAAAGCATGCGATGAAGGGGATATTTGTTCAAGGAAATAGTCACAAAGAGTTTATACGCAGCTCATATTGTAGTTTGCTTCTTTTAGTGGAAAATATTTTTGTAGTTTCTTTACATGCATGTAATAAAATTATGTACATTTTTAAATATTATTTGATAAACATAATAAAATGTGGTTACACTTAAAAATAAGGGAACACACTACTTTAGCATGTATACATAAACCCAATACACACAAATAAAACAAAATAATCACTTATTTCTGTTAGCAATAAAAGTAGTAAGAGATACTAAAGGAGCCACATTTTTCGAACTAAACCCTTTAAGATGTTGCCGTGCATCTCTCGTCAATCTCTTAACAAATTCTTTCGATTTCTCCAACCCCATTAACTTTGGATACGTCAGCTTTCCGACGAGCTGATCTTTTCCGGCAGTTTTTCCCAATTCCTCGGATGACTTCGTCTCGTCCAAAATATCATCCACCACTTGAAACAACAACCCAATGCACCTTGCAAACTTCCTCACTTTCTCAATCTCTTCATCAGATCCACCACCAATAATGGCTCCAAGAACCGCGGCAGTTTCCAACAAAACCGCGGTTTTATGGACATGTATAAACTCTAAATGCTCTAATCCAACGTCGTTTAAGTCTAAACCTTCACTGCTTATATCCATCGCTTGTCCCGCAACTAACCCTTTCGTGCCAATAGACCTAGCCAATTCTCTCACCGCCCAAACCATTCTCTCCGGTGATATCTCTGCCGTCGTCATGTGCTCGAAGGCAAGAGACAAGAGAGCCCCACCGGAGAGAATAGCGACTCCCTCGCCGTAGACTTTGTGCGTTGTGGGCTTCCCACGACGCAGATCGTCATTGTCCATACAAGGTAAATCGTCTTTGATGAGGGACATCGTGTGGATCATCTCAACCGCACAAGCTGCTGGCATTGCGGCATTTTCTTTGCCGCCTACTAGCTCGCAAGAAGCGAGGCAGAGTATTGGCCTAACGCGTTTTCCAGCCGCAAGAATCGCATAACGCATCGCTTCGTGGATCTTGAGTGGCTCACCGACTGGAATGGCTTCCTCTAGAGCTTTGTTAATTGATTCGGCTTTGCTCATCATGTAGGGATCAAAATCAAACATGAAGTTGGCATTTGAATCGATATCTTCATCTTCTTCGTCTTCTTCTACAATGGGAGAATCAAGAAACTCGGCTACTTCTTTTCGGGATAAAAGGGCGGCCGTGACACGAGATTCCAAAGAAGGCTGGAGGAGACGGGCTAGCCTCGGTTTAAGATTCGTGAAGAAGAAGTTTATGGAGAGAATGAGGAGTAAGAGATAGAGAAAAAGAGTTTGAGGTTCCATTTCATCAAATCAAATCAAATCAAAACTTCTTTCTCGGTTTATTTGTCCCGTTTGTCTAATTTATAGGGAGATTATAGATGTCAACAGATGATAACGTGGCTACTTCATTATGTATACAAAAAAAAAAACTTAACGGCTTTTCGTGGGATCTTGGTTTGGTTTACTTATATTCCGTAAGATCGGTTAAAAACTCAGAAAAATTTTGGTTTTGGATCTGGTTCCAAAAAGAGTGTGACTCAAGATCGTGACCGAAGAGATTATGGAACAAAAGGGTTAATCACTTACTACATTAACTTGAGTTTTCTTTTCATTGGATTCTCAAAAAGGGTTACAGAGAACCGGTTTGAACCGGAAATAGAAAATCCTCTAATTAACCTAACCGGACTTGACGGTGATGATATCTTCCCGTAACGCCTTAGTTGTTGCCGAATAGAGAAGGAAGACGTCTCATCTTCATGTCCCCAATTACGTAAAAGAAAGCAGAACCCAAAAAACATGGACCTCGTGAGAGACAACTTCATCTTCTCTGCACGTTTCCTTTATTTTTTTTTAAGCACTAATCTTCATTTACACGCATAATTTACTTGAACTTAATACAACTTTACGTCCTCTTTATTTTTTATTTTATTAATATGGATTTGATTCTTTAGTGTCCACCTTAGGAATCCCCCACTCCACATACCACCTTAAGCATAACGATATTCACTTATAAACATATCTGTTGTGTGAATCACGCATCAATGAAAGACTACGAACGTTGCCGGAATTGCTCCTAGTCTCACGCCATTTTGCATCCAAATCCTCATATTCTTTTGTTTTAATCAGTTTTATCTTTTAAACCTTAATGTTCACTGAAGTTACAATCGGGCTCTTCAGCCGAAGAAACACATTAATGGTGCAGGCAAATATATTTAATGAATTTTGTGGGAAACAAACTTACGTAAGACACTAGCAATGGGGTGACATGCAGTTTTGTTTTTTTTTTTTTTTTGCAGTTCAGTGTGAATTTCTTTGGTTTATTCGGTTCAAACAAATTTTTTACGGAATTCAAACTGTTTTTCATTTTTTTTGTTTGACAAAAATAAGATATTCCTAAAAAGGCTACCTTTACATCTCAGCCACAAATTTGTATTACTCTTCGCCTAAGATTAATAGTTTCAATGGGGTTGTTGAAATATGAGGTGGCAAAATGGGTGTTGAATTTATTCGACCTGTTGAAAACCCAAAATCTGGACCGACGACGGACACTTGGCGCATTCCGCGCGGATGTAAGGTATAGTTTCTTCTTTTTTTTATTTTTTTTTAAGAAAAACAATTATCATGTGTTTCTACCCTATTGGTTATTGAGATTTTTAGGATTTCTTTTTCATCTTATTTACTTCAAATCAATTATTTGATATTAAACGAATTTATTTTTTTATAATTTTTATATCAAAATTTTTCATTTTTCGCACCCTATAAATAGAGACTTGGTTCATTTCATTCTAATATATAAAAGAAACAAGTTTTTACTATAATTTGTCTAGTTATTCTCGAATAAATATTTTTTATATCTTTAAACATTTTTTTTTGAAATGGATCCTAATCAAAATCCTTTCAACACCCAAAATTTTACTAATTACTTTTTTCCCTTTCCGAATCCCAACAATTATCAACATCCAAATCCGTCTTTCAACCCTTCCCAAAATATCACAAATTATGGTTTTCCACCAAATTTTCCCATGCCGTCATCTGTTCCAAATTATCATCCATATTATGGATCGATGATGCCATATACATCTCAACCACCTCTTTACTCTTCTACTCCGACGGGTACTGAAAATAGTCAAGATGTTGGAGCAATTGAATTTCCCGGATTTTCTACACAAGTGACTCTTGGAGGGATGAGCGGTCCTAATGACTCTACTCCAAATATACAAGATTCAATCCCTACTCGCCGGAAAAGCCCCAAATGGACTACTGAGAAAAATTTGGTGTTACTAAGTGGATGGATTAAGTATGGAACAGACAGCATTGTTGGCAGAAACCAAAAGAGTGAATCATATTGGGGTAAGATTGTTGAGTATTGTAATGAGCATTGCTGCCAACAATGCTTGTAAGATTGTAAGATTGTTGGAGCATTGCTCATTACAATACTCAACAATCTTACCCCAATATGATTCACTGTTTTGGTTTCTGCCAACAATGCTGTCTGTTCCATACTTAATCCATCCACTTAGTAACACCAAATTTTCCTCAGTAGTCCATTTGGGGCTTTTCCGGCGAGTAAGGATTGAATCTTGTGTATTTGGAGTAGAGTCATTAGGACCGCTCATCCTTCCAAGAGTCACTTGTGTAGAAAATCCGGAAAATTCAATTGCTCCAACATCTTGACCATTTTCAGTACCCGTCGGAGTAGAAGAGTAAAGAGGTGGTTGAGATGTATATGGCATCATCGATACATAATATGGATGATAATTTGGAACAGATGACGGCATGAGAAAATTTGGTGGAAAACCATAATTTGGGATATTTTGGGAAGGGTTGAAAGACGGATTTGAATGTTGATAATTGTTGGGATTCAGAAAGGGAAAAGGGTAATTAGTAGAATTTTGGGTGTTGAAAGGATTTTGATTAGGATCCATTTAAAAAAATATATATTTAAGATATAAAAAAAATTTATTCGAGAATAACTAGACAAATTATAGTAAAAACTTGTTTTTTTTATATATATCAGAATGAAATGAACCAAGTCTCTATTTATAGGGTGCAAAAAATGAAATATTTTGATATAAAAATTATAAAAAAATAAATTTGTTTATTATCAAATAATTGATTTAAAGAGATAAGATGAAAAAGAACTCCTAAAAATCTCAGTAACCAATCGGGTGGAAACACATGATAATTGTTTTTCTTAAAAAAAAAAAAATGAAGAAACTATACCATGCATCCGCGCGGAATGCGCCAAGTGTCCGTCGTGGATCCAGATTTTGGGTTTTCAAATGGTTGAATAAATTCAACACCCATTTTGCCACCTCATCTTTCAACAACCCCATTGAAACTATTAAACAATTGAAATTTTTCAACAACCGCATTGCAAATGGGCTTAGTTTTAATTTTCACATTTTTTTAAACACTCCATTTTTTGCTTATAACCAAAAAAATTCATATTAAAACTTAAAGTTAAACTTAACCTCAAACATATAGTAAGTATTATTATTATTATTATTATTATTATTATTATTATTATTACTCGGGTGATTAAGCCTTGGTATCAAATTGAGAAAGTTAAACTTGCTTTACAAAGACCAATCCTATATAACCATCCGACATCATTGATAAAACCTGGCTAATCCCAGGGTTTGACTTAACAAGAAGGCAACCCACCATGCATCAGGTTAATCTTGGACGGTAAGAATCAAACTCGGAGCAGAAAATTCTTTACTTTTTTCCCAGGACAATTCACTACTAAACCATGATAAGTTTGGCCAAAAATTCCATAAAACTAAAATTACTCTATTTAACAAAATCGATTCGATGAACTTTTGTAGAAGTTTATACAATTTGGTTTTGTTATGCCATTCAAACATATCCCCTTTCGAAAATGCATTGACCAAAACCAAAACTCAAGAAGATAATATATGTGATAACTCTTATTCTTGTCGGTTTTAGAGATTTTTTAACACCAAATCTTAGGTCTTTTAGATAAGAACAAGATAATTTTTGGTGCTTTTGTGTCTTTATAGGATTTTGCACTTGCTCGAGTGAAGAGGAGAGTTTTGGAGAGGCAATGAATCAAAATGCGTCAAGTGTAGAAAAGACTGAAGACGATGATCGACCGGTATACTTTGATAATTGGTCGATACAGAAGACGCGAGATATCGATTAGTACAGAAATGTAACCAGTCGGTTGTGTTTTAATAAATTTTTCTTTTTCCGATTTTAGGGCTCTATCTCTTTATATATAAATATCTTTTTTTATTCCAGCCGCTGAGGAGAGACGAGAACAATGCGATTTTGATAGTTTTTAAGGTTGTTCTTAGATTTATAGTTTTGTACAAGAGATCTCTTTAAACCTTTGTGATTCTATTTTCGATTCTATATGATATATTTTTCTGTTGTTATCATGTTTTCTCAGTTCAAGTGTAAGTAGTTTCATCATTGGGTTTTGGGTTTTCTAAATGGATAATTACGTAGATGCATGTGTAAGTTTCTTATGGGATTGATCATATAGTTCTCTATTTAGAATTGTGTTTAATACTTTGGTTGAATTATGTCAGTTTAACTAATGTCTAAAATCAATTTCATCATGGTACCAAAAGTGTTGTTGAATTGATGGATCTATCCTAGATGGGCAAATCTTCCTTAGCCAACGACAGTTGATGTTATTGTGCTTTGTAAACTGATTGAATTAAAATTTTAATGCTTGTTATAATTTCTTGAAACAAATGACAGTTTAGTCTTTAGGAAAGTTTTATCATATATAATTATTACGTGCGAAACCAGGATGATTTTATATGAGTAATTCAAGTTCAAAAACGACTCTTAATCCTTCCCATAATTTATTTGCATTCATTACATAATTCCCTGATGATTTCCGTTTACTCAATGTGTTTATTTTATTGAATTTATTTTATTTTATTTTGTATAATTCTTTGAGTTTCTGAATTTTTTTTTTATATTTCATCTTTATTGAAATCTATATAATCATTCATGCATTTGTTTGGTCCCTATGAATTCGATCCCTAAGTTATACTGTATGTATTACTATGCACTTGTAATTTTATATTTGGTAAAACTTTATTCGTAACAATATATTTGGTCTTCAATAAAGCATACCCAATAAAAGAAAAAAACCTAATAATTTCAAATGTCTATGTCTTTTTGTTACATCAATTTTCAAATACGAAAACACATACTACAAACAGTTCTTTGAAATTTAAAACCATATAATAAGAAAAAGATACCAATGGATAGATTCAAACCAAATTTCATCAGAAACATTTAATAGAAGATCGTTGTTATCTTTAGGAAGTTTCATTAGTGCTGCTGTTTAATTTTTGTCATTAACTTCTTCATTGCAGGAAGCGACGATGTCTCCATTATCAAATAATTAGTCACCGTTTCTTACGTCATAAAACACAAAGCTAAAATAAATTATTCTTGGTTCAAAGTTCAAACCATTGAAATTATACATTCGTACAATATTAACGCGGAAGTCAACATCGGGAACAGTTTTGCGTCATCCCATAATTTTTGCGAAAACTCTGCTAAAGACACTAACATCAGCGTAGATGTTAAAAACTTGAGGGTCTTAAGATTCCAGCAATTGTTGAAGACATGTGTACCTCTTAAATTGTAACTACAAAGTGAGAATAAATTGAGGCTATGATTGGAGAAGGTATTTGTGGGCAAGTGGAGCGTATCAGATTCACTGTCTGGTTTCACTCGACCAAAATGGTTTTCAAGTGTCAGCTCTTTGTTGTGTTTCAGAAGAGTCACTGATTGTATTCAACTTGCTAGTGTATTCTGTAGGAGCGCAAGGAGCGCAATAATCGAATTGAGAAAAAGATGCGAATTTTATTAACATAACGATAACATAAAAGAAATACAACGATAATATTAAAAAACGTAAAGTAAATCACGGAGACAAGATATGATATATTTTTCTTTAATTCAATAAATCGGCCGTAAGTGTTTTCGGACTATCACGATTTATGAATCCCATGATACAATCGATCACGAACTAATACTCGAGCACACGAGTAGTAGACTCAAGCGAACTTGATCTACGATACACTCTCGAATTAAACTAAAGAAATTTACTTGGACGAATCAAGAGAAAGACGAGATTTTAGAACTGAGATTCTTTCCTGTTTTTGAGTGTGTATTCTCGTGTGAAATAATGGAGGCGAGTGTCTCTTTATATAGAGGAAAATATTTAGAGTGATCCCCACGTTTATTCACAAAATAGAAAATTTCCAGAATATTCAATTCGCAAAAAATGGAAAATTTTCAGAATATTCAACTTGCAATGGAAAACTTCAAGAATATTCAACTTGCAAAATTGAGAAATTTCCAAGAGCCTAAGAGCCCACGAACTCGCGACCTGCTCCCGCGCCCGGCCCAGTTCGGTTCGGCGCGCATGTGGAACATTTCCCAAATCATCCCAAGTTGCTCAATTTACACCCTTATTTCTCATTCAAATCAACTTCTTTTTTGACATATGAGTATACCATCTTGTAGTACTCGTTACCAGCTTTCCAACGCACTATCGACCCGACAATTCCGTTCAGCCGTTTGGCCGGAATGTGACCGGAAAGTCGCCGGAAAAACTTTTCCAAAAACCTGTAATTCTTCAAAAACTTTTTCTGAAAATTCAGTTCCAACATATCCTTCATATTGGGATAAGTAATTGCGAATTGTGCAACTTTCTAGGCGGCCATGGTGATTACTTATAATAATAATTTCTTCGTACTCCAGGACAAAGGAATCTGAAAAAAAAAGATCTAAGCTGTATGAGAGCAACCGTTTGGTAAGCAGTTTGAATTTAGTTATTTTGATATTTATAATCATAAATTTACTTGTTTTAATGATATTTAAATAAAATTTGTATAAGGTACAAATTTGATGGCGGTCTTACGAAGCCGGTCAAAAAGATTATGGAAAGCAATTTCCCCTAACCTGCTCCTAATTGGTCATCACTATCCGTAGACACAAAGGACTGTTAGTTCAAACATTTTGCGGTTAGTTTATAAATCTAAATTATTAAATATTTTAATAATTAAGATATGAATTAGTTAACCGTCAATTAAAATAAATTTTTATAAATTGTAGCAAAACTTTTATTGGGATTACGAGGTAACAACCGAAGTTAGACAAATATTTGAGGAATTATATGCAACTCGGTTAAAAAATAATGTGTACGAATGGAAAACAAATTGGCGTAAAAGAAATGATAAGCCGAAATGGATGCGGGGAGCAGATTGGAATGAGCTAATAGCATATTGGGAAAATGATAAAAATAAAAACCGTAGCCAAACTAACTTCCAAAACCGTAAGAGCAAACGTGGATGTTACGGAATGGCGAAACACACTTGTGGTTCAATGTCATATGTTCGTAAACGCGAGGAAATGGTAAGTTTTTTTGTTTTAAATTTGTTACTCTTTTATATATTGCAAATTACAACATGCTAACTAATAATTTAATAATATTCAAAGCGTAATCCTGACATTGGTGATCTTTTCGATATGGTGACCTTCATGTAAGAGACTCACAAGCGAAAATCTGACGGAACCTTTGTCGATAAAAAGGAGGAAGAGAAACTCACTCAGTTGAGTCAACTTAAAGAGACTCTGAATGATTACCAGCTTACCCAAGCGGAGAAAGACGAGATTTTGCGCTCTGTAAGTTTCATTTCAATATTTTTATTTGATTAATTGCTAATACAATTTAACTAATACTACTAAATTATATAATATTAGGAAGTGGAAATTAAGAAGGGATAGAGATATGACATGGGATCTATCTCGTTTGACCAAGGTGTAGTTCAAAGTTCTTCGAGTCAATCATACGAAGTGAATTATCGAGAAACTCAAGTAGAGCTTGCTAAGGCTAATGATAAGATTAAAGACTTGGAGGTGAAGTATGAAGATGTTGCATTCTGGAATACGATGATAGCCCAACTTCATCCTGACTTGATTCTTCCTTCTCGAAGAAACCAACCCAACACCAGCACTGACACCAGCACCAACAACCAAACTACAAATTCCGAGAACTTTTATGATTTTGATTTTATTATAATTGTAGTAATTTTTTGAACCTATGTATTTTTGTTTTTATTTACTTGAATTATGAATTTTATTTTTTAGATTTTTAAAAAATTAAATATAAATTATAACTAATTTATATATCTTTTTAATTTTTATTTAATTTCGTCGGAATTTTCGACAAATTTTCTAGGACTTACTCTTCAGACTGTGGTGGCAAATCATATGATTGTAGATGTTCTTGATCCTAGCCCTCCCGAATTTCCTACAATAAAGGAGCTCAAACGGATTGTGTTGATTGCCTTGCGTTGTGTCGATCCCGAGGTAGAACATAGACCTAAAATGGGAGATGTGATTCACATGCTCCAACCACATGACTTGCTACTGAGTAACAATGTAATGAAACTTTTGACATATTTGTTGCTTGTTCCCCAAGCTAAATCGATAGATTTGTTCATTTCTTTTCCTTACTTTGTTCTGTCTCTGGTGCCAGGCGATACAGAAGAGTCAGAAGATTACCCGGTCACACGAGGTTTCTGCAATCAGTATTATCAGCCAATGAAACCCAAGCATCAACAAAATGGTTGCGAATTTAGGATCTTCTGCTATGTATTATCTACGTTAAGAGTTCCTTTTAATTTAATTCACAGCAGTCTCAGCTGTATTGGTTTTTTTGCATCTCTTGTGAATGTGTTCCACAACGCATTCACTAAATAAAACAGAAGAATATAATAAGAAAAAAAGACAGCTTTACATACATATGTCAAAGTAAACCCCTAGAAACTCTCACAACTAAAACATTATACTTTCAATAATTTGATTTGTATGTAAATCCTTTGTACTTTGGGGACAAAATGAAAATTACAACTGAATTGTCCTTTGTAGTTTGTACTAATTCGATATCCAAAGCTAATTGTCCATCCTTTACAGATATTGACTCCAAAGCCTAACCCACAAGATGCAAGTGCATTATAACTTTTTTTTTGAATTAATAAATTAGATTTGCTTTATTCAGTGAAATCGGAAATTTCAAAATATCTTCTTCATTACTAATCCCCCAAATGTTCTTTAGGGTTCCTAATTGCTATCGTTATTTAGGTTTTTGAAGCACCGAAAAAAATGAATCTTTCGATATGATCGTTTAATTCAAGACAAATAAAAATATAGAGATGCAACCTTTTTTTCTGGCTAGATGAAATCACGAGTGCCTTAAGTACATTCAATTTCATCACCATCAAGCATCATCGTCATCGTCATTTCAAGCACACAAAAATTAATCAACATAAGAAGATTTTGTGATCAGCTGGTCTAATTTAATTGAACCTGTTCAAACCAAAAAACAGATTGTAGCTTCGAGTCAAAGAAGAACATAAAGTTCACTGTAACATATATTGATACAACAATCTCAAACATTTGAAATTGGGATAAGAACTCAGATAGCTCTATCAAATACAAGGTCCTAGTAAGGCAAAACCACAATCCTTGTAAATGCTCAAATCTCATTGTTTACATAAATTATTTAAATCGGAAAGAATTGTCAAAACAAATCACCAACTTTCAAAAATGGTTAAAAGAAGCACCAATTTTCCGATGGACGCACTAAATCTTTCATTTTTATTAACTTTACATTTTAATCACTAATTTTTGTTGACTGAGATAAATTAGTCTCGTCGTTAAGTGGGTTGACGGAATGGATTAAAGATATCTTCAAGCCACTTAACGGCATAACTAATTTGGCTCAGGTAACAAAAATTGGTATTTAAAATGCAGAATCATTAAAACTTGCAGATTCTCTTTACATTTTCCCAACTTTATTATAAAATAAAATTTATTACTCAATAAAAAAAATTATTTACACGAATGAATCAAGAGAGTGTGAAAAACTTGGCAAAAATTTAAGAAAAAATGGTGATTACTCAATATTTTTTGTGAGAAACCACAGTTGAATAAACTAATTGTATTTATTTGATTATGTATAGTCGAAAGAAAAAATATAGTTACAAATCGTCTTATTTATAATACGAAAAGATAGCATGGTTACTCTCCACTCCTTCATCGAAATTGTCATAATTTCCTGTATTTGCTTAAACGTTTGTTTTGAGATGCTTATGTATCATGTAAACATTTTGTGATATCAATATATTTGATTTGCCGAAAAAAAAAATAATAATACGAAAAGATAATATGGAGTTTGTTCTTTTGCAAGGCAAATAAAGAACAATGTGGAGTAGTTCTGGAATTGTTGAAGCAGTACGAAAAGGCCTCGGGTCAACAAATCAATTTTCTAAAATCATCAATCCAGTTTGGTCATAAAATTGAGGACTTTCGGAGGGAGGAGATAAAAGGAGTCTTGGGAATAAATTTTATCGGAGGTATGGGATCATACCTGGGTTTACCGGAAAGTCTAGGGGGATCTAAAACGAAGATCTTCTCTTTTGTTAAAGAGAGGTTGCAATAGAGAATTAATGGATGGTCGGCCAAGCTTCTATCCAAGGGGGGAAAAGAGGTGATGATCAAATCTGTGGCGGCGGCGTTACCAACATATGTCATGTCCTGCTTCCGGCTTCCAAAAACAGTTACATCTAAACTCATGAGTACAGTAGCAAAATATTGGTGGAGTAATAACGGTATTTCGAGAGGACTGCATTGGCTTGCCAGGAATAAACTATGTTACCATAAGAATGAAGGTGGATAAGGATTTCGAAATGTTGACCATTTTAATACGGTCTTACTAGCGAAACAACTTTGGCTGTTGATAACGACTCCAGACTCACTCTTTACTAGAGTGTTTAAAGGACGGTATTTTCAGAATACAACACCTTTAGACCCAATTAAGTCTTACTCTCCTTCCTATGGTTGGAGAAGTATAATATCTGCTCGATCTCTGGTTAGTAAATGACTCATTAAAAGAGTCGGTTCTGGGGAGTCTATTTCAGTATGAAATGATCCATGGATTCCGGTTCAATTTCCGAGACCAGCTTTAAGCAATGGCTCAGTTTCTGACCCTTTGCTTCGTGTTAAAAATCTTATTGACATTCAGACCAATACATGGAATATGGTTTACCTGAATGCTTATTTTGAGGCACAAGATGTATCCCTAATCTCGGCATTGCCGGTAGGGGCGTTAACAAAACCAGATACTTTATGCTGGCATTTTACCAAATCAAGAAAATATACGGTTAAATCGGGTTATCATTTGTTATGGGTATTAAATCAGGAAACTCATCAAAATAGGGTATTAGGTCCAGATATACAAAAGTTGCAGGCCTATGCTTGGAAGGTAAAATGTCCGCCAAAGATTAAATATTTTATATGGCAACTAATCTCAGGTTGTGTGGCGGTTTTTGCAAATTTAAAACAACGGGGTATCAATACGGAAACAGTATGTGTTAGATGTGGGGCAAATAACGAAACAATAAATCATGCCATTTTTGAATGTCCGCCAGCTTTGCAAACTTGGGCATTATCAACAATCCCAACTTCACCTATGCATTTCCCGTCAGAATCCTTATATGCGAATATGGACTTCCTGTTCTAGAGAACACCGGCGAATTCAAATTGCAATATGTTCCCATGGATAATATGGTTTATTTGGCAAGCTAGAAATAAAAAAATTTATGAAAATGTGGATACAAAACCGATGGAAGTTTTACAATTGACAGAAACAGAGGAAAAAGCATGGACATTGGCGCAAATAGAGGTAAATAATGATAATTCGAATCCGATGAGAATTTCTAATCTGGGTCAAACACGTGGTGGACGGATTGAGTTAACACGATCAGGGGTAAGGTGTTTTATTGATGGATCCTGGAAAAAAAGTGATAGGTTTTCTGGCTTGGGATGAGTTTGCTTAGTATCTAATAACGAGAATCCTAGTATGGGAGCTGCTAATCTACGATGCAGCTTAAAAACTTCTTTACATGCCGAAGTAGAAGTCCTAGTATGGGCAATGCGTTGCATGCTAGGACAAGACAGAAGGGAGGTAGCGTTCCTGATAGATTGTTCAGATCTGGTAAAGATGGTCACCTATCCTGATGATTGGCCGGCGTTCTCTACTTATTTGGAGACGATCGAGAGTGACAAATATGATTTTCTTTCATTTTCTTTATCTTTTAATTCCTCGCAGTGAAAATATTGTTGCGGATAAATTGGCAAGGAATGTTCACACTGAACCGCAACTTTCGACGTTTGTAAACAATGTCCCTGTGCATTGGTGTTTATAGTTCAAATGTGTTGAAAATAATAATAATAATAATAATATGGAGGATGATGCCAACTCTTTGGTATCGTCTAACGTTCTGCGCCCACAAAACATTGTATATGGTTATTTAATTTTTCCACTTAATTTTGTCTTTTTATAGTTTTAAGTTTGGCCGTTTGACACAAAATATTAATGCGAGACTATGACGACGACAAAGAATAAAAGATGATTATCGTTTAACGTGCGTATATATAGTGATACGAAAAAAATAAATTGATTGAAAAAGGCACAATCCACTTTGTTATCTTCTCTATGCTATAGATAAGACGATTCATAACTGTATTGGTTCTTTTCACTATACTTAATCGAACAAATACATTTTTTTTTTTCAACACTGGTGTCACATAAAACAAATTGGGTAATCACCATTTTTTCATAATTTTCTTTTTGTATAAATAAATCGTATGTCGGAAAATTTTGAAACCCAATAATAGATATCTTAAAGTAAATTTGTAGCTATATATCTATTGACAAAATTTACCTTTATATATTGTATTTACAAAATAGTATCTATTGTATAATTTTAATATAAATAATCGTATATATGTTTATATGCTATAGGATACTCTCAAGTACAACCTTATGCTTTTTTCAGAAAAAAATTAAGATTCTGTTTTTATTTTTCTTTGTTTCCGAAGTTTTCTAAAATTGTTATTTAATCATTACAGATTTACAGTGACCTTGGTTCCACCAATCATATCTGCAGAATGCTTGATCTTCAAGGGCTTTGGAATCGTCGAATCTCTATCAGTTACGATCGAATACTTGAAGTTGGATGTTTACGACCGTCGAATCGGATTCGATTAGATATGAACTGGGTTCAACGAAAAATCTACCTTTACAACGTCACCTTCGGGCTTTACATGCTTGATTGGTGGGAACGATACCTATTCAGTATCCTTTCTCTTGTATCGATCTGATCTATTTGAATTTTTGTGCATCTTGTTGCGAATCTGATCTTATACGGTTGAAAGGTTGAATTTTTATTTGTTCAGCTTCTTTAGCTGCGTTATCTCTTGTTATAAGAGTTAAAATTTTGATACAGAAGTGAGCTGGATTTGATGATGTTTATGAAGTTTCAAATTTAGAAGTTTTGTCTAGCAAAAACAAAAACCAGAGAGCTCTTGCCTTTTTCCTTAACTCTTTTTTTTTCAGATTCTTTGGTGATAATCTTGATGTGGTTTATTCTGTACAATGGATCTCGCTACTTTTTTCAGAGCTTTGCAAGAGGTAACTTTAATGATATTTATCTGTAGCTTTAGTTTGATTTAGGCTTGAGCTTTGTTAGCATCTCAAATCCTAGTTATGTTTATGTTATACTAGTGTCTATTTCTAGTTAGGCGTGTATATGTATCTATGTTCTATTGATTTAGATATCAGGAGGGCTCATTTGTCTGTGGATTTTACATCACATTGATATTATATATCATCCGATTCTTAGGTACTACATTGAAAGCTTATATATGATGCACATTTTCTTTGCTATGCTATCTCTTTGCTAAGCTAAATGATTCGATATTGTGGGGGTTGGGATAATTCTTGTGAAAAGATAATGTTACTTTCCTTTTATCTTTGTGCTTGGAATGGATTTAGAGAGTTTCTGAGAGTTTGCTCGATCTTATGCATTCAAATATCTAAGACAAAGCGACTTCAGTCCATCTATGTAACCCTCAGCGGGCTTCAGTAAACGTATATGGTTATTGTTATTGGAGATCAATTGAGTTTGCTAGTTCGAACTGCCAAATTGACTAACAAGTGCGTCCATGACCGAGTTATAAAAAGATGATTCTTTGGGATTTTGATCTTAGGTTGTGTTAAGTAATAATGCTCAGAAGAAACATTTGAAATCGCTTTCCTGATAACCCTCTTTCGGTATTATTCGCTACTTAATTATGTTACATTCTTTCGATTCCACAGGCATCTTTCATGAAACCAGGACATAGTTATCATCACACCATGGAAGCATGAAACCGACAAGGTCGTCTGAGATGTGTGTCAACAAACTCATTTGTAAAGCTTTCAACCTCCTTTGGCATATATAATTTCTGATCATGTAACTGTCCATATATGTCACTATCATATACCATGGTTTTGGAATGAACTTCCTTTGTTCTATTCTACTTCCTACACTTCAGATTTTGAGACAGGACCAAATCATATTACTTGCATCTTTTGATCTTTAGAGTCCATGAACCCAAAGTTTTCAGCTGTTTTCTGGGTACTATTATTAAGTCACTCACAGTACTACATAAAGCTTAATGAATCAGATATAATCTCCACTATATTTTCATTCATCACCTGATGTTGTAGTAGTTCTAGTTCCAATTATTGGATTCGACAGATTATGCGTCCTCCGTAGTGAGTTAAAAAAACGGATTTCAGGATACATGATTTGATTTGGAATCTATGTTCGAAGGATTGTCGAAGATTATTCTTCAGTCCACAATTGTCCGATGGCATACAAACAAAAGCAAATGCAAGTAATGTCAAAATGTCTCAAACTTTAAGATGTTTTTTGTAACCACAGTACGAAATTTAGTTCAGCAGAATATAGTTTAGTTACGGTTATTTAGATGCATCAAGTCCTAAAAATAATATTACGGAGTTTGGCCCCAAATATCCAGTTAGTAATAAGAAACAAAAATAAAGTATAGAATTTTTTTTCTTTTCTCAATTACAAATTCAAGGTGAAAACTAGAAGAACCACTTTTAACCGGTGTTGCTCGAGTCATATACTTTACTAACCGGTAATTTGAAAATTTTAGTATAAATTAGAAAGGGGTATTTTAGTAACTCTAAAAGTTAACGGTCTAACAAGTAGAAATGGAATGGTGTTTTTTTGAAAAACGTTTCCGTTCTCTCTCTTTGTCCGGTAAACCAGTAATTTGATAACTTGAAATCTTTAGATGGACCACTTTAACGGGTACGTAGAAGTAGAAGTCGTGGTGTCGAAAACTTTTTAGATTTGACTCTCTAATTCTTCCGGTAACCGGTAATTAAGTAATTTGAAATCTTATAGTTAGGGGTATTTTAGTAATTCTCGTTCATGAGAAAGCCGTGTTTTTGAAATATCAGATGGGGTTCTTCTTCTATTATCCCTCGCACATGAGAAAGGCTCTCTTCTTCTTCTTCAACGACTCAAACCAACTTCTCAAATCTCTTCGCTGGGGTACACAGATCCTTCTTCTAATTTGTGTCGATTTCTCCTGAATTCTTCCGTTTCAACAACGTAGTCTGACCCGACTCGCTTCACCTGATCGAATTCGGCAATCAACGAACAAACCTCTCAAATCTCTTCGTTAGGTAAAAATCTTTCTTCTAAATTGTGTTGATTTCTCCTGAATTATTCAATTTCAAATGCGTAATTTGATCTGATCCGCTTCAAATTACGTAATTTGATCTCATATTTTTTTTAAAACCCTAAATTCTCCTTTTCGGAAAATCTCTGTAGAAGTTAGAGTACCGGTACATTTTTACCGGCCGCCACCGACGATCAAACACTGGAAAGGGCGTTCTCTCGGTTCGGCTAAGGTGATCGGTTCTAAGGTCAGTTACACGAGAGATCATACTCCCGAATTTAGGGTTCCATCGCTGTGATTTGTTCAATTTGGTTGTCGACAGGAAGATCAAGGGGATTCTCTGATTCGGGATGTTCAAGGACAATAAATCCTCCATGGGATGCTATCCAAGAGATGATTGGGAAAGAGCTTGATAGTGGTGGTTGGTGGTAATCGAAGATAAAATGGGTTTGTGCTACTCTGTTTTCGGTTTAGATTTGTTCTGTCTCCGATTTTATTCCTGCTCTTGTTCTTATGGTTTACTTATTTTGATGTTACAGATCGTTTCAAGTCTTCCTTGCTTCAAGAATAGTGACCTACATTCATGCATTCATACATTGATACATACATGCATACATTCATGCATGCTTGCATACGTACATACATACATGCATACATACATTCATGATACATTCATACATACATTCATGCATCCATACATGCATACATTCATGCAATCATACATACATACATACATACATACATCCATACATACATACATACATTCATACATACATCCATACATACATTCAGACATACATACATACATTCATACATCCATACATTCATACGTATGGAACTTCATAACCAATTAAGGGAAAACCCCATGGATGAAGTGGTAATTTCACTTTCCTTCTATTTCATTAACATCACCCTTTATAATCTGCAGCTTTATCTTTTAGGTAGAAAGAATAAAATGTGCAAGTTCGTCTTTAAGAAGAATTCTCTTCTCTCCATCATTTGCGGAGTTCATTTCTACTAATGGATCAACCGGTACCGGTTTATGAAGGATTATACTAATTCGAGAACATTTCTATTTAGGTTTGATGGAAGAAGATGTTGTTTCAATCCTTGCGGTGCGTATCAAGTATATATGTATGAATGTATGTATGGATGACTCTATTACTCCCTGCTGTTATTGGCGTCTCTGACACTGTAATTGAGGATCGTTTTGATGTTGAACATGGAAGTGAAGAGTGGTACAAGAAATTGGATCTCCATTTTAAGTGGCTTCTTCAGTATCAGAGCAGTTCATACTTTTGCAAATGGGGTGAAGGCATGCGTGTCTTGACATACAACTCACCATGGCCTAGTATCACAAATCCTCTTTCGAATTATTTATCCAATTTCTGTATATGTTTTGCGCTGTGCAAGCTGATCATTTTGCCTTACACTCTGAGTTCTTCATTTGCAAGCCACTGAACATGGAGCACTTTGATAGCGTTCGTTGGCCAGTGAAATTTTTGCCTATGTCCCAGATGCTTGTGTTTTGACTATATAATATTGTGGTATGATTCCTTTTTTGTGGAATTCAAATGTGCTAATTGATTCCCTTATAAATGGTTATTGTGATTGGCTCTGTCCTTCTTTCAGACTTTTGTGGTGTTAATATCTTCTTCTTCTTCTTTTCATTTTTAGCCTGCCAAGATGGGTCTTCAAAAGAGATTTTCAACAGATCAAGTTCTCTTGTAAAACCAGAAACTATACCTCAATTAAAGAGCTCTGTATGAAAAGAAAGACTTGTAGGTTTGTTGAATGCCTTGAAGACTCTTTTATTCTCAAATACAGTTCTGTTCATGATTAGTGTTTACCTGTTTCTATGTTGCCTTGTATTTCTTCAGATCAAAGCTGCATTAGCCCATGTCACAACAACTCTTTTGTGTTCTTAGTATTTATCAGTTTGATGATTCATTTGCATTATATTGCCACGCAGCAACTTTGGCTTTGAAAGAAGAGATAGAAGATCTACAAGAACTAGAGAAGTCAGTGGAAATCTTGGTCCTGTGCAGTTCCTGTTGGAATGAGAAAAATATGCAGGTATGCTTGTTATTCCATCTAAAATCTTCCTATATGTATATTAAAATTATTCCCTGCAGAATAATTTAAAGAAGTACATGAGCATATTAACAAGTCACTGAAATCATCACTCACATATCTTCGACTGCGGAAAGTTTCCTAAGAAATGTGTCGTACTTTACATTACAGGTTAGTATCAAAAAGCTACCTTCAGTTGATGAATGTTGTATTTAGACGTCAGTTCTATTCTTATAAAATTAGTTCTTAGCTCATTTGCCTGAATTTTTTAATTAATTCGCAGGCACTAGTGAATGAGTTGCAGATATAAAGACACGAGCCTCTGCTGTGACATGGGCTAATGCGAAACAGTTGGTCCTGGATTTGTTTTCGAGATGGTATGTGCTGGTTCGGTGAGTTTTCTTTGACTTTCATTTTAATCTGATCACAATAATGATTCATGGCTTTTGTAGCTTTACAAAATTATGACAGAGCACAAGAATCCCAAGGTTCTTATTGAAGGCTTGTTATGGATGGTTTCGGCAGTTGATGACTTTGGTGTCTCACTTTTAAAACTTAAGGTTTTGAAGTTTTTTCTACTTTGAAATTTCCAGCCCCTGATTTCCCTGTTTATTAAACTGCTGTATCTAAACAAAAGAGCTTTTTCTGTCCATTTGACCGGATTTGATAGATTTTTGTAAGGATGTTGGGCTGCAATCTAATACAGCTGCCATCAGAAATGCTACAATTAAACTTTGGGATGCTTTACAACACATTTGTTGGTCCAGGTGGGTACAAATTCCTTTAAGCTGCTTCTGCTTTGTCTAACCTGTGTTTGTTAGAGGTACATATTTTGATAACTGTATTAAACTGTGTTCTTTCTGTTAGCAGACATGAAAGAGTTTTTTAATGATGCCAACCCTGCACTACTACGTGCATTTGAGGCCGAATATGAGAAAACCCCTTTTGAGGTACATTTGTGTGGATTGTTTTTTGGATTTCTTGTTTTTTTTGCTGTACTTTTATTCTGTTTATCAGGGGCCTGCAGCTCCAAAGAGAGTTAGTAAGACGTCGGTTTCAACATCAGCCTATCTAAACAGTAACTACCATTGGAGATGTTGCAGTAGCCATGGGACCAACTGTCGAGAAGACGAGCAAGGTTGGTGATACATGTCAAGCATTGAATAATTTTTACACTGTAAAATATCACTGCCTGCCAGTTTTACCAAATATTTGAGTGATCTACTTCAGCGAATTCTATCTGATGTTCTGAAGTGTCTCGGTGACAACAAGAAGCACATAAGAGATTGCACCTTGGCTGCTCTTGATTCGTGGCTTGGTTTTGGTTCTGTGCATCTTGACAATATGGTTGGTGATAATCTTCCTTAGGCATGTCTTTTGTATTCTATTAATGCTGATTCTTTACATTGTAATAGCCCTAACAGATGGGAAAATGGGAGCAGAAGAACGTAAAGAGCTTTTTTCATTGGTTGACAAAAGATCTTTGCTGGATTAAGTGACTTTGTGAGTGCTATACATTTACTGAAACTTGCAAGCAACCACAATGATGGTGACTCATCTAAAATGTTTATACCGCCTCATCAGCTTTAGTCAATGATTACGTACTTTTGTAATGATTTCAATTTGTTTTACTTTCTATGAATCTTTTCAGGTCAAATCAGTGCGGAATATAGTGGAAGGATGCATTTCCGAGATCTTGAGAGTCAATTGACAAGAAACGGTAGGTATCCTTGGGTTAGCTTGTTCTATTTATGGCTAGAACCAAATATCTGATTAGTCGTGTGCATTTTTCTTTAGAAAAGAATATCAAAGATGTCCAAGGCCCAGCTAGCTTTGTGCTTGAAAAAGTAAGACCTGGATTGGATCTGGTTGTCTGGTTAACATGTTCTCTCCTCTCCGTTCCCTTTTTCTGTTCATGCTAACGATGTTTTTTTCAGAACCATTTGAATCATCAAAAGCTTTGGCGGAGCCAGTGTCAAAAGGTGTTTCAAAGATTTCAAAATCGACTTCTAGTGGTACCTTGAAGCAAGGAAACAGATCCGTAAGTTTCTGTCTCTTAACATATTTTCTTCTGTATTCAATTTGTATCTTGTAATGTGTTGCCTAAAGATTAGAAAGAGTGATATTCGGTGGCTGAGTGATAGATTTGTTGGTAAAAAGATATTGATATCTCATTCTCTAAATAGTTTTATTAATCTCTATTCAGAGCTACAACACTTGAAGATGCAAGGGATCAAAATCTTTTGTCCACTTGAGAGAGCCAGACATTTTCATACTTCATTCTAAGTTAAGTTTTGCATCATGTTGTCATAACGAGTCAATTAAAGTATTTTTCTCTTTATATTTGCTCTCATATCTGATATTTCTCTCTTGTTTCATGCATATGCACAGGTCCTCGAGTTACAAAATTCGCAAAGGCAAATTCGTAATCCAGAACAAATGAAGAGTCAGGTAAAATCTCTTTGTCTCTCTTCTCAAGGTAAAAAACACTCAAACACAAACACAACAAAAAAAAAACTTCACAAACACTCAACAACAACAAACTCAACACAATAAAAAAATACAGAACAAAAAACAATCAAACAAAACAAAAACTCCACACTCAAACTAAAAAATTTCACATGCCACGAGACACACAAGAATCGACAAAAACTCCACAAACTAAAAACTTCTCATGCCACGAAACACAACACAAACGACGACAAAAACTTCACTTGCCACGAAACACAACACAAACGACGACAAAAACAAACGAAACCCAACAAATTCACAATCACCTGAAACAAGAGTTCTCGTGTGTACTTTTATTTCTATGAGAAATACTTTTATGGATATAATGCCAAATACTCTCTCTAATTTACTAGAGTTTAATACTGTCTATTTTTAATGTCAATAATAATGCATAGAAATTTTTAATGCTATATGTTGGCTCATTTTTTTAATATCAATTTTTGTTATTGTTTTCTGTTTAAAGTATTTCAATTTTCATTTCTTATTTTAATACATTCGCAAGATTAAGCGTTGCACCATATGTTGTCGCAATTCATTTTTTTCCACCTTTCTCAATTTCTCGAATTGTATATACAAGACTATCATGTAAATGAGATTAACCAATGTTAATAATGATTGTAACATTATTTTTACTTTTGTTTTTGGTTATTTTAGTTGATGAAGCAGACATTGTTTTTTAATCTTCTTTATGTAAAATGTTGTTGTTGTTGTTGTAGTGTGATATTAAATAAACAACAAAAATTTCTAGACAAAGAGGTTTATAGCAACATTTATATGTTTTTCTTACATAGTCTAAAGAAAATAGCAGTTGAAAGACAAACCGAGATGAATCTCAAAACGAAAACAGACTTATTGCGAGGAAGAAATCGGAGATGAGAGATGAGAGATGAGAGATGAGAGATGAGAGAAGACGAAGATGAACAAATTGAGAAGAAATTTTCTAATTTCTTATTCTAAAGCTTAACCGGGTCTAATATTATGCTAAACCATCCTAGACCATACATTATACCGATTCCCTAGTCTGGTAAGCAGCGGCTAGTAGTGAAAAAATTGAAAATTGTCGAGTAAACCAATTTTAAATTAATTTTGGTTTGGATAACTCAATTCTGATTTGGTTAGATTCGGTTAATTAAATTAACCACTAAATAAAAGACACGTAAGCTCTTCACGAACCACATTTGTTCAATAAAACAATCTCCAAGTCCTTCACTCTTCTCCTCTCTCTCCATCTTCGATCTTTGCAGAGCTCGAGATTCTCCTTATTCAACTATCATCTGTAATCGATACAGGTTCTTCTTCTACCTCTTCTCTTTGGTTAGATTCTTTATAATCTCGGTCGTTGCATGACTCTGACTGGGTTTTGTTCGGCAAACGCTAATTATCCGATTTCGTCGAAACTCTATGCCAGGAATATCACGCAGCCACACTGGGAACCCCCTAACAAGAATTGAAGAAAAAAATAATAAAGAGAAAGTTGAATAACAAAGAAAATCAAGAGACACCAATGGTTGTGAAGAAGAAAATACCCAAAGTTCCACTCAGCACAAACGTAAGGACCTATGTGTAGATGGAGATAAAGACCACTTAAGCTTCACAAATTTGACAAGGTCGTATATACTGAACAAACCATATAAAATTAAACATCAAAATGTCCAGTTTTAACTGCTGAGAGATAGCACAAAAATCAATACAGGACACAGAGAGAAGTATAGCCAAACCTGACCCTTGACAGGCTCATGCCCGTTCCAGAACACATTAAGTTTGAATCACATCAGCTCCACCTTCTTTACTCTTTGTGATGAGATCAGACCACATCTGAAAAACCAATTTCAAGTTTATTAAAATATCAGAAATTGTCGAGATACTGAAATGAGAAAGGTCTGTGAAAGAGATAGTTACTTCAGGACGGTAGTGAATTCCAGCGGAGACGAGCATGCGCCTCTTGCCGGCGATGATTAGAGCCCCGTGGTCGTAGCTGACATTGAACGGTTTAAAGAAACGTCCCGAGACAATCGGAAAATACACAAGTAAAGCGATGATCGGTGGCAGTATCCGCCATTGAAGTTAAAACATTCGAATTGACTCCGCCATTGAAGTAAAGCTCATCAAAGTCCACAATTTTTCCTTTTTATGCATCTCCAAGGAAGAAGACGAACTTCCCCAAACTTGTAATCCTTTTTCGGATGATACCCTTGTATTTCTATTAAATGCTAAAATGTCCCCGAAAGTTTATAAAATTGATACATAACCCCGGGGTAAATAAATGAATTTAAAATTATTTAACTAAGCTTGCTTATATTTTTATGGGAATGGGTTATCTTAAATTGTGGAAATTAATTTGACAGCTGTAACGTAAAAAAACGCAGTTAATGAAGCAACAACAAGATCTTTGTCTGATTATGATTTTGTTAACGTTAAAATACATGATCTGACGCATTTACCCTCATGACAAAAAAGGAAATATTGTCTCAACAACGAATCTCACGGCGTCGTTTTGAGTCTATCTGAGACATTGCTTCAGTGAAGTTTCTTGAGATATAAGGAAACTTCCTTTTATTTCCTTTTTTCTAAGTCTCTTACAGTCTATATAATAGTGCCAGATACACGATCAAACCCTCTCTCTATCTTTCCATGATCTGATATCCAAAGTTTTGTGAGTTTAACCCTAGCTACGTTGGAACGTTCAAGAGAGGAACACTTGAAGAAGAAGAAGAAGAAGAAGAAGATGATGAAGATTGCGATTGCAACTGAGAGATCTGATCTTCACCGTTTGACATATTCTGCGATTAGAGCTGCTAATTCACATAATGTTTCTGATGATGATCGTTGCTTTGATATTCTACGATACATGAAGAGCTTGAATCTCTCGGTCAAAGATCTTTGTCATTCTAAAGCGATACTTCCGTTGGCGAGTCTGAGGGATCACGAAAACCCTAAGATACGTATGGAAGCTCACGTATTGTTCAACTCATGGATGAAGACTCTTTATTCCAGCGGAAGAAACTCTTCTACTTGCAACAAGGCTATTCCCCTGAAACTGAAAAAAGTTGGTGTTGTTAAAGTATGCTCGGAGTTGAAAAGGGAAGAAGATATGCAGGTATCCCATGATATTGCAGCAAAGACTAAGAAAAAGACTGAGTTTTTGGGGATGCAGAAGACAGAAGATGAGGGATCTAGGGCTCATGAAACCGAAGAGATTAAGCAAGTTGATGATTGCAAGTCTTTTGCAGCAAGGCTTCTTCAGACGAAGAAACAGACTCATGAAACCGCTGTAACCAAACAGAATTTGAAGAAGCCTAATGATTGCAAGTCTATCCAAGCGAAGAAGCAATCAGCTCTACCAATGAAACTTTCTGAAAACCCTAGATCCGAGGCTCATGAAACGGGAGAGATTAAGAAAATTTTGAAGAAGCCTGGCGTTTGCAAGTCTGTTTTACCAACACCAAGAACTTTCCAGAAGAAAAAGCAGACACCTTTGAAAGATTCTCAAAACCCTAAATATTGTCCAGCCTTGAAGAAGAACTCAACGGAGATGTTGGAGTTGTTCGAAATAGCCAAGAAATCAGCTGATGTGGCCAACGCAAAGGGACTTCTCGCGGCTAAAGCAGAGGCATCAATCTGCGTAGACAATCTCTCTTTACTCATGGATTTTCCCATCAGCTCAACAGCTACTGAAACAAGGCGGATCATGGTAAGGCTTGAGAGTCTCACAAAGCATAAAGATCGCAAGATCTGCCATTCCGCATCAGCACTTCTTCACTGTTGGAGACAGAACATTAAAGATCAACAATACTGAGATGTGTGTAAAACTCAAGGATAGTGTCATCATACAATCTGCAAAAGACAAGGGTCGGATATTAGTAAGTAGGCTTGTGACTTGACAGCTTTGGTTGTTTATTCTTTTGGTAAATTAGAGTAGTGTAGTCACCACTTAAATTCCATTACTCAAAAGCTAACAGTAAGGAAAGTTGTGAGTTGTGATTTATGTGTTAAGGATTTTCACAAATTTCTCTTTGTATGGTTCAACTGGAGTGTGTTTTTCTTTTGTTCCATGAAATTGGAGTTTGATGTGTACATTTGTTTTCAGTTGTAGTTGAGAGACAATAGGTCAATACTAAAGTTTTCATTGTTACCTGACATACACTCAAAGGGTCGTTTCCTTTTTTTAAGAAAAATGAATGGAGTATTTAACTGAACTAAAAATGTTAAAAAAAAGCAACAATAATGGAAAAATCTATGAGCTTAATGAAGCTCTTCTCTCTTTTGTTCCCATCGCTATCATCATAAAATCTAAACAGAGACCGCAGTGTAAACCAGAGAAGAAACGAGAAAACGAACTTGAGGACTAAGCAACACAAAAAGAAAAGTCCTTAGTTTCAAATTGAAATTAAGGACACTACCATCGTATATCCTCCTCAAAATGTATGATGGATCAAACCCCACAATGGTAATATTCCTTGACACTGGACAAACACAGAGGGATATGGCATATGAAGGCATTGTTGAGTACAATCAATGCCCTTCAAAAGACCAAATGGATTCATGCATGGATCAGTCTTTCAAGTCTGTTTCCAGGAAAGATCAATGGTGCTATAGTAACAAGAAATCTTTATCCATTAAGGACTTCATATATCTGAGTAATTACAAAATTAACACCACCAAGCATCAACAACGAGTTCCTAACTCCAATCCCAGGAGGATAACCAGCATCAGTCTTCTCCGAATCCGAACTCTGCGCCGCGTAAAGAAACCCGAACGCTCCAACAATCGCACCCGCCTTACCGATTTATGTAAAATGTTGTTGTTGTTGTTTAGTCACAACTAAACTGCGCTTCCTTAAATTCGAAACCCCAATACCATTACCATAAAAAAATCACTATATTGAATAATACTAGCATGCATTTAATATAATTTTAAAATGAATAAATTGAAAAACAGTAGAATTTAGAAAAATCTATGAAACACATAATTGAATAACACTAGATTTATATAGAATTTTAATTTTTTTTCAAATTCAATAAAATTGATACGTTAAATAACCTCTACATCGTTCTCAATTATGTAATTTGTATTGTTAATTACTCGTAAGTTAATTTACTAACTAATTTCTATCATATCAATATCATACTTTCAATCTCACGTGGAGCGTAGTTGAACACTTCAGTTCTAAATCAAATTTTCAATATATAGTAACCAAAGAGAGGGGGAAAAAATAGTATCATAGAGATTCCAACTTCTGTTACAATTTTACTCTATAAACAATACCGTATTTTCTTTATTAATTACACATACACACACGCATTAATTATGGATAGATGTGGAACACATGCAGGGGTTTTTTTTATTGGGAGATAAGCAATAAATCTTAAGAACTTGGTAAGAACTTGGTAAGCAAGTTATGTCTTTGTATAAATAAGCTTATTGGCTAATGAATAAAACTGAGAGAAACTATTCTACTATCTAAGGTTTCCTCCAAATTCTACATGGTATCAGAGCAGTTGATCCTCGTGAATCAAATTTAGTTTCCGCTTTAGAAGTCGTACAATCTCATCTTAAAAGGAGATCATGGGGATTGTGACAATCGGGGAAGAAAGTGAAGAGGGATCTGGTGATGATCCAGATGAAGATGACGTGAAGCACACAAATGTGGAGTTTATGACTTTTGTGTTCACGTTGATTTAAAAGAAAAGTGAATGGGTTTTATTTTGTTTTTCTTTTCATTTTCTTGGGGTTTTAATTAAGTTATTTTTATTCTAAGTTTTGATATGGATTTAATGCAAGAGATATTGGGAGATCTTTATGATATATTTTTTAAGGGTTTATGGTTTCACAATTTATCTTTCTTTTAACTAGTTTTTTAGATTTATTCTTAAGATTAGAATTTTTCAAAGCTTTTTTTTTTTTGGCTTCTCTTATTACGGGGGAGTTTGGTTATGGTTTAACCATTAGGGGAGTCTATTAGAACGCTCATGTTTTTAGGTCATTATTAGTCCGATTAGTGGATTGTCCGAGATAAAGACAATTGTTTGTGGAGTTGCAGGATTTGCGCCCACGGAATGTTGTTATTCCCTTTTTTACCAAGACCGAAGACGAGCTGAAGTTCCACCTTTATTTTCAAGATTGAAGTTAATACCCTAAGGAGTCTGTTGACATGATTTGTCCATCCTCGACATGATGTCCACGACAAAGGTGTTCCACTTTGTGATTGCATATTTTGCGTTTTGCGTCCCACCTTTATCGTGTGGGGGAGTATAGGGAGATAAGTGTAAATCTATTAGGATTATGATTTATGATTTAAATCCTAATGTGATAAGGTATGGGACCTATAGTTTAGGTTTTGATACATATCTCTAGTTGAGATCTCCTTTGTATAAATACTCGTGTTTGTGAATGAATAAAGGCAAGTCAGTTTGATAACCAATTCTAAATTTTTTTGTGTCTTACTGGCTGTAAGCCTTATAAAGTCATGCAAAATTTAAAGAGTAATGAGTTAATAATATAACTCGCTGTCCTATTAGTAACTTGAGTTACTAAAACTAGAATACTGCTCTACTTCTTGCGTGTCTTCAAAGTCACAAGACACAGCTCCTGTTTCTTAATGTCTGAATATATAGCGTCTCACAGAGAGCTCTCTCACACAAACTTAGCTTATAAGTAGCGATTTATTGAAGAGAAATAGAGAGAATAGTATCACGAGTGAGAGGTTGAATAAAGAAGGGTTTCAAAATAGAGATGGTGAAAAACAGAGGTTTTGGTCAGCTTATGGACGAAGGAGACAAGTCCCGGATTGTTCAAGATTCTTCGAAAGGAAGATTTATCATCCGAAATGTCATGGTAACTCTGTTAAAAGATAGAAGTATATGGTTCTTCCAATGTTGTATTGGGTCTCTTTAAGTAAAGTTACTGCTTTACTCTTCAGTATGTGTCTGTCTTTGTGGTCTCACTCCACGAACTTAGATCTGTTTGTTCTTGGGGAGGTTTTGCTCTGTTTGTTTATTGCCCTTCTTCTGTTTCTATCATTTCTTGACAAATCATGTTCTTACTGTATGTCTAAAGAGAGCGATTCCTCTCAACTTCATCAAAAGCATCTCGGACAAGGAGTTTTTGGCTCTAAGATGGTGTTAAAAGTGTCATGGGGAAGCTCATGGCCAATACCAATCTCAAGAAACTCAAAATTCTACTACATGGAGAAAAGGGGTTGGGACATGTTTTTGAGCGACAATGCTTTAGGTAATGATGAGTTTCTTACCTTCACGCACAAAGGAAATATGTGCTTTAGCGTAGACATCTACCGCATAGATTGTAAGGAGCTGCTTAGACCACGCAGGTCTGCAACTATATATTGCTTCTTCTTCCTGTAATTTTTCATCTCCGAGATAGCTTTTAAATGCTTATGGAGAAGACGAAGAAGACATTCTTTACTTTTGTGGTTGACATTGGATGAATCAGGTCAGAACAAGAAGAAGGAGAAGACGAAGGTGGAAGCTGTTTGTAACGTTTCTGAAGACGACACCTCGTCTCTTGCTCCACAATTTACCCTCACCATGAAGAAAGCATACCTCATATTCTTGGTAAGAGAGAAGCAAGATACAGTGTAATATTTTTTTTATATAAATGTGAATTATATAGATATAGTCTAATAGGAATTTGTGATATAGGGGATCCCGAAGATGTTTGAGGAGATGCATATGCCAAAGGAGACAACGATGTTCAAGATACGTGATCCGAAAGGAAACAAGTCATGGGAGGTTATGTATAAGGTCACTGGTACAAAGTCAAGATTCATTGCTTGATGGATCCGTTTGGTCAAAGAGTTAGGTTTAGTGGTCAGAGGTGTTTGCACGTTCAAGCTCATCAAACCAACCGAGATGCTTCTCAAAGTCTCCAAAAAGGGACTTCAGGATTATGCTGTTGAGGTGATCTCAGATGATGATGATGTAGGTGAGGTGATCTCAGTCTCAGATGATGATGATGATGTATGTGAGGTGATCTCAGTTTGATTAATCTCTGAAACTCTAGTTAATGTGTCAGGAATTAATCTTCATTATGTATGGTGTGTTATTACATTGTTTCTATGAGACTTTTGTGTTAATACATTGGTTCTTCTCTTCTGTTTGCAACTACAATTTCTCATAACCGAGAGTATTAGTTCTGGACTGGCACAATTCTATTTAATCCAATAGACATCACATCAATCCCTAAACAATCTTTTTGTTGCCTGTATCTAAAGAGACAACATTAATTATCTTCAATGTTACAGCCCAGCTAATAAGTGTATAGTTATTGTCACAATCGTGGCTTCTCTGTTCCTCAATTAAAAGATCTAAAGAACATGATATGTAAAGAGACAATAAACTAATAAAAGCATGTAATAAATCAATATCAAGGTTTAGCCAGAAGGCAGAACACACTAATAATATCATAAGTGAGCTGTACAAGCAATATGTCTCAAAACACCAAGATAAAAATCATCAAACATAAAAGCAAACTCCAGTAATGTATAAAAGGATCAACGAATCTCTGTCCTAAAAACCGATAAAAAGGTTTTCGCTCAAGGCTTATATCCGTAGGTACGGGTATAACTGTCATCCCTCTTGTTGTTCCTGAAAGCACAGCAACCAACAGAGTAGACAACGATGAGGAAGACAAGGAAGATGATGTTGACGATCGCAACTTTCTTCCATGCGCTTTTGACGTTGTCGAGTAGACCCGCTTTGCAAGATTGACAATCGAAGCAGAGCTTGTCTTTTGCGTTGTCCCAGGTTTGGCAGTCTGGATTAGCGAGTGTTCCCGTTGTGTTCTTGTTCCAAGTTGTGGGGTTTACGTACTCGAAACCGCATTCATCTGAAGGTTTGCAGCAACCAGACTGTAACTCAAAACAAAGATTCGTTAGTTAAGTCATATAGCCTTAATACAGAGAAACATTCACAAAGATTCAGCTTCAGAAACTATCAAACAAGCAAAACTCATACAAAAGTGCTAAGAACAGAGCATGACTTAGATACAAAAGTGCTTGCATCTTAAGTAAGAATCTGGTCCTGGATCTCATGTCTATGGTTCAGATTCATATCTAATGATTATCAGTATAAAAAGGTTGAAACTTTGAATCAAAAAGTAAAAGTTTTTGTGAAAAGATGCGTGTAAAAATCAGACGCTTTGAGATCACTAAAAAACAGAGAACTTTACGGATCAAAAAGATCAAATCCTTTTCAAGAATTTGATCAAAATTTTAGTAATTCAACAAACTTTTGAAAGTAATTCACTAAAACCTTAAAAAAAGGAGACGAACACATCAATTCTAATCAAAATTAAGAACTAAAACATATGTCTATGGTTCAGATTCATAAATCAAAATTCTCAATTTAAAAAGATTGAAACTTTGAATCAAAAAGTAAAGCTTTTGTGTTCAAAAAGTCAAGATTTTTAAAGATATAAGTAAAAATCAAAAGTTGGAGAATCACAAAAAGAGAACTTTAAGGATCAAAAAGCTCAATCACTTTCTAATTTTCTGATCACAAATCACTAAAAAACCCTAAAGAAAGAGACAAACTTTTTAAAGACAAATCGAATCAAACTTTTTACCTGTAGAGCAGTAAGATGTTCGTTGTAGAAACTGTTGACAGGAACATCAACAAACTTAGCTTCAAGCTTAGAACAAACTTTGCTATCAACAAGACAACTCCTAATCTTATTCCAGTTTTTGCCATTGTTAACACGTTTCTGTAACCAATCAGAGTAATCACCAAGTCTATACTCTTTATAACCTTTTCCTTCAATAGCTTCACCTGCGCCTTTGTTAGTAACAACAAAGGCGAAAACTGTTATACAGAAGACAACGAGAATCAAAAGGAACATGACAAAGAGATAAACCCAAAGAAGCCATGTGACTCTGCAACATGAACCGATCAAACCAGCTAAGGCTACAACCATGAGAAAAACTCCAAGAGCAATCACGGGTTTGTCTAGGAATCGTTCACACTCCGTTGACCCTTTTTGGCTTAACCAGATTCCTCCAGCTAAGATTGGGATCGAGAGGAGAAAGACAAGGAAATTGAGTATACCAACAAGGTTGTTGCTACAACGAGCCATGGTGATTGATTTGAAAACCCTAAAAAGACTGAAACTTTTGGGAACCTTTTAAGAAGACGAAATCAGAGTTTGAATTGAGAGAAAGATTGAGAATTTGAGGAACCCAGATACGGATTAAGAGTGATTTTGGTGGGTTGGGGAAATAAGTTTATATAGAGAAGATTGAAACGCGTTGGAAATTTTGAGAGGAGGCTCTTACAGAGAAGTTTCCTTAGTTTTGCTTAATATTGGTTCTCATTGTCTAAGACTCTGGAGGAAGTAGTTGAGTCTTGAAGACTTGGTTGCATTCGAAGAACGACTCTTTTAATTTCCACGCGCTTTATCGCGAGTGGTGGAGATCTTGGATAATGACTTGTAATTATTTAGTTATGTTCTATTTTTTTTTTTCCTTTCAATATAATTCCTTTATATGTTTGATCTTATCTTATTAAGATTTAGAATTTATTTATTGATAGAATATAATTATATACAATGCATGTGATTACGGACAATTTTTTTCGTAATATGTTGTTTATGGCTAAAAAGTCAGTCTTTGGATTAAGCTAACTAAACATAGATTTGCGATCAACTATATTAAATATAATTTTGGCATTTTTCAATAGAATTTCTTTTAGTCTAGTGGCTTAATTACAAAGCCAAAATGTCTTTTTTCTTCCCTTTTTTCATTTTTTAAATTGGTTAAGTTTTTTTCTTTTTTAAAAAAAGTTATAAAAATATTTAAAATTTTTTTTTATTCTTTTTGGTTTTGGCTATCTAAAATTTAGAGCAGATTTTGTTCATTATAAAAAATTATATATATTTTTTAATATCTACTGAAAATTTATATATATATATATATTACACTTATGGTATATAATTTTATTTGTAATACACGATATCACAAACAAACAAACTTATTTTTTGTGATATACTAAATTTTTTAAAAATTTGTATCTACAGTTTTGTTAAAAAACTGTCTGAAAAATCATATGATCTCAACCAAATATAAAAGCATTAAACGTTTGACAGATCAAATGGCTTTCACTTTCATATGATTATCTTATTTCTACTATGTCAAATAATTGAGTATTTATTTTCCTTTTGTTTTTACTTGCGTGAGAAAGATGGAAAGGTTTTGAAAAGTCCAATTTGTTTTTGTTTACTTGTTTTTTTGTCAACGTTTTACTAAGTATTTTATTTATTGAAAATAGAGTGACTAATAAATATACCAGTGGAAAATTTGCAATTTGTTTTAATGCTTTTGGAGGCTGCGTTGCCACCAAACCTACTTATATAAAATAGAAAATGGAAAATAAATCAGATTACATGAACTCTTATTTAAAAACATATTTAGATCGTCTGAAGTGAACACAGGCTACGTATACCTAACCTACATGCGTGGTGTTTTTTTTTTTTATATAAAAATCAGTGGATTGCTTTGAATTAAGTACTGTTGTAAATTTGTACAGCATTTAAAATTTTATGGGATAACGATTATTGGTACTAAAACTATCTATGGTAGTCCAATCTGTTATATAGATTTATATTGTACATTTACGTGAAGCGAACATATTGGTTACCCCTTTTTTTTTTTTTTAAACCAAAAATATTAAACCAAAAAACCGAAACTAGCCCAAATATGTATAAATTCGAACCAAATTAACCGGTTTTACCCAATTTTAACCCAAAAAACCCAAAAATTCGATTAATTTCAGTATAATTTTTATTAACCAAAATAAACCAAAATCCGAACCTGAACTGAACCGATTATTTGTTCGGTTAATTTCAGGATAATTTCTAATAACCGAAAAAGCAAAAACCAAATTAACCGGGTTGATTCGGTTTTGGTTAACGGAACTCGCCTAATTCTTCGGCTCACAAAGTGTGGTATGAAAACCAAAATAACAAATATGGTCCTTATGATAACATGTGTGGTAGCAACTAACGATACACACATCTAGCAGTAAACCGACGTCTGATGGTTCGAAAATTATCATCATTTTCTTTACTTTAATGGTGTTTCTTAGAGCCGTTAGCTACATATCTTATGCGGAAAACTGATCTATTAATTGATCCACAATTTACGAATCCAATATCCAAATCTAGAAAAGTAAAAATCTAATAAATATTAAAAGATTCAAGATAAAGACCCGATATATAGAACTTGAAAATATATTAAGGTTCTTTTTGTTTTGGTGTAAATGTTATATAAGGTTCTTCATAACTCCGATAACAATTTTAGTGCTATAGATTCCATGAACAAACGATGATTTAATCTGATTGTTTACTTAACTACTTAAGTTCTGCTAGCTATATTAATTAACTTGAGAATTGATTGGAAGACACCACACTAATATCCGTGTTGATCTTGATCGTAATGATGTAGGTTTATTTACTCATCAACAATCAATCCCCAACTATGTCGAAGAGAAAACGAAGGCTGCGGACGCTCACAATTTTGTAAAAACAATACTCAGTCAATTCGAGGTTGCTATATTTAATTTCAAGATCATTTTTTTATGAAATATACTTTTTAAAGATTTTTTCGATGCAAAAGGACGTACATGATAATAGTTTAGTCCCCAATAAGGCAGTTTAGTTATCCGAAAATAGTGGTCAATTTTAGCTGAACATGCTTTCTTCTCGTTTGTATTATTATAAATTGTATACAAAAGTTTTGAATGAAAACAACAGAACACGAGTTAGAATAATGTGAAACAGATGAATGTAGAGTATCAACGAAGCAAAACAGACCGACGAAGCGAAAATTAAAAATGACTTAAAAGTTATAATAAGTAACAATCAAATTCGAATTGTGTTTTCTATCTTTCCATTAACCAAAATTAAACATTTTAATTACAATTGTATTGGTAAGATACAACTAATCTTTCTAAATTTATTTTTATATATTTTCAGTAACATAAAAAATACTCACTACACTATTGGGTCTTCATATATTTAGCATAAAATATAAGGCCACATGATGAAGCTTAAGCCCAATATAATATTCTTCTAAGAAACGAAACAAAGGAACTATCAAAACGGTAAAGGGAACAAATCGATGATACCGACAGCAATGTTGTCGGAAGAGTCCCGACGATTTACCGAGAAAACTGACTGCCCGATAATTGCTTGTCGACAGATTTTATTTTGTTGGACACACTTTAGCATATTATTCATGGATGTGGCTATCGGTAACGAACTATGTCTTGTAGCGTAAATGTTATTAGTATGTTTAGCGGTGACCACAATATTAAAATCCCAAGACATAAGTGTTATGATCAGTGTTCTAGGTATGGATGTGAGGAGGAGACAATAAATCGTGTCTTGTTTATGTGCTCTTGAGCGCTTCAAATATATGCACTTTTGAGGATTCTCTTGGCATAAGGAAAATTTATGGTATTATATATTTGCTCGAACTTAGATCTTGTTCTGGACAGCCCCTGCCCAACAATAATAAAAGTCTTAGAGAAAAAACAAAATTTTGTGTTGAATTTTTTAAAATGTGGATGGACTTAGGACCCGTGCACTTCTGCTCTACTCATTTGGACCGGACCTCGTTCCGAAAACAACCGAAAGTCATGAACTTAAACCTAAATGATTTGAGTTTTTCTTGAATTCTTTGGTTTATTTTGAAAAGCTCTTAAAGATTAAGTATTTTTTTCTTTTGATATGTCTTACATATGATCATTCGTTACATATTTAAAAGGCTGAATCGGAAACCACCTGATGTCTTAACTTATTGTAAGCGAGGCTTAAGTCTAAAATTAAAGCAAAGTAGATTTTCTTCCTGAGGAGAATGATAATTCTCTCTCACCGACGGTGGAATACTCTTCTCTCAAATGCTACATATGTTTTCATAGATGATTATTGAAAAGATAATGATGTGGTTGTTTAGGTTAAGTTTGCTTTCAAGATAGTGCGACGGTACGTGTCTCTAATAAATATTAAAGGTGTGCACAAGAGTCTTTAATTCTCCTCGTAATCTTTAGTCTAGAATTTGATCTCCATGACTGAGTATCAGCGGACCTCGGTTTCATAATTCACGGATTGTTCCAAATTGGTTAAGATGACGTCTTTTCCTTTAGAGTGGGACGTATGCTCCAAATATTCAGATGAATTTATGAGGCTCAAGAATCTTTTTCTTTCATCCTTTTTGTCATTTATTCCATGAACTATAAACATTAAAGCTTATTATTTGGCTTATAATGCTAGATCGTGTTTTGTGACTTTGCTTATGCAGAAACTGTAACTCTGTTTGGATTTTCATCTATTTTATTAGTTTACTGAATCTTGTTGAAAAATAATATTGTAAACATGAGAGGTTTAGACTTTGGGATTTCTTTCTTTTAATAATAATCACTTGAGAAAATATATATATATATATATATATATATATTTTTTTTTTTTTTTAAAAACAAGGTACTAAAGTTTACATACAGTGTATAGCTTTCTTTATAATTTGTAAAAAAAAATAACTTATTGCAAGGAAAAAAAACATAACTTTAGTTACATGGATAATTTATTCAATTCACCCAGTTTTAGCTACTAGCGTAATACAAACCGAAGTCTTAGAAAAATAGAAAACATTACATTCAATTTCACACTTATGTTTGGAACAAATATAATTTTAAGATTTAGTTACCAGATCCCGATCCAGCCCTAGATCCAGCAAACGAACCAGCAGACGATCCAGCCGAACCACCTGAACCACCAGAACTTGAACTCGATGATGAGCTTGAGCTAGATGATGAACTAGACCGCGAGCCTGAACCAGCCCCAGCACCAGCACCAGAGCCTGAGCCACCACCAATACCAATTCCTAACCCAACACCCAAACCTATCCCCAGGTCCTTCCTTGCAACCCGGCTCTCGGTTAACATAACCAAACTCGAAATAACCAATAAACTAAGAAGAACGAGACCATGGACCCTAGCCATTTTAGAATATCTTTCTATCTAAGAATTATCGTTTGTGCTTTATTTTTCTAAAGCTTGTTATGGGATGGAAGACTGGAAATATGTTAAGTGTATTTATAGAAGCTCTGAGGTAGAGTGAGCTCTGAAGTGGATGCCACTAAGTTCAATAACGTTGGACCAACTAGCTTCGATCATTTTCTTATATTATTGACTTGTGCACTCAGAGCCACAGAAGGAATAGTTATTCAACTATTAGAAAAGAAACAAATTATTCATTGTATTTTCAGTCATAGTCTTCTAATGTTAAGTCTCTTAAAATGTTGATTTAAGTGAACATCATAAACGATTAAACGAAAAATAATTTTTAATTCGTGTGGCCAAATTTTTAGTAGACATGTATTTGATCATCGGTAAAATTTTTTTAAAAGTTTTCCAATTGTTTTTTCAAATAAAAAAGGAAATATAAAATAATGAATTAGCACGTGAACCACATTTGAACTATTTTTGTGTGAATACCATGGGCTGTTCAATTGCACTTCACAAAACATAAAATTAAATAAAAAGTAAAAACAATTATGCAACACACTTAAACCTATTCGACACCAAAATTGAAACAAAATTTTATGAATGGTGACAGAATGCATATACGGTTGAACCGCATCATAGTGTTGTTGACACATGTGCAGTTAGTGTGAATTGAATCACATATTATAGGATTTCATATTTGGCTACCCGCCCACTAACGATGATTAGTGGAGGATTGGTAGTGGGTTTACTCTGTGAAATCAATCACTCGCAATATAAAAAGTTCAATAATACCACTTTTTCTTTGTTACACGTGCTTAAATCAAAACTTTGAGATACAAAATCAATTATTTGTACACGATAAGCCTTCTATCTTCAAAACAATACCTAGTCCTAGACCGTAATCGATGCACATACGAAAATCTATTGAGTTTGTGGTTTGATCATATCAAGCACGTTTAAGTTTTTAAGCTCATGTTAACATTACAATTTGAACTTTCTATCGTTTACAAGGACAAATACGCATACTACATTACAAATGACGTTAGAAAATGTTCTCAAAATTAAGTGGTTATTTAGTCCAAACAATACTTATTTTGTAAAAGCAATTTTATCCGTTTGACGACAAATGTCGGAGTTTTTATTTATTTTCTTACATATATTACTGATGAGATAAGTATTACAAACATCTTTGCTTTTGTGAAAAGCTAAGAGATTCACAATTGCATTCCTTTAAAAATGAGTGATGAGATTTTTTTTATCTTTATTGTATGGATTCGTCTAGATTTCGATCATTTGCAAACACAAAATAAAAAATCCAAGACAATATTAAAATATTAATATGATAAGTGTAGTCGTTGATTACTCTACTTATCGAATTTTCTAATAGATATAAATCATGACACTATTTCGACTAGTCAAATATTAGTGGTTAGATACTTATATATTTGAAAAGAATTGATATGTGGCTTAAATCTGTAGGGCAATTCCTTCTCAACATATACGTTTTTATGAAAATCTCAAGATCGTGGTCCACGATATCTTTTCAAAACTGGAAGGAAAAATAAAGCATCAGCCTTCAAGGAAGCTATTGAAATATATTTCAGCCATATGAATTCGTTTTCAAAGATTTTTTTTTGTCTTGTCTCGTTTATTCACTTATAAAGCCTACAAAACTAACTCTACAAGAATAAATGGCATGATACCCATTAACCCAACTAATGACTACTAAGAATCTAACAAAATTTACTTATACTAACCTATAAGAGAACAATAAACATTGAAAAAATGAAATCAAATAATATTTTCTTTCGGTAAGTTTTATTCGCTAACAAATGTACATATATGTTATTTTTTTGTAAAAGAAAGTTCTGCATATATAATTTGATTTTCTCTATGTCATGTCTCCTTATACATATGAGTCCTCATGTTGATCAAGTTTTCTTTATAAAGAACATGTCATTTCACATTTCAAATGTGACTTTTCAAACTAAGTCTCTATTTTCTTTTGATTCAAATTTTGAATTTAAATCATTATTGAACATATATTTTCACAATTTTGGAAAAAGAACTTAGAATTTAAATCCTCTTCATTTAATTAGTAAATATATTTAACCATGGATTTAGTTTCGTACTTTATTTTATTACAAATGTTAATTTTGATTTTCTTCCCCTCCAAATCAATATATATTTTATCCTTTTGTTTTTTCAGAAATTCGAAATTCATGACCCACTACACTATTGGGTCTTTATATATTTTAAGGCCCAATTAAAATCTCCAGCAAGCAACACATTAGCAACAGTTAAGGGAACAAAACAACACGATTCCCAAAACAAAAAGAAAGATAAAGAAGAAGAAAAAAAAATGAAGAATGTGAATCAAAGAGTCTTCTTCTGCAAATCACTCTCTCTCGTCTTCCTCGTTCCTTCACTCACTCGTTCCAGTCTCCGATTCACCTACTCCGCCGCCGCAGCTTCTTCTCCTAACCGAGCGATTCACTGCATGGCCTCCGATTCCCCTCAACCCGGAGATGGTTCCGTCTCTCTCCCTCCTCCTAATGTCGCCGCGGTTCCCACTTCTTCTGCTTCTTCCGCCATTGATTTCCTCTCTCTATGTACTCGCCTCAAGGTAAGATTTGTATGATCCGCCTTACGATTTCGCTAAGGTCCGGTGGTTTCTGTGGTTATACAACGCAATGTAATGTTGATTAGATGATGCGTTGTTTTTGTTGATGAATCTGTAATTCGTTAGGGAAATGAAACGATTTTAAGCTATGTGGTTACTTTGATGATCTCAGAGTCCTCACTGATGTGTTTTTATGTGAATCTGGTGAGGTTTTGTTTCCTGCTTCGTTGATGACATTAACCTTATCTTTGAATGATCCGCATATGTTTTTTTTTTTTTGCTAAGATCCGGTGGTATGTGTGATTAAGCTATTTCTAAGATGCTGTGCTGTTTAGATTTATGTGGCTAGTTTGATGATCCAAGTCCTTATAGATGTGAAGTGTTTTTTTTGGTGTTGTTATGTGAATCTGGTTAGTTTTGATTTACTGCTTCATCGTCATAATTTGTGTGTTGTATCGTATGGTAATCCATCTTTGTATATGAAATAGACAACTCCAAGAGCTGGATGGATCAAGAGAGATGTGAAAGATCCAGAATCAATAGCGGATCACATGTATCGGATGGGTCTTATGGCTCTAATTTCTTCTGATATCCCCGGTGTTAACAGAGACAAGTAAGATTCTTGCTTGCGTCATCTTTATTTTCAATTTTTTAACTTCTGGAATATAAACTTTTCAAATTCATGCTTTCTTGCTACAGATGCATGAAAATGGCAATTGTTCACGACATTGCAGAAGGTTAGTTCTTTCACTTTTTGAGAGTATAATCACTGACTTTCTTAATCACGAATTAATTAGGCGAATTGTTGTTGAGCAGCCATTGTAGGAGACATTACACCTTCTTGTGGGATCTCTAAAGAAGAGAAAAATCGAAGAGAAAGCGAAGCACTTGAACACATGTGCAAACTCTTGGGTGGAGGAGAAAGAGGTCAATACACTTCTCTTCTCTTTTCTCATTCTGGAAATACATTATATCTTCGTTTGATCTTCTTGTGCTCATAACACATAAACACTTATCACTGACAAGAATGTATATACGGTAATTGCAGCTAAAGAAATCGCTGAGCTTTGGAGAGAATATGAAGAGAACGCTTCACCTGAAGCCAAAGTTGTTAAAGATTTCGATAAGGTTGAGCTGATACTACAAGCTTTGGAATATGAACAGGGTAATGACCTCAAAAAAATAAAAAAAATCTAATTCGAGAACAGATTTAGCAGAAACTAAAACTCATATTGTTTTGTTTGCTATTTTACGCAGCGCAAGGGAAAGATCTAGAAGAGTTTTTCCAATCAACCGCAGGTATTCTCTGTTGTAATTCATAATCCAAATACATAATATGTATATGGTTGAAGGCTTTAAGCTTGGTTGTGTTTGATTCAGGGAAGTTTCAGACTGATATAGGCAAGGCTTGGGCGTCGGAGATTGCTTCAAGAAGACGAAAGCAACATTAGTTTTCACTTGAGTCTTTTCTTTTGTTTCTTTAACGTCTAGTTCTCAGTGGAGTTAAAATACTCATACGTTTCAAATTATTCTTCGTAGCTGTCTTTACATTTCACTAGCTATCTTTTACTAGTAACTATTTTATAGTTAGCTAGCTAATGAAGATCAAAAAACATAATCAAGCTCGAAATTTTTTTTTTTAACTAAAAAAAAGTATTATTGGATAATCAAGATACATTTTCGGATCATTAATAGAAGCAAAATGAGGTTTTTTCTTACGGATTAAATATTGTACGTGTTGAAAGTTGAATAACGACTTCTGATACAAGTTAGATTGGCACTTAATCTTCAAAATTATTAATGTGTATCAGGATACTGAACAATGAAATCACTCTAAATCAATTTGTAGATTGGCATTCCGCAGTTAACGATGATTCCATTGTTCAATTCAAGTAACAAAAAGATAGTAGTAGTAGTAGTATCAGTTTTAATTGAAAAAATAAAAGGTAAGCTTTTATACTGAAGAAGCAAATCTCTTGCTCACTATACTTGACGAACAAGACAGACCATAACGTGGCCTATAAGGTAATAATTCTCTATTAGGAAGATTTCGGAATCGGAATTTTTTTTTTTTTTTTTGTGATTCTCTTGTGTTACTAAGTCTTCTCGGGTTTGATTTATATATTTATTTTAGGTTAAGACGACAGATCCGAAAATTTGTTTTCTGAGGCCTAACTATGGACTGTTCTTTCAAGGTGACTTGTAATGTTCTTGGTCCGTTCTCTGATATTTTTGGTGGGATGGATTGTTTTTGTTGTTTTAAATACCAAACTGGTTCTTAGATTATGAATTTGATGAATCTTTGTTTGGTGTTTGTCTAGTGACCATGCAAGCTCAAAAGGAAGCTCCTTCTGATATGCAGAGCAATGAAAAGTTTATGATTCAAAGTGTAACAGCTACTCATGGAGTCACGGCCAAAGAAGTTAAGCGTGAGATGGTACTGATTTGTACATTGTTGATTGATTTGATGGATAATCACAGAATGGTTTTTGGTTCCTTAATTAAAGCCTTTGTTTAATGAGAAACTTTAATTGCTGTTTACCAAAGAAGCAGGACATCTAGTTGAGGAGACTAAACTGAGAGTTACTTATGCTTGCTCCACCACCACAACCAACATCACCGGTTCACGAAGGATCAGAAGATGGTTTAGATTTGAGTGATTTTGTTAGACATTTTTTCTTTACTTCACTGTAGATTTTCATCACCAGTAACACTCTTATATTGATGTCCTTGCTCTGGGGTTAGAGCTGCTTGCTACGAGCTCGAAATAACAACCGGTAAATCTCGATTGATTCTGTACAATAATTTGTAAATAAAATAATTGTGAGACCCATTTTGTGTTAAAGAAAATGATTGTTAACTACACGAAATACAACACATCACATAACTACGGATCTACACTAATTTAATGTATCAATATCTCTATAAATATTTGAATTTGCATAGTGACATGGATAAACAAATATAAGTTATGCGAACAACATCAAAACAATCATTTTTTTTTTTTTGATATGACTTGACATTACCGATGGATGCTGTGTCTTTCGTTATGGATGTGTTTTTCTACCTGATCAATGTTTCTGATTGCTCGAGTAATAATTCGGTACACTTATCCGTAAGATAGTATATTTGGGATTGATCCACAAGAATTAATGATACTCTAAAGATTTGCGAAAATCATTCTTAGCTAAAGCGACAAAATGTTTGTTGGTTTTTGTGCTTGTAAATAAAAATGCAGAAAAAATAAAACGATTTGACTTATATGATAAAAAGCATTGGATCACAGGGTAATTCAGGGATCAACGATTAACGGAAATATCGAAATATGAATTCAACAATCAAGAACCGTTTTCGAACATGAACACAAAATTAGACTAATCCTTTTTCAAGGAATTAGTCACTGAATTTGACTACTCATTTGCTAAACTTTCATTTGCAACCTCCTAGTTAATTTCGTATTATCAAACAAGTCCATTCAGTTCACAATGCATTCTAACATCAACTTTCATTGGCTAGAAATACATTGCTCAATTCACATTCGTTCATGCATTCTATCGAACACTTTTGGTGCATAGAAAAACCTATAGTCTAAAACAGGATGATCAATCCTATTCTAACATTAAGAACATGTGAATCAAAGAACCTAAGTGTTAAGAATCCCTACCAACAATCAAACCATCAATTCATCAAATTCCCTACTTAGAACCCTATAACCCAATTAAAAGACTACTCACACATACTGCAGGAAATAACACAAAGAGATATAAAGAAAATCATGATTCAATTGAATAAATAGAATAGAGGGTTTAAAAATAGAAAACTAAACCGGTTAAGGAAAGTCGAATTGGTATGTCTATGGGGTGGACTGATCGGTCTGATGTGTAGACCGATCGATCCAACTGCGTCTGTTGAAATGTTATTCTCCGTCTGACAATGGACCGATCGGTCCGGTGTGTGGACCGATCAGTCCCACCGCATATGTGGGAATGTGCACAGACGTCGAAGGACCGATCGGTCTATGGTGTGGACCGATCAGTCCACTGACTGCTTCCTCTTCTCTCACTCGTTTTTAATCTGAACAAATCAAAAACCGTCCAATTCCTGCGCAACTCCTAAAACCTGCACAAGACTCAAAACTAAAAAAAAAAACACAAAAAATGAATTTTGACGCGACAAATGAATAAAAACGAATACTAAACAAAAGGAAGAAAACACCAAAAACACTTTAGATCAGTTACTTTCTTATTCTATGTTTACACTCGCGAAAAATTCTTGTGGCAAGCAATTGGATTCGTTGTGTTTTAATTACATTTTCTTTGTCGGTTACGTCTTCTCAACTGATTTTGGTACCAATGTTGAAAAATATATATATCATGTCAAATCGAGAGACAAAAAAATGATGAATTAGTAATGTGTGATGTCGGTTATATAACTTATGTTTGTTTGTGCATGTCACCATGTAATTTCAAAATTTGATGTATGTATTAATACATTAATTTAATCTAGATGTGTGGTCCATATTTCGTTTAATTCACAATAATTATTACTTGTATATATTTCACTAAAATATCATATGAAACATCAGCTAAATAATCATATCCTTTATATATACAGGATGATCTTCAAATGTTTGAGCTTGGACTTTACAATGGTCCTCCTCAACTGTTGAAACTTCATTTATTTCCTCCAGAACTGCTCCCTCTAATTCAGTCTCATCAACTTCACCATTTTTTTTTCATCCACGGGCATGTTTTGTTCCCTCCAAATGTTGGACTTCAGAGGATTGTAAATCCTAATTGTTCGTCTCGTCAATTTCGCCTCCCTCAATCTGCAGAACTCAGAAGCCGTTTGATGCAGAATTTGATGGAGAGACGACCTCATTAACAACACGACTTGGAGATGAGTGTTTACTTTGTCGTGTCACCTTAGAAAACGTATTTCTAAAGCGAATGAAAAAACAAACATTTCATATGAGACTACACCCAGAAAATAGAGGTACATTACGTTACTTGGTCTTGGTTCAATCACTCTCCAAGGAGTATAAAGATTCAACTACACCTAAAACCCCCAAAATACTTGTTTGGCTACAAAATTGTACATAAATTTCTATTTTAATTTTAGTACGAAAAATAATAAATTTTTAATTTTTTGGAGTGAGCCATCATCTACTTTATGTTTAAACTATGTATAAAACTAAAAGAAAAAATTAACTTCGATACCACAAAAATAAAATTTATTTCCTACACTCTCACTTTATACCTCATCTTTTCAATTATACCACTTCTATAATCAAAAAGACTATTCTACTCTTAATCATTTGGTGACTTGTAACTCATGTGAGAAAGAGATAAACAAAAAACCAATGACACTTTTTTTCCTTTCTATTTGTCTTTTTACTTCTCTTTCCAATGGTTCATTACACATGTTATCTTCAGAATTCAAAAAAAGAGTACTAATATATATGTTGCAGTAACTTTACAATTATAACACCAATTCATGTCAGTGGGTCCACCACGTTAGACTAAAAATCATTAAAAAGAACAAAGAAAGTAATAAATGATAGGTTTTATTACATCTTCCCATCAATTTTCTTTCTTCCACCAACCAAAGCTAAGAGTATTTTTGTCTCTTCAGGCTCTTCATACTACTAAAATGTGATATAAACTAAAATGTCACAAAAAATGGTAGTTTGCAAAATGTTTTTAAAATAGTGGAATTATAGACTAAAATTTAAAACTAAGGTTCTTAGAAACACAATAAATAATTAGAGAGATTTAGAACATTGAACACATGCAATATATGGTTGAAGAATATATACCTTAACATTTTTATGCTAATCCAAAACTAAAGTACTTTTATGTTTAATTTAATTTTCCATCTATATATTACATCATTACTAATTAAAGAAGAGTCTGTGGGAGAGTAATATAATAAAAATTCTCTTTTACAACTTCTTTGTTAATTAAATCAACTTAATTGTTAATAATATTGAAAATAAGTTTTAAATGAAATGAATTAATAATAATTTTTTTGGTTTAATTACCGAATAGATATAAATAGAAATTTAATTAAACATTCAAATAATCAAAATTATATTGTAGCTTTCCCACTCATAAATTTGGTAAGTATATATAAGAAAATTGATTGTTATTAAATTTTAGTATAGATGTATATCTATCACATATCAATTAATATAACACTTTATGATAAAACAAATTCAAAAATATTTTTTTTTCCCGATTAACTGTAAGGGATCTTAACTATATTAATTTTTCTTTTTAACATCTTTTAGTGTATATATAAATATATATATATATATATATATCTGAATAATTCCATTCATTACCATTTGATTTTGCTATAAAATCTCATAAATTTTGACATTGTATTAGACCTTTGATATAATCTAGTATATGTTTTGATACTGATGGGTTGTTTCCTCCATAACATGACAATCAGATAAAAGACAGGCAAGAGCTTAAGAATTATGATTTTCAGATTCTCTCTGGTCAAAATCATCACGGCAAGAGATTGATTAAATTAGATATTAGGATATACAAACAATATATCCTAACATATATATATATTTATATATTCTGAAGAACTTGTTCTTTGTAGCTAAGAGGATTGATACAAAATGTGGAGGCTTAGGATCGGAGCTGAGGCAGGACAAGACCCTCACTTGTTCAGTACCAACAACTACCTTGGAAGGCAGATTTGGGAGTTTGATGCTAACTCAGGTTCTCAAGTGGAACTTGCCGAGGTTGAGGAAGCTCGCCAGAATTTCACAGACAACCGATCAAGTTTCAAAGCCAGTGCGGATCTCCTTTGGCGTATGCAGGTGAAACCCTTAAAACTAGCATTAACTGTTGGTTAACTAAATAGGCCAGAGAATAATTTTTTTTTTGTTCTTTTTTGTATCCATCTAAAAGTTTTTAAGGGAAAGAAAATTTGAGCAGAAGATTCCGGGAGTGAGAGTAGATGATGCAGAGAAAATAACGTATGAATATGCGAAAACAACACTAAGAAGAGGGTTACTCTATATGGCGGCGTTGCAGGCTGATGATGGACATTTTCCTGCTGAAAATTCTGGTTGCATGTTCTTTATCGCCCCCTTTGTGAGCTATATTTCACTGCTCTCTAAACTAAATAGTAATTTAAAAAAAAAAGAAAATAACCAATGATGCAAAAATCATTCAGGTAATATGCTTGTATATCACTGGTCATCTGGATGAAATCTTCTCTCAAGAGCACCGAAAAGAGCTGATGCGTTACATGTATAACCATCAGGTACTTGATTCTTTAGGAAAGATAGAACATATGTATTTTTATTATCTAGATATATGTCTTCCAAATAAAAGATAGTTTAACTAGGATATTATATATAATGTTTTTAGAACTGTTAACAGAAAACTAAAACATATTTGAATGACTTAAGTTTATAATCAAACACATCGTTTTTTGTTGTTGTGTAAGAAAGGGAACAAAGATAGTTAATTTAGGTAGAAGTCTTGACTAGGGAAAAAGAAAGAGCAAAAAGTTTGAGATGGTTTCCACCTTTCAAGTTAGTAGGAAATTTACATTATCTCATCATATAATGCACCATTTTATTCATTTTTGCTAAGTGACATCACTACTTTTAATTTCATTCTTCTCCAAAATGGATCAAATCTTATCTACCAAGAACGAAGACGGTGGCTGGGGAATACACGTAGAAAGCCACAGTTTTATGTTCTGCACGGTCCTTAACTATATTTTCCTAAGAATTTTTGGAGTAGAAGCAGATTACGATGGTAGAAAAAATGCTTGTGCAAGGGCTCGTAACTGGATCCTCCACCACGGTGGTGCTACCTACACGCCATTGTTTGGAAAAGCTTGGCTTTCGGTACTTATGGTTCTCTTATGTATTTGTATAATCATCAAATGTTAATTAGGTAATAATTTGTCACTTAAATAATTAGGTTCTTGGAGTGTATGATTGGTCTGGCTGCAAACCTATACCGCCTGAGTTCTGGCTCCTTCCTTCTTCTTCTCCTATTAATGGAGGTTTGAATTTGATGACATCCTGGTTACAATTGATTTCAGTTTTAATTTTGTGTAGCTCTATAAAGTAAACTGACACATGCGTGCCTGCAGGCACGGTATGAATATATTTGCGGGATGTTTTCATGGGTTTATCATACTTGTATGGTAAAAAATTTGTAGCTGCACCAACACCTCTCATTCTACAGCTCCGAGAAGAGATTTATTCTCAGCCCTACTCGAAAATCGTTTGGGGCGAAGCTCGAAATCGATGTGCGAAGGTAACCTATTTCATATGCGATAAATATAATGCATCTTATGAATAAGTAAAAGATTCAAATGTTCAAACAAAATTTCTGCATTTGCATTTGCATTTATAAAGTAAAAATATGACTAAAATATAAAGCATTTCTGACAAAAAAAAAGAAAGAAATATATATAGAGCATTTTCTGATTAAAAACTAAGAACTATAAAACATTTTCACTTTTTTGAATAAAATATTTTTTTTGTTAATTATAAATTTAAACTGTTCTCCTTTTGTTTGCGTTTGTTGTTTACATGTACGATCAACAAATAAAATTTTCTTAAAATATACCTACGGTAAATCTAGACACTAAATGTAAACGTAATCCCAAACGCCATCACAAACAAAAATAATCATTTAAGTGAGTGCGATGATTATGCAAATGTAGGAAGATCTCTACTTTCCACAGTCATTTGTACAAGATTGGTTTTGGAAAATTGTTCATATGTTGTCGGAGAATATCTTCAATCTTTGGCCTTTCAACAAGCTCATAAGACAAAAAGCTCTCCAAAAAACAATGAAACTCATACACTACCATGACGAAGCCACTCGATACATAACTGGTGGAGCTATTCCAAAGGTAAAAATTTGTAAGTGTAATAATTAAAAAAAAAAACAAAATCTTTTAGCTATAACAAGTTGGTAATGTTCCTTTTTGACACATCTAGCCATTTCACATGCTTGCTTGTTGGGTTGAAGACCAAGAGAGTGATTATTTTAAGAAACATCTTGCTCGAGTCCCGGGTTTCATATGGATTGGCGAGGATGGCCTGAAAATCCAGGTAAATTAACTACTTTTCTGATCAAAAGTTGTCTTGATTTTTACTAAGCACTGTTAGATAACTACCAGTGCTACGTACTTTTAAAATCTACTGTACTACTACTTGTGTAGACTTTTGGTAGCCAAATATGGGATACAGCCTTCTTGCTACAAGTCATGTTAGCCGCTGATATTGATGATGAGATAGAATCAACGCTCATAAAGGGATACTCCTTCTTGAGGAAATCTCAGCTTACAGAGAACCCTCCTGGTGACTTTATCAAAATGTTCCGAGACATGTCAAAAGGAGGTTGGAGTTTTTCAGACAAAGATCAAGGGTGGCCTGTTTGTGATTGCACTTCTGAGAGTTTAAAGGTGTGCGTCTTCTCTATTTGAAATCCTTCTTTTTTAACTACCAAAAATTGTGTAAATCTTGAATTCCCGACCATATATGATTTGTAAAGTTTTATGCGTTTTTACTCAAAACCAATTGATCACTAGCAGATTTATCCATGTTTCTTATATGTCACTTTCGGTCCCATTTTACTTCAGATTTGAGATTTTAACATGATTATTAACTAATCGCGTATATATGTTGCTAGTGCTGCCTGATTTTCGAGAGCATGCCGTCTGAGTTTATTGGTGAGAAAATGGATGTGGAAAGGCTTTATGATGCCGTCAATATACTTCTCTATTTGCAGGTAATATTCTTTTGGTCTGAGTTTTTAATTATGTTCTAACAAAGAGTTTCCTTTGATATATTCAAAACAAAATTAAATTTTATTTGACATTATATTTGTATCTCGTTCATTTTTATAATAAATAAAATCAATTAATATAGTGTCATTAGAATAATAAAATAGTGCTAATTAAAGGGTATATTGTTAATGCAATACTATTTGTTTGCTTAAAATTTTCTTGATTATTTATATGTTTGCGTAAGTTACTATCAGGGCAATAACGGAGGTATAGCGATATGGGAACCAGCGCCTGGTAAAACCTGGCTAGAGGTACCAATTATCTGTTTTAATTGCTCTGATTTAATATATGTTTCAACTTGTTTTTCTTCTTATAATAAATGAAAAAGACGATATATGGTGTAACATTAATGCCTAAATACCAAATGCAGTGGCTTAATCCCGTGGAGTTTGTTGAAGAGACAATCGTCGAGCATGAGTATACATACAATCTTTATGACTTCCTCTGTATCATCTTCTTTGTAGCTAACTAACAAATCTTGGGGTTCTTAAATCTGATTTTAAGGTCTCTAGAATGCACGGGATCCGCGATAGTAGCATTAGCTCAGTTCATGAAACAGTTTCCAGGGCATAGAAGGGAAGAGGTCGAAAGGTTTATAACGAAGGGAGTGAAATACATAGAGGACTTGCAAAAGCCGGATGGGTCATGGTACGGAAATTGGGGTGTCTGCTTCATTTATGCGACCTTCTTTGCGGTCCGAGGTCTAGTGGCTGCAGGCAAGACTTATCACAACTGTGAGGCCATCCGTAGAGCGGTTCAGTTCCTTCTGGAGACACAAAACGTTGAAGGCGGTTGGGGGGAGAGTTATCTCTCTTGCCCCAACAAAAAATATACTCCTTTGGATGGAAACAAAACCAATGTGGTGAATACAGGACAAGTGTTGATGGTTCTAATTATGGGTGGTCAGATGGAAAGAGACCCTTTTCCGGTTCATCACGCTGCCAAGGTGCTGATCAATTCACAGTTGGAAAACGGCGACTTCCCACAACAGGTTTGATCTTGCTACCCTAATTGATTTAACACATTGATCAAATTCACTACCATGTTCTCTTTTGGCTATGAATTTAGGGAATACTTAGATATCAGGGTATTCGCACCACTAGGCTCGTGTTACGTTGGGTACTATGATATATTTGATACAGATTTAAAATTTTGTAGGAAATAAGGGGAGCTTACAAGATGAATTTGCTGCTGCACTATCCAACTTACAGGAACATATTCACTCTTTGGGCACTCACATTTTACACAAAAGCTCTCCGGGGGACTTGATCAACTTTGAATCTTAGTTATCAGCACATTTAAGTCACTACTGCTTAATTAACAATCTTTTGTGGACGACCACATAAGTCTTTAAGATTTTTATATAAAATCTGGTATTTAATGTCTTGACAAAATAGTTTCAAAATACAAAAATCTCGATTAGGGGGGTTTGACATGTTTCTTGAAATTTCCATTTCAGCCCTTAACAGTAATCTCAACAAATTTGAAATCTCATCTCTTTTAATAGCTTTGGCGAAACCACAAGCAGACAAAATATAATATAATAAGAGAGGCTCAAAATTTCCGAAAGACACAGATGAAAAAAAAAGTGAAGATGAAATAACAAATTGAAAATTGTACCATATTGAACCATACACTAATATGGTTCAAATCGATTTACTATTTCTAGATTTGAAAAACTGAATATAGTTTGAAGCGAACCCAAAAAAAACCAATCTGTAGTATTTTTTGAAAATTATGGTGACCAATTTTGAAGAAAAAGTTAAGGAGAAATGTCTTGTTTTTTTTTTTCCATAATATTATTTACCATTTATAAAAAAAGTTTCCAATTTCCAGACATGTGAGACCTACGTTATTTTTCTTCATTTCTTAACAAATAAAAAATGATAGAACAAAAATGTTTCTCATCAAAATTGTAGAGAAATGATGAAGAACAAATATTGAAATGTTTTTTTTAATTAAATAATTTTAAAATAGTTTCAATGATAATATTTACATTTTTATATATAAATACTTTCATAATTTAATTATATATTTAAATAAAAAATAATTTCATCATAAATTTCACTTTAAATTAATGTTAGGACTTTATTTTATATTAATATTATTATTTAAATAAATTAAAAATATATATTCAAGTGAAATTTATGTTAATATTTTAAAATAAAGTATTCAATTTATATTCTAATTTTATTTTAAATTAATATCAAGTATTCAAAAGTTTAAATGAAATTTCTAAACTAAATTCATTAAATGAATTTCTTTAACAAAATAGTATTTCTATTAAATATATTTATTTTTTAAAAATATTTATCAATTTTTTGGTTACCATTTACTATGAAAGTTTGTTCAATTCTTTTATCTACAACTTATTCCTCTTTATTCTTCATTTTGACCATTTTCCTTTCCTCTTTCTTCTTTTTTATTTTTTTTCCTTTCTATTCGTTTTGTTCTTTTGATAGTCACCAATCAGAGAACACGACTCGGAAAAAATTTGAAACCGCACAAAATCATCCTTGTTAGATACTTTGAATAATTCATACTCCAAAAAAATCTAAAACGTTGGATACTCCGAACGGAAATCCAAATTAAACACTTTTAGTAGTTAACATCTATGTTGCATTGAAACACTCTCTGACGTCTGTTTCTCATTTTCGGAAACGCGATTTCTAAAAATCTTTATTTGGAAACGCGATTTCTAAAAATCTTTATTTGGAAATGCGATAGAAACTCTCATTTCCATTTTAGAAACACGACCAAAAAAAATTTAGCTTGGAAATTTTAATAAATAATAATTTAGAAACATAAGGGTTTATGATATATATAATACCTTTAAAAAACCTAATTAATTTTTAGATAAAATATATATAGATATATATGATATATAATTACTCATATTTGGATTTGTGTTGTTTCAAACATTCCTTTTTAATATGGTTTTAATGTTCATATATATGTTTCCAAAACGTTTCCATTCTCTGATTTAAGAAAAATTCGTTTCTCGTTTCCGAAACGTTTCGCTTCCGCTTATCCATTTCCGTTTCCATGCAACATAGGTTAACAGGTAATCATGATTCAAAAAATTTGATTATATTTATGAAACATATTTGATCAACTATGTTTCCCCAATCTTTATTAAGTTTTACCATAAAAATATTTAGTGCTTTGTAAAACTTAACTTTCTTAATTTTTTTTGTTTTATTTTTTATAAGAATTTTAAAATTAATTTATATCTTTTAATATTTGATATGATTCAAAGAAAGTTAAGTTACTTATTCATAATATGAAAAGAATGGCATTAATTAAGGGGTCAATATTTTAATTTAAGTTAATTATTTAAACTTATAAAACTAAATTAATTTAAATTACTATATAATTTAAACTTTCATATATGTATATATTATACCATATATACCAAGATATATATATATATATGCTACCATATATAGATATATATATGTATGCTAATATATATATATATATATATTTAATAAATTAATTTTTATATATCATAAAAAAAAACTGATTTAATTCTTAAGTTAGTTAAATCAGTTTTAGATCTAGATCCATTGAAATTAAAGTCTTGAATGGTTGTAGATTTTGAAGTTGTTTTTGGTTTTAGTTTTTCCAAAAAAACTACTTTATACCCAATCAAGATTATGAGAAAAGTGGTTTTCCTCAAAAAATAAGAAATTTAGATTTTGATAGTGTTTTCAATTTTCAAAAAAAATCTAAAATCTATGTTTCATTGGTTTGTCACTTTTTAACGTGACTTGACTTTTTCCAATTTTATTTTTAAAGAAAACAATTAATACAAAATCGAAAAACCATAAACCAAAATCCAAACCCAAAAACCATAATCCAAAAACCACTTATAAACTTGCAAACATTCATGGCCAAAATTATTAAAACATAGATTGATCAACTTATAATAACAGTTTGATTGGATCAATTAACTAAATTTTCTTTCACTACATTTGCTTTTAGTTGTAATTTGTAAATTATATTTTTACTTCTATTTTTACTCTTTTATATTCTACCTCCAAAAAAAAAATTTGAAATTAATTTACTTACGTACTTATATATTCTTCTTTGTATTAAAATTAAAACTTAATTTTCCTTAAAATAACATGATAAAATGACATTAATAGATCAATATAATTTTGCAATTTTGATATATACTAAACAAATATACATTCAAATAATTATTTATAATATGACTGAATTAAAAAATAACAAATTGATACAAATTATTACTGAATTTAAATTTATATTTAGTTTAACTAAATACAGTTACCAAAAACAAAAAAAGTTGATCAATTTTGAATTGACATGACATATTCTGATGGGATAAATCTATTAGATTTTCTCTCTTAACATTTTCTTTAGTAAGAATAAAATGCTATATATACAACACCAAAACAGTGGATAGAGGTTTTCTTTATATTATCTAAAAGGTCAACACTTGAGGCAGTACATGATGAGTTTCTTGTGGAACATTGCGATGTTGACTATAGCTATAGTGGTTGTGAGGATCAGCCACTGGTTGTACCGATGGTCAAACCCTAACCCTAATTGCATGGGCAAGTTACCACCAGGATCAATGGGGTTTCCGATAATCGGAGAGACAATCAACTTCTTTAAGCCTCATGGATTCTATGAGATCCAACCCTTTATCCAGAAGAGGTTGTTAAGGTTGCTTTCACTCCCTCTATATGTATAAAGGTGAAATTTTAGAGATCAATAATTTGAAATTTGAGACACTAAAACAAAACAAAAAATGAACATCAATTTCCACTTATATCGAAATAATATATAATCAATATTACGAGATAGGCTTGAGAAATAGTTTAGGTGGCTTGTTCAATAAACTAGATTTGATGTGTGCTACATATGTAAAATGTTTAGGTATGGGCCTTTATTTCGAACAAACATTCTCGGTTCCAAAACAGTGTTTTCGACAGACCGAGAAATCAACTATGAGATTTTCTGACAAGAGAACCAGTCTTTCGTGTTTAGCTATCCCGACATGTTTGTCAGGGTACTCGGAAAAGATAATTTGTTCTTCAAGACAGGGAACATCCACAAGTTCATCAAACAAATCACTCTTCATCTCCTTGGCGCTGATGGTTTGAAGAGAAAGATGATAGGAAACATGGACCAAGTAACCCGTGAGCATTTTAGATCAAGGGCGAGCCAGGGGGCATTCAATGTTAGGGATGCAGTTTCAAAAGTAATTTAGTACACATCTTATAGTTTTTCTATGATCACTTTCAATTCCTGCTTGAATAACATTTCCTTGGCAGTTGGTAATGGCGTCCATGACACCAAGGATGATAAGCAACCTTGAACTAGAGACGGAAACAAAGCTTATTGATAATTTCATGGCTTTCAGTCATGATTGGTTTCAGTCACCCTTTGCTCTCTCTACTTGGAAGGCTTTGAACAAAGTCTTAGTGGTGACAAACACTTTTTTCACTTACTTTTCAAGAGATTCCTATAATAGTTATAACTAGATATTAATTTTCCCCCAATATCTATACTACACATGTTTTTAATGTTAGAATCTTACATTTAAAAGAACGAGAGCATAATCTAATACATAAAGGATATAAGCCATTAATTCACATCCTATTAGTTTTGACATAAAATCTCATGAATCTTGAAAATCTCATTGATGTATCCAGGCACGTAGAGAAGCAACCCGGTTGATAAAGGACGTTTTTAAGAGGAGGAAAGAGTCGAGAGAGAAGCCTGGAGATTTTCTTGATGCGGTGCTAGAAGAGTTGGAGAAAGCAGACACTATTTTGGACGAAGGATCGGCTATAAGCCTCATCTTCTCTTTATTAGTCCTTGCTAAAGAGGGACCTGCTAATGGCATTGCATTGGTCGTGAAATTCATATCCAAAAATCCAAGAGTCCTTGCAGAGCTGAAGGTAGTATATGTCATGCAAAACCTTAACTTTGGTTATCTTCTTAAGAAGTATGGATGGAGTTGATAGATTCATATATAATGTGGCACAGTGTAAGCATATGGCGATCCTACATAATAGAAAAGATAAGGAAGCTGGAGTTAGCTGGGAAGAATACAGACACAACATGAATTTCACCAATATGGTAAATTTTATACCATAGGTGTAATTTCAAGTATACAATTCCAGGGCATTGTAAATGGATTTTGTTTTTGGTCATATAATACACCACTATTTTTGTTTAGTTATTGTGGGTTATGTGCAAAAGCACACATTGCATATGTAATATACGGCTCTGTACAATGAGGAACCTTGAAAAATATAATACACGTTGCATGCAGGTGATCAATGAAACTCTTCGGATGGCAAACTTGACTAATGTAATGTTCAGAAAAGCTGTGAATGATGTCGAAATCAAAGGCAAGTAATACTATCAACTCTCAAACCAGGTACTACTCAGTGACCATATATGTATAATGTCAAAAGTTGATACTTTTGGGGAAATATTGGTAAAAAAACAGGATACACGATTCCAGCGGGTTGGATTGTGGCGGTGTCACCTTCATTGATTCATTTTGATGAAGCAATATACAAAGACCCCTTAGAGTTTAATCCATGGAGATGGGAGGTATATACTTACTCTACTTTAATTTTAACCGCTTTTGCTCTCTATATATCCTTTGTAACATTTTATATTATAACACTCTTATACGGATTTTTTGTTTTTTTATCAGGGAAAAGAAATGATTTGGGGATCCAAAACGTTTATGGTGTTTGGAGGTGGAGTAAGACTATGTGCAGGAGCTGAGTTTGCAAGGCTTCAGATCGCAATCTTCCTTCACCATCTTGTTACGTATTATGATTTCTCATTGGTTCAAGAATGCGAGTTAATTAGGGCACCATTCCTTCATTTCACCAAGGACTTGCTTATAAAAATCTCCCCGAGTTTCCCAAGTTAACCTTAATATGTAATCATAATAATTATAAGATCATAAGATGTAATCTAATAATCACTTGTCCCTACTTCCGAAGAATGTTTGTGAGAGTCTTTCATCATCTTTTATAAAACTCTTTTACGTGACAAGGAACCCTTCAGGTGAAATTATTAGTTCCCATGTGTGTATAGAAGCTTATTTTTCTAGTTTAAGAGCAGTACTGAAACTATAAATTCAATGTTACTATAATAGGTTACATATGACGATGTTTAAAATTTTGTGAGATGTTAACCAGATGTTCATGGTTTCATACTATCCAAGTTAAGTACGATATCCAAATTTCTATGTTTATGAGTAACTATTACATTTGATCAGCCATGATAACAATTAAATATTTTTTAGCTTTTAGAAAAATTCACCTTTAAAGCCACACATAGTGCCAATTCCAATCAAGAGAACAAAATATCAACCAAGCAAATTTTATTTCTGTAAGATAATCTCAAGAGTAAATTCAAATGAGAATAATAACCCTAATTTTTAAAGGACACAATATCATGATTACATAATCGATTGCCTCGAATCCCTCAACTTAAAGGACACAAATTTGTATTCTCAAACAATCCAACAGCATAAGCTTCAGCATCTTCCTGTACAGCAACAACAACGCTGCTCTAGAATCGCAAAATTTATCTTTAAAATTTGGGCTATTTCTTTCACCAGTCTGTAGAATTGAAGTGTTTTTATCACTGGCTCTACACTTTTTTGGTACTTCCGGATCTTCCTTAGTGCCACTTCTCCTGGTTGTTTCACATTTTAAAAATATGAAAAGCATAATTTTGATTGTAAAATTTGTGGAAGAAAAGTTATTTATTTTTAGAGAAACTAAATGAAAAAAAAAATTCTAATTAAATAAAATTTTAAGCTGATACCTATCACATAAAAAGTAATTTAACAAATAAAAATCGCTAATTTTTATCACCTTTCAAAATTAGAACAACCGTAAATTAGCCAAAAAACCAACTATCTAATATTTTCCTCTCAATTTATGATCCGTGGTGATTTACAATGACCTTGTGGTTATACATATTTTCAAATCTGTTACTTTCTAGATTAAATAGTATTATCTACATACCATAATCAGAATCCATAAAAGCGTTCATGTTCGTTTCGCACTTGCTAGCGATTATTATCTCTCATTCCTTACTGGGAAAAACAAAATAGCTAGTTATTTGGTTGGGCCAACAATTAAGATAACAAAAGTTACCTGGCCCATAAGGCCCAATAATAATTTAAACCGAAAATAATAATATGACTCCCGGATTTATCTCACTCGCCGACGCCGTCGACGATAAACCCTAAAACCGCCATTATCTATTATGACGTCATCATCATTATCATCATCATCATCATCATCATCATCTCCTCAAAAACAAGTCCACTCTCATCAACATCGGACTTTCTCCACCAATCATCATGACTTCATCTCGCCGTCTTCTTCTTCTTCCTCTCGGAGTATCGCTCACTGTAAATCTCTCTCTCTCTCCCCATCATTTCAATTTTGTACTATTTATCACCTCATTCTCGATCGATGATGATGATGATGATGATCAAGTTCGTTGTAATTGTAGAGAGGGAGATGCTCTTCCTATCAAATCCGAAATGGTGAGTTCTCTTTTGAAATGTTTTAAAGCAAATCGTGAAGGAATTAAGATCTGAAATCTCAGGATTTCTCCGAGGATTCGCCACCGTTACTTCGTCGGAGCCAGCGTTAGCCAAACTTGAGGCGAAATGTGCCGTTGCTTTGCCGGAATGTTCTACAGTGGAAGACGAGATCACGAAGATCCGCCACGAATTCGAGCTGGCGAAACAGAGGTTTCTTAATATCCCTGAAGCTATTAATAGTATGCCTAAAATGAATCCTCAAGGTGAGCTATTCATATACATTCATTTGGTGTTGTGATTGTTCTTTGTTACTGATTGATTTTTGGGTGATGATGTAGGGATATATGTGAATAAGAATCTGAGATTGGATAATATACAAGTTTATGGTTTTGACTATGATTACACTTTGGCACATTACTCATCTCACTTGCAGAGTTTGATCTATGATCTTGCTAAGCAGCATATGGTTAATGAGGTTAGTCTCTTATGACAATGTCTTTTAACCAAACAAGTTTTGGGGTTGTGAGTTTAGTTTGAGAATTTTTTCGGTTTTCCATTGTTGTAGTTTAGATATCCTGATGTTTGCATCCAATTTAAGTATGATCCGACTTTTCCCATCCGTGGGTTGTACTATGATAAACAAAAAGGATGCCTTATGAAATTGGACTTCTTTGGTTCTATTGAGCCAGATGGGTGTTATTTTGGTCGTAATAAGGTACATTGTTAACAGATTTTGTCTCTTATTTTTTCCTTTTGAAAACTGCTGCTTTGAGATCTCAGCATATTTGATTATTTTTGCAGCTTAGTAGGAAGGAAATAGAAAGTATGTATGGAACGCGACACATAGGTCGTGATCAAGCGAGAGGTCTGGTGGGATTGATGGATTTCTTCTGTTTCAGCGAGGTGACTTTAATAAGTCGATAAGTGCTTTCGTACAAAGGAACTGTTATATAGTCATATCTGATTTGTTTGATCGCAACATTTCTTTTATTACTATTTTTCAGGCCTGTCTTATTGCAGACATGGTCCAATATTTTGTCGACGCCAAGCTTGAGTTTGATGCCTCTAACATCTACAATGATGTCAATCGTGCTATTCAACATGTCCATAGAAGTGGATTGGTTCATAGAGGGATTCTTGCTGATCCCAACAGATATTTGCTAAAAAATGCAAGTGAAAGTTCTTAAACTAATCTTCACTTGTTATATTACTTTTGATTGTTATATTACTGAACAGTGATTTATTTCTCAGGGTCAGCTTCTACGTTTCCTGAGAATGCTAAAAGATAAAGGGAAGAAGCTTTTTTTGCTGACCAACTCTCCGTATCATTTTGTCGATGGCGGAATGCGCTTTCTGATGGAGGTGATTCACATTATTGAATAGCCATTCAAAAATCTTTTGTTTTCTCGTTTGAATATCACTAGGGGCAATTATATTTAACACTCTTCGATTTTAATTAGTTGTCCATAATGTTCTTAGGGCCAATTCCGAGTTTTTTTTTTGTTGAAGTGGTTCATGACCTCTATTTGTTTGTGCTTATTGTTCGTTAGGACTCTTTTGGCCTCAGAGATTCCTGGCGAGAGCTCTTCGATGTTGTCATTGCTAAAGCAAATAAACCAGAATTTTACACATCAGAGCACCCTTTCCGGTTAGTATTCCTTAAGATATATTCAGAAACACTATGTTCTTGTGTTATTTTTTTTGTCTTGTGGAGTTGATCGCTTGACTCTTTTATTGTTATTAATCTTTGTAGTTGTTACGATTCCGAGAGGGATAATTTGGCATTTACAAAAGTGGATGCATTTGACCCAAAGAAAGTTTACTACCATGGTTGTCTTAAATCCTTCCTTCAAATCACAAAGTGGCATGGCCCTGAGGTACACTTGACTACAAGCTGATATATTCCATTTTGTAACTTCATGCTTTTGAATGCATTTATAGACATACTACAACATGTTCTGTTCATAGGTGATTTATTTCGGAGATCACTTATTTAGTGATCTAAGAGGGCCTTCAAAAGCTGGTTGGCGAACTGCTGCCATAATTCATGAGCTTGAGGTTAGTTTACCATACTTGATATATAGCCTTTCAGCTGATTGTATTCTCAAAAGTGTTTGTAGATCATTTAAAACCCAACCTTGTACACTGAGTTCTCTTTGTGACGTTTCCTGGTTCAGCGAGAGATACAGATACAAAATGGTGATAGCTACCGGTTTGAGCAGGTATAGTCACAGCTTCCTTTTTTACTTCTCAAATATGGCTTTCTGCTTATAGGATTTATACATTCCAGTACCGTGATCATAAGTACTTAGAGACATGGAGAAATGTAGATACTTTACTTAAAACAGAGACGTATGTGTTACTAAGTCTAATAAGACCAATCTTTTTTGGCTTAAACTTAGGCAAAATTCCATATTATCCAAGAGTTACTTGGTAGATTTCACGCGACTGTATCAAACAATCAGAGAAGCGAAGCATGCCAATCTCTTTTGGATGAGCTGAACAATGCGAGACAGAGAGCACGAGACACAATGAAACAAATGTTCAACAGATCGTTCGGAGCTACTTTTGTCACAGACACTGGTCAAGAATCAGCATTCTCTTATCACATCCACCAATACGCAGACGTTTACACCAGTAAACCTGAGAACTTTCTGTTATATCGACCTGAAGCTTGGCTTCACGTTCCTTACGATATCAAGATCATGCCACATCATGTGAAGGTATGCAAGCCCGTGACCTTAAAAGAACCACATTTCGATTTTTATTGATGGATTCGACTTTTGAATTTTGAAATTATGGAGCTTAACCAAAACTCTTGTCTACTTTTCGACTGAACCATTTCTTTTCAGGTGGCTTCAAACCTTTTCAAAACCTGAGATAGGTTTCATTCCTCCTAAGAACTGATACAAATGATTTCACGATACATGGGATCTTTCTTGTGTCGATAAAGAATCGGATAAAGTTTAATCGGAAGAAGAAAGGAAACAGCTTTTAGGGTTTCCAATTGCCAGAGGACAACAAGAAGGTTTACAAATCAATCTCAGATTCTTGCTGCTGATGATAATTCTTTTGGGTCAAATCAATGTTAGAACATTCATTTGCATAACTTTGATGTGGCTAACACTTAAAAATAAAGGATGTTATATTTAGAGATTATGGAATATATTTCTGGTAATTTATTTAGTATTTTTATATCAAATTTCCGAAATTATTTTTGTTTTATCTTGTATTTTTGTTCCGATTTTGGATGAGGATTCTCGAGGGTCTGCGTACCCACAACAGGTTCGATTGTAGTTTGATTTTTTTATTTTTTTTAATAAATTAAGAGAGACAGTTTCCCCTCTTTCACAAAAAATATATATATATATATATATATATATATATAAATATTTTTTTTATCTTGTAGTTTTTTACTTTATGTTTGAACTTTGATTTCTAAAATATGCAATCTAATTGTAGATTATGGTGCAAGTTTTTTGAAGGCTTGAAATGTTTAAGTTGAGCTGTTTATCGTAATTGCACATGTTGGGGGGTTATTATGTATTTGCTTAATAAATATATGAAGTGCTTGTTTCAAAAAAAGAAAGAATTATGTGCTAGCTTCTATATATAAAACTGATAATTTTGTATATAAATTTGCAATTTAAAAACACTAATCAAATAAGTAGATGTATAAGCAGCTTCAGCCCATAGCCTTCCATCAAATGTAGATTCATTTAACAAATATCTAACCTAATAGTGTCAAAATTGGTCAAATGATCAACCCGATCCTACCCGACATATCAGCCCTAATGGATCAAATCTCTTGTCAAATGGGTACATCTATTGATGGGTCAAATGGAGTGATGGATCATATGAGTTGAGTAGTAATGATTTCATGTGTTAACCTTAACCCATAAATTTTTTTAATATAACTAAATAAAACTAAAATAAATTTGAGTTGTTCGTTTCATGATCATCATCGTAATCATCAGATATATAAATGTGATATATCGAATACAAATAAAATTTGCACAAAATTTTTACTGCAGATATGTGTTTCGAAACCATTTTGTCCACATGCATTTTACGAAAAATACTTCGCGTTAAAAAGAAAAATGCAACATCAAAACTAGGTTGCATGTAGAGACCCATGCAACTAGGGAGGGCATGGACTATGGAGTGCAACGGCCAGGTGCCTAATACTTTAAAAAAAAAAAAAAAAAAAACCCAACCTTTTTTTTAAAGTTATATTTAACTAAATTTTAAAGTAGCACAATTGAGCACAATTGAAAAATAAAAGAGGCCCGTAATAAAGTTTTGTGTTTTTTTTCCATAACCAAATCTACCAAAAACAATTAACACAAGGCTGAAATGGGATCACATATCATATAGTTTCAAGATATGCGGATCCAAATTATAACTATACGGAACTGGATTCGTGGTTTCGTGGAGTCCGAATTCGTAATACTATATATAAAATTTTAGAAAATATATATTACATACTTATAAATATAAAACTATAATTCTAAATACTATATATGTACACAATAGTATTAAAAATTTATATCATATGTATTATTTAAAAAGTTACAACTTAATTGTTATATGTACATTGTGTTTTTTTCTTATGAATGAATCACTTTATATATAAATTTCCGAATGGAGATATCCAATCAAGATATATGGATATGAGTCTTTTAAATGTTTAAGATAATATTTTTCTTTTTTATAACGGATCAGAATCTCGAATAATAAATCTATGCCTTCCACATATTTACCAATTCCTAAGACTACGAGATTCACATTTTTTAATCTTAACGTACGATCTAAATCTAAATGTGTACGGCTTATAGGAAGGTCCGAATATTTCAGTCCAATTGGCATACAGATTTTATTCAGTCAACTACCTAATTTAAGATCTACAACTTCCGAAGTTGGACTATTTTCTACTAAAAGGGGAAATGTTTGTCTTTATCTACATTGAAATGGAGTCTCTTAACAGAAAAAAAAAAAAATAGATTGGTACATGATCGCACCTTTTTTTAGCTTTACTTATATTGGTAATTCAATTCAATGCCTAGATTTAGATAAAGTTTAAGCATGTTTTTCTCTATATTGTTCTTCTATAAATTACTCTGTTTTAAGACAAATAAAAATCAAACACAAATACGAAAAACAAGTCAGAAGAATCAAATGGAGTTCTCCATGAAACCTTCAACTCTAAAGGTAACGTGATTTTAAACTATGACATCCTTCTAAACTTATTTTGTATCGAGTTTAATTTGAATGAAAAACTAAAATATGATTTATTCTTTTTCCTTTTTCATTTCAACAGATGATTCGGACAAGTTTTTGTATATTAGTAGTTTTGGCAATTAGTAGTTTTTCGATGATGGAATCTCGGGACCTAGGCAGCAAAGGACAGGCAAGTATTGAATATATGGCGTTGAATTGTCGAAAACATAGCGCAGTTTTAACAGAATTTGGAGCAGTGGGTGATGGAAAAACCTCGAACACGAAAGCGTTTAAAGAAGCCATAACCAAGCTTGCTTCAAAGGCGGCCGATGGTGGAGTGCAACTCATTGTTCCACCAGGAAAATGGCTAACCGGAAGTTTCAACCTCACCAGCCATTTTACTTTGTTCATCCAAAAAGGAGCAACTATTCTTGCTTCTCAGGTATGGTTTCCATCTTGTATTATACAATAGGTGGATTGATATAAATATTTTGTGCAAGGAAATAGTCATTCATTTACATGTTTTTTATTTTATGGTTTAAAAAAAAGGATGAATCTGAATATCCAGTGGTTGCACCTTTGCCATCGTACGGACAAGGACGAGATGCAGCAGGACCAACATTTGCTAGTTTAATCTCTGGCACAAACCTAACTGATGTTGTTATTACCGGTAAGGTTAACCATAAAATGAATACAATGACATATCAAAACTATTAAAAAAATTAGGAACAATTTGACCATAAACTCAAATCTTCTAATAATTAGCCAAATATATATTACGACGAATCCAATTTGGTGCTTATAAAAGAACGTTAACGACCAAGAATCAATGCTCTAAGATCTTGAAGAATATATTTTAGTTAAAAAGACTAGACTTGATCGAATTTGTTTGGTTAGGTAACAACGGAACGATCAATGGGCAAGGGAAATACTGGTGGGTGAAGTATCGGAGTGGTGGATTTAAGTCGATCACGAGACCTTACACAATCGAAATCATGTTCTCTCAAAACGTTCAGATCTCGAACATCACGATCATCGATTCGCCTGCATGGAACATTCATCCCGTGTATTGCAACAATGTTATTGTCAAAGGCGTCACCATTCTTGCTCCTATTGATTCTCCTAATACCGATGGAATCAACCCGGGTAAGTCCATATCCCACGCTGCATATATGTCAAATAGTTCTGATTGTTCGTTTGTGTTTGCGTTTTCGTTTTTAAGTTATGATATTCTAATCATTATATTCGAGGTGGCTTTATATATTCACGTGGCATTGTCTTTTGTTTTGACACACTTTTTTTTTTTCGTTACTAGATTCATGCACCAACACATTGATAGAAGACTGTTACGTAGTCTCCGGAGACGATTGTATCGCCGTGAAGAGCGGTTGGGATCAGTTCGGTATCAAAGTCGGCATGCCAACTCAGCAATTGTCGATCCGACGGCTCACATGCATCTCTCCCGACAGCGCCGGAATAGCTCTCGGAAGCGAAATGTCCGGTGGAATCAAAGACGTTAGAATCGAAGACATTACACTACTCCAGACACAATCCGCTATCCGAATCAAAACCGCAGTTGGTCGTGGTGGTTACGTTAAGGATATTTTCGCCCGCAGGTTTACGATGAAAACCATGAAATACGTTTTCTGGATGAGCGGTGCTTATAACCAACACCCCGCGTCCGGTTTTGATCCCAAGGCTATGCCCCAGATTACGAATATTAACTACCGTGACATGACCGCGGATAATGTCACGCAACCCGCAAGGCTCGATGGGTTCAAGAACGATCCTTTCACAAAGATATGTATGTCGAATATAAACATTGCTTTGGCTCCTGAGCCAAAGAAGTTGTTGTGGAATTGTACGGACATCTCCGGAGTTTCGAGCAAGGTAACGCCCAAACCGTGTAGTTTGTTGCCGGAGAAAGGAGCTCCGGTGGACTGTGCTTTTCCAGTTGATAAGATTCCTATTGAATCTGTTGTCCTGAACAAATGCTCTGCTTAGAGATTGTGCCGGAGATATTACTAATTTCATCATATATATATACATTGTCTTTTTACAATGTAGTATATTAATTTCCTTAGATGAAAATGTCCCAGCTTTTATTGTATAAAGCTGAGGTACATGCAATGGTTTTAATATACGCATACGAATATATATATATTTTTTTTTACATCATACGCATACGAAATTATAAATTAGTTTAGTGGAATTAAATCAAATTCCGTAATTAATTGATACAATGATTATGATAAGCATATGTATCTAAACAGTGATTCAGCTTCCAGTGCCATCGGTCCTAGTTTGTCTATAATCTAATTCTTATGTGATAGATGAAAAGTTGATCTCTAGACCCTAAACATCAATGGACTGTGCTTCCTTGTCTTAGAAGATGGATCCTCGGTAGCTAGATCTTACAGTGACCTAAAGCTAGCCCACATGCCACATCGTAATTAATTGATGCATCATATATAAAAGTTGTCCCGCAGCACAACTTTTTTAATGTTTTTATAACATGAGTTTCTTTATATATTTTTCTTTAATGTAGTTTTTTAAGTCCAGCAATCATTTTAATTAAATTAAATATTTTAAGTAAAAAATATTAAAAATAGAAACAGCACATCGCATAACAAACTTTTTTAAAACTAATAAAAATGATTATATTCGTTGATTAGTTTATATATTTATAATTAAATATTGTAATTTTTGCTATTAAAATTATTATGTATTTAATTACTTTTACATAATTACATTACATCTATTCAAGAGTTGAAATTTTATTATGCGTTTGTTCTACTCGTTTTATCTATATTCTGTTTGTTTAACACAAAATATATGTATTTTAATTGTTCTACCTATCTCTCTTCTTAGTGCACTTAATTGTCAGTATTCAGAATCTAGAATGAAGCTCACTCCCAGTGTCATCGTAAATCATCTCTCCACCACAATCGTTACCTACTAACTTCTAGCTACTTTGTTGTCAGATGTCAACTTCCAATGCGTTTTGCATCTTTTCTTTTTGTGTGCGCTTTACTTATTATCTTTTTTTTTTCAGTATATGCTCCATTAGTGTGATAATGGTTTTCCATATATATTTTTCCTTGTTTAATAATTTTCTTACATATAGTTTACCAATTAATACTTCACTTTTCAAAAAACAATTACTGCAAAAAAAGATAATAAAGAATACTAGTTACTTTAGTCTTTCGTTTACAAAAGCACCATGACACAGATTTGTTGCTTCAAAATTTGAATATTAAATGATTAAATTAAGTGAACAAATAAATCTATAAACTATTTAGAATAAAATGATTTGAAAACGTAACTAATTTTTTTTAGTTTGTCTTAAAAATGTAGATTTGTTTTAATAAAACAGAGTAAGTAATTATTATGCCTTCTTGTCCTTCTAGATATCCACTTTAAATTTTAGTATCACTATTATATTAAAAGTTCTAAATATATTATTTGTTTTATAAGAAGCCAAGTATATGAGTTTTTGACTTGTGCATTTATTGGCATAACTTTCTGCTACACTCAAACCTACCTCTCTTCCAACCTTCATATATTGGTACTGTTTGGTGTGTTTTTAATCCAAAAACATCATATAAAGACACAAATTTTATGTAATCAAGATATTTGAAAATTCATTTTGGGTCCTCGAAATTATGTGCAATTTTTTTGTATTCATAAAGAATGCTCCTTCTGTTTCAATATATAAGATTTTGAAACTAAAAACATGTATTTTAAGACTTTTTAATATTATTTAATATTTTAATTTTAAGAAAATTAATCAATAATAAAAAACTGCAAAATAAAATGATTACAAACATCTAGTAAAATAAAACAAAAGAATATTTTTTAAACATTTTATATAATGAACCAAAGGGAGTAGCATTTACTACTGTAGTCAATGAAGCTGATTCACTTGATATGTAAAATACTATGTTACAACATACAAGCGGACAAGGAAAAAAAAGATGTATATTTTTCAAATACGATCATATCGAAATTAGACAATTAACTTATACATTTATTATGGATTTAACTCGTGACAACGTTTGAAAAACGCAGTTCATATCCAATTATGAGTTGACTAAAGAGTTAAAGATATTGCATCTTGTATCTTTCACTAGATAATTTATACATTTCAGAATAAATCCGTTAGTCTGTTCCGTCATTTAAAAAACTGCACCAAATATCACAATTACCTTTTTAACCGATTACTTATGAACAAACAAGGTTTTTAACAAAAATTCTTTATCTTATTTACCTCGAAATTCAATACCTGAAAATACAATGGAAACATCAAAGCAGTCACACAAAATAATAGAATTACAGAAACTAAAATTTTCAAACCAGGAAAAAAAAGTGACAGTGCAAAAGCGTACTCGAACTTTATAACATGCGATGCGATGATTACATGAAAATATAAATAAAATATATATATATATATATATTATATAGATTAAATATTTTGTTTTATTGTATGTTTAGGTTTTAGTGCATAGAAATTTAGATTTGCCACAAAATAATTACAGATAGCTGAAAATACAATAGCCACATACTAATCTCTTTCTGATTTGTGGTTAATTAGCCACAAGTAGCCATTAAATTTTTTTTGTGGCTAAATATCCACAAACTCTTACGGCAAAACTATAACCTGGACACGACATAATTTTGTGTCTGATTTGTGGCTAACATATACTAGCTATAAAACTTTTGTGGCTAATTTGTGGATTTGGACAGTTTTTCTTGTAGTATAATGTATACAATGTAAAAAAAAGTTGATAGAATTTACATAATATTCCAAAAATATGAATTCATTATCACCATAATTAAATACACAAACCGCAATCAAATTATTTTTTTTCAATACAATATTTTGTTAAAAATGAATTTTTTCATATTACATGATTAATATTAGGTTTTCTTCAAATAACCCTTTTAAGTCGCCATTTTTTGCAACTTTACATTCCATCTAAAAAAATGCAGGTCAATCCCGTGAAATCAAAAGTAATACGCAATATAACCCGTCTTCGTTACTGTTAAGTTTGTAAAATTTTGATAAAAAATATATTAAATCAAAGCCATCGTGACGAGGAGTTAATCTCTACCTTTAGAATTTTTTTAAATGAATGTATGTGACCGTAGAAATATTTAGAAAATATGTATAAGTGTTATATTATGTATTATTTTTCACTTCTTATGATTAATTTGTTTTTTAAAGATGGAGTATAAAGCTGCAAAACTTGATGATTTGGAGGTTTTTTTTGCAGAAAACCCATTAATCTTCATAGCAAATAAAAGCAACGCATAAGAAAACAACAAGATGTGTGTTATTAGTCACGAATATTTTGTTGATGAACAAATTTTTTTTGAATTGTTATGCGGTCATGTGTATAATGTTGAATGTTTTGATAGATGGTTTGAAACAAATCACAAGTGTTCATGTTGCCGTTTTGAATTATCTTCTTAAGTTAAATAGATAAGTATGTTCGAATATTTATATTTTCTGAATATCTTAGTAATTGTATCATACATTAATAGTCTTATGTATTGTAATTCACAAATCACAATAGACCTCGATATACAAGAATCTCTTTAAATTTGATGTACTCTAATTATAAAATAAAGCAGTAACTCAATAATTAAATTAATAATATATATTTATGGGAGGCAATTTTTACATTTGTTCATTGTGTCAGTATCATTTGATAAATTATTTCGTATGCATTTTTGTGAATGGTGGTGCTTTGGAAATAAGGTTGCATAAGTGAACGAGTCAAGTTAATATTTTTTTAGGATTACAAGACTGCTATTATAATAAAAAAAATATCTATGAAGTAATTCATTAGACATTTACCAATCTTCATTAATTATAAGGACTAACTTTATTAAAAATTAATTTGACCAAGGATGTTAAGATTATAAAGTAATTATGCTTATTTAACGAATCTAAGATCAATGGGTTTGAAGAATATATATATAGTATTTATTATAATAAATATTAATTTTAAACATCATGTTAGCAACATTTTGGATTGATATTACACTACAAGAAAACTTGCGATTTGCGACCAAATTTAGCGATCATAATTTGGTTGCTAAAATGAGTGACCAATTTGCGACTCTTTCGCGACTACAAAAAGCGCAGAGGCAAAACCATCACAAATATACGATGCTAAAATATCATCGGCAAAAGATCGGTATATTACGACTGTTTTAAGACCAGTATTCGAATGTAGAGATAGAGTCGCAAAAACATTGCAATCGGAGACTTATTAACGGCTACTATTTAATCAAAAACTGACGTCGAAAAATTGTCTCATATTTGCGACTAAATTTACGACTTTAAGCTGTCGTTACAATTTAATTGCAAATTAGTCTGTAAAAATGGTTGTAAAGTTGGTATAAACGTGAAAATATTGGGAGAAGATGGTATACTGAACTTTTGCGACACCATATTCAGTCCCTAAGTCGTCGTAAAAGAGTAGCAAAGTAGTGCTAAATTTGTGACGGTTATCTAGTAGTCGCAAAAGAGTGACAAATATATTCCCTATATAAACTCACCATTGTTCTCTCCATTTTCATTCAACCTCAATAATTCGAAAAACAAACGTGAGTTAAAAACAAAATGTGGAATTCATCAAGAGAATGGATGTATAATAGAATGAATTTGCATACAAATCATCTTTCCAAAGAATTCTTGGCGGGGGTGGACCAGTTCATGAATTTTGTAAATAACCAGTCATTAGCGCAGAGCAGTGGAGGTAGGTTTTACTGTCCTTATTCACCATGTGAAAATTTAAAATTATTACATGGAAGTATAATTTCGAATCATCTGCATAGTAGAGGTTTTATGCCAAATTCTTATGTATGGTATGAACATGGTGAAGATTATGATGTTTTGGAAGGAGGAACGAGTAGTCATTATGGTAATCAAGATTATAATAGTGGTAGTCAACTAACAGAATTTGATGGGGGGATATATATGTTGGAATGGTACACGATGCATTTCATCCCCATTTAATGATTATCATGATCATGAACATGAAACTGAATATAATGTTCATGAAGAACCTACCCAAGAAGCAAAATGGTTTTATGATATGTTAGATGCTGCAAATACTCCACTTTATGATGGATGTCGGGAAGGTCATTCGAAATTAGCATTGGCTGCTCGGTTCATGAACATCAAGGCATACCATAATTTATCTGAAAGCTGCATGGACTCATAGGCTGAGTTGTTTACGAAGGTTTTACCAGAGGATAATCAGTCAACTCGTTCATATTACGAGACATAATATTTGATGCGAAAGCTAGGATTACCGTACTATACATTTGATATATATAGATGATTGTATGCTCTTTTGAAAAGAAGATGAAAACTTGGAGCATTGCAAGTTTTGTGGAAAACCAAAGTATAAGGCTAGTGATGGAAGAACTAGAATACCTTTCAGTCGTATGTGGTATTTACCTATTACTGATAGATTGAAGAGAATATACCAATCAGAGAAGCCTACATCATCGATGAGATGGCATGCTGACCATGATGGCATACCTTTCAGTCGTATGTGTTATCCATATGATGCGGCTGAGTGGAAGAATTTCTAACAATTGCATCCTACATTTGCAGAAAAAATGCGAAACGTTTATCTTGGATTATGTACAGACGGATTTAATCCTTTTGGCATGTCCAAAAATCATTTGTTGTGGCCTGTAATCTTGACTACATACAACTTACCGTCGGATATGTGCATGAACAGTAAGTATTTGTTTCTTACGATTTTGAATTCGGGACCATATTGACACAGGTTCGCGACTATTTGCATTCAAAAGAAATCCTTAGGCGTGGCAAAACGGTTGTTCATTAGTAACGGTTTTGCGACTACAAAACAGTAGTCTTAAAATAGTCGCAACTTTTTAACACTAATTTGAGACTATATTGTAACTATTAATCGTTCGTTTCTTTTGAGACTAAATGGGAACACATTTGCGTCTACAATGTTAGTCTTTAAATCGTCGCGAATTTAGGACTCAACATGTAATCCCAAATTAGTCTCGAGTATGCGACTATCAAGCTTTGTCACAAAGTAGTCGCTAATATAGCGGCGTTGCGAGTTCGTCTTTAATTTGCCACTCTTAGTAATTGTCTCTAATTAGTCGCTTATGTACAACTATATATATGTGTAACAGAGTAGTCGCAACTTTGCGACCATTTTGCGATCACTTTTTTTACGACTAAATATTAGCGACCACTTTAGATCGTCTTGAAGTAATCGCAAATAGTAAATGTGGGACTCTTTTGATACACTTTTGGTGGTTGCAATTACTATAATTTGATACGAAAAATAACCACATAAATTTTTTTTTACAACCACTCTAATCTTATTCCAATAATTTAAAATATAAACATAATAATAAAAATAATATATTGTAATATAATATTTTGTTGAAAATGAATTCTCCGGAATATCATATGAGTTCATAACCTAGTATGAATATCATTTTATACAAAAATTAAAAAACCTAGTTAATTAAAGTGAAAATTCTGTAACCTAATTAATTAAAGCATTTTAAATATTAATAATAGCCATGTACGCTGTCTCATAATTGCATACCATCATACCACCAACATGGACATGGTTATTAGATGAGTACTTACATGGAAATAAAAATCAAGTTTTTATCAAAAACAAATTAGTACCATATTATTGAAGTAACAGTTACAAAAAAAAGATAATGGTTTTACAAATTCTGTCATCTTGTTTTAGCAAGGGTACTTGCATAGGCACATGCTAAAATCATTAAGGGTGTTACAAAATCCATGTCCACCATTATATTTTTGTGCACATTTCGTATCACAACATTGTTCATTACAACTTTCACCGCAATTGCCAAGCCCACTATTGCAAAGCTTTGCGGGGCACTCGTAAGTGCATGTGCACGACAACATTCCAACCGGACCGTCACATTTGCTTTCGCACGATGGCCCGTGTTTGGCCTTACATCTTTGGTCGCAGTCTTTGCAAAGGCCTAGGCTGTCGTTGCAGATACCTGCTTTTGTCTGATCAACAACTAGAGCATTGTATACCTTATTAAATTTATCATAAAAATAAGAATATCTTCACGATAGAAATATTTTTTTTTTGTCAAAACTCTATAGATATTAAATACAAGTAATTTAAGAAAATAGCAACAAGAAGACTTAAAAAATAAGATGATTTTATCCTTCAATTAATTGTTATGAAATATGTAAATCTTTCTCATATTTTTAGTCTTTTATGTGAACGTCTAAATTATTAAACTAAGGTTAGACTTTAAGATTTTTGATTTAGTTTTGTCAGAGTGTCAATTTCATAAATTAGATATATGTTCACATAATAAAATAATCTATTATAAAACAAAACAAAATGTTGCTTGCCCTAACACTTAAATTAAGGGTAGAGTTGGAATTAAAAATTTCACTATAGGATGTTATCATTTGATCTCTAAATGTTATCATATACCTAATCCACTCTGAATCCAAGCTTTTATGTCGTTAGATTTGTACATATCTTTTTAATTAAACATAATAAGTAGTATTTTTGTTATCGTTATAAGAAATAATCATTTAATAAAAATTATACTATTATCATAATAATATCTTCTTCTTCTTTTTCATCTAATGCCTAGTGAGACATATGTTAATTCATCTCCGGTGTATTAGAAATGTCAAGAATTTTTTTTTTTTTTTTCACTTTTCTATGGATACTTGGCAATATAAAATTTTATTTATTGAGATTTTATAATTGTAGAAGAATATTTTTAGAACATTTGAAATCGTGATAAAAATATATCAAATGAATAAAAGAAACATGACAATTGAAAGGTATATAAAAATTTATAATACCTGAGGCAAATATGATAAGTAAGCTAACAAGGGATACAAGTGAAAGCATCCTCTCCATACTTTCACGTGTTCTAGTTTTCTTCTAAACTTCTCTTTAAAATAATTGTTGTTATGTAATTGTGGCATTTAGTTAATCTATTTAAAAGCAAGGTGAGGACTCACAAAAACTACCCATTAATATGTTGTCATGATCTTTTTCCATATACACAGATTTTTGGCTAAAATTATTATGGCCAAGAAAGTTCTTTGAGTTATAAAATTTTCTTCTCTACTAAAAAAATGTTACGTAAGAGGGTTATATAATGTCCTAACTCAATATAATGCTTAGCATCACTCCATAATCTCTATAATATTTTATAATTAATAAGAAAAATTCCATACTATCTTTTTGCAAGATTTTCTGAAAGATTTCATTATTATTTTTAAAACTACCCTTTAATATGTTATCATGATATTTTTCCATATAAACAGATTTTTGGCTAAAATCATTATGTCCAAGCAAGTTCCTTGAGTTATAAAATTTATTCTCTACTAAAAATAATGTTATGTAAGAGGATTATATGATGTCCTAAACCAATAAAAGGCTTAGCATCACTCCATAAACTCTATAATATTTTAAATTAATAAGAAAATTCTCATACTATCTTTTTGCAAGATTTTCTGAAAGATTTCATTATTATTTTTAATATTTTTTATTGACTTCTAAACATATAAAAAATTAGGATTTAACATGCGGCACACCACGAGACAATATTTTTTATACCATCATAATTGAATCAACTTAATTCGACATGTCTAATATTCTAATATTGGTGGTGTTAGCAAAATAATAAAATGATGATACAACACGTGTTAATACTATTTTGAATTTATATTAATGTCGATCCAAACCAGTCCCGCCATATAACCCGTAATTTAAACTTTTTATAAGTCCAAATGTTCATAATAATTTAAACTTTTATAAAATTTAAATATATCAATAATTGTTTTTTAAACTTTTTAAACGTTTAAAAATTCTTATATCCGGTATAATTAAACGGTTCGACTAAATAACTGAATTAAACCGATATAAACTTTTAAATTTGGATGCTTGTTAAGTTAAGTTTCCTGCTCACTCGGATTTAGATTCAATTTGGTCTTTTTTATAATATGATTCTGAATCATTGTCTAAAATTTTTAGCCGATGTGGGACGTTAAACACATAATTTTCCTTCACTAATTGAGTAATATATGTCTGTCTTTAAAAATTCGAATCACAACATATGCAGAAATTTTTTTTATATTTTTATTAATTTTATATGTTATATGATGATTCAAAGCAATAAAAAAAAATCAAACTAAGATGATAGAAGAAACATAATTATAAAATCTTAACAAAATATTCTAAATATCTATATTATTAATTGTGAAACATTATACGATATTTCTAATTTTATAATTAATGATAAAATCTTTGAAATATGTTTGGTTATATGAATAGTAGATAATTAATTATAAGAGTTGTTTGGATACATGGATATAAGTGTTTATGTATTTCATATATACCCTTAATGAGCTTCCTAATTTGTTCTTTAAATCAATGGCATTCTTTGTAATATCTTACAAATTAAAGATTTTTTTAAAAAATGTACTTCAAAAATAATATAATAATATTTTTTAATTAACTTCTAAACATACAAAAAATACCTTTAAAGATAACATTATTAAACAGAGATAACTCTAGTATGGGTTTACATATCATTCCTTGCCTTTTAATATATATGCAAAAAATAGAAAATTATAGATGATTCGGATCAGGATTGTTCAACTGTTAAGTTCTTTATAAGTATGTTTTGTAGGATTAAGAGATTAAAGTAAACAATCACATTTGAGTTTTTTAATTTATTTATTTGAATTTTACTCCATCATTCATCTTACAATTTCGAATTTGTTGGAGTTTTTTCACTTCAGTTTAATATTTTATTTCAAGGAAAAGATGATTACTATAAAATAAAAAATGGTTTATTTGAAAGGTTTTCAAAAAAAATTCCATAAAATCAGGAATTTTTTTAATATAAATTTCAATCACAAAAATAAAAAATTTGATGAATGCTTAACAGATAACACATACATGCATTGGCTCTACATGTACTGAGTCCGATCTACAATGGTGCTTGAAAATAAAAATATAACAAAGGTTGTATGGGGTATTTTGGGAGTTAAAAAAATACAAAAGTACTCTAGTTATTTTTAAAACATATAGGTTATTCTAACTATTAATGCCAATATAAGGGTTACTGTAGTTATCAACCCTTTAATTATACATGTATATCTATGAAGCTTATACGCGAGCTGGCAAAGAAACAAAATGAAACTTATACACGATAATGAATTGTGTAGTTACCCGAAAAATATAATGTACTGTCAAGTTTGGGAAAAAGCAAAACATATGAGAGAGATGGTGTACTCCTTTTCCATTTCCATTTTCTCTCATTCATCCGAGTTTTTCCTTATTTTTTCCTTGGCTTAGTAAATTACTCAATTTGTGATTGAAATGGCATCACGAATCATGCTAATTCAAGATGATGACCTATTGTTTGAATATCTTTGGAGTTCAAAATCAAATAGCTTCACCTCTTTCATCTTCCTAGAGCATTTCTCAACCCAAAAAAATGGCTGCCTTTGCTTTTCCAACATCTGTTTTCTTCCGACAACCAGGTTTCGAAATGTTACGAAAATCATTCTGAGTTTCTCTTCTTCATAAGGTTTTTGGTCAACAAAGATATCCCGCTGAAGCTTACTGCTGTGAAATCAAAAAAACAAACGGGTCAAGGGAGTTGGAAGAAGGGTTGGGAGCAAACGGGTCAAGTGAGTTGGAAACAAACAGGAGAAGTAAAGAAGTGTTGGGAACATAAGTGATGGGAAGAAACCGGTCAAGTGAGTTGGAAGAAATGTTGGAAACAAACAGGTCAAGTGAAGAAGTGTTGGGAACAAACGGGTCAAGTGAGTTGGAAGAAGTGCTGGAAACAAACGGGTCAAGTGAAGAAATGTTGGGAACAGAAGTGTTGGGAACCGAAGTGCTGGGAACAAACGGATCAAGTGAAGAAGTGTTGGGAACAGAAGTGCTGGGAACAAACAGGTCAAGTAAAAATGTGCTGGGAACAAACGGGTCAAGTGAAGAAGTGTTGGGAACAAACGGGTAAAGTGAGTTGGAAGAAGTGCTGGAAAAAACAGGTCAAGTGAAGAAGTGTTGGGAACATAAGTGCTGGGAACAAATGGGTCAAGTGAGTTGGAAGAAGTGTTGGGAACAAACGGGTCAAGTGAAGAAATGCTGGGAACAGAAGTGCTGGGAACAAACAGGTCAAGTGAAGAAGTGATGGGGTCAAGTGAAGAAGTGCTGGGAACAAACGGGTCAAGTGAAAAAGTGCTGGGAACAAACGGCCAAGTGCATTGGAAGAAGGGCTGAGAACAAACGGGTTAAGTGAGTTGGAAGAAGTGCTCGGAACATAAGAAATGAAGGAAGAAGGATTTGAGAAGATTAAGAAAGAAGGCTTGGAGGAACTTGACCAGATCTTGGATATTGTAAAATCTGTCATCCCTTCCTCTACTGAGCGTAGCTCTCACTATAAGAGCCACCGCAGGTGGTATGGTTTCGTTCACCATGCTATGAAGACACGGTTTGGTGATGATAGATACTGCTGTGAAAAGAAACCTTCCAAAGAAGATTTGAGGGAGGATACCATCTTCATTTTTGAGTTGGTGACGAGCAGATTTCTGTGTTTGCTCCAATGTGGTTACAAAGGCATCAGTTTTTCAATTGATCCGGCAGACGAAGTGATTTTCAGCAAGAACTACTTCCATATACTTACGGAGGTAGATGAAGAGAAAGAAATGAAGAAGAAAGCAGGCGAGGAGGAGGAAAAAAAAGAGAAAGATTGATGATCTTAGGGATCTTTCGTTGATTATTGACGGTTTAGGGATTTAGGAAACTAAGATTAAGAATAATGGTTATGATTGTGAACGGTTTAAACTCTCAGACACTTAATGATTGTAATGTTTTGGTTAATTTTGTGGTTTAATTGGCTCACATTTTTGGTTATCTGTTTGTGTTGTTTGTTCTGTATATGGATTATTGGTTGTTCAGGCGCTGCTGTTTATTAAGGGTAGACCAATTTGATAACTTGGGAGTTCATGCAATGGATGAATCACTTGTGATTCTGTAAATGGAGGGTATCATGTGTAAGTTTTGCAACTATCAAAGCCTTAACTTAACCTTGTTTGTTTAAAATTCCCAAAATCTGTCTATACTTGGCTTCTTGATTCTGATTGTTGTGTGACACTGAATTCAATTCATTAAAAAATACCTAATTTGGCTATTGAATCATGGTTTTTAGATGGGAGAAAAAAATCAATTCCTCATGTATCATTTGTACTGGCTCTGTTAATAGATAATAAATCCGACTTGTTCAAAAAAATACAAAAACACTCTAGTTATTTTTAAAACATATAGGTTATTATAGCTATTAATGCCAATATAAAGGTTACTCTAGTTATCTACCCTTTAATTATACATGTATATTTATGAAGCTTATACGCGAGCTGGCAAAGAAACAAAATGAAGCTTATACACCTTAATGAATTGTGTAGTTATCCAAAAAATATAATGTACTGTCAAGTTTGAGAAAAAGCAAAACAAATGAAAGAGATGGTGTACTCCTTTTCCATTTCCATTTTCTCTCATTCATCCGAGTTTTTCCTTCTTTTTCTCTTGGCTTAGTAAATTACTCAATTTGAGATTGAAATGGCATCACGAATCATGCTAACTCAAGATGATGACCTATTGTTTGAATATCTTTGGAGTTCAAAATCAAATAGCTTCACCTCTTTCATCTTCGTAGAGCACCTCTCAACCCCAAAAAATTCCTGCCTTTACTTTTCCAACCTCTGTTTTCTTGCGACAACCAATTTTCGAAATGTCACGAAAATCATTCTCAGTTTCTCCACTTCATAAGGTTTTTGGTCAACAAAGATATCCCGCTGAAGCTTACTGCTGTGAAATAAAAAAAACAAATGGGTCAAGTGAGTTGGAAGAAGGGTTGGGATCAAACGGGTCAAGTGAGTTGGAAACAAACAGGAAAAGTAAAGAAGTGTTGGGAACATAAATGTTAGAAACAAACGGATCAAGTGAATTGGAAAAAGTGCTGGGAATAATCGGGTCAAGTGAAGAAGTGTTGGGAACAAACGGGTCAAGTCAGTTGGAAGAAGTGCTGGAAAAAACGGATAAAGTGAAGAAGTGTTGGGAACTGAAGTGCTGGGAACAAATGGGTCAAGTGAGTTGGAAGAAGTGCTGGGAACAAACGGGTCAAGTGAAGAAGTGCTGGGAACAGAATTGCTGGAAACAAACGGGTCAAGTGAAAAAGTGCTGGGAACAAACAGGTCAAGTGAAGAAGTGCTGGGAACAATCGGGTCAAGTGAGTTGGAAGAAGGACTGAGAACAAACAGGTTAAGTGAGTTGGAAGAAGTGCTCGGAATAGAAGAAATGAAGGAAGAAGGATTTGAGAAGATTAAGAAAGAAGGCTTGGAAGAACTTGACCAGATCTTGGATATTGTAAAATCTGTCATCCCTTCCTCTACTGAGCGTGGCTCGCACTATGAGAGCCAGCACAGGTGGAATGGTTTCTTTCACCATGCTATGAAGGTACGGTTTGGTGATGATTAATACTGCTGTGAAAAGAAACCTTCCAAAGAAGATTTGAGGGAGGATACCATCGTCATTTTTGAGTTGGTGACGAGCAGATTTCTGTGTTTGCTCCAATTTGGTTACAAAGACATCAGTTTTTCTATTGATCCGGCAGACGAAGTGATCTTCAGCAAGAACTACTTTCATATACTTACGGAGGTAGATGAAGAGAAAGAAATGAATAAGAAAGCAGGCAGAGAGGAGGAGAAAGAAGAGAAAGATTGATGATCTTAGGGATCTTTCATTGATTGTTGACGATTTAAGGATTTAGCAAACTAAGATTACGAATAATGGTTTATGATTGTGAACGGTTTAAACTCTCAGACACTTAATGATTGTAATGTTTTGGTTAATTTAGTTGTTTAATTGGCTCACATTTTCAGTTATCTGTTTGTGTTGTTTGTTTTGTCAGGCGCCGCTGTTTATTAAGGGTAGACCACTTTAATAACTTGGGAGTTCATGCAATTGATGAATCACTCGTGATTCTATAAATGGAGGGCATTATGTGTAAGTTTTGCAACTATCAAAACCTTAACTTAACCTTGTTTGTTTAAAATTCCCAGAATCTGTCTATACTTGGCTTCTTGATTCTGATTGTTTTGTGACACTGAATCCAATTCATTAAAAAATACCTAATTTGACTATTGAATCATGATTTTAGATGGGGAAAAAATTGAGTTCTTCATGTATCATTTGTACTGGCTCTATGAATAGATAATAAATCTGACTTGTTCATATACTGTTTCTATAAAGTTTTGCTTTATATATGATCCAAATTCATTTACTCGTTTTCTCAGACTGCTCTCTTGTATTTGGTTTTAATGGGTAGTTACCACACGCAGGAGAGAAGAGAATGGTCAGCAAAGGAGGTAAGAAGCAACCAAGAGAGGTGCAACTACACAACAATCAGGCAAGAGTTCTTTTTCTTTCGAGTGATCAAATATTCGCTTCTGATTCAATCAATTAAGCTAAGAATGCTTGTTCTATTAAAATTTGGATGATATCGAAATTGTGTTACTTATATGAGCTCTTCTCTCTTTTTGTTCTTCTTGATATTTCTATGAATGCTTGTAGATCATGTTTGTTATGCATGAGGGATACTTATGAGCCTTTCTTGAGGTGAGTTCCTATGAAAAAAAATTTACACTTGTAATTTGATCCTGGCAAGTTTTTTTTTTATCAAGATATAGTCTTTTATTGAATCAAATCTGTTGTTTCTGGTTTGGCAAGGTCCAGGATTGCTTGTTTGTTCTATCGCTTGGCCCTTTTCAGTTTATTATTTTATATACAATCTTCCTGACATACTGAAAACATATGTAAAACAAAAGTATGCAAACTAAAAGATATGTCCTCTTTCAGGTCGCTATGGAAAGAAAATTGGTTTATTCAAGAAAAAAGCTGCAAGATCCTTTCCTGGATAATAAGGTATTCAAATAAAATATGATTGTAACATACAACCTTATTGACTTGGCGGGTTTTGCTCTGCTCTCAACATATAGTTAAATCCCTTAAATTATGGATTTGTAAGGACTTGCTGGATGCACTGAACCAACTAGAAGAAGGGCTAAAAGACAAGATCAAGAAATTGAGTTCCTTTTACAAATATTTAAACGTTTGTTCGGATCAGTTCAATATCAAGTGGTGTCAAGTTTCTGAACTTTCCATAGATCAGGCTGAACTGAGTAAAGAGCAGGTTGGTGATATAATGTTATTTAACTTGATTTTTCTGCCTTTACGTATTCTCTTCGGTTTCTTCTTTTGCGTGTATAAACTTAATTCACTAGATGCAGTTTTGTATTTAGCATCAAAATACATGCTCAGTTCAATCTCAAGCGGTGTTACGGTCCAATCGTGGGCAACAGCCATACAATACCCATGGGCCGGACTTTAACACATTTCTCTCATTTGGTATAAGGACGGCTTCTAGAAGATTGGTTGGTGGCACTCAATCCTCACCATCCATTTTAGTTGGTGGCACTCCATCCTCACCATCCATTTTAGTTAGTAGCTTTTGATCTCCACCATCTATTTGTGGTTGGTGGCTTTTAATCTGCCCCGTTCTTTTGTGAAGGTGTTTTATATAAATAGGGGTGGAGAACCCTTATTTGTAATCATCCAATATTTCTCTTAATATAAGAACATTGGAGAGCATTCCTTCTTTCTTTCTAAGTTCTTGAGTTTTGTAGAGAGTTAGGCTGTCTAGTCTAGTCGCGTGGGCAAATAAAGGCTAGGGCCGCACGGTTTTGATCATCCAAAGATCAAGTCCGTGACACGTGGTATCAGAGCCAACTTCGTTTACCAACATAGCAATGTCCAACGAAGAGATCGCCCAGGCAGTCGAAGATCTTGGGGGAAATGAGTTCAATGCAAACATCCCCAAGAAGAAGCGCGACAAGAGCAGGATCCGTGATGAGATCGGGGTGATGGACGTAGCCTTGACCGAGATGGGTGAACGACTAGAGCGGGTCGAACACTTGACTTCCATTCTCGAGAGCATGGTGTTCAACGAGGTAACAGAAGTCAAAAGTGAGTTTCGTGAGGTCGATATGCGGCTTACTAAGCTTAATGAGACAGTGATGGAAGCAGTCCATGAGTTGAAAGTGAGCATCGAGGTGATGCAAGAAGATCTCACGTTGTGCAAAGGGGCGGTTGCCAACGGAGGTAGCAACAACATGGGTGCAGAGAGGGTAGATTTTCCTAGATCCTCTCGTTTCGATGGCGCCAGGGATGCCAAGGAAGTGGAGAATTTCCTGTGGCAGATGGAGCAGTATTTTTATAACATTGGTCTTACCAATGAGTCATCAAAGATCAAGGGGGCCACGTCATACCTCACCGATACGGCCATGCTGTGGTGGCGAAGGCGCCATGCCGACATTGAGCGGGGCACATGTAGGATGGATACTTAGGAGGAGTTAAAAAAGGAACTCAAGCGATAATTCTACCCAGAGAACGTGGTGTATGAGGCACGGAGGAAGCTCAGAGAACTCCGCCAGAAGGGGACAATCTGAGAGTATGTTAAAGATTTTACTACTCTTACATTACAGATTCCCAACTTTTCCGACCAAGACTTGGCGTTCCATTTCATCAATGGATTCCAAGGGTGGGCTAAGCAAGAGTTACCATGGCGTGGTGTTACCATGGTGGACGAGGCCATTGCTGTAGCGGAGTCCTTATATGACTATTGCAACCAAAGTCAACCGGAGACATTCCGAAGGAAGGAAAAAGTGGTGCCAAGGACAGGGGAGATAGGAGAGGATATCCAGCCGGGATGAATACGAAGCGAAAAAGCGGTTGTTTGTTCCCAGAAGCGGATGTTACGTGTGCAAAAGACCACACCCGGCTAGAAAAAGTCTCAAGCTGGGGTCCTTATCTGCCATTCTAGAGAGGGAAAAGGTGGAGTCACCAGAAGAGAAGTCCGGTATGATGGCATCACTTCAACTGCTCAACACCTTAAAAACCACCCCAGTGTCTAAGGTGACAAGTAAAGGACTGATGTACATTGAAGTCCTCATCAATGGACAAACAACACGGGCCATGGTGGACACCGGGGCGACCCACAATTTCATGTCCGGTGATGAAGCAAAGAGATTAGGTCTCACCTGGGCCAAGGGAGAAGGATGGCTCAAGACCGTCAACGCCAAAGCCCAACCACTATATGGGATCGCTGAGGGTGTAGAGCTTAAGGCGGGGGCATGGAAAGGACCAGTGAATTTCTCGGTAGCACCGATGGACGACTTCGACGTCGTTCTGGGGCTAGAATTTTAAAGGCAAGTCTCGGCCATACCCATGCTTGCCCTGAGCATGGTATGCATACTAAAAAAAGGCTCACCATGCATGATCCCAACCGTTGAGGTACCGCGGGAGAGAAAGGATGAGGGTAAGCAGCTTTCAGCAATGCAATTCACTTAGGGGGTGAAAAAAAGGGAAGTATCCTACATCGCTTTACTGAAGGTGGAGGACGAGCTGGAAGAGAATGTCACTCCACCAATGATCGAAAAAGTCCTTGAACAGAACAAGGATATGATGCCTCCGAAGTTACCGAACGAACTGCCACCTCGGAGAGAAGTTGACCATCAAATCGAGCTGGAAATCGGGGCAAAGCCACCAGCTATGGCCTTTTACCGCATGACCCCTCCCGAACTTGCCGAGCTCCGTAAGAAACTTGATGAGTTACTCTCGACCGGGATGCTTAGACCATCGAAAGCACCCTACGACGCCTCAGTACTATTCCAAAAGAAGCAAGATGGTTTCCTTCGAATGTGTGTCGACTATCGGGCTCTCAATAAGGTAACCATCAAGAATCGCTATACCATTCCATTGATAGCAGATTTATTTGATAGACTTGGTGGGGCAAAGGTGTACACCAAGATGGATCTCTAGAAGGGGTACTATCAGGTCCGGATAGCTTAGAGGGACGAACCCAAGACAGCGTGTACCACTCGGTATAGGTCGTTCGAGTGGCTAGTCATGCTTTTTGGGCCCACCAATACCCCGACCACATTCTGCATATTTATGAACCAGATACTGCAACCCTACTTGGATCAGTTCGTAGTAGCCAAGCTGGACGACATCGTCATCTATTCCAACTCCCTAGAAGAACATGTGGACCATTTGCAGACCATTTTTACTGTCCTCCGCGAGAACAAGCTGTTTGTCAAGCGGGAAAAATGTACGTTTACCACGGAAGAAGTGCACTTCTTAGGACATGTCATCGGACATGGGAGGATCAAGATGGACGTGGCCAAAGTGACGGCTATTACCCAGTGGGAAGCTCCAACCAAGGTAACCGAATTACGGTCATTCCTTGGACTTGTTAACTATTACCGACGGTTCAAAGAAGGCAGCTCCATTGACCGACCTTCTCAAGAAGGAGAAGACATGGAACTGGTCGGACCATTGCAAAGAAGCTTTTGAGGGGCTCAACGCTGCGGTTAGTCAGGAGCCGGTCCTTGCCTTGCCCGACTTTAAGCTTATATTCGAGGTACATATTGTTGCCTCTAACTTTGCTATTGGAGGGGTCCTTATGCAGGAAAGATACCCTATAGCGTTTGAAAGCCGCAACCTGAATGACACGGAGAGGAGATATATCGTCCAAGAGAAAGAGATGACGGCCGTTGTTTATTGTTTGCGAGTGTGGCAACATTATTCTTGGGTTCCCCTTTCAAAGTCAAGACGGACAACGTTGCAACCAGCTACTTTCAGATTCAGAAGAAATTATCGCCAAAGCAAGCTCGATGGCAAGATTTCTTAGCCGAGTTTGATTACACTTTGGAGTTCAAACCCGGGAATGCAAATGTTGTAGCAGATGCATTGAGCCGAAAAACATAATTCGCGGAAATAAGTCAAATAGGAGGCACCCTTATGGCCCGAATCCAGGAGGGACTCGACCATGACTCCACCGCTAAAGTGCTTATGAATTTGGTTGAGGAAGGTAAAACTACTCGGTTTTAGACAGGGACGGTCTACTCTATAGGACCGGAAGACGCCTCTTTGTCCCGAAGTATGGGAGCCTACGACGGGACATTATCCAAAAGTGTCATGATACTCGATGGGCGGGACATCCTGGGCAGAAGCGCACCATGGCCCTTGTAGAGTCAGCTTATTTCTGGCCACGGATGCGAGACACCGTGGAACTTTACGTTAAGACTTGTCTGGTATGCCAGAAGGACAAGACGGAGGCCAAACAGCCCGCGGGGTTACTAGAGCCACTACCCATACCAGAACGTCAGTAGGAATCTATCTCGCTCGACTTCATTAGCGCCCTACCCAAGTCTTAAGGGTTTGGTTCCATATTGGTGATAGTCGACCAGTTCTCCAAATATGGAACTTTCGTGGCATGCCCAAGAGATTGTACAGCAGAAGAAGCTGCGAGAGCATTCTTCAAGAATGTGGTCAAACTATCAGGACTCCCAAGGAACATCGTGAGCGATAGTCCGAGTTTGTTTGGAAAAAACCTGCCATCGCATGAAGAAATGGGCTGACGAAAAGCGGCGACCGTTGGAGTTCACGGTCGGAGATGCAATCCTTGTAAAACTCCTTCCTCAACAATTCAAGGTATTCCGGAGCTTACACAAGGAACTGATCCGGAAGTATGAAGGTCCATTTCCGGTCATCGCAAAAGTGGGCAAAGTGTCATATCGACTTGACCTACCTCCAAACTTAAAGATCTATCTAGTCTTCCATGTTAGTATGCTAAACCAATATCATGACGACAAAGAAGACCAAAGCCGGAAACAACCAACTCGAGCACCACCAGTCACAACCACATCTTATGACAAGGACATCGACGAGGTGCTCGAGTCGAAGGTTGTTCGGTGCGGTGTCCCTCGCCAAACCCATTTTCTCATTAAGTGGAAAGGCTTACCATTATCCGAGGCCATATGGGAGCCAGAAAGTGAACTTTGGTAATTCACGGATCAACTCAAGGCATTCACGATGACGAGGACGTCGCCACAATAGGCGGGGAGAGTGTTACGGTCCAATCGTGGGCAACACCCATACAATACCTACGGGCCGGACTTTAACATATTTTTCTCATTTGGCATAAGGAAGGCTTCTAGAAGATTGGTTGGTGGCACTCAATCCTCACCATCCATTTTAGTTGGTGGCACTCCATCCTCACCATATATTTTAGTTAGTAGCTTTTGATCTCCACCATATATTTGTGGTTGGTGGCTTTTAATCTGCACCGTTCGTTTGTGAAGGTGTTTTGTATAAATAGGGGTGGGGATCTCTTATTTGTAATCATCCAATATTTCTCTTAATATAAGAACAATGGAGAGCGTTCCTTCTTTATTTCTAAGTTCTTGAGTTTTGTGGAGAGTTAGGCTGCCTAGTCTAGTCGCTTGGGCAAAGAGAGGCTAGGGCCGCACGGTTTTGATCATCCAAAGATCAAGTCTGTGACATGCAGCTACACAACAATCAGGCAAGAGTTCTTTTTCTTTCGAGTGATCAAATATTCGTTTCTAATTCAATCAATTAAGCTAAGAATGCTTGTTATATTAAAATTTGGATGATATCGAAATTGTGTTGCTTATATGAGCTCTTCTCTCTTTTTGTTCTTCTTGACATTTCTATGGATGCTTGTAGATCGTGTTTGTTATGCATGAGGGATACTTATGAGTCTTTCTTGAGGTGAGTTCCTATGAAAAAAAATTTACACCTGCAATTTGATCCTGGCAAGTTTTTTTTTTATCAAGATAGAGTCTCTTATTAGATCAAATCTGTTGTTTCTGGTTTGGCAAGGTCCAGGATTGCTTGTCCGTTCTATCGCTTGGCCCTTTTCAGTTTATTATTTTATATACAATCTTTCTGACATACTGAAAATATATGTAAAACAAAAGTATGTAAGCTAAAAGATATGTCCTCTTTCAAGAAATTGAGTTCCTTTGACAAATATTTAAACGTTTATTCGGATCAGTTCAATCTCAAGTGGTGTCAAGTTTCTGAACTTTCCATAGATCAGGCTGAACTAAATAAAGAGCAGGTTGGTGATATAATGTTATTTAACTTGATTTTTCTGCCTTTACGTATTCTCTTCGGTTTCTTCTTTTGGGTGTATAAACTTAATTCATTAGATGTAGTTTTATATTTAGCATCAAAATACATGCTGAACTTCCAAATTTTGGAAAGATATGAATGATGACAAGTTGAAACAGGACGATGCAGACCGTCATTATAGATCCTTGCAACTTTGACTACTTAGAAATGTTTATGATGTGTTTTTTCTTCTTCTGATTTTGTAACTGTGAATGTATTGGGAAAGTTGACCGATATCGTGATAGTTTTACTTAGTCTTAGAGTGTGAATATTGAAAAAGCACATTCCATGGGAGACTTACATGAACACTAAGCTGGTTTCAGCAAAAGGTGTCCAGCTCTTAACACGCTATGATAAAAAATCTGAAAGTGCTAGGACACAATTGCTGGATGAAGTAAATTTTCTACAACTCTTTTTTCTCCTTTCAAACAGTTTACATAGACTTTCATTATTAAGCCACGAATTGTCATTACTTAGTCACTTTCTCTGTGTTATTATTGTTTTGTATAGTACCATGCTAGCATTCACCTTGTCATTATAACGTGATATGTGGTGCCGTTATTGTAGGATGGTCCAGCTTATGTTCATCTGTTTGTTAGCATCTTACGTGATATATTCAAGGAAGAAACAGTGGAATATGTTTTGGCTTTGATTTATGAAATGCTCTCAGGTAACTGAAATTTGAATGTATTTGCTTTTTTACCTTTTCTTCATTGTAGTTACTGACTAATATTAATACATCAACTGTTTACCAGCAAACCCAACATGAGCTTGATTATTCCATGATGAATCTTTGGCACATGAGGATATTTATGAGCCTTTCTTGAGGTGAGTCCCTATGCAAAAGTTTTACGACTGTAATTTGATCCACACAAGTTTTTAATAGGATAGAATCACTTATTGGCTCGAATCTGTTGTTTATGTTGGCAAGGTCTAGGACTTCTTGTCTATTCTAATGGCTTGACCCATTGTTAGCTCTTTTCATCACTTGAGTTATTTTGTCTGATACGCTTTTCATAACTAAGCCTGTTTCGTTTGCTGTGATGTTTCCAGGAAAGAAGAAAGAGGAAGCTATGGAGGAGTCTTCTGATGAAGATGGTGACAGTGACAGTGATTATATTGAAGCGTTTCGTCAATTAGATTTTGACGAGAAATCCAACAGTGACGACAGCTCTTATGCTCCAGATAACGAAGAAACATTGAGTTGCGTCAAACCAAAGGTCCCCAATCTGAAGAGGCAAGGTAAAATACATTAACTTTCATCAGTTTAAGTCATCTATACGGTGCTTATATTAATGCACCATATGAATGAAAGTCTCTTATCTAACGAAAAATCCTTATACACCATATGAATGAAATCTTCATCACGCTTGTTAGCATTAGCTGATAACATTCGAGATCCTCGTTTATTATCAACAACAAACATCCATCTGCTTCTTTCAAACATTCATTTACCACAAACAAGAATAATCTTCTCCATCTTGAGGTATATGCGGACGAATAAGAACGATGAAGGAAGGAGATAATTTGAATTGGGAAATAAAGGAATACGATGATTTTGAATCTGTAAATTAGGTTCGGAGATAAATTCGAACCAAGATCTAAGGTTATAAGGAAGGAGAATGAGCAGAGGAAGAAGATACAAGAAAATGAGAGGAGGAAGAAGATGATACATGTACGGATGGGTAATTTCGATGATTACAATCAAAATGGTCACACCCTAAATCGGATGGTTGAGATTACGCAATCTTACATCTTGACAAACAAATCTATGGCATCTGGAAATAAGTCTGCGAAAATAAATATGCAGGCAAAAGGTAGCAACAAGTCTGCAGTAATAAGTCTGCGATCACTAAAAAGTTAGTTTAGTCAGAATTAAGTTTGTGGCCACTTCAGCCGAACAAATTTGTGATAATAGAAAAACTCGAAATAAGTCTGCAGTCATTTTGAATAAATCTATGATCACTAAGAGTTAATCTAGCTATTATCTTTTCTGAAAACAACTCTGCAGCAACAAGCAGACTTATAATAAAAGTCTGCAGTAACATAATAAAAGTCTGCAGTAACTAATCTATAGACATATTAGAATAAGTTTGTAGTCCGAAACAAGTCTACAAGAACAAATCTGCGAGAGAAAGAAAAACTGTGGTGTCTTCTTAAAATCTGCGGCAGATTTGTAAAATAAATATGTGGTAGACATAAAATCTATGGCAGATTTGTAAATCGGCGGCAACATAGAAACAAATCTGTAGAACAAATCGGTGGTTCAAATCAAATCTGGGAACCATTAAGTCTGCGATAACAATGTGAACAAATCTGCTGCAGATTTATAAACTCTGTCACAGATTTATAAAACCTGTAACAGATTTACAAATTTGTGGCAGATTAATAAAACATGTGACAGATTAACAAGTTTGTCACATATTTATTTCCACAGATTTATTTGAAATTCGCCGAAAAAATCTGAAACTCGTTGGTTTTTTTGTAAATAACTGCAACTTTAGCCAAGCTGACATTAAAATATTAATGAGCGTAATATTTTTTTTCTAACAAAGGTTGTATGGGGTATTTTGGGGGTTAAAAAGATACAAAAACCTTCTAGTTATTTTTAAAACATATAAGTAATTCTAGTTATTAATACCAAAATAAAAGTTACTGTAGTTATCCACCCATAATTATAATTATAAGAAATTTTTCCAGAACCTGAGTGGTATGGTTTCTTAATAAGGGATGTTCATAAATTGGATGATCCTTCATATGGATACAGTCTATTATATCTCCGTCTGCACTCTACATAAGGATTAAAAACATAAACAACTAATAATTAAAAGCAAAGTGTTGTTAAGTATAATTCTCGTGTAAGTTTACAATTAATTAATAAACTAACTTTGATTGATTTAAGAGCAGGTTTGTTGAGTTTTTTCAAAAGTCTATCTAATCCATCATCATGGGTATCGAAAAATTTGTTGCACGTGACTACCGTCGCTATGATTAGAATGCGAAAGACAGTTAAACTTATTATCATACCAATCATGACTAAGAATATCCAGATCTTTATATATTTTTTTGGTATTCGTCGTTCTTTATTTTTATGGGTTGATAGATGATTAAGTGAAATGTTGTCTATATATTAAAAGGGAATTGGCATGCACAAGAAAATGAACAAATATATGCATTAAAAGGTTGATATTTTGGTTTTTAAAATAAATAAATAAAGTCTCTTTGTATTTAAATGAAATTAATGTGGTCCGATACATTTGTCAAAATATGGAAGAAGGAAAAAGTTGTTAAAGATATAATATATATATATATATATATATATATATATATATAACATTAGATTTTAAAATAATATTGGAAAGCAAAATAGTAAAAAATCTCAATTTTCAAAAGAACTAAAAATAGAAGGTTAATAATTTTTTTTATTATTATATTTTCCAATCAATGTGACATTCATTATGGATTTAACTCGTGACGACGTTTGAAAAACACAGTTCATATCCAATTATGAGTTGACTAAAGAGTTAAAGATATTGCATCTTGTATCTTTCACTAGATAATTTATACATTTCAGAATAAATCCGTTAGTCTATTCCGTCATTTAAAAAACTGCACCAATTATCCCAATTACCTTTTTAACGGATTACTTATGCACAAACAAGGTTTTTAACAAAAATTCTTTATCTTACTTACCTCGAAATTCAATATCTGAATATACAATGGAAAACATCAAAGCAGTCACAAAATAATAGAATACAGAAACTAAAATTTTCAAACCAGAAAAAAAAAATGACAGTGCAAAGGCGTACTCAAACTTTATAACAAACTCTCCACTTATTTTCAAAATTTAAAAAGCATGCGATGATTACATGAAAACATTAAACATCAATAAAGATATATACATATATATTAAATCTTTTGTTTTATTGTATGTTTAGGTTTTAGTGCATAAAATTTAGATTTGCCACAAAATAACTACAAATAGTTGAAAATACAATAGCACATATATACTAATCTCTTTCTAATTTGTGGTTAATAAGCCACAAGTAGCCATTAAATTGTTTTTGTGGCTAAATAGCCACAAACTCTTACGACAAAACTATAACCTGGTCACAACATAATTTTGTGTCTGATTTGTGGCTAACATATACTAGTTATAAAACTTTTGTGGCCAATTTGTGGATTTGGACAATTTTTCTTGTTGTATAATGTATACAATGTAAAAACAAATTGATAGAAGTTACTTAATATTCCAAAAATATGAATTCATTATCATTATAATTTAATACACAAACGCAATAAAAATATCTTTTCCAATACAATATTTGTTAAAAATGAGTTACTCTATGTTACATGATTAATATTGGATTTTCTGCAAATAACCCCTCCAAGTTGCCATTTTTTACACATTTACCCTCTATCTCAAAAAAATGCAGGTCAATTCTGCGAAATCAAAAATATTATGCAATATAACCCGTCTTCTTTACTGTTATGTTTGTAAAATTTTGATAAATAATATATCAAATTAAAACCCTCGCGATGAGGAGTTAAACTATACCTTTAGAATTTTTTTAAATGAATGTATGTGACCGTAAAAATGTTTAGAAAGTATGTATAAATGTTATATTGCGTATTATTTTTCACTTCTTATAATTAATTTGCTTTTTGGAAATGGAGTGTAAAGCTACAAAATTTGGCGATTTTGAAGTTTTTGTTTTGCAAAAACCCCATTAATCTTCATAGCTAATAAAAGCAATGCATAAGAAAACAACATGATGTGTGTTATTAGTCACGAATATTTTGTTGATGAACAAATTCTTTTTGATTTGTTATGCGGTCATGTTTATGATGTTGAATGTTTTGATAGATGAATTGAAACAAATCACAAGTGTTCATGTTGCCATATACACAGATTTTTCGCTAAAAGTTTATAGCCAAGAAAGTTCCTTGAGTTATAAAATTTTATTCTCTACTAAAAATAATGTTATGTAAGAGGATTATATGATGTCCTAAACCAATAATATGTTTAGCATCACTCCATAAACTCTATAATATTTTAAAATTAATAAGAAAATTCTCATACTATCTTTTGCAAGATTTTATGAAAGATTTCATTATTATTTTTATTTTATTTTACTTACATCTAAACATACAAAAATACCTTTAAAGATAATATTATTAAACATAGATAACTCTAGTATGGGTTTACATATTCCTTGCCTTTTAATATTTATACAAAAAAATAGAAAATTATAGATAATTCGGATCAGGATTGTTCAGCTATTAAGTTCTTTATAAGTATGTTTTGTAGGATTAAGAGACTAAACTAAAAAATCACATTTAGGATTTTATTTTATTTATTCGAATTTTACTCCATCATTCATCTTACAATTTGGATTCTGTTGGAGATTTTCACTTCGGTTTATTATTTTATTTCAAGGATAAGATGATCTACTACAAAAAAATGGTTCATTTTTAAAGGTTTTTAAAAAAGGTTTTCATAAAATCAGGAATTTTTTAAATATAAATTTCAATCACAAAAACAAAAAATTTGATGAATGCTTACCAGATAACACTTACATGCATTGGTTTGTGCCAGCTCTACGGATTGTAACCTTAATACTGCTTCTACATGTACTGAGTCCGATCTACAATTGGATGTATATCAATGAGTCAAAAATTTAGTAAGTAAAAAGCAGACTTAGATTCTTATATCAGAGATTCGACAATATGAAACTAGAAATTAGACAAATTAATTGGAAATTACCTTTTGATTACAATTAGAATTAACCTTCTGATATACATCCAATTCATCTCCTCCACAACCTTTTTATAGAAAAACTGTACAGCTTAACCAGAATTCCAAATCAAGAAAACAATTATATGTATATTGATAAATTAGTCAATCAGTAAATTGATAAACTAAGCATTATATTAGTCAATAGCAAAAGCTCCAATATATGTACCTGAATTTCCCCAAATAGATTTCACTTTCGACGAGATTAAGATCGTTGTCAATGGAGGATGGAGGTTGTCGATTTGGGATTAAAAGAAATATAGGTTTTGATTGGTAAATTCGTATCGCAGCAGTACGGGGTATACCGCTTTGATAATTAACAATTATAAATGCAATATCAAAAACGTTACTAAAAGCGTTACTCTCAGTTTTTTTACAGCTTTTATGTACCAGTCATTCTTACAATTTTGCACTATTCTGTAACAGTTTACTGCTAAAAAACTTGTACAGTTTTGTGTTACCAATCGAATCGTAGTTTTGAACGATTGGTTAAAATTAAAGAACTGGGTTTTGGAGACTTTTGCTGCAATAAGAATTATGACTTAAAATCAAAAGCTTCCAACGACTGTTTGTTCTACAATAGAGAAAAAAAAATATGTCGTTTCATATTTTTTTTGTATTTTTTTTGTTGACTTATATCTTTTCCTAATTTTAGTTTTTGAAAGTGGTGAATGAGGGTTATATTGTGGGTTAAATTAAACTTTATGGAGTTGATTTGCATTTTTTGGAAGTTAAAGGTTAGGGGTTTTTTTTGGCAGAAAATCCTATATTTAATGAGTAACATTTATTTTACATAAAAAAAACAATACATGACAATAATCAGTTTAGCATTGAAACAAACAAAAAATAATAGAAAAGGTAATAATCTATTCTTTTGCAAAAAACAAAATAAAAAAAATTATTAATTAATGGACAAATAATTAAATTATTAAAAACTAGGAAATGTAATTTCTATGAAATAAAAAATATTCTAAAATATTAATTATTTTTTATGCTTTATAACTTTTTAATAGTTAAATTTGAATTTAATTAATTGTATGTTAACAATTAAAGTAAAAATACACATATTAATATTTCCCATGTGGCAAGCTATGGAAAAGGTTTACTATCTTTCATGTGTACTAGATGATATACACGGTTTTGTTTTTCTTTTAACAAATATTTTATGAATTTTCAATGTTTATATTTTGTGTAAATTCATCATATCCTAAAACAACATATTTTTAACAAGAAAAACACATAGAATTTGATTGTGTTGAGTTGTAAACCTAAATACAACTATACCATCTTTTTCTTTAACTAAATAATATAATTTATTATCTTTTTGTAAACGAATAAAGTCGGTCCAATCAATTTATGATAAATTTTAAATTTTATTTCTTCGTAGAAAAGAGAAAAGAATTGTAGGAGAAGTACAATTTGACGCCTTCTAAACTTGTTTTGATGGTATTCAATCAAAACATTAAAAGAGTACGTAGTCACTAAAATGGTTGGCAAACTGAGACACCAATAATCAGATTTTCGACTAATAAGCATAAACAATCTTACCACCATTGACCGACCAAATGGTAGTAGAATAAAGTTTTAGGACCACCCCAAACAAATACAACTTTAGAAAATCCATAGTGAAGGAAACTTTGAGTAGAATTTTGTAGTCCTCTGCCATAATTTTCGGTTGTTTATTGTTGCTCTTCTAATGGTTTTTACCACCATATACGTCTTTGTCGATCCTTGAATATTAAACATTTTGTACTCAAACCTTAAAGCTCCCTTTATTTAGACTTCAGTGTACTTATTATTTTTGGAACCACTGGTTTGTATTATTTTATAAAATCTTGTTGAAGACCCTCGATAAATACAGCGAGGACCTGGATTGGATTTCATACATCGCAAATCAAATATTTTCTCGTAGTTTTGGCATGCACTATCTATAGTTTCAACCCGGAAACTATCACAAAAATTTATTTGCACATTTATATAAGTACTCTATGATGGTAGTAAATGACATAGTTTAACTCAAAAGATATGCTTACATCTACAATAAGTATACAAAATCATCTACAAATAAGACTTCGACCTGGACCACCATAAAAAAAGTAACTCCCCCAGAGATCTTTAATGCCTGATTTGATATTGTAACAATTTTTTTCCGTCACCAAAGAATAAGGTTGTGCGGGTGGTTTCATAATATCACCCTCATCAACTATCCCAAGTTGATTGAAATAACTAGCCTTTTTCCATCCATCTTCTGCGAAATGCCCACTTCCCATTTTTGTCTTCGTGTGTTGTGAACCGAACTTAAAATTAAGTATTTCACCTCCCCACATGATTTGGGTCGCACCATTTTGTAGATGATTAAACAATGAGGAAGGCCAATACCCAACAATTAGATGCGTGCCTAACTTCAACCACCAATGCCCTGAACGAGGATCCTATAATAATATAATATACTTTATTTTTAATTTTTAAAATACCATAAGAGAACACTTGTTACATTTATATGATGGAAAATAGGCCATATTATATTGACCTTCCATATTGTTGTGAGAATATCTTCTTGTTGACCATCTATAGAGGAAATATGTCTAATGGCGGCACCTAGAGCAAAATTTTGATTGGTATGAACAAAACCTGGACAATCAAGATTGTAGCAACCTGTACTACTATAAGCGTCAGCCTGTTTTCATGACACCAAAGAACATAAAAATCATCAAAGAACGAATATTTGCCTTTGCAAATACATATTTTGAATCAAAAATAGTAAAAAAAAAACAAAACATAAAATCCTAACAATGATATAGATGTTAACTTACTGTCCAATAAGTAAAATATCGAGGGTTGGCATCACCATAATGATTTGGATATACCTATGTAATAACAATGGGAGACCGAAGAAATGAAAAAAGACAATATATATATAAAAAGATGCAGCTGCAAAATAAACTAACACCTGCCAACCAGCTTCAATAGTGTTAAGTTCTGTATAAGGAATGTCAGCCACGACCCATATTTGTGCTAGGCTAAACTCTAGTGGTGTCTGTACATAAGGTTTCCACACGTTTATAAACGCTTTGGTGCCATGAAACTTTCCATTCACTTTAAGTGTAGCGTACTATATAAGTAAATACAAAAACACATAAAAATCAAAAACATGTATATATATATATATATATATATGTGAGTAATAAAAAATCATAGCTTTTTAAGTGCTTTTAAATGATAGAGGCACCTCATGTGAGTAGGTGTTACTAGTTGAATTGGATGGTTCATGTTGAGGGAAGCTTTTCATATCCTTTCTCCCGTATTTTTCGATTGATTCCGCTCGTAAAATATCTTCTTTTCTTGTTCTTCTGATCGGGATACTGTTCTTTGGGCACCTCCCGTTGATTGTCCACCATTGAGTTACCAATTTTTCATCAATGTTCGAAGATACATTGTTCCATACTTCTGGATAAGAACTTGGTTTCATCTATAACTTAACAATTAACAAAAGTAGTTATTGTATCCAAGTATTAAATCATAGGAATTGTGTTGTTTTGTGTTAATGGATCCGATTATTGATCAATGCTACTTTAAAGAAAAAATATTAAGGGTTTTGTAAATCTACTACAAGTGATGTAAAATGATTGTATCGAGTCTAACAAAACATAAACCTAACGTCTAAGACTTTATGTTAAAAAAAAATGATAATAAGTATAAATATAACAAATATTTCCAAAACCTGAATGGTATGGTTTCTTAATAAGGGATGATCATAAATTGGATGATCCTTCATATGGATACAGTCTATTATATCTCCGTCTGGACTCTACATAAGATTTTTAAAACATACACAACTAATTAAGAATTAAAAGCAAAAAAAGAAGTGTAGTTAAGTAAAATTCTCGTGTAAGTTCACAATTTAAACTAACTTTGATTGATTTAAGAGCAGGTTTGTTGAGTTTTTCCAAAAGTCTATCTATTCCAGCATCATGAGTATCGAAAAATTTGTTGCACGTGACTATCGTCGCTATGATTAGAATGCGGAAGACAGTTAAACTTATTATCATCCTACCAATCATGACTAAGAATATCCAGATCTTTAGATATTTTTTTTTAGTACTCCTCGTTCTTTATTTTTATGGGTTGATAGATGATTAAGTTAAATGTTTTATATATATTAAGAATTGGCATGCACAAGAAAATGAACAAATCTATGCACTAAAAGGTTGATATTTTAGTTTTTAAATAAATTAAAAAAGTGTCTTTGTATATAAATGAAATTAATGTGGTCATATACATTTGCCCAAATATGGAAGAAGGAAAAAGTTGTTAAAGATATAATATAAAAAAGACTTTAGATTTGAAATAATATTGGAAAGCCAAATAGTAAGAAATCTCAATTTTCAAAAGAACTAAAAATGGGAGGTTAATTATTTTCTTAAATTTTTTTCTCCCATCAATGTGTGCCAACTTTAATATATTTCGAAGAAGATGAGAAGCTTTAGGAATTTCGTTAAATTATTAGCCTTCATAAATATACTAGTGGGTGATATGTGCTTTACACATAATATTATTTTTGTGATTTATAAATTTCGTTCGAATAAAATTCGTTTATGCCACATCGGGTGCTTGCAAATAACATGGAAAGTATAGGATAGGTGATATGCCCACTAGAGGAAGATTAAAGTAAGGTTCGCTACGACATATATAGTGAAAATGCACCCTTTCGACCGTCTTACTGGAGGACTACAACTTGTTACGTTAAAATCGCCAAAATTACAAAAATGAGGTTCTCTTCCTGCCTGGATGGAAGTCGGGTTTCCAGTAGAAAGTGGGGGTTACGATTTTGGGACTACATCAAAGAGATTTAAGATCGAATATGTTGTTTGGTGGAGGTCCTGGAGGAATTGAAAGGAGTATAGTTTGTTTGTCGAACTTTGGGTTGAAAGTATTTGGGGGACGATTAGGACTATGACGGATCCAAACAAGGGAAGGTAGGATCTGATAGAACATTCTAGAGGTCCTCTTCTCTCCTTGGAGTCGTATAAATATGGAGAATGTGTAGGGTCTATTTAGAACGTACTTCTTTTGTAAGAGTGATTCTCCTTTGAGTTTCTTGTGAACTTTTCGATTTTTCGGAGTGTAATATCCGAGTTATCAATCCACAGTGCGTCATATTCGTGGTTCGGTTTATCAAGTGTTCACCATCACACTTGTGTGGCCATTCTATCAACCAAAGCTAGTTGTTGTGGTATAAGTTAGTATCAGGTCTTGGGTTTAATATACCCAAGGTTGGAGCTACCTGCATCATCTTTCTGAAGTTTCACCGCCTTGTTTCTTTTGGAAGGTTTTAAGTCGAGTATTGGGTCATAGGTTTAATATACCTAACGTTTGTGTTTGGCCACTCCATTGAAGTCGAAGATTATCCATTCACCAATTTAGAGGGTATTCCTTCAGAGTTGATTTCGTATCATTTGGTATCAGAACACCATTCTAAGTTCGGTATTCTACTATTCTACCATCTTCTTATCTTTTCATCTTGTTTTATTCATGTTCTATCTTTTCATCTTTTTTTCTTCTAAATCAGTTTTAATTATTTATTTTTGTAACATAAAAATGATCAAACGAAGTTTTGTTTTGTTTTGCAAATTCTAAATTTCTTTTTGATCTTTTGTGTTGAAAAGTTTGAGAACAAACTGCTATTTCAAGTTCTATCACAATCGCTATGTGTCTACTCTTTCTTTTAGATGAGCCATATTGAGGACAAATCCTTTTTTAAGAGGAAAATATAATATGATCATGGAAAACATCAAGGACAATCTAGAAGAGGCATGACACAACCCAAATTTTTATTAAATACTTCTTTTGTGAGAGTGATTCTACTTTAAGTTCCTTGTGAACTTTTCGATATTTCGGTGTGTAATATCTGAGTGATCAATCCACGGTGCGTCATATCCGTGGTTCGGTTTATCAAGTGTTCAACATCACATTTGTGTGGCCATTATACCAACCAAAGCTAGTTGTTGAGGTATAAGTTAGTATCAGGTCTTGGGTTTAATATACCCAAGGTTGGAACTACCTATATCATCTTACTGAGGTTCCACCGCCTTGTTTCTTTTGGAGGGTTTTAAATCGAATATTGGGTCTTAGGTTTAATATACCTAAGGTTTGTGATTCGCCAGTCCATTAAAATTGAGGATTATCCATCCACCAATTTAGAAAGTATTTCTTGGAAGTTGATTTTGTATCATGACATGTCTTGAATATGGTCAGTCAGTCGAGGTTAACTGTTGATGACAAGCTTGGTTAGTGTTTTCAGTAGGTTCATCGGATAACTAAGAGAGGAACACTAGTAGGCTGTAAAGAGGATTTTCTGGTATCTTATGGGTAAATATGATGTTGGCATGATTAACAGGGGTGAAGCTTTGTGTCTTGTTAAAGGCGTAATTCTGATTCTGATTATCCATGAAATGTTAGCAGTTAGGAGATCAGTGATTAGTTTCATTTTTATCATGGGTGATTTTTTCGTTAGTTAGAAGACAACTTTGCAGTCAACAATGACTTTGTCTAGTACTGAAGTTGGGACAATATGTAGTTGGGATCCCGTCAATACAATATACGGACATTTTTAAAAATACACTAAATTTTATAATAAATTTGAAAATTATACTTAATTTTACAGCTATTTGAAAACTACACTTTTTAAAATGAAAATTGACCATAATAAACTTTTTATTTATTTAAATAAAAAAATATAAATTAATTTTAAAATAATTAAAATTTAAAATTTTAACTAAAATTCGTAATTAATTATTTCATCATAAAAATTTAAAGAAAACTATTTATTAAATATTATTGTTGTTAATTGAGACGACCCGGCCCGCTTTAATTAAGCAAAACATAATTAATACCCCATACTATTAATTATACACCACGAGTCCGAAAACACTGCGAAACTCGGAAATCAAACACACGCTTTAACTCCACATAAATCATCAATAGAAATCGCATTTATTAACACAATAAAATACGATCAACAACACACAATACCGAGTCCTAAATCATCCTCCTCCTCATTGCCTTGATTCCATGTTCCCACGTATCTTTACCTGCAACTCACAAATACATAGAGATGCGTAAGTATTATCACAAATACTTAGTGAGGCGGTCTTCCCATCTACGAGCTATACACACAAGCACGAGATAACAAACCGCTCACAACGCCAAGCAAAACAAACACAACCAAAAAAAAACACAAGAGGATCGATCGATCCAAGGCAGGGATCGATCGATCCGCCAACAACAAGCTCGGATCGATCGATCCCCAACCTGGATCGATCGATCCAACGACACAGCAGAAACCCTGCAAACCTAAGGCAATTGGATCTATCGGTCCACCCTGGATCGATCGATCCCTTACCTTCTGCAACCTCGAGACTGAAAGGCTTTGGATCGATCGATCGATCCCTCAACTTCAGCAACTCCGATCTCGACTTCTTCCACGGCCACACACGACCAACGACCACTCAGGGCCTCAACCTTGCTTTCTACAAACGATTAGGCTCATACCCAACCCAAAACAAGAGGAAAGCAAGCAACACAACTCATGGATTCCACAAGAATCCATCTCAAACAACCAAACACACAAAAACCACCTCAAAGCTTAGATTAACTCATGGTCACGCACTCACCTTAGATTCGGATCGATTCAGGCGAAGAACAGCTCCCCAAGCTCAGGGACGAACTCCCTCTCTCTCTCCTCACCTCCGCAAACCGATCTCCATCTCTTCCGGAGCTTCCGCTCCCTTGCTTCCACCTTAAACCCCCAAGGACCAAGCCCAACTCTTTTCTTCCTCCCTTCTCTCCTCCACTCTCTCGAGCTCTCACCAGCTCTCTCAGCCTTCAGAGAACAGCCACAACCCGAAAAAAAAGAAAGAGGAAGAAGAACACGTGATACAAGTGGAAGAAAATCCACTTATCACAACTGCCGACAGTGTTGGATCGATCGATCCACCCACCGAATCGATCGGTCCACACCTCCTCAGCACAATGGATCGATCGATCCACCCCCGGATCGATCGGTCCACTCCTCTCACAAGGTTGGATCGATCGATCCAACCTCTAGATCGATCGTCCACACCTCCGCAAACACCTAAGCGCTTAACTTGACAATGGATCGATCGATCCCCACCTGGATCGGTCGATCCATGTCCTGAAGCCTCACTAGCTCGGTCACACGGTCCTAGATCGATTGATCCACAACTGGATCGATCGATCCCCTCTCTTTTCCGGTCAAAACTTTGACTTTCGACTCTCGATCAATCCGCTTCCCGTTCGTAAGAAAACTCCATTCCCGAAATATTTAAGATTGACTCCAAAAAGAGAGATCACCAACCGTCAACCCAATCGTATCAAAACACCTTGATACGATCCTTCTGTAACTTTCCGACCAAATTCCCTTTTTCCGGAACACGGGCGTTACATTAATATTATTTAAATTTCAATTTATTAAAAAAAAGTATTTCAAAATTATATAATTTGTAATATATATGTATTTGATATTTTTGGATTTCATTCTATACTGATTTATTAATAAAGTCAATTTTTTGAACTCTCGATTTATTTTTCAGTTCCGTTGGCTTAATTTTCTTCTCCATCAACTTATTTTAAAACAATCGACTTATATTATGGCTGGTAGATTTATAACATAGTCGATTTTTTGAACTGTTGACTTATGTTTTTGATTCATCGGTTTATCATTTTTTCTGTCGACTTGTTTATTCATGGTAGACTTATTTTATTATACGTTGACTTATTAATAGTGTCGATTTTTGAACTATCGACTTAAATTTTCTTTTCGTCGACTTAGTTTATTTTCTACCAACTTATTTTAAAACAGTCAACTTATATTTTGTTTGATTGGTTTTTTATATAGTCAACTTTTTGAAACTTCTGACTTATTCTTTTTGTTTGTTGATTTATATTTTTTATCTGTCGATTTGTTTAATCTTGGTAGACTTATTTCATTTTACGTTTATTTATTAATAAGATTAATTTTTTGAACTGTCGACTTATATTTTATATTTGTCGACTTAATTTTTTTTCTGCTGACTTATATTAAAACAATCGACTTATATTTTGGTTAATTAATGCATCATCTAATTTTTTGAACTATTGTTTTATTTTGTTTTAAATCGAGCTAATTATTTTTAGATATTTATTTAAATTAGTAAGTTATTTACAAAAAAAGTATTATTTAACTCATATTTGTAAATTTGAAATTTTTTTTTTATGAATTATATATAGTTAAAATTTAGAATTAATTAAAAATCTATCATTATCTAAAATATTACCATATCAACATAAATCTAGATAATTTTATTATATAACTAAAATTCATAATTTATTTCTTTTTTTTGTAGTTATATAATTTACAAGTATCTAATTTTTATAATATAAACAGTTTAATATTAATTTTAAAATAATATTTGTAAAAATAATTAATTAAATTATTAAACTTTTGTTTTCTGAATTTTTAATTATTAATTAATGAAAGAATGTCATTTTGGGTATCATAAAATGTATATTTCAAATACTTAAAATTTTAGTGTAGATTTCAAATTTCTTAAAAGATTTAAGGTATACAATCAAATTAATCTTAAAATATATTACCTTTCAAACAGTGTAACTAAAGAACAAAGCTTAGCCCAAAATTTTATATCATTGTTGTAGTCGTTAATTTATCTTTGATACAATTTCGTAACGTGTGTTACTAAAGAAAATTTAGCCCCAAATTTTTCTTAATTAATAAACGTGGATCTTGCATCCACGCCCGGCTCTAGAGGTAGGCTAAGACCGTACGTCTTGTGCCCAAAGTCATTTTGAAAGAAAAACTTAAGAAATTATTGTTTTTGTTTTGTTTTTTCGAGGACTTCGCTGAGACGGCTCTGCTTGCATACAGTAGTTTTTAAGGAGCCATAAACTCATGTATCAAAAAAGTTTAACTATTTGTTATGATATTTCAATTTATACTGTTTTTTCTTTTAACTAAAACTCTTTTTTTCTTAGGTCGAGATTCAATGGGGCCTTCCACTACTGCCTACTTTACAACCCGTGATTTCCATCTCTAAGAGCTCTAACGTTTGCATTAATATTTCTTTTTAGGAAGAGTCTTGTAAGAACTAGCTCATGTAGAACATGTTCTAAATCCTGTTGGACCATTCCCAAAAGGTATCGAAGCAAAAAAATATATAAGCTGAGTTTGATTTTGATATGGCAGTGTAGACTATTTCCATATTGTATAGCCACCGATAGCAATTGGAAAACTAACCTATTAATCATATTGAGATCATACACTGAAGTAGATTCTAATCTTCGTAGAGTCTTTTGAGCCAAATGGTTATATTCCAAAGCTTCTGGCTAGTTCTTTATTCTATACTCCCAAGCTTTTTTTTTTTTTTTTTTTGTCAAACTATCACAAATTCAGTATGGTTGCATCACCTCTAAAGCTTCTGGTCCAATTTATTTGGTCGAAAAAATTAACTGATTCTTCTTTATTTGTTTACCTGAGACCACTGTAAACAGTGGATCATCTGGTTACAGTTTTGGCCAGTTGTTACTTTCTTTCCCTCTAAAACTTTTTGCCAGTTTTGTGTCTTGTAATTTTTTCTAAGAAAAGTACATTTTTCTTTTTTATGAGATCAACGTTTGCAAGTAAAGGCATCACTTCCTAATTGCAATCTCGATGATCATTGTTTTCCCTAAGGTAAGTTAAATAACTTTTGAATTCCAAACAAGATTAGATACCGCAAATAGTATTTGGACCCTAACCTAGTCCTTTTTTTGAGATGTCATCGGATCAAATGCAATTTCCAAAACCATCCTACCATGTTTGCAATACCATCAATGCTTTACAACGTGTAGTAATTCACTTTTGTATGTTTCGGGGTTGAATCCATATTGGCGATGTTGTTAATTGAGTAGTAAGTCCAAACACCAATTTCTAGCATTGCCTCCATATTGTTTGCTAATCAAAGTATGAACTAAACTCGATATCTTGTAAGAACAATACCTCTTACTATTTCACTAGGATTTTAGTTTGCGGTACTACGCTAGACAAAACTTTAATTTATTATTTTCTATATAATGATTTACTATTTATTACTCCCTCCGTTTCAAATTACTTGTCGTTTAAAGTTTTTTCACACAAATAAAAAACAATTAAATTTTTTATTTTACCCTTTTTCAATATATTCTCTAATTTTTTTATTGGTTAAGACATTAAAAAAATTGTGATAAAATTAGAATTTTTACCAAATATCTGCATTGAAAATCTAAAACGACAACTATTATGAAACAAAGTTTTAGTCCTAAAACGACAACTAAACTGAAACGGAGAAAGTAGGTTTTAAGATTTTGACTAAAAATATATTTTTTGTAATTTTAATTATAAGTAGCATAGTTGAAGGTTATAAATATAGTTTGTATTTTCAGTCTCTAGTTTGTCATATTTTCAATATCTAGTATTTTCAGTAAATTGAAGGTTTAAATTTTTTTATCTTTTGTCATATTTTCAATCTCTAGTATTTTCAGTCTCTAGTTTGTTTATTTATTGTATGGTCTGAATCTTTAGTTTGTTTTTAATATATTAGTCCACTTATATCATAATCAAATGTGTATACGTGTATATTCAATTTATTATACATATCTCCATATATTGAAGATAATTTAGTTAAGTTATTCTATATTTAATAAAAATATTAAATTGTAAACTATGATTGAACTTTAATACTTTTTAATTAATAATAAATATTCATAATAACATGATTAATTTCTATATCATAATACAAAAAATTGATTGTATACCCTGATTACAAATTTTACCAACCCGCGCATCTTTATGACCCAATGCTTATTTATCATTTTTGATTGATTTTTTTCTTGTTCTTTCAAATTTTCAATTTAGTATTGATTGATTAAATATTGTTTACTTTCTAATAAATACATAGATCTTGACAAATAAAATATATATAAAGGTTAGACAAATAAAATCTTAACAAAATCGAAGATTTGGTATATTTAGAAAACATACTTCAGAATATTTATTATATTCGATAAATATTATGGTTCAACAAAAGAATCAAATTAAAACGAATAAAAATTATTAAATTTATATATCTATTAAATCAAGCTTCCTACTCATTCAGATTTTGAGTCATTTTATTTTCTTTATAATTTTTTTGAACTACCACTTAAAATGTTAGCCATTGTGGGATGTTCATTTCACATTTTTTTCTTCATTGATTGATAAACTATGTCCATTTTGAAAAATTCGAATCACAATATAAGAGAAAAAAAAATCAAGATTATTTATTATATGAACTATATACTGATTCAAATGTTTTTAAGATATGATCAAACAAAGATAATAGGAAAAAAAAAATTTAATGAATCTTCAAAATATCTCTAAATTAATTAAAGGAAATAATTTGTTGAAAAAAATGAGAGGATGAGAGAGAGAAAGTTTTAATATTTCCTAAAACAAATAATTTGATTTCAATTATTTTAATTTTAAAATTACCGTATATAATTGCAATTAAACATTTTTTACATATAATTTCAATGACAATTGAAATAAAATAAAAAGTGGTTAATCTTGGATAATGTTCAAAAATGTAGTTCTTTTTAATAATATTAAGATGCAAATGCGAGATGTGCGACATGTCAAGAATCATGTTTAATTTTCTTCTTAACAACTGGATTAACATCCCTATCGAGGTATTTGGAATATTTCCAAAAACTATTTATTATTATTTTTTAATTAATTAATTAAGATTTTTCTAAAATATTTTAGATTTTAAGATTCTGAGGTTTATTGTAAATAATTTTCTTAGGCCTTTTTTATTATTAAGTTGTTATTAAATTTCATATTGATTAATAAAGCTGAGAGTTTTCTCCTATATAAAAAAGTTATTGCGAAAGCGCTGTGGACAATTTTCACAAACTCTAGTTTTTCGGATATTCTGAAAATCAACGAATTTTTAGTTTTATCACTGGAAACTTCCACTAATAAGAATACACTAAAGAGAGAAGATATATGATAAATAAACAAATATTTTTGAAATTTCCTAACGTTTTCCTCCACATAGTCTAGAAACTACTATATATTTCATTCGTTTTAATTAAAATAATAGTGTTAAAATAACTAATATAAAAACAAAAAATGAATGTCCCATTTATTCTGGTTTTTTCCACCGTTCAAGCCAAGCCATAGTAAAACAACAAAATGTGAAGATGAGTAGTTGGGAGCGTGCAACATCAATCATACAGTTCACCCACCTTTCTCCTATTTATTACTACTTCCTTCTCCTCACGCTTCTCTATATAACACAGATTAAATATCATCTTCTCTTTGCTCATCTCTCTCACTTTTTCGAGAGATTTTTAATAACAATACAAAACCTCAAAAAATTTACTCAGAAGAAGAAACTGATGAATCAAGAAAAGCCCACTTCTTGTTGTTGTGTTCTTGATGCATCCACTTATGTTGGTTTCTGGATTCTCAAGAGATTGCTCACTAAAGGTTACTCTGTTCACGCAGCTATCCGTAAAAACGGTAAAAAAATCTTTTGAATTCCGATTGGTTCAATCAAGTTTTAGCCTTTTCATTGGTTACAAATCAAAATTTTTAGCCTTTTTCTAATTGGGGCTATGGGTTCGAATTCTCTCGTATTGGTACAATCAAATTTTGATTTTGAACAATATAAAGTTTGGCTTATAGGGGAGAGTATGCTTGAAGAGAAGATCAGAGACATGGAAGCTACAGAAGAGAGATTAGAGGTTTATAATGTGGATGTGTTAGATTACCAAAGCATCCTCGTTGCACTCAACAATTGTAATGCTGTGTTCTGTTGCTTGGACAACCCTGAAGGGTACGATGTGAGTTTTTAGTATAATCTTCTATCACTTCTCTTGTAATCTCTCTGTTTGTTTATGGTTTGGGAAAATTGAGAATTTGTTTATGAAATGATGTGATTTTAGGAGGAGAAGGAAGTGGATTTGGAGGTTAGAGGAGCTATTAATGTGGTGGAAGCATGTGCAAGAACATATAGCATAGAGAAGATTGTGTTCTCTTCTTCATTAACTGCAGCAATTTGGACAGATAACATTGGAACTCAGAAAGATGTTGATGAGAAGTGTTGGAGTGATCTTGACTTCTGTCTCAAAAAGAAGGTATTTTACTATTTTGATTCAATTTTTTTTCCTTTTGGTTCATTCATATTTTTTTTTGTCAAACGGTTCATTCATATTAATTATAAATTTTATGGCAAAAAGTTCAAGACATTCAGAAACATATTGGACCCACTGATATTTCATGTACTTTTTCATCAATCAATCTGAAATGTCTATTTAATTAATGATGTTTTGAAATTACAAGATCCATATAATTTGTTGGAACTTTTAAAACTTTGGGGGTGGTGAATCTTTTTTGAAAAGTAAATTAAAAATTGGGTCTTCATGAAATGTATTGACATGCGTCATGTGTTTATCTAGAATATTTTTGGTCACGATTCAATGTAAGACTGCCTTATTAAAATATTTAAGAAGTCAAACCTCTTAACTAAATCCAACCTAGATCATAATTTAAAATACTACTTTATTAACTTTGTAATTACTTTTTTAATTAAGATTTTAAGATGATTTTAAGTTTTCTTAATAACAAGCTTGTGTGTGTGGCGGATATATGTGCAGCTATGGCATGCTCTTGCGAAGACACAATCTGAGAAGGCAGCTTGGGCATTAGCCATGGACCGTATAGTCAACATGGTCTCGGTTAACCCGGGCCTCATCGTTGGACCCTCAGTGGCTCAACACAACCCTAGACCCACGATGTCTTACCTCAAAGGTACATTATAAACATATTCATTCATGTTAGTTAAATGTATAATAATTAATAATCTAATTGTGGTGGCAATTTTTGTGATTGTAGGAGCTGCACAGATGTATGAGAACGGTGTGTTAGCATACGTAGACGTAGAATTTGTAGCAGATGTTCACATTCGAGCATTCGAGGACACTTCAGCTTGTGGTAGATACTTTTGCTTCAACCAAATTGTGAATACGGAAGAAGAAGCTCTCAAGCTTGTGCAAACTCTATCTCCTTTAATACCTATGCCACCAAGGTACATATTTTTATTATCATTATTATTACAATATTTTTTTGTAAAGTGTATAATTTATATACTTATAATATTTGATTTAGGTATGAGAAAGAGATACAGGGAAGTGAAGTTTATGAAGAGAGATTGAGAAACAAGAAACTAAACAAGCTGGTGGAAGCTGGCTTTGCTTGTTAATTAGAGGGAGGGTAATGTTATAAATTAAAGGGCAAGAAAATTAAATGACAAAGAAAAATGGCATAATAAGAATTGTTTGTTTACATTTTTGTTGAAAAAAGAAAAGAGAATAGTTTGTTTACTTATTTTATTGTTATTGTAATCTCAATTCAGTAATTTATATATTTATTTTTTTGTAACTTGAAATGAAAATTTTAGAAAAAAATGTGTTACTCATAGAAAAGTGAATATTTATTATGATGTACTCCATTGTGAAATATACAATAAGGCCAGCTAGCAACAAATAACAAAAAAATAATGAAAAAAGGGTAAAGCATTATAAAAAGTTTGTAAAAATCATCGAATGCTACAAAAATACGCATTTGCAAGCTAAGAAAGATATAGATGTTAACATGTGTTTGATGAGTTGTCAACTTTAAAGTATAGCTAACTTTTGATGAATGATTTATCATTATTTTTTCAGTAAGATACTATCTTTTCTACAATACGAAACGTGTAATAAATGATGAGCATATAATACTGTACACTCGTACTATCCACACATTTGTTGTAATGGGTTTATCCACACATCTTTCTGCAAACAATATAAAGACAGATATTGCGTTTCTTCTCTTTTTTTCTACTTTTCTTGTTTTGTAAATGGATAGATCTCATCTCGATGACTATTACGTTTCAAACTGTATATTAATTAATTGAAAGATGAGAGATTATGGCGGATGTATTTCACGCATAGTGGGCAGCTCATTGTAATTTTGGGCCCAAAGCAAGAATAAAATTGGGCCGTCAAATATATTAATTGCTAATGTTAATTATATTTAAAAATGGACATCATTTAATATTTTATTACATTGGATCAAGATCAACGCAACAAAATCTTCCAAGAAAAAGTCAAAAAAATTCGTGAACTTTTAAAAATGATTGATAAAAATTCATCTTTTCGATAGATCAATTAAATCCTAAATTTTATTGATTTTCTTTTTTAATTATAATTTTTTATTGATTAAATTAAATTAGTATGTCGTTAAGTGGTTTGACGTAACATATTGATTTATAGTATGTTTCATATTACAATAATTTGTTGGATTTATAAAGAAAACTTTAAGAACTATGTGTATACTTTCACATACTCTGGGAATTGTTTATGTGTTATACCAAACATACTTTATTTTTTATGACTAATTGGCGATTGACGGATGAAAGGAAACATAAAAACGTTAAGGAGAAGAGGAGGAAAGTTAAGGGGAAAAAAATGAAAATACAATATATTTTGGGAAATGTAAAAAATATCGCCAATTTTCAAAAATTGTTGAAAAAAATCTATTCATACACATATTAAAATCCCCAATTTTTTGCTTTTTAATAACAAATTTTTGTTAACTGAGCCATTAATGCAAATGCAAATGAATAGAAACTTTAGTTCAAACGCTTATATCTTCAATATCAAATACAAAGTACGATCACTAAATCACATATTAAAAATGTATAAATATATAAAAACATAAAAATAAAATATTTGAGTCTAAAGTTGAAAAGAATAATTTGTTAATTGTTTTAACTATTTTCCTCTTTGATCATCATCGTGTTTTGGATAGTTTTAATCCTAAGAGTTAAACTTATAATCCAATTACTCAAGGATGTAACAAATAATACACTAGATCCTTATTTTTGTAATGAGTCACTCCAAAAATGAGACTGAAGCTCGTTGAAGAGAGAGATAAACAAAATGTGGCAGGAGGTCGTAGTAATTAAATTTGGTTGTAATATATTTATTTAACTTGGTGTTATATATAAAATTATAATTATTCTCCAATAAAATTACATGAGTGACACAATTTTTACATATCCAATCTATTTTTCTATTTTTTACTTTAACATAGAATAACTCTAAAATTGAATTGAGCTTTATTTTAATATATTTTTTTATTTTTTTGGTGATCAGTATAGTCTCATACGAAATATATATTCTAATTATATTTTTATGAGCTATCATCTCAAAACTCGTTTTTGAAAGAAAACAAATCTCTTATATTCCAAACTAATCTACATACCTCCTTCATCTATAATAAAATATGCTTTGACGAAATTGCTCTCACCTCCAATTCTCAATATTCTCTTAATTTAAATGAAAAAAAAATTAAAAAAAAAAATTTTAAAAAAGGAAAAGAAAAAACAGCTACACGAGCTGATCTTGCTTGTAGATTAGAACCCGAAACCATCCAATTTTAGTTCTTGCAATATGAGAACTGGGTAAAACTAATATTACTGATAAATTTAGTATAACTAGTAAAACTTGTATTGCCGATAAATGTAGTATAACTAGTAAAACTAGTATTACTGATTGAGTTTTTTGTTTTGTTTTGGCAGGATACAATGAGTAACAACGTCAGCATATATTTTAAATGCCAAGGTCGCATGTATAGTTTAATGTTAAAGACATCAGTGGAGGAGATAACTTTGTCGATGGTAGAAGTTAGGATATACAAGAAGGTTGCATTAAATGAAAGTAATGTTAAATTGCAATTGAGTCACATTCCGCTACTGGTGGGATGTGAGGAACAATGAACTATTTCTGATGATGAGGATCTGTATGTTTATCTAACATCCATTGATAAAGAGAACCGTAGATGTATTTTATTTGTGGAAGTCATTACTAATTCGGAACTGCCCGAACAACTGTCGAGAGCGGGCAAAAGTTCTTTTGGTATGAACTATGACAAGTTGCAGGCAACTGATGATGAAATCGGAGCTAATACCATTACTCTGTACATAAAAAAAAAAAAAGAACAAGCAAAACAACAACATGAGGCGATAGAGGATGATGATGATAATACTAAAGAGGCTGGAATTGTATCAAGTGATGAAGGTGTGAATAACGGTATGGGTATATCGGATATGGGTGATGAATATGTTGAGCTTCCACCTGTTGTAGAAGCTAGTCAGTTTATAGAGCCATGGGAAGACGGTTTGGGTTGAGTCTACGCCGAGGATTTCCAAATAAGATGGCATTGCAAGATATGGTGGATAGAGCCTTATTTGTTAACAGTTATAGTTTTGCTATTAAAAAGTCGGATCCGAGACGTTTAGTGCTAAAATGTACTAAAGAAATCTGTAAATAGGGTTTACGAGCTGCAAGGATTCCAAAGACAGATATTTTCTCGATTAGAAGGTACACTAAGATGCATACATGCTCTCGGGCTAGTGAAAGTAGAAGCAACAACAACATGAAGAGGCAAGGCACACCACAATTAGTTACAGCTCTTTTGCATGATGATTATGCAGGACAAATTGAAACTCCAACTCCTAAAATTATCATGGATCTTATAAAGACAAAATTATGAATATATCATACTCCACTGTATTGAGAGGGAAAAATCAAGTTGTTAGTGATTTGTGTAGTAGCCCGGAAGAGAGTTACAAGATGTTGTATTGTTATTTATACATGTTAGAGAAAGTCAATCATGGTACAATAACACGTGTGAAATTGGATGAGAAGGAAAAATTCAAGTACCTATTCATAGCTTTGGGACCTAGCATTGAATAGTTTCAAGTAATGAGAAAAGTGATAACTGTGGATGCAATTTTTCTCAAGAACGGATATGGTGGTGTACTAATTTTTGCCTCAGCTCAAGATCCTAATTGTCACCAATATCCCATAGCGTTTGGTGTACTCGATTGTGAGAATGATGCAAGTTGGACCTAGTTTTTGGAGATGTCGAAAACCGTTATACCAAAAACCAAAATACATGAGGTAATGAGCGTAGCTATTTTTTTTAATTTGTCTATGTGCTATTTTCCTTTTCATTTGATGCTTTAAATTAATTTTCTTTGGTCTCTAAATCTTTTCCTTTAACTAGAGCTTAATCCAATTATACTTTGTAGCTCTTGCCACAACTTACTTAAGAATGGACCAAATTGACATTAAATTCATGTGTGAGATCATTACATTTTGTGATTTCTTATGTTTTTTGTATTATCTTCTTATAGAGTTTTTATGTTGAATTTGTCTCATGTTTGAACCTTCATGTGTGAAGTCATTATATTTTGTGATTATCACTTTATTCAGTGTTTACAACCGTTTTTCTGTGTTGATGTTTTTGAGAAAGAACTCTGATATTATAAGAAGAAGTCACAAGCCTTATATGGTCAATTACCTACGATTAAATTTTTTTATAGCATCAGTTTGTAAATTCTTTGACATCATTTTTAATATAACTAATGGCGTCTTTTTTATTTTATTTTATTTTAGTTTTTTTTTTGTTATGTCATTTTTCTAACTTTGGAAGCAAAAGTAGATTTCAATCCATAATGTCATGATGATAAGATATGATGTATATATTTGAACTCTATTATGTTTTATCTGAAAATAATTAAATTTACCGTTTTCTTACCTTTTAATTATTTTTCTTTCCAAATATATATCCAGACTATATTGCTAAAAATATTGATATATGATTATGAATGGTTTAGCTCACAATTCTAAATAGGTAACCAGTCTTTCATAATCACTTATTACAAATCAAATCTCATATAAAAACATTTAATTTTTTTTTCTAATACTTTTTTTCCCGGCATGTGCCATATTGTCTTATATTTTCTATTTGTTATTTCTTCTTTCTTTAAAAGAAATGGTTATGAAAATATTATTTTTTATTTAATGAGGTATAAACAGAAGAAATTATTTTCAGTGATGTTTAAGTTATCAATCTTCAATAATTACTATGACATCTTATATTTCTTTTCTTTTTTTTACTATCATTTTAAAGTAGACAATTAACATATATAAGATGTTCTAATATGACACATATTTTAATAATATGTGCTATATAGTTTTTATTTTGAGTGTGTGATCAATCGAGATTCGTAAAGCCTATTTCTTAGGGACTCCGAGGAAAAGACCCTTGAATTTCATTCATGACAATACTAGCTATTTTAATCAGTATGAATTGTTATCATTATGAATTGTTTTGTCTTTAATGATGTAGATGTCTACTACCAATAACTATATACAATTTATATTTCATTATTTATTTTAAATATACGGTGTGAAAGGGTGATCAAATTCATTTATTATCAAATCATAAGGTTATTTAATTATATATAAAAAAAATTTATACAAAACAGGATTATTTTATATTTACATCAATTTTTACAAAAGCGTATAGGGAAAACAACATTTATTTATTCTCCATTGGATTATTTGAAACTAATATTTGACATGTGTTATACGCAATTTATGTCAATTTCAATATGGTTATTTTTTTTGAAGGTATTAAATCTAATGTACACAAAATAATGCCGCATATTTTTCCACCTTAAAATGATTATTGTGTTGTTGTTTGTGCTACTCTTCCACCTTCATAGTTGTTACTTTTCATTTTAATTTTTGTTTCAACCACAAATAAAGATGTTTAGTTCATTTCATATAATTTTACTCAATCATATAAAAAAATTAGGATGAACTTAAAAGAAAACTTAATTCAAATAAAAAAAAAACATGAAGAAGAATCGATGACAAAAAAAAAACCCCAACATTTTTTATTTTTATTATTTAAAAACGAATATATCAATATTTTACCAAATATAACCAAAATAACCGGATTAATAAAATAATTATGAAATGTGTTCATCTATACTATATCAAATTGTAGTATGAATTCTATCTATAATAAATGAGAAAGTTCTGATATTAAATATGAAAATAAATATTTTAACAGTTTTAATAAACTATAGACAAAAACTGTAAAAAAAATCTAAATAATAAAATAAAAATAAACAAATTTATTATTATTTATAAAAAGTCAACCATCAGATTCTAAACTATCTAATTAATAATAAATTTTAGATCCAACCGCTATCTACCACTTTATAAACTACAAAGTCAACAAAGCACGATATACGTAAGGTAAAGTATTAATGTATTATTATTTTTATAGTGTTTAACAGTAGTTGTCATATTTTAATTTGAAAGCAAGGATTAATCATTTTAAATCTGATATGATAACCACTAACCAACAAACACTATGTATCGTGCTTAAGTTAATGAAGTCTTTCTTAATATTATAAATTACAAATTATAATTGTTCTTCTTCCAACGATTTATTGGTTCTATACTTCTATAAGACCATCCTTTAAACATACAGATATCATTCAGTACCTACAAAAAGGGTAATTATTTCTAACACTAATTTCCATTTCTTAAGATAACAGAAATCAAATCCCAAAACTCTACTGAGAAAGAACATATATATAGATTAGCTGGGATTACCCACATATATATATAGCTCTAAAGACCAATCCATTTTTTTTGTTTATCCTTTTCTCCTATATATAATTTACGTTAGGCACGTAGTAACCGACGTACGCCATGGAAGATATGGTGGTGCAAGCGCCTATTCACTATCATTTGATGACGCCTTTGAATGATATGCGGAAGGGTGAGTGCTGCGGAATCAAATTTGAAGCTGTAAGCTATGGCTACTACTGCGATGAATGTGATTTTTTCTTCCACAAGAGATGCAGCAACCCCCCTTATGAGATCACCCACCCTTCTTCCACGTGTGGGCAGATCGACGGTGTAAGTTAGTCGGGCACGTACCCCATACTGATTATTAACTTTGATTTAATAGCCCAGCGTCGTAGTTGTGCTGTTGGATCATTTGGTAATAATGTATATACGAATATATTATGATTGATGAGGTGTTCGATGTTCTCCTTTAATTTGTTGTTTTTTACCCCTTCTTTGTACATATTTTTATTATTTTATAATTTAATACCATTAATTATTATGTATATTTAATATGTGCCCCAGGTTAAAATCACTTATGGATCCGGCAGTTGTGACGAGAGTCTTCATATTAAATTCTTTACTTGGGGAGAAAGGAGATGTGATTTATGTGGAGTGAATTTCAAGGTAGATAAATTACATTATGGATGTGGGAACTGTTCTTCAGGAGTCCACATCTATTGTGCCATGTACCCACCACAGAAGGTCATTGATATTCCTCAGAATCATCACCATAAACTCAAGCTAGAGATGGTGGACAGCTGCTTCACCTGTGCAGCGTGCGGAGAGGATGGTGATGGGTATCCCTACAAATGTTACGAATGCGATTTGACATTCCATTTGAATTGCGGAAAGTATGAGGCAGAGGTAAACCACCCTTCCCACTCCTTACACCCTCTCAAACTCTTTAAAGGTGAACCACCCGCTTATACTGATGGAAAATGTCGTTTGTGTGGAGAAAAGCTAGTTAATTCTGAAGCCTTTTATCATTGTTCCACTTGTAACTTTAGTTTGGATTTTCATTGTGTTACTCATCAACCACCACTATATCTTCACGACCTAAACACCCATGACCATAAACTCACCCTTATGCCGCAATTGATCTCTTTCACTTGCACTGCTTGTGGGCTGAATGGAGATCGAAGCCCATATGTCTGTCTTCAATGCAATTTCACTGCCCACAACGATTGCTCTGGATTTCCATGGGTCATAAACATCAACCGTCATGACCATCGCGTTTCTCGTACTTCTCTTCTTGGCGTGGTGAATTCGGTATGTGGAATTTGTCAGCAAAAATTGGATTGGAGTTGTGGGGGCTATTCTTGTCTAAGGTGTCCCGACTCTCTGTATCATACCAAATGCGCTACTAGAGATGATGTATCAGACGGCATCGAGATGAAAGACGAACCTGAAGAAGATGAAGATATAGAACCATTCAAGGAGATAGATGAAAATACAATACAACATTTCAGCCATGAAGAGCATAACCTAAGGCTCGACAAGTCTGGTATCTTTATTGAAGAGAGAGGAAGTTGTAAAGCATGCAATTACCCTATCTACCACGATCCTTTCTACAGTTGCATGAGATGTGGTTTTATTCTTCACGAGAGCTGCGCTAAATTGCCTAAAAGGAAAAGGCACATGCTAAGCAATAAACCGTTAATTATGGACGCATTTCAATGGGGTCATTCTAAATGTAAGGCGTGTGGAGTACGTTATAGTGGTTTCACCTACAAATCTGATGAAAATGATTTAGATGTGCGATGTGCTTCAATTTCAGAGCCATTTGTCCATCAAAGTCATCCTCATCCCTTATTTTACACATCACCTCAAGGAGTCTGCAGTGTTTGCGATAAAGGGGCACGTCATGTGCTCAAATGCGTTGAAGATAAATGTGGATACATCCTGGACTTCAAGTGCGCTCTACTACCGTATGAGGTAAAGCATAGAGTCGACAATAATTTTCTCTCTTTATGCTATGGTGAAGATGCAAGTGGTAAATATTGGTGTGATATTTGTGAGAAAGAAACGGATCCAAAAGGATGGTTTTACACCTCTAAAGACTGTGAGCTTACGTTGCATATCGATTGTGTGCTTGGGGATTTCCGAGCTCTCGAGCCAAGAAGAAGAATAACAGCGTCGTACTTTCAGTATGTATCCTCTGTGACATTTTGCAACAACAGTATGTCTCGACCACTTTGCAACCAATGTAAGTCCCGTTGCAGATTCCCTATGATCCTAAAAGTCATAGATGATCACGACGACGAGGACTACGACTACGACGATGACGACGACGACTGTATATACTATTGCTCTATGATTTGCTTTGACACTATGTACCTTGGTAGGTACCCGTATAAAAAAAGTATTTGGTTTCCTTAAGAGTTACTAGATTTGTAATATAGAAAAATTATTTGGTCGAGAATGCTTTCCTTAACAAAAATAAAGTCTTCTTTTAATTCCATACTATACAACTCCTCAAATAAAGAATGCGATCGATTAACACCGGGTCATAATCTTTTTTTTTGTTTTTTTGAATGAATGTAAAATGAAAACTTTCTAAAAGATCAAAAGCTTACAAACGTAAAGTTATATACAAGCATATTCTCAGAGATGCAAACACCGACATATTCAAATCCGAGAGACTCTAACTGGACCGGAAAACCAGAACCGGGATTACAGCAATCCTAAACCAGACCAAAAACAACCATACCTTGTCAAAACTCAGCGAAGCCACAAAATCGGGTTGGAAAGAGTATGGTTGAAGTAAAGACAATAAATTTTAGATCTCAGTGAAAAAATATATCTTCACGAATCTTTTATATTATAAAGCACAAGTCATCTAACCAATCAAAATTTGCCAGATAAATTTCATTTTCATAATCTAAATCTCATAAAAACAATGCTAAAATGAAATTAAGATCGTGCAAAAAAAAAAAAAAAAAAATGACGACAAAAAATAAAATAGTACAATGTTTCCATGGTTACTATGGTATATATGGAAACTAGGAACGAAAAGGTTTATGAGGGTATTGATAAAGATCCGCGGGATGTGGTGAATTTGGCAGAGGCCGAGGAAAAAACATGGACTTTGGCTCAACAGGAGGAAAATACTGAGAATATAACTTTAGGGGAACGGCGAAATCAGATTTTAGTACGAGATGAACTAATAGGGCTAAGATCTGGGGTGTATCGATGTTTTGTAGATGGATCATGGAAAGAGAGTGAGAAGTTTTCTGGAATGAGATGGTTTTGCGATCATCAAAATGAGGAAATAGGAAGTATGGGTGCAGCGAATCTCCGAAGGAGTTTAACTTCCCTACATTCAGAGGTTGAGATACTAATCTGGGCAATGAGATGTATGATCAGCCAGGAGAAGAGAGAAGTAGTTTTTCTAACAGATTGTTCAGATTTAGTGAAGATGATATCTTCTCCGGGAGAGTGGCCAGCATTTGCGATTTATGTAGAAGCGATCAGGAGCGACCAAAAAGAGTTTGATTATTTTTCGATATTTTTGATTCCGCGTAAGGTCAATGTTAGAGCAGATAAGTTGACACGGTACGTTCGCGCTGAACCTCAACTTTCAACTTATGTAAACAATATTCCTCGTTATTGGCTCATTTAAGCTAATCTAATGAAGCTGTTGATAAAAAAAAAAAAAAAAAAAAAAAACTGCCCAATTTTTTTCCTTTGCCAGCTGTAACAAGTCTCTTCTTCTTCGACGATATAATCTGACCGTAAAGCAATATAGCCGTGACGGTAATTACGACGCGGCAGATGTATATCGAGCCAAAAGTCTATTAAGGTTTATGACTAATCATTATTTACTGACTATCATAACTCAAAAGTCTATTTAGGTTTATGACTAATCATTATCTCTTTATCTTAAACTAATTCTCTTTAATTATTGATTCAGGTTGAAGATGCCTTTGAGCTAGACTCCTGTTTCCCAGTTCAAGTCTTTTAATAAGAATGAAAGATTAGAGCTCTAATATCCCAAAGATAAACCTGGAGTATTTTTTTTTTTTTTTTTTTTGGAAGTTATTCTCGTGGATGAAAATGTTAAAAAGAATTATGAGGGACCAAACCCAATTAGTTTGTTTATCAATTGTTTTGTTTTGTTTTTAGTTGACGTACAAATTAATGTCAGATTTTGTAATGTTATTATGATTTGGAGAAATTACACAAAATTTTCCCTTCTATCAGTTCATGTCATGTTCTCTCAACGATAGAATCTTGATATCCAATATAGCTTTGATTTGGTAGGGATATTGATACGTACGCGTTACTGACAAAGAGAATGTTTGGTGCTTAATGCCTTAACCGGTTACAGATGAAGAGATCCAGCAAGTGCTTTTTTTCAATGCCGCGAGATAAATCCCCAGGTCCTGATGGTTTTCCTTTAGAATTCTAAAAAGAGCTTGGCCGATAATAGGGAACGAATTCAACATAGCAGTTAGATCGTTCTTCTTAAACGGGTTTCTACCAAGGAGCATCAATGCAACAATTCTAACTCTTGTTCCGAAGTTTGTGGGAGCTGACCGAATGAAGGACTACAGACCTATTGCGTGCTGTAACTTGCTCTATAAAGTCATCTCAATGCTATTAGTCTGACGGCTCAAAGATATGCTACCAATAGCGATCGCTCCAAACCAATGTGCTTTTGTTAAAGGGCGTCTACTATTGGAAAATGTAATGTTGGCAATAGAGCTCGTTAAGAATTACCACAAGTCTTCAATATCCTCACGTTGAGCCCTGAAACTTGATATATCCAAGGCTTTCGACACGGTCAGTTGGTAGTTCCTAGTCTCCACTCTTAGGGCTATGCACTACCTGGAACTTTTTATCAGTTGGATCTACACATGTGTTTCAACCGCCTCTTATTCTTGCGCAATCAATGGCGAACTAGAGGGGTTCTTCACAGCTAAGCGGAGAATCAGGCAAGGTGCTCTCTGATATTCACTCAATTACAACCTTAGATTGCAATACCACAATCGAATGGTATGTCCTTGAAGCACTTAAGGGTCGAACCACAAGGACCAATGGTACACTAAAAATTTACAGCAATCGTTTTTAGCTAAAGCGAATGGTTTTCGTTTTGTACGTCACTTGTAAATAAAAACTAACAAGACAAAAGACTAACAATAAAAACTATCAAGACTAACAATAAGTCATAACAAAGCAAAATGCAAAAGACTAACAAGAAATAAGCTATAAAAGACATTGGGCATTAGGGTATTTCGGAGAATAAAAGACTAATGATAAAACCAAAATGTACGAAGCTTAACAATTATAGAACCGTTCTATAACATGAACGCAAGGTAGACTAACCCACTGTCGTGGCATTAGCCCCTAAACCCGATTACTCGAAAACTAAACTGTAGTTTGAATTCTCCTAACTGAATTAGCATTACGGGAAAATTCCCAAAAAAAACCCCAAACTTTTTTATTTTTGGAAGAAAAATACCCGAATTTTTTAGACACCCCGATTAATACCTCATCTAATAATGTTGTATCGTTTAACACACCGTTTATCAAAAACTCTCATTTTCCGACATCCGTCGTAACAGACGTTAACGAGCCTAACGTAAACAGTAAACAGGGTTATCTCTTTAACCCACATGTTAAAAACACTAATTAAAAACTTCCCAAAAAAACCCCAAACGTTTTTATTTTTGGAAGAAAAATACCCAAAATTTTTACACATCCCGATTAATACCTCATCTAATAATGTTGTGTCGTTTAACACACCGTTAAATAACAAGAGTCAAACACAAATCTGAATCAAACACAAATCCGACAACTACTTCTATAACAAAAACTAACAATTCTGCATCAAACTACTTCTTCACCTCCTTCTTGAAGCCACATCTTCAGATTACTTCTTCAACATTGCAAGGATCATGGCAATAACCACAGTGAAACCTGCCCGAGCTCTGGGTCAGAGATTTTGCAGACCCATAACTTTCACTTCCCAATGAGACCATCGATTTTTTGGAAGAGATGAAGAGGAGAGGAGACGAGAAAATTTTGAAAATCGATTTTTTGCTCTAGGGTTTAGAAAGGGGAAAATCGATTTGGAGTTAATAGAAAATGGCAACAGTGACTTTTTAATCGATTTGTGTTTGATTCGGATTTGTGTTTGACTCTTGTTATTTAACGGTGTGTTAACCGACACAACATTATTAGATGAAGTATTAATCGGGGTGTCTAAAAAGTTCGGGTATTTTTCTTCCAAAAATAAAAAAGTTTGGGGGTTTTTTGGGAACTTTTTAATTAGTGTTTTTAACACGTGGGTTAAAGAGATAACCCTGTTTACTGTTTACGTTACGCTCATTAACGTCTGTTACGACGGATGTCGGAAAATGAGAGTTTTTGATAAACGGTGTGTTAAACGACACAACATTATTAGATGAGGTATTAATCGGGGTGTCTAAAAAGTTCGGGTATTTTTCTTCCAAAAATAAAAAAGTTTGGGGTTTTTTTGGGAACTTTTTAATTAGTGTTTTTAACACGTGGGTTAAAGAGATAACTCCGTTTACTGTTTACGTTAGGCTCATTAATGTCTGTTACGACGGATGTCGGAAAATGAGAGTTTTTGATAAACGGTGTGTTAAACGACACAACATTATTAGATGAGGTATTAATCAGGGTGTCTAAAAAGTTCGGATATTTTTCTTCCAAAAATAAAAAAGTTTGGGATTTTTTTGGAAATTTTCCTTTAGCATTACCGAACAAGTTCATTGAGTTCACAATACTTCCTAACATCAAATGTCGTTGGCTAGGAGCATATTGCTCATAAACACATTGATCAAGGCTCTTCAACAATCACTTTTGGTGCATGAAGATCCCTATGATCTAGAAATAGATAGCTAAGCCAATTCTAGCATTAGAACATATGAAATGAAGAACTAAAGCATAAGAAATCTTCAATCAAACAATCTAACCATCAAATCCTAAATTTCCCTACTTAGAACCCTTAAACCCAATATGAAACTACTCACACATGTTTATAACAAAAACTAAAACCATACAAGTATCCATAAGCATAGAACAAAGGAAATAAGAGTAAGAAATGTATATCTTCTTCAATATATAAGGTTTTACACAAAGAGTTTAAACTTGTTCTTCCAAAGGAAGAACAAGGGAAAGAAAACAATAATGGAGGTTCTCCTCAAGTTTCCCCCACTTTTTAGTATTATAGAGTTATTACACAACTTTTACACACCAAAAAAAGGTGAAAACACTGTTTTTGGCCGCCTAGGAGGTGGATCGATCGATCCAGTTTAGTTTGGTCAATCCGTGGCTCAACCGATCATTTGGTATTGGCTCGTCTAAGTGGATCAATCGATATGGATTAGGATCGATCGATCCATATACCACATTTCCGCATCAGCTTCAACTGCTTGCCAGAATGACCTGTCTTCACTCAATCGGGTGTATCTCTTGAATTCACAGTTGGATTGTCTTCATATCAATTGTAAATGAAAGCTAACATCTTCAGCTAGGTTATGTTCAAATATTAGGAAGATCCGACGGTGTAAAGTCCTCCATTTATTGCGAAACATTTGACAGTTGTTTATGATCCTGCGTCTCAAATGTGTATTTTTGGCAAAACAGCTTCTTTTATTCCAAATCACTCTAAAACCTGTAAAAACTCAAAATACAACCAAAAAGACACAAAGACAGTCAAAAACAAGACTAACGAAACAAAAACGGAATGAAAACAATGTACAAAACCGTGTAAAAACACAACATATCACTCTCTATCTCCTTATTTATACGTCATTGTTAATAATATCTTGTCTTGTTTACTCAACAAGACAGCATTGGAGGGACGTATTGGCTACCACCCGACTTGTAAAGATGTCCACTTAACACATTTGGGCTTTGCGGATGATATTATGGTTTTCACAAATGGAACTACAAACTCCCTCCATGCTGTTCTCGATGTATTCCACCGTTTCGCTTCAGTTTTAGGTCTAGATATCAATTTGACCAAATCTACCTTATTTGCTGCGGGGAAGGACAAAGCTGCTCTTGAAATTTCGGCTCAGGGTTTGGGTCTTCCAATCGGCTTCTTGCCTATAAGGTACCTTGGTCTTCCCCTAACGACTAAATCAATGACGTGAACTGATAACCAGCCGCTGTTAGATAGAGTGAGCGCAAGATTTCTCAGCTACACTTAGAAGTTCTTATCCTTTGCAGGACGCTTACAGCTCATCAACTCGGTAAACTTTAGTATATGCAATTTCTGGAGCTCAGTTTTTCGTTTGCCACATCGTTGTTTCAGGGAGATTGAAAGAATGTGTAGCTCTTACCTATGGAATGGTTCTCTTACATCGCACAGTCACGCCAAAGTCGCTTGGGAAAATGTTTGTTTACCGAAGCGTGAAGGGGGACTTGTATTCGTAATATGCAGGAAACCTCTACGGTCTTCTCTCTCCGACTCATTTGGCAACTGTTCTCTATGTCTGGTTCTTTATGGGTGGCTTGGGTTCAACATAACCTCCTTTCTCACTCTTCTTTTTGGGATGTTAAGTCTACAACAAAGGGGTCATGGGTTTGGAGAAAACTACTAAAGCTTCGTCCGTTAGCGATTGATTTCTTTCAGGTGGAGCTAGGGAACGGCCGAAACACATTTTTTTGGCTTGATCCTTGGCACCCGCTGGGCCGGTTGATTGATATGGTAGGCGAAGGAGGAACAAGGGAACCTGGTCTTCAAAGGGAATTTAAGGTGTCTCAAGCGGTTCTAAATGATCGATGGTCCTTTCGCCGAAGCCGAGCGCCTCATATTCAGGCTTATGTGGAACAGATCATTGCATTTCCTCCCCCACTCCAATCTCACGCCGCTGACCGTGTCTTATGGAAACACCATGCAACAACCTTCAGGGATTTCTTCTCTGCTAAGCAAACCTGGGAGTTGATTCGGCGAAGAGGTAGCGAGGTCAATTGGTGGAAAGTGGTTTGGTTCCCTCAAGGAGTTCCCAGGTTTACATTTATCTCTTGGCTAGCCATTAAAGATAAACTTTCAGTTGGCTCTAGGATGAGATCATGGGGTGCCAACCAAAGTTGTGTCCTATGTGGAGAAACGGATGAATCACAAGACCATCTATTTTTTGCTTGTCCATACACATTTATGGTTTGGATTGGTGTTGTTGGGAATCTCCTACAGGTCGACCCGGATCCGGATTGGGGTAATACCATGCCTCTCATTGTCACGCGAAGGTATGACTATATGACCTCTATCCTGGTTCGACTTGCACTACAAACTTCTATTTACTATATATGGAAAGAGGGGAATGGGCGGAGGCATGGGGCTATACATCGTCGTGTCAATTACATTGTCTGTTTAATTGAGTGTACTATACGCAACCGTATTATCTCCATTTGATACAACGAAGATCCCAGACTTCGCTTGCTTCTGCAATGTTGGTTTCGATCTCGAGGAGTCTCTTCGGACAACTATCCTTAATTTTATTTTTGGTTTTATCGTTCTTTTCTTCGTACTTTCACAAATTTTGTAAATAGACTTCTTTATTTTATCAATCAATTTAACATTTTACAAAAAAAAAAAAAACAAAAAACTTTGATTAATTTTATGATATCTATAAGAAAGAAGAGCGTGATACAACATGTTAAGGTGTTTAAATGTTTTCACGTTGACAGCAATCTATGATTTTTAATGTACATATGCCCTGTTATATGGTACTAAAAACTGACATTTGTGTGTTTACATTTTTTTTAATTCTGAAACACATAGTATCTTCATTTTAATCTTAATAAAATAGTCTGATCTAAACATTGCATAATTTATTTGTGACGGGAGATAGACTTGATTCGAAAATTCCGAAAAGAATTACAGGAAGGAGAGTGCTGTGATTTGGGTTTATTAACTGATGATTACCCATCAACGGCTGCAGATATTACCACCCATCCATCCACGAAATGCTGATATCGGAAGTGTAAAAGAAAGGATGATTCTAGAGATGAGCTTGGACGATCGGAACTGTCGAGAAGGGATTAGATTTAACTAATTTGTATATCTTTACATTTTTTTCGCATGTATATCGTTGCACTATCTTTACATTGTTAATATTTTTACAATTTTTGTTAGGTCCATATTGGAATTTGATTCAATCATAATTATATTTTATGTAACCGGGCATAGTGTAACGCTCCGACCGCCACTTTTTAATAGGGCCTACGTCTGTTCTTGGCCCGTAGGCCCACTCTTTTCCTGACGGTTGGTACGCTACGCCCGGGAGGTTTTAAAGACTTGTTTTACCGACCCTACAAATCACCATGTGATCTTTCCCTGTGTTTTGTCCTCACTCGCACGGTACCTACAATCACTTCCCGGTAGGTCACCCATCTTGAAATTGCTTCAGCACAAGCACGCTTAACTGTGGAGTTCTTTCATGACAGCTGATCGAAAAGATAAGTACACTTTGGTGACACAGATGACCAGATCAATTCTTTTAAACCTCTCTGCATGCACCACTATATTTTCTCAAACCGGGGTGTTACACATAGCCCGGATGATTATACTAGTTAACAATAAATCATAAAAGATTTCGAAGATAACATCGCATTATAAAACAAAAGGATGTTTTGTGTTGTTAATTTTATATATTTGCATTAGTTATAATTGATATGTAAAGTAATTTTACTTCAGTTACTAGATAGTGAAAAGAAAAGATGATTATATTGAATTATAAATATGTTATTTGTGATTTTTGAGATTTAAATAAGATTTCACTAAACCACTTGAACAAAATATAGTATTATTATATAATTTTTTCATATAACCACATAAATTATTTGAATTTTTCATCTAACCACACAATTTTTTTATTCTTTTTAGCTCTCTTTTTTTAGCAAATTGTTCTGATTATATATTTATGTATCAAAAACAGAAGAAAAAAATACATGTAGGTTCTTCGTCTATATACTTAATGCATAATCTTCATAACTTGGTTGCTTAATCTACCCATCCGATCACACTTGAGTGAGGAAGCCGTTAGGAAAAAAATCTCACAATAGAAAGATGGTAGATTTGTACCGAAATTAAAAATATTATTTAACTAATCCAAATCAGAAAATGCAATGTTATTAAAATATCCGTTATCAAATAAAATAAAATAAAATAATTTGCAAATATTCGATTAAAAGTATTTATTTTTTTCATTCTTTTCTAACTCTCTTTTCTTAGCAAATTATTCTGATTATATATTTATGTATCAAAAAAAGAAGATAAAAAATATATGTAGGTTCTTCGTCTATATATTCATTTATTCATGAACATTAATTTTCTTTTTTTGGGTATAAACGTGTTCAAAAAAACAAAAATCAAAAACAAAATACAGAAATAAAACAGTATATACTTAATGCATAATCTTCATAACTTGGTTGCTTGCTCCACCCATTCAAAATTAAAAAACAAAACCTATATCCAATCGCACTAGGTGAGGAAGCCGTTCGGGAAAATCTCATAATATAAAGATGGTAGATTAATCCAAATCGGAAAATGCAATATTATTAAAATATCCGTTACCAAATAAAATAAAATAAAATAATTTTCAAATATTTTTCATTAACATGATATAAATATAATCACATTTAAAAAAACTACTTATACTTTTTGAATAATAAAATTCACTCCATAAACTTGGAAGAGCAAAAAGGTCTTCACTAATACTTTATAAAGCATCAAATTCAACACTAAAACTATGATAATATAAATATGCAATACATAGAAACATCAAAACTATGTACTTTGAAAATATATATAAATTTACAATTTTTAATCTATTAATTATTTCATTTTCCTAATATTTTTGATATGGATATTTCTCTTCTAGCTATTAAAACTAATGGACACAATACAATGTGGCATACTCTTCCACTTTAAATGATTATTATATCGTTGTTTATCCTACTATTCCACCTTCATATTTGTTACATTTTTCATTTAAATTTTTGTTTCAACCCCAAATATTTTTTTTTAGTTCATTTCATATTAAATTTACTCAATCATATAGAGAAAAGTTAGGATGAATTAAAAAAATATTTCAAGAAAAAAAAATATAAAGAAGAATCAATGACAAAAGAACCAACATTTTTTTTTTATTAGTATGAATTCATTTAAGGCACTGTTATATCCTAAAATAAATGAGAAAATTCTAATACTAAATATAAAAATAAATATTCTATCAGTTTTATTAAAATTAAAGATAAAAAGTGTAAGAAATTCTAATCAATAAAAAAAAATTTAAAAATCAACGAACGATCAGATTCAACTAAACATATAACCCACGTATTGCAGGGACAACTACCCAGTATGAATATATAAGAAGGTGCCTTCTAAAGAGAAATGGAGATGTGTGAAGATAGGTTCAAGCTAAGAAAGTGCTCGTGGGAGTAATGTGATAAGCTTGTATGACTCTGAAACCAATTGGCCGAAACGCAGAGGAAAACCTTGTTAAATTTCTTGTAGCCCTTAAAAATAGCAATGATATATGAAATACTAGCAATTGGCAATGAATATAACACAACATATATCCTTCAGTTTATCAAATTCACATAATTTTTTCTTTTTTATGGTCAAACAAGGCACATAATCTTTTAAAAAATAAATAAATTGTAAAACAAAATTTTACACTTTCACATCATATTTGCCACATATTTTTTTAAAAATTAATGTTTGCTATTTATATTACAACAATTTTGCTGCGACTAATACGCGATAAGCATAAATTTTAAATCTCGTAAATATGTCATATTTTATGTAGTAGGTTTTTCAACAAACTATCCATTGTGGCTATATTGTAAAATTATTGTACTATAGGGGTTGTTTTGCATTTTTTAATTACCAGTTATAGATTCACTTATAAAACTCATAATTAACTGTTCATTAGTAAATTTTAAAACAAAAAATTCATGGCTATTTCCTTGTGATTGTGGTAGCATGACAACGTAACTGCTTGTGCTCCAGCTCAGAGCTGGCAGAACGCATTATGTGAGTAATTAATGGTATGGAGTCCTTTTGAGTATGAGTATATGATTATAAAAAACTTGGTGCTCTCAATATCTAATCTAACGCATTTTTCTACTTTTGAATTTTATATTACCCCCTTAGCTTGGTATATACATATTTTAAGATAGTTAATATAGAAATCATGTAATCATCCAATGTTTACAGGTTGTCTGAGCGCAAAGTCAACGACAGTCATTTAGAGATTATAGATCTGAATAGTTCAATTTTTATTCGAGTAAGTGGACACTATATTAAATTTAGGTTGGCATATGCAACTTTCTTATTTTCTTGGGATGACGATGTATTTTTCCTCTAAAATTTTTGTATATTATCAGTTTCACCTAAAGTTTTACTCTTTGTCTATTTTTTTCCAAAAAAAAATAATTTTATACTTATTTTTTCCCATATCGAAAGTTTGAAACCTATTTCCACATAAAAGTTGGTTTATTCAGTTGACAACATAAACCCGATACAAAACCATAAAATCCAAAAAAGCAAACCGAATTTAAAATCTCACTCGATCTTATATTCGATCTGTAACACACGATAAATAGCTAAGTTCAGAAATTCATAAATTGTGAAATCTAAGAACTCTAAAAGAATGAACTAGCTCCGATTTGAAATCTTTCACATTTGAGTTCAAAAATGAGTAATGGATATGGAATTTCAACTGGAACATCGAATCCCCAACAAAGAGGGAGAGGTGTGGATGTGCTGAAGAGGTGTTGGTGTGGGGCTCTAATCGTGGCGAAAATTTCAAAATATGCTGCCAATCCTTACCGTCGTTACCATCGATGTAGCACATAAGGTAATGTCAATGATGTTTTGTTTGTTTTTATCAAATTTGATTCTCATTTTTGGCGATATGAATGTAGCTTATGGATGATGACCCCACTTTCAAGTGGGTTGATGAGGCATTGTTAGATAAGATAGAGACATTGGCTTCACAAACGGCGAGACTTGAATGAGACGTGAGAGCGATTACAACAAAGAGTATGGAGCACCAGAAGATGGTTTTTGAGAAGATGCAAATGAACCTAGAGAAGGAAATCTTTGAGAGGGTAGAAGATGTACTGTTGGAAGCCATATCAAGTATGAAGAAACTGATGATTGTTGTTGTAACGCCCCTGTTCCGAAAAAATGGAATTTTGGTCGGGACGTTACAGAAGGATCGTATCAAGGCGTTTTGATTCGATGAGGTTGACGGAAATGTGATCTCTCTTTTTGGAGTCAATCTTAAGTGTTTCGGGAATGGAGTTTTCTCGGGAACGGAAAGCGGTTTGATTGAGAGTCAAAAATCAAACTGTTGACCAGAAAAGAGAGGGGATCGATCGATCTGTTGGTGGATCGATCGATTCGGTTGTGGAATGACCGATCCTTGGCTCAGTCGCGTTTTGGGAGTTAAGGGTGTGGATTGATCGATACAGGTGTGGAGCAGTCGATCCACAAGTTTTAAGAGTGTGGACCGATCGATCCAGCTGTGGATCGATCGATCCACAAGTCTTAAGGGTGTGGACCGATCGATCCAGGTTTCGATCGATCGATCCATAAGTGTCGGCAGCTTTCTTTTTGATTTCTTTGGTCTCACCTACTCCCCTTAGTCGATGGTTTCTTCCTCTTTCTTCTTCCTGGGTTGTTGTGGGAGCTTTCTTTTGTTTTGGGAGATCAAAGATAGAAAGTTTGGTTGTGACCTTAAGGAAGAGTTTGAGCTTGGTGTGGCTTGGGGAATTGCAGAGGATCGTTTTGTTGAAGCATGGAGGGAGAGAGGAGTTCGCCGGCTTCGTCGTGGTGCTGTTCTTAAGTCTGCAATCCTTTCGTTTTCATGGTGAGTGCGTGACCATGAGTTGATCTAAGCAATTGAGTCAGTTTGTGCGTTTTATGTGTGTTTCGGTGAATCTTGATTGAGTTGTTAGATCCTTGGGTTTTGTTGCTTGTTTCCTTGGTGTTTGGGGTTGGGTTTGTGCTTAATCGGTTGTAGGAAGCAAGACTGAGGTTCAGGAAGGTCGTTGGTCTTGAGCGGCCGTGGAGGAAGTTGAGTTCGGAGTTGCAGGAAATGTGGGATCGATCGATCCAGGACTGGATCGATCGATCCAAAGCCTTCAGTTCTCAGGGTTGCTGAAGGTAAGGGATCAATCGATCCAGGGTTGGACCGATCTATCCAATTGCCTTAAGTTTGCAGGGTTCCGGCTGTGTAGTTGGATCGATCGATCCAGGTTGTGGATCGATTGATCCGAGCTTGTTGTTGGTGGATCGATCGATCCCTGCCTTGGATCGATCGATCCTGTTTGTTGTTGTTGGCGGATCGATCGGTCCATGCCTTGGATTGATCGATCTTGTTTGTTGTTGTTGGCTGTGGTTTGTTGTGATTGTTTCGTTTTACGTTGTGAGCGGTTTATTGTCTTACGTGCTTGTGTGTATGGCTCGTAGATGGGAGGACCGCCTCACTAAGTATTTGTGATAATACTTACGCATCTCTGTGTTTTTGTGAGTTGCAGGTAAAGATAAGGTGTGATTGTGGAATCAAGGCGATGAGGAGGGGATGATTAGGAATCGTTGTTGTTGTGTTTGTTGTTGTTGTTGTGTTTAACTTTTATTATGCGTAATAAATTCGAATACTATTGTTTTGATGATTGTTAATGTTTAATAAGATCGAGTCTTATGGTTTCGTTGACCGCGTTTGTTAATAGCTTCTATTATGGGGTATTAGCTATTGTGTTAAAAAAAAAAAACTGGTTGGGTCGTTTTAGTTGTTGTTCTAGGTTGTATAATCATGTTTGGTTTGAGTAAAGTGATTGGTTGATTCGATTGTGTTGTAGTGGTGCTATTGATCAAAATAGAGACAAAATTAGGGTCTTGGTATTGCTTTTTAAAGATGTTATGGTTGTAATGGTTATTGTTTTGGGATCCTATTCCTTTTTAATTGGTGTAATGGTTGTTGTTGTTATTGTTTTTTAAGGATGTTATTGATCAAAATAGAGACAAAATAGAAGTTACAATTGCATTCAATATGCATAATCCGGTTCAAACCAATTACATAACAAAGACAACAGTTGAGAAGCCTAAAAACATACACAAATTAGAGCTAAAACAAAACTTTTACACATTTAGTTTAGAAACCTGAAAAAAACAGTCATAAGAGGCAAGCTTCTTAACCCTAAAATTAGACACAAATCAGAGACCTAAAGCTTCTACTAAAAACAGACCAAAAGCTTCTTCTACCCTCTATCCAAGCTCAGTTCAACCTCATTCCCTGCATGACAGTTCCTTGAGAAGGTTCACTTTGAGAATGTTTACCTCGAGGAACCTGTAATAACAACACAGACAAAAAGTTAAACAAAACACATAAAACATAGTACATAGACACATTAGATTATGAAACACAAACCTCTTTCTTTTTCTTATGAAACCTAGAGTTGTGATTAGACGCACCACATATCCCACAATGCATAACTCGTTTCATAAACTTTGGTTGCTTCTTCAAAGGAGACACATTTTTCCCTTTCTTTATTTTCACCTTCTTACTCTTCTTTTTCTTGCTAGGCTGTGGAGGCTCAGGAGCTAGATGCACTTGAGGAGCTGATCCAACAGGCCAAAACCTTGACCTTTTAATGGAATTAGACCTTCTGTGTAGTTCCTCTTCCATTGAGCTATACGAAACCAGTGATAGACATAATCCTCAGCCTTAAGTTTCAACTTAAGGATAACACCATATGCATGCTCACATGTGATTCTTGTAATCTCCAACTTCCTACAACTACAAGTTCTGTGATTCAAACTCACACGGTAAGAACAACCAGACATCATAGCTAGAAATATCTTGTTTGTGCTTCTGTGAACCTTAACCTCTTCAAGCTCTCCACTTGGACAACGCCCCATGCCACTAGGTATATTGCATTGTCTGCATCTCTCCCTAAAGCTACCAACAACTGACCTTTTGTTTTTTCTCTTAAGAAACAACCATCTACTCTTAATATTGGCCTACATGTCTCCTTCCATATTCTTCTAAGACTGTCAAAGCACACATAGAATCTATTGAACTCATCCTCACCTTTCTTATTTTTTAGTGTATCAGTTTCCACCATAGAACCCGGATTTGATTCTTGTATCTCAGCAACAAAATCTCTAAGTCGTGCAAATTGCTCTTCATATTCTTTATCAATCAATTTCAAAGCTTTGAGTCTAGCAGCTTGGTATTGAGGCCTTTGTACATTAATCTTCCATTTTTCCATTACCAGTTCTTCAATCTTCATTGGCATGAAGTAAACTAGTTCATGGCGAATCTTGTGCAAAAACAATCTTGCAATCATTGGCACTTTAATCATCTCACACTCCCTATTAGTCGTACAACTATGCGTATCCTTGCAGACCTTAACTTGCCGCTTATCAGACTTAGAACTAACTGAGCAATGAATTCGCCATCCGCAACCATCAGCATTACAACTATACCCAAGCTTTGTTTTATCATACCTGTACTGCTTGATATTCCTACTTGATCGAAGAGCGTAATCAAGGACAGATTCTTTGAACACGATTTTATTGTAGAACACTTAGCCCATCTACAAATTTCCAACACCACATCTGATCTCGTCACAATCTCTTTTCCGTTGAGTATCTTCGTCTTCATCATTGTCACTGTTGGGAATGACATTGTGACATATAGATGGTTCATCGACGAAGTTGATTACTGCTTGCTCGAGGTTGTAGTCATTTCGTGCGGTTAAGTCTTCCAAATCATTATCATCTGGTTCCTCATCAATAGCAATATTGTTCATCTCGATATCGTGTATTGACATTGGCGAAGACATATGAACTCGCGATTAGGGGTTTTGGGTCACCTTTTTCTCTTTAATTTTGCAAAATCGCGATTAGGGTTCGTGAGGAAGGATTTTCGATTTGGGGATATTTCTGATTTGAGTCTTTTAATCATATCTAGGTTTCGAGTTAAATCTGTTTTAGTCTGGTTTAAGTTCGTTTATATTGGTTAAGACTAGATTGTTCTACAGTAAACCAACACTAACAGACCTTTGTGTATAAATTAGTTTCAAACTTTCATTTTATGTGGAAATAGGTTTCGAAACTTTCTATCTGTAGGGAAATAGTATAAAACTATTTTTTAGGAAAAAATAGACAGATGGTGAAACTTTGAGTGGTACAGGTGCTATACAAAAGTTCTGGGGGAATACATCGTCGTCCCTATTTTCTTCATAAATAAAAGAAAATCATTGAATGATTAGCTTTGAGTTTTTATGGCGTTGTGTAATCTTTTTACTTTTTTTTTGAATGACTAAAAAGTTATGGATTTAGGTCCGTACATTTTCTCAGGCCAAAGACGAGAACATTTTATTTGGTTTTTTTCTAAGTACTACTCGAACCGGCGACTTTTAAACTTTATCTAAGAGTTTTTACCAGATTAAGACACTTGATCTTCTTACTTTAAAAACAAAGCATCAAGTGAGCGGAGTCAGAGGAACTGTACCAAAACTTGTTCACGAATCACTATTGAATGCAAAGCAAGTACTTGTTGAATACTAGAGGAGAGTCCGTGCGATGTTGTGAATGAGATAAGTTAATTTCTTTTATAGAAATAGTATGTTGAATTCTTTTTAGATTTTATACTGACCATGGTTAATAATAGTTTATGTATGTAAGAAATATGATAACATATGAATCATAAATGTTTTAAAAAAAAAAAATTTTGTTGTAATGTTAAATTTATTGATCAACAGAAACAAAGTTTATATACAAACTCACAATAATAAATAAAGTATATAGAAAACAAAGAATAAGTCAAATTCGGCCAAGGTGGAAAATAGAATACTTAATTTGCTTAATAATAAATGTATTATCTAACGGAATCCTCTCGCTTAAAATCATATTTGGAGAAGAGTTTAATTATAGCGTGGTGAAACCGGAAAACGCATGGAAGTGGCTCTGTTTTAGACAGATTTCTCGATGGTGCTGATGACATGTGTTGGCGGATGATGATTGCTTATGCGCCGCCGTAAATGTGAAATATTATACTAAAATATTTTATAAATATCTTAAGCTATGATTCCTCTAAACCTATATAAAACATAATGGCGCTTTGCGTTTTTAATCCTATCAAAGAGAGGTGCCAATTTTTTTAATGTGAGCTCATTCCTCCCTATACTATGCGAGTTGACGTTAAGAAACTCATAATATAGGGTCCGTTCATTTGTCTGTCGTTGAATCCAGCGACAACGACCAGCGACCAACGACAACATATGTTGTTCGTTTGCCTGTCGTTGTGTTGTTCGTTTAGTCGTTGTTGCTGGTTTCTGTCGCCAACGACAGGCAAACGAATAGGACCTGATGAAGAGAAACCAAAATGAATAAAGTTGTTCTTTGGTTAATTTATTTGGTGTTTCTAATGTTTTTTGGAACATAGTCATACCGTATCTCCAAAGACAAATATGTTTCTAACTTTGATCAACTATGTGAATTTTCTTTTGCAAAAAATACTCAAAATTAATTAGTTGATTGTTAGTGTTTTATTTGTTGGGAAAGAAATACGAAAAGGGTTTTGGGATCCAAAGATTGTGTTGATGAAAGGGAGAAAGATTGGAATCAAAATTGGAATTTGGAGTGGAACGTTTCACTCATTTTAGTCGCAAAGAAAGTAACATTCCTCTAACAACACGAGCCAATCATTCATCACAGTCATTTGTTAATTCAGTGGAAAAGGAAATTCACCATAGCACACACGTTCAAACTTACATAATATGTAATAACCTAATTTTAGTAGCTCTATTGGTATTTACTAGGGGAGCTTCCTAAGGAAATGCGTGTCAATATCTCAAATCGGAATCTCGCTACTGAGTAAAACACTAAGGCCATCAATGGTTAGTAGGTATGGTGCGGATTGGACTAAAATTGGACTACTCCGCACCTAGTTTACCATTCAACAAATCAAACTAGTATGCAGCACTCCGGACTACAAAACTTCATACTAGTTCGCACTTGAAGAGAAAACTCCATGTCGTGGCAATTCTACTATTTGGTCCGACTTTTTCATTCTACTCCTTACAAGCTCCATACCAATAGTGAAAATCGGACCAAAATGTGCTTCTCTAACTAGTTGGATCCGAGTACTTGCTTCTCATTGGTTAAATTTGTATTTCTTTGTACTCTTCAAAAATGTGTATATATATGATGTTTCACAAATGTAAAAATCACAATATTCATTAAAAAAAAATTTTGAGAGAAACTAAAGAAAGAAAACTCAAACCCTTAGAGAATGGTGAATTTTCTTTTGCAAACAGAAAATTTTCAACATCTCATCTCAAATTCGAATTATTTATTTTCACAATTTATTTTGTTTCCTATTATATTAATAATCTTTTTCTCATAATAGTATTAAAATAGTAGATTTTGATTTCTAATTTTTTATAATATCTTGTAGTAGTTATTACTAATTATTATTAAAAATATTATTAAAATTGTTTTTGCCTTTTGTACACACTACACCATAGTCCGAATTTTACCATTCATAGTAAACAATGTTGTGCATACCATTGTATGTTGTAGTGCATACTATTGTCTGCTCCATACTACACTCTGACACTTTGCTTACCAAAATATTGGTACGCATGACTGAATTTTTTGAAATGTTAGATACTGCAAAGCATCCAATATATCAAAGATGCAAAGAGGGTCATTCTCCATTATCAGCTGCGACACGAAATGATGATCATTAAAACAGACTACAATTTAAGTGAAGATTGCGTCGATGCATAGACTGATTTTTTCCACGATTATCTACCGGAAGATAATTTAGCACATGATTCTTACAATTCAATACAAAAATTAGTATCCGGTCTTGGGTTACCATTTCAAATGATCGATGTGTAAGGAAATTGTATGATTTACTGGAAGGAAACTGAAAATATGTCACAATGTCGTTTCTGTGGGGCTCAAAGATTTCAGAAGACAAGTGGACGAAACAAGATTCCATGTCAGCGTATGTGGTATTTGCCTTTAGCTGATAGGTTGAAGCGGTTGTATCAATCAGAAAGGACAGCGACGGGGATGAGATGGCATGCAGAACATTCATTCACAGGAGAGATATCACATTCTTCAGATGCTGCAGCGTGGAAGCATTTCTGTCATGTTTAACCAGATTTTGCAAATGAACCAGAAATGTATACTTGGGTTTATGCACTGATGGTTTCGATCCATTTGGAAAGTCTGGTAGAAAATATTCTCTTTGGCCAGTTATCGCCATGCCTTACAATCTCTCACTGTCTCTTTGTATGAAACGTGAATTAATTTTCCTAACCATCTTGATTCCTGGTCCGAACCACCCTCGTCACGCTCTCGATGTGTTTTTACAGCCGCTGATTGCAGAATTGCAAATGTTATGGTATGAAGGAGTTAGGGTTTACGATGTTGTGCATACAGATTCTGTGGACTGTTATGGTAAAATAACAGATATATTGGAGGTTGAATATCCAGGAATCATTAATTTGAAAATTAATTGTAGACTCTTCAAGTGTGACTGGTATGATCCCATAGTTGGTAGAGGTGTTAGATTTACAAAGTATGGTGTCACGAAAGTCAACTCAGCAAAGCGGTTGCGAAAGTACGATCCGTTCATACTTGCATCGCAGGCAGCGCAAGTGTGTTACTTACCATATCCTCGAGTAACCTAAAGACATGACCCATGGATTACTGCTCATCAAATAAATCCAAGAAGTAGAATTGTTGGGGTTACAGATTCGGAACCAATGCAACAGAACGAGATAAATGTGATTACTCAAATAGAACAATCTATGGCAGACATTCCTCTAGTCGATGTTGAGAATGTTGAAGTTGACGAGGTTTGGGAAAATGACAAAGAAGGAGATGAGTTCGAGAAATCAAGTGATTCTGCAAGTAATTCGGAAATATCGCAAAGTTTCCGACATATTTCCATCGACTTTGGGAAAGGTCGTCGGATATTCGTCGGAAATGACGTATATTACTCCTGCGGTCGAATAAATTTATAATATTAATTAAATTAATAAATTACATATTTCTGTCGAATATCCGAGGAATATTCCATATATCGTCGAAAATTCATTGAAAGTAGATATTTCTGACGAATATTTCATAAATCATCGGAAATTCGTCGGAAATATTGTATCACATAAATAATTATTTTATATTTATTAATTAATTAGAACGTGTAAATAATTCGAATTTCTGACAATTTATGGAATATTCGTCAGAAATATCATATTTATTACTCAACCATTTTACTTCAACCAATTTCGGCAACTACTACAAATGTTGAAATTTAAAATTTTCTATTTATTTTTATTTTTTCTTATCCTGATTATAATTATTATTTTTTGATTTTAGGAAATGGCGCAGGGTACATGGAATATTGTCAACAAATGCAGCAAAATCCCAACATTCAACGTAGCCAAACTTCTAGCGATGCCACCCAGCCACTGAGCCAACCATTTGATTTTAATATGGACACAGTAGTTCCAGATACCTAACCAGTGGGTACTGCTCTTAATCCACTCGATAGTATGACGCTCAAATAACTCTGCTTGTTCCAGGATGAAGGAATCTGAAGAAGCTAGATCCAAGCCGTATGGGAGACACCATTTGGTAAGCAATTTAAATTTGGTGAATTTCATATGTATTTTCATAAAAATATTTGTATTAATAAAATTTGTACAAGGTATAAATTTGATGGCGGTCTCACGAAACCGTGAAAAAATTATGGACGCCGAATTGGTCGTCACTTTCCAGAGACACAAAGGACCGTTGGTTCAAAGCTTTTGTGGTTACTGTTTGGAATGGGCTAATTACATATTGGGAAGATGAGAAAAATAAAGACCGTAGCCAAACCAACTTGCAAAACCGTAAGAGCGAACATGGGGGTTACGGAATGGTGAAACATACGTGTGGTTCAATGCCATATGTCCGTAAACAGGAGACAATGATAATTATAATTTTGTAAGATTTGGTTATATTTTTACATATTGCAAGTTATAGTATGCCAAAAAATACTTTAATAATTATTTTCATAACATAATCTTGACACTAGTGATCTTCTCGATATGGTGGAATCTTTGGGAAATCAGATGGAATCTTTGTCGATAAAAAGGCGTAGGAAATATAGTAGAGTTATGGAGAAAGAGAAACTCACTTAGTTGAATCAGCTTGAAGAGACTCCGGATGATTACCAGTTTATCCAAGTGGAGAAAGACGAGATTTTCCGCTCGGTAAGTTTTATTTCAATAATTTTTATATAATTACTTATATAATTTAACTAACTCTTTTTAATTATATAATATTAGCAAGTGAAAATTAAGAAGGGATGAAGGTATGGCGTGGGATCTATCTCGTTTGACCAAAATGTGGTTCAAAGTTCTTCAGGTCAATCATATGAAGTGAAGTATCGGGAAACTCAAGCAGCTCTTGCTAAGACGGAGGATAAGATTAAAGGTCTGGAGGAGAAGTATGACGATGTTGCAGAGAAGTATGAAGATGTTGCATTCTGGAGTACGATGATGGCCCAACTTCATTCAGAATTGATTCCTCCTTCTCGAAGAAACCAAACTGGCACCAACACCAGCACCGGCAACCAAACTACAAATTCCGAGAATTTGTATGATTTGTAATTTAGTATTTTTGTAATAATTTGTTGAATCTATGTAATTTCTTTTTTTTTCAATTATCAAATTTAAGTTTTGTATTTAATTCTTTTTAAATTTAGAAAATATTATTATATATTTTTTTTAATTTTGTTAGATAATCGTCGAAAATTTTCGACGATTTTCTGACAACATTCTAAAATTCCTCGGAAATTCGTCGTAAAATTTCCGACGAATTTCTGAAGACCTACTCGATCCACGGGAAACGAATTTTGTTGTAAAATCGTCGCAAATTCCCGATAAATTTCCGAAAAATCTATTCGTCGAGAAGGCTTATCAGAAACTCGTCGAAAATATTTCCAATGACATTTTTCCGGTGATTTTTCGACAAAATATGTTGTCAGAAATTTTCGACGAAATTCCGATCAACTCCATTTTTCGATCAGAAAATGCCGACAAATTGTGTTTGTCGGAAATTTCTAAGAAATATTTGTTTCCTACGAATTAGATGGTCAGAATTTCGTATGTTTTTTTTTAGTGAACGTATGGACCAACTATTGAAAGCCTAACTAGCATGCTCTCATCCTCATCCGAACAAATCTATATGGGACTAAGGCTCATAACTTTTTGGTTACCAAAATTGTTTTTGATATATATATCCCATTGATAAGTGAATGATTCGATCACGTTGAAGCATGTCTAACGAGTGATAATTTTTTTTTGTTTTTTTTTATAACAAGTCTAATGAGTAATAGTAATTCATCAAAACCATTGATTAACCGCATAATTAAAACTTTAAATTTTTAACCATAACCATCTTTAAAACATAATAAAATATATTAATAATTAATTATTTAATATAAACTATATATTATATAAATATGAGTATAATAAAATAAATTAATTAAAAATAAATGTACTAAAACTTAATTGATATTTTACACCAAATATATATAAATATTACAACACAATAGTTTTATAATAATTTTTTAAAAAAAATAATTAAATATCTTTGAAATCATTCACGAACACAAAGTGACAAAATCAAAGTAGTGGAATAGTAGATGCTATTATTATTGTTTCTAATTAGTAGAATATCGTGTTGGTTATACATTTTAGTAAAGATTATAACTTTTAATTAATTTTAAAATAGTTCAAAATAAACGTTAGATAATAAAAAAGGTTAAACAGTTTTGTTACTAAAAATAAAAATAACCATTTGTTTCAAAAAATTATAAATTTCATATAAATGTATGTAAAAAACTTAAATCATAAATAAAAAATAATTTTAATAATATTATTATTTAAATCACATGATAACACTAAATCATATTATAACTTGTAACATTATAATAGTAAGTATTTGTTGGTATATCATCGTTTAAATTATTTACGGAACTGAAGTTAAAAAATTAATCCATCACTGATATCAACTATATCATATCATCAAATAACTGTAACCATATATAACCATAACCATTTTAATCGGAACCGTTTTAATCGGAACCGTATTTAATCGTAACCGTTTAACCGTATATTAAACGGTTACAGTTAAAATTAAACAAAATTTATAACCGTAAATTATGGTTAATAAACCGTAACCGTAACAACCGTAACCGTGGTCATCTACAGTTTGAAGATCACACGAACTCACTCAATCTTCCCCCAATAATTTCATTGCTATTTATTGCGCTTTTTAAGAACAATCTCCAAACACCAAACTATTATTAAAATTAAAGTGCAGATCTAGACCCCAAATTTCCCAAAACCTAACTATAAAACTCAAGTTCCAACGTTATAAATCTTATCCACCGTTGTATTCCATACTTTTCAAGTGAGAGAATGAGGAAAATAAAATATAAGTCTTTTAACGGAAAAAAAGGAAAATAAAATGTCTATAAACATTACTACTAGAGCCTATAGTATAATAAAACTTCTATAAATTAATAATATCAGAAGTGTGATATTTTATTAATTTATAGATGTATTAATATATACATAAATTAATATTTATTAATTTAAAGAAGAGTTTTTTGAAATCTTGTTATTTAAAAAATTTAACATAAAATTTTAGAAATACAAATTTAGACAATCTAAATCCCGTAGTAGTGATGTTTTAAATATTATCAATCTTACAATTTCGGTTTGGACAAATGATATTTATGAGAAGACGATAACAAAATGTATTCGACACTATAAAATTTGTATGTTAGAAAATAAATGTATTCACTTGTGATAATAACATTCATAAACTCGAGATAATGATTAGTGATCTTAATCATATACGGAAATAGATATTTAGACTACCGAAATAAAAATGAAACATGTTCAAAAATTAGAAAAAAATAATTATTATTTATAACACTAGATTATGAAGTTAATTAAAGATTATGCTATAGTACATTTATAACCGATAATGGTTATAAAAATAATTATATTATTTTCTTTAGTATTTTAAACACAAGACCAAAAAATATTTAATACAACAGGAAAAATTTAAAAAATTTAAATTTAAAAAAGACAAACATCACTAAAATCATATATTATTAAACTTAGCTATATGTGGGTATATTTATGCAATTGTTAATTTATGATATTATTGAGATTATACATTTACATATGAATTTTGAAAAAAAATTATTATTAAATTTTATATTTTTTTAATTCAAGACTAAATAAATTTATTAGTTTATGATGATTATTAATTTATCGGATATTTTTATTGAGGTTTTACTATCAAGAGAAGAAAACATTTGTAGGCCTAGCAGTAATCTAAACCCATCTAGAAAGAAAAAAAACGGCGCACGACACCGTTTTGAGCGAAACATCTTGATCCTTCTGTATTCTGATTTCTGAAGCTAGATCGTCGTCGATCTAAAGATTCTGAGTTTTTTTGAAGATGGTGTTGATCGAAAGTGAAAGCGATGAAGAAATCACCAACGTTAAAGAAGAGTCAATTCAATATCGTACTTCCTCGTCGCAGCCCGAAACAACGGCGTCGACGGAGTCAAAACTCGTCGACGGAGATGATTCCGATGGATTCGAAACTGCCAGCGAACGAGAAGTGAGCGATAACGAAGGAGATGAAATTGATAGGAAACAAGAGGCTATAACGAACCAGGGATCACAACACTCGGATAAGCCTGAGATTAGCGATGATGAAGGATCAAAACAGGTAAATAAGATCTACATAGAGCTTCGATTTCACCACTCTAATGGTTTTGTAGTTGATTTAAGTTTGAAGCTTTAACATTTTTGTGTGTGGAAGGAGAAAGCATTGGAAGATGCAAACGAAGCTAAATTGGAAGGAAACAAACTGTTTGGGAATGGTTTGTATGAAGAGGCATTGTTAAAGTATGAGCTTGCTTTACAATTTGCTCAGGAGTTTCCAGAATTGGAGGATCTTCGATCGATTTGCTATTCGAATAGAGCTATATGTTATCTCAAATTGGTAATGATCTGACATTTGTCTTACCTTTGTTTTGAGTAGTAGTAGTCAAGATTGGTGATTGTGATGATCTCTCTGTTATGGTATGTTGTTTATCAGGGTAAATATGATGAAGCTATCAAGGAATCTACAAAAGCGATTGAGTTGAATCCGAGCTATACCAAAGCTTTGGTTCGTCGCGCGGAAGCTCATGAGAAGCTTGAACATTTTGAAGAGGCTCTCACGGGTGAGTCTATACACGCATTTCTCAATCGAGTTGAGGAATCATTTGTTAGTTTTTCTAGTGCAAAGAATGAGTTTGATTAGAACTACAATGCTTTGTCTACAGATTTGAAGAAGATTTTAGAACTGGACCCTTCAAACGATCAGGCTAGGAAAGGGATTCGACGGTTGGAACCCTTAGCAGCTGAAAAGCGAGAAAAGATGAAAGAAGAGGCCATTGGTAAATACCTTGCTATGTTTCTTATTAAGAGTATCAAATCTTGAGTCTAGAACCAAACTTTTGATGATGTGAGATAATATGTTTTGGTGTTTTAACAGCAAAGTTGAAGGAAATGGGAAACTCGATCTTGGGTCGATTTGGGATGAGTGTAGACAACTTCAAGGCTGTTAAAGATCCCAACACTGGCTCCTACTCCTTTTCTTTCCAAAACTAGTCAATACATTATACATTCTCATGCCCAACTTATTCCAAGTGGGTTTCAATGTTTTGCATCAACCATTTTTTTTGTGCAACAACGTGGTTATATCAATTTGTTTTGTTTTCGATGAATTGGTCGGGTATTGGAAAGTGGAGCTGCTTTATTTTGTGACGATATATCTGTAAATTCAAGTGTTGCATAAGAGAAATTTCTCTTATATTTACTGATCGTTGCAAATTAATCTTAATATTTGCAAGATTGAAACGTTTTATGAAACAAAATTCTTTCTTTTTCCTCTTTTTAATTGCGAAACTTGATTATTCTAGAAAGCGTATATAACAGTGTTTTTAACTAGTTGTATCATGTATCTCTTCCATAAGTCGGGGTTTGGGGTTTGTTGCACGTATTAGCTCTAAAATTACTATGGTTATCCGAGTAGTAGTTACCATCAGTGTCTTCATTATGAACTTCTTCCTTCTCCAAAACTCGTTTTAAGTCGGATCCAACACCCTACTATGGCCCTGTTCGTTTGCCTGTCGCTGGCGACAGAAACCAGCGACAGCGACCAAAAGCTGTTCGTTTGCCTGTCGCTGAATCCAGCGACCAATCGCAGCGACAGTCGCCAGCGACCGCAATTTTCAGTCGCTAAAATTTTCAGCGATCGTAATTTTCAGTCGCTGCGATCAGTCGCTGCGATTGGTCGCTGAATCCAGCGACAGGCAAACGAACAACATAGCGACCAAAAATATTTAATTTTTTTTTAAATAAAATAAATTAAATAAATTAAATAAAATAAATTAAATATAATCAAAATTAATCTAAACTTAATTAAATAAAGTTATACAAAATTAAATTAAATTAGATTCAAATAAATCAAATTAAATAAAATTAAATAAAATTATATTTATTATACTAAATTAAATTAAATATAATTAAATTAAATTAAATATAATCTAATCTAATTAAATTAAATTAAATTAAATTAAATATAGTTTTAAATTTATTTAAATAGAAATAAATTTAATTAATTATAATAAATTTAATTTAATAAAATTAAAGTAAATAAATAAATATAAGTAAAATATTTTATTCATTATTTAATAACACAGCGACCAGCGACAGTCAAACGAACAACACAGCGACAGTCGCCAGCGACAGTCGCTAGCAGTCACTAGCGACAAGAAAACGAACAACACAGCGACAGTCGCCAACGACAGGAAAACGAACAACATATGTTGTCGCTGGTCGATGTTGCTGATCGCTGTCGCTAGATTCAGCGACAGGCAAACGAACAGGGCCTATATCATCACTATTTTTACACCATCTAGCGGCTAAAAGACTATTTTTGGCAGCCGAAATCCTCAAATAACGGAAATGGTTCTGACAAATCAGATTCACAGAGAGAGCAACATCAAAGTTTTCCATACATTGTTCGGGTGGTGCTATTGAATATCATTGAATACGTTCTCAAAGTTGCATGTGTCATATCATTTTTCTCGCAAGAGTATGAAAAGACCAAAGATGTAAACTATTAAAACCTCTAAAACTAATATTATTGAGACTTTGTTATTTTATTATTTTATAAAAATATTAATTAATAGGTCACTTAATATTTATTAATTAATAGATACGATTTCTTTAAAATATACCACGTTATAATATTTAATGTCGGATTTTGCAAGGATACTGTTAAGAAAATTTGATCCATATAAGATTAATGTTATTGCTTTGACTATTAATGTTCACTAAAAACGATAGTAAATTGTTGTTGTTAGAAAAAAAATTTGTTCAATTGATGCAATTAATATCAATAATTTTTGATGAATTCACTTATTGAAAAGTTTGATCTAAGTATACTTTTCTTTATCTTTTAAATATGGTGTGAGTTCTTTTCATACATTAACATTTTATATAGCATGCAAACTATTGCATTTTTTTAACAGATAGCATTGAAGTGTGTGGCCACAAAGACATTAACGAAGAGGTCATAAACGATAAGAACTGTTCAACGTGAAAAGTTCTTATGCATAACCCATAGCTGATCTCTTGGTATACATCCATCATGTAATTAAGTTTTTGATCTCTTTCCTCTTAAATATTTACATTTATTCCTTAATAGGGCTAGGCAAAACCCCGCACCCGAAACCTGAACTCGAATCGACCTGAAGTAAGCAGTTCGGTACGGATACGGATCATCCATACTATCCGATGGGATATTCTTGTCAAATGCATCGGATATCCAAACCCGATCGGGTATATCCGAACACCGGATCTCTATCCGAAACCATCTGAACTTATATAGCCTTAACACTAAATCTCTTAATCATCTTTCTTTTCTTTGTATCCCTTGATTCTCTACTCGCCGTTTTCACTTTCCAATTTTTTTGTATTGAAATCAAAATCCAGAAAATCATCAATTTAAAAAAATGGAAACCCTAAAGAAACAGTCACATCGTCTCCCAACTCTCCTCCATCTGAGACTTCAAGGAATCAAAGTCATCTTCTTATTCATCGATTTTAAGATTCAATTTTACCTTCGTAGATTTTAAGCTTCTTGTTCTTGATTTAAACTTATGTTTGTGTTTTTATTTTTGATAATATTGTGATTAATTGTGAAATTGTGTATGTGTTATTGAACTGCATCATTCTTCTTTCTTCTTTTTCTCCGTAGAATCGTAGTTCTTCTATTTTTTTATATGTCGACGGGAAGAAAAAAAATTTAACATGCTAATCTTTACTTGATTATGAGGTTTATATGACTTTTTGGACCAAAACAAAACCTGGAACAAAAGCAAAACAAAACTCAATTGCATGACCGTTTACAAATTGATATGTAATTGGGTTAGTTATAAAAGCGAAAACAGAGCAATAATCCTGCCACAACCCTATGTAATTGGGTTGGTTATAAAAGCGAGAACAGAGCAATAATCTTGCCACGTTTTTTTACGCTTATCTTCTTTGTAATTGTGTCTTTCTTAGTTGTTTATTGTTTAATATTTCAAGTTGTTTATTATTTAAATATGAACCATTTATAAATCAATAGATTTAAACTTATTTTGGTTTGAGCTAAATAGAGTTTTCGTATAGTAATCATGAAAATGTTGGTTTCAGTAGATAAATTAGGTTTCAATAGACGTATCACGTAGTTAAGGTTTTAATATTTTAAGTTGTTTATTGTTTAATATGAACCATTTATAAACCAGTTGATTTAATCTTAAACCATTTATAAACTTGCTATGTTCTGTTTATGGTTTATTGTTTTAAAAATTCTGATTTAGTATGTTTCTTATTTGCAGATGGATTCATCATCATCTCCAAACCAAGATAACAGAGATAATGAAGAACATAACTAAGAAGAAGAGGTTATGACTCCGGCTCAGAATCAAATGGGCAAAAAAAACCAAACACAAGGAAGTGGAGCTACTTTTGAACAACCTAAAGCTAAGAGGTTACTCCTCCCAAGGTCTGATGTATGGGTTCATTTCACAAGACAAGAGAACAACCGTGACAAATGTGTCTGTCACTAAAGCAAGAAAGATTACACATGTCCAACAAAGTGAGGGACTAAAAACTTGTGGAATCATCTTCAAGTCTGTAAGCAATGCAAGGCATGGTTAGATGGACAAGATAAGATTCAAAGTCAGCAGGTTATTAATACGCAAGAGATTTTTAGAGTGCAAAAGTGTCTGAGAATATTTTTAGAGAAGCATCGAATGAGATGCTTGTGATAGGAGAGTTGTCATTGGCTTTCATTGATAGCATGGCTTGGAAACATTTCTGCGACAAGATAATCATTTTTTTTTTATGTTTTTCTTTATCAACTTATTTATGTATCTGACTTTAATATATGTATGTTTCTCTATGCATATACATCAAGGTAAACATGTACAAGCTTCTCTCAAGAACGACAACAACAAAAGACATTGTTTAGATATATGCTAAGAGAAAGGCTACTTTAAGACAATGGTTCCTAACTAACAAGCAAAGAGTCTCACTCACAACAATTATTTGGACTTGTGAGATCACATGTTATGTTTATTTTGATCAGTGGCTTGTTTCATCAGATCTTCGGTTTCTTTGTACCAACTATGATAGTGAACTGCGGTTAAAAGCTGAGAAAATGTTTAAAAAAATTGATGAGTATTGGGATGGCTTGAAGAACATCATCAAGATGTTAGTAATAGCTACTGTTTTTTGATCCGAGAAAAAAGATGGAGTTTGCGAAAATGTGTTTTGAAGAGTTGTATGGAAAAGACTCTGCACAGACTCTACACAATCTAAAAAATCCTCTAAACCTTGATTTTTTATTTCTCAACTTTAATTTATATACTAACTAGGAAAGCCTCACCGTTGCGTGAGTTTGAATTAATATAGTAAATTATGCATTACTATGTAATTAAATACATATCACATGGTTTATGTCACATGGTCTTTTATTTATAGGTTTCATGTTTTTGTCCCCTTAAAAAACAATACTAAGACCAAATTCTAAACTACACTAAGTTTGATTCTCTTACACAAGCTTTAAGCCTTATGTTAATGAGCAGCTTCGAAAGTATTATTATATTTTCGAAGAACATTATTATGCAATTAATTGCCTCTTGATTCTTGAATACTCGCATACATGATACATCATAAAAATCAACTTCTTTTTCATTTATTTATGTAAGTTTAAATTATATAAATGATCATATATTCTTCAGATTTTTTGTACTACAATAGGAAATTTAATTTCTGTCTGATAAGGTTCATCTAGATTTGAAATCATCATGCTACAAACTACACTTAGTATAGTACTCGATGGGCACAAAACCATACAAACCTTTTTTGTCTTTTATGATTGCTAAACGAACATACAATTCACATATTTTTGCTATACCAAGTATATAATCCGTACAATTCCATATTCTCCAATCAGTTCAAATGATTTTAGATATCTTTTGACACCGTATATTTAAAATAAACAATTAAACGTATAAATAGTGTATTATTGGTAGCTGGAAATTCATGTCAGCAAAGACAAATAATTCGTAATGACCAAACATCTTCTACATTTTTTTCTTCAAAATTAATGTAAGAAAACAAAATCTGAGGAGATAATCATGAATCTTTATGAATAAATTGGAACTAAGTTAATTGAAAAAATGTCACTGATAACTTAAACAGGCTCAACAAAAGAATGTAGATACGAATATCTATACTGAAGTCTCCAAAAGTTAAAACATATAGAACATCTCGTAATAAAGTAAGACTCACCCTTAGATCCAAAAAAAAAAGATTGGTAAAGCAATTTGATATTAATTTAACAATCTATATCATGTTTCTATTTTCTCCTCACATTAAAGTAAATATTGTCAGTCACATTATTATTCATTTATTTTACAATAATATATTCTAATAGTTTTCGTACCTTGGGTCGTCTTTTAATGATTCTATTATATCAATATTTCACAAAGTTATTACAACTTATTATATATTTTTAAACTAATTAACACTTGAATAACAGGATCTCTCGGTGCGATTCCACGTCATCAAAGGCGATCTCAAAGGCGATTTCCAGTGCGACTCTATTCTCTGTTCTTGCTTTTCCGGTGGTCTTTTCCGATTCTAGGCATGACCTCGGCGGCGGGGGATCTGCCAATTCCGTCATCATCTCTCACTTCTGGCGATCATCCTACTTCAAATGGGGTCTCTTCTCCAAAATCTTGGGTCAGTATTGCGGTCCGACCAACTCTGAAGCTGTACGACTCTGCTCTTCAAGCTGCCAATGATCAGGCAGTTTTAGCGGTTCCGGAGGAGGTCCTGCTCGACTCTCCTCCCCTTTGGGAAGACTTTCTTGTCGGAAGTTTTCCCGCTACAGTTCCCCATGTTGCCAAGATTCACGTTATTGTGAATAAAATTTGGAACCTGGGGATAAGACCATCAAGATTGATGTGTTCAGTGTCAATGATAAGACTATCAAATTCAGGATCCGAAATAGGTCTGCGAGACTGCGTGCTTTGAGACGGGGCATGTGGAATATTTGTAATATCCCAATGGTTGTCTCCAAATGGTCACCTCTCCCAGAGGATGCACAGCCCGAGCTCAGTTCGATGCCGTTGTGGGTAACTCTGAAACATGTACCACCCTCTATGTTCTCTTGGAAAGGCCTTAGTTTCCTCGCAAGCCGGGTTGGGGATCCTAAACGACTTCATCCTGATACTGAACTCGTAACAAGTTTTGATGAGGCGAAGATTCTAGTTGAGGTTGATCTCTCAAAGGAGCTGCCCCAGTACTTTCACTTTAGGATTCCTGGGCAAGACAAATGCAAACTGGAGTTCGCCTATCCTTGGCTCCCTCCTCGTTGTAGTACTTGCAAAAAATGGGGCCACTTCGAGGTTGGGTGCTTGACTCAGTTGGGTCTCAATACCCCTTCAAGTATGACCAACCAATCACCTAAATCTGCTGACCATGCTCTCTTTGAAGCGGCTACTGTGGGGGCTACTACGGCGGTGCAACAACTTTCAACGGCGGAGAACACATCCACTGCGGGTGCAGGGGACTTGCCATCGGCCATTCAGCCAGTAATTATGTCGGACAAGATTATACCACCTGCCAATGATGAACATGAAGAAGGGGAAATAGATCAATCTACTGCTGATCCTGATTTGGAAGAGGGGTGGACATGTGCTTCGTCTGGGCACAAATCTAGTCCCCTGCATAAACAACTGGTTTTTGGACAAGTTCGTATTACTTCTCCAACTCGCTATGAGGTACTTCGGGACAAAATAGAGGGAGATGAGTGTGAGGCCCAAGAGGAGGATGGTTTAACATTTACGTCTGACCGTTGCGTGCTTCCAGAGGCTTTGGTAATAGCTAAGGATTTGATAAGTGCAAAAGGCAAAGAGGAGGCGTCTCTGAGAGCATCGTTACCAAGATCGTCGAAATCGGTTTTTAAAGCAGCTACCAATTCACACAAAGTGGCAGAAGGAAACTCAAAGCATTTCAAAAGAAGGACTCAAGGTAAAAACCATTAATGTCTGGTTTTTTCTGGAACATTAGGGGATTCAACAAATTCAAAAAACATTCAGTGTTAACAGAATGGATTCAAAAGACTAGTTTGGAATTCGGAGCTCTGTTGGAAACAAGAGTCAAAGAGCACAAATCCCACTCTATTGCTTCAGTTTTTAAAGATTGGTCTATGGAGGCTAATTATGAATTTTCTCAGCTAGGACGGATTTGGGTGGTTTGGAGTAAAAAAGTTCAGTTAACGGTGGTCCAAAAAAGCAGTCAGATGTTAACGTGTGAAGTGGTTAATGAAAGCGGGATTGATCTGCTATGCTCCTTTGTATATGCTTCCAACTTTGAAGAAGAACGGAAGGAACTCTGGAAGGATATTTGTGCGCTACAGGCCTCAGCTACTTATAGAGGGATGCCATGGTTGTGTTGTGAAGATTTTAATGAAACATTACACATAGGAGACCATTCGAATTACGCTAATAACCTTATGATCACTTCAGGAATGCGTGAGTTTCAGGGGGTAATTCGGCATTGCTCGTTTTTAGATATGCAGGGCATGGCCCACATTTCTCTTGGTGTAATAAGAGGGATAATGGCTTGATCTGTAAAAAGTTGGATCGGTTCCTAATCAATCTAGCTTGTTTACAGCAACATCCGGATTCATACAGTGTTTTCGAGTCGGGAGGATGCTCAGATCACCTCCGTGGTCGTTTCATCCTTGGCGATCAAGCTCTGAAGCCGCGAACACCTTTCAAATTTTCAAATGTATTAGCTACACTCTCTGAGTTCTTCCCTATTGTGGAATCTATCTGGTCAAGTTCTGGCCCATTATTCCACTCGACCTCTGCATTTTTTTCTTCACCAAGAAACTAAAGCAACTCAAGCCTCTTTTACGCCAATTGGGCCGGTCCAAGCTACATGATCTTTCTCGCCGGGCAGATGATGCTTTACTAACTCTTTGTGAAGCCCAAACAAAAACTATAACAAGCGTTGACCCGCAAGATGCCTTGGCAGAGTCTGTAGCGTAATAACGTTGGGATCACCTATCAGTTTTAGAAGAGAAGTTTCTTCGACAAAAATCAAAGATACATTGGTTACAGGTTGGGGATCAGAATAATAAATTCTTCCACAATGCTATCAAGACGCGGCGAGCAAATAATGGGATTAAGGAGGTCATCAATTCGGAGGGGATGCTTCTCACCCGCCATCAGGACATCCAAGCAGAGGCTATAAAAGTTTTCTCAGGGCTATTAACATCTCAGCCAAAGGAGTATCAAGGCTGCTCTGCGGAATTCATTGGCGACCTAATTGACTTCCGTTGTTCTACTCCTCAGAGAGATAAGCTCATCTCTGAGGTTCAGGAGAGTGAAATAAGGCAAGTCTTGTTCTCCTTACCTTTAAACAAATCGCCTGGTCCAGATGGCTACTCAGTGGAGTTCTTCAAGGCAGCTTGGCCCCTCATAGGCAAGGATCTAACCATTGCTATCCAATCATTCTTCATCTATGGGTTTCTACCAAAAGGTCTCAATACCACCATACTCGCATTGATCCCCAAATCAACAGGGGCCAAAGAAATCAAAGACTACAGGCCTATCTCTTGCTGCAATGTTGTCTACAAGATTATTTTAAAAATTCTCGCAAACCGTCTGAAATGCATCCTACCAGAGTTTATAGCTCCTAATCAATCAGCATTCATCAAGGATCGCTTGTTATTAGAAAATCTTCTGCTAGCTTCAGAACTGGTCAAGGACTATCACAAGGACTCGATCTCACCAAGATGTGCAATGAAGATAGATATTGCAAAAGCCTTCGACTCGGTCCAATGGGATTTCGTTTTAACTATTTTCACTACACTCAACTTTCCGGCAAGGTTTATCACCTGGATAAAACTATGCATCTCCACCCCCTCCTTCTCGATTCAGATTAATGGTCAACTAGCTGGATTTTTCAGAAGTTCAAGAGGCTTACGACAAGGTTGTTCACTATCACCCTATATTTTTGTCATGTGTATGAATGTGTTATCACAGATGCTAAACAGAGCGGCGACTGAAGGACGCTTTGGTTTTCATCCAAGATGTCGAATCTTAACACTCACACATTTGTGTTTTGCGGATGACATTATGGTGTTTGCAGATGGAACCATTCGTTCAATGGAGGCGATTCTCGGAATTTTCTCTAACTTCAACAGTATCTCCGGTCTCAACATAAGTCCTTAGAAATCAACAATTTTTTCAGCAGGTATCTCTTCTAATTCACGAGATCGAATGCGAGAACAGTTGCCTTTCACTAGCGGAAGTCTCCCAGTTCGCTACCTGGGACTACCCTTGCTGACTAAACGAATGACATTAGGGGACTGTCTACCCTTGATCGAGAAAATTAGATGTAGAATGAGTTCTTGGACTGGCAGGTTTCTTTCATTTGCGGGAAGGCTCCAACTTCTATCGTCAGTCATTGCTAGTCTCACAACCTTCTGGATGTCCGCCTTTCGTCTGCCAAGCTCATGCATTAGAGAGATTGATCGGCTATGCTCAGCGTTTCTTTGGTCGGACCCTGATTTGCATCCTAGAAAGGCTTGTCGACAAAAAACGGAAGGAGGCTTAGGCCTGCAATCCTTACATGATGTAAATAAGGTAAGCTGTTTCAAGCTCATTTGGAATCTAGTCTCGGGTAAAGATTCACTATGGGTCAATTGGATAAACCGCTCCCTCATAAGAAAGGGATCTTTTTTGGTCGGTTAATGAATCTACTTCTTTGGGATCTTGGATGTGGAAAAAGATCCTAAAGTATAGAAAGGAGGCAAAGGATTTTCATTGCATGGAAGTAAAGTCTGGTAACCATACTTCTTTCTGGTTTGATAGATGGTGTGGTTTAGGTCGTCTACATGCCCAACTAGGCAATCGTGGTTTCATTGACCTCGGAATCAAGTCGGACGCAACTATAGCCGATGCTATAACATCTCACAGATGGCGGGTACATCGCCAAAATTTTCTCAACGTCATTGAAGACGAACTTGCCTCCCTATGGAACTGTTCTACTAGCTGCAGATTTCAATGAGACATCTCTCTTTGGCGTCGCTCTGATGGTACTTTCAGGTCCAGTTTTAGTTCACATGATATGTGGAAACAACTTAGAACTGCAGGACAAGAAGTCGTTTGGCACAATGGGGTGTGGTTCTCAAACGCCACACCAAAATTCTCCTTCTTGACTTGGCTATCAGTCCAAAACTGGCTAACAACGGGCGATCGAATGAGGCTATGGCAAGGGAACATAGACACTAAGTGTATGTTCTGTCCGTGGGCTATTGAATCAAGGAATCATATTTATTTCTCGTGTCCATTTATATCTCATGTGTGGCATCAGCTTACAGGCGGAATCCTTCGCAATCTTTACACATCCAACTTTGAAGACATATTGTCATCCATTGCGAATTCAAGATTGCCTAGTCTGCACCGGTTTCTTATGAGGTATGTCTTCCAAGTTTCTATACACATAATTTGGACGGAGCCTAATAAAATAAGACACTGGGAGGCACCACTTTCGCAAACAACTCTCATCAAGCAAATCGATCGGATTGTATGAAATAGATTATCCTCCAGTACATCAACGTCGAAAGATAAAGAAATCTCGGCTTGCAAGTTTGGTTCGCAACGAGAGTTTAATTTTATTTCATCGTTTATTCAATGTGTTTCTTTTGAAAAACTTTAAACTAAGGTCGCATTAATTGTATCTCGGGATTTTGTTGAATATATTTTTACATTCATACAAAAAAAAAATTAACACTTGAATAGTTTCACATAGTAAGATTTTGAAAACATCACTAATAAATTATGTTCAAAGGCCCTAAAATACGTTGACCAAAAAGTTTGTAAATAATATGAATACCATTAATTTTTGAAAGATCACAAAATACAACAAATAAAAATTTTAAAAAATATTTTCAAAACTATTAGAAATCTTTTTGTATAATTGATTAATAACCCATTTTCAAAATGTTTAAGAATGGTTCTTATTTTTGTGGTATTTTGGATAATAAAACTTAAAAAGTTGTAATAAAAAAAAAACCCTAAAGAAAATTATATTTTAAAGAAACAAACTTGATTTGAAATTTGGATTCAAAATTAAAAAGAAACTATTGTTAATGTCCAAATAAAACTTACATGAATCCAATCCAACTATGGCATTTAGTTAAATAAAAATGAACCCAATTAAAAAATGGGTTTGATGAAATTTTGATGATGAAAATAAACCCAAATAAATAAATAAATAACGTTTTTACTCTAAATTTTGGTTGAGTATAACAAATGCAATCATTGAGTATTTGCTTTTTAGATATTCGAATCCAGAAAAAATAATTCTCAATTAAATTTTGTTGATGGAAATTGTTTATGCATAGAAAAAAGGCAATACAAATCATAGCTTACCATGATATAAAAAAAAACACCACAACCATCACAAAGTTAATAACATGGATTTTTTTTTATTATGTGATAGTAAAAGACAATGTCTTTTTAAGTGGAATACAATTTTTTTTTCTTTTGGGGTTAAAAATGAAGTACAATGTAAATGTATATTTATAAGGCTAAAAAAATGCAATGTCATTTCTCCATCTACTTTAATATCAACTTCTCAATGTTAAATATAATAGAGGCTAGATTTATAATCTTGACATTTTAGAAATAGTGGAGAGACTCATACATATCGTCTAATAAAGAAGTTTCAACTTGCTTTATATTGTATCTGTTGCGGAGGTAGTATCAACGCCACTAACAATTACGGTAACCTGAGATATATAAAACATAGTTTAAGGACATTTAATTCATGAAATTAGAAAAGACATATCCACAAAACTATAATAAAAAAAATTAATGTGCCACATTATGAATAAAGATAGTTCATTTTCTCTCTGTTGTAGTAGTATAAACGCCACCAATAAACATGACATCTGAAATATTATAGAATATGGTTCAAAGACGTTAAGCTATTGAAATTAGGAAAGACATACCTAAAAACTCTAATTCTTGAGGGCTAAACGTCAATAAGTTTAGAAAAATTAATATATATATATTAAGGAAGTGATTGGCTCTATGCTCCCAACTACATCACTTAGGAGGAAATTAACCAAAAAAGAAAAAAAAATGAAATAAGTATTGTGATATTTTAATTGGCCACTAGAAAAATGTGAGTGGCCATTACCAATTTAAATTGGTCTAACTATATTGATGTGGAGATTTATTGTTTTCATTCAATTCATTAGTTATTGCAAATTGTATCAATGGGATAAGTTATGGTTAATTATGTTGTTTGGTTTTCTTTCAATACATACGTTTTTAAAACATTGCACACACACACACACGAGCACAATATACGACGGTTGTGATCAGAAGCACAATATACCATGTGTCTCTAATTATGCTAAGTTAGAAAGTAACCGTAATTTTTAAGAGATCTTCTAGGTAACAACATTGGTGAGTTCGTGGTTGTTGGCTTGCTGCTATGGACGATCCACGATTGTTAGTATATGCATTCACATACGCTTCAACATTTTCTCTCTTTTTCTTCTCAGAAATCTTACACAATTACAATCAGAACACGTTTGGAATCAATAAACTATCAATAGGCAAAAACAGAGGAAAATAAAAGAGTGGGAAAGGAAGAGACCGCACATAATTATTAAAATTATGGGAGAAATCATGGTGTGGTAGAAAAGAAAAACTTACTATTTATAGTCATGGTGTGGTAGAGTAAGTGATTTATTGGTGTTGTTAACCTTAATCACTATTCATTAATTACTATGATGGATATAATTGATTTTAAATGTGTAATTAAGAGAGATTATTTTCTTTATATAAGATTTTTTTTTAGGAATGAGAATATCAAGTGTTCCAATAGAGAAATAGTAAAATCCTTATATATATAATTTTTAATTTTATTTATAAATTTATTTGATGTTAATTTTTAAATCTAATGAAAAGAAAATGAAGCAAAAATTGACAAAAAGTGTGTCTAATTTAGTGTTATCTATTTCTTATTTTTAAATGATAAAAATAAGAAAACAAAGAACAAAATGTGTTTCTTGGAATTTTTTTTAGTTTTTTTTTGTAATATAATGGTATAATGAAATGTGATGAAAATCTAATGTGAGGAAAGACACATGTCAAAATGAGAGATGCCACATGTCAGTTTTTCATGACTTGCTTTTTTGAGAAACTTTACTTTATTATATAAAATTATCAAAAAAATGTTTGAGTCGTTAATAAAACATAGAACAAAAGAACACAATGTGTTTGAACTTATGACTTCAAACTCCAATAAAACAGTCAACAATTTTTTCAGAAATTTTATTTATATTTTTTTTACATCTTGTTTATTTTCTATATGTATTATTTTTTAATCAAATTCTTGGATTCAAGTGAGATATATATTTTTAAAAGCTTATGAAAATGATAAGGCCAAAATAAGACGATAAAAAATACTCCCTCAGTTTCATATTTAGTGTTGTTTTAAACTTTAAATTTTGTATCAAAATAAGTGTCGGTTTGTATCTTCAATGCATATGTTTAATAAGATTTCCAGTTTTATCCCTACTACTTTAGTATATCGACTACTGAAAAATATTTGTATAGTATATTAACAGGAGGTAAAATAGAAAATTTCATTTTTCTTTATGTGTGAAAAAACCTTAAACGACACTTATAATTTGGAAGTATGATTTTAGGAATTCGAAATATGTATTTCGATCTCCAAATAAGGTAGTGGGAAAATTTTCCTTAGTTATATAAATCCAATTTATCATCAATATCTATTAGTTGGTAAATCTTACGAAATTTTATCCAGAATGAATCAAGCTTCAAGGAATATCAGAGTTATTATCAGACATCTAGGAAGATGACAAGATGGTAAGACATTGTGAAACAGACTAAGAATATCATGCATGAAAATTTTGGAAGATGATCAAAAAGACATTGCGGAAAAATAATTTATGGATGATTTGGTCAAAAAGGCAAAATTTTACCTAATGTTAACATGTGGTGTGATTTTGGTGCAATTTTAAATTTATAATTTTTCATGTTATGGTGAGAAACCCCATAACTAGTTAATAGTTTATAACTCACATTAAGACGGTAACAAGAACGACAAAATGAGATAATTCTGATCTAGAGAATCGAGGAACCGAAAAATGGTAAATCAAAACCTAGAAGGTGAAAGATTACCTCGAAGATTAATGATTTAATAATAGAAAATGATGATGATCGGTAGAAATAAGCGAGATTGAAGACATAATTGTTTGTTTTTGATTAAGTTTCTCAGAGATGACCAAAGACCTACATATATATTCAACCTAAACACACTCAGATTTGGTTTACTGAAATAAAATAATTAAACCAGAAATAATATAATCAGGAACTCAGAGTTTGGTTTAAGAGAACCAATTCATGATTATCCTGTCACAAAGTCCGGGGTAAAAAATTTAATGGTAAAAATTGTCATTTTCTTCGAAAAATAGTGTACGCTAAAAGCTAAATAATTGTTGCGAAAATAATAACATAAGTAGTTATAGAAACGTCAAAACAATGACGTCAAAATAATGATTATGAAAAAAAAAAAAAAACTCAAAATCAAATGACTGGGCTTTACAATTTAATGGGCCTCAATAGATTATTGGGCTTAAAGGAGTACGAAAACACAAAGACGCTAACACTTGACTTCTGAAAAATCAAAACTTTAGGGTTTCCGTAACTGCAAACTCTTTCTTCTTCAAGCCGAGAACGAAATCCTAAGCTGTCAATTCGGATTCTGCAACCATGAGTCGGTCAGGTCAGCCTCCGGATCTCAAGAAGTAAGCCCTTGTTCTTATTTTTCTCTTTCTGTTTCTTTATCTTCGTGTTTCTGATTTGATTTTTGTCTAATCTGTTGTTTGTTTTGGTTTCGTTTGATGCAGGTACATGGATAAGAAGCTCCAAAGTAAGTTCAATATCCTCATCCTCGTATATCTAGTTAGGAAATTTCAGTTTTATATAATCTTTAGCTGAGATTTGATTACAACTTTTGCACATATCTCTGAAGATAGAGAGAAGAACGATATTATCTGCTAATTATTGGAGATTTTGTGTTCTGTGAATCAAACTGGGTTTGATTTTACTGATTTTAGTTGTAGTTTCAAGAATCTCCTATGTTAGATTTCTTGTGATTTTGTTTTGATTTTAGCAAGAGTGGAGTTTGTTTATCACCTTGTTGTGGGTGTTGAGATTGATGAATTGTATTTGAAATGCAGTCAAGCTTAATGCTAACCGAATGGTGATTGGAACGCTTCGTGGGTTTGACCAGTTCATGAATCTTGTTGTGGATAACACTGTTGAGGTGAACGGTAATGACAAAACCGACATTGGAATGGTGGTAAGTTTATCGATTTTTGTGTCCCTTTTTCATCAATCATCTGTTGCTATATACCGATGTTTAACTATACTCCTTTTTATTTTGGTTTGGGTGCAGGTGATTAGAGGAAACAGCATTGTCACTGTTGAAGCTCTTGAACCAGTGGGCAGATCTTCTTAGCTAGGTATATTCATCGGTAATCATCTTTTTGTGTACTAAGCACTAGTTTTGAGAAAACTTGGCGGTAGATTTGCAGTTATTATGAACTGATTCAGTAAGAAGTCTACATGAATACCCTTTCTTGTACTAAAAGTATTGCGATGAACCCCACCGATGTAATGGCTTGTGCTTTTACTTTGGATACAATGCTTAAACCTCTAATATCACCTTCTTAGCTTGGTATATGCATCAATAGTCATCGTTGCAGACAATGTAACATGCAAAGAACATCAACAGGTTTGACATGTGTCAAATCACTAGCCATATAGATGAGTATTTCGATACTATTGAAAAAGGTTGAGTTCATTGTCGAGGCTCCCATCTATGCAGAGACTATTGATAGTGTTTCCTGACTTACATAGTCTGTTTAAAAATCAATACATATGTAAAATGCATTAGGTTGACAACCATTGAATCAATTAAAAACCACTACTTCACCTATGAAACAAAGTCTATTGATCAACTATCGCCACAGCTTCAATAACTCAAATCTTCAAAACAAAATGTTTTTATCAAACTTGAAAATGTTATCGTGTCAAGCACATACCCAAATTTTGCAATCTTTCTCATACCCAAATAAAGCAGAACACAGTCTAAGAAACCAACAAAAGCAATTGTTTGTGCAATCCCCTTCAGTTCCATTTGCTTGCATGAGGTCACACTACAACGAGGGTGAGTCATTTTGGAAGAGCTGGCTTCTCGATCTCTTTTTATATGAAGGCAAAACTCAACTGGGCCTACTATAATTACAATTAATGGGCCTGGCCCATATACTACAAGATTCGTCATCGTCCTTTTCCATAACCTCTGTCTGCTTCGCCGGAAAAAAATAAAGAGGCGAAGAACATTGAGAGCTTAGAATCGGAGATTAACAATGGCGAATCAAGGAGCGAAGAAACGAAAGGAAGAGAACGCCAAACACATGGCCAAGCTCCATCGTCTCATCATCGCTTCTAATGTACATCCTCTTCCATCTATATGCGTTTCCCAGATTTTCTCTGATTTTTCGCGATTCTTCATGAATTAGATCTCACTTCCACGAAATTGAGAATTGGATTTGGTAATTTATGGTCACAGGTTGTGTACTTCATTGTGAGGATGTTGATTTTTCATTCAAGCTTTACTTGGAAACACTGGATCGGCTTAGTGATAACTTCGCTGGCTTACGCGTTTCCATATAAGCAGCTCAATCAAATGGCAAAACCTAGTGTTACAGATGATGGTGAGCTTATCGATGGTGGATTTGACATGACCACTGGTGGAATTTGTGGGTATGTTTGGTTGTTATTAAATGATCAACAAGAACCAAAATCTAGCTTCTGTATCTTGGATTTGCATACTATGATGTTTGATTGTGCAATTTTATATCATAAGTAATGATGATGTTTACAGATACTTGCACGATGTCATCTATATCACCTGCTTTGTGCAGCTAGCTTCCATCATCTCTGGAAAGTTTTGGTACATGTATCTAGTGGTACGCCCGTTTTTAGTGTTTGCTTATTGATAACCCGAGATTGGTGTAGAAAGGTCTGGCTGAATAAATGAATCTTTTGTTTGCTTTTTAGATACCTGCGTTTGGAGCGTATAAAGCATCTGGTCTTATTCGAGGATTTATGTCACAAGGCTCAGAGGTAAATCACTTAGTTTAGGTACTATTAACTGCTTTAAACAAGGCAAAAACTTTACCATGTCTCTGTGTCTTGAATTAGGGAGGTGTCGAAGATGAAAAATCCCGTAAAAAGAGAGAGAAGATGGAGAGGAAAGCTTCGAGAGGGCAAGTCGTCAGGACGAGAACAAGATGAGTATGTTCTTGTGGAATACAACATGAACTTGGGGAACGTTCTTCAAACTATACAAATGGTAAACTCTCTAGGCTTTGTGAATCCCTTTTTACATGAACATGTCTACGTATACAATATTTACTTTGATGGGGAATAGTCATCAAGTAGAACACAGTCGATTCTCTGGAGATAGACGTTTTTTTCTTTGAGATCGTAAGCAATATTGTAGTATTGTTGAGCCATTAGCCCAATAGCTGTGAAATCATTATATTCCCCTCCATGTTCTGTGGTTGGCCTCACCGACATACAAAAGACGTTATGATACGTATCCGATTCTGACATCGGATAAAACATGCTTGTGGCCTCCATAGCCAGCTCAGCTCCGCCTGCAAAATGAAATGTCACCACAGGGAAGCCTATGAGCTCTTCGCTCACTCTTCCATGGTAGCACAAGAAGTCTCTAAACCAGAATCTCTCTAATTTTGGATCCAGAATGGATTTTATTTCATTGTAGAGTTCTCTGTAGGCTAAATCTGCTAGCCAAGTGTAGAGTGTGCCCGAGTCGAGTATGACCCCTGTTCTTGATCCTCTTTTTCTGAATACCACCGGTTCAATATTGAGTTGTCTATCCCCAACACTAATCCCTTCAAGATTCATATAGTAGATACCATTATCTGTCTCAATGGGTGTTGGATCGCCGAGAATGTCCGCATCCTCACCCAGAACCAGCTGATTGTAACCGTAGTTTTTGTTAGCTAAATTGCCGATGCAGTAAGAGAATTTAGACCCTAGCTGTACCGCAAGCGATGTGGGTTTGGCTCCTAAACCCAAAATACCAGTGAACTCACTCTCCAACTGCTCTCCATTCTCATGCCCACACCCAAAGGCAACAGGTTGGGTCACAACAGTGTTTCCGTTTGGTGTTGTGAAGATCAACTTTTCTTTAGCTAGAACGCCTTTTGAGCCAGCGCCACTTATGTATACCTGTTCGTAAAGGCACTCATTTGAGGAGCCGCAGTGTCCGTTTGGTGCATACCTGCAATACCGATCATTGCAGGAACACTCTGCAAATGTTGAAGACAATGCTGGATTGAAGACAGGATGGATCATATGATCCGATGAGCAGAGTTTGCAGGGAAGACATTGAATCCATAAAAGTGAGCTCCCAGTATCCATGATAGTAAACTGCGGTACCGGAGGCTGTCCCACGGAGAAATTCACAAAAAACATTGATGTCTGGATTGCTTGATTCACATCAACTTGGAAATCGCTGCTGCTTAGCTCTTTGTCAATCAAATTCTGTAGATACTTAAACCGGGCTGATGAAATATCTGTCAGGTGTTTGATATGGTCTTCTAGAGTGACCGGAACTCGAGCATTTGGGTTTCTACGGCCAACTGATTCACGGTGTATCAGCTTCATCACCATTCGACTAGGTTTAACGGATTCGGTAACTGTGAAGTATGAAACAATGATGAAGAGTAAGAGTGATGTTTGGAAAAAAAATTCCATTGTTGTTCAGACAGAACAAGTACATGGACTACGGTAACTACAGAGACCATTTTGTAACACAAAATGAAGATTAAGATAGGGTAATAGCATCAAGACTGTGATATGAAGAAGAATATAAAAGTTCAAAACACAACGAATTGATGACAACAAATAATATCCAAGAACAACCAAAGATCATGAGACTATAAATAGAAATAGTTGGTTGGGGTTAATACATATAAAAGCTATCATGTGCTTTACATCTTCTGTAGCTTTGTGTTATGTGTTTTTAAAAAAATAAACAAAACAAAAAAATTTAAAAGTACAAGTCAACATATCATTAAATTGTTGGTCAGTAAAAATTTGATAATAACACATGGTCAGAGTTTGACCAAACATTGCTTTCACAGGACCACAAGTTTTAAGAAGTATCAAATATGATTGACAAAAAAATATTCTCTAATGAGTATTAACGAGTTTTAGAGAGACAGAGACCAAAACAAACACATTTCAAGAAAACCGTAATATATATACATCCAAAACAGTAAACATTAGACCCAGAATCTCAATTTTCAGAGGATTGATCACCATTTACATGTCTATATAAACTCAAAACAATATTGAAGTCATGGGGATATTATATCTTTCTTTCTCTCTTTGTCCAAGATCTACTACCTTGGACCAGATAACTCCATGGCGAATGAATCGAAGGCCTGATTATCATCTTCATCTTCAAATCCTGAGGAACCAAACAGATGTTTGGTTTGATTGTTGCCATTAGCATCAGTAGAGGTTATAGTCCTGTAAGACATGTTGGCATGGTAGAAATGTGAATGGTTATGTGAAGCAGCCCATCTCTCTGCTAATCCATCTCCTTCAAGCATTTGAACCACTTCAGACATTTTCGGTCTGTGAGCTGGAAGAAACTGAGTGCAGAGTAAAGCCACTTGTAGCATCTCTCCAACTTCTATTCTATCGTAGTTTGTCCCAAGTTCTCGGTCTACAAGCTCCTCTACTTTCATATCTTTGTGCAGCTTCCTCACCTGCAACACAAAAAGAGTTTTAAGACTATCTTTTGATTATACGTTTGGTCTACATTTATAGTAATTGCTTGCTTACCCATTCAAGCATAGCTCCTTTCTGACTCACGGTTTTGCCAAACTCCAGAGCTCTCATTCCTGTGATTAGCTCTAGCAAAAGTATACCGAACCCAAAGACATCGGTTTTCTCAGATGACTGACCAGTGGAGAGATACTCAGGTGCAATGTGACCAACTGTTCCTCTAACCGCGGTTGTGACATGTGAATCCTCGTGGTTGAGTAGCTTTGCGAGCCCAAAATCCCCAACAACAGCTTCAAAATACTCATCTAGGAGAATGTTTGCAGCCTTGACATCTCGGTGAATGATCTTGGGATCACATTGCTCGTGTAGATAAAACAAACCTCTTGCAGCTCCTATTGCTATCTTCTTCCTTGTGTTCCAGTCCAATGCTGGTTTAACTGTAACAGTAACAAAAGTTAGTTCAAGTCATTTCAATTCTGTGACCAAAATCAATTAACAAAAACCAGTTTTATGAATACCTTTAAGCCTAGAGGCGACGCTGCCATTGGACATGTACGGGTAGACAAGAAGTCTTTCGTTCGAACTCACGCAATAACCGATTAACCGAAGCAAATTCCTATGAACAGCTAAGCTGATCATCTCAAGCTCGGTACGAAACTGTGAGTTCCCAGAAGTTCCATTCACATCTTTCAGTCGTTTCACTGCAACCATTGTCCCATCCCCGAGTTTTCCTCTGTAGACATTACCAAACCCACCAGCACCAAGAATGCTCTTGGAACTAAAACCATCCGTAGCTACATGGAGTTCTCTGAATGTGAAGCTTCTTAGATTTCCCAATCCTAGTAACCCTTCCTCTTGCTTGTCTACGTAAAATACCAAAAACACATATTTTACTTTAGACAACTAACAAAAATCAAATTACATAAAACCACAAGCTTGCTCGAGTTGACAAACCACTTATGCGAAGCATTGTTTGCCTTCTTTGTTTCTTTCGGTACCAAATGAACCCGAGAGAGAGGATTACACTAACAGCAAAGCCAAGGCTTACACCAAGTGCAACCGCTAATATGTTGGTTCTACGTCCTAAAAATCCCAAATGGTAGTAAAGTCATGAGAAATAGATAAAATCGAATGAAAAAAGCAAGCGAGATTATTGAATCTGATGATTTTACCTGATGAGGAGCGTAAAGAAACAGAAAGAGGGCTTGCACTGATTGATCCTGAACAAATCTCAGGTGGACTGTTTTTACAAATCAAAGGGTTCCCAGCAACACTACATTCAACAGTGAAAAAAATTAGAAAAAAAACTATCTTGTGACAAGACAAGAAGTGTGTACCAACATGCTTAAACCAAAAGAAAGAGTTTTTACTTGAATGTCCTTGCAGAGAATTTAAGAACAGGACCTCTGAGATTGTTGTAAGACAAGTCTCTGAAACCAAACATCAGAAACATGAGTCTTTAGGTTAAAAAAAAGTAAGAAAAAATTCAAACTTTAAATCTGTATATACTCACAAGAAAGAGAGGTGAGGGATTTGAGACAGAGAAGCAGGAAAGGGCCCAGATAATGAGTTGTTGTTTAACCTCCTAATCAAATCATTACAGAAACGTACGAGGTTAAGTTAAGAGGACGAAGCTTTGATTAAAGAACATCATCAATAATCTGTTAAAAGAAGAAGACTTACAGATATTGGAGACTACTCAGCTGGTTAACCGAACCGGGGATTTCACCGGAGAACCGGTTATTGGATAAATCCAAAGTCAGTAACTTTGGAAGAGAACAGAGCTCCGGTGGGATTTTACCGGAGATGTTATTGTTCTGTAATAACCTTCAAAAACCCAAAAACAAAACAAAGGTTGAAGAAACAAACAAAGGAGACATATTTTTATGAGGAAACAAACAAAATAATCTTACACTTGTCGAAGATTAGTGAGATTTCCAATTGACCCAGATAAAGTTCCTGAAAGAGACTGACTTGGAGCTGCTCTGCAATTGGAGAAACAGAGAGAGAGAGAAAAAGATGAAGGATTTGTCGCCATGAATGCCCATGAGAACAAAAATCAAAATATATATACACTTACAGGCCAATTACGAGGTTGTCTTGAGAACAAGTGATCATAGTCCAGCTACAAGGATCAACAGAGAACTCATCCCAATTGTTCAAAACACCATGTGGATCATGTAACTCGTTCTTTATGTTTATCAACGCTTCCACTGTAAAAACATACAACCAAAATCGATTATTGGGTACATAAAGTTGGAAACTTTCGAATACCCAAATGAAAAAAAAGGAGTCTTTTTCTCGTTTTTGATGCTTTACCTTCAGGGTTTCTGGGCTCAGAAGAGAGAGAACAAGTAACGAAGAAACAGAGTAACAAGGCAGAGAAGAGAAACAAAGGATTCATCGTTATTAGCTTCATCACCACCATGAAAAGCTTAGTTTACCACAAGTAGAAGGAAAAGAACTGAAGAACACAAAATCATTACTTTGTTGATGTTTTGTTGTGCCCACAAAAGAGAGAAAGAGAAAAGCAAAAAAGCAAAGCAACAAAAATTGAATGCTTTTTTTCTTTCTTTCTTGGGTCTATTAAAAACTCTTTATTTCTTTCTGCACTGTCTCTCACACGCACAGAATTATGTGTGTATTGTTATGAATTTAAGCAGGAAAAAGTTTGATTTGTGAGAGAGAAAGCTTAAAAACCAGAGAGCATTTTTCTTGGTATGTAGAGAGAGAGAGAGAGTGTGTAGGTAGTGTTGTGGTTTGTGGGGAGGGAGAATCAGGTAGGAAAGCTGATACGGACCCGTATGGTGGATGAATGATACTTTCTCTTCTGAGTTTTTTTTCCTTTTTTTTTCTTTGTATGTTCTATACATAAATAAGGGTGGCAATGCAGAGACCATAACGGAAAGAAAAATAAAAATAAATAAATAAATCTTCATTTCATTTTTTTGTCTTAAATAATGAGAAGTGTTGCGATCAAAATTCTTTTAATATTCTTGGAAAAAAGAAGATAAAACAGAGCATATTCTTTTTGTTTATTATATTTTCGGAATTTTCAAAACATTATTTTATGTTTATTTTCTAAGAAAACTAAAAAAAAAATTCTGAAAACTATAAAATGGGAGGAGACGAGAGTATTGGTAACAAAAGTCTTTGACGTGTGTAGAAGGGATACGCTCACGCTTTCGACCAACATCAGTTTCAACTCCATGCACAACAAATAATATTATGGAAAACAACAAATTTTTTAGCTTGGAGATCAAAGACGCACCAAGCATTTTAGGGAAAAAGGTGACCAACAATACCAACTACATTGTCGACTGCGATTTCCTAACTTGTCACTTCGATGATGTTGGTTATGAGTATAGCAAAGACACAAAAACATGCAAATGGTCAAAAAAAAAAAAAAACGATGCCCCGAAATGTAATCATCCCAATACCTTATCGTACAAAACCATTAACATGATATGATTGATTAAGTAACCAAAGGTAAGCATGCATTCACCTCAAAATTTGATGGAGATATTACTACTTTAAAATCTCATAAATCGCGGAATTTTGAGAATTTGACTATGTTTTTTTAACTGACCAATTCGTAATGGTTTTTCCTTACACAAGGTCTAATGTATGATATCCGTGTCTTGAAAATTTTATATAGACCCCTAAATTTTATTCAATTGTGGCTGCATAAGGTTTTCAACAACCAAAACAATTAATTGAACGATAAGCTAGCGCAAAAGAAAATTAACCTCACTCTTCTCGACTATTAAAAATAGCCATATAGTTCAAAATAAATCCTCGATGATTATAAGTAAAAGTGGAAGTGCAATATAAACCCCAAACACGGTAGCGTAGTATAATAAGCTGAAAATTCCACCAAGTCTTTGTTATCACCCCCAAACATCACAATAAGTTTCTTACACAAAATTTACTCATTAATAAACATATTCTTGTCATCACGATCTCAAAATTACAAGATAATATTATATAGTTTAAATAGTATATATTTTTCTCCAAGTAAAAAAGTAAAAATAAAAAGAATGCATAGATTTGACGTGTGGAGTGTACTAGTAGTATCACCACTTGTAAGTTGTAACCAGTGGCAGTGGGTACGGGACTGATCTACGCTAACGTGCACCTCTCCTCTCTTCCTTTTGTCTCTTTTGATTTTTTGTTAATTTTCTTCCGTATTTTTCCATTTTAACTCGTGATTGAAAATGTTACTTCCAGAGCCCAGAGGTGAAAAACGTTAATTGTTGTGCCCTCTAATTCGAAATATTCATGATAACGATACTTTTTTAGAAAATATATTTATATAAGAACATATGAAATGAGATAGGAAGAGAAAATAGTAAGAAAAAGGCTGGAATACGGAAAGAGGTTTGCTTTTGCCTTGCCTTGCCTCGCCTGATGTGGTGTGATTTGTGATGTTACATTTTTCTGACAAGTCCCTCTACTTTTTTTTATTTCCTCTTTCGTCTACTTAGTTTCTTAGTTATCACTGTGACCCCTTCAATTTAGTTCTATTACATCTTTCATAATTACTTTTTTCTTATTCTATGATTCTAGTCATCCTTTCTTGTCGCGTAGTTTTGCTTTAGACTTTTCTAAAGGTAGGCTTTGATGCATTGCTCATATAAAGATGATTCTCAAACTCATAGTGAAGACTTCTTTAGATGTTTATTTGAATGATTATAACGTTAAATTTGAACACATGGAAGAAGCAATTTATGTTAAATGTGGTGGTCTTGTGATTGGAAATTATTTATACTCTTTCTATTTCAAAATATAAAATGTTTTAAATAGAAATACGCAGATTAAAAAATATATATTTTTTTAATATCAATCAATGATAAGAAAAAATTATGAATACAAATAGTTAAATTAATATTTAGTTTGCATGGAAACTTGAAAACATTTTATAATATAAAATAGAAAAAAAATTTCAAAACATTTTATATTACAAACGAATGGAGTATTAATAGTCTAGATATCAAATTACACTCTTATCTTTGTAAATATTTTAAATGACAGAAATACAACTTTCATAAAATATCAGTATGGAATTCAACTTAGGATTTATCCGGTTATAAGAAAATTATGAACGATGTTACAAGTCACTTGTAATTACCATTATTTTTTTTATGTGAAAAAACATTCTTTTAGATGAATACGTATAACAGAATTTTAGTAAAATATCAGTTTTGTGGAAAACGAATCAAACTCCACAAGTAGAATGATGTGTAGGTACTTACTAAATAAGTAAATTTACATAGAATGAGGTGTAGATAATTTTGATTATATGCCACGACCTATATTACTAGAATTTTCAATAGTTGCAGCGAGCGAGGCAGACTAATCTACTTACAAATTAGACTATTTTTGGTTTACTACTCATAAAATTTTATTCATAATGATGTAGACGAAAAAAATATAAAAATTCACTACAAATCATTTAAAACAAAGATGGTCTACAACAGATTTTATAGAAGAATTTAGAATATAACTCTCAGCACTCTATCAAATTGTTGTGTATCTCAAAACTAAAATTATCCAGTTTGCAAACCGATTTGTTCATCCCGTACGTGAAAACCAATCAAACCCTAATACTAACACACTACATCCGATAATGAGATACGAAGAAAACAAAACATGCAAAATGGATGCTAATATGAATTTAAGCATGAAATTTTCTAATTGTAAGAAAAACAATCATTTATCATTATCTTCTACAACGAGATAAAATCATAGCTTTTATTTGGTTTTCAACATAATTATGAGTTGTTAATCACATTTGCGAACACTAGGAATTCGATTAGTAACATTGTTTGAATATGGCGGTTAAGCGTTTTTTAGCGGTAGTGAAAGAGACAGTTAAAGAGAAGATGATTAGAGATAGCAGAAAAAAGAAAGCGGTTGAATTCAAACGAGCAGTTAAATAACAGTTATGACTGGTAACAAGCAGTTGAATAGTAAAAAACAAATACTGATTTAAAATTTTAATAAGTTTTAAAAATATTAATTTCATTTTTAAAAATTTATAAGGAAAACAATATGGATAAATTTATATTTTTAAAAAAATATTTAAAAAAATGAAAAAGTTCAACCGCCCGTTTGGTAAACAAGGCGGTTGTAAACTTCCATATTCACAACCGCCTTTTTTAGATCCATCTTTTTTAACCATCTATCTCAATCATCCGTTTCATGCGTCTGTTTCATTCGCTTGATTGGTAACCAAATGAACGGTTAAACCTCATGTAACCAATCAAACTCTTTTTTTGTACATGTACTTATTTTTGATAAATATTTAGCATATGTTTTTCCGTAATTTAAACTGATATTTCGACCAAATGTATAAATTTTAGTTTGATTTTGCTAAGCTACAAAAGGAAATTATAACTGAACTACAGTAGTTGGACCAAATGCCTATTTGAGGAGATCAAAATGACATCAGCAAGTGGATGCTATGCAACCAATCTCCCTATTTTCCTTCTCACGCAATTTCAGTGATCATTACACAATGCTTCTTTGTCTTTTGCCCTATATATATTTCCAAAATATTTATGAGTTAAAACATTAGGAATTTGGTAACACAAATATATATATAACTTATTACCTAGTACATATATAAATTATCCATCTACATAATCATTGTTCTTCATTAGCAAAAACAAATCGTTAATATTCTTGGGTCAAGAAAGCCTACATTATCTTAACATTAAAACAAATTAAATCATACACTTAAATCAATTAATATTGGTTATACTTAACAGTTAAGAATTTTCCCGACTTATTTATATCACAACTTAAGTATTTCAAATGTAATCTTTATATATTGTTTGTCACTGTAAAGTTTTTTAATAATTAGAAATGAGTATGAATCTCAGTTCATATTTGTTTTACAATAAATAATGATCAAATAGTTGTTATATTAAGAAAGTTCTTGATTTATTTTTTTTTAAAAATAATAATTTAACCATCAGTTTAAATTAAAAACTAAAAGAAAATGCTATCAATTATCATCAATCAAAACCTGTCATAGTACAGTTACTGGATCAAATTCTAATGCTACACTTAGAACCATTATTTAGAAGCAGAATCATCTTTCCCAATAATATGCGCCCACATAAAAATTAAAGTGGCCGAATTAAAACGTTGATATTTGCCTTTACGAAAAAAAAGTTGATGTTTACCTCTCTTTTTTGTTGTAAAGCATGCTAATATTATTTTTTGAACCGTTTAAAAAAAGAATGTTATAATACATTTCCCGTGGGCCAATATTCTCATAAACACACAAATTACACCAATGATATATGCTTCAAATTCTTGTGCTTCGCATTTGTATCTTATTGTGTTCGTTCGCCGAACTTGTTCTTTCTGCTTTTAATTGAATAAATACTCTTCTTCTGCAAAAATTCGATGAAAAGAAAGATCGAATCTAGCACGTTGAAGTTAATGGGAAACAACACTCTAATTCGATCCATTATTCGATTATTATTAGTACTATCATTTTTACGTCACTAATTTTGGTTCAATGGCATGTATAGAATTCACCGCAGATTCAATCTATGGCCTAAAAAATTAGAAAATTATCACTATAAAAAATACATTATACTCGATGTTAATTAAACGTGCATTAGTGGCATATGCGACGTACATCCTATAGAATATGACTATATGAGATTGACAACTTAGTGAGACTGAAAGCAGCCATATTGGACATCATCTAAAAATGCGATCCGAGATATAATTATGCATGAAATTTTTTAAAGTTGATTTAATTGATTTGATGTCACATTTGATACAGACGGTTTATCTTCTATTTCACCAAAACGAGTTTTAAAATAAAATAAAATCTAGAAAAAAAATTAGCAAAATAACATACTGATTTGAAAGATTTTTAAGAGAACTTTACGAAGACTTCTTAAATTATGAAGGTTTCTTACGCATCTTCATAAAACGATTCATTTTTATTTGATCTAAAAACCTATTTTTTTTAATTTGATCTAAAAGTTTATAAAGCTTAAATCAGTACTTTGATTCGAACAATTATAACTTTTATATATTGAGATATCAGAAGATTTGTATAATGAAATAAAAAGACTAAACATAACATTCATGGTACCTTTTTATTATTTTTATGCAAATATATATCATGGAAGCTTTTTTTTGTTTATTTGTTAAACTCATGATAGCTTTTTAACAAAAACAAAACGAAACATTCATGATAGCAAGAGATTCACACATCTCACACTCACACTCGCAAAAACTAAAGATAAAAGGGAGAAGAAAAAGCTTAAAAGTTATATACAACAAAGAAAAGAAAGATTTGCCTATAAAAATCCACAAAAACCCATCAACTGAAATTTTTATAGAACTGCGTGAAGATGAACTCAACCCCACAAGCAACCCTCGCGTTTTGGTTTTGGAAAACTGAAAAACTTACAAAAAAATATTCAAAGTAAAGAAAAGTACATGCAAAAGTAAAGGTTAAAGTAAAAGTGTAAAAGTGAAAAAACAAAAGTGTAAAAGAGGCGGCATATCTTCGTCGGAGTGCGTTTATTCATTCTGCGATTTCCCCCTTGTTCATGTGAACGACCTCATTCTTCCAACTCCCTTTATACTCTGCCCTACAACCTTATTTTATTTGGTATTTTGACAGTGTATAAACTAATAATCTTACTTGTTTGGTCACGGACACTATATTATTCTCATGACGAGAAACTAATAATCCTATTTGTATACGTGAAGCTAAAGTTGATCAAAGTCTCTGGGCTTATTATACTAAGTTTGAAAGCCCAAACCCACCATCACTAATTCAAATCAAAATAAAACTTTTTTTTATCAACTAAAAGAAATTCCAAAACGCAAACAGATGATGTAAACATTTTTATCTTCCGGTAGAGTAGATAATCTAAAATTTAAATTTAAAAGACAATAAAATTCACGAAAATGTAAAATGAAATTGAAAACAATCACATTCAAGACAAGATTCGGGACATATTGTTGACATGAACAAATAGACTACAATATGTAGGTAGGCGTATTTTACAATACGAGCATTCGAATTTTATTAGTGGACATATATATTTATAACATGTAGGTAGGCGTTTGAGCCCACACGTACACACTATGTTTTCCTATATTGAAAAATAGAGAAACATAACTTTAGTTCCAATAAATGACGAGTAAAATATATATAATCAAATTTTCATATCCAATATGACCGGAGCATCTCCGTGCCAAGCTAGCCGGTTTGGACCGAGACACAAGTCACACAACTACCTCAAATTTTTTCCTCAAAGGTTTAAAAACAAATGTGGTTGCATTTCGAGTAATGTCTATAAAGTTTGTGTCCAACATCGGTGTCCATGGATTCGTTTAATCAATCTAGATTTATTCACAACGTTATTCTTTTTTTCACAACTTTATTCTTATATTTAATTTGTGTATACTGGGTTTTTTTTTAAAAATGTATTACAATATTATAATCATCACAATTATTTTATTTTGCATTCATGTCTTTTCTATTAAAAAAATATTTTTGTCAGATCTACTACCTTTTTAAATCTAACATTTTTCTCTTACTTTCTCAAAAATACCACTTTCTTATAGTAATAAGTTAAAACATTTGGACGAAATTACCTAACTTTCAACACTAGTTTTAAAACTTTCCAAACTTTTGATATCAGCTTTGTTTATTTATTAATAGCTTCTACTAAAACAAAGAATATAACGGAGACACAAAAAATGTCGCTGAAAATGGATGCTAGCTATATTGAATCATTGTTATTTTTAGCGACATAGAGTATGCCTTGTACGTTGTCGTTATTAGCATCAACCAACACCTCTCCATACAATTCTCTACATACTCTCCACATACTTAGTGTGTTAAGCAACTGTTTTTATACGTATTTTTTGGTCGTTGGATTTAATCTCAGCGATTAATTGGAAAAGGAACAAGGCCATTTTTAGAGAATATAATTCTTAAAGCATGAAATTTGACTAACTATTAAAGTCTTTTCTAAATTCAAGATGCCATTAAATTATAAAAGTTTTCGTAAAATAATACTCATTTTTTTAAAAAAAATTTGGTTAAGTGAACACTATATTTTCGAACCTGATGTCTTATGATAGGTTGTTAGATATATGCCCTCAATTTTTCTCGGCGAAATGCAGGACCGGTCCTGCAATTTTGGGGGTTTGAAACAAAATAAAAAATGAGGGCTAGTATTTTATATTAAAAATTTTCAATAATAAAAAGTGTTAACTATTAATAAAACATAAGTTTTTCTCCATACAAAAAACTAACAATAACCTATGGTTTTTGGAAAATGCTTCTTCTTGCATTTTTTCCTGAAAAGTCATTCATCAAACTTTGATAGTCAAGTTTTCCAACCATATCTCTCTCAATTGTCAACATCGCCAAACCATTCAACCGCCCTTCTGACATACTCGACCTCAAGTAAGATTTTATCAACTTTAAGTTAGAAAAACTTCTTTCGGCCGAGGCAACTGAAACTGGTACAGTTAGCATCACTCTGTATGCTAGCCACGTATTTGGGTAGCAACAACCATCATACCTTTTTAAAAAGTCTAACACTTCAATAGGCTTCTTAATCTCACTTGGTAAAACTTCTCTTAAAATCTTGATCTCTAGGAATAAAGGATTTCCATCAATATCTGAAATCTCACCATGTTTAAGAGAATTTTCAAGGTGGATACATGCTGCCTTTAGACCATCATTTGTTGCCAATCTGAGCTTCTTTAGATCAAACAAAAATCCAAAAGTCTTCCCATATTCTTCAAATTGTTCAAACCTCACCTGAAGGGATACTATAGCTTGATCTAAGATTCTGAGAAAAAAATCGATTTTAAACTTCTCTTCCTCGCTTAGCATCTCAAATTCATCATCTCTTCCAACCTCTTCATCAAAGTGTCTTTTCCTTTTAATAATGCGCTTTCGTTTCGCAAGAAACTCTGGCGCAATATCCATAGACTTGCAATAATTTTAGCTTCTGTTTTTGCTTTTTCAAATCCAGTTTCCCTGTAGTTTTCCAAATACGAAACTAATCCTTTCAATTGAACAAAAGCATCACCAAAATCAATATCATCTGATTGCAGCGCCTTACTTACCATATTAACGGTAAATAAAAGATCATACCAGATAACCATACCAAATAAGAACTCGAATCCTCCAATTCCATGAGTTTTACTTGTGGCAAGAGAATCAGCATTGCTGCGAGTTTCAGGATCCTCAGAGTTTTCTGCCAAGTAATCAAACGCATCTCTTATTTTTGGAGCCTGAAATCGAATTGCTCGGACACTTTCGACGCGACTTTCCCAACGGGTTTCTGATAATGACTTAAGTGTGAGACCTCCTACTTTCTCCTTAAATAGTTCCCACTTATTTGTAGATGATGAGAACAAATTATATATCCGCTGAATGATTCCAAAGAAATCAATCGCCTTTGTAGATGATTTAGCCATATCAGAAAGTGCCAAATTAAGACTATGACAACCACACGGCGTATAAAATGCTCTCGGGTTGATATCCAGCAATCTTTTTTGTACTCCTTTGTGTTTTCCTTTCATATTAGATCCATTGTCATAGCCTTGGCCTCTCACATCATCTATACTCAAATTTAAACCAGCCAATGTATCACAAAACAACTCAAAAAGTCCTTCCCCAGATTTATCTGCAACTTCTAGGACATCACAAAAAATTATTTAACTTGTGTTTTTTCCATGGAGACATCCACACATCTGATAATAAGACTCATTTGTTCTTTATAACTCTTATCTGGAGTACAATCAAGAATCACTGAAAAATACTTTGCCTCCTGAATTTTCTTGATGATCAAAAGTTTAATCTCAGATCCTAGCATAGCAATCAACTCATCCTGAATCCTGTGGCTTAAATAATGATAATGAGTCTCGCCTTCCTTAACCCGTCAGATATGCTCTCGCATGACTGGATCAAAATCTCCAAACGATTCAACAAAACTCAGAAAATTTCTATTGTTTTTTTGACCAAGCTTCTCATTAGTCCCACGAAATGCTAAATTCTGTTTAGCAAGAGTTGTTACCAATGAAAATATTCTCAACAATACCTCTCTCCAATGGTTTCTTTTTTTATTGATTTCTTCCTGGAGACACTTATCAATGGTCTGGTTCTTCCTTAGTCTCAATTCTAACTCCATCCACTGACTCATGCACACAATATGGCAATGACTAGTTTCATGTTGGCTTAGTCTTGTCCTGATATTCTTCCAATCATTAAATCCACTGCTTGACAACTGACCCCCATCTTGATCCCGACCAAACAACTTGCAGCAAAAGCAATATGCTCGGTCTGATACTTTTGAATACAGTAGCCAAGTCCTATCTTGTTTATCTCCATTTTTCATCTTTCTTCTGTAATACATATGAGAAAAATGTCTACCATGACGATTTTTTGGAAATACATAGTCCTCATGTACGCTTCTCATAGGACCTTTTTTCACAAGAAAATCTTTCAAACTCTGATTAATTATTTTCCAGCCAGCAGGATCAGTTTTATCCAAAATCTTCTCTTGTTCTTCAACATTCACATCATCTTCTTTACTCTCATTTTCCTCTTTCTCAGACCTACGGTTAATTTCTTCTGCCTTATCATCCTCTAAACAGTATGATTTTCATCCCCAGCTCCACTACACTCATCAGTTTTCTGAGTTTTAGATTTCTTAACATACCTCAACATAGAGTTTGCCATAGACTTCTCCTCTTCTTTTTTTCTTTTCTTCTCTCTAAGCTTTTGGGCTCCTGATTTACACTTTGTTTTTCGTGTTGAAATTCCTATAAATTTCATGTTAGAGAAAAACATAATAAGAATTATTTTCTGATCAAATTTTTAATTCTAAAACAAATTTAGCATAATCTGAAATTTTTGAATCTGCTGTTTGAAAAGAATTACCTGTCATAGTTTATGATTTTGATACAAAAACTGAAGCAATTGAGAAACAAATAGTGAGAGCAGTTTTGCAGGGGATACGATCGTCGAAGGAAGCGTAGTCGAACCGTCGAAGGAAAAAAAAAAGAAAGAAAAACGTGATTGTCCAAAAGGGTTTTTTTTGTTTTAATGGTTTATGGACTTTTTTTCCTTTTAATATATTAAGTCATTGTATTGTTTATTTTATTATTGGACCACTTAGTTGACACATTAATGTTGGCATATACTATTTTTCATCTCGTTAAAAAAATGTCCATTGACCCTATTTAGTTGACATATACTATATATATTATTTGTTTCTACATGGGCCTGTAAAAAATGGGGGCCAAGGCCAATGCCTTATTGGACTCTGCTCAGGGCCGGTCCTGGCGAAATGATCATCCTTTTGTTTGTTTTTTCTTGGATAAATATGGATCTTTGTAGCATATTTACTAATCTGATGAGATTCGAGTCGGGGTTTCTCTATTCATAGGACTTATAACGACATGCAGTGTCGGCTTAAGCGATATAATTGAAATACAATATTTGATATACTCTACGTAGGATGGGAAATCACTTTTTGATCTTAAAATGCTTTGTTAGATTTACTTGCACTAAAATTGTAGCATGAAGAATGTCTTGTCTGTTGAAAATGTATGGGATGTAAGTGCAAGTTTCAATATAGATTGAACAGAAGATAAAAGTATTCAGCTTTCAGAATTGTTTGAACAAGGAAGAAACTGTTTTAGTGAGACAAAATATAAAAAAGACAAATTGATGACATGTATCGTGTGATCTACTGAATATAATGATGGAGGTATTGATAGCTGACTTGGAAGATGCGTGCAAGTGAAGATCTACAACATTTGGAAGATATGAGAAAATCGAAAACAAGGAAAATTTGGTGTCAACCGAATCAAGCAACTAAACCTAGAGGCTTCATCAACTCTATGAATATAAAAGAAATGGGATGTAGAGCTATTAGGTTTAGCCGTTCAAGTCAGAAAAAAGAGAAACGTTTTTTCTGCTTTTTAGAGAGTACAAATTACTTTGTTACCGTGAACAAATGTGTTCATTTGTTAGGTTAGAAATCATTTGGTCGCAAGCTAAAAGAGTTTTCTTATGCTGTGTGTGAGTTCAATTAAGAATGTGTAATCATCTTAAAAGATTTTAATAAAATTGAAACTCGGTGCGCTGAGGTTTGGGAATTCTCGTGTTTGCGTGTCCATCACGTTTTTTCATTTGGTATCAAAGCGGGCATCTGAACCGATTATTACTCAACAAAAGGTGAAGATCTTGTGAAGGAAGATAGACTCATCATGAGAGGTTGCTTTTGTGCAACGACCAATCATGCTAGGAGAAACAAACTGTAACGTCCGTGTTCGAGAAAAATGAAATTTCTCGGGATTAATACAGAAGTTTTGTATAAAGTCGTCTTTGATCCGAACAAGTTGTTGGGAATGTGATCTCTCTCTTTGAAGTCAATCTTTGGGAGTTTCGGACATGGAGTTGTCGCGAACAAAAAGATGGATCGGTTCAGGAAAAAAAAAAAAAAACAAATTTTGCCGGAGCGACTCTGTGGAGCAGTTGCAAACCGCTCGGAGGATCAAATTTGCCGAGCTACTTCGAGGAGCGGTTGCAAACCGATCGGAAGGCCAAATCAATTTCCTGGAGCGGTTGCAAACCGATCTGGAGTGTCGGTGGACTGTTTTTGTTGCAGAAAATCTCACCTACCTCCTTTTATGCTCGTTTTTCTTCTTCTTTCTTCTTTCTGGGTTTTTGTCTGATCTTTTGAGAGAGATAGGGAGAGAGAAAGATTTTGAGCTGAGAAAAGGAAGAAGAGGAGGGGAGACTTAAGGGAAAGAGACCTTGGCTTGGCTTGAGAGAGGAAGGAGAGGGAGAACAGAACTGGCAGGGTTTGGGAGAAAAGAGGTTCGACCTAGCAAATCGTATCCAAAGGTAATGAAATTTGGTGGAGTTGTAGCTAAGCTTTAGCCCTAGATGCGCCAATTTACGGTTTTGGATTTTAGTTAGTATCCTAAGAGTTATCCTCTTTTTCGTGAGGTGTCTTGTTTCAGTCGCGATTTGGGAACAGTGCAGGTTCAGAGTTAGATCGCGAGTGCATATTTGGTCGGATCTTCACGAAACTTTGAGGGTAGCTTCAGGACGTCCAGGAGTTGAGTTCCACCGGTGGAATTTGGAAGTGGACGGTTAGAACTCGATCCGTGGCTCCATCTTTGGGGCTGTTCGTTCTGTAATTTTCTGGTTGTGTTGAAAATTGTTTTGGTTATTGTGGTTGGTTGTAGGGCAAGAGAAAGTGAGGTTTTTAGCTTCTGTTGGTGTGTGAGTGAGTCGCTCTTGGGTTGTTGTGGTGGTTCTTGAGCCGAATCCTTCTTAAGCTAAGGTGAGTGCGTGACCATGGGCTTATCTAAGCTTTGAGATGGTTTTATGTGAATTGTGTGATGTTAAGATGGATTCTTGTGTAATCCATGAGTTGTATTGTTGAGTTTCCTTGTGTTTTGAGTTGGGTATGAACTTAATTGAGTTAAAGAAGCAAGGTTTTCGTGGAAAGAGGTCAAATAGCGTGAGAAGGGGTGAAGCAGGTCGTTTTCGGATGGGTTGCAGGGGAACCTCCGAGCGATCAGGGGAATCGGTTGCAAATCGATCCTGAGCTTGTGTGTGATCCCGAGCGATCATGGGGATCGGTTGCAGACCGATTCCGAGACCCTTCTGCGCGACTTTTGTACTTTCCTTACGTGTGATAGTTTGAATTGTTTCCAATCGGGTCTTTTGCTGTTGTATGGTATGATGTGGATGTTTATCATGTTTATTTTGAGCAGTTTGTGATCTCGTGCTTGTGTGTATAGCTCGTAGATGGGAGGACCGTCTCACTAAGTATTGTGTTAATACTTACGCATCTCTTTCTGTGTGGATGCAGGTAAAGATAAAGTGTGATCGTGGAATCATGGCAATGAGGAGGAGGATGATTAGGACTCGGCTGTGTTTTTGGGTTGAACGTTTATTGCGCGTAATAAATTTGAATACTGTGGTTAAAGTTGTTTAATAAGATCGAGTCTTATTGGGGTTGTGTAAACTGGCTTTAATTGAGTATTTGTGTTCTTATGTATAATTAATATTATGGGATATTAATTATGGTTAAAAAAAAAAAAATCGGGTGTGGTTGTTTCACAAACTATGGCCACTGGAAATCAAGATGAGGCAGAATATTCGAAGTATCGATGAAGATGCTTAGACTGCGGTTGAAACTAGTTGGACTGAACCAACTATGAAGAATGAAGATGGAAGAGATGTGCCTAAGGCTAAGGATAAGTGGACCAATGTTGAGAAGAGACTATCCAAGATTAATTCAAGAGTGTTGTCTGCGATCTTTAATGCACTCAACGAAGAACAGTTCAAACTGATACAAGGTTGTAACACGGCAAAATGAGGCATAGGATACGCTCCAGAGATACTATGAGAGAACCACGAGTGTGAAGAGAAGTAGGCTAGATTTGCTCGCATTCCAGTCTGAGAATCTTTGAATGGAAGAAAACAAAAAGGTTAGTTCTTTCAGTGCAAGAATAAGTACGATTGCGAATGAAGGTAGTGTTCTAGGAAATAAGTGCAAGGATAAGAAATTGGTGAAGAAAATTCTTAGATGTCTTCTAAAAAAGTTTGCTGCTCACAAGTCTGTAATGAATGTTTCTCTTAACACTGACACCATGAGTTTCAGAGAAGTGGTGGGAATGATCAAAGCACATGAGATGGATTTAGAGCCACAAGTTTCTGTTGTCGAGAAGGGAGTTGCGTTTGTTGTTTCTGATGATAAGCAAATGTTTGAAAATCTTGAAAACTCCGTGAGTATACTGGTGAAGAATTTTAATAATACACTGAAAAGATTTGACAAGGGAAATATGAAATTTCATGAAAGTTGCTGATCAGAAGAGGGTGAAAAGTCAGCAAGAAGAATTGAATCCAAATGTCATGAATGCCAGGAGATTAGTCATTATAAATCTGAGTGTCCCACCATAAAGAAGAGAGAAATTCAGTATTCTGGATGTAAGAGTTTTGGTCACTGGAATATTGATTGTGTGAATAGACATGGGAGAAGGGACAGATCTTACATTAGCTTGAGTGATAGTGAATCAGAAAGTGAATATGAAGACAATAAGGTCAAGAATTTTGTTGCTTTTCCAGCCATATTTCAGCAATATGACTCATCTGATAGTGAAAGCGAGATTGCAGCTGAGAAAGAAGTTGCATTTTCAAAAACTGAACAGGTTGTGGTGGAATCTGAAAGTGATTATGGGGAAGAAGATCCAGATCTTCTTGAGAAAGAAGTTCGGGTACTGTATGAGAACTGGTTGAAGGCCAGCCAAGATAACCTGCACCTGTTAAAGGAGAAGATATTCCTAAAGGAAGAACTTGGTATGGAGAGAGAGAAGAGCAAGTCGCTTAAAAAAGAGTTCGCCGAAACTATGAAGAAGATTCTCATGCTTAACAGTGGTACAAAGGACCTAGAAAAAATCTTGACAATGGGACAACCTGCAAAAGTCAATCACGATCTTGGTTATCAAAGAGATATATCTATGGAAAAACGAATTTTATGAAATTCGTCAAAGGGAACAATACAAAACCTATTCCAACAACTTTTCAGAAAACCAAAAATGAAGGAAAAAATCCACATGGGTGCTACTACTGCAGGAAGAATGGGCACATAAGAAGTATTGCTACAAAATTCAAGCCAAAGTGAGGAGATTGATAAGTCAAAAGAGATATTATCCATTTTACAATGATTCTTCGAGAGTTTATGTGAGAAAAGTAGATCTTTATCAGAAACAAGTTGCTGCTTACACTTCAATAAGTTCAGTTGAGAGGCAGCCATGGTACTTTGATAGTTGATGCTCAAAGCATATGACGGACAATCAAAAACCGCTGGGAGACTACACTAAGATGAATGAAAGCGAAGTGAAGTTTGGTAGAGGTGCCAAAGGAAAAATCAAAAGGAAAAGAAAACTTGAACGATCTAATGTACCGAAGCTGATTTATGTGTATTATGTTCAGGGACTTCAAGTCAATTTGATTTGTGTGAGTCAGCTTTGTGATGATGGATTGATGGTTGTGTTCGACAAGGAGAATTTTTGGGATCACAATAAAGAGAATCAAGTGGTTCTTACAGTAATAAGAATAGGCAACGATTGCTACATGTGGGATGAACCAAAGAAGTGTTTGAGGCCTAAGAAGAAGAATCTTGCCGCATCGCATCAATATCAAGGAAAGACGAACATGAGAAGCACGTCAAAGCAATAGTTGTCAATTGTTATTCGCAAGCAGAAGCAAAAGAACCAAATATGTATTGGAAGAAATAACAATGATGTCGTGGATCTTGAAGTGAAGCAAGTAGAAGAAGAACTTTTGCCGTTTAAAATTCGTATATTAGAAACTTATTGGAACAGGTAGCACTATATATCAGAAAGTATACTAGATCCCTGATGAACACAACATTGAAGACGACAAATGTTAAAGAAGGTTTACCTCTGGTCACCTCCAAGATTACTCACTTGAAAGCATTGGAACAAACAATCCAGTAAGTGAGGGGTATGTTAAACATTAAGGTCAGCTGTTCGACATATCATAAGTTAGGTGGTTTTGGTGTTACAAGATGGATAAGAAACATCAAGAAGCAAGATGGGATGTCTTTGTCAATACCAGAACGTAAGTTGCTGCTCTTAACACTATGGATGTGTTTATTGACTGAATTATGCCAATTAAGCAGGGGGAGATTGTAAGGGGCAGGATTCGAAGGTTTCGAACTGAAGACTTCAAGTAGAAGGGGAAGGTATGGAAGTATGGGGGAGATCATGCTGAAATTATGGGAAAGATACATAATTTTTTAGAAAGTATAGATTACTCTATTACGGTGAACAAGTGTGTTCATTTGTTAGGTTAGAAATCATTTGATCGCAAGCTAAGATGGTGTTCTTAAGGTGTGTGTAAGTCCAATTAAGAATGTGTAATCATTTTAAAAGATTTCTAATAAATTTGAAATTTGGTGCGCTGAGATTTGAGAAATTTTTGTGTTTGCGTGTCCATCATGTTTTTTCATGGGAGTTATCTCATCTCTTGGTAGTTGTAAGTGATATTTTATGAGACTGTTTACTAAAAATGTATGCATGCCATCCAACTGGTAAACAGAATACTCATATCTCACTAGGATACGCTTTACAAATAATAGTGTCGTGTTATCATTCGTAGATATAAAATCACCCAAAACAATTTATTTAAAATTAAATTATAGTTATACTTTAAAATTTTTCATTAGTAGTTGTAAGTTATATTCTATGTGACTGTTTACTGAAAATGTATGCATGTCATCCCACTGGTAAACAGAATATTCATATCTCACTGGGATGCGCTTTACAAATGATAGTGTCGGATTATCATTCGTAGATATAAAATCACCCAAAACAGTTTATTTAAATATTAAATTATAGTTATACTTTAAAATTCTTCATCAGTAAAACAAATATGCCAGCCTGCCAGGACTGGTCACAAAAGATTTTTACATCTGTTGAAATCCAAATTTTCATTTTTCTTGAGTTAGCATATTAACCGTAAATGGTATATAGATGGATTCGAGCTAAAATTCTTGGGTCAGTCACTAGTCAGAGCCGTGTCTACGTGCGGCAAAATGAAATTTTCGCCTACAACCAATTTTTTAAAAAAATTATAAAAGCTCATATACTTTTATCTATTTTAATAACTAGAGGCACATTTTTTATATTGAAACAACGTGACATTTTTAATCTTGCGTAATATAGTTGATATGGTCTTCTATATTAAAAACTAAATAATCAAACATTTGAAATTACAATTTACGATAGCTGCTATATTCACATTCTAAGATTAATATAGTAATGCCGCCACTTTTTATACCAAAGAAAAGATAAAAAATTATGTTTTAAATTAACATTTTCATTCTTTTTTTACGTGGGATGTTAATTATTACTTTTAAAGTTTTTGTTTTATATGAATTGTTTTTTTTAAAGCATCGCTTCTATCCTTTATATTTCTAGAAACGGCTCTGTCCATAGTTTAGTCTAATGGTCAAACAACCACATCGATGATGTATGAAATGACTTCAATCAAGATATGGCATTTGTCAATTAGTTATTTTATGGGCTGCGTATAGCAATCATTCTATACTATAGGCGTTCAGATAGAATCACGTAGTTTTTTTTTCTGCTCAATTCATCATGTACTAAATATAAACTTTCTAATTCTACATAATCTATAAAATTCTTTTCAATTAATCAAATTCAATTAATCTATTTAATTGCGGTTTAAAATCATGAAATCGATTTTGGTTTTGAAGAAATCGAAACCTCTATGTTAAAAAGAAAGTTTCAATTCGGATTCAAAATTGGCTTCTGGTCAACATTTTAAACTCGAATTTTACTCTAAGCACTCACTTAGTTCTTCCAAAAATTTCATCGAACATCTTCCGGGCATGAAACTTCCTATGATCAAGATTAGCTTAATCAAAGACTAATCTAGCACTAAGAACACCTAGAAAATAAGGATATATTAAAACTAAGCTTAAGCATCTTGAATCAATCAACAACCACCATAATTTACTAAATCCAAAGGGTCAAAAAGTGACTACTTACTAATCATAATGAACACACAAAGATTCATGTTGTTTCTTTTCATGATCATTAAAGATTAGAGATTAGAAATGAGAAAGTGTTGTTAATAAAGTTCTATGTTCTCGATAAAGTTCTATGTTATTGATAAAGTTTTATAAATTAATAAAATATTTTAGTTTCGATATTATTAGTTTATAGAGATATATGACCAGACATATTTCGTTGAAATTTTTTTTCTTATAACCAAAAACTTGAAAAGAATATGTTCGATCATTTAAAAAGTGTTGTTGATCTCTATACAAAAGCTCTGTCCATGTTTATGAAATATATTAATAAACTAATGTTCATGAAATAGGTATAAGATATTCTTATCTGACTTAGGCCCGTCTCAAAATTATAGTGGATTTTGTGTCCAAACGTAAAATAAAGTAATTCAAATCTTAGATAGAAATTAAAAAATATGAACTTTTTTCTATATAAATTTTTAAAATTTAAGGTTCTATATCGAATAGAAATTGAAAGAAAGAAATTTAGTATTTTTACAATGTCAACCCATGCTCTAATGACACGTTCTAAAGACATATCTAACCCATTTTATTTTTACTCTAAATTATATTATAAATTAAAATCTTCTCTAATCCCATTTTATATCTTATTCTAAAATAGAGTAAAATTTAAAATTACTCTATATTTAATGTAACTTTATTTTCTAATCTATTTTTTATACTAATATTTAGAATAACTCTATTTTATAATAATATATTGAAGAAAAATTTTACTCTATTTTAGAGTTATTTTATTTTAAAATAAAAAGTAAAAAAAGTATATTGGAGATAGTTTAAGATCGGCCTATGCTGACTATAGATGTTTTTTTTTTCTCAGACGAAAGTAAGAACCGCGTAGAGTGATCTCATGCTCAAAGAATTTTGGAACACATGAATTTCCCATGGGGTCAACAATGGTTAACCGCCACTATTTTAATTAATATATTATCTTAATAATATGTTATCAAATTGAAAAAAATTAAAATTAAAAAACATGACAAAAAAAACATAAAGAATTAGACCGGAAGGAGTTCACATGAATGGTGGACCTCCTCACCTTTATATATATACATCCACAGTTCATTTCTCTCTTCTCCATCCTTCTCTTAACTCTTTCTCTCACTCTCTCTCAAAATTTCTCTCTCGGTGTGGTAATTTTTGATCGAATGGTTGACCAGAAGAAGTACCTATTGTTTCTGGCGACGCCAGACTCGGAGTTTGCAAAGAAGACATACGGAGGATACCATAATGTGTTTGTTTCTTTGCTCAGCGATGAAGGAGAGCAATGGGACTCATTCAGAGTCGTCGATGGCGAGTTTCCCGAGGAGAAGGATCTTGAGAAGTACGACGGATTTGTCATCAGTGGAAGCTCTCATGATGCCTTTCAGGACACTGATTGGATCTTGAAGCTCTGTGATATCATCAATAAACTTGATGACATGAAGAAGAAAGTCCTCGGTATTTGCTTTGGCCATCAGGTAAATAGCTCACATTTATAACATTTTTTTGTTTTTGTTTTTTTTTATAAAATAAAAATATATATTTTTTGGTCTCTTATGTTCATGGATTGTAAGTTTAGATTATTACCCAATTTGCAATGAATAATTGTGTAAACTATTTGTTAGTAACCATACCATTCTAGGGTTATAGAAATTAAACTAAATTTTCTTCACAATATATATTTGTGTGTAACTTTGGATTAACCTAATTTGAAAATGAAATATTTGTGTGTAAATCTACTTTTAATAAGCATGCGCTTTTACGTTTGGAGATGTTAAAATAATTTTTTTATGAGTAGTAGTTAGATAGCTCTTCTTTGAATGGTTCTTCAAATGATTATATTCCTATATATATAAAACATATTCTCGTGATTGGATTCTTTTTTATGCGTACACGTAGGAATATAACCATACGTATGAGTAATAAAATTAGATAGCTTCTTTGAATGGTTCTTCACTGGTTTTTTTTTCAAACGTGTACACAAATGATCATGTAGTTTTTTTCTTTCTACGAATAATCAACTAATTAGCTCTTTCAATGGTTCTTTATTCGATCTAACAGTTGAAAATTTGATAGGGAACCTCACATTTCGTATAAGTATTAGTTAACTAATTATAGTTTACAATTACACTTATTGAATAATACGTCCAGCTAATAGCTAGAGCAAAGGGAGGCAAAGTAGGGAGAGCAAGGAAAGGACCAGAGCTTTGCCTTGGGAACATAACCATTGTGAAGGAGGCAGTGACGCCGGAAAATTACTTCGGCGAAGAAGTTCCGGCGAATCTGAGGATCATAAAATGCCATCAGGATGAAGTTTTGGAGCTGCCGGAAAGTGCAAAACTGTTAGCATATTCAAACATGTACGAGGTAGAGATGTATTCAATCAAAGATAACTTCCTATGCATCCAGGGACATCCTGAGTATAACCGTGACATCTTGTTCGATATAATCGATCGTGTTCTTGCCGGAGGCTACATTAAGGTTTTTTGTTTCTCCCTTTTTCTTAATTAATTCAATCATTATATATATAACCGACACGAAATATATAACTATTTCTATATAAATAATTATTTACAACCGACACGAAACGTTTCCATATTATGGGTATATATATATATATATATATATATATGCGCAAGATTTTGGATCGGAGTTTAGTTGCGAAAATCATATATATGTAGAATATTATATGATTTTGATTGTGTTTTATACAAATAGAATGAATTTTAAGAATTTTTAAACATGTTTGATTTTATCCGATAATATGATATTTTATATGTTATTATTACACTATTTGATAGTAAACAAATAATCTGCAAAATCATTATCCACTTTTTATGATTTGCAACTTTGTCCTAAAAAATTTGCGGTCAACCTAATGAAATTAACATCAACTCGCTTACGTTAGTTTTATTTTGGTTGTCAGTTTCACTTATATTAACCCTAATTATAATATGCAGCAAGACTTTGCGGAAACGTCAAAGGAAACAATGGAAAAGAATGAAGCAGACAGGAAGTTTTGGCAGAAAATTTGCAAGAACTTCCTCAAAGGTCAACCCTCCTTATTAGTTTGACTCACAAATTTTAGTCCCATTTGTCTCCCACGATATTATATTTACCCTATGGTTTAATATTCCAACTTTATATATCCACTCTATATTAATTATTTGTTGAAATGTATGACATATTGATGTGTTGTATCCATAATAATCAAATAAAAACTTTATCGTCACTGTCCCAAAAGCTTCTTTATACTCCAATAAATTTTACTATTATAAGTTTCTTCAATTTTACGCCTTATCCTAAAAATTTCTGCTAAATTCTGATTACTCCTCGTCTAATCGCTAGATCCATCTTATCTGCCACGATTAATAACTAATTTTTTGAAAAAAATCAGTCATCCGATTATTCTCCGCATAATCAGATTACCCGATTATTTTTTAGATAGCAATATAATTTTTTTTTATTCAGACATTTAAATTGAGAGTTTGTGATGGTAAAATAACTTATGTTCAAAAATTTTAATGAAAATCATAAAATTTTGTCTTAAAAATATGTTTTTATGTGTTTATTACAATTTTGAAAACAATTTTAATTATAGTGGATTAAAATATTTTTAAGATATTAAAATAATCCTAAAATTAGTTTTCGATTAATCCTAATTTAAATCCGATTTTTCGGCTATGCGGTAGACCCATGTCGAACACCTGACTAGCGCCGACTAGCGCATAGCGAATTTTTGAACATGGCTTTACGTAACACTAAGAAAGTTAATAGAAGATGGATTTGTGTAGAGTTTATTAACTTTTTAAATTGAGAGATTTTAGAAAGTTAAATAGATTTAACAAATATTTTTACTAAGGTTTGAAGATTCTTATCAACCTTTGTTAAGGATTCTTAATTTTTTTTTAAATGTATAAACATATGTTTACATTTTTTAAACAATGTCATGGATTGTCGTAGATTTTTATCAATTTTATTCTAGAACTCTCTTTGTAAGGTAAATATATGTTTATACATTTTATAAAAAATTCAAAAAATTATCTTAAAAGCTGGAGAAACACTTTTAATGTCATTTGAAATTTTAGTACCGTCGTGTGTTTATCCTCAATCTTTTGTTGTGCATGATTCTTGTTTTTTATTCACTTTTATTGGCATGATAATGTTGGTTTGTCATTTCTATTGAAAATTTAATATTGGTTTGTCAGTTTGTTGTCTGGCTAGAACGTAGAGTTGTTGATGGAACTTGATGGTGAATAAAAGGTATTCATTCGTCTTTGACTTACATTAGACTACGTATTTATTGGCTAGGTTTTGAGAGAGGCAAATTTAGAGGTTCTGTACAGATAAAATAATGATTTAACGACCCTTATCCATATTTAGGGTTCATAAACAAAATTTAAAAGTAATGTTAAATGTTCTATGATGTTTTTTTTATATAGATTTTTGTTTATTTCAGAATGTAAAATAAAAATGTAAAATCAAGTGATAAACATACATAAAGCAATTTTTTATGTTTTATAATTTACAATTTAACGTTATTAAATGCTAATACATATATTTTTTTACTTTGATAAAATAAGTTGGATTTTAAGTTTTAATTCACACTTCAAATATAGTCAGTTTATTTTTCTTGAAAACTATAGTGGGCTGTTTTTTTGTTGCAATTTTCACTACGTTTTCTTATTAAAACAAGAGATTTTACACTGAATACCAAATGAAATGAAAAGAATTAAATCCAAAGATAGATACATTATCGTATTATCGAATGAGTTCAAAATACCCTCAACATCTTTATCATCTAGGCACACTCTTCATTTCTATTTCTCTCACTTTCTTGTTGTTTTTCGCTTCATCTCTCCCCTTTCAACAACAACCCCATTATGATTATTCAAATTATTCAAACTAGTTGAATTCTTTAAATTGGCTTGAATTTTATAGTAAGAACGCACTCTCTGGTCCCTATAATCTCGACATATATTTGCATTGAGCTTCGAGCTTCATCATCGTCCATAAAAAGTGGCCGAGGAACAAAAGTGCAATGCATAAACCAGATAATAAGTATATTGGAGAAAAAATCCGTTATGAAGGTTAATATATACCTCAAACACGCCTCCGTCTTCACAATTTTAAATGGATTGTGTTCCAGATTAACATGGTCTCATCATAAAATTGATTGCGTCTGATGTGTAATAGTTTTGGGTTAATTGATGTGTAAGTTTTTTTTAATAATTAGAGGATGATCCAGATATTTAACATTCAACAAATTTATTATGTAGAATGAGTATACTCGTTGAGTAGCACACTTAAAAGTAGTTTCTAATAGGCTTATAACATGATACTATTTTAACTGGCCAAATATAAATAATTTAGATGATTTTACGTTGGAAAGAAATTAATATATGACTTAAACTTACATGATGACAATTAATTCCTAAATGAGAACCACTAGACCAGAATTACTTAGGTTATTTTTTTTTTTTTAATTAAGGTATAAGTTGTAGCTCAATCTTGATTTCTATTTTCTATGTATGAGTGGAAAATGAGGAATTTGATGTTGTGACGTTATGCATATGGAGAAGAGTGTAACAAAGGAGCAAGTGTATAATATATCATGTTACATCTATATTAATATTTTTTAAGTACATATTAATATTAAACAGAAACTTTTGTTTTATAAAGATTACATAAAATATTATTGATTTAAATAATAAATTAGAAAACTCATTAACGATAAATATAGAATATAAAAATATTTATGTATATGTATCCAAAAAAACTCTACAATTAATTATCTACTATTCATATAATCAAACACAATTTTAATTATAAAATATAAAATATCCATATAATGTTCTACAATTAATAGTCTAGAAATTTAAAAGATTTTGTTAAGATTTGAAATTATTATTCTCCTATCATCTTTGTTTGTTATTTTGTTTAGTTGTTTTGAATCATCATATTATACATAAAATTAATTAAAATTAATAAAACTCTAATTTTTTTTTTTTGTATTTGTCGTGATTCGAATTTTGAAAAACAGACATGTATTACTCAAGCAATGAAGAAAACTTGTGTGTTCAATGTCCCACATCGGCTAAAATTTTTAGATAATGATTCAGAGTCATATTATAAATAAAACCAAAATGAATCTAAATCTGAATGAACAGGAAGTTTAACTTAACAAGCATCCAAATTTAAAAGTTTGTAACCGATTTAATTTGGTTCTTTAGTCGAACCGTTGAATTATACCGTATATTATAAATTTTAAAATTGTTAAAAGTTTAAAATATTATGAACATTTACACTTATAAAAAAAATTAAAATATCATGGGACAGGGTTATATGGCGAACAGATTTGGGTCGACATTAGTATAAATTTAAAATATCATTAACTCGATAGTACAACACGGTAAATCATCATTTCATTATTTTGCTAACACCATCAATATTAAATATATCAATTAAATTAGTTAAACAATGATTATATAAAAAATAAATTATCCCATAGTATACCGTAAATAAAAAACTAATATTTTTGGTTATCGTGTAATATTTATGTGTAACGTTATAACTAAAAATAACACAATTATATACAACGTTACAAATCAATATATCACGAAATATTAATATATCTCGTTATGTATTTATATTTGATGTTATATGTTGAGTACTAACACATTATAATATATATCTCTATTTCACATAAACAAATAATAATAAAATATCACTGTACATATTATATATCTCTATACCACGATATATATAAATCAATTTTGAGTTATATATATTAAATTTTAACACATCAAACTATATATTAACACAACAATATAATATTGTAATATAGATAGACACACTTCCCAACTTATGATTTCAGTGCATTTGCTACATGTGCGTTTTGGCAATATTTTAACTTTTCTCTCTAGTCTTGCAAATACAGAAAAAAGTCATTGGTATCTTATTAATTAAATCCTTTTCCAAAAAATTTTGATTTTTAGAAAATCTTTGACTGGAACCTGTTATTAAGACATAAAATCAAATAGTTCCATTAAAATAAGCACCTTCCATTTGTGCTAATTATCTCATAAGTTCTCATAGTCTAATCTATTGTAGTCAAACATCCAATTCTATATATGAGTATATAATAAGATATAAGAAAATCCATTTTTTCGATATAGTTTCCTTCTGGTTGAATAAAATATTATAATTAAAATCCATTTAAACCAGAAAAATCCATCTAGTTTGTTATTACAAATCACAACTGATACGCAACAAACTCCCAGTTGGCTTCTGTTACGATCTTTCACCATCTTTAAAAACACACAAAATCTTTTCGGGTAAAAACATTATCGAAACCAAAAAAATGGTTAATGAGCAAAAGAGATTCGCTTTGTTTCTTGCAACATGCGACTCGACGTTGGTGAAGAAGACATACGGTGGATATTTCAACGTGTTCGTTTCGACTTTTGGTGAAGAGGGTGAGCAATGGGATCTCTTCCGAGTGATCGATGGTGAGTTTCCTGATGATAAGGATCTGGTTAAGTATGATGGTTTTGTTATCAGTGGAAGCCTTCATGATGCTTTTGGAGATGATGATTGGATCGTTAAGCTTTGTTCTCTTTGTCAAAAACTCGACGACATGAAGAAGAAGGTTCTTGGCATCTGCTTTGGCCACCAGGTTAGATCTGATCCGTTGGATCATACTTAAATTAGGGTTTTTGTTTTCGAACAACCCATTTTCCAAAAACATCATTTGATAAACCCATTTGCTCAATAATTATCACTCAGATTCAACACTCTTTAATTATACACTATGCATTATAAAAATCATGGAAGATGATTTGGTTGATGTGAATCTGAATGTACGTAGTTAAGAACTTTTTAGCTATCTATTTAGGTTTTGATTGTTTGTTTGTGTTTACATTTGCAATTGATGTACATTTTTTTACTAATGAATCCAAAACCTTAATGATGTTAAACAAATTTTATTTGTTAACAACAATGTGCATTTTACAAAAATATTTAATAAGAAACTGCGAAATAACATGTAGCGCAATGATTTGTGTTAATATCGTTGTGTTTATACTTCTGAAATGTAAACCATCTTGCAACAGTTTGATTTAAAATATTTGTGATGAATGATGCATTCTCTCTGTTGTTGAAACTAGATACTAAGTAGAATCAAAGGAGGGAAGATCGGAAGGGCGAGTAGAGGTGTGGATATGGGACTAAGAAGCATAACAATGGTTAAAGACGCAGTGAAACCGGGTGGTTACTTTGGAAGCCAGTTTCCGAAATCACTAGCCATTATAAAATGCCACCAAGACGAAGTATTTGAACTCCCTGAATCAGCCACATTGCTTGCTTATTCAGACAAATGCAACGTCGAGATGTGTTCCTATGGAAATCACTTCCTCTGCATCCAAGGCCATCCTGAGTACAACAAAGAGATTCTTTTCGAGATCATTGATCGCGTCGTCAATATGAAGTTGATGGAGGTTTGCTTCTTATATCTTTATTACATTGTCTTCAGTGTTGCTAGTTGGAAGCTTTTTAATGTTTCTTTATTTGTTTCCTCAGCAAGATTTTGCAGATAAGGCGAAGGCGACGATGGAGATCGCGGAACCAGATCGGAAGCAATGGCAAACTCTCTGCAAAAACTTTCTGAAAGGAAGATCCGAGCAAGTTTAAATGATGAACAAAAGCTGTAGAATTGGTTGCATGATTTAAAAACAATCTCTATGTCATAAGAAGATTAAAGGCAATCATCAATAATTCTTTATATTACAATATTTGGGTGTTACAAGTGCGTACTAACCCAAGTGTAAGTGTCTTTAAACAACAACAAAAAAATTGGATCCTTGAGTTGAAGTGTTCTTAGAGATTGTGTACAAGTAAACAAAAAAAAAAAAAAAAAAAAAGAATTCTTGCGTTTGCGAATTGGATTAATTTACGGTCAATGATCTTCAGCAGAGAAATCTGGTTCTGGAGGTTTCTGAAATTTCACCAATTCTTTAGTAGATGACAGCAACGCCGATTTTGCAGTCCGGTTCTTGTGAACGCTACGAAGTGCATTTGCCGCAAACTTTGAAGCCAAGAACGTTGCTCTTATGCTATACGGACTTCCTCCTGCTATAACTGATGCTGCTGACGCTTCTTCTTCTTCCTCTTCTTTTCTAAGTTGCTCCAATTTCTTCCTCTTTGTGTACCGTCGCCATGCAGCTTGGATGAAGCAAGCGGCCCAAGTCCTCCATTGCTGTGAATAAAATCTGAAAGTGTGTTGCACTTGTCTGCTATGGAGCCTCCTGAACTGGCTCGCCACGAATTTCAGCTCATCTGCTATCAAAGCGAAAGCTTCTACTTCGGTTAAGGCCTTCACGGTTCTTGTTGAGGACGGGAGGTTAGAACCGGATTTGGGGTCAAGTGCCCATGTCAAAAGTTCGTCACCACAGAAATCTCCTTCTTTAAGTAAACTCCGATTGTAGAAACCGCTTCTCCCGCCATCAGTGGTTACACTCTCAAGCCTACCACGGATTATGAAGAGCATCTCGTTGACCGGATCTCCCTCACGAACCAAGTAAGACTTCTCAGTGAATAGACATGGCTTAAGCCTTTCACAGATTGCATCTAGCAGCCTCTCATCCATATTCTCAAACAATGGAACCTTTTCCACAAAAAGAAAATGAATTAGAATGACTTTCAATAAGATGTTAATGGAGTGAAGAAGACAAGAAACTTACTCTTCGGACTAAGGCGAGACAGAGATGACGTTTGATATCCCTTCTAAGATCCTTTGGGAGATTCTGAACAAGATTCTCTTCATCAACTCCACGCGTCTCCAACCACTTGTACTGATCATATCGTCTGACCCGTTCCCGCAGTTCTGGTGGAAGCATTCGATGATGCATCCACTGTTCTGAGTCACGTCTTTTGACTCGCATTTCTTCTAACCGGATAGTTAGCGATTGAAGATAAGTCTGTCATGAATTTATCAAAACACCAACGATCATATCGTTTCTTCATACTCACCCGTGAAATCATTAAACATAAAAGCCAAACAAGCTCTTTTTTACCTGCATGTTTCCAATGAGAAGGGCAAAGAGTAGAAGTCCAGCAATAGCAAGTGTTATCGAGAATATAACCTCTCCAGGGTATGTGCTGGTTTCAAGCCCTTGACCAAGTGTACTGCAAAGGAGAATCGAGGTTACGAATGCGAAAAAAGACTTATCGTAGTGACACTATAAGCAAATAGATTTCTGCATATTACCTAAGATTCTGTAGCCCCCACCACAAACAGAAGAAGTACTTAGAGACAAAGTTCTTAGATGAGACGATGCCAGAGGAGAGAGCTCTTAAGTAGATTCCAAAATCAAAGGGAGGTTCTTCATCCTCGGGGACATTGACAGGACAATATTGCTGAAGAACCGAATCTTTAATGTTGTCCCAAGCAGCATAACCTTGCATATCTTGGTTACCACAAAACAAGAAGTTTCTGGTACATGTCAGGTTCTTGTGGCAAGCCTTACTCCAGCAGTCATTATTGCGTTCTAAGGCAAGCAAATACCACAAAGCCCCAACAATCTGCATACACATACACCTATGAGAACAGGAACATATTGCTTCAAAGAAAATAAACGCGAATATAGTATGGTACAAGAAATTGGATACTGACATGACTTGCGAGCATGTAAAGCAGCAAGTAATAAGCTGCACCAGCCCAAGCAGTTTCAGCAAATACGCCGGCTGTTCTCTTCAATTCTGAACTTAAAGGATACATTCGAAGAAAACGCGGAATGTATTGAACTAACACGACATATCGAAGTGCTTGTTTGGTTGCAAGCACATTTGCACCCCTTGAATTGAAGAGAAATCTCCAAACTATAATCTGAGAGAAAAAAACTGAACATTAACAAAACAAATATGAAAATTGAGAGAAGTTTGGGTTATATTCTATTGTTATACCTGAGGAACGGGAAGCACGGAAAGCAAATCAATGATAAAATACTGTTGCAGATACCGCTTAGCTATCTGTGCAGGGTCTATAACAAGCTCTCCTCGACCAAAAACCCGCGATGAGGGAGCAACATAAGCTGTTCTAAACCGTAGAGCCATATGAAAGAGATAAAACGAATCTATAACAGTCCGTATCGTAGTTGCTATAATTGCCAATTTACGATCTATACCAACACATTTCGCCTTATCGTTAATAAACGGAAGATACAAGAAGAGCGGATCCACGGATACTGCAAGTATACACGAAGCTACAAACAACTTGTTGCAGAGCAAAAGAAACTTGTCTTGTGGATCAAAAATCTTCTTCTCTGATACTTTAAGATCTTCTGGAAACACAGCACGCGAAACACCAAGTCCAATCGATCGACCTATAGACCAAAGTCCCTCTGATCCTTTTCTAAACCCTTTCTTAAACGATCCAGATGATGTTTTGCTTCCTTGAGCAAAACGTTTAGGTCCTTGTATATTCAATGTGCATTTGTTTAGACCCGTTTCGGAACTCTGCGAGTACCTCGAGTCCATACTATCTAACCTATATGAATTCAAGAAAACTCGAAAAGCTCAATACTTTTTTCATGAGAGATTCACAGATTGATTAAAATAATCAAACCTCACAAACTTCTCGCGTTGGCCACTGATGACTTGAGATTTGACTCCTTTTGCACCACAAGTATCGAACATACTCTTCAACTCATGAATTCCCCCTAAAAACCTGTTTTTGAGACCAAAAAATTATCATCAAGATGATTGTAAAACTAAATCATTAGCGAACCCTTTTCAACAAATCAAGCGATTGGGTTCTGAAATTAGGTTACTTGAGCTAACTACATCCATTATTATTGACCCGGATTCAGAGAGAAGGAGAAATTTCAACCCAGAAACAAAAAATCGAAACTTTAGCAACACAAAATGAACATAACTCATTTCTGAAAGAGACAAAATCGAATCATTGCAAACTGTAATCAAGTTCAGTAACTGAGATCGGGAGGAACATAAAGTAAAGAAGAAGAAGAACTTACAGTTACAGTCAAATCTGACGGCGAAGTAGAAGAAACGGAAGAAGCAGAAGAAGAGCTACACAAGTTGTAAAAAATCGGGCAGAGAAGAGAGAGAAGAAAGTGAAGCTGTGTCTTCTGTCGAAAATTTGACTTTTTTCTTCGTGCTGTCCGGGTCGAGTCCCACCCGCTTCCTCTGCTGTCTCTTTTTCTCATCCTTAAATGTAAATTATATACAAAAATAATTTAATATCTAAACTTTATTAATCTATATTTTTTGTTCAACAACTTTAATTAATTGGATCAAATAAGCTATAAATATGCCAAAAGTGGGAGAACAAGATCAAAATCTAAGCGATAGTATTGTGGTGGTGGTATTTAAACAATTCACGAGACTATTAAACGGCCCATAAACTTAATCAATAGAACTGATGTACAAATTAAATGTTCTCTAATAACATAGTTTTTTTTTTTTTTAAATATGGTAGCGTTTTAGAATCAATCAAACCATCTATCATCCAATTACATAATCAATAATGAAACATCTGATACATTTGCTAGGAAACTAAAATATTTTATAGTTGTAAAATAGATTGTTGACAAGAACAAAAGAATTGTAAATTAAAGTATTAGTGATGTGAAATATGGCATAAATTCAGATAATCATTATTCTCCAAAACATAGAATTGGATGCATAACATAGGTTTAAACTTAAAAGAATTATTCTTATAAGCCTTAAGCGAAAGCAAGCCCAATGAAAGCAACAATCGAGGACCAGAAGATGCTATTTCCAGCAACCAAGCCAACAGCATTGCTCTTGGCCGGAGCTGGTGCGGGAGCCGCCGTAGAATTAGATGAGTTTGGAGAAGGAGTGGGTGGAGCAGGCGCTGGAGCAGCCGGAGAAGTAGATGGCTTTGGAGGAAGAGTGGGCGTAACAGCGGCTGGTCCTGGCTTTGGCATGGGCTGGTGGTTAGGAGACTGTACCACGACAGTCACTTTCTCACCTTTAACACAGTTAAAGGTCAGAGCTCCACTTATGAAGAAGTAAGGACCTGAGACATCGAGTTTCACTGTTGTGTATCCGTCTTTGTGTTCTTTCAAAGGCTTCTCAATGTTGCATTTTTCGTAGTTTTCTTTTGTCACTTGTAACACGGAATCGATCTTGGAATCGTATTTAAACACTGTCACATGCCAAAATAAAGCTTAGTTTACCAGAGTATGCATTTGTATTTGTATTAAAAACAAAAAAAAATATATATAAATGTGTGTATGTAAATGATTGTAACCCAAATATATAGAAATGTGTGTATGTAAATGATTTGGACTATTTACATATCAAATTGGATTCAAACTACTTGTCAAAATATCGATTCAAACCAAAAAATATTACCAAAAACACAACTATTTCGGATGTGGACGAAATTTAAAAACCTTTTCGTGAATTATTTGGCTTGTCACCAAGAGACTCCATACTTGTTTGGTCTCTACAATTCTTTTATATCTCAAATAACCAAATCCAACTCAAAACATATGCTATTCAAACCAAAACCCTTTGCAGTGACTAAAAGTGTATCCAACAATTACTAACATCCGGATCTTGATCATCATGACCAAACTATGGTAGCACCAATTTTTTTTAAAAAATATTTAACATTTAATTAAGTCAAATTTTATAAAAAATGCTTAAAGAATAAAACTGATTTAATCGTAATGGAGTTTGTGGAAAACATGGTAATAATGTCACTTGTTAGAACTAGCATGTAGATCAAAATAATCAAAACCCATTAATAAAAAACGAGAAAAGTATAATTAGAAGGGAGATTTAGATCCGTACAGAGAGTATCTCCGACTTGGAACCGGACGGTCTCAGCCCAATGGTTGAGAGTGTTGTTGGGAGATTCTGGAACCTTCCATGCGTCCAATGATCCTCCCACAGCAATGATTCTAGCCTCACCAAAGTGATAGAATGTGGTAAATAAGAGAAACGTTAGGGAAATAATGGGAATCAAAGACGCCATATATTTTTTTCTTCGCTAACAAAACTTACGACCAATTCTCTATAATTCTTTTTCTCTTTAGACGAGAAAAAGTTTGGCCGTTATGGTTTGGAGCTAAATGGGTTTTATATAAGGTTCAAGAATGAGTTTCGGAGGATCGAACCAGATTTGGGGTCAAATCTGCTGGTCTTCTAGAAAATGTAATGTAATCTTCCCAAGTAGCCAATAAATTATCAGTTTCATTCTCTGTTGGATTATATTCTTCTTTATATATATAAAAAATGTATTCTCTATTTCTTAATCCGAAGCAAATGAATATTATGGTTGATCTTTTCATCATATCTTTGGAGTAAATTCTTCTATTTTGGAACTAAATCAGGTTTTCAATGCCAAATAATTTGTTGAGATATAGAACAATTAAACTTGAAGTATACTCACTAAAATAAAATCATATATTTTAATGACAAAAAATTTGTACTTCGATATTTACTAATAGCAGTTAATTAAATCGCGACTCCAGAGTTTGCACTTCAAGTAAAAATCTTATCTAAAAGTCTTGTTCAAAAAATAGTTAGACGTTAGTCGGACGTTCGAGCTGGATCTAGCGCCTAACGAGAAAATCAGAGATTATTGGGTTTATTGAGGACTAGTTTAAGGGCTTTTATATTAAAAAAAATATAAATATATATTACATATAGTATCTTGTATGCCAAAATAATGAGTTGATGTAGTGGTTGCAGTGCTGGAACCATGTTCAATTTGCCAAGTTCGAACTCCGAATTGATGTTTTTGTCAATTTTAGTAATTTAACTTAAATGAAAGATATAATAGACATTTTAATGGCATTTTTTTCCTAAGGGCTGTCTATCTGCAAATTCTATGTTTTCGTCAATTTTAGTAATTTAACTTAAATGAAGGACATAATAGACATTTTAGTGTCATCTTCTTCCTAATTGTCCATCTGCAAATCCTAGGACGTGGCTGCTGTTCTTATTTTTTCATTTTTTCATCTTTTTCCCCGTTTTACTTCAAATTTGTACTCAAAAATTATAGATCTAGTAAAAAATATTCGATTTACAACCTTAAAGTAGCAAGAACGCAACTTTTTCCAAATTCTCCGAGGTTTTGGTCGATATCAAAGAAATAGCGGCGGCTCCTGTCCGCCGAACGTCTTTTCTCCGCCTAGACGGCCGCGTGTTTGAACAGGTTTTAAATAGTAACACATGTTCGTATGGACGAAATAAGTAAATCTGGTATATAAAATAAAAGAATTTTGGTTTCTACGGGACAAACAATTATGTGAAACGGGTGATACCAAAACAAAAATTGACTAGTTATCCTAATAATTGTGACATGGGTAAATTAGTTACTAAATTCTGACTAAACTTTTTTAATAGTTTATTAATTTTCTAATATTGCATTAATTTCTAACCATTCCAACAGTCAATATGTGTTGGGCCTCGGCACTCCATCCCGCCAAAAACCTTTGGAGCTATGATATTAATTTTCTAATATTATAATCAACTCATTTTTTACAACCTTGACTAACATGTAATAATCTATCATCGAGCTATTTATCCCAGTCAACTCATTAATCGTTCTTGTAGTTTTACATAATGTTTCTGGCGCAAGGTAAGCGAGATAAGTTTGAAGTTTATGAATTTAAGAATAAACAAACGACGAACGCCAGTGATCAAAGCCAAAAAGGGAATCGATGCTCAAAGAGATAGAAATGAAAGTTCTGGATTTTATTAATTCAATGAAAGCTGATCTTCTTGAGGCATAAGCTAAATCTTAAATAATAAGTTTGTAAATGAAAATTATCGATAGGTCGTTGGAAATTCATAGAAAATTTTATAGTTTTAAATTTTTTCACGTTGATAAACCAAATCAATTATGTTTACTGCGTTTTGTGGTTTCTGACGAATTTTCGACGAAAATTTCGTTGAAAATATTTTTTATATAATATATCAGTGTTCAGCAATTTCACACATTTCAAAACACAACACTTTTTAAAGATTTTCTTTTTTCTTTTTTATTTAATAATTCCGATATATGTATATATTAATTTATATTTAACTAATTGAATTTTAATTCTATTTTCACTACAAAAAGTGTGTATTGCATCACATAAATAGTATCACAAAATTAACTGATACAAATTTTGTGGTTTAACATTAGTTATAATAATTGTTATAATTTTTGACTTGTTTTAGATCGAATCAATAAAATTGATACAAATCTATATTGGTTTACATGACTTTTAAAGAATTAACACAAATAAATGAATTGACATCAATTAAGTAATCAATGTATTCACTAATTTTTGTTAAAATCATTTAAAAAATGATAGAAATTTTACATCAATAACAAACAATGCTAATTATGTAACTTAGCTTCAGTTCCAAAAATGATGTAATTATTTACTCTTTTACATCTGTTGGATTAAATTGATACTAACTTGTATCGGTTAAAACATTTGACACTAATAAAGCAAGTTCACATCTAGGTCTGGGCATATTGTCCGGATCCAAAACCTTAATCCGAACCCGACCCGAAAAATCCGATCCGACCCAGGTTCGGATAAGCCAAAATACCCGAATGGATTTAGTATTTGTGATTCGGGTTTCGGGTCGGATCGGGTAAAATCCGATATCCAAACAGGATCCGAACAAACCCGACTCTTGATATCCTATTCCTACGATTCCTTTCCTTATCTTCATTCACAATCCCTATAATGACGGTTTCACTACCCGATTTGATTTTGGCTAGTTCTAAAACCAACCCTAGATTATATAATCAGAAGACAATTCTAAATTCATCAAGCTGGAAAACCGTAGTTGGAAGTCGTCGTCTCCTCCATCAGAGATGTCGGTCAATCAGTCATCGGTAATCAATTTGTCGTCTCCTTTAAGCTGTTTATTCATGAATCAATTCGCCATGGATTTTGATATTGGCTTTTGAATTTTCTGGGTTTTGTTTTTTTCTTACCGTGATTTGATTTTTCTGGGTTTTGTTTTTTCTTATCGTAATTCAATTTTGCTCACTAATATGTCAAAGCGTTCCTGATGAATTCGATTTTGCTCACTGACATTCGACTGATTCTGAATGTTAAAAGCGTTGATGTTGAGCACAATACTTCCATGGTTGCTTTTGGTCACTGATATGTCATCCATATATTGTTTTTTTTTTCTTTTTTTGTCTGCTTGGAAAGAATCAATTTGCCATGTTTGTTTTTTGTTTTCTCACCATGAGATTCTAAGAAGCTTATAATATCAAAAGACTATAGCGGTGATTATGTTTTTGTCAGATTGAGATGCTTACACCAATTATTGCTTCACCGATTATGTTTTTTTTTTGGTCTCTCACGTATAGTTTCTTACCAAAAACCAGAAAGAAAATAAAAGTAAAATTTTGGTCATTAGCAACTTGACGATTGTTTTATTATTGGATTTGTATTCTTATAATAAACAAAAGCTAAATTGTTGTTTGGTAGGAGCCAAATGGATACTAGATTATGTTGAGAAAGTCAAAATCAGTTCCTGGTCTTTTGTGTGTTTTAGTAATTTTGTTAGTATAAGAAATACAAGAACCACATTGATGGAAAGTGCTTATTAATTTAAACTCAGACTCTTTCTGTATATATGTTTCTTTCTTAATTTTGTTAATTTTGTGTGTTTCAATAATTATGTATATATGTTTTTCTCTTAATCTATTTTCTAATGTCTTTTCTTCTTGTTTACAGATGGATTCTTCATCTCAAAATCCTAGTAATGCCGAGATGGATAAAGAAGCAGTTGATAGTCGAGGCAAAAGAATGATTGTTTCTGCAGAACCGGAAGATACTTCTCAAACTCAACATGTTCCACCGAAAAAGAAAATGAACTCAAGGTCTCCAGTATGGGAACACTTCACAAGACTTAAGGAAAATAGTGACAAATGCTATTGTCACTATTGTAAGAAGAATTTTGGATGTAAATCATCATCCGGAACTTCACACCTCTCAAACCATATAAAAGTCTGTAAGGCATATAAGGCATGGAGTGAAGGTCAATGCAAAGGTCAAGCTCAGACTCTTATTAATGATGATGGAAATTTGAAGTTTGCTAAAGTATCAGAGGCTATTTTCAGGGAAGCATCGAACGAGATGCTAGTGTTAGGAGAATTGCCACTTGCTTTCATTGAAAGCATGGTTTGGAAACACTTTTGTAGCAAGGTAAACATTATTTGTGAACATAGGATTGTATGTAGTTTTGTTTATGACTCTCATTTGTTTATGTGCCACTGCAACTAGGTGAACCTGTACCAACCCCACTCAAGAAGAACAGCACCAAGAGACATTGTTGAGATGTTTGTAAAAAAGAAAGCAAGTCTGAAGAATTGGTTTTTATCTACAAAGTAGAGAGTTTCTCTAACAACAGACATATGGGTTTGTCAACCAACAGGTAAGTTGCTACTTTCTTAAGTTCTTTGTTAGTATTTAAGTTAATATTTTAAGTTGTAACTTGATTTTGTTTTTGAATATTACTTGTTATTCACAGGAGCAAGTTATATGGTTATAACTGCGCATTTCATTAATGTAAACTGGAGTTTGAGGAAACTGATCATAGGGTTTAAAAACGTCACAGATCACAAAGATTAGACCATTTTAACTGTTCTTCTATACTGTTTAGCTGAGTGGGGTATAGAGAAGGTGTTTTGTATAACAGTTGACAATGCTACAGCAAATTCATCAGCTCTGAGAAAGTTTCCGAGTGAGTTCTCATTAGGGTGTAGTGATGCTTTGGTTTTAGAAGGAGACTTGCTGCATATGAGATGCGCAGCTCATATATTGAATTTGATTGTGAATAAAGGATTGGCTGAGATAGATGGTAGTGTGTGTGCAATAAGAAATGCAGTATCATATGTCAGATCTAATTCCATAAGGTTAAAATCATTTGAACTAAGAGTTGAGTCAGGAAAGTTGCAAAACGGTAGTTTACCATTTGATGTGAAAACATGCTGGAATTCAACTTATTTGCTATTAAAAAAAGGCAATTAGTTTTAGGTTAGCGTTTGATAAGATGGAAGCAGAGGATAAATTATACAATGATCACTTCTTGGAAGTTGATAAGGAGAAAAAAGTCAAAAGGATAGGACCTCCTACTATGACTGATTGGAATGCGGTTGAAAAGTTTTCAAAATTCTTTAGCATCTTCTACACTTCTACATTGATCGTATCTGCTTCCACTACTCTGAATTCGTACAAGTGTTATGGTAAGATAGTTGACATAGCAAACAATTTGAGATCTTTGACTCGTAGTATAGATGAAGAAGTGAAGAAAGAGGCTGAAGATATGTTGAGGAATTTGCTGGGATGGAACGAAGAACATCAACAAGATGTTGATTATGGCTACTGTCTTTGATCCTACAAATAAACTAAACTTTGCCAAGTTATGTTTTGGTATATTGTATAGGGAAGATAGTATTGAATGTGTAAGGCGTTCTATGATTCAGTTTTCTATGTTCTTCGAAACTTGTTTAAGGAGTATAGCAGCAGATACAGTAAAGGGGAAATAAGAAAATCATCTCAGTCTACTAATACGTCATCCTTTAGCACTCAAGATCAGAGAGAAATGGAATTGGTTGATGAAGAATTTGGTTCTGAAAGGGTGGAATTCATGTATAAATAGATGTTTGGTTCAATAGAAGTTCATGCTCAGAGAGATGAATTGGAAAGATACCTAAAGGAACCAGCTGAGAATCCCAACACTCTGCTAGGTACTGAGTATGATGTTCTGTCTTATTGGAAACTCAATAGTGCCAAGTATCCAGTTTTGGCAGAGATTGCTCGGGATGTTTTTGCTATGCAAGTATCATCTGTTGCGTCGGAAAGTGCCTTTAGCACCAGCGGGAGGATCCTTGAACCACATAGGAGTTGTTTGACTCATTACATGGTTGAAGTTCTGATGTGTACAGAACAGTGGATGAAACAAGACTCTAATTTAACTGAAACAAGATTGGTCACGACTCATCAATTGTTCGATGATATTGTAATGCAAGACAAGATTGAGAAAGGTAACTTCTTTTCTTCTATTGTAATTAAAATCATTCTTTTAGTTTTAACATTGTGTATTTGTTTGTCTTTTTTAAAATTTGATCATCGAAGTACTGAAGAAGACTAACTCAATATGGTTACATGGAGACGTGCATAGAAGGTAACATTTTGTGTTTAACCTAATTATTTCTGTCTAAAATAGTAATATTGTATTCCTTTGTGTCTAATCTCATTTTCTTTCTATGTAGCAGGGAACAAGATGCTTTGGAACTGAATTGAAGATGGTAAACTTCTGTGTCATTGCTTTTACTATTTTGGAACTGGTTTTTGAGTATTTGATACGCTCTTTTGGAAGTGTTTTATTTTGGTATTTGTTATTGGATTGGACGTTGTCACAATCATGTTTTAATTTTGGTAGTTGTTGATACTTTGGATCTGGTTGTTGGATATTTCACGTTTCCATTTGATTTTTTTAATTATGTTTTTCCGATGTTTTTTAGTACAATTGGGTTATTTGGTAGTTCGGATTTAAAAATATCCGAACCGATCCAAAGCCCGAATAATTTCAGATTTTTAATAAAGATCCGAACCGATCCGAATCCGGTAGTATCCGAACCGAATCCGATCTGAATTTTTAAAATATCCGAATGGATTCTATGAGCCTATATCCGAAAATCCGAACAACCCGAACCGAACCCGAACGGATATCCGAACGTCCATGCCTATTCACGTCAATTAAAATATCGACATGTTAGTTAAAACTTTAATTATTGATAGTAAAAATGTTACTGATTTTAACTTAGATCAATAATTGATACAAATAGTAAAAACATTGATGAAAAAATCAAATGGTATGTAGAATATATCAGCATATTGTTATTGATATAACAACTAAAATCCCTAAAATCTCTCCCTCTAATCACGTTCTATAACACCTTATTCTACAACTGTTTACTCTAATTTAAAATCAAATAAAAAGATAATCTCTTTTTTCTAAAGATCAACTTACTTTGTTCTCGTTTTCTCTCTCGCTCTCATTCTTTCTATACTCAAATCCACCATTGATGAACAATAAGGTTTACCATTAACTGCATGATGTTTAAACACTTCTCAGTCTCATGTCTTATCTCGCCAATTCGACTAAATAAGTTTATGGTTTTTCTTTATATTTGTGTTTTTCTCTTTCTCACTCTTTCTATTTTCATATCTCATGCTTGCTTCTCTGTATGTTTGTCACTTCTCATGTACTAATTTCCTCGTTCATTGAATTTATCCTATAGAGTTCTAAATTTTTTTTTTTTATATATATATATATATTGTACATATTTTGGTTTTATAAATTTCAGTTTCTAAGTGATATAAGGTATTACGTCAAACACATCTCAAATTTTGGTTTATGTCATAGCATTGGAACAAGTTCTTATAAGAGATAAGATTTAAATTATTTATCTTTTTTTTGCAGAATTTAAATTACGGTAGATTAAGTAAAGAGGTTCGCTAGAAATAGCTTTTAAGTTTTAATACAAGGAGAGACCAACAAAAAATAAGATATTCCAAAACGTCTACAATCCTCTATAGAAGCCTATCAAGCATACCAAACCACCACCTCCATGATAGAAGGCCTCCGGCTAAGCATTATCTAGTTGTTATTTGTGTTTACACTTCCAATTATGTGTTTTAATCATACATTTAATTGCTTTAGATTTTTGTATTTAATGTTTTAATTTGTAATTTATACCATTGGTTATATTATTATAATTATAATAAAATGATATAATGATTTCCAATTTATATTTCATTTTACGTATTTATCGACAAATTAATTATAAAATTAAAATATTTAAAATTATTGTTGAAATTAATTATTTCAAATGACACAATCATTAAACAATATACCCAACCATTGGGTTCTTTGAATACATATTTTAGTTGACAAAAAAAAATGACACAATCATTTGAATCAATTATGAAAATTGATACTAATTTAACATCAATTGTTTACACGTGATAGAAATATTAGCATCAATTATTATAACCGTTACAAATATTACCATTTTTCATATTAATTGATGCAAATTTTAACATCATTTTTTTTGTAATTGATATATGCAAACATCGATTTACAAAAATTATTTTTGCATCAATTATAACTAATATGAAATATAAAATAATTGATGTCAAACACACATTTTTTTATAGTGTTTGTAGATAATGGCACAAGAAACTTGGAACGGCTACATCCACTATGTGCAGAGGATTGAGCTACAAGTCAGAAATTTTATATAATATTTTAATTTTAGCATTATTTCTCTAAATTTGTTTTTAGATTGTTAAATATATATATACATAGGAATTTCCAACAATTTTTTTTAGTTATAAATATCATCAAAAATCTATCGGAAATTTCCGACGAATTTCAAACGACTCTATTTTTATTATTTTTTAATTACAAATGTGGTAGAGAATTCATCAGAAATTTTCAACTAATTTTTCACATGAGTTTCTAACTATAGTTTTTGTTAACTATTTTCAAAAAAAATTCGACGGAAATTGGGGTTTGACCAGTAAATTCTGATGAATTTTACTGTCAAAAATTCGTTGAAATAGGCCATTTTAACGAATTTATGACGGATACTATCATCAGGAATATGGATGTTTTCTTGTAGTGCATGGATTTTTTTTTTTTTGTTGAACATGTTCCACAATATAACACAACATACATTATTTTTCTTTCATTTTTGAATTTTCTTGGATACCAAAGATATTTCCTTTCACTCCTATACATGTGTTATAGCACATGTGAGAAAATAACAAGTAACGCAAAAAGACATTTATATTACGTTGTTCACCAATATGATGTTAGTTACGTCCACCAGTAAAAAATATCGATTATTATCACATGAAACAGAATAGAAGGAACTGTTTCAGAATGTTTCATAAATTTTTGCATAATACAAGGATGGGTAGGGATTACAAGAGTATACAAGGAATCGTACAATTAGGACATGTGTAGTCGACGGATCTTTTTATTATTTTCCAAATTGGATATGACAACAGTAGAATAGTTTTGACCAAAATACGACACTAAAAACATTAATCCAACTACCTTTTTAGCAAACAATATTGAGGATGTCCCAATAGCAACAAAATGATAATTGTTAATTACAAACCACTATTGTTATTTTAATATTTTACATTATTTAAAATTATCAGTTCAATGGCCATTAAGTTTTATGTTTCTTAAATCCATATCTCATATTTTGTCTTGACAAGATATGTATAGTTTTCCTTTTCTTAATGGATGATGGAGTCTATAATTGTAACACCTACCATAATAGGTTAATTATATTGAAAGAAAGACGACACATAACTTGGTATATACAAAACTACACATTACTGGTAAACTAGTCAAAACATACAAATTGTATGTTTACATATAATTTTGTTTTGAGAGAGAGAGAGAGAGAGAGAGAGAGAGAGAGGGTCCACCTTGTGTAATGAATGACTCAGCTAGACACATTTTATAAGAACCTCCAAAACCCCATCCATCCTTATGTCTCTTCCAAACATGACAAAAGTATATGTAATACACACACACATATTATATGTATAAAAATTAGTGGTAGTAACAAGTCCTTCGCCATTCTATTGATCGAACAATAAAACCAACTGAAGAAAAAACAGAGACGGTAGTGAATGAGTGAAAGAAAGAGAAATGGCAAAAACCCACTTAATCTTTCTTCTACTAGTGCTCTCATCAACATCCACATTATCAACATTAACATCATCAAAAGAGCAAGAAGAGGACAGGATCAAATCACTTCCAGGGCAACCAAAAGTAGGATTCTCACAGTTTTCGGGTTATGTGACGGTAAACGAGTCACACGGTCGTTCACTCTTCTACTGGCTCACTGAGTCATCTTCTCATTCTCCTCACACCAAACCACTTCTTCTTTGGCTTAATGGAGGTTAGATTCTTTTGCCTCCTCACTTTTATTCATAAATTTATATCCACACATGGATCTCTCTAGTGTATCTTCATATGTTTGGTTATATATATATATATATATATTGCTTGTGAAAATAATATTTTTTTTCCAAGTTAAATTCTAGTCCCTAGATCTATATGAACTTGAACCAAGATATGTTTCGGTAAATGAGTCCATCTCCAAATGCACCATTGTATTCAATCTCGATCCAGTATAAATGACAAACACTCGATTCCGGCATAAATGTTAGGAGCACATCAGATGTCAGAATGAATATCAAATTATATATAATAAATAGAGACTGATTTACTCATTAATAATTGATCATCGAAAATTCATGAAACTTAACAATAACTAAAAATTTTTATTTTGATCATCCATTGACAAACTCAACCAAAACAATAGACTCTATAATTTAGTTATGGTTATAATCTAGTTGATGTATGTATAATCATATGAAACATAAGGAATATACAAAATAGAAACAAAGATTCAAGAGATGTTTGTAATTACAAATATATATTACTTAAAAATAATAAGAAACTATTGTTCGTAGTGTTTTGTATTTTTTATAGACCATATATATTCGAGATCTTGTTAAAAGAATTGAATTTTTTTATCTAAGTTTCACACACAAACAATCCGAATCTTCATACAATTGCGATACTAATAAAAGGAAAAACTATAATTATATTACTAATTCAACTATAAAAATAAAGTAAAATAGTTAATGTAGATATTTCAAAATATATTATTTAGAATGTGTCACTATATTGTAGAAATTTTTAATAATAAGGGAATTCTTCTCAACACAAACATGTTCATATATCCTCCTCGTCAATGTTAAAAACGGAAGACGTCAAAGGTCACTAACATGCGTATTCTTAATTGACTACCTAAAAGTAAACTATATAAAAACATATACCACCAATACTTTATGTCTCATCATAATTTTTTAATTGTGATTAAAGCATATCAATGTCCACCAAAACAACATCAACCATCCAATATGAGTCTCATAAGTGAAACATGCCATTGTTGTTATAAAACAAACAAAAAGGAAAAGTGGAATTATTTTTTTTAGTATTTTCTGATTTAATATGAATTATCCCAATCATGCGTGCATTTGAGCAAATGTCCACTTATCCACTAAAATAGGCCGTAAGGAATAACAGTTGGAATATGCTGTTGGCTACATATCCTCACCATTCAGAGCATGTGCACGACACCGCCATGAAAACATTTATTCACTATCCTTTTCACGGCGTAAATACTATATATTAAGAGCTTACAAAGGTAAAGCAAATGTAGCCAACCTTTATATAACTAAAACAAATGTAATAAAGGGCAAGAAGTATAAACAACATATATTTAGACAATAAATTGTGTTACCAATAATATTAAGTCCCTTGAATCCGTATGTGGTACACTAGTATTGGATCTGTGGCCAACGGCTTAAACTCGCTATCACCTTTTCTTCGATTCTATTGTGTGTGAATTTTGCGTGGGCCACTTGATCACTATGGTTTCCGAGACACATGTTGTTTTATTTACCGTTATGGTTTGTAAGAAACTCTTTACCAAGAAATTTGTTCACCTTCATGGTTAGTCGGGAGTTTCAGCGAAACCCGTGTATTCGGTACTAAACTAAAAATGAATTAAAATTTAGTATTAAAGATTTGGTAAAGAAGGATTGACTAAGAGAAAGGGACATAATCAGTTTGTTTAATCATTAAAATATTTTAAAAATTACCACCTAAAAAAAAGCCGGCAAAAGTTAAAAGTTGGGTCATTCAATTGCAGATCCTGATTTAATCTCAGGACCACAAAACAAAGAAAGCAAAGTTATGATTGGCCAAACTTCTGTATAACTAAATTTATCTAGCTCTTTAATCACTTTCAAACATCAACTTCTCAATTATTACTTCTCTTTTGTTTTGACATTGGTAAGAAAGCATGACATAAACATGCACATACGTGGCCATCTTTTAGCATGTATTATTAAAGAAAAAATATCATCATATCACCTATGATTACTCAAATCCCATATGTATACACTAATTATATTATATTTTATGTCATGCCATTAATTATGCATTTTGATTATGTTATATGTTTATATATAAGTTGTACATTTCCATTCAATAATACAACAACAATAACAATACAATTCAATACTCTCTATTTACATGGTACCCGCAACGATCAAACTCATTTTCTTTTAAATTTTTTTTTTTCCTATCATTTAAAAAAAAATCACTACAAACAACGTTTTCCTCTGTTGTCATCATCGAAACTCAACATCTCTCGCCACCCAAAATCTCAAGCCAATAGCGCTTTCTCTCTTCTATGCGATTCTATATCCTCCTTCAAATCCCGTTGGAACTCCGACAAGATACCAACGTCTCCATCTCTCGGCTGCAGTACACTACCAACAGCGATGCTTTTCTCTATGCAGTACCGACGTGAATATATTGTATGTTTAACGCATCTCGCTGTCTACCGCCCATCTCAATTTGATATGCGGTTAAGTCGATCTCGACTTCACTAAGCCATATGCTTCCACACGACCATTTTCGTCCATGATCAAAGTTGATCCTATGTTAAGTCACAAGACTTTTTTTTAAAGCTAAATGCTTCATTTAACTTTTTTTAAGTATATGCTTCCAAACGATAAATATTGTTCTAACCTCCACAAACGTGTTCTCCAAAACGCTTTACGGTAATTGTTTTGTTTGTTTATGCTTCTTCACTCCTATCAAATTTTTCAAAGATGTTAATTTCAAAATGTTGCTTCCACTGTCTACGTACACTCCATCCCCGCCTTGAGATTGAGGGGCGTTTAAAGAAAGAGTATCATCATATAATCTCTTTAATTATACCCTTTGATTATGTTATGTGCGTATATATAAGTTGTACCTTTTTATTCAATAATACAATAACAATAACAATACAATTCAATACTCTCTATTTACATGTATAACTGAAGCATTTAAATATATATAATTCCAATTTTCAAAAAATTATTTAGTTTTTTTTAAAAAAATTTGTATATAAACTAAGGTTCATAAGTTTTTAAAATTACTTTAACAGATCAACTATATAACTAATAAAGATTTGCACATAGCTAACAAATAGTTGAAACGGCCATGCATTCACAAAAGGCTCACCGCAGTTTTTCTAATTTTCAGTTTGGAGTATATAAGATATATTCATTTTAATATTCTTTTGAGTTTTTTTTTTCTTCATGAATCTCCTCTTGATAAAATTCAAAGTACAGCAGCTAGAGTTCATATCAAAACCAGACAGGAAACTGAAAGAAGAAAATCTCTCCTTTACATAGGAACAATGTTACATATAAGAAAAATGTTTGATATTTTATGTTGAATTTTTTGATGAAGAATGAAAAAATAGTAGGAAATTTATATTAAGAAAAATAGAAATATTGTGTTTATGATCATTAATTTGACTATGTATGTAACTTTATCCGTACGTAGGACCTGGCTGCTCGTCGATTGGTTATGGAGCTTCGGAGGAAATTGGACCATTTCGGATCACAAAAACTGGCTACAGTCTTTATCTCAACAACTTTTCTTGGACCACAGGTACTCACTAATTTAGATTCGACATGTTTCTAATTTGTTCTTTATTTATGGACTTACTTCCTTATACAACAACTATCAAAATAATTGTATGGAAATCTGTTTCATTATAAATAGCATATAACATTTGTGAATGTGTAATAACAGAGGCAAACCTTCTATTTCTGGAATCGCCCGTTGGAGTTGGATTTTCTTACACTAACACAAGCTCCGATTTTGAAGAATCTGGAGACGAACGTACAGGTCAGATTCAGTTTATTTATATGTTTTATCTGTCAGGATTCTACATCGGTAGTGGGAATGACACTTACATATAAGAAATATCAGTCAATCTTATCATTACTTACTACTTTTAAATCGTAAATCCATATTTCTTCACATAGTAAAAAACGTAGTAAAACTGAAACACTCCAATATATGGAAATATAGTTGTGTATGAGGAGATTTTAAAATAATTGTTTTGGTTATCTATGTAATCAAAGTGCATTTATTTTTTCGGTCGAATATTTTGAGCGAGTTCCAGAATTAAGCGTGCTTCAGCTAGAGCAATTTTACGTTGGGTGACATATCGGAAAGTAATTTCCGGTACCGTGTGAGTAAAGACTAAATACAGAAAAGACCACGTGGTGATTTTCAGGATCGGTAACTAGTTTTTAAAGCCTCCGAAAATAGCGAACCGGGCGTCAGAAGAGGATGGACCCATAAGCCGAGAGAGGACGTGGACCCAATAAAGGTGGCGGTTGGGAAGTTACATTTGGTATCAAAGCCGAACCCAAATGAGTGTGGAGTTAAGTGGGCTCACACCGTCGAGGGTGATGATCTGATTCACAACGAGGACGTTGCGATCTGATAGTGGAGGTGATTGTAAGACCTGATATATGGAAATATAGTTGTGTATGATGAGAGCTTAAAAGAATCGATTTGGTTATCTATGTCACCAAAGTACACATATTTTTTCGGTCAAACATTCCGAAAGAATTCCAGAATTAAGCATGCTTGAACTTGAGCAATTTCAGGATGGGTGACCTATCGGAAAGTGATTTCTGGTACCATGTGAATAAAGACTAAATACGAAAAAGATCACGTGATGATTTGTAGGATCGGTAACAAGTCTTTAAAGCCTTTGAAAATAGCGAATTGGGCGTCAGAAGGAGGTTACCATAGACCAAGAGAGAATGTGTGGTCCACTAAAATTGGCGGTCGGGGCATTACAAAAACCCAAACAAATATAACCGATGAGCCAAAAGAATCATCATTAGTATATGTTAAGGACACCATATCAAAATTGTTAAGGGACCAAACTCATAATTCCTTAGTGCGATACTATCACAATGATTTTGTTAAACCACATGGCCTTTGTTAGAAATCGATTTTATTTTGGATATATATATTAGACTACTAAAAGTTCACTTGACGATTATAAATCTCAAGATTAGTCTTGATATTAACCAGCATTGCAAATCACATAAGACTAGAGAATTTGTTAATTACAATTAAAAACTATTAATTTTGTTTGTTGAGAGACACTGATTAATTAATTGTGTTGCAGCTCAAGAAAATTTGATATTTCTTATTAATTGGATGACAAGATTTCCTCAGTACCAATATAGAGATTTCTACATTGTTGGTGAAAGCTACGCCGGTATGTCACATAGACAACATACTCATGGAGCACTTCAAATTTTATTTGGATTAATGGTTTTTTAGTTAATCTGGTTTAACTAAATACAAACCAAGATTCATGTCTTTTAATTAGTGTATTTGCTTGGAGCAATTCAGAATTGATTTGGTTTAACCAACTCTCTTCTCGTCTATATTAACAGGGCATTATGTTCCTCAGCTTGCCAAAAAGATTCAAGAGTACAACAACGCCTGCAAAAGACCAATAATAAATCTCAAAGGTTTCATGGTAAAACTAAGGTCTATTTATCACATTTTCAAAACTATTACTCCATATTCGTAATTAAGAAAATAGGAATTTATGTCCCTAATCTCTCCTTAAAGGTTGGAAACCCAGAGATGGACAAAACCAGCGACAAACTCGGGACCATAACGTATTGGTGGTCTCATGCGATGATCTCAGATACTTCCTACAATTCCATCCTCGCAACCTGTGATTTCACGGCAGAGAGATTCTCCAAAGAATGTGATTCCGCTATTTACGACGCTGCAGCTGACTTTGGCGACATCGATCAGTACAGCATATACACACCCAAGTGTGTACCACCACAAACACAAACAAACCAAACCAAGTTTGTGGAGATGATGAAAATGCACATAACTAAACGGTTCTTAGTAGATCAGTATGATCCTTGTACCGAAAACTACGCCGAGATATATTATAACCGTCCTGAGGTACAACGAGCCATGCACGCTAACCACACTGCCATTCCATATAAGTGGACCGCTTGCAGGTATTCTCAATGCTCATCAACATTTGAATTAACGGTCAACTTTTTAAAATGAATGGAACTGAGCCGAACCAGGATGACTATAGTTACATTTATATTTCTGTTATAGTTTTACACTTTTTACTCGAATAGAACTAATGGAATTGCACTAACTAAATCCGGCATTTCTACCCTAAAATATGATGCTTGACTCGGTTTAACAATTGTAGTTAGTAATTCGATTAATTTAGTCCTGAATCATCGGCCCGCAAATTTCATGACAATTTACAAAACATTTTACTAATGAGTCAATTTTAAAATTTCATGTAACTAGTTTCACTATTTTTATTCTAACAAATACAAGAAACTTCTGAACCAAATTGTACCCGAACTGAACCGAAATGACTCTAGTTAAATTTAAGTTACATTTTTATTAGAACCAGACCCAAAAAAGAGGAAACATAAATAACATTTTTTGTTCTTTCTATCTGTTTCCAGTGACTCTGTGTTTAATAACTGGAACTGGAGAGATTCCGACAATTCAATGTTGCCGATATACAAGGAACTCATTGCCGCTGGTCTAAGGATCTGGGTCTTCAGGTACACTATGTTTTAGTATATTAAAACTAGTTTCGAAGATCACATGTAACAACACATCTTTTGGTCATTAAATAACATTTTCCAATGCAGCGGTGATACAGATTCAGTGATTCCTGTGACAGCGACTCGGTTTTCCCTCAGCAAACTAAATCTTCCAGTGAAAACTCGCTGGTACCCTTGGTACTCCGGGAACCAGGTAGGAGGACGAACAGAAATATATGAGGGGCTTACCTTTGTGACGGTAAGAGGGGCGGGCCACGAGGTGCCGTTCTTCCAACCGCAGAGTGCACTAATTCTTTTAAGATCATTCTTGGCTGGAAAAGAGCTTCCAAGATCTTATTAGTAACATTTGTAGCTCCACTGGTTTGTACTAGGGAACCTTTCAAAGAAAGTGCCCCTCAAAGTCACTAATTTCAAGTTTTGATGTTGGAAAGATGACTAATTTACCAGCTCTGTAATTGCCAGGAGAAATTATGGACCAAAAGTCTAGAGCCTCTTTGTATAAGAGACAAAAATCTTGATAAATTGATGAGAGTGTTTAGAAAGAATTGTTATTACACTCTCATCAAAATAATGTTACAATTTACATTCACTTATATCTCTAGATCATCTTAAATTTCGTATTTTAAAATAAATATAAAGGTAAATAATATTTTAATGATAAATATAAATATTTTAAATTAAGATATGATGATCTTCTAAATCTTTTTCGATCTTCATGATTTCTGTATTGGTCTTGTCATTTCGACCATCAATCTTCCGATTCTCTATCTCCCAATACCTCCGACAAGCTCATACATAATAATACATATAAGATTGGACATATCTTCAATCAAACGGCATTATAGCCGGCCATCGGGTCTTTATCGACGTGTATATCCGATCATAGGATCTTCTATCTAGTAATAAAAAATAACACCCGCGATTGTGAGGTTTAGAAACCACCCATGTTATTGCCAGGTTCGAAAATAGCTCGCGATTACGAGATCTGGAAGTAACTCGTGTCATTGCGAGGTCGAAACAACTCGCAAGGGCGAGAAGTTTAATCAAAAAGAGATGTTAGAAGACGAGAAAAACATCATCATCGCTGAAGATTAAACGAATCCATCAATAGATTCATGTTCATAAACTAATATCTTGGTCTTCAAGAAACGCAACTTTGGCAGCCAATATCAAAATAAATTTGGTAGAAAAACAATCCACCAAACCAATAAAACAAGCCTCCAACAGGCTTCCTCTTTCTCATCGTTGGTGTGTTGCCAACAACTTCATCGTCTCTTTCAAAAGTTATTTTTTATTTTTTTTTTTTTTTTTTTTTAACGAATCATCTCCGGCTATCTCCGGTTCGTTGATAACACGGCATGACATTTTTGACTTTTTCCATCGGATAAGTCTCATAAAAGAGACTAACACAAACTTTTCCATCGGCCAACTTTTGTCACATAAACCAAATAGACTTTGATTCTCAACGAGAAAACATCAAGGATAAAAGGAGATGCGAGAGACACAAAAGAAGGAAGAAAGAGATGCGAAACTTGGTTAGAAACAAGAGACGCTAGGTCAAAGAAACTTTTTTTTTATATACTAACAGAAGCAAACGAAACCCGAACATGGTTCTGCTATTATGATAAATTGATGAGAGTAAGAACAGAAAAATGTTTAGAAAAAATTATTATTAGACTCTCATCAAAATAATGTGACAACTTACATTCACTTATATATGATCAACCTAAAATTCCTATTTTAAGATAAATAGTATTAATGATAAATATAAATATTTTTAAATTAAGATACGATGATCTTCTAAATCTTTCTCGATCTTCATGATTTCTATATTCTTAACCTTGTTATTTCGACAGTTGATTTCGGTCGATCTTCCGGTTCTCCATCTCCCAATAAATCTAATTAGTATGTTTCTTTCCTTTTTTCTGCTATAAAATCGAATTAATTTCTTGAAATCCAAAGATGATGATACGATTTTGAAGCATTCTTGTATTCAAGGAAGATTTTTTCTTACAAGAACAACTATATTCCACGGAATAAAACTGCGCAGGCCCAATACTGTATATATACTAATGGAGAGATCTGCTATTTGTCTAGCAGTGCCTAGTTTTATCTAGTTGTTGTTGATTGTTTTTTCTAACCATTGTTCTCCTACTTTTGATCTGTTGCTGGACTCTGCTATCAATTAATAAAGACAAAAGAAAAATTATGTAATAACGGTCTCGTAAATTTATTGTTCCAACTCCCTTTGCGACCACATAGGATAAACATTAATCCAGTCATTTTTATGTTACACATGGTAACTAGCTATACGTCGGCTGCAGACAGTTATGAGTTGCCATTTCATTGATCTGTGTCTTCAAACTGCCCAATCATAGAGCCAATCACGAGTTCTAGACTTTCTATCTAGGCTTAATTCCAACGATATACTATTAGTGCATTTTAAAACAAAAGTGCACTAAAACACAAGCTTATTGTAGTGCCAACAAACCCAATATAATGTCAATTAACCCATGTATTTTATGGTTCCAAGCAAATAGTTTACTATAAATATCTAAGTCATGAAAATTTTGATTGTAACCTTGAGAGTTGCCTCAAAATGTTGAGTACTACTATCTCTTTCAACATATAAAAATACATGCAATGTGTAATGAATGAAATCCGGTTTAACATGATCGCTACCCACATTTTATGTTCGTCGATTAATAGATATAGTCGCGGCACACATCATCTCATTCAATAATTAGTCATCAATGCCCATTTATATATGATTAACTTATCATATATTTAAGATTGATTAAAATTTAATCATAATCATTCATCTATAATAGAAAACAAAAATTGGATTTTATTTACGCATTTGATGTTTGATGCATAATAGATATAATCGCGGCCAAACATCATCTCATTCAATCAATACTCAGTATATGATTAACTTGTCAAATATTTCGGATTGTTTAAAATTCAATACTAATCATGCTTCTAACATAGAAACAAAAATCGTATTTTAAATAGCATTGTTGGTCCCCAAACAATAATGACCGGGTAATGTTTTACTCAATTAAGCTCGAACCTAATTAATTAATCAAACAAGAATGCATCAACAATGATTAGTCTTAATTAAGGTCAAATTAAATCCTGAATGACTCGGATTAACCCTTGGTTTAAGTAGATTATAAGTTAAGTAAACTGGACTCTAGGAGAAACAAAGATTAGCACTAAAAAAAAAACAAAGATTAGTACTAAAAAAAAACAAAGATTAGCACATAATAGAACATGAAAGTGTGTTTACTCGATGTTGTAATCTCAAGTTTATTGTACGTTTTGGAATATCTCATGGGGATGTAGGCTATATCTATACCTCACTGGTTGGCTGAACTTGTAACATATTTAATATTCTTGAAATTTTCTGCTTTTATCGTTTATAATCTCTTTTTTTAGACATTATCGTTGTTTCCTTCTTTTTTTTGTGCGCCAAGCGTGATATATTATAAAAAAGTTTGTGGTCATTAACCAAACTGTTTGCCATTGATTTTCACTATAAAATCATCTCGCAACACGTTTGAACCAAACAGTTTTTGATAAACTGAAAATAGCCAGTTTATGGAAATTATATCTTTTGTTTTCTGCTATAATTCATATAAAGACTAAAGATCCACGCCTTGTGTGGATAGTCGTCGTCTGCTATAATACAACACCAACAAAATCGATATTTTATTTAAAACAACCAACGAAATCTAGAATAACATTATGAGCCGTCAAAAATTATGCGGTCGATTGTCAAAAGAGAGAGGGGTCCACATTGTGTAATAAATGACGCAACATTCATCAAAGCACATTAAAGAAGTACCTCAAAAGCCCATCCATTCATCGTTATGTCTTTCTCACGCATGCATATAAACATAATATAATACATGCCATGGTCTAACAATAAAGCCCATTGGAGGAAAAGCAGACACTATAGTGAAAGAAAGAGAAATGGCAAGAACCCACTTAATCCTTCTATTACTAGTGATTTCATCGACATCATCATCATCATCATCATCATCATCAAGAGAGCAAGAGGAGGACAGGATCAAAGCACTTCCAGGGCAACCAAAAGTTGAGTTCTCACAGTTTTCTGGTTACGTGACGGTAAACGAGTCACACGGTCGATCACTTTTCTACTGGTTCACTGAGTCATCTTCTTCCCCTCACACCAAACCACTTCTTCTTTGGCTCAATGGAGGTTAGATACTTTTGCCCAAATCCACTCATATATATATATGCATGGATCTCTATGTATAGCTTCATAATTTCATTTGCGTGGTCTTATATACCTAATAGCTTGGTTGTGTTCTAGTTTTCCTTTGATTTTATGTTTACATGTTATTAATTATCTTTGTCTTTGAAAAACATAAAATTTGAGCGTTTTCTTAAATAAAATACAATTTATAAATTATAAACGCAAATGAAAAAAAAAATCTCATTTGAGTTCAATTTTACAAAAGAGAGGTTGATAAAATTTTGAAACAATGTTTTGAAAATATATAAGGAAATATAAACTTAACGAATTGCATTTTTTTATTGTATAAATAATTTACTCAACAGTAACTCATGTATTGAGATCATTTAATGACAAACATATCCGATAGGTAATATAAAATGATACTAGTAGTTTGTAACGGTAAAAGGGAATGGTTATAAAATATCAAAAAGAAGTAGGAGAGAGTCATACTAATATAGAAATCTGTAAAACATGCTTACCTCCTTGCTCTTGTCCCCTTTCTTAACTTACCCCCTATTATTGGTCATAGAACGTTACGGTAGATCCCTTACCGCAACTATGAGAAGTTACATCTAACCGATATGGCTAAAAAATGTTCTCGATAAATATATTATGCATTATTTTTGTATTTACTTGTGCATTACTACTGCACAAAATAATTTTTATAAAGAGTACACATTTAGAATTAATGTTCAAAACAAGACTTTTTTAACAAATCTGCCTAAAGCATTAGTCAAAATCAAAAGAAAAGTGTAGTCCACTAACATTACTTTTTGTTTTTAAAGTTCTAAAGCAACAAAACGTATCACGAGTGTCATATTATGTTATCCTAAATATTTAATCGTTATTTTAATTGTGGATAAAACAAATCATTGTCCACCAAAATAACATCAACAACCCAATATGAGTCTCGTAAATGAAACATGCGGCTCCTTTCTCATCATCATTTTACTTTTCAAGGTTTCTTTTATTGATAAAAAAAAGATATATTAGATGATGTCATGTGCAAAACGTAGAAAATAGTAGTATTATTAAAAAAATATATATATATATATTTTATATATTTTATGGTTGAAAATTGGTAAAATATATTTTTTCTGTTTAATAGATTTATAATATATATTATATAATTTAAACTACATATTCTGTTGTTTATATTTTATATATTATGTTAAATTAAAATTTTAAATGATATTTTTTACCAGAAGGTTGTCTATATTATTTAGATATTTCGTTTTCTAATTAATTTTGTTTTTATAATTATTTAATATGTTATAATATAAATATTTTGATTACAAAGGTTGTGGAAGAAAATCATAAGTGAATTGTTTTCTAAAAAAATATGGAAATACAAATTGAAAAAAATCAATAAAATCTTTAATTATCTCGGACTTGTCATGCATTTTAGCAAAAGTTCATGTTTCTCACTAAAATATACTGGCCTAAGTAAAAGAAGAGTTGGAATATACTCATTTGATGAGTAGTGATGTACTCTCTCTCTGTTTATTATTAATCCAAATTCTAGAAAAATAAATAGGTTTCAAAAAGATGTATTTTTTCTATTTCCTATGCTAGCTCTATATCTTCTATTATGTCTTTATTTTTATTTTCTTTTTGTTATCACAATTAGCTAATAAACACAAGATTAATAGTATTATTTAAAAAAATTCTTAATATTTGTGAAAAACCTAGGATTTGGATTAATAAAGAACGTATGGAATATTATATCAAAAATCGTTCACATTATGCGCATGATAAGGACACCAAAGTCCAAAGCAGTGACTATCTTTCACCTACAACGTTCAAAGTCAAAGATTCAAAGTAATGATTATACTAAAGGCTGGCCAAATATTATATTCATGTATCTTTTAGGTTTACAAAAGTTTTATTATTTGTGGATTAACTTTATATAATAACTGTCTTCTTTCAATTTCTACAAAAGTAAAAGATATAAAAAATGTAGAAAATTGTTTTTTAAGGAAATTTGTATAATCCACAAACACATATTACTAAGAGTTGTGGGCTCACACTTTTACCAAACCGGATCTCCAATCTATACAGTGAAATAACATACGAAGATTACTTAGGAGATAAAATAGTATATTTTTAAATATTAAAACAAAACATGATTAATCTACTAAAATTAGGTTTTCAGCGTTTTATAATTATTTTACGGAAACTTTGTTCGGTTCAATTCGTTTTTCTACCAATTATTCAGCTATTCTGTTATTACGCTATTTTTCAGACATATCAGTTAGACTCTTAGAATTGGAAACACTTTTGTGTGTGTCCAATAATTGAAGATCAATTCTCTCCTAAATACAGAGTAAACATGTGGAAATTTAATTAACAAAAAACATGTGGAAATAAAAAAACACTAGTGAGATGTATTACAAAAATTCTTTGATATTCGAGTCAGTAAAAAAATCCTAAAATTAAATTAGAAAAAAAAATACTAAGAAAAATTCTACTTTATTTTATTGAAAGACAACTAGGAATGAAAAAAAGATAATGTTGAGAAAAATAAAACCAAGGCGTCTAATCTTCTTAATGATGTAAAGTTTATTTTATAAGAAATAATTTTCATGAAACTAGTATATTTGGTAGAGTGAAGGATTCATCGGGTCAGGCTGGTATGGAACGTACAGTGGAATGCTTCCATTTACTTTTGTTTTGTTTATCGTTTGTCCGATATGATCTACAAAAACATCATTAGACGCGCGGATGTGACGACCGTATTTTTTTTTTTGTAGAGTTTGTTGTTTATGCATTTTATCATCCTAATGGCTGTAAGGTAGCTGCTCGTTTCATTCTTTTCAAAAATGTACTTTGGAACGTAAAGAGTTTACATGTAAGTGACTTCATCGTAGGACCGGGCTGCTCGTCGATTGCTTATGGAGCTTCCGAGGAAATTGGACCGTTTCGGATCAATAAAACTGGTTCCAATCTCTATCTCAACAAGTTTACGTGGAACACAGGTCAATTGAGTTTCAGTTTTAAAATTTTATGTTTATATGTTCTGAAATCACATCGTTATACAAAAATTGAGCATATTTTGAATCTGTGATTTGTAAATTGTAATGAATAGAAGCAAACATTTTGTTTCTGGAGTCGCCTGCCGGAGTTGGATTTTCATACACTAACACAAGCTCCGATCTTAAAGATTCTGGGGACGAACGGACTGGTTAGTTTTTTTCATTATGTTTATTTATTATTTATGTCTTATCAAGCTTTATTTGTTATCGAGGTGGCCTATGAAAATTTGATTTCTTGCAGCTCAGGAAAATTTGATATTTCTAATTAAATGGATGTCAAGATTTCCTCAGTACCAATATAGAGATTTCTTCATTGCTGGTGAAAGCTATGCCGGTATGAATACACACTCTTGAGCAATTCAGGATTGATTTGGTTTTTTTTAGGTAAAGCCAATAGACTTATTTTTTTTAATGTCAAGTTATTTAGGGCATTATGTTCCTCAACTTGCCAAAAAGATCTATCTCTACAACAAAGCTTTCAACAACACACCCATCATCAACCTCAAAGGATTCATGGTAAAACTAGGGTTCTCTTCTATTTATCACATTTCCGAAACCTGTACTCCAGATTTGTAATAACAAAACAAGAAAAAAGAATTGCATCCCTCCTTAATGCATATATTTTTGCACAGGTTGGAAATGGAGATATGGACAAGCATTACGACAGACTAGGAGCCATCATGTATGCGTGGTCACACGCAATGATCTCCGACAGATCCTACAAGTCTATACTCAAACACTGCAGCTTCACGACGCATAAAAACTCGGACGAGTGCAATTCGGCACTCTACTACAGCTCGGTTATTGAGCTGGGAAAAGTCAATGGGTACAGCATCTATTCACCCTCATGTGTACCACAAACCAACCAGACCAAGTTCCTGCATAGACGGCTTTTGGAAGAGGATGACCCTTGTACCGAAAGCTACGCCAAGATATATTACAACCGTCATGATGTACAACAAGCTATGCACGCTAATCTCACTTCCATTCCTTATAAGTGGACCGCCTGCAATGAGGTTTTGTTCAACAACTGGGGAGATTCCGACTTTTCAATGTTGCCAACATACAAGGAACTCATTGCCGCTGGTTTGAGGATCTGGGTGTTTAGGTAATTCATGAAACTAGCTTCAAGTAAAGTACCTTATGCATCCTTTAACCACATTTTGTTGATGCAGTGGTGATACGGACGCAGTGGTTCCAGTGACTGGGACTCGACTTGCCCTCAGCAAACTTAATCTTCCGGTGAAAACTCACTGGTACCCTTGGTACTCCGAGAAACAAGTAATTTTCATCACATTCATATTTCTGTGCTTATTATGCAGAGCCAATGACTTCACATGGTGGTGGTGACAGGTGGGAGGATGGACAGAGGTATACGAGGGGCTTACCTTTGTAACAGTAAGAGGGGCGGGCCACGAAGTGCCGGTGTTACAACCAGAGCGTGCTCTCACTCTTTTAAGATCATTCTTGGCCGGAAAAGAGCTTCCAAGATCATCTTAGTCACAAACAGACGAGAAAAGGCTCCCTGCAAACCCGAGTAAACTCGGTATTTTCTTTTCCATTTTAATGTTACAAATAGATTCATCTCCAGAAATCTAAAGACTACTATAAGATGATCAAAGAATGCTTGTATTCGAGGAATATATATTGATACATGATGATTAGTGTTGATATTCCAGATTAAACCACAGTATAAAATTGCAGAAAGAAAAAAAGTTTCGAATTTTTTATGTCTGATCCATAAGAGAGTACAAAGCTCTTTGCTTCTACCTGAAAGTTGAATAAGACAACAAAGACAGCTTCTTACTTCAGTCCTTCGCTGAGGCCCGGTGGCATACCTAAGCTCTGCGCAAGGTCGCTCATTCTTTCTTTCATAGCCTATAAAATTCACAAAGTTCAATTAGAAGACATGAAAAGAAACAAATACTTTTAGTTGCATTGTGATAAATGGTCTGCGATTGCCTTACCACCACACTCTTGGCGTGTGCGTCCTTGTATGCTTCTGTAACAAGTTGTGAAAGTTTCTGCCATAGGAAAACGCACAACCATTTGATTAACAAAAGAGAAACAAACGAATTAGCTTTGATTGTTCCATAACAAGGTAGGTATAGTTACTCACTTCGGAACCTAATTCCATTGCTGCCTCGGTTATATCAGTACGGATTGGTTGCTGGTTACCTGATAACGTAACCTGCCACAAATCCATAAGGTTTCAGGTCATTTTTCTTCGTAACAGAACCAACAAAGATTAAACAAAGTTTTGTGATTGTAGATTGAGGTTCTTGTTAAATCATCCAGAGACCTAACAAATCAGACAACATAATTCTTACATCCATCAAGTATCTTTTAAGGAAACAGACTCAAATAAGAACCAGAATAGACAATGAGGAGTCCTTAATCGTTTAGCAAAAGAGACGTTTGTTAATACTTGATAGACTAATAGTTAACTTAGTGTTATAAAGTCAGATTGAGTCTTATATTGTGCGCACTAACCTTGACAAGCTCGCCTTCACAATAACCATCAAATTCTGCACTGCAAAATTGGAAGAGAAACAGCAAGAAACTCAATACACAGGGAGACAACTCTAAAGTTTTCTAGTAAATGCGACTTACGCAGCTAACTCTTTTTGCACACGTACAGCTTCCACTTGAACAACCATTTGAGCTTTCTTCACAGTCTCATACATATTCTGCATATTACCAAATATCCCTGCCTAGAAAACAACACACACAGAGAAACAGAACCTTCATAAGTTCCAAACAAATAAACTGAAGATATGAAGTTAACAACTCGGTAAATTCGATATTAACCTCCATAACATGAAACCTAACTTAAAATGTACACATACTGCAGAATCTGTTTCCATATCTAAAAACATAGAAAAATCTAATGTACCTTAGATTGTCCATCCTCACTATTATTATCTTTGTTTCCACCTCCGAATAATCCATTCACACGAAGAGACCTGTAACCATTTCTAGACTTGTGCTGATTCAGCCATGTCCTATTACTACCTCTCTGCGATTTCAAACTCGCATTTCCTGAAATTGAATCAGAAAACAATCGAATTTGCAATCCCAAAAACACTCAGAGATGCAAAAATTTAGTGAAGATACAAAATTACGCTTCAACTTCTCCAAATACGAGATATAAAGTCTAATTAAGACAGGATTAAGCAAAATTCAGAGAAAACCCTATGCACGACAGAGACATATATAGACTCAAACCCATGTACCGAAACCTAAAGCGAGAGAGATATTAAGTAGAGATTTAAGAGAGAAGGACCATGGGAGGAAGGAAAGAGCAAAGATTTGGTGAAACTGGTGGTCGCAGCCATAGACGCCATGGGCTTTGTTGCTTCTGAGAATTCGAAGAAGATAAACCGGAAGCTAATTTTTTCCGGACTACTTTACCGTAGTTCATGTGTTTGCTGATGCTCTTAACCAATGATTTAGCGCCACGTCACTCATCACTTTTTGTACTATTGGCCTTTTTTTTTTTTTTTTTTGCGAAGAAAAAGTTTGGAAGTGTCATTTTTTTTTTTTTTTCAACTTAACTTTATCTCCGAAAAATACAAATAAATTATATAAAATAAAAAATAATATGCAATATAATTTGTCTTCTTTACCGTTAAATTTGTAAAATATTAACAAATGATATATCAAATTGAAATCTCATGACTATGAGTTCAAATCTACCTTTAGAATTTTTTTAAACTAATGTATGTGACCGTAAATATATTTAGAAAATATGTATAAAGTTTATATGGCGTATTATTTTCAACATCGTATAATTAATTTATATTTATTAGATATGGAAGGTTAAATTACAAAAAATGGCGATTTTTAGGATTTTTCACAAATTTTTTTTTGTTTTCCTAGTGAAGATCACAACTATAATGATGAGTGTCGAAGTAAAGATGAAGACGTTGGGCTGGGAATTGATGAAGAGAAACCAAGAAGGCAGTCCATAAGAGTTCGAAGGCCCAATAAGAAGTATTTGAATTAAGAGACTCTAAGTCTCTGCAGTTTTAGTTTATGTTTGCAAATAAGTGGAATCGGTCATCCTATTTGTTAGGATCCATTTCACCTCTTTCCATGATTTCCTGAATTGTAGGAGTGGTTATTACTCCATCGTATTATTGTTGTTTCCCTACTTAAAAAATAGAAAACCCAAAAATCTGAGTCTTATTATCTTTCATTGTTTTTTACTTAACTCTTGATACTAAAGTTGTGATACGACGAGGTCGCAGCTATCAATTGGTATCAGATTCCAGTTCTTTCACCCACATTTTTTTTTCCTTTTCATCAACAAATCGCCACCATTCCATCTACAAGAAAAACCACCATAAATAAGAGGGCCGTAGCATTGTCTTCGAAAGAGTCAATGGCTACGACTAAGGAGAGGTTGGATGATGTCGAAGCACCCCTTGGTACGATGCAGGACGAGATACAGAAGCTTACAGGCGAGATGTCAAACAAATTCCACACCATGGAGAACTCTTTGCAGCGTATCGTGAAAGACAATCGCCATGTAGCGGAGGAGAATAGAGAAACCCTTACCCGTTTAATGGCGACGTTGAACAACAATCGTGACGGAGCAGTGCTCAATGTGAACCTCGTCGCCTAGATCATAACCCACCACCCCTTGCCCGACACGTTAAATTGGATCTTCTACGTTTCGATGGCAACGACGCAACGGAGTGGCTTACCAAAGCCAAGCAATATTTTGCTTATCAGGAGATACCGGCTCACCAACAAGTAAGCCTTGCGTCTTATCATCTCACGGGAGAAGCCAATGAATGGTGGCAAGCGACTTCGAAAGGCCTCGGTACAGACGCACATAACACACTTTGGGAGATATTTGAAGATGAGTTTTGGAAACGTTTCGGTCCTATGCGAGGTCCGCACTTCCACGAGGCCTTATCCAAAATTCAACAAACAGGGTCCTTGCGAGAGTATCAACGCGAATTCGAACGGCTACAAAACAAAGTCACCAATTGGTCCGAAGAAGCCTTGGTGGCCACATTTTTGGGCGGATTGAACAAAACAATTGCTGCTCACGTTCCAATGTTCTCCCCAACAACGTTACAAGAGGTTTTTAATTTGGCACGGTTAAGCGACGAACACTTGCAAGCGCAGAAATAAACATTCAGCCCTCGCCCATACATGCCAAATTCGCCATCCTCTGTTACAGTTTCCCGCACTTTCCCACCATCTCAACAACAACAAACTACTGTTACTCGTGACGCACAACCACAAAACCCCAAATGGCTCAGCTGGGAGGAAATGAAACGCAAACAGAGCTTTGGGCTTTGCTTTAGCTGTGACGAATGATACATCCCAGGCCAAAAATGCAAGACATCTCAACTATTACTCATGATCGGTCAAGACGTAGAGGCTGATGACGACGACGACGATGAATTTCATGACCCCGGCGAACCAGAGATTACGCTGCAGGCCTTGACGGGCTAGGGTTCTTCTACAATAATTCGTATTCACGCAAGGATCAACCGTCTGGACATGGTGGCACTCATAGACAGCGGCTCTACTCACAATTTCATTAGCAAAACAATGGCGAACAAGCTTCACCTGCAAATGACACCAACAAAACCATTCACTGTGCAGGTCGCTGATGGTCACCCACTGCGCTGTAAAGGGGCTTATCAGAACGTCACCATGGAATTAGGGACGACGACATTCGTCATCGATCTCTTTGTCCTTCCTCTCACCGGTTTGGACATCGTTCTCGGCATTCAATGGCTGGAAACGCTGGGGTCGACAACTTGCGATTAGAAAGCTGAGACTATTACATTTATGTGGGCTGGAGAAGAGAGAAATCTCCATGGGCTTAAACAAAACTCGATTCGCCAGGCCCAACCCACTGAGATTTCAAGAGAATTACGACTGGGCCAGGTCTGTTGCAGTCTTAGCATCCACGAAGAAGTACACGAGCCCACCACCGTTTCTTCTCTACCAGACGACATGCGTTGTCTTCTCCACAGCTTTCACGATGTCTTCGCCACTCCGACACAGCTTCCACCCCTACCCGTTATTGAACACCGGATTGTTTTCAAGGAGGGCTCGGATCCCAGTAATGTCTGTCCCTACCGCTATGCCCATTTCCAGAAAGAAGAAATCAAAAAACAGGTTCATGAAATGTTGCAGGCTGGATTAATTCAGCCTAGCGCTAGCCCTTTCTCCTCTCCGGTGCTCTTGGTCAAAAAGAAGGATGGCTCGTGGAGGTTTTGCACCGATTATAGAGTCTTCAATGCAGCCACCATCAAGGATCGTTTCCCCATTCCTTCGGCAGACGACATGTTTGATGAGCTTCACGGTGCGTCAATTTTCTCCAAACTCGACTTGACTGCTGGGTATCACCAGGTACGAGTTCATGCCGCAGACATTCCCAAGACAGCATTTCGCACTCATAATGGCCATTACGAATATCTCGTAATACCTTTCGGTCTCTGCAACGCTCCGTCTGCGTTCCAGGCCTTAATGAATTCCGTCTTTCGAGCACACCTTCGTAAGTTCGTCCTTGTGTTTTTCGATGATATTCTTGTGTATAGTCGTTCTTGGGCTGAACACTTGCAGCATCTTCGTACCGTTTCAGAGCGTTTGCACCAACACCACCTGTTTGTCATGTTAAAGAAATGTGATTTTGGGAAACTTGAGTTGGAATACTTGGGCCACATCATATTGGGTGAAAGGATTAAAGTCGATCAGACCAAGATCCAGGCAATGCTAGATTGGCCACAACCAACCACAGTTACGGAACTTCGCGTATTCCTAGGCCTCACCGGAAACTACAGAAAGTTCGTCAAATATTACAGCATTATAGCCCGTCCGTTGACTAATCTATTGAAGAAAGACAAGTTCTGTTGGGACGAGGTCGCAGCTCATGCTTTTACAAAGCTCAAAACAGCAATGACTACTACTCCCACATTGGCTTTACCAGACTTCACCACGACGTTTGTTATTCAAATAGATGCATCCGGGGAGGGAATTGGCGCCATTCTCTCACAACACGGTAAACCAATTGCATTTATGAGTCGCTTTCTAGGTGTTGCGAAACAGAATTGGTCTACTTATGCTCGGGAAATGCTTGCTATTGTGGTCGTCATTCGCCTCTGGAGACCATACATCATGGGCCGCCACTTTATCATCCAAACGGACCAGAAAAGTTTGCGTTTTTTGTTGGAACAGAGGATTCTTACACCAGAACAGCAAAAGTGGGTAAGCAAGGTTGCTGGATATGATTACGAGATCATATACAAACCCGGTTCTGCAAACATTGTAGCCGATGCACTCTCACGCAGAGCAGACAGTCCCAGCCTGCACGCTAATTTTGTTCAGACCTCAAGCCTTTGGAATGACCTCCGTGAAGCTGTCAAATCTGACCCGTACATGCTCAAGTGCGGAAACGCAGCTTCTCTTTCACCTAGACGGCCTTTTACGTGAAAAAACGACATTTTTTGCTACAACAACAGAGTGGTAATACCCCTCTATACACCCTTCATTCAGACGTTGTTGCAGGAATATCATGACTTAGATGCTGGCGGTCACTCCGGCGCGTTACGAACATTTAAACGTCTGGCACAACAATTCTATTGGCCGCGAATGCATCGTACGGTCCAAGAATATGTGGCTGCTTGTGATACTTGTCAACGCGCCAAGGCCGCAACTCTCTCCCCAGCAGGTTTGCTTCAGCCACTCCCTATCCCTGACCGTGTGTGGGATGATATATCGATGGATTTTATCGACGGGCTGCCTCGCTCTGACGGCTACACGTCAATAATGGTGGTTGTTGACTGTCTCAGCAAATCCGCTCATCTGGTACCACTGGCTCATCCATACACAGCCGCCACAACCGCTTCAAAGTTCGTCGCAAACATTGTTAAGCTCCACGGACTGCCTCGCTCCATTGTTAGTGATCGTGACCCGGTATTTATCAGCAAACTTTGGCGTGAGTTTTGGCGGCTCGTAGACACAAAATTGCGAATGTCAACAGCTTATCACCCTCAAACGGACGGTCAGACCGAGGTGGTTAACCGATGTATCGAACAATTTCTCCGCTGTTTCACACACAACCGACCGCGACAATGGAGCTCTTTCTTGCCTTGGGCCGAATATTGGTATAACACCACATACCACATTTCTACAGGTATGACTCCTTTTCAAGTTCTTTATGGTCATCTCCCACCACCCTTTCCGGCATACAAGGTGGGTTCCACCATAATCGATGAGTTAGCGGAGCAACTGATTTCACGAGACGAAGTGATCGGCGAACTAAAGACACATTTGGAGAAATCGATCAACAAGATGAAACAAGCTGCTGATGGCAAACGGCGTGAGGTTAACTTTGCAGTAGGCGATTGGGTTTACCTACGCCTCCAACCGTATCGGCAACAATCTGTTTTCAAGCGCACCTCACATAAGCTTTCCACACGATACCATGGACCATTCGCGATAGCCGAACGAATTGGGTCTGTCGTGTATCGTCTCAAATTGCCAGAGGATTGCCGCATTCACCCGGTCTTTCACGTTTCTCTCCTGAAGCAGCGAATTGGCGGTGACACACCCGCAGCTGGCACACTTCCTCCACTCCGTCCAAATGGCGTTTTAAAGCTCAAACCGGACCTTGTTCTTCAACGTCGAAACGTTAACCAAGGTCAGACTATTCTCCATGAAGCTCTTGTTCTCTGGAAAGGACTCTCTGAAGATGAGGCTACTTGGGAGGAGATAGCACAGTTACAGAGAAGCTTTCCAAGTCTGAACCTTGAGGACAAGGTTCTCAATTACGGCGGGAGTATTGATGAGTGTCGAAGTGAAGATGAAGACGTTGGGCTGGGAATTGATGAAGAGAAACCAAGAAGGCAGTCCACAAGAGTTCGAAAGCCCAATAAGAAGTATTTGAATTAAGAGACTCTAAGTCTCTGCAGTTTTAGTTTATGTTTGCAAATAAGTGGAATCGGTCATCCTATTTGTTAGGATCCATTTCACCTCTTTCCATGATTTCCTGAATTGTAGGAGTGGTTATTACTCCATCGTATTATTGTTGTTTCCCTACTTAAGAAATAGAAAACCCAAAAAGAGGCAATATGAATTGCCCAAAAATCTGAATCTTATTATCTTTCATTGTTTTTTACTTAACTCTTGATACTAAAATTGTGATACGACGAGGTCGCAGCTATCATATAAACATCATTAGTTGGAATAGTGTACATCATATCTAGATTCTATTTCTAAATAATGCAATTTTTCTTGTATTGATGCAACTTTATCAAAGATTTGTAAGTTGTAACATGCTACCGTAGAACCGTCTTTTATGGTTTTAGGATATGTGTTGTGGATATGTATATTGCGAGAAGAACTCTTTATTTTGGAGTCTGTCTGTATAGCGAAAACTCGACCTAACATTTAAAATGCCCCTAGGCAAACCATATTGGGCCTCTCCTAGGCATTTTTTAGAAGTTTAATGCCATTATGACCTGAAAGAAGACATATCTATCATGTAATGATACTCTGATTGTACAGTTGTTTTATACGTACATAATAATATGACAACAACACAATCCAAAATGCAATCATTGTGGTCTAAACACTTATTCTTGTCTCTCTAATGGCATTATTTAATTTTTTTCAACATTCCCAATCATGTTCTAATCTCCTACTGTGACATTGCATAAGAAAGAAAACATTATTTCATGGTTTTATGAGATTCACCTCTGATTCCTCGGCCATAATATATTGTCATGACCTAACAAAGTAACTCTGTTTTATGATTTGTCCAAGCAATGAACCTTACCTTTTGTATCATCTATTGCTAGAGAAACTGATTCTTTCTCCCCTGGATCAGCATTTAAGGATATCACCGGGACCGTAATGAGTTTCTTTTGCTGTTTCTCAAGCAGAACCTTGTGTTTTTTCCCAAGCCTATGATTCCTCATCATCATCTCAGAATTCGTCTGAATATTACAAGTTTTGCACCAAAAGGTCCAAAACGTTACCTTATTTTTCTTATCACCTTCTGTCTTCTTTCCCGTTGTTTCTTTCGCCGACATTTTCCCCACTTTTTGACCCTGCGGATTAGCATTTTCACATACTGTAATGGCTTCTGATTGGGGCGCTGTAACGGAAGCAGGGGCTAATGAGGTTGAAGCAGCCTCAGATGCCTCATTCTGTTGTATAACAGCAGCCTTATGCTTTTTACCTAACTCATGATCCCTCATGACTGTTTGACTAAAGGCCCCAACTTTACAAATCTCACACCAAAACTTATAGCTTCTTCTCGGCTTGGTTTTTACTTGCTTTCCACTGCCAAGTTTCCCCAAACAAGGAAGCTTCGAAGAGACTATTTCTCCGGTTTCCACAGACATCATCTTTGCTTCCAAGACTGCTTCTTCTGCTTTCTGCTTTTTCCCTTGAAGATGTTTGTCCAAACCAGTTTGAGTATCCTCTGCTTTACGCTTTGCTCCTACAGGATCAGCTCTAGCCTGCAATAATAATCAAAGAAAACACATATGAAACAAATAACATACTATATACTGAAACGGTAACAGATGGTCAGGGTTTGTTCTAAGCAAGTAAAGAAACGGCGAAAAAAGTGCGTGGATACACAAACGATGAGATATCACACTTGTGGTAAATATGAGAACAAGAAAGAACAATCATTTAAAGCGCTTACCAGTACAATGAACTTCTCTTTGTTAGACTCCAAAACTGATGTACCGGTAGCCTCAGGCATTTGCTGGAGTTGAGGCAATGGCATGGTACCAACACTGTCTGCTTTAGGCTTTGCTCCTATAGTGTCAGCCCTATTCTGCAGTAGAGAAAACAAAGAGAACACATATGAAACAATAACTCTATAAAAAAATTGGAGAGAAGATCCAAAATCAAAATAGAAGAAGCTGCAGTAACATATGATCAGGGTTAGTTCTAAAACATCACTTAAAGCACTTACCAATACAATCAACTTCTCTTTATTAGACTCCAGAACTGATGTTCCAGTAGCCTCAGGCATTTGCTGGAGTTGCATCATTGGTGATTTAACTAGACTGTTGTAATAAGTACACTTCTGACTAAACAAGTTGTTGTTCTGATTCTGATTTGGGAGCTTCCTCTGATTGATCCACATAGTTAGCTTATCTTCTAGCGACATTCCCGTCTCTGAAACTCGTCTTATCGCCATCTCTCTCTCGATAGCCATCTCTTGTAAAACCTCGGCTATAAGCTCTCTTTTTCTCGCTGCTTCTGCGAAAATGATATCTTGACGGATTTGCTCCTTCTCAATTTCCCGTTGAATCGCTTCCCGAACTTGATCATCACTTGTTCCTAAGAACACATGCCAAAGAATTTGAGTTGATTTCACAAATACTCCAATTTCGTATATTCAAAAACTTGAACAATCTCACAGAAACTAACACCACACAACAAGTCAACATCATCTACATACAATAGCATAATTGAAAAAAATGTGGCGATTCAAATCAAATCAAAATCATGATAATGTTATCTGTTGGGGATAAAATACAATAAGGGATGAACAGTACAAAACCTGGGATTGATCGCGCCGACAAGAAAGATAAGTTCTGTTTCGGCGGTGACTGAGATGGTGCCGTGTCAGTCGCAGGAGGTGGTCGATCAGTGTCGATGGCTCTGTATCTGAATTCCATTCCAGTTCATAATATGGCGAGAGGGAGAGAGGAAGCAGAGACAGAGGGTTGTTATCGTTTGTAATCGCTTTTTTATGTTTTGTTCGGTCGGTCGCTTTTTTTATAAAGAGATGTTTTTTTTTTTTCGGTTACTTTTGTTATAATGTTTAAGAGATTTTTTTACAAGATGATTCATAGTCATGTTCAATCTATGGGGTACTTGTCTATATAAGGTTCCTAACTTATTAGGGATTTGATTTGCGTGGTACCGATAAGGTAGAAGTAAAAAATTAATAGAAAATTTAAAAATATATTTGAATGGATTCAACGAAATTTTAAAATTATATGTAATACTTAGCCGGATTTTCCTATAGATTAACTAATTTAATAGAAATTGATTCGCGTTATGCAGATTTAAGTAGAATTCTAAAAATAATGTTAAGAAAATTTTTAATTTATCAAGGGATTGATTTATATCTGTGTTCAATCTTTGGCGGACTTCTCTATGTTAAGTTAATACCTTAATTAGAGATTTGACTTGTGTGGTGTTGATTTAAACAAATTTTAAAGTTTAGTTAAATGTATTGTAAATAGTATTGTCAAAGTATTTTTTGAATATAATGTTAAGAGAGTTTTTAATATATTAAAAGATTGATTTATATTCGTGTTCATATTTGGCGGACTTTTCTATGTTAGGTTAATACATTAACTAAAAATTTGATTTGTGTGGTGTTGATTTAAACAAATTTAAAAGTTTAGTTAAATGTATTGTAAATGGTATTGTTGAATTATTTTTAAAATATAATGTTAAGAGAATTTTTAATATATTAAATGATTGATTTATATATGTGTTCGGTCTTTGGCGGACTTCTCTATGTTAGGTTAATACCTTAACTAGATATTTGACTTGTGTGGTGCTGATTTAAACGAATTTTAAAGTTTAGTTAAATGTATTGTAAATAGTATTGTCAAAGTATTTTTTTAAATATAATGTTAAGAAAATTTTTAATATATTGAAGGATTGATTTATATCTGTGTTCAGTTTTTGGCGGACTTCTCTATGTTAGGTTAATACCTTAACTAGAGATTTGACTTGTGTGGTGCTGATTTAAACAAATTTTAAAGTTTAGTTAAATGTATTGTAAATGGTATTGTCAAACTATTTTTCAAAATATAATGTTAAGAAAAATTTTAATATATTAAAAGATTGATTTATATATGTGTTCAGTCTTTGGCGGACTTCTCTATGTTAGGTTAATACCTTAGTTAGAGATTTGACTTGTGTGGTGCTTATTTAAACAAATTTTAAAGTTTAGTTAAATGTATTGTAAACGGGTTTGTCAAAGTAGTTTTTAAAATATAATGTTAAGAAATTTTTTAATATATTTTGAATGGATTCAATGATATTCTAAAATCTCATGTAATTTGACTAGCAACAGATTTAAACATATTTTTAAAACATAATGTTAAATTTTTTTATTTTTTTCAAATTCAAAAAAAAACATTCAATCTTAAATTGACTACCTCTATATATAAGGCTAGTAACTTACTAGGGATTTGTCTTGCTTTGTGCTGATTTAAATAGATTTAAACATCTTTGACTCTGCGGATTTAAACAAATTTTTAAAAGATAATGTTACAAAAATTATTTTTTAAAGTATTCAATCAAATTTTAAAATCGTGTTTAATCATTAGTCGACCTGTCTATATAAAATTACTAATTTATTAGGAATTTAGGCCATGCTGTAAATATATAAGTGGAATTTTAAAAGTTAGGTAAATGTATTTTAGGTGATTGATCAACCTAACTTCAATTTTTGGAGATGATTTTCCGCCTACCAATCTAACCGTGACTCGTGAAAAATCCCACACATGATACTCTTGAGCAAAACGGCAAAATCATTGACCTCCCGGAAGGACTAGTATGTAGTCAGTTCCAGCGGCTCGACTCGCATAATAACATCTTCTAGAACCGAGTTATGGAGTTGAGGTCTAACAATAAATAGACTATTGTTCAGAATAACAAAGCCAAAAAAAACTTTTAATGTATATTTAAAAGGAACATTTGAATAAAAAAGGCAAATAATATTTTTTTGATTAAGACAATATACAATCAAGAATTAAATAGACTACACGAGGCAGTCCAACCATTTGACTACCACCAAAATCATGCAACATTTGTGACTTAAGTACGAGAGCGGATCTAGGTGAGAGGGAAGTGTGGCAGCAGAGCGTTTCTAGTGTTTTAGAGGCCATAAGCAATTAAAAATATAGTCCAATTTTAAAATATGAATAGTCATATTTTCTATATCTAAATTTATTTTAAGAGTGTGATTATTGGTTATTGTTTCATACATCTTTCCGTTTCCTTTTCTTACTTCCATTTTTAACTAAATCACATAATTGAAAATAATCAAACTTGAATCCATGCAATATAATATGTTCACCACTAACGCCAAAATATTTTACTTATAATAAGTCAAGGCCTCAATTTTTTTTCTCATGATGGATGTCGTAGGCTAGTGTTTCGGATTTGTCAAGGTAGGCACGACCCTGGGTGGCAGCTGCCCTTATAAACTTTGAAACATTTTAAATATGTACTGATTTTATTGGGAATTATGTAGTTCAAATGGCTAAAATTCACTCTTTGGCCCCTATAAACCCAAGTTCAAATGCATTCCCCCACCCAAATTTGTTTTTATTTTTATTTCTCCTATTTTTCTTCTCGAAATTGTGGTCTTTATATGATCTTTCCTATTCTAAAACTTTAATCTTCCAAAATCGATTTTATTGTTGGTAATATTTGATTTTTTTAGTTAGACTCATTCTCTTTTTAGTTAGATTCATTATCCTTATATATACCTTTTTATTAGGTTATTTCCAATAATTTTTTTATTTTTCTTGTGGCTATCAAAAAAATTATACATATGATTCCATTTGGCTTGTTATTTGCCTTGTTTTTCAACTTGCCAACCTATTCTTTCACATTTTCTAACTAAACTTTTCTCATATGTTTAGATTAATCTACATTTAGTGCATTAATTATAAATAATTTAGACTTATTTACTACAAATAAAATTAGATTATTGTGAACAGTTAAAAATACTAATATATTCGTAATTTACAAAAATAAAAAATTTGTACTTAAAATAAAATAAAAATTAATTTTAAAATGTATTAAAATATAGAAATAAAATATATATTATTAAATATTTTATGCCCCACGTAAAAATAATTCTAGATCTATCACTGCTTAAGTCCTACGACTAGGTAGATGCAAACAAAAAGCATAAGCTGATATATAACATGGATCTACTTTAAAATTATATGTAAATACTCTTTTCACACTATAGTAGAAAAAAACAAAAAGTTGGTTCAAATAGAAAAAGTTTGATCAAAATCGATCCAACAAACTCTCTCATTTGCACTTTAGTAAGCATATTAAAAACATCGATTCAGAGGAGCAATTCCACTGATCAGTGGACTGACATCTCCTCCTCTCATATGATCCGATGTGATCATTTCTACTTTTTAGAGAGTTCCAACCTCTCTCTCAAAGAACTAACTTTTCGCTCTCCTAATCTCATCAAACGACATAATAGTATTCAAATCATCATTTGACCGAGGGTAAAACATCACCGAATACTTTTCCTATCGTCAAACCAATTGTTCGTCCAAACACTTATATATGCTCTCATATGTATCATGTCATCTCGGATTTGATAGTTAATTTGATAATCATAGTTTTCAATTCAAAATCAACTGAAATTTTTTTTACATTCTAGTGTATATCATTTCATATTTTCAATATGAAAAATTTTAAATCCATACATCCTCAAAATAATTGCTCTTTTACTTTCTTTTGTATCAGTATACTTCATATGAATTTGCATCGCTTTAATACACTATTAAATTATGAATTTGCGATTAATTTTTTTATATATATTAAAAAAGAGCAATTGCTGCTGATGTGCCAATCCTATATTTCTTTCATTTATTTTATATTTTCAGTTTTTTCATTTTTTTAGTTATACTATACTTATTGCCAAACAGATTTATTTACAAATATTATGTTTTACCTATTTTGGTTATTTTAACTTTAATTGTCAAACAAATTTAAATATTCTTGTAAAAATAATTAGTTCAAAAATCTAATATTAAATTTACCATTAAATTTGAATAAAAATATATTTTATAAACTAAATGAAAAATTTGAATTTATTTATCCACGCGGATAATAACCTAGTTAACAATAAACAAATTGACTCATATCTTATACGTTATTAGTCTAAATCCATTTATTCCCACGCAGAATTTTTTGTGATAATTTTGCTTAAAACTAATTAATCATTCTATTTTTGGACGACTACATCATCTAGTATCAACCGCAATAAGATTGCTCTTTTTCCAGGGGAAATAAGGATATTATATGGTGTGCTAAAGCGTACCAAGCTTCCGTGAGTAACCAATAAACAAACACCATACGTAAGGAAAAAAAGAGGATCAACAGAGAACCGTAGGATATAAATCCCGCAAAATGAACGGTGAAGATCTCGCGTTACACTGTATCTTAATTATTATATTTGACGTTCGCTGGACCCAACGACTAAAACCTATATTTTTGTGTTTGTTTCGTGAAGTCTCTCTCTTCTTCTTCTTCAAGTCATCAAATCTGATCTCATCTCTCTGAATTAATGGCGAGTAGTTGCGAGCTTTGCTGCGAGATCTTCATCGCGATCCTTCTTCCTCCTGTTGGAGTTTGTCTCAGGCATGGCTGTTGTACTGTAAGTTCCAACTCTCTCGATCTCTCTCAAATTCATCACATTGAGATCTCTAATCGTATCTTAATCTCTGAAATCGAATCACGATTGTTGAAATTGATTTGATTACGGTTAGTGAAATTGAAATTGATTACGTTTCGGTTTACGGGAACCCATCTATAAGATGTTTGATTGGAGATCAATTACTGAAAATATAGTTGTGGTGGTTACCTAAAAAGAAACACTAATGAAGGGACTAGAAAATAAAATTAAAAAATCGAACCATGATAGTTGAAATTGATTTGATTACGGTTAGTGAAATTGAAATTGATTACGTTTTGGTTTACGGGAACCAATCTATAAGATGTTTGACTGGAGATCAATTACTGAAAATATAATTGTGGTGGTTTCCTAAAGAGAAACACTAATGAAGGGACTAGAAAATAAAATTAAGAAATTTTGTTTTTTCCTAACTCAAGATTTTTGTTTTCTTTGTTTAATTTGTAGGTTGAGTTCTTCATTTGTTTGATACTCACTTGCTTAGGCTACCTACCGGGAATAATATACGCGATTTACGCGATTTTGTTCTTGCACCGCGATGAGTACTTTGATGAATACAGACGCCCAATCTACTATGTTGCTTGACCTCGTGAATTATTGCTCTTGGGGAGCAGACCCCAGTTGTATCTTATATAACGTGGAGATGTTACTTGTATTTTGTAACATGGAGAATATTATTTCTCAAAATCTAAAAAAGCTTTAGTGGATCGGTTCTCATTTAATGGGTTAGACTTTTTGGTTTCTTCTTCGCTTCATTTACTTTTTTCACTTTTCACCAATAACGCATACACTGGAAATTTAGTCAATAATTGGTTTCTAAATGTAATTCAAATTAAGCCGGTTCTCTACAATTTCTCAAACACTTTGGATTTCCCACTCTTTTGAAAAAAAGAAGGGTTCAATTAGTAACCATAATTTAAGAAAAGACTGAAGAAGAATGTGTTATTTCTCTTTGTTCTTTTACCAGTTAATAGTATTTTTTTTTTGTTTACCAACACCATTTCTTTCTAGGTATGGGCATTCGGGTATTCGGATCGAGTTTTTCGGGTTCGGATATTTTGGATTCAGAAATCTAGTACTCGTTCATATTTTTTAAAATTTCGTGTTCGGATTAGGTATTTCGGATTCGGGTTATCCGAACTTCCCAAAAATGAAAAATTATGTATCCAAATCTATCCAAACTACTCTAAAATATCTAAAACTCTCAAATATTTTTTACTCAAATTTAATCAAAAATAGTTTAAATACCCAAAAATATCCGAAAATCCGAATATTTTGGACACTTAGGTTATTACAAATATAAATATTACTAGTATATTACTACTATGTATTTATATTATGGGTATGTTCGGGTATCTGTTCGGGTTCGGATTTGGGTCAGGTCCTCGGGTTCGGGTATTATGTCCATGCCTATTTCTCTCTTTTTTGTTACCAATTAATTGTTTTATCGAGTGTATTCGATTTTATATTTTAAATGATTTAGGTTTTAATAAGTTTTCATATAATTTTGATGATTTTGAATTAATTTAGGGAAGTTGGTATTTTTTTGTAAAACTATCTCAAATCCCACTTAAAATCGTTTAGGGAAGTTGTTGTTGTTATGATTTGCTGTAAAATCATTTAAGTTGTAAATTTTTTAGGGTATCTTCTTTTACAGAATTCTTCATTCTATACTTGATTTCAATGCATGTGGATAATGTTATGAACTAGCTGCTGATTTTAGAAAATAGAACCGCCACAAACGAATAATTTTATTTATCTGAACCTAGACTTAGACGAATTTGATCTCATAACCTGTGAATTGTTGAGTTATAATATTTTTGTGAGCTTAACATAATTTGATGCGTGATTGCCTACGATTTGTTGAGTAATTGAGTAGTTAGACATAGACAATTAAATTCTACAAAATAATTTTGTTGTATTGTCGTGTTCCAAGTTTGAGAACTTTATAGTAATTGATCGATTATCCTTAAATCACTTGAATGAAACTCTTGATGAATCTCCTTCAATATCTCTATCCCAACGTTTTGTTTTATTGATTACTTTTTGTGTTTTACTTTATTTACTTGCTTATTTCGTTCGTGACAAACTCCAAAACTAATTTTTTATTTTAGTCATAGCTTTAGTATTTTCTGACGAATTCGTAGAGTAACAACATTCTTTCTCTATGGGGTCGATCCTTAAATACTACACACGAATAGCTGTGGACTTACAGCCTATTTGTTGTGTTTATTTGAGGTTAAAACCTGACCAAACGATCAAAGTCAGATTATGCACAGATTTGAATCTGGCCGACTTTTGTATAGATCAGATTTTTCATGAAATTTCTTGGTGTTACAAATTGAACATCTAGCGAAAAAGTTTTATCTCAAATTCTTGTAAAATTTTACAGAAAAATGCTCTAGAAATATCATATTAGGGGAATGAAAATTAAAAGAGTAACTTTTACGAGAAAAATATTAATGTTTAGAAAATTATATGTAGAATAAAAATTTGGATCTAAATTCTAAATAGACCAAGAAATAGTCTTTTATGTGAGAAAGAAATTATGGATATAAAGTCCAATTCCCAAAAGGATGATACATATGATCGAAATGCTTATCATGAAAATGATGTTTCTAAAGGGAAAAATATGATTATGTGTGTGGTTGTACTATTTTTCTTTTATCATGGTTTTTATCCCAAATTTTTTTTTGTGAAATGTTTTTAATGAAACAAAAGAAACACGTGAATGATAGACACCTAAAGGGGAATATTGTGATATCAATGATGAATGTCTATCATTTTTCAAAATTTTTGTCATACATTGATGAGATCATCATAAACAAAGAAAATGATCAAGATAAGTTATTTGCGAGACCAATGAATTGCAGACGAATGGTGATGTACGTGTCGTACATGTTCGTTCAAGTGAAGATTTGGCGGACCTATTTACTAAGGCGCTAAAAACTACCGATTTCAAGAAGTTACTTCATTAGATTGGCTCGTGTCATCTCAAAGATTTCAAATATTGTGCACATGAGGGGGGTGTATATGTCTGCTGCACTATTGTCCCTGAATCGTAGTTTTTCTCGTAAAATTTTCTTGGTAAAGTTTTAAAAAGCAGCATTTCTCATATTCGCATTTAGCTTTATGTTTTTATAATAGTCATCTAAGAATAAATGTTATGAATAATATTGTTATTATATAGATATTCATTATAGGTCATTAGAGTGTTCTAGAATACTCTAAACCCTAATATTGTATCTTTATATATATCTTGTATATTGTGAAATACATCAAAAACAAAAGGTAATTCCCTAATCTGTTTTATTTATAACAAATTGATCTTAATATAATTCTAATTGTATTTTTTAAACAACATTGAATTAGAAAAATATGTAATTGATTTTCTAAATCTTTTAATAATATATGCAGAACTCTTCGAAACATCTATCTTCTCGAAATAAAAATTTAAAAGATTTTTGGCTTATTTGAAATATAGAAACTAAGATGTGTGACAAAAAAAAAAAGTTAAGATATTATATTTAAATATATGACAGGAGTGGTGGAAAATGTAAAACAACGAACAAACACATGTTGGAACGACATTCTAAAAGTATTCCATTGTAACTAAAGGAGATTTTTGTTTTCGCATTGAGTGTTCGTATAGGTGTTTAAAGGAGTATCCGAAAGGAGCCGGTCTTTGCTTTCCTACACCCCAAGGACAAGTGTTTTTCCCATCATCTTTGCTCTTAATATTTTCTTATATTTATAATAAGAACCTTATAATAAAGTAATTTATAATGTGACATGGGTTTTAGCCTATACATTAGTATAACTATCGCTATCGGATTATAATAATATAAATTAATATATGGTTATATGCATGTGGAAATTGTGGATGACAAAGTCCAAACAAACTGTTTATATATATATATATATATATGTAATTTATTAGACCCATATTTTAAAAGCTTAATTTTAATATGAAAGTATTTAATTATAATTTAATGTTTATAATTACTGAACATTTATAACTCCTCACAACTTCTTCAATGGTTCATTAAATCTATGCTCCTTAAAAACTGACTGGAATCTCACTTAAGGTCAATTATCCACTTCATGTGAGCCTTCGATATTCCTTTTTAACCCACAAAAGAAAAATTGTTTTTAGAAATATATATATAGAATTCTCTACAACACAGTTATCAGAACATAAATGCTTAACTAGTCGGTGTAATGATGTATTTTGTGTTTTTTTTTTGTTAGAATATCAAATTTATTGATCAAAAAAAAATGTTTATGTACAAAAAGTGGTAAAAAAAAAGATTCAATAATTAATAATATTTAAATAATTGAAAGAATTGAAAAAATCAGATTCGAAAGAATTCTCTCGGTTAAAATCACCGTTGCAGGAGACCGGGAAAGCCTTGGTTTATCCTGATAACGTAATGAGACCACACTATTGCGTATTGTGTTTTCAATGACAATGTACAAGATGGGCTGCAGGCCGATTTGTTTTGTGTCTTGGTCTTTTGTGTTTCTTTGGGAGTACTAGTGTATGACTTGTCCAATTACCAATTGTCTTTATGTATGATGGTGATCAGATGCATGAGCTCCTCCAGCAATATTTATTACTAAAATATCACCTTTAACAATATTTATTACTGCTTCCACGAAAAAAAAAATTACGAAGAATTTTTAAAATATATTAGTTTTTACATTTTTGAATGAAGTTCAGTAATTATAAGAAAAAATTTGCAGATACGTGCACAACCATTTTTTTTTTTACCAGAAACAAAAAAATTTAAACAACTTTTATCGCGATTAGAGACTAACAATTTTAAGTTGCCAAATTATGACACATATTGTTGGTGTTTGAAAAAGTTTTTGCTTGTTAGTCGTTGATTTGTTTTCAGTCAATTATGTCCGAGTTTTATGGAGTCTATGTAGTAGAGTTGTGGAGTTGAGTCAGCTCGTCTAGTGGAGTCTGTTCCTTATTTTTTACTTTCCTTCTGTTGTTACTTTTGAGTCATTGTCAGACTATTTAAAGCCATCTTTTCTGGTTACTGAAGTATCATTTTCAGTTTATATCTCACATTTGGTATCAGAGCTTGCAAACAAGAAACAACCTGTGTGAGAGTGTGATCGAGAGAAGAAGAGCAAAGAGAGAGAAACAAAGAGAGAAAGAAATGTCGTTGTGCAACCAGCCATTCCAAAATTTGATGGCTATTACGATTTCTGGTCCATGACAATAGATAACTTTCTCCGAAGCAGAAAATTGTGGAGCTTGGTAGAGGAAAAAATTCCGGCATCGGTCGGAAGGATTCATAAGAGGAGGAGAGGAAGAAAAAGTTTACAATATGAGGAAGGCACTGTACGGGCTCAAACAAGCATTGCAAGTTTGATACAGCCGGATTGAGGCTTATTTTTTTAAGGAGGAGTTCGAGAGGTGTCCAAGTGAACACACACTGTTTACTAAGACAAAAAGAAGTGATATTTTAATTATCAGTTTATATGTTGATGATTTAATATTTACTGGGAATGATAAAGCTATGTGTGACAAGTTTAAGAAGTCGATGATGCTGGAATTTGAAATGTCGGATTTGGGAAAGATGAAGCATTTTCTTGGGGTAGAAGTGAAACAGAGCGATGCTGGGATTTTTATTTGTCAGAGAAGATATGCTTGAGAGGTTTTAGAAGGGTTTGAAATGGAGGAGGGCAATACTGTAAAAAATCCAATTGTGCCGGGAACGAAGCTTACGAAGAATTAAAATGGCAAGAAGGTTGATGAAACCATGTTCAAGCAGTTGGTTGGAAGTCTCATGTATCTAACAGTGACCAGGCCTGACTTAGTGTATGGAGCTTGGAATCTTTTACAGGAGAAGTGAGAGCAGCAGTCAGAAGCTTATGGCATTCACGAACAATGACTATGCTGGTGATTTGGATGATCAGAGGAGCACGTCGGGTTTTTTTTTTGATGGCTTCCAGAGCGATCTATTGGGCTTCGAAAAAACAGTCGGTGGTTGCTCTTTCTACGATCGAGGCCGAATACATAGCTGCAGCATTCTGCGCGTGTCAATGCGTTTGGCTCAGAAGAGTGTTAGAGAAGATTGTAGCTAAAGAAAAATCTGCAACTATGATTAATTGTGACAGCAATTCAACCATTCAACTTTCAAAGCATCCAGTTTTTTATGGGAAGAGTAGGCACACTGAGGTGAGATTTCATTATCTCAGAGAACTGGTGAATGGTGAAATTGTTAAGATGGAGTATTGCTCAACAGAGGATCAAGTTGTAGACATCTTTACAAAATCGTTGAAGTTGGAACAGTTTGAGAATCTAAGTGCATTGCTTGGAATGGTTAACATGTCTGAAGTAAGCTGAATTCAGGATAATTAGCTTAAGGGAGGGTAGTGTTTGAAAAAGTCTTTGATTGTTAGTCGTTGGTTTGCTTTTGCAGTCAATCATGTCTGAGTCTTATGGAATCTATGTAGTGGAGTTGTGGACTTGAGTCAGTTCTTGTAGTGGAGTATGTTCCTTATTTTTTAGTTTCCTTCTGTTATTTATTTTGAGTCATTGTAAGGCTATTTAAAGCCATCTTTTCTTGTTAATGAAGTATCACTTTCAGTTTATATTTCACAAGATTAAGATTGCAAAGCTTTGTCAATTACACAATACAAACCACTAGATAAAATTAGAAGACACTTGTCATTTGTTCACTTTGAAATCATAACATGCTTTTACAATAAATGTTTAGTATTTAGAACGTGAAGAAAATCAACAACACAGAACTAAGAAGAGCAGTTCCAAAACTACATAAGCTCAATAGAGGAGATCGACGGTTGGATGATGATGGGATAAAGATAGGAATAATCCCTTTTCTTCTAACGAAAATGTGAAGATTGTTGTTTCCAGCACCATGTTCCACAAGTTTCCTATCATCATTGTTATCTGATAAAATAGGATGAGATTGAATGATTAAAAAGAAGATGATCAAAGAACAACAAACGACTGAAGATCTCATTTTGCCTTTTGAACTTAGACCTAATTCTAAAAGATGTTTGAATCTGTTTTCTGAAATTGACAAAAAAATGAAGTTTATGAAAAATGTATACTTGTGTCAACGAGTGATGCCGTGATGGGAATTTATAATCCGTCAGTTTTAGCTAGGTACTTGATGAGTTGACCTTCTTTGTTAAAACATAGATAATACAACCCTGCTACAGATAGGATATTAGTTATTCGAGTTGTGAGTGGCATGAATCATAAGTTTTAACGTTTACATATCATTAATATTTGTAGGAGGTTGTGGTATATAAAATAAATTAATATTATTAGGATGGTTTAACACCCAATAACACGATTAAATTAATGATCCATAACTAATGAACGGTCTCTAAAAAAAAAGCTAACGGATTACTCTCCATTATAGTCGGTATGATGTGCTACAAAGAATTTTTTATTTTATTTCTCTCTAGCCATCCTCCTCAACCTAATCTCATTATATGATCATTTCCAGGCCGCTCTGTGCATGATATAAATTACATGTCGTATAATAAAATATCATTGGTTGCATTGGTTCATGTCTTATATATATATTTTGTGATTTAGATTATTTTGTATGTCAATTATAGTTATTACCAAAGATATTTAGATTATTCTAGAAGGTTTTCGTACATTTTTATATATCATTTGTAATTCTAATTCTCCAATCAATACAATCAAATCTTCATCTTGTTTTAGATGTGAAACTCCTAATACATGTATTGCAAGATTTCTAATAGTTTGTGAAGTTCAAATATGTGTCCAAAATGTAGAACCTCTAAGTTTATGGACAAAATTATAGATATTCAATTCGGATAAACTTATATGATCTGTTGATGGATAATCGCGGCATCACTACTTATTTGTGATGCCGCGATGAGACTTTATAATCCATAAAGTACATCATTGATTGTGCATTTAAATTTCGAAATCTAAAAATGTTTTTGGTGATAAGGTTTTTCTGCATTTAGTCGATCGGTTCTTTTTCAATGGGTTAGACTTTTTGGTTACTTCTTGGCTTCATATATTTTTTCACTTTTACCAACTAACATATAGACATCGGAAGTTTAGTCAATACTACATTATTGAAATGTTCAAGTTTAGCCGAGTCTCTGCATTTTTTAAACTCTTTGGACTTCCACTCTTTTAAAATACAATGATTCAATGGTTTCGGAAAGGTTGACTCTCGAAATATTATTTTGTAACTGGATAATGGTTTAACCATTACAGAAGTATATATATATATCTGAGCTTATTTCAACGATGATTGAAATGGAACAAGGCATCCCATAATTAATAGATTATTAACGTCAACGATTAATATTTTTATTATTTTTTAAGTTGTTGTATTTGATTGAATGATGACGAGGAATGAGGTTTTTTTTTTTTTTTAATTAAGTATTGTTGTAAATAAATATTTAGTCACTAATTCGTGCAAGCCACATATACTACTTCGTCAACCTTAAACGGTTGAACACACGTTACTCTTAACGAATAAATTAAAGAAAAAACCGAGGCAAATTTTATTGCAAAAGATTTAAGATTCAGTTGTTTTGTATGCAAATTTTTGTGTTTATTCTACCAAGTTAAAAGGTTATGTTTATAATAAAAAAAAACTTTTTTTCCTGTTGTATGTAACCAATAAGATGCGTGAAGTAGGATTTATAATGTAACATGGAACTTATCCCACCCGATGTCGTACGTATTTCCTTTTTTTTGTTAAACATTGCTCAAATTTGAACTCGCAATTTTGATAAATTTTACCTTTAAGAACCTCTCTAATACACTAATAGAGCTACTGATAATCCTGCCAACTGTCTTACAATATTGTTGAATGCGAATAGATTTTGGACGAAAGACTTTGGCTAATACATGCAAGTTACTCATCCTCAAAACGGATCTGTTATATAGCTCGAAAGTGTTATAATCTACATGTTCTAGTCAATGTTGGTCGTATTGTAGATATAAATAAATCAATGTTTTCAATACCACCATGAAATTGCTTGTGCATAAATATTTCGTTGTAAACTATAACGTGATATAGCTAATGGTGTTAGGTGTTAAACCATCTAAACGCAGAAAGTGAATTGATGCGGAATTTGCTAACTCTAACAATGAGATAACAATCAACAAATGTAACTTTTTTTTTCTCACCCTGAAATGTTCAAAACTCAAGATGAACGAAAAAAACTTAAGAGAGGTAACAAAACTGAACCAAATCTTCCAAGTATATGACAATTAACTCTTAAGACTTTTATAAATAATGATTCAGACTACTCCAAGTAAACGTTTTAAGACTTCGCCAGGGAGAACCAATATACTTTTAGAGCAAACTCCGGCAAGCCTCAAGTTCCGCTGCCTGCGATTCCAATACAGACTGTCCCGATGGACTCTCTCTAACACTCTTTATAATTGCATCAAGCACGGTTTTTCTGAACCACTCAACTTCCATCTTCTTCAGAACCTCTCTCACCAGCTCGAAATCTAAGACTTTAGCTGAAACAAACTTCCCTAAGATCTCTCCGAAGCTGTTTGGTGCTTTTGGCAGATCGATCCCGATGTCATCCAACATAGAACCGTAGAGCAAACAACCCGCCCCTAAGTCTTGACATGTCAGCACATTCTTGGAGATCAGATGTTCCAAGAGTTCGGCAATTTGTTCAACCAACGGAGGGTTTTTCTCTAGACCGAGTGAGATGGTTTCCTTGACGAGCTCCGGGTGGTAAGATGGAGATTTCAGTTCCTCAACACATTGCAATGCCTCACCCAGTAAACGAACACTGAAATACTCTTCAAGAAGCGACTTGGTTTTTCTTTCGAGCTCTCCTGCGTTCAGGCTATTAGCCAGAGGAGCCGCCTGTAGCTGTGGCTGTGGCTGAGGTTGAGACCGTGGTAGCGGCTTCTCAACAGTTGGAATGGGTTTAGAGGCTTGAAGGGCTGAGCTAGAACCGTTACCATGCAAAAGAGCACTTGGCCTACCACTGCCATTGAGGAGGCCTCCACTGCCCTGAGGAAGAAGCCTTGAGTTGACTGAGAATGACTTGTTGATAGCAGGAGGAGGCTGAACACGTGCACCAGGCTGCTGCACTGTTTGTCTATTCCCTCTGGGCATGGACCGGGTCCGTGGTATTTCCCAGCCGCCTTCATCCATAGACATCTTCCTAGTTCCCGGCATGCCGGGCATCATTCCTCCAGTACCAGGACGGCCAAGGATGTTTCCAGAGCCAATACTGTCCGCTGCACCAGAAATCGCAGCACGGTTGTTGTTGTTTCTCATATTTGCCATTGCACCCGGTCGCAACCCAAGATTCCTCTCTGCCTCGGAATGGATTTCAGTGATTTTCTTTGCTTTCACCTGCCATTTTACACAGTAAACAACAAGTAAGCACAGCTCGAGAGAACTAAAGACTGGTATTTAAGATTTGAGATGGAATGATAAAATCTTACCTCCTCACGCCTCGGTACCCATTTGTTACCTCGAAGATCAATAACGTTTTGGACCATAAATCTGAGGCGCAGCTCTAGCTGAGGGTGCATTGCTAGATCCTTCAACCGAGCGAAGTACATGTCATTTATGCCTCGAGATTTTGGGCTCTCATCAAGTTGCTTCCCAATGGTTATAAAAAATTGGCACAGAGCTTCAACATTTTCCTCTGCTGGGCACGCTTTACTGTCTTCTCCTAAAAGCTCCTGTGTTACAAAATTTTAAGTTCAACGAGCTCTATAAGGAAACAATATATGAATATAAACAAGAAACATGGGTCATACATACTTGGACAATGTAATGAACTATCTTCTCGGGCACCATCTTTTGCTTCAGAAGTTCTCCAATTAGACGAATATTTCCAAGTGTCCGGAGCTTCAACATTTTCTCCTTATCCATTCTTTCCAATTCTTGGTCTCGATTGGTCATCTGTCTGATTTCTTCCTTCAATTTGCCACCACCCTCAAATGCTTCTTGGCAATTGCTTAAAAGGACTCTTTTAAAAGTTAATTCTTTCCCACCAGGTTCCTCAGACGGAAACGAAGGGAGCTTTCCGTTAATATCAAAACACAGAAGGGCATACATCTCGCAGAATGTGGGCTGCAGTATAGCATTCTCAAAAATTAGCTGTATCACTTCCTGCAAACAAAGGTAAGAGCAAATCAATACCATGAAGAGAGAGCTACAACAGCAGAAATCAGGAATTGAAAGAAACCTTTAGGATATCTGCAGAAGTGATGCCAGAGTCGATCAATTGACCTTTAAGAAGCTCGTATTTCTCCGGAGTAAGCTTGTTCAGAATACTGCAGAGAGTCATAGTAGTAACAAATCAGTCAGAAAAATACATCACAAGTAACTTCAAGCACAAAAGCTAAAAAGACTAATATTAGTTGTTGACAATACCCTTTCACGCTCTTGAGGACTCGGTCTTTATCTGAAAGAGCTCCTCTCTTAGCTGACCACGGGACCTCTGCTTTAAGCAGCACAGGGGTAGGACCAGACTGTTTTCACAAGATGATCATGTTAGCAAGAATAGAGAACTAGTAACAGTATGCCAACAACTAACAAGTTACGAAGAAACTTACCCCTTGCGATGTATTTTTAGCTTCACGAGGGTCGTCCCTTAACCATTCTTTACCAGAGGTTGGAATCTGCGCACGACTATGCCAGTCGCGGTTATCAGGCTCGGAATAACGATTCTGAGGTTGATTTGTTGGCTGATAAGACCAAAAAACAAGAATGAAATTAAAAAAGACAGATTCTTAAAAAGTCTGAAAAATGCAAAACATTAGAGGATCACACACACACTCACTTTACTCTCGGCTGCACGATTCACCCAACTCAGCTCTTCGCCAAAAAACTCAGCTGCGATTTCCTTACTGCGTCTCAGAATTTCATCAGAGATTTGGACCATCTGCTATTAAGAAACACAATGGTGAGTGATTTGGTTCACGAGGACATAATCAGGACACAAAGCCAAGTTATTATCCGAATTAAAGAATTTAGTTAAATACCTGTCTGAGCTGAATCAACTGGTCTCGGGTAAACTGCAAACGTTCACCAGAATTTTCTCTCTACAAAAGTACAAAAATTTCAAGAGCTCAGAATTCAATTACACAACATAAAGTATCAATCTTCGTCAATATTTACATGACTTAATTGCCAACAAGTATCAATCTTCGTCCATATTCAAGTTTTAACAATCATAAATTAAAAAAAAAACCCAAAAGATCCAAACTTTCTTCAAAATTCGATTCAAAATCACAGACACGAATCAAACCCTCAATTATACAGCTTGTCTTAACTCGAAATTTGCGAGAAAAACAAACCCATGAAATCAAATTGAACGTAGGGAAGGAGAAAACAGAGGATTTTTGATTGGTGAATGTTTTTTACCTTGACGGGAAAAGGGGTTTCTCCGGAATCGCCATTGGTAAGATCAAAAGATGAAGAGGAGCTAAAGCGAGGGACGAAAAGCCTCTTTCCGCCGCCGCCGCCGCCACCGCCAGGTCTCAAGCTTAAAACCGATGGTTCACCTTGTTGTTGCATTACTCGATTCTCTTGCTTTTTATTTCGCGATTAGGAGGATTGAATAATAAAAAATAATTGCAGATAGAAAGAGCTATATAGTGTATATATATATATATATTTGTGTGTAGTGACGGTGGAGAAGATAAAATCACTTCGATTCCTTTTTTTTTTGAAGCTGTGTTTTTTGCCCTAATTTCCTTTATTTTTTTTTTGTTCTTTTCCATTTTTTCTCACGTGTAAAATTATATTGTTAGTTACGAAAAGATCCTCTATTTATCATTCCTAAACAAAATACTTTTGTTTTGGAAAAAGTTTAAAATTTGGTGGAAAATATCTGATCAAAAGAAAAAGAAAGTTGATTGAAAATCTTACAAAATAAAATACTAAAAATTGTTGTATTTATTACTTCATTATTAAAATATTTTTAATATCTCTACTATTAATTGAAAAGACACTTTATAAGTTATGATATATTTTTGTTGAAAATTACAGCGTGTTGCCAATAGCCTTAAAGCAATTTTAATCTTAATCAAAAATGTATAATAGTCAATTTAATTTGTAAATCTATTTAAATACATGTGGATCTTGGATATAATCGATTGAATTGGATTCGTAACAGAAAACCTAATAGAATATATTTTCGAATCTTAATCAAAAAACAAATTAACTAAATTCTTATTAATCCGTAAACGTGATTTTCAAAAAGAAAAAAATAATTTTTATATATTATATTTGGAAGATTTTGTTAAGATTTATAAATTTATGATTATTCTATCATCTTTAATTGATTGCTTGTGATTCGAATTTTTGAAATCGGAAATATCTTATTTAATCAATAAAGAAAAATGGAGTGTGTTCAACGTCTCGGTTAAATTTTTTTTGGCAATGGTTGAGAATTTATTATAAAAAAGACCAAAATAATTTCAGATCCGAAAAAGCATGAAGTTTGATCTATCAGACATTTAAATTTAAAAGTTCTACTCGATTTAATCTAGTTCTTTAGTTGAATCTATAATTTTACCGAATATAAAATATATTTTAAATTTTAAATATTTAACTTTTACAAAGTTTCAAATATTTTAAATTTTTATATTTTTATAAAACTTAAAATATTAATGATGTTTAAATTTTATACAAAGTTTTTAAATACTATTAATATTTAAGCCTTATAAAAATTTATAACATCAATAATATTTAAGATTTTTGTAAGCTTCCCGTTTTACCTCCGGTTTGTGTCCTTGCTTCAATATTATTGGGCCCTTTGTTTTAAATTAGCCCAGTAAGCCCATTACTCAAAACGTTGCCGGTTAGCTTGCAACACAACTTTTGAAACGACATAGTTTCAACCTCCGTTGCGTTTTTTTTCTGGATAAGAGCTTCGTGCAGATGCGAAGGTTTGAAAGCTCTGAGTGAAGAAGAAGCGCCATGGCTGGGATTACCAGCACCGTAGGATTCAACGCCGTTTTCGCCGGAATCACCAAAACAGTATCGTCGCATTCACCATTCTCCGTTGATTCCAAACTCTGTTGTCTTCGTCTCTCGAAAACCGAACTGTCTTTTGCTAATCTCACGATTTCTCCTCGCCGTGGCTTCACCGTCACTTGCCGCTTCGGAGGTGGTGGTGGAGGCGGAGGAGGAGGTTATCGTTTCTCTGGAGATTCGAGGCGAGGTAGGCCGAAAGAAGCCGAAGTTGATGAAGCGCTTGATATCTCCTCAATTAGGTGAGGCTTCTAACGCATAATTGTGATTTTGAAATCTCTTGCTGATTCGATTTGTTGATGATTTTTTTCTTGTTGGCGTAGGTCAGCTACGGTTAGGCTTATCGATGGGCAACAGAACATGGTAATTGTGGCTCAATTTCTTGAAATCAGTAAGAATTTACAGCTTTGATTCTGCAAATATAGACTCATAAAATTCCAGTTTATTTTGCTCTTTCTATAGCTTGGTTTAGTATCTAAAGACGAAGCCGTTCGAATGGCTGATGATGCTGAACTTGATCTGGTATGTGTTTCCATTGGAATGTTTTTACTTGTGAGATAGATATTTGGTATATGCAATGGATTTTGTATGATATGAGTGGGAAAAATGAATCGGAACTCAAATCGATGCCTGAAAGTGCAAATAATCCGTGAAATTGAGCTAGTAGATGGAAGATCTAGAATCAAAGCAAATATCAGAAGAAATGTTCTGAATTTGGATAAGAATTGTGAATGATTTATGTTATTCTCTTATTGAATAAGAAGAGACATTGGTATATAAATAATTCTCTTTACTAAGCAAACCAGAACTTCACAAATTAATTTAGCTACACCGAGTCTCTAGTGTAACTAAACCAACCAACTAAAATTGATAGATTGTGTTGGTTTTCAGGTGATACTATCGCCTGATGCAGATCCTCCGGTTGTTAAAATGATGGACTACAGGTGAGTATCTAAATATGTATTGGAATGTCTCCTTGAATATATATACCAAGCTGTGCAATATTACCAGCGATGATGCTTTCTGTTTTGCTTTATCAGTAAATACAGATATGAACAGCAAAAGAGGAAAAAAGATCAGCAAAAGAAAAGTATAGACTGTTCCTCTCCCTCTTACTCTTAGTTTTAGAATTGGAGATGAGATGCTTTTCAGCTTATGTATTTTTCTTGTGTTTCTATATATCAGCCACTCGCATGGACTTAAAGGAGCTTAAAATGGGGTGTGGCTTTCGTTTTTTGTTTGTTTGTGATGTTGCAATTGACGTTTGACGTCTTTAGAACTGAATCTTCTTAAAGGTTACCACTTTATTTTTCCAACAGTTATAACATTGATCAGCATGATTATTCCGTTCGTCTAAGGGCTGCCCAAAAGTTCTTGCAAGATGGTGACAAGGTTGTTCCCATATTCTTCATAAGCTGCAAGAGTTCTCTCCCGTTTGAATGTATTTTGTTTATGCACTACTTGTAATGCACACAGGTTAAGGTGATTGTGAGCATGAAAGGACGAGAGAATGAGTTCAGAAATATAGCTATTGAACTCCTCAGACGTTTTCAAACCGAAATAGGGGAGGTAATATATTTGTTCTCCTCTCTTTCCTATATATTGAAGTATCGTATCGGATTTAAATGTGAACAATGTGTGAAATGAATGGATCACTGAAACTTGTCTCGGATCTGTAGCTTGCAACTGAAGAGAGCAAAAACTTCAGGGACAGAAACTTGTTCATTATCTTGGTACCAAACAAGGAAATGATTCGGAAACCACAAGAACCAGCCTCGAGAAAGAAGAAAAAACAATCAGAAAACGAAGTTTCGGCTGCAGAAATAACGGATGAGCCTCTGCAAATCGAGTCTGGAGTTTAAATCTTGTGGTAAGGATTTTGAGAGCTAAAGTAAAGTTTTGTATATTTACCTTCTTACCATGTCTCAAGAGAGTCGAGAGCTGTATAACAGATAGAATTAGTCCTATTTGAATGATGTTCTTCGTTTGTAGATCTTTTCTCCAATCTACTTTTGTATAACTTCTCAGCTTAGTTGATTCACACATAATTGTATTTTTTTTTTTTTTTTTTTTTTAACAGACCAAGCTTATAACTTCATTGCTTCCATGACAGAGATAAATTCTGATCGAATAATGTTTAATTTACTGTTTTGTATGCAAAATGCAATTTAGTTGATAGCTAATTGTTTCTTCTTTACACTGATCACTAAACTAATTGAGATTATATATTTGGTTAAGAAGAAAACCTAAAGCTGAGCTTACATGTGAATATGTTAATTGCATTTTCTTCATTGATTTTTCTTTCAACCCTCTAATCTTCACATCTTCTTCCCTATAAGTAGTAAAAGACAAAATGAAAAAAGATGATGGCAGAAGAAAATGCAAGCGAAAAAAGAGCGTGTGACACTTCAAGTGTTGTTGTTGTTATGGCCATGGAAACTTGCTTAATGGCAACAATGGAGACTTTGCAACATCTCCTAGTTCTTCTTCCTTTTGCTTCTTTTGTATCATATGAGTCTTGAGACTACTCTCTTCTATCTGTTTCACACAATGAAAAACTCGGTTTAACGTGTTGAACCATATACAGATTCTTGGATTATTGTTTGATTTGTTACCTCCATGACTGCGGTTGATGCCAAGAGATCTTCACATTTGTCAAGCAAAAAGTTCTCTTTTGTTACTATAACAGCGAGATCCGAAATAACCTTATTCATCTCCTCCATTTGCGAGTGTAAAGACCAGATGGATGATCCCATACTCTGCATAACATCAAGAGCTGAGGACATAGCCAACTTCAGAGATCCGAGGTCCGCCTGTGATCACAAGAGCTTTACTAAATCATAACTCGATTCTTGGTCTTTTCTATCACTCAATGGAAAGGTGAAACCAAATACCTTTGTTCCTCCGGTCAGTGGAAGCCTGAGAGTATTTGCTTCCAAGTCTCCAATGGCACCAGCTAAAGAACTAATGTGTTCTCTCTCAAGTGTTGCCCAATCTTCAAGGCAACCCATCTGCGCAAATACTTACGTGAAAGCCATTAGATCATGAGGATGATAATCAAATGAACACAAGTGGAATAGAAGACATATATATACCTGATCATTTAAGATGGATTCAAGCTTGATTTCTAGCTTCAGCTGTTGGAGACAAATTCTTTGGTAAGTCACATGATCTCGCAGGTCTGATGTTGCATGCCAAACATTGTATAGAGTTTCCTGTAACCTCAAGATTGTTAAAACAGAGGAAGATACACTTAATACAATGTCACATTAACCAGAAAGATGGAAAGTTTGAGCTCAAAATTGGATCCAATGTTCCCATTTTGAGTATTTTACCTCAGCTATTAAGCTTTGAATATAGCTTACTCCCTCCGCTCGAGCATTTGCAAAGCGCCACTGCGAATATCTATTATATAGTAACCGCAGCTGATGAACATCTTCTATGTAAGTTGCCTTTTTACCTTTCTTCACATCCGCAATGAAGCTGAGAACCGAGGTTGCGTTGCTACTGGATTGTGCGGTTTGTCTTATCCGGGAAGGACTTACACCTCTTGGTGGCGGTGTACAAGATCTCACACAAGAGATATTTCCTCCTCTTGATGGACTCACTCCTCTAGAAGGACTCAAGCCTCGAGAATTAGAGGATGATGATGAAAATGAGGATCTGCTCGGTGAAGCAGTGCGTGATCCAGGAGCAGACAATGGGTGCAACCTAGCTAAGGTTGTTCTATCTAATGAACTTGCAGACAAAAGCTTGAGAGACTCACAACTACTACTATCTTCTGAAGTTGTTGGAGACAAAATTTCTTGTCCACCTTCATAACAGGACAACAACCTCGCCGTGTCACTAGAAGACTTCAGCAGTGGTTTAGAGCTTTTATTTGACAAAGGTAATGACATTCTCCTGACAGCTTTATCGCCAAGATCCAAGCTTCTGTTCATAGGATTTGTTGATGTAATCTTCCCGCTAATTCGACTAGGCCATCGATGCTGTTCTATTAACCTACTATGAGAACCATCCACAGGTTTTGAATTCTCTGATTGACCAGAAGACACATTCTTCCCCTTCAGTGGACTTCTTTTCCTCTCAGGCGTATGCTTCCTCAACACAGAAATTGCCTCACTCTGCTGCTTATGCGCTATATTCGAAGAAGACGGTCTCAATGTCCGATCAATCGAAGAAGTAACAAGCGGTTTCTCCTTCTTACTAACAGGAACTGAGACTGAATCAGACTGAAAAGAAACACTGAGGCTTCTCATAGTAGAAGGCCATAAGCTTTCAGGTAAACGACCAGTAGATAGTCTCCTAGAAGAAACTGGTAAATCTATAGATACATCACTAACCGGTGTGGAAGGAGTAGTTGGAGTTGAAGGGCTACGTTTCCTTTCCGCTGAAACCGCTCTTTTCGATAGCGATTGATAGCTTGAAGAAGACACAGTCCTGGTGACATTAGGTGAAGGACATCTCCGAGTTTTAGTAGGAGTCGGTGATCTGTATCTTGAACTAACCTCCATCGTTCTAGCACGGCGCGTGACAGAAACTACAATGTTCTTCTCAGCTGGAACAAGAGGCGGTCTTGTAGTATCTGTTGTCGATTGCTGCTGCTTCGCCATTGCTGCTTTCTTGGAACCATATAAAACTTCCATTCAAGCTTAACAAAAACCAACTTGCATTGATAAGGTAATGTCTCTCATTGTAGACCCTTTTTTATTCTGCCAAAAGTAAGATACCCTCCAGATGAGCAAGATGGAGCAAAAGCAGAGAATATTTTTAGACAACCCAGATGATAAAAGAAAGATAAAGATTAAATCTTTACAACAGAGACACAGATCAAGAATCCCTTAAAAGAGAAGCTAAAACAGATCAAGACATATAGATTGAAAAAGACAATCCTTGGTCCTTGGGACAAAGCTGACTAGCTTCAAATCACCAATAAAGCAAGTTAGGTCCCAAAAGAAAAAGGGACAACAAGAACAAGCTGAGACCTAGCAGTTAAAGAGATAAGAAAGTTGTGCCCAAGGACTATAAAAATCAACTCTCAAAGGTCTACTACTAGTACTAGTAGAGTTAATTGCTGCAATTTTCACAGTTTCAGAGATATTCTTGATTTCAATCAAAGACTTTATTTAAAAACTTCTGAGCAAAAGAAAACAAATATTTTTCAGTGTCATTTGTCACGGGTCTGCCATGGTCGGATGGGCTGGAGAAAATTTAATGGAGATTTCACAGACCCACCTTTCTTCTTCTTCTTCTTCCCATCAAAATCAAAATCTCAAAGTTAACAAAAAGAAGTTTCCTTTATTAGCTCTTAAGATTTTTAATAATGCATTTAGAAAACAGTTTGATTATAATAATGCTAATGAGTTAATTAACAATTAGCAAAAATGGAGATTTTGCAGATTCATCTGTTTCCTATATGGGAAGAGACAAAGAGGACCACGTGTGTAGAAGAACCAGTGTCTCTACTCTCAGATAAAAATGGTGAATAAAATTTGCAGTAATGGTGATAAATAATGCAGATGAATTAGCAAAAAAAATCTGGTGATTAGAAAATTGTTTATGTTTTGACCATCTGAGAAAAAAACTTCAATTTTTCTTGGGAATATAAAGCTCGTGAAACAATGAAATTTGGGATTGAACAAAAAAAAAAAAAAAGTTTTTGTTTATAGTGAAAAATGAGATCAATACAAATCTTTTGTCTGTAAGTGAACCACGACTTGTGTCTCTTATAGAGCAGACAAGTTTTATCGATCAAAACTATTTTTGGAATTTATTATTTAATTAAATTCTGCAAAATCTTAAACTTGTTCTTGGCTTCTTCATTAAAACCTCTATAAACGCCAGAAACGGACACAAGAATTGACATTGTCGACAAGAAACGTGATTCGCTATCAAATTAATCAACAAAACATCCTTTTTTACTGTATTTGTCTGAAAATTCAAGAGGGTTTCTAAATTTGATCAAAATCAAAATAGGGTTACCAGAAATAACAATAAATTCAAAGTGGGAAACTCGAGAATCTAACCTGGTAATCGAGAGACTCATGAAGAAAGCTTGATCCCCAAGTAATCCAAACCCCAGAAATTGTTCTATCTTTCGACAATTTTTGTTTTTGTTTTTGAAGCTCGTAAACACAACAAGAGAACAGATGAATTTTTGTTTTGTTTTTTTGGTTACTGCTGCATTATCTTTTGGATCGTTGACAAGACTTTGCTATTTTCAAATTTTCAACTTATGTTTATTAGTATTTTTTTTTTGGGTAACCGTAAAGAGAAAATGTTATTTTCTTATATACAATTAAATCACTGACCCTACAAAACATCGTATGATGATAGTTATTGTCACATTGTCAAATGTTAATGTTTAAGTGATTAGTTTTCTTTAAAAAGGATTAAAGGTATACCATTTTTTTTTAACAATTTCAAGATTTTACGTTTTGAACATATAATTCCGCTATTTTTTTTACCATTTATAATATTTTCATGTTTTAAGGTTTTATAAAGTGAATTCGTTAGGAGCGTGTTAAAAAAATAATTAGAAAAAGGAAAATGTCACCATCACTAATCTACTAATACTAGGTTTTTTAGCATTTTATGATAATTTCGTAAAACTTTTATCCAGTACATTTATCATGCTATTTGATAATTTGACTATTCCGCTAGTGTACTATTCAGCTAATATACTAGTCAAACTCATAATATATATTTTTGCTTTTGAAAAAAGGTTTGTCAAACTAAGAATATTGCACATATTTTTCTTAATTAGTACTCCCGTTGTATTAATTTAAGTGTCATTTAAAGGTTTTTACATAAATTAAGAAAACAATTAAATTTTCTGTTTAACCACTTATTAATATATTCTATAAATTTTTTTATTGGTAGATACATTAAAACAGTAAAAATTAAACTAGAATTTTTATCAAAATTCATTGAAAACTTACAACGACACTTATAGTAAAACAAATTTTAAACTCTTAAACTGAAACGTATAAAATTTTGAAAAAACATTTAACATTTGACTAAATATCTATTTTATGGAGGAAAAACATTGCAGAAATCTAGCATAGATTCATGTATGTTGGAACACAACAAACGCTTTTTTTTTAATTAATGATTCTACAACTTTATAGTAGTTGATTATATATACTGATAATTAATAGTCTTAAAAATGTTTAATTTAAATATTTTCAATATAGTTTACAAACTGGTTAAACTTATTTTGTTTTCAACAACATAGGATTCCATCATTGAAACTAAAATTCTTTTGTTTGCAAAAAGGTTTTAGTCTCTTTCTTGTTACTCTTCTTAACTGGAGAGAAATTAATTCGTCTCCTTCACGGTTTAACTTAATTTATTCTACTATTTCTACTCTATTAGTCACCAAATCAGACTCACAGTTATATATTTTAAGAAAATATGCAGAAATATATGAATAGCGATCATAACCTTATTCATTTATATATGTTGATGTAGACAAACATAACAAAGTTAATTAATATATATATATATATATCTTACTTGACCAACGGAAAGAGAAAATAAGAAAATTATATAAAGATATAAGAATTGAGATAGAAGTGTAAAAATGGAAATTCAGTAAATAAAAACCAAAAACACTAATCATGGCATTACATGTAAACAAACTGGTAAAAGTAAAATGCGAGTTTACCTAACCGCACTCACGAATTTGCATAAGAGTGATAACGACGCTATACAATGTAACGAAGTAATGTATATATATAGCCAAAAAAAACTAAGTAATGTATTCAGCCAAAGAGAGGGTAATAAATATAATGATTGTTGTAAAACAATGTATGTAAGATAATAATTACTAATATTATTGAAACCATCACAAATTTAAAATGCCGAAAGTGAAAGATAAGTTAAAATACTCTTACATTGTTTTTGGCGTTTGGTGTTGTTAAGTATGTAAGCAAAGAAAGACCAAATGATGAGCATTCATGTGCTTAGCATGATTATATTGTGACCACCATTTTGTTGCATATGCCTTGCTTCTCCTATGTTTCCATCCCTTTTCTCTTAAGTTATTGGATCTAGTTTGTGCCATTCATAATATCTTTCAAAATTAGATTATACAATATTAATCTTTTGCACTCTATTTCATTCACTCTCTTCATTTATATTAAAAACTTGGTTACAATGTATTTTTAAGAATCTAAGAGAATTGTGAAGAAATTGTCTGTTAATGCACAAAAAATATATAGCAGAAATTTATGAGTTAAGTCATGTTGACAAAATTAGTATGAGAGATCTATGTTTCAATCTGAGGAGAAAACAAACTCTCCTTTTATTATATTAAAAGAAAATTGAAGTTAACATAGGATGCCCGATGCCATATAAGCAAATTCTCTATCACAAGGATACTCGAGTAACTTGAGATTGTGAACGAGACATATCAGAGGATCTGATGTGATGCTGGAGATCTTGTCTCCACAAGGGAGTTAATCAAATAAAAATTGAAAAACAGTCCTGAATTCAAAAACCATTAACATTGTTTGAAAAATTGAAAAACAGGTCTCAATACAACTATAGGGGTGTATTCAATTAAAATATTTAAGTAATTTGTGTTAAAATAACAAATTCTATGTTATTCAATCATGAATTTTTAAAAATATAATAAAATATAATATTATTGAACTAATGATTTGAAAATCTACTTTAAAATCCACTGTTAGTGAAAATATTTTGAAGATTTGATATTTAAGACTTTAAGAAATTTTAGAGAATTTTTTAGTTAAAAATACAGAAATCTAAATCTCATGGTTTTAAGTGTGATTTAGGAGGATTTTACAATAAATTATAACAACTTCTCTAAATTCATCCAAAATCATCAAAATCATATAAAATCTTACTAAAACTCAAATCATTTAAAATATAAAATTGAAGACAACCCTAAATGACTATTTAATATATCAAAAGAGCAAAAATAAAATAAAATTCAGGGTGTTTTGAAAAATGGCCAAAATTAACATTGATTGTTAACATTTGGTGTCGTCCATCGGAAAACGTTAACAATCAATGTTAATTTTGATCACTCTTCAAGCCAAAGAGGAAATGCTTATAAGAACAATACAAGATACAAGTTTCTTAGACAATTTTCTTCTTCTTTTTGTTTACTGAAAATTAAAATATAGGTTTTTGTCTTAATGTGACATGGAAGAAGGTTGGTTAACTCAAATAGGTGGAGCTAAGCTTTAGAGAGAACAAGAAATTATTAACGGTTTTAGTTTCAGGTGGAATATGTATTTACAGTAAAAAAATTATACGAGGTTGACCCGCTTCCTTATAACTTTCCTAGGAGGTTCCCCAAAGGTGGAGTCTCCCCACAGGTAAGAGGCGTTCTCAGAGTAACTTGGACAACCCACAAGTAGTAACTCCCTCAAAAACTCCCACGAGTCACTCTCCATTATGGAGGATAGAAGCAGTCTTGCAATTTCGTTGTCTTCCTCCAAATGGACTAAGTGACGAAACTCCAATTAAATCAAAGATTCTTCAAACTTTCGAGTACAAATTGCAACATTTTGACGACTAAGGATTTGAAGCAGGATAAGGGCTTCTGCAAATCTTTGAATCAATTGTCTACAACTCTCCATTGAGTGTGCATCCTCGTTCGAGATTTTTGCTGCGTCACTTCTCCTTGTTAAGCATTTTTCAAGCGATCGAATCTTCATTGCAAGCTCATGCATAATGTAAGCCGAGAAACGACAAATCACCACTCCACCTTAAAGACATGCTATCAGAGCTGCTCCTTTTTGACATTACGCGTATTCTATATATGACACAATAACCATGACGTACATATATATAGCCCGGCATGAGCAGCCGAGTGGATAACCTATGCTGCTTGAGAAACTTGGCACATACCACTATCAAGTTATGGCATTCTTTCCATTTTCATATCTTCAAAAACCATAGCTGCTCTTGTTGGAACCAGGGAGTCAAATTCATCTCCTCCAAACATTATTATTCTGGAAGCTGTTTCATCTGCTCCAAAATGAGCGACAAAAGCATTAAGAGAAACTCTTGAAAACTGGCTACTTTTAGAAGGCTCTTTAAGATATCAACATGCGTACTGAAAACCAGTTCCACCACCTCTCTAGTGCTAATGACAAGAATCTTCGTGTTTGGCAAAAATATGATGGGTCAAAAGATCACCTCTGCCCATGAGTATTCCACATGTCTTTCCATCAGACTCTCTAAGGACTTCTGAATATAATGACAACCTGGTTGAAGCAGTATCAGAAGTGGAGAGCACACTACAAAAAGCATATGGCCATTAAAGTGAATGGTGAACAGAAGTTCCGGTAAAGTCGAGTTGCCTCCAACCTGAGTGTGCAAGCTTGAATCTTTGCGAACAATAACAGCAGGAAGTGGTGATGGATGTGAAAGGAAAGAGTTCCAAGAGAACAATATACGAGTTCAACCTCAATATTGTCGTCCTTACCAATAATAGGACGACACAGCTCTAGGTTTGGATGTTGATAACACTTAATGAGGTGGAAAAATACCTCTTACTACCATCTAGTAAGACAACAACTAGGTGTGCATATTGTAATACCTTATACTTCTCAATTATTCCTCCTACTACCATCTGCTAATAATTTATACTTCTCAATTATTCTGAGTCATGTGATCGACTTTTCGATTCAACAAGTTCAATTTTTGTTTTGATTTGAGCTTCTCTGCTTCTCACCAAAAGAACACTCTTTATTGATTAGCTTCAGACTTTCCAAAGTGAAGTCTTTCTTCTCAAACCTGTAGCAGGTTTGAGATCATCTTGATGCTGGTTTATCCCCTCCATTACTATGATGGTTGAGAACGCCCAACAACTCCTTGCTGCTTCCCTTGATCATTGACCTCAGTTGCAGTGTCTTTCAACTTCTTCTTAGCTTCAGAATCTGCTTCCTTCAAAGAACATTTGGCAGCTTCTCTCCTATAGCCTTTTTTGACAGAATTCTCCCTCTTGGTTTGGTACTTCACAGGTTTGTTCTCAGCTTCAACATTTTTCTCAATTAATCCTTTTGAGTTTGAGTATTGTTGATCTTTGAACTCTCGTTTATGCACACTAACCTCATGAGATTTTGTTTTCATAGGCTATAACATCTCTTTATGGAGACTAAGATTCTGTGCTTCATCTCCACTCTTCTTTGACACGTCTTCCTCTTGGTGATGCCTCTTGTTTCTTCATTGGCTTACACATCTCTTTCTTGTTCAGGCTTCTTTTCTTCACCTTGGTTTTTCTCTAACCTTAGCTTTTTTGGTTTCTTGAATCGTCAACCTCGACTTTGTCCGAATTGGTTTGTTTGATTCCTTACACCACCACTTTTGTTTTTCTCTAACCTCTCCTTCTCCTTCTCGTTTCAGCTGAAGAACCACATGGATTCTCAACTAGCTTCATCGAGTGATGCTTCTTCCGCATCTTTGAGCTTCACCAAAACTAATCGAACAAGGACAAAATTCACCTTCAACAACTCTGTCTCCACATCTGTTGTCTTTATTGCTTCTTCTAAAAGATCTCCTTGTCTCCTTGGTTGCACTTGAAGATACGGTTTGTGAAAGTGTTTGTGGAGGTTGATGGTGTTCTTGTCACCACATCTCTTTCCTTGTCTTCTTCACTGACAGTCTAAGGTTTGCTCTTCTTCTTCTTTCTTTTTCTTTTTCTTCTTTCTTTCTTCGTTGTCTTCTTCTTCTTCACAGCTTACTTCTTCTCCGTTTGTCGTCTTCTTCAATTTTCCGGTGAGGATTCCATCTCCATCACCTTTAGCAACCACATCTCTCTTTGACTCAGAATCGAGAGCCTCCTCTTCAACTTCCAATTTCATGATTTTAAATCCTTTGTCTGAGAGCTTTCACCATCGCCGGAGACTCCGTGAATCTTTGAGAACTGTCGTTGCCGCTCCTCCTCTTCTTCTTCCTCTAAATTATGTGTTCCCCTAACGCAGCTTGTGCCGATATTCCTTTCACAACTTCAGGCCATTGAGATCTTGTAGCTTTGATACCATGTTGGAATCTCGGTTCATTCAGGTGTCTTTGTTCAAAAAGGAATAACAAGAAAACGTTTCTCTAACTTGATGTCTACATTAATACTTTCTTGAATCTTGGTTAGCCTCTTTGCTTAATCTTTTTCCTTGATTGTTCTCTTTCATCAGTGCAACACTTTTATACTAAAAACTCACGAAATCCAATTATACATATGGGCTTTAACTACTTATGTCCCAACAGCCTTTTTTGACCAAAAGATTCTTCTTCTTTGTTCACTTATCTTTTTCTTCGTACAACACTTCTTTGCTCTCCTCTGCAACTTCTTCTTCTCACTCTTCACTTCATATGTTTATTTATCTTGTGCAGAATTAATCAAAGATGAGATTCCAATACAATCGACTGTGGTGGTGTGAAGTATCTGAACTTTTTAGTTACCTTTTTCTCTTGGACACCACAAAAGCGCGGCTTCTTTGCAATAGTGGTCAACGTGTTTTCATGTGCTCTCCATCGAAACCCTAGATTGATTTTGTTTGTTCGAACAGATTCTAGAAACCCTAGAAAATAAATGAATTGGAACTATTCGATAAAATATTAAACCGAGATACTTGTTGGTTACGTTGTGTGGTTGGGTCGGATCATTCTTGAAATTTCAAGGACTAGAATATCAAATTATATATGCAGAAATAAATCAAATATGTATAAGCAATAAACGAGACGACATGGTGATTAACGAGGTATCGGTTAGTTCATTCTTGCAATTAATAAGAAGACATAGTCGAGACTAATCTGGGTAATGAGATGTATGATAGGCCAGGACAAGAGAGAAGTAGTTTTTCTAATAGATTGTTCAGATTTAGTGAAGATGATATCTTCTCCGGGAGAGTGGCCAGCATTTGCGATTTATCTAGAAACGATCAGGAGCGACAAAAACGAGTTTGATTATTTTTCGGTATGTTTGATTCCGCGTAGGTTGAATGTTAGAGCGGATAAATTGGCACGGTACGTTCGCGCTGAATCTCAACTTTCAACTTTTGTAAACAATATTCCTCGGTATTTGCTCATTTGAGACAATACAATGAAGCTGTTGAAAAAAATAAAAATAAATAATTAATTATATCATAATTCAAAAAAGATCTTTAGAATGATGGATTCTACAATCTCCCCTTTTTTGACTAACTAAGAGTCATAAAAAACAACAACTAAGAGATTGAAAAACCTAGATAAAACGCCACAACAAAACCTAATAAGGAGGCGCCAATAAAGATAAGCTTGAAGCAGATATGAAATCCTCTAGTTGTCTCCCCTGTATGAACTTCGTTAGTCAAAAACAATAAAAATGAAATTGCTCATAAAACACAATTAAGGGGCAGAAAGCAAACTTTCCCAAAACAATTTTTCTTTTTATAAACGTTCGACCAAAAATCTGAATTTTATTTTTTATTTTTTAAACAACATATAAATAATAAACAAAGATAAAGAAAGGTGTTACCCAATTATTGAAGACTATTAACGACACATTGAGATAAGCGGGGCTTGTGTTTCATTTTTCTTTCGATTGAGTTGGACTTTGTAAGATAAATGGGGAAAATTCCCAAAAAAACCCCAAACTTATTTATATTTGGAAGAAAAATACCCGAACTTTTTATACACCCCGATTAATATCTCATCTAATAATGTTGTGTCGTTTAACACACCGTTTATCAAAAACTCTCATTTTCCGACATCCGCCGTAACAGACGTTAACGAACCTAACGTAAACAGTAAACGGAATTATCTTTTTAAGGGAAATTTTCCAAAAAACCCCCAAACTTTTTTATTTTTGGAAGAAAAATACCTAAATTTTATGACACCCCGATTAATACCTCATCTAATAATGTTGTGTCGTTTAACACACCGACATCAGACGCTTCAACATCTCCTTATTGCAGGGCCAAGACATGAAGGGAGCGCAGATCCAGAACAACACGAAAGAGTGGAGACAGCTTCCTTATTCTACTTTTTGGATCCCATCTCGAGGAGAACGGGAAGATGTTGAAACTTCTGAGAGTAGTAATGACGACATGAAAAAGATGCAGAATGGGAAAACTCTTGAATACCCATTTGATATCAGCAAGTTGAAATCCTTATTGCAGGGTCAAGACGTGAAGGAACCGCATAACCAGAAGAACAAGGAAGAGCCTGGAAGGCCCTGGACAGCTTCCGTACCCTATTTTTTGGATACCTTCTCAAGGAAAACGGGAAGATATTGAAGCGTCTGAGAGTAAGGAGAGTAGTAATGAAGCGTCTGATGTCGGTGTGTTAAACGACACAACATTATTAGATGAGGTATTAATCGGGGTGTCTAAAAAGTTCGGGTATTTTTCTTCCAAAAATAAAAAAGTTTGGGGTTTTTTTGGGAATTTTCCCGTTAAAGAGATAACCCCGTTTACTGTTTACGTTAGCCTCGTTAACGTCTGTTACGGCGGATGTAGGAAAATGAGAGTTTTTTTATAAACGGTGTGTTAAACGACACAACATTATTAGATGAGGTATTAATCGGGGTGTCTAAAAAGTTCGGGTATTTTTCTTCCAAATATAAATAAGTTTGGAGTTTTTTTGGGAATTTTCCCAAGATAAATGGCCTGCAAATACAACTTAAAAAAAAAAGAGATGAAATAAAATAAACCAAATTAAGTAAAATAAACCTATAAAATACAGTAACTAAACAAGTTAAAATAAAGAGAAATTCTACAAAATACCACACTTTCAAGTCTTTTTGCCCAATATACCACTTTCAAGTTATTTTTCCAAAAATACCACTAAAATGTTATTTTTCAAAAATACCACAAAAACAAAAATTGATTTTTAAGGGTCTAAAATAAATTTTTTTTTGTTTGGGTTGCCTATTTTGCAATTTAAGGTATACTTTTTAGGGGTAGGGTTTAATGCTTTGGATTTATGGTTTAGTTTGAAGATTTAAAGTTAAGTTTTAGTTTTGTGGTATTTTTGAAAAAATAATATTTTTGTGATATTTTTGGAAAAATAACTTGAAAGTGGTATATTTGACAAAAAAAAATTTAAAAGTGTGATATTAATGAGAATCTCCCTAAAATAAATCACCATTTGAAAGGAATACTATCGTTATGAAGATCACTTTTTTTTACCCATACTTGTTTATACCTTATAGGCACGTAAGAACCAATATACCTGAACCAACGAGGTCGGATGTCACCTATCGCACCGCAATGGTGACATATGGGACTAAATGGTTTAGAAAACTCTTGCTGATTGTTTAGTGTTTTACTTGTGCCCTCTAATCTTTCACCTGAAACAAAACAGTTTTGGATGTAGGATTGTTACCTTTATATCCAAGTCCTTGAGGTTGATGACCAACTCTACCAACAGTAAGGATGTTATCAAGTTTTACAGTTTCGTTGCTCATCATTTTCACTCCTTTTCTGGTCTCTTCAAGATCACGTTGTGCTGCCCGCAACTCTTCGTCTTTCTTTTGAAGTTTTGTTTTCAAGTCTTTAATTTGAGTGTTAAGCTCTTCCCTCTCCTTGATTAAACTGACATTTAGCCTGCAGGTGGTGACGGATTTTTGAAGCAGCTCTTCATAAGTCGGCATCTCCTCATCGTTCGAGTAATCCTCATCAGTTTCAGCATGTTCTGTTATGAAAGACTCTGTTTTGACACGCTCTTCTATTTCTGCAATGAAGGAAATCACGCTGTTGTATGAGACATCTTCTTCATCACTTTCTGTCTCCGACTCACTTAACGTTGTTTTAGTGACTTTTCCTTTTGTTTCTGCAGATTTGCATAGTCCGCTTTGAGGTGTCTATATCCTTGACACTCAAAGCATTTAACTTACTTTTTGTCTTTGCCACGACTACTATCTCTTTTGTTGAACCTGCTACCAGAATTTGGAGATTGCTTGTCTTTCTTCAACAGGTCCAGTTGCTTCATATATCTTCCAATCTTCTACGTGAGCATCCCCATATTCTCGTTTTCATCGTCAATCTTGTCTTCGATTGACGTGAATGCAAGGTTTTTGGCACTTCCAAATAGAATATGGTTTTTTATCTTGCATCTTCATCTCCATCTCATAAGTTTGGATAGATTCAATAAGCTCCTCAAGCTTCATCTTTGTCACATCATTTGACTCCGTTATTGCTGTCTTTTTGGGAGCAAACTTATCGGGCAGAGTAGTCAACACCTTCATCACCATATCAAATTCCGAGTATTCTTTTCCAAGAGCATATGATTCATTTACTATGTCTCTAAGCTCTTTATAAAATCCACTATGGTGCTGTCATGCTGCATCAAAGCGAGATTTCAACATAATAAGTTTTGTTTGTTTTACCTTAGACGTTCCCTTGAGGTTATCTCTGGAGCCTCCGAGACTTCTTTGGCAGTTTTGTATGAGATCATTCTAAACTGACCCACATCAATCGCATTGTAGATAGCATTCAAGGTCTTAGAGTTGCTCATGGCCTTACTATTTTCCTCTACCGTCCACTGTTCTATAGGTTTTGGGGTTGCATTACCATCATTATCTGTAACAATAGGCTCATTATTAGAATTATTGAGTTCCAAGCTTGCCCGTTGATAGAACTAATAAAAGACTCCATTCTGATTTTCCAATAAGTAAAGTTGTTGCCATCTAGGAATGGTGGAGGTGTGACCGAACTTCCTTGTCGTGGAGGCTCCATCTAGTCTCAAAATAGGATCTCACTGTAAAAGTTCAAAAACTTAATTGGTGTCCTGCTCTGATATCAAGTGAATCAGGGACTAGAATATCAAATTTTATATGCAAAAATAAATAAAATATGTAAAAGCCATAAACAAGACAACACAACGATTTAACGAGGTATCGGTTGGTTCTTTCAAACCACCTATTAGTCCTTGGCTACAAACAAGTTTATTAGATCACTTCAAGAAGACAAGTACAAAATAGACTTAAAACTTTTACACAAGTTTTAATACATCTACTCAATAAGAAGTCTTTGCTTTGTGTTCGTCACACCAACAATATCTCTTCTCAAGGTAATCTCTCCAAACTCAGCAGCTACACAACACTTGAATAATGAACTCTGTATTGAGATATGATATAATATTCATATCTATCATATCAATTTTTTTCTAATTTGTATATATCATATAAGTTAGTTAGGGCAAATTAGGTTACAAAAATCATGTGTATATATATTGGCCACAGAGCCTATAGAATAAACACATAAAACCTTCACGCTTATAAGGTTTCTGACCTGGTATCAGAGCAATGGCCATATACTCAAAAGGCTTGTTCGATCCTTTCATCGATTTTTTTTCATTAAAATCGTTTTTCTCTTCTTTCCTTGATCCCGATTTCGTCTATTCTTTCTCATTGACGGATCGTTTCTTAACATGTCGAGTGCAACAAATCTGCAACCCCAAAGCGGCGGAGATGAAAACTCCTCAACATCCCACATCGAAACAAAACTGACATAACCCAGAGAATAATTTCTCCATACGACTTGTCCTCAGGAGATAATCCGGGTTCTGTGATATCTCAACCATCCTTACGTGGCTCTAACTATGATGAGTGGGCTGCAAGTATACGGTTGGCTCTTAAAGCTTGAAAGAAATTCGGGTTCGTTGATGGACAAATTTCTCATCCAGGAGAAGAATCTGATGACTATGATGATTGGTGTGCAAACAATGCTCTAGTAATTTCATGGATCAAACTCACTGTTGATTCGAATTTATGATCTAACCTTGCTCACTGTGAGATCGTGGCTGATCTCTGGAAACATATTCAGGTTCGCTTTTCCATTAAAAGTGGACAATTAGTACAACGTTTGAATACAGAGCTTGCGATGTGTCGTCAAAAAGGTTTGGCGATTGAAGCCTACTACGGGAAGCTTGTGAAACTGTGGTCCTCGTTGGATGATTATCAACAGGCCAAAACTATGGAAGATGTTCGTAAAGAACTTGAAGAAGACAAGGTACACAAGTTCTTAATGGGACTTTATCAAACTCTGTTTGGCTCAGTCAAATCCGCTTTACTCTCGCGTGTGCATTTTCCAACATTAGATGAAGTCTACAGTGCTGTGTCTCAAGATGAAGAATCAAAGGCCACGAGCCAAATTCTTGAAGAACGATCGGATGGTGTGAGCTTTGCGGTTCAAACTCAAACTCGACCAAAAAGCTATGGTGATAATAGGAATAAATCACTGGTATGTTCAACATGTGGACGTACTGGACATAATAACTGACAAGTTGTGTGTAAAACTTGCGATATTTGCATGCGCGCCAAACAAACTAAAGAAGTGTTTCCCAATAGTTTGAATAAAACAATGGATGTTTTTTCAGCTTGTGCATTGTGATCTTTAGGGTCCATATTGCATCACTTCAAACAACGGTTCCAAATATTTTTTAACCATTGGTGACGATTTCTCTCGCGCTCTTTGGATCTACTTATTACCCGACAAAACTGCCGCTCCTACTCAGCTCAAAAACTTTATTTCCCTTGTTGAAAGACAATTTGAAAAGAAGGCCAAGACAATTCGTAGTGACAATGATAGTGAATTCATCTGCTTGCGAAGTTTCTTTCAACAAACTGGCATCACTCATGAGACTTCTTACGTTGGAACTCCACAACAAAACGACCGCGTTGAAAGATAACATAGACACATACTCAATGTTGCCAGAGCTCTTTGTTTCCAAGCATCTCTACCATTGGAAATGTGGGACGAATGTGTACTCACAGCCGGCTATCTGATAAACCAAACACCATCTTCTGTGCTAGAAGGGAAGACTCCATTTGAAATGTTATATAACCGTCCTCCTCCCTTATCTCATCTCAAAGTCTTTGGTTGTTTGTGTTTTGTTCACAATCAGAATCACGGTGGTGACAAATTTTCTATATGAAGCAAGAAATCTGTATTTCTTGGCTACCCCTATGGTAAGAAGGGTTGGCGTATCTATGACTTGGGCACCGGCATTGTCTCTGTTTCAAGGGATGTTGTTTTTTATGAAAAGGAATTTCCTTTCTCTACATCATCTCATCAAGTCACTGATCAGCTTTCTTCCCCAAATCAATTTTTCCTTGACTCATTTCCTGATGACATCGACACTCTTAACTCTTCTCGGGTCGAGTTTGCATCCACGGAGCATAACCCTATCCCGGCTGACTATTCGCTCTAAACCAATGTTGACAAATACACTGCTCCACATGTACAAGATGTTTCTTCTTCTTCGGTTCGGACTGACCTCGAAAACCTGCCTGCCAACGCTGTCACTTCGTCTTCATCTACCTCACTCGACTCGCCATCTGTTCCCGAACCTTCTTCTGTATCCACTAATACAACTCATGTGTCTACGGAAGAACCTCTTCCATCTGATCCTGCCTCGTCTAATGCTAACTTTGAACCGGTAGTTGAAGAACTCGGTGTAGGCAAACGGAAACGAAATCCGCCTACTGATATGCTCAAATTTATCCTTGAGCTACTCTCTCAAATTAAGAGATCACTGTAGTATTTAGGGATCGAATCCACATTGACTAATGTTCACACAATAGATTATCAGTTTGGAAATATAGCTAAACAGAAGAAATTGTAAGTTAAAAATAGCAAGAGAATTAAAATCAGGTTGTAAGATGAATGGGGGAAAAGCTAAGCTTAGAGAAATTCTCAGGAAATTCAGAATTGCAGAACAAAACAATTATCAGGATTGTAATTAAGAACCATTCTAGAACTCAAATCACTAATATAAAATCAACCAACTTTCGTTGCGAAGATTATCTATGCCTAAATTTTAGAATCCCAAATCTCTTTGCGAATTCTTCAAATTAAACAAGCATTAAAGTTCAGGTTTGATATGTTCACAAAATCCCTAAACCAAATCTCTTTGCGAATAGGGTATTTTGCTCATCTAGGATAGTTCAGGCAATCAACTACACTTTCGTGTCAACTAATCAACCTAAGATCAGATTCTAGGTAGCTAAGCTAGAATAAGCAATAAACACAATCTAGATGAAGAACTCTATAGATTCAATCCTAACAATCTAACAACCTAACAATTCATGAATTCCTTTGAAAACCCTAAACCTAACAGGGAGATTACTCAGACATGATTAATGAAACACAAATCATGAATGAAATAAATTGCATTAAGATAATCAAAAAGAAGAAAAAAAGAGTTTAGAAATCTTCTCCAAAAATCCCTGAAGAGGTGGCTGCTCAAAAATCAAGTCTTCTCAAGCATAGGTCTAAACAATGACCTTAAAATCCTATATATAAGCTAAAACACGATTTGGGCTTTATTTGTAAACAGGGACAACTTCTGGGCCAAATTTGCAATTCTTCAAAATTTCAAAAAGATGGGAAATTCGATTGCCGTCAAATATTGGTGTCGACCGACACTAAGGGCTAGTGTCGATCGACACTCACACCAATTTTGCTCTCCGAGTTCGTTTCTTCAGCGCAGCTTCTCGGATTGCTCCAAAACGTCCCATAATCTCCAAATAAGTCCAAAACGTACCTGAACCTGTAAAGACTCTAAAAGACTCGAAAGACACTAAAAAGACTCTAAAAACGACTCTTATATCATGGTTAAAAACCGTAAAAACCATGATGTATCACCTACACGCCTTGCCGATTATGTGCTCCAAATCACAAATTCGCTTGGTCTACCTACCACCACTTACAAGTATCCGCTTTCTGATTATACAACTTCGACGAGATTTTCCGAGAAGCATCAAGAGTATGTGCTCACTATCACCAATAGTCATCAACCGCAACACTACTCACAAGCTATTCTAGATGAACAATGGCGGAATGCAATGCGAGCCGAGATCAACGCGCTCGACGATAATGGTACATGGACCATCGAAACACTCCCTCCAGGCAGGAACGCTATAGGTTGCAAATGGGTCTTTCAGTTAAAGTTTAAAGCTGAAGGTAGCCTTGAGAGACACAAAGCGCGATTGGTGGTTCTAGGGAATAAACAAGTCGAGGGAACAGATTTCACCGTAACATTTGCTCCGGTTGTGAAGATGACTACGGTTTGAATGCTATTAGAAGTTGCTGCTGCAAAAGATTGGCCTGTACACCAGATGGATGTTCACAACACCTTTTTACATGGTGATTTTGATGAGGAAGTTTATATGCAATTACCACCTGGGTTTCGTACAAATGACAAAACACAAGTATGTCGTTTACATAAATCACTTTATGGGTTACGACAAGCTCCACGTTGTTGGTTTGCTAAACTGAGTGCTGAACACAAGGACTATGGTTTTGATCAATCGGTAGCTGACTATTCTCTCTTTACATATGCTCGTGGCTTACAACAGATATATGTCTTGGTATACGTCGATGATTTGATTATATCTGCGGATTCGTTGCCCTTACTTGATGAATTCAAAGCCTATCTAAGCTCTTATTTTCATATGAAAGATCTTGGGGTGTTGAAATACTTTCTTGGTATTGAAGTAGCTCGGAATCCGTCAGGTTTTTATTTATGTCAACGTAAGTATGCCATGGACATTATTACTGAGATGGGACTTCAAGGAGTCAAACCAGTTGCCTTTCCTTTCTATCAAAATCATAAGTTGGCTCTTGCCACTGGCGAGCTGTTGCCTAATGCAGAGCGATATAGACGTTTGGTGGGTCGCCTCATATATCTAGGTACCACTCTCCCGGATCTTGCGTATTCAATACACATTCTAACTCAGTTCATGCAAGCGCCAAGACAAGAACATTTTGATGCTGCCCTGCGAGTAGTTCGCTATCTTAAACACAATCCATATATGTCTTGGTCAAGGCATTCTCTTACGGTCTGACTCTTCATTAACCCTCAACGTTTGGTGCGATGCTGACTATGCTGGTTGTCCCCTTACTCGTCGTTCATTAACGGGTTGGTTCATTCAATTAGGCAACTCCCCTATTTCTTGGAAAACAAGTAAGCAAGACACCATCTCGTGTTCTTCTGCTGAAGCCGAATACATGGCCTTGTCGACTACTGTTTATGAAGTCCTATGGTTAAAACATATGCTTCTCGTTTTTGGCATTGATCGCACGGATCCTATCATGGTACATTGTGATAGCATGGCAGCAATACATCTCGCCGTTAATCCCGTCTTTCATGAAAGAAAGCACATCGAACGTGATTGTCATTTTGTCAGAGACGAGATTACTCGTCGTACTATTGCCACTACTCATGTCTCCAACAAGAATCAACTCGCTGACATTATGACCAAGGCGCTTGGACGCAGAGAGTTTGAAGATTTTAATGTCAAGTTGGACATTTGTGATCTCTATGCTCCAACGTGAGGGGAGGTATTGAGATATGATATGATATTCATATCTATCATATCTAATTATTTCTAATTTTTATATATCATATAAGTTAGTTAGGGAAAATTAGGTTACAAAACTCATGTGTATATATATTGGCCACATAGCCTATGGAATAAACACAGAAAACCTTCATGCTTACAAGGTTTCTAACACTCTGTTTTCTATTTCTCTGTTTTAACAGTGGCGTAAGTGTGTTTTGAGAACAAGCGTCTTCTCCCTTTTATACAACACAAACTTCTCTTGTCATTAACTTGCAACGTCTCTTTCCTTTTCTCACATAAGGAAATAGACCAAAGACAACTTGCACAAGAACGTTCGAGAATAAAATCACACAGAGATGAAAGTCAAATTTCCACTTTATCAAGACTTTTTAAAAGACAATATGTCAAATTTGCAATTATTAAGAAGACGTAATTATATCATAAGTCAAAATAAGATCCTTAGAATTATGGATTCTACAATTGTCTTTAATCGCCAATCATAAGGTTCTCTCGGTTTATTAGATTTGGTTCGGTCGGTTTATGGTCTTTAGTGTTAGGTCTTAAATCTAACCATTACGATGGAGAGGAGAATGGAAAATAAACACATCATCCAATTAAAGTTATTGATCCCAATGGTCAACGATCTCATGTTTGTTGAAACAACTTCAAAACCCAAATAAAAAATGTTGATCTATATATCTCGAGAATCAAAATGAAAAAAACATTTAGAGATCAATAACTGGACTGGAAATGTACTTTGGAAAATTTTAAAAAGTCATAAAATTGAGTGACAGCTGGTACGGGTAAAAATATTAAAGGCTGGTCTGGTCTAGAGAAATATATGAAATTCGGTCTATAATTTCCTAGTTAAAAAAAAAAAACAAAAGTAACAAAAAAAAAATTGGAAGAGCCATGATTCAGAGAGAGAGAGAGAAAAAAAGAAATCAAAGCAAAGAAAAGAGAACAAATCGGAGATCTTGATTTTCTCTATGAAAATATATATAGCAAAGAAAAGGGGGAAAAAGGCATTTAAATCCTGAAGTATATCTAATTGTCGTTTTTAATCCTGAAGTTTTGCTCGCGCAGATTTATTCCCTAACTTATAGTTGACTGCACGAAATTAGACAATAAAAAGTCAGCCGTTAATTGTTAAACGGAAATCGTTAGTCTTAGATTTAAAACGTAATCGCGTTTACAACTTTCGGTGATGAAAATGAAAGGAGCGATGAGATAGAACAGTTATAAAAACATAAATATAATAAATTCAGTGATGATTGAAGCTAAGAAGAGAAGCCAAATCTTCCTTGTGAGGATTGAGAAGCTTGGCATTGTGATGATCCTTGAGAAGTTCATTCTCCCAACTGTGAACGTTCTCCCTACAACAATCAAGTAAGAGTTAAAAAAGAAGAGGAAAATTAAATAACATCACAATCAACACATTACAAACATGTGTTTTTCTTGGACGCCCTCTTGGCCGCTTAGGTGGAGGAGCTGCGGTTTGATTAGGACATCTAATCTTGTTGTGACCTTCTTGGCGACAGTTTGAGCATGTCCCCACACGACCATGCCGAGTTAGCTTGTGTGGATTAGAGGATGAATCATGAGGAGCTTTCCTCCTAGCATATGCATTAGGCCGTCCACGATTGAATCTTGAAGTAGGTGGTAGAATAGGTAACCGACCTAACCGTAGCCAACATTTCATGCCTTGTACCGGTTTTATACCACAAACATAGAGTTGCCGCCATTTAGAGGTCAAGTAGTAATCTGATACATAATCGTTTAGATCTAACCTTTTTGTTGTGATGACACACATAGCATGCATACAAGGTAAGCCATTCAACTGCCAATAGCCACAGCCATAGGTTTTCTCCTCCATATTTACACTATAAGTATCATCGTGATACTCTATCTCATGCGTCGGTCCTGTGGTCATATATCTAATGCACTCCCGAGCTTTCTGCCTATTAAGCTCAATCTCCTTGTCTGCTCTCGGCGTAAACCTTTTATTCCAGTTGCTAGTCACAATATTCCTCATGGCATTTCTCACCATGGTTTTTCTCCTTACCTCAGTTAACATATCAAGACGCGGCTTCCTCCTCGACTCCCTAACACTTCTGTGAAATAACTCTGACAAGTTGTTGAGATTGTCGTTGCAACACGAGCCAAGCTTGAAACTCCTTGTTATTTTCCAAAATAAATGCTCAAGTTCAATGTTTTTGTTTGTCTTCTTCCAATCCTGTAGAATGTGTCGAGCACACATTCTATGTTCGGCTTTTGGATGCTCTTGATGAACCGCATTTAGTATTCTCTGTCAAGAAAACAAGTAAAGTTAACAGCCAAATGAAATCAAATTTAGGAAGCAAAGAAAGAAATTGAGACTCACCTTATGCTTGTCTGAGATTATTGTTATGTCGCCTCCATCGTCAAGAACCAAATCGTTTTTCAGAAGTTGCACAAACCATAGCCAATTAGGATTATCCTCCACTTCAACTACCGCCAAAGCAATATAAAATATTCTATTATCTCCATCTCTACCAACTGTAGCTAGCATTTGACCTTTAATATCCCATTTCATAAACGAAGCGTCTAAACCAATAATGGGTCTACATGACTGCCTCCAAAATGATTTCAGAGCCGCAAAACAAATATAGAGACGGTAGAATCGTGGCTTCCCTCTGGGAACTGGTCCAGGAATTGTCTCAATCTCCATTGTTGATCCCTCATTTGATCTTCGAATCTCTTCCTGGTAATCCCACTGTCTAGCAAAATGAGCTTCATGGCCAACCTTTCTTCTTACTGAAAGCATTGAATTCGCTCTTCGACATTGTTCCAAGCTCACTATCATATTGTACTCTCTCTTTATCTCGTCAACCATCTCATGCGACCTGATTTTAGGATTAATTCTAAGCCTCTCCTCAAAAAGTTTAGCAATTGATCCACTCTTCAAAAGCTTTGTGTAACCGGATCTTACACAAACATGAGAATGGATGAACACTTTCACCATCAACTTGTTTATGCCTCTCTCAAAAGAAGCATACACTCGCCAAAGACACTTCTCTTCTTCATGTTTTGTGCATTGTGCACCAAGCCGATCCAAAGATGACTTATAGAACATGATATCATACTGTGTCTTCAGTGAATATTTGAGAACCGCAAACTTGAATTCCTCAGCATTATTAAAAGTCTTCCCTAACGCTAGAATATCTCTGCAACTATAGTTGAATTGCCTACCTTCTTGCTCCTCGTCATGATCATCATCTAGTAGTGGATCCAGAATGTAATCATCGTCCCAAATATCATCACCACTGTCAACTCCTTCAGCACTACTATCGTAGTTTCCATCTCGATCTTCACAGGCAGCTTCGCCAAAATGAGCAAACAAATCAGCCTCACAATCATCTCCTTCATTGGATGAATTACCATCTGACTCCACGACTTCTTCTTCATTCCCACTCTATCCACTCTCATTTTCTTCTTCATTCCCATGATTATCTATCCCTTCCTCACACATATTAGCTACTCCTTCTTCAGCCACATTGCCTATCTCCTCACCCATATTCGCTACTCCTTCAGCCACATTGCCTATCTCTTCACCCACAATCGCTATCTCTTCTTCGGCCACAGTGCCTATCTCCTCACCCATATTCGCTACTCCTTCTTCAGTCACATTGCCTATCTTTTCTTCCACAATCGCTATCTCTTCTTCGACCACAATTGCTATCTCTTCTTCGGCCACATTGCCTATCTCCTCACCCATATTCGCTACTCCTTCTTCAACCACATTGCCAATCTCTTCTTCCACAATCGCTATCTCTTGTTCGACCACATTACCAAACTCTTCTTCCACAATCGCTACACCTTCCTCCACATCACCTTCATCAACCAGTGTCCTGAAACCAATGAACAAGTTTCAGTAACACAAATCGAACCTCTGCGATGATTAAACATGCTTCAATTTCACTAAATTTACCTTTCACTTTCTGGGTCAATTTGAATTTCAGGTTCTACGCTCAATGCATGCCTTCGAATTGGAATCTTGTTGCGTCCTCTTCCGCGCCGACCGGTCCAAGTCCTCACCATTGCGCTGTCAGAAACTGCTTATCTCGCCGGAATTGTCCTCCTTTCACCGGATTTCTCCTCCCTCTTCAATTTAGGGTTTTCTGTTTCCGAAGTCCTCCTCTCACCGGAAGTTGTAAACGCGATTACGTTTTAAATCTAAGACTAACGATTTCCGTTTAACAATTAACGGCTGACTTTTTATTGTCTAATTTCGTGCAGTCAACTATAAGTTAGGGAATAAATCTGCGCGAGCAAAACTTCAAGATTAAAAACGACAATTAGATATACTTCAGGATTTAAATGCCCTTTTTCCCCAAAGAAAAGAGAAACTTTGACGGGGAAGATATTTATGTTTGTATGAAAGTCCTTTTCTTCAAGTTGAAGAAGAGATCTCTTGTGATCCAGTTTTCGATATCTATGATGGTATCCGATTTATAACTTTTACAATGAAGACTGCTTCAATAGAATTGATGGGGTGAACGACGGCCGTAAACGTGTGGTGATTATTGGAAAAGGTGGCTTCAGTTCAACTATAATTAACAAAGAGACTTTGTATGTTAATGTGTTAAATATGATGAATATTTTAAACATACATTGCAGTCTAATTACATATCTTAGGTGTATCGATGTAAGGTGGCTAGCTAGAAACAAAATGTAGAGGTTGTTGATGCAGAATAAATCATTCTTAAGAGTCTTCTGTGTCTCAGCATGTTTAATACATAAATAATTTCTCAAAATTGAGTAAGCTTTTTGCAAGAATTAAACAATTCAGACCTTAAAGCAAAAGTATGAAACTTGAATATGATTTGTTAGACGTAGAGAGATTTGATATTTTTTTAAACCAGTTGTATTTTTTGTGGGTTAAAAGGGAATACTGAGGAGTGAGGACTCACATGGACTGGATAATTAATCGTAAGTGAGGTTTCAATCACTTTAGAAAGCCATAATTTTAAGGAACCATGGAGGAACGTTGTGAGTAGTTATAAATGTTGGGTTGATCCATATTAAAATCATGGCGGATTATGTAAACAAAACTAATTGATCATTACTTGGTACATAGAATTTGTAAAGGATCTTATCATTTTGTTTAATGTTGTTGGTATAATTTTATTCGGTATGTATGTTGTTGATACTCTCTCCGTTTCACAAAAAATGTTGTTTTGGCACTATTTTTTTGTTTCAAAAAGAATGTGGTTTTAAAATTCCAATGTAAAATTTGACATCAAATACCTTTTTTAACCTCAAAAATATATTCAGAAAATTTTAATTATAAATATAATTCCAAGAGTCAGTTTCTGCAAATTAATAATTTATCTTATTCAAAATTCTTATTTCCAAAGCAAACACGTCCATCACCATTAATAAACTGAAGAGAATTTGATAATCCACAGTTTTGAACTGTTTGACTAAAAAGTCTTTCGAAAATTTGCAGGTGGAAAAAAATAAGAAAATGAATAATGAAAAGCATGATGTCATCAAACTGGTACAAGCGTTCAACCTAAACAAACTGCCCAACGAAGAAGAGAGGGTTCATGATGTTAAAGTGGTACAAGCATTCGACCTTAACAAACTTCCGAAGAAGAGAAGGTTCATGATGTTAAAGTGGTACATGCGTTCAATCTTAACAAATTTCCTTACAAAGAAAGAGAATTTCATCCCGATATGGAGATTGAAGATATGATAATTGAAATGCTAAAAAATTATCTTCCAGTGCTTTTTAATGACAAATCTAGTGACTAGGTGCTTGCAAGGTTGTTGGCTATTGGATTAAACTGATTATGATGATTTTTTTTGATGATATTTCAATAAAAATTTCCATCATTTTCTTAATTAGAAAATTGATGTATGAAATTGAATAAAATAACAAATGTTTTTGTCTTTTTTGTTGACCTTTGTAACGAATATTTGTTGGTGTTTGTTCTTCTATCACATCTATTTAGAAGAAAACACATAAAGCAAAACCATAGATAAAAAACAGAGTAAAAGAAGAAAGATTCAACACAAAATATCAAACGAATAGTGTTTCAACATAACTAAAACCAAACAATTATTAAACAAAAAAAATAGGAAGATAAATGAACGAAACCAATCTTATGTCTCAAGTTGGTTTCTGCAACTCTCAACGACAGAAGGGTCACATACTATCTGTTCACGAAGAAAGCCCTCTCTTTCCAATGCTTGCTTCTTCATATGTGGGATTTTGTAGTTATTAGAACTCCAACTCTCATAATTTCTTGCATGCAAAGTTGCAAAGTTAAGAAAATAGGGTTGATTTTTCTCGACGGATACTCTTCGAAGGATTTTTGAACGGCGGTAAGAAGTTCCTCAAAACTCTTTGGACATACCTGATGTTGCAAAGCCTGGATAGCACTAAAAAATCCAAGATCAAGAACATTCAAATCTGGAGAACTCGGCGGTTGACACTTCAAGCGTATGTCAAATCCATTTTTTGAAGCAATTTCTCGAAATGCTTCATCACTAGGATCAATATGCGTCTTTGCATTATCTTGCTGGATAAATATAGTTTTTCCTAAATCTCCAGCCGGCCACTTCTCTTGAATGCTTGGAATGACTTCATTGATTAAGCATGCTCTTACAATTTTTCTTGTCACCAAGGTAATCGGTTTTAGTTCCATGGTCCCGGCTTCTATATTCTCACTCCTTCTTTTTGCAGGTTCCATTGTCACAAAGGGAAAAATGCCAATCTTTCTGGAAAAAAGTTCATTGCCGTCAGCATCAAATCTCGGACGACCCATCGCAACTAAAAACATCAAAAATTTCACACAAATTCATCGCAACTAAAAACAAAATAAAAGTTGCAGATAATAAATTCATCTAAACCAAAAATAAATTCATCACGCTTCTTTTGGATCATGGTCTCCATCCTCGTCCAACAATTGAACTATTCTGGAAAGCTCAAAAAACTTGTCTATCGATCCATAAATCATCTGGTGTTTTTCTCTCACTTACACATGGTACTCAAAAACACTTCCTAAATAATTCACTTAATATAAAATTATTTCAATTCAAACACGGTTAACTCTACAGCTCACACTAGTGGCAGAAAAAATTACAGACAACTTAAATGATCACAAATTAAGCCTTCTTATTTTCTCAGTTATAGTTAGTGGCAGATCAAAAAAATAATTTTACTAGGGGCAAAAAATATTAAATAAAAATTTCAAAAATTTTGTTTTACTAAATGTGCATTAAAGTTAACAAAATAACAACAATACCTTCAAATTTATTCCACGCTCACCTATAAATTAAAATCTTGTCATCACTATATTATTTGTAACAGGCTCATACAAACTTTTTTAATATAACATATACATTAGACAATCACTTAAAAACTATTCTCCAATTGGATTGCATGATGATGTCTTCACTAACTCCATTGTAAAAAAACACTTTTACCACTTGTAGTAGCAACAAGAAAAGAAAATCAAAATCTCCACACAGAGAAGAGAATTACATAGACTGAAAAATTTGTATTTGATGATGACAGACGCAATCAAAGTTTGATTGGAAATTAAAACAGAACAAGTCGAGAAGACAATGTTAGAAAATAGGGACTTTCGTGAAACAAAAAGAAATCCCTAATTTTAATTAAGAAAGACAAACCTTCTAAATAATTGAAAATATTCGATTAATTCTTCTAATGTTTATTTAGGTAAATGGATATGGACTTGTATACAAAAGAAGAAAAACTAATTGGGCTTTTGCCTTGGATATTGTATTTTATGCATTTTCCGTTTATAATAAAAGTTTATTAAAAAGAACGTGTTTCAACTTTCAACACAATAAAAATTAAGGGAGGCATAAAATAATTTATCAAGAGAGACATAATTAAAAATCTATATAAAACAACACTAATCTTGAAAAATTTAGTTGAGAGGCATAATTAAAAACCTATATAAAACTACACTAATCTTGAAAAATTTAGGGGTGGCAACTGCCCCTCCCATTAACCACGTAAGTCAGCCTCTGGTTACAGTTTTCGTATTGTTACTTTTCTAATAAAGTTTGAAAGATATCTAATTTCTTGATCATTTTAAATCAATGTTTTTGATAAAAATGAATATATTTAATTCAAACGTGTCTTTCAATTTTGTTATCAAGTATATGTAAAATTATTTTTAAATTGAATTTTTCTGTTTTTGTTTCCTTCATAATATATATTTTTATTTGTATGTCAGCTTTAATTTCCCTTCTTAAGTTATTTTTCACTATATTGAATACCAAAGTATATTTATATTTGTAACTTGTCTTAATAGAATTCTAAGTTAAGTGTGTTTGAGTCAGCATAATATCATGATGGATGACATAATATAAAATATTTTATTACATAATGGACCAGAAAAGCTTTTGCAATCTCAAATCTTGACCGCCTTTCCTCCAGTTCTCATAGATGTGTCTGCAGCATTGCCTGTGCTCAGCCCGAGGGAGAACTGCTTTGATTGCTTTCACCAATCCCTGAAAATGAATAATTACACGAATCATGGAAGGGACCAAGTATTAAAACTAAAACTACAAACAATGACCTTAATTACATGAATCATGGAAGGGACCAAATATTAAAACTAAAACCCAAGTGTTGTTCGTGGGTGGTCTTCCTTTCTTACATCACTTTCGTCTTTGCTTTGCGACAAGAATTTTCACTGACATTCATTTGGTACTCTCTCCTTATCTCCGAAGCAATCTCCTTTGCAGTTATCTTGGAGTTTAACCTAAGCCTCTCAGCAAATAGGCTTGCAATAGCCCCCCTTTTCAGCATCTTAGAATCCCCTGTTGTCAAGTTCAAAAAGAGAATTATTAATCACCATCCTAAATAAACTATTAACTAGGCCTAGATTAATCTTAAATCTATTAATTAAACCACGATATACCTGTTCTCTCACAAGTATGAACGTTAACATATGTCTTGATTTGTAGCTTCATTTTACTCCTCTCGAAAGAACAATATATCTTCCATGGGCATGGAGGATGATCTGCTTTAGGGGTGGCAGCACATTTGGCTCCAATCTTATACGTTCCGGATCGATATAATTTGATGTTGTACCTTGTTTTGAGTGTGTACCTCAAGCACGCATGCTTGAAGTCGTCGGCATCAGAAAAAAGCTTCCCCAATTTGAGAAGCTGTTCCGCATCAACGCCCTCTCTGTAAGGCTCGACAAGCCACCCATTCTCTTCATTTTCCTCGTCTGAAGACATAGGTTCCGGCACGTTATTATCATCACACACATCATCTCCACTCTCTTCCTCCATCTCACGGTCATCTTTCCTTACTTCATCACAGAATAACACTGCCAATTCCCGAGAACTTTGTTCTTCACATCCAGCTTCTTGAAGGAATTCTCTACCCTCTACACCTTCATGACCATTTGTAGCTTCATCTCTACCTTCATCTCTATCGTCGTGGTCTCTAACCTCAGTAGCTTCTACATCTGTAACTTCATCTCCATATCTATCTTCTTCCTCTTCATCCACTCCATCCTCAGGAGGATAATCGTCTTCTTCATTATGAACACGAGCTTCATCCTCTCCACTAACTTCAATCTGCTTCATCTTTGATTTACTTGCTTTTTTTGTTCTCTTCTTCTTCAAAACTACTGAACCCGTACCTCCTCCTCTCACCGTCAACCGCCGCGGCGACCTACGCAGATCCTCCTCTTCTCACCCACGCTTCGATCTCCTCACCTCCAGCGACCTGTTCATCTTTGCTACATCATCTGCCGACCTATTCATCTCCGTTACGTCATCTTCAAGACGAACCGGCTTCCTCCCACGAGATAATCCTCCACCTCGTGTCCTCACCATCACCACAACAATCGCAAATCGAATCGATTTGGGTTTCTTTTTTTTTTGGTGTTCTCGATTTGGGTTTCTTTGTTCTGAAACTAGGGTTATGCGATTTGGGAATACACTTAAGCGATTTGGGTTTCTTTTTTTTTGGGTGTTCTCGATTTGGTTTTTTTTAAATGAAATAAAACAAAGTTGATTAGTTTTAAATAGACTTACGGTGGAGCGTTTAACGATTAATACACCACTCTCCCAGTGGTATTATATCCCATTGACATCTCCCATCAACCCGTGTGCAAACCACGGTTCACAGGTTTTTTTTTTTAAATGCCCTTTATTGTTTTAAAACTACATCATTTCCCTTAAACGTTATACTAAACGGCTTAATTAACACCTTCTAATGACTCTGTCAATGCGTTTAACGGAGTTTTTTTTGGGCCAAGTCAATGACAAGTTGAGGGGTTTTTGTTGAAGTCAAATAAAATCTGGGTATTTTATGGCGCACAACCAAGTCTGGGTATTTTTTGGCCACTTTCAAAGAGTTCAGGGTTTTTTTGGCCATTTTCTCAAAACAAAACACATGATTAGGACCAATAACATATCAGACAAGAATGGAGTCTATAGACCAATGTTCTAAAATATGCTATATGCTAGACGTACGACAGAGCACCGTATAGCATATAGACGTACATATGGCTGTTTATGTGGGAATTATACAGTGGATATTTTTTTATAAAAAAAAAATATGTAAACATAAAATTTGTCAAGATATGCATGTAGTATAATAACTATGCTGAATACTATACCTGAATACCAAAATATTTAAAATTTTCACTTTTATAAAACATTTTTAATATTTTAAAAGACTTATAAGCATGAAAATAATAGAAAAAATGAGGATAAAGTTATTTCATAATTAAGTTTTTAGAGCAAAACATTAACAATATTACAGTTTTTGTTTTTGACCCTTAAAAAAATATATCTTATATGCGGAATTCATCATATATACGCTATTTATACGGATCGTATAGATTTCATCGTCTTCAACCACTGTATAGCTATAATACAGTGCGCTTTTCCACTGTACAATGTATATACACTGTATATAGAGTCGTACATACCGTATTTTAGAACATTGTTATAGAGCGAAAGAGAACACGTGGTCTTGAAAATGTGGCTATATCGACTTTACAATATATATATGCTAAATTAGTACTTTATTTGTTATTGTGAATTTTCATTGTTTGAGTTAAATTTTGGAAGGGAAACATGCGAGTGTAAAGCTTTTATATTATATACATATAATATTAGCAAAACATCTGGAACTTCGGTAAAACGAGATCCATTTATTTTGGAGTTTAAAATGGTACATAGCTTAAATTAGATATGTTCAATTGGAAGATACATCATTTTTTAATATATATATATATAACCACACTTTGTTCTTCTTTTCTGAAAACATCTAACTACATTTTGTTCTTTCTTTTCATTTTCGAAACACTATAAATTTATTTCTATCATTTAGGATGAAGAAAAGTTTTCAACTCTCGCTTACCATTCTGATTATTTTTACTATTCTTGTTTTAGGTTTGTCTTTACATTTATAGTATGTTTTCCATATATTACATATAATTGTTACTAGAGAATCTAATTTATCAAAATTCAGCTGACAAAACTTTTTAATTGGATATTAGTTCTTTAAAATACCAACTCACCTATGATATATAAATAGGTTTCAATTCGTTTTGTTTGGTATGGAATGCCATAATATCAATTTAGCCTTTTTATGTCAAATAAATACTTTAGTTATATACCTATATAGCAAACCGATTACCATATATATTTTCGGAACTCCCTGATTTATAAAGTTATATGGTCTTACTTACATATGAAACAAATTATTTGGTAATCGGTTTCACGGTTTGCTATATAAAAATAAATTATTATAGCGTGCATTGGCTAACAAATGTTTTTTTAACATCAATTCTTTTATTTTCATGTTGCATAGATCAATGTTTCGAAAAAGATTTCCGTTTCATAAATATTGAAGTTATGTTTTTATTTCTGATTTTAGTTATGCTTTTATATTTAATGTTATGAATTTTTGTTCTGAAGAATTTAATTATATATTCTCTGAGAATTTATATGATATTTTCATATGACATTAATATACTTAACTTTTCGAAACGTTTATCTTCACAATAAACAGATTAATTAAAAAAAATATATATATATATATATATATATATATATATATATTAAGTACAAAAACTAAAATTTTATATTTGAAACATATTGAAAACGCATATTTGTGGCTATGACAGGAGTGGTGGGAAATGGGAATACAAGCTTTAACATTTGTTTTGACGAAATTAAACCTAAAGACATTAAGAATGAAGACCTTTGTCCTCGCAAGGAGTGTAAGTCTAGGTGCTTAAAGAAGTATCCGAAAGGAAAAGGAAGAAGTCGTTGCTTTATAGGGAAGTGTTTATGCGAATATCTTTGTTAGTTTGTTTTATTTACAATAAATTTTGAATTATATTTATAATAAGAGCCTTACAATAAAGTAATTTAGTATGTGGCATGGGTTTCTAGCCTACATAAGTGTATATTTATCGTTATCAAATTATAATATAAATTCATATTTATGGTCATAGGCATGTAGAAGTTGTAAATGACAAAGTCCAAATAAACATTTTCTATTTTATACGTATTTTTTGGGCCGACATTTTAAAAACATAATTTAAATATGAAAGTAGTTATCATTTAGGGGATTTGTTAGATCAAAGATTTTGGTTCATTTGGTGGATTTAAATTTAGTGGCATCTAGGTGGATTCTGAGATATCTCGGTGACTTATATAATTTTTTTAATTAATAAATAATAAAATTTTATTAGTGATTTGGTAAGATTTGTGCTTAAATTCGAGAGTATTTAGGATGATTTGGTAACATATACATCCCTATATCCCCTAACTAGCAATGAAACCCAAAAAAATTATTCGAAACAAGAAAACACATAAATGGTTATGTAGACATTGTTGTAGACAAAAGCTTTGACTAAAAACAATTTTTTTTTTTTTTTTTTTTTTTTTTTAAGGTTAAATTGATTGAAAAGATTCAAAAGTATGTACAAAGGCGGATAAAACTAAACGTAAAGCAAAAAGATATTATACAGAGGCAGTAATTATCTCGGACTTTATGAGTAGCTCCTACACTCGAGCCATCGCTTTACAAGAAGAAGCATACGTGGATCTTCATTATATCTGGTTGAGATGATGCGGTTCCGGATGGACTTGTCAATCAACCGGATGAGGAAAGTAGAAGATAGATACTTGTGGTTGTGTCTCCTATTATTCCGTTCTTTCCAGAGCATGTAGATGGTAGTTTGGAAAGCTAGGCGCAAAAGGATGGAGTTGAGGAAGTCGTACCTATGTGTGGTTAGAAGTGTGATTGTGGCAAGCCAATCTGGATTTGCTGCCGTTCCGAGTAAATTGCCCACCACTCCTATCCAAACTGTGAATGTGTAAGGGCATGCAAAGTATAAGTGGTCGCGAGTCTCATCAGGTTCCCCACAAAAAAAGACATGATTGGAAACAGCCCCAAATTTTAGATCTTGCTCCAACCGAAAGTCGGTCTCGAATAGCTAGCCAAGAGATGAAAGAAAATCGTGGAACAGCTTGTGCGAACCATATTAGTTTTGACCATTGTACCTTAACTCCTTGGCTTCTGACTTGCTGGAAAGCCTTTGCAGAGGAGAATGTAGGCATAAATTCCAAAGAGTTTGAGCGCCACATGACAATATCGAGGCCGCCATTAGAGTCCGGGGCGGGTAGGCATTTTATTGAGTCCACAATATCCCTGATTAGAGGATCCCTACTTTTCCGAAATTTCCAGCTATTACTCCGTACCACACCCGCGACTTTACTACCCCTACATAAGCCCAATTCTCGAGTTCCCCTTTCGCCAATCACCTCAATTAAACGCCCTCTGGGGTGCCAGGGATCGAGCCAAAAATGAGTATCCACACCATTACCCACTTTTACTTGAACATATGGAAGTGCTTGGGAACGTAGCTTAAGAAGCTTATGCCAAATCCAAGATCCCTTACTTGACGCTTTCACATCCCAGAAACTACCATTACGCAAGAGGTTATATCGAACCCAAGCAACCCATAGGGAACCTGACATTGTGATCAGCTTCCAAATAAGATTGAGAGAGAAGACAAGAGATACCTCCTTAAGCCTACGGATACCAAGACCCCCTTCGTTTTTTGGTAATGTTACATCTTCCCATCCAACCTTGGCCTTAGTTATCGTTGATGGTGACCCACTCCAGAGAAAGGCGCCACACATTTTTTTGATCTCCTTAAAATATCGAGTTGGCAAACGAAAAACTGAACACCAAAAGTTACAAATGCTCGAAATTATCGAGTTGATGAGTTGTAAGCGTCCTGCATAGGAGAGATGTTTGGAAGTCCAATTCGTGAATCCTTGTTGTATTCGGTGAAGGAGTGGTTCATACTCAGTTCTGCTCCAAGACTTAGTCGTCAAAGGGAGTCCAAGATACTTGATCGGTAATGAGCTGATGGATAACCCGAGAAGTTGAGCAAAGTAATTCATCAAGAGTTTGTCTTTGCCCGCCGAAATTACTGTTGATTTACTTAGGCTGATATTTAGTCCAGATAGAGAAGCAAATTGATGGAAAACATTCAGCATCCCTGTATTGATTTTTGACTTCCATTGGTGAAAACCAAAATGTCATCTGCAAAACTCAGATGAGTTAGCTGGATACTTTGACAAGTCGGATGATACTCTATACTTCCATTTAGCGATGCCCTGTTCAACATCTTAGAGAGTACATTGTTGATAATAACATATAGATAGGGAGAAAGCGAGCATCCCTGATGAATACCCCGGTTAGCGCTAAAAAATCCTTCCAACTCTCCATTGATAGCAATCGAGAATGAGGCAGTACTAATATATGTGTGGATCCAGCTTATGAATAACTCAGGAAAGTTCATTGCTCGTAAAGTGGAGACGATGAATGACCATTTGACTGTGTCGAAGGCCTTTGAAATGTCAATCTTGATTGCACATCTGGAAGATATAGAATCCTTGTGGTAATCCTTCACCAGTTCAGTTGCGAGCAAAACATTTTCCAGCAATAACCGGCCTTTCACAAAGGCACATTGGTTTGGGGCAATGGCATTCGTTAGAGTTTTCTTGAGACGCTTGGCAATGAATGTGGAGATTACCTTGTATAGTAGATTACAACAAGCAATGGGGCGGAACTCCTTCATAGTGTCAGCTCCTATTCTTTTCGGGACTAAAGTGAGAATGGTTACATTTACACTTCTAGGCATGAACCCATAGAGAAAGAAGGATCGAACCGCAGTATAGAAGTCTCTTTGTATCACCGGCCAAGCTACTTTATAAAAATCAACAGGATAATCGTTTGGACCTGGCACTTTGTCATTTGGCATCGAGAAAACAACCTCATGAATCTCCCTCTCTGACACCGGTCTGACTAATAAAGCGGCTTCTTCGTGGGAGCATTGGAAGTCGATCAAGTCCTGGAGATTTGTCGAAGCTGTGGTGGATAGAGAATCCGGTTGGTGTTGGAGAAAACGTTGGTAGTAGCGCACTGCCTCTGATTTTATGGCTGCTGGAGTTGTTAATCTGACCCCATTTTCTGAAAGTAGGGATTTGATTGCATTTTGAGATTGTCGCCCTTCAGCTGCTTTGTGGAAAAATCGAGTATTTTGATCTCCCTCTTTAAGCCATTTGACTCGTGATTTCTGTCTGAAAAGCAGCTCCTCCAAACAGGATAGATGATCCCATCGTTGTGAAGCAGCTGAGAGTAATTCGAACGCTACACTTGTTGGATTCTGAATTGCCTCCTCCTGCCTAGAACAAAGCAAGTCATATGCTTCCTTGGCTTTATGAGGTAAGTCTCCATATGCGTTACGATTCAATCGACGCATTACGTGTTTCAGTCTTTTGAGTTTAGAGTGAAACATGAAAAGGGCTAGGCGAGAGTGATGTAAAGCCTCATCTTGTGACCAACTCTGTGAAACCAGCTCAAGAAAAAGGGGGTGTTGGGTAAGGAAATTAAAGAATTTGAAAGGACGTTTTTTCCCCGGAGGAGGAGAGATTAGCTGCACCCAAAATCTTGTGTGATCAGATATGCCTCCCATTTCAAAAGTTGTATAGGAATCTGGAAACGTAGTATGCCATTCATCATTTGCAAGAATCCGATCCAATTTCTTCGCAATGGGGTTGTCAACCTGGTTATTTGTCCAAGTGTAGCTTGGGCCAACATGTTTTAGATCCGAGAAACCACAGTCCAATATTGTTTCTTAAAAGTCCCGCATTGCTGAAGTAAGTGTACGAGTGTCAATTCCCCGAGAATCTTCATCTAGGGATTTCGTGACGTTAAAGTCACCTAGAACAAGCCAAGGATAAATCCCCTTAACAATTTGGCTTTGTAGGGAACCCAAATCTCGCCATAAGAGCTTCCTGTCTGTTGAAAAGTTGGAGGCATAGACGAATGTGATGTGAATAGTGTTACCGGTAGTACGAAATCGGACCCAACACGAGATTAGTTGAGAGGTGATAAGCACGGGGGCTAAGTCCACATCATTTGTCCAGCAAACCCAAATTTGACCTAAGCGATGGTGTGAGTAATTGGTAATGGAGTTCCAGCCTGGTAAAGTTGCATTGAAAATTCTGAAATAGTTGTCAGCTTGAACCCGTGTTTCAAGGAGGCAACCCAATCCGAATTTATTTCCTTCAACCCATTTCTTGACCACTGTGCTTGCGTGACTGATTAAATCCGCGCGTGTTCCAAGAAAAAATGGGCGTCATTAGTGCTTCCTAGAGGAAGCATTTCTTGTCTTGATCGGACCTGAAATCTGAACTCTGTTTTTGACGTCCTGTTTCGCCTTTTTCCACCTGTTCGTTTAGATTTGGGAGGCAGGATAGCTTGGATGGATGGTGGCGAAGATTGTGAAGCCCCCATAATTTCCGAGTCAGACTCATCATCTGATGCCGCAATTTCGCCATCTTCTTTCTCAGATCGCAAGACATGATATCTCGATGGTGAGCTAGAAGCTTCGCCAATTTCCAGAACAGGGGAGGATCGAGGGAGAATACTTGGCTTGATTGAGGAGGAGACTGTAACGCTCCGACCGTCACCTCTTAATAGGCTCCACGTCCGCTCTCGGCCCGTGGGCCCACCCTTGCCCTGACGGTCGGTACGCTACGTCCGGGAGGCTTTAAAGACTTGTTTACCGACCCTACAAATCACCACGTGATCTTTCCCCGTGTTTTGTCATCACTCACACGGTTCCGGCAATCACTTCCCGGAAAGTCACCCATCCTGAAATTGCTCCAGCACGAGCACGCTTAACTGTGGATTCTCTCAGGACAGTTGACCGAAAAGATAAGTGCACTTTGGTGACATAGGTGGCCAAATCAATTCTTTTAAACCTCTCCGCATGCACCACCATATTTCCTGAAACCGGGGTGTTACAATTCACCCCCACTAACAGATCGCAACATCCTCGTTGCACACCAAGACCGTCACCCCCGACGGTGTGAGCCCTCTTGACTCCACACTCGTCTGGGTTCGTCTCTGATACCACTTGTAACGCTCCGACCGTCACCTCTTAATGGGCCCCACGTTCGCTCTCAGCCCGTGGGCTCACCCTTGTCCTGACGGTCGGTACGCTACGTCCGGGAGGCTTTAAAGACTTGTTTCCCGATCCTACAAATCACCACGTGATCTTTCCCCGTGTTTTGTCCTCACTCACACGGTTCCGGCAATCACTTCCCGGAAGGTCACCCATCCTGAAATTGCTCCAGCACAAGCACGCTTAACTATGGAGTTCTCTCAGGACAGTTGACCGAAAAGATAAGTACACTTTGGTGACATAGGTGGCCAAATCAATTCTTTTAAACCTCTCCGCATGCACCACCATATTTCCTGAAACCGGGGTGTTACAGAGACCGTAATCCACTCATCATAATCATGAATAAGAGAGTTTGTGACCTTTCCCAGATGCGATTGATCCAAAATATTTCCTTCACCAGAAGCTGGTACAGTAATTGCTGGAAGAGACAAAACGTTGATTGTAGGACTGATGTCTGCAGCAAGCTCCTCTGTTTCCTCTGGGTTAGCAACGGGAAGGACTTCTGAAGATATCTGAGACTTCTGATTTGCTTCTGTAACTATGGAAGCTAAGCTGGCGGGCATCGGAGAGGTATCCAACAGAACACCGGAAGTGGTGAGAGCAGCAGCTGGAGGTGCTTCTCTTGAAGCCAAACGAATCCTCGAGGAACATTTTGTGGCCAGATGACCCCATTTATTGCAATGAGCTGAAATGAGCTGCTCCTGCGTGAGCTTGATGAGTTGGGGAAGTGATTGCTGAAGATTTACTTCTACCAGGACACGAGCAACATCCAATCGTGTGCATCTTTCAGTTTGGGGGTGAAGTTTCATAGCTTTGCCGACAATATCTCCTAAGAACCTCAATCCTTTGTCAGTGAAGAGAGGACCCGAAACATTTTTAAAGTCAACTCAGATCGGCATTGCTGAAATATCAGGGTGTTGATGAGCCGTTTCAGGACTCCACTCCGAAACCACAAGCGGGATATCAGCTATGTGTCAATAGCGACGCTTTAGAATGCGTTCTCGCATAGAGCTCTCTTCAATCCGAAACAGAGCAGTGTTATTGTTGAGAATTTGCACACTATCTTTTGTGCGTCTGGGGATCTCCAAATACGATTCACCAGAGCATGTATTTTTGCAACATGCGGGATGTCCCCGATGAAATGTCCAGCAACAAATTTTGACCAAAGAGGTGAATCTTCGCGTAAGATCTCATCAGGCAGAGAAACTTCCGCAACACCATCCACTAGCTCGAAGACAGGGAGGGTCGAGATCCAGCAGAAAACCAGGGATTGCGAGGCTGAAGAGGAGCTTCAGATAGGAAAATGGAAAACCTCAAGGAAAAGGAGAAAATAATATTTTCTTTTTTATTGCCTATTATATATCATTAAAAATACTTGATCTAATCCTATTATGATGATATTCAACTACCTGCAACATATGCGATTATGATGAATATCTCCCACGAACAATAATTCCACGGTGTATTTCTCTCTGCAACACTCGGATCTTCAACGGACGGCTCTGCATATACGGCATCCCTACCATGGACATGCTCTTTCCGCAACACACACGACTACAACGAATGGCTCTACTTGCGGCACCCAGGACTTCTCGATAAATTTTGCATCATTAATCTGCAAAAAACTGCACTCAGTGGAAATCGAACATCATATATGGCGTAGAAGTATTAATGAACGCTTGGTCAACCACTCCACTCGACCAATGAAAAAAAATCTAAAATTGAATTTCATATAAAGGCTCGGTGGTGTAAATATATTCTCATGCCAAAATTCAGAAGTAAATGAGAAAAACAAACTTCGAAGAACCAAAATTGATGTTATGTGCCACTTCTAACGTCTCCACTATCAAATAGCTATCGCAGCCCCAAATTATTCGTCGCCGCCTCCTCCTCTTTCTTCTCCTTATCTACACGGTGGTTTTTTTATTTCGAGAAGCGTATGCCATAACAATTATCTATCGCTCAACCATCATCATGTCTCTAGTAAGCAGTTCCACGGAAAATAACCCTCAATCAATTTTCCTGACTCAGCCTTTTAACTTTTTAAGAATTAGAAACATTAACTAGAGATGTGCAATCGGTTTCAAGACAGAAGCAATCGACATTAGAAGAGATCGACTAGTGAAAAAGAAGATATCTGCAATTTTTTATAAAAACGTTTTCATTAATTTGAAGCCTCTCCAAATTACTCCCTAGAGGTGTGATTTCAGTATCACTATTTTCAACTAGAAATGTATGTGAAATCTCTAAAAATTCTTTTCAAAACTTGTAACAAAAAATTGTTGACTGAATAACAAAAAATTGTAAATGATTTTGAATGACTTTACATACATTCCATATTCAATAACGAGATGCTTAAAAAAACTATAAAGTATTCTAAAATATTTAATCCAATATATCCCTCGTAAGAGCTCTTTATTGGTTCATTGATTTATAAATATATATGGAATATATAAATTCTTATTGATTTTGAAATCAGACATATGAATTTTGAAATAATATAATTTATCAACGAATTTGAATATGTCTATTTTTAACTTGCAAATCCAATCAAAATCTAATATAAATTTTGAAATCCAACACTAAAACTATTAAACGAATAACAAGATTTTAACAAGTAATTAGAAATTAATAAATGAAAAACACTTGATTTTTCGACAAAGATTTAAAATCAATGATCCAATAACATATGATTTTGTTCTAGATTTTTAGATCAATTAAAATCCAGAGTCAATAAACCTCCTTAGTGTGTGTTTTGTCTTCTCTAACACCACTTTAACATAACGATTTTAGTTCTTATAGAAATTTAACTTAGTGATCTTCAATAAAACAATCCTCAAACTAGTGATGACCCGATTTGCAATGCAAAAAAAATTCACCCAAAAATACCAATTCATTGATCGTTTAGATTTCTACCATATTTGCATCGATCCATCTTGTGCTCGTTCGTGGCCAGGTTGGTTGATCCTTGGATCGACTGGTACTTACAGTTTTGGCATGGATCGACAGATCCGTGTAGGGATCGATCGATCCATGAATGTTATTTGTGATTATTGTTTTGTTTGCGATGTGAGCGGTTTAGTTGTCTACTTGCTTGTGTGTATAGTTCGTAGATGGGAGGACCGCCTCACTAAGTATTTGTGTTAACACTTACGCATCTCTTTGTGTGTTTTGAGTTGCAGGTAAAGATAAGGTGTGATCGTGGAATCAAAGGCGTTGAGGAGGGAATGATTAGGACTCGTATGTTGTTTTGTGTTTGTTGTTGTTGTTGTTGATTTTGCGGTTGTTGTGTGTGAACTTGTTATCGTTTGTTAATTGCGTTTCTGTTGTTTGACTGTTTGTTCAGTCTATTGAAATTCGTGTTTGTATTAAAAACCGTTTTGGCTTAATTAATACGTATGGGCGTATTAGTTGTAAAAAAAAAAAAAAAAAGGTGTGGTCGTTTTAGTTTGGTATCAGAGCGTAGACGGTTCTAGGATTTCGTGTTGCTTGGTGCATGTGTTTAAACCGTTGAATGGTTGTATGCTAGAATTGATTATGTGGTAGTTAGTTAATTTGTTTGAGCATGGGGTCTTAAAATCATCCTCTTCGAGCCCTCGAGATTCCATGGTAAGTTATCTTTACTCTGTAAGTTGTTTAGTATCTTAGCCTCTGTTTTTGGTGGTCCAAATGGCTAGAGGTGATAGAGGTCGTGGTAGAGGCCGTGGCCGCGGTAGAGGTCGTGGTCGTGTTCCAGTGGTGGCTGAGAGTGTAGCACAGAGTGCTACTGTTGAGCGAGTTACGGCTGCGCATGTATACCAAGAGGGGTCTGAGGGTGTGGTCGGTGATGGTGCCGGTGTGACTGGATTGTGTATGCAGACT